>JANBXA010000734.1:31025000-32292500 GCA_030556225.1 Cricetiscus sungorus
GAGAAACAATTGGCACCCTGCTTTCTCCTAAAAATGCAACATCATTCTGTTTTGAGAAAAGATAATGGCTCCTCCCCCCCCATGAGAAGGGTGAGCACACAGGATCTATACACAGGAAAGTGGCATGAAGAAACCCAGCATCTGGTACAATGAAAATGAGCTAATCAAAGGGCAAAAATCCATCATAAACAAACAAACAAAATCTCCTGTGCAGTCTCCCTTCAGATAGCTTCCTTATTACAGAAATCGCTCCAGGAATTCTTTGGCTCTTATCTTTAGTCAGAATTAAAAACAGTTAATGCCCTTTATATTTGCATATGTAACAGAAGTTTCTAGCCTACAGCCAGAAACCTAATTCTAAAGGAAATGACAACAAATCACCCCAACTCGTGAAAAGCCTGGATGAAAATGGGTCACTGCCACCCAGAGGCAGGTCCAGGCTTGTTGGCATCTTTTGAGCATGCTCAGTTGCAAAGAAAATTCAGTTCCAAGGTGTACTTCCACAGTCTCTTACTCCACCAGCGCCCCCTTCTGGGACTATGTGTTACATAGAGAAACGCTGTCTTGCAGGGGGAGGGAGGGCAGGGGGTGGTGGTGGTGGTGGTGGTGGTGGTCGTGGCAGGTGTAGGGGGTGGGGGTGGTGAGTGGTGGGTGGGGAATACAACTGTTAGGCAATACACGTGTGTGGATGCACCTGTATTTGTAAATATGCATATTCATGAGGTATACTGAATACTGCTTATACGTTTTACACTAAGTTTGGCAATTAATGCCATATGTAATCCATGACATCATAATTCCCGCTATTCAACAATAGCTCCATGGGAACTGTATGAACCACTTCAAAGTTTATCATAGATCCAGACAACCTGCATTTGATTTTGTCTCACCTCATATTACTAACGGGCACACATTCCTCTGTGTTCCCTGATGCACTAAACCTGTAGCTATAAATGAAAACAATTTAATTTTGATTTTTATTCTTATCCTCCAATCTAGAAGCCAGTGAAATAATTCTTCACTTACTTTGACAATTAATATTTCTGAATTTTAGATGCCATTTTTTTTTCAAGGTGAATTTGTATTAAAAGGTCTCCTGTTGTTCAGGTCTCTGGTAGGACTGGTCCAGCAAGCCAGCCAGTTTCAAACTGTCTGAACAGTTAGACAGCAGCGCCCTCTGGTGGCTTCCAAATAAACCACATACCTTGACTGGGAAACCCAGAAACCTCGATCAGCCGGCTAGTTTTTAAAGATATTATTGTATTTAAAGGAATGGAAGTGGGTGGGGTCAGAGAAGAAGATGCCATCATTTTGTGTTTCAGTGGACGTTCACGTTCGTTTAAGAACAAAACCATCTTCTGTAATGAAACTCCTGAAGGGCTCTCCCACTGCAGAGTGGGCGCTTTTTTTACCCTGGACAGCCAAGTGCGGCATTGCACCAGTTTCTGCTGAAATCTGCAGACAGGCTTGACCAAGGGACAGTGCTGCCGACCCTAAGCCTTCCTCTGCCTCAGCAAGGTCCCTGCAGTGAGCGCGGGCAGGTCTCTCAACGCTTGCCTATTGTTTTACCTGGCCATGTGCTCGAACACTCCTAGGTAAGAGCCCACCAGAGCAGCAACTTCCTGCAAGGAGCAGCAGCCGCTTGCCAGCTTTTCATTTCTTTGACTCCACCCTCAGAATCCTCTTTCTAGGAATAGGAATGCCAACTGCAGGCAGGAAATAACTGAATCCACGCACCAAATCCCACAGAAGAAGTGTGATTGGGGGAGACATTCTCTCCATACTCACTCCTGGATCGCATGTAGCAGTCAGTACAGTTTAGCAGACCATTGCGAATCCTAACATCCGTCCCACTCACGGCATCTCCAAGCTGTCCTTTACAAATGCCACACTACAGGAGAGAAGGGACAGAAGTTATAGGATGAATAGGGAATTGTGTCTGGAACATGCCGGTGGCCATTCTGAATGAGAATGCCCCCATAGGCTCATTTGTTTGCATGGTGAACTGTTTGGGAAGGATCAGGAGGCGTGGCTTGTTGGAGCCTACTGACTGTAGGCTTTGAGGCTCCAAAAGCCCAGCCCATGCCCAGTGTCTGGCTCTGTCTCCTCCCTGTGGTTCAAGACTCTCAGCTACTACTCCAGCTCCATGCCTGTCTGCTTCCTGCTGTGATGGTCATGGACTATTATCCTCTGGAACAAGGAGCTCCAAATGAAAGGCTTTCTTTTGCAAGAGTTACCTTGCTCATGGTATCTCTTCACAGCAATAGAACAAGCAGTCACTAAGACACTGCTTATCTTAGGCTCACAGGGATACTTCCATGATCTCCACGATCTCCATTGAGCATCTATTGTGAGATATGTCATCATAAGCCAACTTATGGCAAAAAGTAAAATATATCTTGACCATTTTATCTCAACTCCTATATTTTGCAGAGAAGGACACAGGCTGAGAGACACTGTTTGCCCTGGGGTTGGGAAGCTGGTAGGTGACATTGCAGTGACTTGAGGGCCTGCTCAACTGCAACAATGCACAGTTTCTCAATCGAGATAGAAGGACCATTTCTGACATATTACACCCTACTGGTTTTAAATGAATATGTAACCAGTGCTATCCACTGATGCTAATAATAATAATAATAATAATCTAGACTTTTCAGCACATTCTACCAGAGAATCACTAAGGAACACATTCTACTATGTATTTCCACATTAGAGGTGTGGTACCCAGGGTAACAAATTCCCCTTAGCTGAATGGTCTGAGAGTAGAAGTGAAGAGTAGGAGGTACTTGCAACAGAGAACGTGGCGGCAAGGGTTCATCCAGGCACCAGCCCCTTGCAGAGGGTTAAGATTCATGCTCTAAGATGAGCAGTGGCAACTGAGGAAGGCAGAGTCATTACTCTTATTCATTGTTTATTACAGAAGCTGATGACGGACACTGCATACTAATGAGTAATCAGACTAAGATTCTTCAGCAAATGCCACTGACTGGCTGGCTGTGGTGGTGCATGCTAGGAACCTCAGCATGGGGGAGGCTAAGGCAGAGGACTGTGAGTGGTTTGAGGCCAGCCTGGGCTATACAATGAGACCTTGTGTCAAACACAACACAACACAACACACCAAGGAGCAACAACAACAGATCAATGGACTCAATACAGGGCTTCTCAGAGGCAGCCACCATCTGAGGCCACAGACATGCTCTCTCTGAAAACTGAATCTTACAGCTGGCTACTGTCACTTACTGAGCAGAAAGTATTCCGTTAGGGTGACACCTAAAATCCTGTCACATGAGATTGTAGTAGTTAAAGGACAGCAAAGAAATTTCAAACAAATCCTTAAGGCCCCAAAGACTCAGAAGACATGCTGTTTCCTAGAGCCTTGTTTCCAACTTCCCTTTGGAGTGTCTGCTGTTAGCATCAAAAGTGTGGGAAGACAAACTGCACAGATCTATTTTTCTTCTAGAAGGATGTTTCTTCCGAGAGGGATTCAGGGTTGGAGAGTTGTATCCTTAGAGCTGGACCTGACCCAGACATCTGTCCCTACCTGGACCTGACCTACACATCTGTCTACACCTGGACCTGACCCACACATCTGTCTACACCTGGACCTGACCCACACATCTGTACCTATCTGGACCTGACACACACGTCTGTCTCTACCACACAAAGAGAGGGTGCAAGGTTACAGGAGGTTACATCCACTCAGAGAGGGGAATGCTGTGTACATACCCTGAAACACTGGATGTGAAAGTAGAGATTCAGGGTCTCAATGATCATTGCAGCTCCTTTACCCAAAGCGAGCCCGCAGGAGGAGCACAGCTTCTTCCCACTAATAGACCTGGGTCAAAAACAGTCAGACAGACAAACAAACAAACAAACAAACAAGCCATAGTGAGAACCTTGGCTCACTCAACAAGCAACCTCATGAAAAGATGGAGACATGGATTTTAAAAAATGCTTAAACCATGGATAAAATGAGGATCACAAAGTAACAATGAATTTAGAGTTAAGCAGAGCCATACACTGCCAGCAAGGTGATGGACCTCCATGCGGTGCTGAGTCTGCTGTGGCTGAGCACTTTGGGGTGATTTACTCTATATTATATGTACATAGAGGTCCTACAGAGACACTCAGATTCAGCTGTATTAAGGTTCCAATGTGGCTTCAGCAGTTTTCATTGCATTTCCTTTACAAAGAGTCCATTGTAATGGAGGAGGGAAGGTGTCTGGTGGAGGCCCAGAGACCATGGTGTGCCATCAAGGGCTCTCTTTGGGTCCTCCCTTCTTCCTGCAAAGGGAGAAGGTTGGCCAGCCTTTCTCTACCGAGTCTTCCAGAACAAACCGTCTACAGGAATGGTACTTGCTTTCTGTCTACACTGTAAACTCCTGGGACTGAACCTCCCACCCCACCCTCTTCCTCCACTACAGCTCTGAAAACTATCCACATACAGAGTGGAGCTAAACGCAGCAGGTCACATCAGGTGAGAGGGCAGGGTCAACTGCCCTCCTGCCACCACAGGGCTGTCCTCTTATGGCAGCCTCTCCATGATTCACAAGCATGCACTGTCATCTGAAACCCACAGTAGGACAGAGGGACAGAGGAAACAGAAGGACAGACATTGAGAGGTCTCATCAAAGAGATGGCCCCATCAAACCCTACCAATTAAGATTTACCTCTATCTAGCCATGAAAAGAAGTCCTCTGAAATCAGTGAAAACCACTGAGCCCTTAGTTACCCTTAGTTATTTGTGCCTGTAACAGACAGACACCCAGGCAGCTTTTAAAGCTACCATGGGGACTGACTAATGTCTAAAACCACCGTTAAAGATCTAGGGTGGGATCAACGAGGATGAAGCGTTGTTTCCCAGACTCTCCTTTTCTCTGGAGGAGCCCATTGTCCTCTGAGGGTTGATCATCTTGGAGGCAGAGGCACTGCTGTAGGAGCCCAGCAACTGTCTGGTGGGTTTTATTATTAGATTGCATGTTCCACACAATGTCATTAAAACCTAATGGCCTCGGCCAGCACCACACATCTGAATTTCTCTACCCCATGCTGATGAATCTGCAGGCAGATGGAGATGCTTTTCTGACTCCTCCCCACTTTGTGTGGGGGGAAGGGATGTGGGTGTCTCTCAGCATCACTTGGCAAGCAGCACTAATCTGGCCAGAATTATGCCCATAGGTGCTGGACCACAAACAGCCTCCGGAAGGCTCGCTGACCTCTTATACCTGTTTGGTGACTGGCCAGGAGGGGTAGGAGAACAGGGGGACAAGGGCCCAGCCCGGAAGTTCTCTCGAGGGCTTTTCCTGTAACACGGTAAAGGAGCCCACAGTTAAGAAAAGTTAACAGAAGCTGCGATAAAAGACATTTTAGCTTGAAATTAAAACAGAAGGACTACAAAGGAGTCTCCTACTGGCATCTTCATTTATTCGTTTTGAGATAAGGTCTCACTATGGTACCCAGGCTGGCCTGGCTTAGTCTTCCTTCTGGCTCAGCCTCTTAAGTGTGGGGGTTAGGAACATGTGCTACCACACTTGGTTTTTGTTTATTTTTGTCTTTTTGGAACAAAATTAGCAATCGTGTACATGTATGTAAAACAAAGACCATACTGCTGCTTAGAAAGGGGAACACTGGTAAATTCTTCCTTCTAATTGCTGGGCTGTTATTTACACTGGTGAACAAGCTGCTGTTGCATGCCACTTTGTGTGAAAACTACTGGCTTAGTGGGACTGAAAGATGAATAAAAACACAGGAAGAAATTCTTAAGGGGAGCCCAGAAGTTTAGGGGAGATTTTTAAAATTTGCCTTATGGCAAAGACCTTGCAAAGAAAAAAATATCAAGCAGCTAGGGTCACATGGCCACTCAAGCAAACAGGGCAGAACTTAGAGGAAGTGACGTTCAGTGCCATGGTTCCTGCCTCAGATGCCTGCAATGAAGGACATTCATTAGGTCATGAGAAATCAGAAGGGGCCCAAGTTGATGCTGCAGGCATGTCACATGGGTGCAGTGGTTGCTAAGGAGCCCTGTGTGGGATCAAGTTTCAGTTCTGAAAAGCTAGTTTCATGAGTGAAAAACTAGTCAGGCCAGAGAAAAGAACAAGGAAAGGGAAACAAGAACACAGAGACAAACAAAGTCCCTCTTGTCTCCTGGCTGCTTGACTCTGAGACCCCTTGAGGCCTTCCCTGCTCACCCTGCCCTCCCCAACTTAGATGGCACTTGTCTCCTCCAAAAGTCACATTTTCAAAGTCTAAGCACCATGGCTTGAAAGAAAAAAAAAAAAAAAAAAAAGGCTGAAAATTACCACAGTAACCATTGCGAGTCATCGAATCTCCTGCTGATCCTGGTGGTTCAAGATCATGTCGAGAAGGAAGAGAAGCTAATGGGGCTAGGCTTATGACCCCACACTGCAGTGCTGGTTATTTGCCAGGCATGGGAATCTGAGGAAGGGACCTGTCTCATTCCCACTCGATAATGAGGAAATGAGGGCAGGGACAAGCTAAGGCACTGGTTCAAGGTTCTGTGGAGGGAGGAGGCAGACAGACCCTGCAGCCACACAACCCAGATCCCAGAGGAAATGACTGGTTAAAGTATGCCAGTATCTTCAAAGTCGGACACACAGCTTAACTGTGGTCAAGGTATCTCTCTCTCTCTCTCTCTCTCTCTCTCTCTCTCTCTCTCTCTCACACACACACACACACACACACAGCCTAACTGTGGTCAAGGTGTGACACACAGCTTAACTGAGGTCAAGGTATCTCTCTCTCTCTCTCTCTCTCTCTCTCTCTCTCTCTCTCTCTCTCACACACACACACACACACACACACACACACACACACACACACACGGTGTGACACAGGGCTTAACTGAAGTCTTTCTATGAAGATGAGTCCTAGTAAATTCCTCTAACACTTAACCAGTCAAATTCTGGAGGAAAGATATGTAACTCCCTGAATTCCTCATCTGAGAACTGGGGTTATCAATCGTAACAGTACTGGGAAGACTCACTGAAACAATTTTAAACTAGTATACCGGAGTGTTTCAAAATGATTAAATGGAGACAAAGCCCATAAATGTTGCTGACATCTTGTCATCTTACACGTCTCCCCCATCTAAGTCAATACACTTTTTAAAAAGGACTCCCACGCCCATTTTATTTGTCTACTCACTTCCGCCTTTCACCGGGAGACTCCATCTGATGATTGACACTTTTATCCAGGGGCAAGGTTTTGGGCTTCACATCTTCCGATGTGTATGTTGATGGGTTTGACACCTGTTGGCTCTGAGGTGGCTCTAAGACCAAGGAGGGAACATAAACATGTTCAGCAACGTCACTTTGATACCTGGGAACACACTGTTCTGTAAAGCGATGATGGCTTCTGGTCCTCACAGCAATTCTATTGGGCCAGGTAGCACATATAACCCAATGTGGCTTGGCTGAGTCTACCCACACCCCCAAAAGCATATTTTGGGGCAGGGTTATGTACCATGGTAGAACTGGAACATTTGAAGGGTGTATTGTTTACAATAAAGGTTTTATTGTAAAGTCTCCCTTTGATTAAAAAAAAATTATTTTCTGTGTATGTGTGTTTTCCTTGCATATGCGTCTGTGACCCACATGCATGCAATACTATGGAGGCCATAAGAGTGTGTCATGTCCCTCTGGACATGGAGTTACAGATAATTGTGAACTGCCATATAGGTGCTGGGAATAAACAGAACCTGGGTTCTCCAAAAGGGCAGACATTGCTCTTAACCATTGAACCATTTCTCTAGTTCCTCCTTTTAAGTAAAAAATTAATTAATTAATTCAGTGTTGTGTGAGAGAGGGGGAAAACAAATGCTACAGGCGTGTGTGGGGGGCACATCTATAGTGTGTGTGTGTGTGTGTGTGTGTGTGTGTGTGTGTGTGTGTGTGTGTGTGTAGGCCACAGGACAGCTTTTGGGCATCACCTCTCTCTTTCCACTGCATGAGTCTTCAGGATCAGACTCAGGATTTCAGGCTTAGTGGCAAGTACCTGTCTCACTGAGTTATTCACAAGCCTCTGTTTGGTAAAATGCTAACACCTGTTCAGGTCTCACTGAGACCCCAAGGACATTGTGTAGAGTCTGGTCACATGGTGGGAGTTCATTTAAGAGGAGCTAGGCTGAGGGGCCCTTGGAGAGACATCCAGCAGAGGCTCTGGACAATGTGAGGGTTTACAGGATCTTAAATGTTGGGATTTGTCTCTCCTCTCTTACCCTGAGCTAGCTGCGGGCTTAGACCACAGTGTGGGGCCCTGGCCTCTGCCTCTGGCTGCTGGTCAGGATGGATTCCTTTTGACATGGAGTCTTCAGAGTGAGCCGAGAGTCCTTGAGTTAGGCTGCTAATGCTAAAACAAAGAAACATACTTAGGAGTAGAGACAACAGCAACAGGATCAAACTTACTGTTTCTATACAGAGAGCTAGCAACTGCAATCTAAGGAAAGGAAATAGACTGCTTATTCTTTTTATTTTAAAATAGATCTAAGACTGTTATAAAGTACTGTGCATTTTTAGTGCCCATCAGCTTAACAGAGTCAAGAAATGATCATTTCTGAGTCCTCCCTACCCATCTACATTGAGCACCTCTAAAAAGTTGACCCAAAGCTCCCAGATTTTCACAAGAGAGCAGTTACTATAGGTTTCACTTGGAAGCCAGGCATGGCAGAAGGATCATGAGTTCAAGTCCACATGGGGCTACAGTGACTTCAAGGCCAGCCTAGGCTGAAAAGGGATATACTATCTAAAAATAAATGGATAAATAAGTTACTGGGGTCAATTGGGATCTCTGCAGCCTTGGTTAATTCCCCAGCCTTTCAGTGACTTCCGTATGCAGATTTAAGGAGATTTGAGGAGATAAAAGCAAAGTTTCTGGTGACAATGAGTTCAGCCTAAAGAAAGGAAACAGCGAATTTACAGGCAAGGCCTGTCTGGAGAACTAGCAAACACCCACATGGAGCGTGTTTTGAGATCCTTCAAATCTTCCTAAGAAATAGCTCACTTCCTGAAGCAGTGTTACCTGGAAACAGTTGCTCTTCCAACACCACACCCTGCTCAGTTCTGAGAGGGAGGGGGTGACTCTGTGGAGTTGGGTTCTCCTTCCACCTTTATGTGGGGATTGAGCTCAGGTTGTTGGCTTGAGTAGTATGTGACTTTATCCTCCAAGCCATGTCTCCAGCTCTAAAATTTCATTAATTTTTTGAGATATGCTTTCACTATGTACCCAAGGCTGGCCTCAAGTTTATGATCCCTTTGTCTCTTCTGTTGCCACAATTGGCGTTGTCTATTTAAAACTAAGTCTATATATTCAAGAGCACAAGGGCACTGACGTCAGAGCTGTTGTAGCATGTTTAAACAGCATGGAATGCATCTTTAGGTATTATTTTAAAGGCGTGGGTCTGCCTTCCCAACAGGGAGTGGCAGAGCCCAGCTTTGGGAATTCCTATGGACAGTCTGGGATGGGCACATACCTGTTCTCCTCTGGTGGACCACTTTCCCTGGCCTTGAGCAATGAGTCACTGTCATTCTCCTGGAAGGGTGTCTTCTGTCTTCTTTCTTTTTCTTTGTCTTGACAGTTTTCCAAATCCATCTTATTCTGGTAGAAAAATTGGGATCATTTTGAGTATCATTTTAAAAGACACTAGATGACTTTTATATCTAACCATGGACCACCAGAAACCCAATCCATGCCTTTTCCTTTCTGCTATTTTCTGCTCTAAAATTTAAAGAAATTACTAATATGTACTTTCTGTACAGTGAGTGAGATTCATTAAGACTGAATACATACACACAGTGTGTTTCCATTGTAGCCACACTATTCTACTTCTCCACTGACCCCGTTTAGTCAGTTCTACTGCCTACAATTAAAAATATAGTCTGTTAAACTAACAGAGTTCAATGATTTCCAAACAGAATAAATGTGCAATTGAGATTTCTAAAAAATAGGAATTGGTCAAGAACCACCTCCCCCCTCCCCCTTCAAACAAAATGAAGTCATGGGACTGCTTACTTCAGGACAAAAGGCCTCTGGTACCCATGGCTTATTTTACTTTACAAGCCTTGGCATGCTTCTATCTAGCACCCCATCACCTTACTTGGGAGACATGGAGCTACCAGCCTTTACAGGCTCTCTCCACCCACAAACACATGTCAGGGTTGTGTGGAATTTGGAGGGTAAGAAGCCAGTGTTATAGCAGGTGGTGGGAATGCACTGGGGGCATGTCTGCTGCTGCCAAGTAATGTGGAGGGATTCATGGCATGGTGCAGAGGGGCACATGGCTGTGGAAGGAAAGAGTAATATTTGAACCAGGCAGATAGAAGGTTCCTGCACATGGGTTTGCTACTGGAGGTCCTGCTAGCTGTCTGGGAAGATCTGGCCAGGGCAATGACTACTGCTCTGCAGGAAAGAGCCTTGGGGTTTGGTGACAGCCATGTAGGAGCTGCTGTAGCTCTGGACAGGATAGCCACTTCTGGTTTTAAGTCACTAAGTGTGATGGGAAACCTGGTTTAGGTTACTTATGTAAAGCTCAGTTTTCATTGGGACCTTACCGTGGTCTCACCGCCTTCAGTTATAGATGAGGAAGAGGATAGCTGGTCTGCAGAACTCGAGGAAAGGGTGAATGGGACCACGGTGTCTTCAATTATCTTACGCTCCTAGGGCAAAGGCAAGGATAAATGAACAGAAGAAAAAAATTAACAATCTGCCAAGAGAAAAACAAATACATTAAGGAACTTCAGAAAAAGAAGATTCATCAGAACATATACAAATAGGCAGGGCATTAAGGAAATCTTAACACCAAGTGGCAGTAGTTTAGAGTATTGTATTGAATTGAAAAACACCAAATTTAGTGTTACTGAAGAACACAGTTAAACAACAACAACAAAACTACCTTGGAGCTACTCAGTTAAGCTATTGTTGAAGGTAAAGTTCCCAACAATACTGACAACAATTTTAGATAACACTTTGGATAACCTCCTCCAGATTCTGTGCTGTGGCCTGTTTGTTGTCTCCTCTACAGATTCTTCTAGCATGGCTAGTAAATGTAGTCAATGGTAAGGATGTATTTAGCCTCAATGCTAAAATTATCCTATAAAACGAATTCATTACTACCAGATACTCTTGCTGCAAGTGACCATACACACACAAATAAATACACTGCTGTTTTTATGTTGTCTAAGTCAGATCAAGAATCTGATACTGAATGGAGAACAGATGTGATTACAGTGGCTTCTTGAACATGGTTCAATCCATTCTTCCTACAATCCACAGGGTAGGGGGAGGGGGTTACTCTCACTGTTAGAACTCATATGATGTGGTTCTCTTTAAAGAGACTGAAGGGAGCCTGCTGTGAGTACAATGACACACCCACAACCAGCATATGCTGCAGACACAAAGGGTGGTGACAGACTTTGAGGAACCAGGCTGACAAAGTCACATTCTTCTTGGCAATGTCCTACCTCCTCGTAGTACCTGCGTCCTTCTTCTTCCACCTCCTTTTGGGCCTTTTCCCACTCTTCCTTCAACTTATCTTGTTCCTTCTGGTACCTCTCCTGTCATGGGATGTCCAAACAACATTTGGAAGTGATCATTGCGCTCATCACTGGGATATTTCCCCCCTTTCAAAGCACCATGCACAATACATTGCAAGACAGGCTTCATGAGTGAACATTTGGAATTTAATACATATGCACAATGAAAAGAAATGCTGGGCATTATGCATACAAGTTAGGTACATGTGGTTTGAATGAGTAATGTCCCCCATTGGCTCATTTATTTGGACATTTGGTTCCAGTTAGTGGTACTGTTTGGGAAGGTTCTAGAACCTTTGGGATTGGAGCTTTGCTAGAGGAAGTATGCCACTAGGGCTGGGCTCTGAGGTTTCATAGCCTGATCTCCCTTCCTCTTGTCTCTCTGCTTTCGGTGTATGAATGGAATGTGACCGACTACTTTGCTTCTTGACTGCCAGGCAGGCCTCTGGATCCTCTCACCACACCTTCCCCACCGTGATGGACTGTAGCCTTCTGCAATGGTAAACCTAAATAGACCTTTCTTCCCTAGCTTACTTTTTGTCAGGGCATTTTTTTTTTCAAATCAGAGAAATAGAAAAGTAACTAACATAGACATTTAAAATCCCAAGGAAAGCCAGATTTCTGCTTGTTGTGTTTTGTAGAATTTCTCTTCAAATGGATATTTGTTCATGAAAGATTAAAAAAAATTAACAATTTCCCTCATCTGGGCAGGTCCTAGGTAGGCTACACACAGAGTTTGCATTTGCTTCAACTGAGTCTTTCAGAGGTGAGTTTGCTATAGAAATATATGTTGGGCGGGGAATGTAGTTGCATAGCATGTGTCATGGTCTGGGTTTGAACCCCATCCCTGAAAAGCTAACCAACCAACCAACCAACCAACCAACCAACCAACCAACCAAAGCCATAACCAACCAACATTATTGCCAAGGAGATTTAATAAAAGGTTATGAAAACCTGCTAAGTTTATAAGTGGGACAGGGCAGAAAAGGACCAAAGTGCTCAAGATAGCCATCAGCTGAGAGGCAGAAACACTCTGCTTATCATCATGGCAATGAGATGAGTCTTCCAGGTCCAGCTCACAGTAACTTTAATCATGAGAGTCTTTAAACAACTTATTATCGTGCTTGGTATGAGAACTTGTGTTCAGAAATAGTGTAATACTCATCACTACTTCTGAGAGAAAATAAAACACTTGGAATAATAATGGCATGAAAAATATGCAGGGAGTCCCTGACAGCTGACCAGAAGAAAAGAGTATGTGAAGATTAAAATCAACGTTTGAAATGAGAATTGAACATCTCAAAAATGGGGTCCTCATGGGCAGACAAAGGAGACATGGGCTTGTGCACACACATTCCAACACTTGACTGGTTACTGTCAGTTGTCTGGGGCTAGGGCAGGACTGTCTGTGTCCCTCTGAGGAGGGAAGGCACTGAGGTGTCCCCAGACAGCAGCTGTTATATAATGACTCAGGTTCAAATGGCTTTCATGCGGACATCTGCAGGCTGGTGTTCTTGCTAATTCTAGTAGAGCACTGCACTGCTGGCCAAACCAGCAAGAGTTGTAGATACATGTAAAAACTTATTATCAGAACTCAGTATTGCAGAAGCTGGGTACAGTGGCATATGCCTGTAATCCTAGGCTTCAGGAGAGATACAGCAGGGTCTCTGTAAACTCCAGACCAGGCAGGATTACCTAGTGAGTTTCAAAAAACAAACAAACAAAAAAGAAACCAAAGCCAATTCCAAAACCAAAACAAACAAGCCCTCACTCCAGAATACTGTAAAGATTTATAATAGGAATTCAGAGGTTCTTATTATCATTTGAGTAATCAAAGCCGGACCCTTTGAAGTTTTCAAAGATACTAAGCTGAACTGCAGAGCTAAATCGAAATAGTTGATTTTTACCACAGAAACTACTTCCTTATCCATGGGAATCAGGGCAAAGTATTAGGACAAAATATGAACAGAAAGTAGAATAAATCACATTGCACTTCAGGTCTAGAGTAGCAGGGAATCATCAAACTTAATGAGGGTTATACATTTCTCTGTGTAAGTGTTTGAGTGTGTATTGGAAACAGCATAGGTTTTAGAGTTGTAGAGACTTAGATTTGGGTTCAGGCCCTGCACCTATCAGTCATGTACTATCAGGGATTAATTCAACCTCTGTGAACCTTCACCTCTTCAGCTAAACAAGGGATACTCAGACATGTTCCTAGCACACCCCAATTATACAAATAGGTCAGTTTCAAAGGTCACTTTGGGCATGAGGCAAATAGAACCACATTTCTTCTCAGAATGTTTCTAGAACTGACCATTATCATCTTTCACTGAAAAAAAAAAAAATAGAGCGAAAACTCAGTTGAAGGAATTAGACTGATGTCAAATTTCATTCTACCTGAATGCTATCAAATAGCTTGTGGGTAATTCGTTCTCATTGCTTCTTGAACTGGGAATTGATGGCTAAGGAGGTAATGGATACAGGTAGACTGACAATCAATGCTTAGAGATACAGGTTTTTTAAAAGTATTAATGTGAATGCTTTCCCCCACTTCTCATCACTGGACCTGTTAGCAGGAAGAATCAGGTCCAAGACTGTTGCCTGAACAAAAAGCATCAATAGTCTCATGAGTTTCTGAGAATTGGATTCCATGTTCCCCGTGCTAAACATTTATCCCAATGCAACAGTGCACAGTTACTGAACACAGGGGAATCAGCAGGCTAGTCCTACCTGGAGCAGACGCTCTTGCTCCTGCTGCCATTTCTCCTGGCGCCTACGTTCCTCTTCCGGGTCCCATGTCCAGAACTTGAACTGCTCAGGAAAAACAAAGATGATCAGATAGATCTAAGACAGGACCTCAAGGGCTGACCAGAGCAAGAGAAGACAATCAGCCTCCAACATGGTACACAAGGGACATAAAAGTACATCTTCATGTATCTAAATGTCTTGTTTGGTGGCAGAAATTGTTTTCAAACTTAATCCCTTTTTAGTTTGATTCTAAAAGGTCAGGCTGGTTCTATACCTCTGTGCCTCTTATGGATACTGGAAACACATAGTGACCAACCACAGGAATGAGAGGCTTTGAGTCATTTCTCTCAGAAGTCTTAGAAGTATCCAGGCTCTGGAGCACAATGCTCACTGCACATGCTAATTCTGTTGTACACCAGGAGAAATGCATCGTCTAAAACCAATGTCTCTGAAGTGAGCCCCTTATACTGTTATTGCTTCCCATGGCAGCTTTCTCCAAAGTGGGTTAATGCCACCTTGAGGACAATATGAATGGAGCCCCAGCCCTGAGGCCAGCATAATAAGTACTCACACCCAAGACTGAGAACAAACAAAATCCTTAGAGAAGGTTTAGCAAGTTTAGGAACAAACAAGAACATAGCTGGATTTTCTTTCTGAATTCATGGATTTTCTCATCTGTTCTACTTTCCCCAAACAGGAAGGGACAATATATCTTTTTATTTTATTTTATTTTTGCAATGCCTTTTCCTCTCCATCCCCACCCAGGGGCACACAAATAGCTTGACAGCCTTGTTGTAAGTCAACAGCTTGCATCATCCTCTTCAGCTGTGTGTCATGATGCTGGATTTACAGCCATTCTGGGGTTGTTAGTTTCCAGGAAACTTGGGGTTACCAGTATTGGTTTGTGATTTCACATATGGTTCCTAGTTCCGAAATGTGGTTGGAGATATCAAGGCTATGTGACAGGGGTGGCTCATTCTACATGGCCACAAAGGTAGATACTAAGTGCTACTGGAGGTGTGTGTGTGTGTGTGTGTGTGTGTGTGTGTGTGTATCATTCCTGTATCAGGCACTGTATAGCAGCAATTGTATGACGATTTTAAGCAAGGCTTACAATAACCCTGACAAAGTTATTTGCATCTCACTGTACACTCTGGAAAGATTAAGTAGGGAGGATTTATAAACTACCTTTAGTGTCCTATGGTCAGTATGTAAACCTGGAATCAAGGATACAAAGAAATGAGCATTTTGTTTCCAGGCAGGACAGGACAACTACTTCATATAGTGGTAATCCATACCTTTACAACCTACCAGGAAGCTTCAAATTGTTCCAAAATAAAAATGCTTGGATCTCAGTTTTGGTTGAATACTCTTTAAGAAAATCAAATTTGAGTTAAAAATCTCTGGAGATGCATGACTCTTTTCTTTGAGAGGGACTACTTACAGGTGTAGTGACAGGAGACTTTTCGCTGCTTGGAGAATCCACTACATAGAGTAAAGACAAAAAAGAATACATCAGTGTGAGTGGCTGCCGGCTGTGCTGGTCTTCTGATCCTCTCAGTCGAGTGTGGTTCCTATGTTAACTTCAGCAGCATTAGAAAATCACAATAAAGCAGAGCCTTGTGGCAGGTTGTGCCCGTCACCAAAAGGAATGAGGAATGAAACATATCAAGCAGCGCCAGTACTAGACTCCAGGAAGCAATGACTATAGCTATTAGTGCCAGCTCTTAGTACACCTTGCATTCCAGAAGGGAGCAGGTTCCCCCCCACTGTCTGACATGGAGAAGTACCGCACAGAGAGGCTGATGTCATCCAGGAAGAACAGAAAGTGACACAGTTAACAAGAGAACACCACATTTGTGGCAAATGTTTCTAATCTTTGTTTCAAAGGGGAATGGGGATGGCAAAGAGCCAGGTGGATGGTGTTATTTCCCTGGCATCTCAAAAATCAACATCAAGTTCTGTGAAACTCCTCCCAATTTTAGTACAACCGTGCTGATTGATACCAAAGAACAAGCTCATTGCTAACTGTGTGTTGCAAACAAGCATCTTTTTTTTTCTTTTAAATATCTTAAATCAGAAATGAAGACAAACGACAGACACCATTGGTTGCCCCAACATGAATTTTTACATAAAAGAAATGCAGCTATCCAGTATGTTGTTTACCTGACTGGGAGAAAAACTGGTACCGTCGCCAAGAGTTCTGAACTCTCAGCGGAACACTGGCACTGCTAGGCACCTCTAGATCAGATGGCAAAATAGAATAAACAGAAATCCATGAAACTGGGTGAGAACGGAGAACACATCACCACACACTGAAGTCCAGCCAGGAATTTAAGGACTAATGTAAGGCAGCGCACCAGAGTACACGCAAAACCTGATAATGGGCAGTAGAACTGGACAGTCTGTGTGCCTCTTGTGTGGTCGCCGAGTCAAAGTTCTTAGGCCCATACTCTATTGTTTAAGGGTTAAAGGTCATGATGATACATCAGTACGCTGTGCAGAAGCAACTCTAGGGAAGTATAAAGGGCAGTATAAATGCCTGGTGGGATTGTGATGGTATCCACATCACACCCAATGAAGGGTGATGATGCGGCTGGCGTCCTGTCACACATACAGACAGGTACATGTTTGTGTGCCCCGAGCACACACGACTCCTGGCAAGCATTGGCACCTTATGCACTGGACCCTGCTACTTGCATCTGCAGAGCAATGGATACTGTAGGTTAGAGCCCATGTTTTATAGAAAACATAACTTTGGCATAACCTTGCGGTTTCCAGAGAGCTGGATAAAGGAAATCTGTCAGCTTTAGCTGTATTTCATGAATGTTTCCAGAGTGCTGAAAGGCTGTATTGATGCACATGTGTGTGCCCAAGGAATCTTATTTGGGTTGACAGGCAAATCTGCAGTGGCTTGTGTGAGCATCTATAAATAGATGACTTTAAAAAAAATTGGGGAGACACCAATTTCTGGGAGAGGGAGAGAATTTATGAGGTGTTGCTCCAGGGCTTTTGGTTCCTCTGGACTGGATGCTGGAATTCATATTAGTTGCTTAAGTGTGCACCAAATTCTTATATGTGGGTCATAACCCATGGCTTCTCCCACCACACTCAGATCAAAGACAATCATGTCTTCAAAGGCTCCATTTATTAGAGTCTTCTGGCTTCCAGAAACACCGGCACTCTGCAGAGTCTAAAGGAGCACTAGTCAGTTTCACATCCACCAGCACTGTCGTTGAGGCACCATTTCAGTGGCTTCCAGGTTGGACTCCCTGGGCTGCCACATCACCTGCACACGTGGTCTTGCTAGAAGTGCAGACAGTGTGAGTCTGCACAGAGCTAAACAAGCAGACCCTGAGGGTTTGGCCCCACTCCGCAGGCTCAGGCACTCTCTCATGTTTGAGGACTGTTGCTTCAGGCTGTGTTGATGTCCTGTAGATGCTTTAAAGAAAGCTTTTTTTTTTCTTTTTTAAGAAAGCATCCTAGAAGAGTTTATTATTTCTGCTTAGCACATGGCTCAATTCTTACACCCTTATCGCTGTTATTCTGTAACCACTAAAGCCAATTCTCTAAAAACTGGTCTGTGGTTATTTCTACTTGACAGGTGATAGTTAGCCCTTAGGGAAAACAAAAAGGAGAAAACTATGAAGCTAAGAGCTTGATGAGCTAGGATTTAAACCTTGGTGTTCTATCTCCAGCTCACAATTCAAACCTTAGAGTTCATGAACCACATCATAGAAGAACAAGGACCTGGCAAATCCAACTCTCCCTCGAGCAATTACTTTTAAAATGCTCTAGTGCTATGACTTTTTATTTTTTACTATTCAACTTAGATAAAGCATGAAGTAATTTTCCTTAACTCAATAGCAGTTTCTCAAAACCGGAATGCCTTGTGTTCAATGGGGGATGAAAAATATAAATATATGAGGCATCAAGACTAATTGATAAGGCTTACAAATTTATCCTAACTATATTTCTTATTTACAAAAAGTGCTAGAAATGAAAAATAATTACAATGTCTAAATATGGGCAATTGGTTGACCCAGTTATGAGATTTTATTTTCATTAATTATTTTCAAGTCTGTAAGACAGAAAATTTTGGGTCAACTGCCTGGGAGGTAGTACTGGATTTGCCTCTACCTTAAGAGACTAATGCCCATTAGTATGTGTACCACTTAGATTCCTACCAAATGCTCCTTGTTTTGTATACAGCCCCCAAAATGATCAACAAAAGTTAATGGAGACCAACTCAGATGGTGTTAATGATGACCCCAAATAGCTTTTCACTCTTTAAAAGAGAAATAATGATAAGCCATGAATAAAATAATGAGGTCACACCATCCTCTCTGGCAAGCAGATCTATAAAATACCCTGGAGAGAAATGTCACCAAAGAAGCACATGGAGCTTTATGATCCCATCTCCCACACTAGTTGTTTCCAATCTACAGAGTCTGCACTGGTGCAGCCTGAGTCTGTCCACTTGGAGGAATAATCCCCAGGGATGGCAGCACTCTTGGAATGCCATCTTCCCTAGCTTACATTCCTGAGGTCCTTCATGGTGGTGTGGGCACTTGGGTTTCCCATGAGTATAAAGGGAGCAAAGTTGGGTTCTTAAAGAATAAAAAGGTGAGTTCATAACTCATACATGATACACAAAGTGGGAGCCAGCACAATTTTAAGACTTTCATAGATCCTCAACTCCCATATTTGTCAATGCTACCCTTCTTTCCCTACATTATATCAAACATTAAAATATAGCAAATATACAAAACACATTAAAATGCATTCCAACATATGTTATAAGTTAAACACATTAAAACTTGTCCTTAGTGTGTATGTGTGATTACATACATACTGAAGATGTATTTTTAAATGTTTCATGTATTTTTACTGTCCATTTTTTGAAAATATTAAATGTTCTTATTATGAAGAATTTTATTTGTTTGTTTGTTTGATTGACTTTTTTAAAGACAGGGTTTCTCTGTGTTTGCCCTGGCTATGCTGGAACTTGCTCTGTAGACCAGGCTGGTCTGCCTCTGCCTCCTGCATGTTAGGATTAGAGGTGTGCACCAGCACTTCCTGGCCATGAAGAATTTTTTTGAAGAGTAAAATTTTGGCTGAGTAACTAACACTAATCATTGCATACACCCAAAGACTTACCATAAAACAAAAAAATTCTCACTTTCCCCAAAGTTAATATTAGATAAAATGGGTATTTTTATAAAGACTATAATTAATAAAGTTTATATAACATTAAAAGATAAACTCTTGAAAGACAAGTTGATTTTTTATTTATAATGATCTTGTTATGTTTTAGAGCAAAGAAAAAACAAGTCTGAAGGTCCAAATACCTATTCAGGCCTTGTTGTACCCATAATGCCTAGCTGACGAGGTGGTCTTAGTGGCTGGGGTTCCCACTGTCAAGCAGGAAATGCATCTCAGCTTTCCCATCTGAAATTCTCAATTCACAGTCTCTGGTGAGGAATATGGCTACAGGAATGTCACACAGAGGATGCAACTGGATTTTTATGTGAAGGGATTTCTCACAGTGGTTCTGGCAGACTATGGAGATATAAGAGAACACTTTCCCATCACCGATCCTCACCTTGAGAATTGAGGTTTGGCAAATGCAGTTGGTTGGTTTCAGGCAATTTGTCGAGAAATGGAAACGTCAGGGTTGCTTCTGGTTCTGGGGATTTTGGCTTTACCACCTGGACCACAGTGACAGACACAAACATTAGAAAGACTGCCCAGCAATTAACTCAAAGATCCATCTTACACTATGACTATTTAAACAAGCCAGTAAACTTAAACATTTAACTTTACAATACATTTTTTCCTTCCATGATGCCTTCATACTTTTCTGAATCACTAGAGTGGTTGGCTTTTCTTAAAAATGAAATAAGGACATAAAAAATGTGATCATTTCCCTTTCTTCAACCTCAGAAGACATTTGGAGCCTTCCCTCTCCCCAACTTCCTCCCCCCCTTTTTTTCGGACAGGGTCTTACTATGTAGCCCTGGATGTAGCTTACTCTGTAAATTATGCTAGCCCTGAACTATCTACCTAGCTCTGCTTCCTAGGTACCAGGATTAAAGGCACACCACTCTAGAATAATTCTAGGTACTACATCCTGCTAAGCTTGTCAGAAAATGAAATATTCCACAGAAGATGATTAAAACCACCTTTGCTGTAAGGCTAAGCATCATAGCAATTCACTTTTATTAGACATTGTTCTGAAAACAGTATTTTACCCTCCTATAAAGCTATGCAACATACATATACTTTGCCAGTTGACAAAGATGGATTGCCCAAAACAGCTAGTATCCAACAGTGCCAGCACAGGGGTGCTCTTAGTTTGTGAGGCACATTGGATGACCCAATTTTTTTTTATATCATTGCTATTTAATTTTATTGTTTCTTCTTACTCTAAAGACCCTAAGTAGAAGCACCCTATTACTCCAGAGAAAGACTGCCAAACATTTCAACAGTGCCTAAGATAAAAGGTATAGACTTCCGAGTCAAAATGTAGAATGCAGCTTTATGGGTTCAGGTCCTTTATGACTCTCATAGGGCTTAATTCTGATTTCATCTCTAGATAGTAGCTGCTATCCATGATGAGTGTGACAGCCAATAACCTCAGGCCATGCAACATTTATTTCTTCGCTGTTGCATTTTATTTTTCTTTATTAAGTATATATTCAATACCAAGAGAATCTTGAAGAAAATATAATCTGGTCAACCAGATAGCTGTATAGACTTTAGCATTCAACATATTGCAAATAATTAAGGTCTGGTTTTACCAAAGTTTACAACATGCTAGTCTTTTACTTTTTTAAATATTTATTTTTATTTCTTCCCCCCTCTCTCTCTCTCTCTCTGTGTGTGTGTGTGTGTGTGTGTGTGTGTGTGTGTGTGAGTGCAATAGGTATCCACAAAGGCCGGAAGTATTGGGTCTCATTAGAGAGGGAGTTATGGTTGGCTGTGACCCACCTGATGTGGGCGCTGGGAACTGAGCTCAGTGCTCTTAAACACTGGGGCACCTCCATAGGCCTTACAACCCTCCTGTCTTAAGCTCACAGACACTATTTCCTGAGTGGTGTAAAATGACAAGGCAGTTCAGAGAAGAACTGGTTGTAAATGAAAGAGTTAAACACTGCAGAAATGTCAGTCTGGTGCTGTGCGTTTACAAAGGTGACATTCCCCAAGTGAAATCAGAAAATGATGAGAGCATGGTGATCACTATTATCTATGACTGAGAGGGGGGGAGGGTGGGGGCCACTGAGAGGATGGGTGGAGAAAGCGTTGCCCTAGAGGTCATGTTTTCCATTTGCTAACCAACCATCAGAGCTTCTAAACCTACAGTCAATGGCACAGAATTTTAGAGATGTGGACATAGCATTAGACACCAAGGATAGCCGGAGAATCCTGGATATTTTATGCTTTAAAAATATGACTGATATTTGTGTTTACCAAATAGACAAAAGATTCATTACAGAAAAGCAAACAAAACAGATAAACACCCCAAGAACCCCTGAACGTGTTTTTTTGTTTGTTTGTTTTTACACTGTGGTTGGACATGAAACTGTCAGCCCAAAGGTGGCCAAGGAACACTCTAAGTTATGGCAGTCATTTTGTTTGGTTAGACCCAAGTTCCAGCAATGCTACAAAGTTTTCCTTTCAGGTTAGCATGATGTGATGTACTGAGTTTGGAATAATAAGTAAATAATGATTACAAATACATGGTAGATAAGGTATAATTGGCAAAGACGAAAACCCTGCCTGTCCCACCCCACTGTGAGACCTGTGATTCAATTATCCTCTATGGACCTACAGACCACTCAGTAGTTCTTTCTGTATAAAAATGGAGAATAGCTGGGGTCTGAAATATTCACACTATATCAGACTATTGGCATTTTAGAGGCTCGGCCAAGGATACTCCACTCATCTCTGTGAGGCTAGGTGCTGTGTTCTGTTCCCTGCATATACAGTGCCTAATATGGTACTTGGCACATAGCAGATGCACAGTTAATGTGCCTGATGTAGGAAATGGAACTAAGTGGTAAAGTTTCGCTTGAAGGTCAAGTCTGTGATTAGGTTGATTTTTAATGGTGGAGTACTGCCTTAAATAATTTGACTACCTTACAAGGCATAGCCTTTGGTGGTCACGAGGACTCCCTAGGAGCTTTCACAGGGTCAGGGCCATGTGTCCAGAGAGTGTCTATGTAGTCTGGAATGCACTCCATAGTTACAAAGTTCTTTAGAAACCATTAACAGAGACAAATGGTGAGGAAATTTTAGAACTGGTATTTAAAAACACACCCAACGGATATAAGCAAAGCTCTAAATATGAACTGCATTTATTAAGAGCAAGACTCTAAAGACCATGATATCCTGAGTTTCTTGATATTCAGATCCAGGGGTATCAGACACACCATTGCTGAGAAGTAGGTACACAGTGGAAAGAGAATATTTAGTAAGATGTCACATTAAGAAACAAACCAGAGGGCTGGAGAGATGGCTCAGAGATTAAGAGCGCTGGCTGCTCTTCCAGAGGTCCTGAGTTCAATTCCCAGCAACCACATGGTGGCTCACAACCATCTATAATGAGATCTACTACCCTCTTCTGGCCTGCAGGCACACAGGCAGGCAGAACAATGTATACATATCAAATAAATAACTCTTAAAAAAACAAACCAGCAAGTCACACAGCAAGTGGAAGCCTAAATGTAAAAGGACTCTACAACATGTTTACATTTAAATAAAATTAAGTATCTTGAAGACTAAATAAGAATTGTAAATGCTCAAAGTACAGAATTCAGAATGGCATGCTTATCTGTATATTTAAGAAATGTATTTTTATATATGGTGGTATTTGATATGATGCAAATGTTTGTATTTCCTTTTTCTTTCCCTCCATACACAGAGGTGGTTGGAATGAGAATGGTCCCTAAAGGCTCATACATTTGAATGCTTCTTTCCTAGTTGGTGAAATGGTTTGGGGAGGGATTAGGAGGTATTGCCTTATTGGAGGAGGTGTGACACTTGGGATGGGCTTTGAGGTTTCAAAATCTCATACCAGGCCCAGTGTCTCTTTGTGTTTGTCTGTCTCTTGTCTCCCTCTGCTTCCTGCTTGTGGATCAGATGGAAGCAGCTTTTAGTTATTGCTCCAGCACCACACCTGCCTGCCTGACTCCACAATTCTCACCATGCTGAAAATGAACTCCTCCTCTGAAACTGTCAACAAGCCCCCACGTAAATGCCTTTTTTGTTGGTTTGTTTTTACAAATTGCCTTGGTCATGGTGTCTCCTTACAACTTGTGTGTGTGTGTGTGTGTGTGTGTGTGTGTGTGTGTGTGTGTGTCTGTGTGTAAGTGTATGAGTGAGTGTGTGTAATGTTTAACAATGAACATGCAGTGTAGTTTTCAGAAAGAAATACAGATTGAGGACGGGGAAAAAGATCAGGTGAGACCGTCAGCCCCCATGACTGCTGGCCGCCCTGGAAGCCATGTTAACCTGTGGATTTAACCCTTCCGTCCATGGTGTCCTCACCTTCTGTGACAGCACTAACTCTACCTTCCCACTCATCTCATTTTCAGGCTTCTTCTGGTCTCGTTCTTCTGGCACCTCGTTCTTCAGCTGCGGGCTGGAGGAAAACTCCACCAAGGCCACAGTCGGGCTGCATCGAGTCACAGTGGTTGTAAAATGCTGTGGCTCTGGAGGGGCGTCACAGGTGGAAACAGGAGAAAAAGGAAGCCATACAAAGGATCACTTTCCCTCAAAGTCACAATGAAGATTTCATCAGACGATGACACCCAGCAAAGGGCCCAGGATGGCAGGGTTCCCCACCTAACACTGCTCTTAACAGTCACGGTTCACATCTGAGCACCATGTGACACAAAACATTTAATGACAGTGGGGTGCAAAAGAGAACAGCCACAGACCGCTCTGTCCTTGTGACTGGACGACAAACTAACTTTCCCTTTTGTGTGTGCTGTTGTCCTCATCCAGAGGCTAGAGGCCAACATGGCACGCCTTCCTCTATAGTCCCATCAGTAAAAGCACTGTTCCTGCCACCATGGCCCTGACTTGAACTCCTGCCCTGACCCCCTTTGATGGATGGACTGTCATCTGGGAGTTCTAAGATGAAATAAACACTTTCCTCCCTGAGCAGATGTTTATTATAGTGACTACAAAGCAACAAGGACAACTCAGTGTTTGAGCTATTTCTATAAGGGAACTGAGTATTTTTTAATGAGCATGAGGATATACTTTTAGGAAATAAAATATCAGAGTACAAAAAAAAATCAAACAAAAACAAACAACAACAACCCCCCACAAACACACACAAAGCCTGAGTTCATATCTTTATAGCAACGTTAATGCCACAGTGAGAATTTCTCACCGGAGCCTCTAGGTGGCAGCACAATCATAGAGCCTAACACGGCCCTTCAGTTTAGTAGGAAAAATTGGCATCATTCTAACCCAAGTTACCAAGCATTACCTGAAAACTAGCATGCTATGAAACAAACCTGCTGAGGCCAGCTCCACATCCTGTGTCCCCAACTTCCCATCACTGTTGTCATCCTCTTGGCCATTCGGCTCAGCTTCATCAGAGGCTGCCTGAAAAAGAATTTTGTTTTTCTTCCTTGAATAAACTAAACCCTTGAAAGTTCTGAAAAGCAAAGACTATTTCCTGAATAATAATTTTGGGGCCAAGAAGGTGGGCTGCCCACACAAACTGTCCCCGTTTCCAAGCAGCTCTATGTTGGGAGTCTACTTTGTTGGAAGGAGGCGTTAGTGAGTGTGATCAAGTGGCCACCCACGTGCTCCCTTTCCCCAGCCTTCCTCTTCTACACACATCTTCACTCCTTTCCTTGTCTTACCACCAAATCTCAGAAATCAAAGTCACTATGTACTTGCTCCCGAATGCCTTTCCAGTTGGCCGTGGGTCCTATCACTAGCAGAGGGGACATTGTTTTGATTTTTAAAGGATAAACCTTGTAGTTGGCTGTCCTGGGTTCTTAACACTGTATGTTTTATCCTCAAAGCTCTCAGGAGTTTTTATGGCCATTTCTTCCCTTTCGTTCTGAAAGCTGGGAACCAAGGTTAGCTTTTCTTCCTTTAGTCTTTGACTAATGGGTTTCCTTGACATGGATATCGTTCACTTGCCACACCACAGTCAAGTACCTCTCTCATAGCTGTGCCTCCCTGCTGTCAGCTGTATGCCTTTTACAACAACAACTGCATAGCAACCTAAATGTTCTCCAGATGGGGAAGAGTTGAATGAATTACTTAAGAGCATAAAGGGAAGTACTACACAGTCACTGAATATAAGATGTCGAGCAGGTTATGGACATTGCTCAGTGGGAAAGTGCTTGCCTAGTGTTCATGATGTCATGGGTATGTTTGATGCCAAGCATTGCAGAAGAAGACAACAAACAAGCAAACAAACACATAAATGTGCTATACAGCAGTAATGTGTGAACATTATTGTTATTCAATGTGGTTAAAATATTTGAAGTTCACATATAGAGAGAGCATTCTGTCTACATATATAAGACTGTACATATAAATGTACCTGTTAGTATCTGTATTAAAATATACAATGTATATACATTTATACACTCATATATATATATACATATATACAAATACTTATGCCACACATATGTGGCATATATATGTGTGTGTGATATACGTGTGTGTGTGTGTGTGTGTGTGTGTGTGTATGTGTGAGATAAAATCAAGAGGACTAAACAGTAGGAGAGCAGAAGCAGGAAGGAGTGGCAGCAGGTAGCAATGGGAGACAGCAAATCAGAGCAATGTACAGTGCGTGTATAAAAGTATCATAATGAAGCCATTATTTTGCACTAACTAAAGCAATAAAAACAGAAACCAGAACTCCAAGAAAATAGAAAATGTTAACAGTGCTTATTTTTAAATGTGTTTACATTTGGGGGATGATTTTTTCATTTATTTATATATTTTTTCACATATTATAAATGCTGAACCATTAGAAGACAATCCTTGTAGTTTCACATTATCTTTATGGGGCAAGTAGGGGGAGCTGACTCCAGTGTTAAGTCCGACATTTCCTACTTTTATCTTAGTTGCTCGATAAAAATAAGTGGAAGGTTAAACTAACTGTATCTGGAAGACTGCTTGTGCCAAAGAGTGTCAGTGACTCTGTTTTATTATTATTTTTTTTTAGCAGAAGTTTTATGTAAAAGACTAAAGATGAATTTTTAGTCTCTATAAACATTTCATAAACTTTAGGTTTTCAGACAATAGCTAATACTGGTTTGCAGAAAACGCATTATTAAATTCTTCATAATATATCTCCAAGGAGAAAACCAACTCCCTCAGGTTGTACTCCGATACCCACAGGCATGCCATGGTATACTTGTGCTCTCATACAAACACTACACACATACATAGACACATAAATACACACAAAATATAAATAATAAATAATTTCAATATTAAAAAAGGAATTTTAAAGTAAACCCTTTCAAGCTTCTAAAAGACTAACAATAGTATCTAGTGGAAAATATATTATTTTTTGGAGGGTGGAGTACTTTGAAATACTCATAATTAGAATGGCTTTTTCTAGCGATGGAGAATCATATATCAAGTCGGAAAGAACATAATATCAAGTTTAAAATGTACTGTTTTTCTTTCCCAGTACTGAGGACTCAACGGAGACTGCCATAAGCAAGGCAAACACTCTGCCACTGAGCCACACCCTGTTCCTAGAGTTTTCCTACTATTTAAGTCAGGGTCTTTGTAATTTGCATAGGCCATCCTTGAACTCACAATGTATCTAGAAAGACCTTGCAATTCCCCTGCCTCAGCCTCACAAGCAGTTGAGACTTTAAGTTTTAAAAACCCTAGGCAGGTCAGTTGTGGTGGATGCTTGTAGTCTCAGCCATTGAAGAGGCTGAGGTAGGACCACAAGTTCAAGCCTAGGCTAGGCAAATTAGTGAGACCCTATTACAAGTAAAACTAGAAAGGTCTGGGGGTTTAGATAAATGGTAGAATGCTTGTATAGCATACATAAGGCTCTGGGTTTGAGCCTCAGTATCACACACACACACACACACACACACACACACACACACACACACACACACACACACGAATAAACATTCCCCAAACGCACTGCAAATAAGGAAAATACAGTCAGAAAATAACCACATTGAAATTATTTAATGAATATTTAATTTTTTAATCAGACCAACAAGGTTGAATTGAATCCCTTTAAGAAATATGATGATGAACGAGCAGGGTGGCACATGGATGATGAAGGTGCACGCCTTTTATCCCAGCACTCAGGAGGCAGAGGCAGGCCTCTGAGTTCAAGGCCAGCCTAGTCTATAGAGTGAATTTCAGGATAGCCAGAGCTACACAGGAAACCCTGTCTTGAAAAACAACAAGATCAAGAAACAAAGAAATATGATGAAAACAACCAGACCAAAATCTTTTATTGTACTGAGGTTCTCTCTCTCTCTCTCTCTCTCTCTCTCTCTCTCTCTCTCTCTCTCTCTCTCTCTCTCTCTCTCTCTCTTTCTCTCTCTCTCTCTCTCTCTTTCTCCCTCTCCCTCTCTCTCTCTCTCTCTCTCTCTCTCTCTCTCTCTCTGTGTGTGTGTGTGTGTGTGCATGCTGTGCATGTGCACTCATGTATTTATAGGAGCCATGGAAGACTAACCAGTTCAACACTAAAAGAATAAGCCAGACTTTATCTTTGAAGTTTACTCTGATATAAACAGAAACATTAATACCCAGTGGTACTTTTGCTTTATGATGTTAATATATAAAATACTGGCAGGAATACTGATTCTTAATTGCCTTCTCCAAATGGACTAAATTACAGACAACTATCTAAGGCTGGAAAACAAATTTGCCGCTAAATGCTGATGAACGAGCCTCTTGAGAACACTCATGTTTCCAATTACTAGAACAGAGCAACTACAAACAGGGCCTAGAGCCTGAAAATGAACAAAGAGATGAACACATTTCATGCAATCTAAGGTGCCATCCAGTGCAGGCTGAATAATTTTAGGCACTACTAAGAAAGAAAACGCACTGTTACATATGACCCACTATGGATCACAAGAGAAGTCTTGTTTTGCAGATGTTAAAACACTATCCGTGTGCCACTTGGACTTGATGAGCTGAGAGCATTCCCAAAGCTTGTCTGACATGATGCACAATGCAAACAGGACAAGATCCACTGGCATTAACTACTTCAGCCAGGGTTACGTAACTGGAATAGCACATTCCAGTAGTATTTTAGTTATGCATGACTAACAGAGCTCTACCTTTGAGGGTTCTCAGATTGCTAAGGTATTTCTATACAGCTTGACACTCACTCTGAAATGATGGTCAAGAACTTACATCCTACTATTCAGTGTGGTTCAAAAATGGCTGTAACACAGTTACCATGATAAATATTTACTTCACTTAGCAAGTCTCAGTGCTACTGACATGTTGATGCCATTTAACCATCAGGGTGAGCTTAAAGGCAGTATTAGCATGGTTCTCCTTACACAGGCTGAAGGTTAAGTGGCTTGCCAGAGTCAGTGCCAGCAGTCAGGAGAGGGGGGGGGTGAGCTGTGCCAATAACTTCCCCGGTGCTATCATCTAGCCCTGGAACCATACTTACCTTTTCTGCTCTCTCAGTATTTAGTTTTTGATCCATAAGAAGTAACTGAATACTAGAGACTTTTGAGTTCATTGGAAAAACAATTTAAACTGCCATTTCTATTTCTGTTCTTTCTTTTACTTCTGTTCATTATTCAGTAAAAGGCTAGAACTTTCTGGAATCCTTCAGGGCAATAGGCAGTTCAGCACTTCTCAGAGAATACAAGACCATAACTATCCCTGGCTTGCAAGCCATCCCTGGCTTCAAAATGGCAAGGGTGGCATAAAACCCATAACAGGAAAACATGCTTTCCTAAATAAATGCGTTATCTATGCAATCCATACTCAAACGCTTAAACACATATTATCCACCCAAATCAAGTTACCACTAGCAAAACATTCAGGGAAAATTGAGAGAAAAAAGAAGCTATAACTCAATTTAAAAACTCTTTATATGCACCAAGAAAAAGAAAAGGCTATTTTTAAACTGTTTCAAAAAAAAATTGAACTTAACAGAGGTAATTTAAAAAAAATGAACTTAACAGAGGCAATGTAACAGGCACCTTACATTTTTTCCCCTCAAGTTTTCTGCACTCTGCAACACACAAAGACTATCTGTAGTGAAGGGAAATTCCCAAAGCTGGTTTAATTAACTCAAGTCTGGCTTCTCCATCCTGAATGCTTGTTGTTTCTGTACTAATGGCATTACATCCAAGGAAATGAGTTCAAAGTTGGCAGTCTTAACTAGCCCCGATAGAATCAGAAGTCTGCTCCCAAAACACATCCTTGCTGGCAAATGCACCTTCTGACTTGAGCTTAGGAGAGAGGTCTTCCCTCCTCCAACTGGTAATACTTTCTTAGGAATGAAAACAAGTAAACAAAAGCAGAGTCCTGGGTAGGAATGAATGAACGTATATAAGGGGTTGCACTCGACTAAGCCAGGAGTTGGCTTCCCCCTTAACCAAGAGCTCATCCAAGCTAGCTCCCACTGCCCAGCTCAGCCCCAAGGCCACAGGCAGGAGGTGGTGGATTCTGGCTTCAGAATCACATGGTTTAGCCACAAAAAAAATCTTCCTGGCTACTGCTGCTTCTCTGAACTTCAGCCTTGTGAGGCTGGCAGAGGGCAAAGGGTGGGTGGCAACTGTAAGACAGAAGGTAAGACCCAGCCTGAGACTGAGCTCCAGCTCATTGTTTCATCTCTATGGCTTAACTGGTGATGTCCAAGGACCTTCTTCAGACCTTCTTCAGAAAAACGAGAGTTTTTCTGGCTCCAGTTGAACAACTGGACACAAGCCTGGAAAACCAGTGTATTTGTGTACTGGCATCATGACCCAGTGTCACATATGCTATGCATATGATTCTCCTTTTACTTTTTAGGCCATTTAGAATCTGTCACCACTGAAAGGAAAAGAAGCAAGGCAGGAGACAAGCTTCTCTAGACTTTAAACACTACATACATGCATGCATTTGGACTGTGCTATTTATAGTATGCATTTCAAACCACTGGAGATGGGCCAGGTTTAATTTACATCCTCTGAGGCATGTCTTCTTGAAACAGCTACGTTTCTATATAAAAATAAAAAGATAATACTTAATAGATTTACAAAAGTGTTAATCTACCAACCTTACGATTACTTCTAGCTGGGGAAAAACAACGCTATGAAGAAGAGCCTGTCAACATCTGACATCCAAAAGGAATCTGCAGTTGGGGTGAGCTGTGCGGCAAACAGCGCCTACTCAGATGCCTTGGCCCTGGTCTCAGTGCAAAGCAAAGGGGTCAAGAAAGACCTGATTGTTCCCCTGGGTCAGAGAACAGAAGAAAAGTGCTGACTTTTTTTTTTTTTTTGAAGAAGGCCATAAGCTTTTTCAAGATGGGAAAAACAGCCCCACGTCATCACTCAGTTTGAGCAAAGCTGATGGGGTGCTTGAGATACCCAAGAGCTGAGGGGCTCAGCCGAGGAAGAGCTGCCAGCATCATTTGGGATGAATGAGTGTGTGAGAGGGATCTGGTCAGCGGTCATGGGACAGAGTGACAGAAGGGTCACTCCAGGCAGAGTCATGGGACAGAGTTGCAGAAGGGTCACTCTGTCTGGAGAGTGGAATCTTGGGAGCCCAGGTGGCAGAAGTGAGCCAAGACTGGGGAACACCACAATGGAAACAAAAAGTTAGGGGAAGAATTAAGAGTATCAGGGATGGATTCTTCTGGAAAGAACTGCCACAGCTGCCTGCTGTTGAGAGAAGGAACTGGAATGACTGACAAGAGCAGTTGGAAGGGGACAAGTTCACCTCATGCATATAAAATTCACATCTGCTCAAAACAGTAATTCTGATGACCTTATGTAACTTTTTCAGATCTTTACATCTCTCTGGATTTGGGTTTCTGGGTGCACTGTGGGGGGGTTCTATTTTACTTTGCATTTGCTGTATGGCATTATCTAAAACAGAGGCACCCATGGCCTACAAGTCACCCTGACATTATGCTAAGTGCTTGTCAGATGTGCACTCTCATAGTAACATGTACTAGTATATGGAATGCTAGTCTATTAACTTCCTTCTAAATACAAGCAGAGGTCAGACACTTGAACGCGTTCAGTAGAATCTGGCCTGTGCATGGTGTTCTTGGGGTATTTTAGGAAAGGATCATTTTCATATCACCAAGCATGGAAGAAATTCAAATTAAAGTATAACTGACAGTGGACAACAAACAAACAAAAAAAGACACTGTCACTGCTATGGAGATAGCTTTGAGGGAGACTATTGTAGTTGTTTATCCTGTGATAAAAATACACAGCAAAAGCAACTTAAGGGAGGGGGAGTTTCTTTTGGCTCATAGTTCAAGGGGACACAGTCCAACATGGTGGAAGTCATGGCAGCAGGAGCGTGAGGCAGCTGGTCTTCCACAATCAGAAGGCAAGAGCTGAGTGCTGGTGCTCAGCTCCCTTCCTCCTTTTTTATTCAGCCTGGGATCCCAGACTACACAATGGTGCCATCCACATTTAGAGTGACTCTTCACTACCTCAGTCAACACACCCTAGACATGCTCAGAGGCTTGTCTACTAGGTGGCCCTAGGGTCTACCAAGTTGACAATACTAAACATCATGAAGACAAAAACATGTCTTTAAATAGAAGGCACTAAACATAGGATTAGGAAACCTTCTAAATTTCCTTTCCAGCCCTGCAGTCTAGGAGCATGCATGTGTGCTATAACATGATATTCTAGCAGAAGCCAGTGTTTTAAAATGCAAGGAGCAGTTTTTTAAAAACATTGTGCTTCCATCAGAGATACAGAACTAAACTAGACTCTGAAAGATCTCACAAATATAGGGATGAGGGGGAGAACCAACCCCTCTTTCTGGGACAGGACAACACATGGTCTCCAGCACTACCTGTCATCCCTCTTCGGTCCTTTGATTCTAACATTCTCATCATGTGCAATGGGCAAATCTTTCCTCCAATTCAATGCAAATATCCACACTGAAGGTCAAGCTTTATACCCCACATAAACTTTCCCAGACCACATTCAGTCCATGCTGCCCTTTCTCTGTTATCTTATATTCCTGTGGTGTCCTTAGTTTATAACCTAGCATTTCATTACATATTGTTTGATAATCCTTCTCTAATTCATTCATGCAAACATTATACTCCTATTCTTACACAGCTGAGCCTACCCGGAGGGTCGGGAATGGGATGGTCTAGGTAGATACAGCCCAAGTATCAGAAGAAATACAAATTGCCTTCCAATCTAATTAAGAAAAAAAAAATCATTGTTTCAATGGCATCCAGTGAGAAAGAGCGACACTTCTCTTCTACTCCCTCTTTCTCACTGGATGTGGACACTTTGTACAGTGACACATTAGTCTCGCAGACTGACATTCCCCCTGCAGAGCACCCAGAGGGACCGTCACGCCCCCCCCTTCCCTGCGGTTCACCTCACATTCTGAATTCACACTCCTGCCTACTACTGTCACTGTGCCCTTTGCACAGTTCCAACTTGCCCTAAAGCAACTGTGACATTTTAGTGGTGGGTGAGACTACTCCTCTGTAGAGGGTGTCTCATTTGAGAATGCAGTTTTTGGAAGAAAGACACTATTTAACAAGAAGAACACTATCCTTTTGACAGCCCCACAGGAAAACGAGTTAGAAACAGCAAAGTCAAGTCCAACCCTGGAACCAATCCTTGGGAGGCATGGAAGTACAGCATCCTGTCTCAAGACATCCACCATCCTTCACTAGGATCAATTCATTTCACATTTTCAATATGAATATAACAGCTCACTTTTTTTTGGAATAACAGAGAAGAAAGTAAAATAAGGAGTAAGATTTCTGAAAAAAAGATTATTCTTTTAAAAAAGCAATTATCTATTTATTTGTTTATGTATTATCTATTTATGTATTTCTTTGTTTCTTTAACTTGCAACAATTCTATTGAATAACTTTCCCAAATATTGGGATACAGGCATGACTCGAATGACTAATTCTTGGGAAGGGATTCCTTTAAGATGACTTCTGGGATAACATGCTTGAGCAGAAAGGTTTTAGGATTTTTCTGTTTCTTTTTTGAGACAAAGTTTTTCTGTGTAGCCTTGGCTGTCTTAGAACTCTCTACAGACCAGACTGGCTTCGAACTCACAGAGATCTGCCTGCCTCTGTCTCCTGAGTGCTGGGGTTAAAGGCATGCACCATCACCACCCAGTAAGTTTTAGAATCTTAGGTAACCAGTGTAGGTAAAGAACTTTCTAGTAATGAGCCAAAGTTCTACATAGCACAGGTAACAACTTTATACACACATACAAACACACACATGTATGCAGGCATGCATGCACACACACAAATGCAGAGTTGGGGAGGAAGATATACAGATGTAGATGATAGATATAGATCAGAAAATAATGGAATAACTTCCATCATGTTGAAGAGCTAAAAGTACTAGAGATCAGAGCATATATGCCTCACTCTGGTGTCAGCATTCACATTTACTCAAGTAGAAATTACTCCTAAGTAGAAAAAATACCAAGAGAAAGAAGCCCCAGGCTTGCCCATGAGTTTGGACCTGTCCTCTGAGGGTGTCTAGCCTCATGCTAGCTATGGGGAAGAAAGGCCATAAGGTTGCCTTTCCTTTGGAGTTCCCCTTATGGGACATGCAGACTTCTGAAATAACACCATTTATTTCCTATCACAGATGCTGCCTCCCTTAAATATGTCACTGTAGGTATGTAATCACTTCAGAATGAAGCGATCTAGAAAATGCTCCTAAGGAACTTGGAGTGGGGAGCAGAATTGCTGACGTTCCCTGAAAAGCCAGCCCAGCCTGACAATGCCAACTATTTGGAGCTTTCTAGTTTAAATGTAGGAGCAGAAGTGAATATTTGTCCCACCAGTTAAGATTTTCCCTCCTGGTAGCACAAATGAATCTCCCAACCCTGCCTCTCTGTAAGGTGTTTCCAGAAATGGTGACAGTTTATACAAATCCAAAGTAAAATTACAGTCCAGGAGGTGAGACTGAGCATTTGCCTGGGTCTCAACACTTGGTGGACAAGTGACTTTGGTTTCTTCTCATCTGAGTCCCAGTCACAGGACATGGGGGGCTGTGGGGAGAATGACATCCTCTCAATTCTGGCAGAATGTATGTGTTCTCATATGGCTGAGCTAAGGATGATGCTATCCTGTCCAGTGTGGGTCTGTCAAGGGGGTACCTTGTGCTGAGTGGAGGAGGCAGGAAGCAAGTTTACATCATCTAAGGAACTGGAGAGGAAACCTGAACAATTTCTCCATCTTTAACTATCAAACAAACCCCAACGCATGGTAGGATGTGGACTTTAGTGAGGACAACTTGTACCCTCAAACCTACGCTGTACCTATACAGGTGACAGCTTTGGTTGGATAAACAAACCAGCTTGAGTTCCTGATGACACAACATTCTCCAAAGAAGCAAACCTCACACCACTGTGAATTCTCATGTCCCCTGTTCTCAAGTTAACTCTTTCTGGCTTCTTAACTGAAGACTTAGACAAGTCTGAATTTAAAAGTTTAAGCTAACACAAATTAACTAATAAACACATATGTGTGTGTCTATAGATAGAAGACAGATGACAGACAGACAGACATCAAAGATAAGAAGCCAGGTTCTGACAGCACCACTCATCTTGAGACAGGATCTTACTATGAAGCTCAGCATTAAACTCACCACTCTCCTACCTCAGCTTCCTAAGTGCTAGATTTACAGGTATATCCCACCACCCAGCTCGGCACTAGTTATTTTCAAATCATATAAACAAGCCTAATGATGTCTTTAACCAATAGAGAAAAAGGATAATTTAAAGATATATATTTTCCTATAATACAACAGACAAACAATATGAGGAAAAGTTAATTTATTGCTCTCAAATTATATTATCTTTATTTATTGCCTATTGTTTTGGATTGACTGTGTTTCTTTAGGGCCTTCGAATATGATCTTATTTGGAAATAGGGGTATTTCAGCTGAACTTAGTGAAGGTTAATGGGGCAGACACCACAATACTGATATCTTTACAAACAGGAAATGAGTATGCACGCACACGCACACACACACACACACACACACACACACACACACACACACACAGAGGAAGAGCACTGTCGGGGAAAGGCACAAGTTGGGGTGATGTATCTACACACTTTGGGCAGTCAAGATTTCTGGTAAGCATCAACAGCTTGAACAGAGGCCCAGGGCAAACTCCCCCTCACTGCCAACAAAAGATACAAAACCTCTTCACACCTAGGGTTTGGACTTTGATTGACTAAGATAGGGACAATTTCTGTTGTTGAGGCCTTGTAGTACACTTCAGTATGTTATGCAGCCCTAGTCATACTCGAGGAGAAAGAAACACTGTCATGACTGACTTATCCTAGAGGCCAATTACATGATAGACTTATGCCAGGGGGCAGTGCTGCTTCTTACTGTCAGTTCCTGGGGAGCAGAGTTTGGCTTCTGGATGTTGATCTCAATGCTGTTGTTGCCTTGCTTCACTTGCACGGGAGAGCCATGCACGGTGGCCACACCTTCAAACATCTGGGCCACCGTGGGCCCTTCTTTTTCCTTTTCTTCCTCATCTTCATGGACCATTTCTCCATTCATGCTGATTTTCCCATCCACCTGTTAAGGCCAGGATGAACAAGAAAACATGCTATTCTGCCACCAAAGATGATAACCAAACACACATTTTTGAACTGCCTTAAAGAATTCTCTTGTGTTTTTCCCCATCTTAAAAAGGAATCCGCCCTCTCTAGTGTTTTCATGGGTTCTAGAAGCCAGTCTTCCGTCAGTGTCATCTGAAGGGCGTCTCTTTGTAGCTGGCAGTCACGTCATGACTGGATGACACTTGATTTATGGTGTGCTTTCATTTGAAAGTATCGAAAAACCATGGACTCTTAAACACACACTACATAATTAGGTTTCAGTAATTTTCAATTTAACTTGTGATGGCAATTCCACAAATCATTTTTTTTTTCTGGTTAGCTTATCAATGAAGTGGGGCCCGATCAAGAACATTTTGCAGGTTATCTTGTAGTAGGAAGATTGGTAGATGGGGTATTTTTATTTTGTAAAGCTATCATGGAGGGCAAGGATTCTGATATGTTACATTACAATAAATCTCATTTTCTATTTAATTTTATAATTCTATTTTTTTATTGTGAAGAAAAAAAGTCCATGCTCACTAAAATGTGTTTGTTTTACACTCCATATTTAGACCAGGCAGCAAGAGCGAGCAGGAGAGAAGGGGCTCTCTGGCCTATGGAGACCTTCCTGATGTTTGAGGCTGACTATCTGGTGAGATGACCTATGATCCTATTCTGACTCTACCCTTCAGCAGCTATGCAATCTCCAGCATTTCTGACTCTCTGTGTAAAAATGCAGATTTTGACATAACTTGACCTTCCCCATAGTGTTGCTGTGGGGTTAAACGACTAAGGTGTACTTGGGACTTGGACATCTCCCAGGGTGGACAACATCTCCCACGACCCTGGCTATTCTTAGTAGGTCTTCTAAGATCTTCTTAATGAAACAACAGAAGGTTGGACATTAGTTGTGGCTCCTTTACCTTGTGCTACTGGCCATCATGTTCTATTACCTGTTACCTCTAGGAAGTTTATAACACAACTCAGCACACATGCATGAATATGGAGGAGACAGATAAACGGCATGATAATCTTTATTGAGTGTGGTCAATTGTACCCTTGCTTCATTTTGTAAACCATTAATTTGACAATAATCCAACAGCAGGTTTGAAACGAGGTTGGTTTTGAAAACCAATGCTCGAATTGCATCACTCCATCTTCCCTTATTCTTTTTTCTTCTAAAAATACGCTACAGATATTTATTTATCTTGCTGTTGTGGGCACATGGACACACACATGCACATATGCACATGTTCCTAAGCTGCCACACCTCTCTACTCTAGTAACATCTGTCCTATTTACATGTTACTTTAACAGGGACTGTTCAATCATTTTTGAGAAAGTGTCTTCTTGTGGGCACATACTCCCACCCCCCTACACATAGTGAAGGAGAGCCAGGCTACCAAACAAGGTTTTCTCAGAGCCCAACTTTTGCCATAAATTCTTCTATCTTAACCATTATGTGATCATGTTGTACCATTTACATACATGAAGGGAAGTGGACATCTAAATGTTATCAGATATATTGATATCCAGCAATATCAATTGTTCCCGCCTGTGCTCTGGGCCACCTCAATATAATGCTTTCATGGAATGTTACACCATTCATCATCCTGACCCCAGGTTAAGGAAGGTATTCAATACTTAACCACTGAGGACACTGCTAGGCATACCTGTACGGTGTGTGTGTGTGTGTGTGTGTGTGTGTGTGTGTGTGTGTGTATGTGTGTGTTCTGTAAATAACTCTTCAGCTTCTGTGGCTAATCTCAGGAAGAATTAAGTTATTTACTTTTGCTGAATATCTACCATGTCCTGGGTATCTATGCCAGACTCTTAGGATGGAGCCATGGGAAATGAAGATACAGTTTGTTCCCTGTAAGGGACAAACACTGTAATTCAATCTGGATGAAATGGCCACACAATTGCCTTTACTATGTAGAAAAGCTTAAGATATAGATTTTAAAGATATATTTAGATAGTCAGAATGTAGGTTTGGGGGGGTCTCTCTAAGTCCAGTAATGGAGGACCCCTGCACTCACTCTCAGCTGAGCTATGCGAACCGCCCCAGCCTTAATGGCAACAACTCCTAGTGATGACCACCACTTTCAACATCTATTATGAAACCCATGAAGTGTGCAAGGACAACATGAAGTGGTTTTTCTCTGGAGTCGAAGGATGAGTGCTACCCTACAATGTAGGCAGACACTAGGATGTGAGCAAGAGAAAATACTTTTGGTCACCAAAGAGTCTTTCATTCTCAAAAATTATTTTATACACCTTTTAATATGTCAGCCATTTTCTGTTCAAGAAAAACCTTATCTGATGATGAATACACCCCATGCTGTCATGTGTCCCATGTACTATTTTTTCCCAAGTGCAGCAACTCTTTGGATATAGTGTTAATTTCCTCCTTAAGATGTAGTTGTGTATTTTTCTATTTAAATACACTTTGAGTTTTCTGTGCATGCAGAACTACAGATGTGGATTATTGCCAAATGAGGACTTGCTTACACTGCTCTATACAATATCACCAACAAACCAGGAAATAGGTCTTGGTTATGGAGAAGACTTGTCAATCAGTGAGTCCAGTCCAGTAAGAGTAACAACAGTACTGGGAGGAATGGCCATCCCTAAAGAATCTGCAAACCCAATCTCCTAAACTATAAATGTACTATTGCCAGTGTTAAATGTGTTTGGCTTTTGTTTGATAAAAATTATTGCATTTTTCTCGAGTCAGTAGGCTTCTTTCCACAAACTACCCAGAGTTCAGTTTCCACTTTCCTCTCAAAGAATTCATCCTACCTTAAAAGTCTTCAGAACCTCTTGAGAGTTTTTGGGCTGGGAGTAAGGCTTGGGTGTCAGCATAGGCACTGCATTGGGAGTGATGGGTTTGCTTGGAGGTCCCCTGCCGCCTGCTGCGCTGGTCTCTGGGACATTGGTGCGAGCAATGGTGGTTTCAACTGTGGCAGTGAACTTGGGTGGAGGCAGTGATTGCTGCCTCAAGTATCTCATGGGGCTGGGGTCACTAGGGAAGGATGATAAGTTTGGCTCTGTTGAATGGCTTCTTTCCAGAATTTTTGGCATCTCCAAGCGTTCGAGCACAGCCTCACTGATGGTGAACCTCTCAATGTACTGTTGGAGGATCCCCTCTGCCTCCTCCTGCGACCGTGCATTCTTATACGCCTCGTGCAGCTCCCTCTCTCTCCGCTCTCTGCAGGGTGGGGCATGGGAAGAAGAGCAATAAGCAGCTAGGAACGTTGCGAAGATTCCCACCAAGGCAGAGTAAAACCAAACCATAAACAGTAGCACTGCAGGTTTTGTGATAGCAAAAAATAGCAAAGAAAAAGCATAGCTAGGCATCATTATACCCTAACAACAGAAAGACCCACTTTTCTTGAACAATCTCTCTATAAGTTTTGATGCTTTTCCTTCGTTCACTTGTCCCGTCTTCTCCAGACATCAGCTTCTCCATTTTCTTCCTTTCTTCCTCTTTCTTGATTAGGTCCTGAGAAGCACTTCTTCTACGGCTCTTCCAACGAGCCAGGTCCTGGTGGGGGGAAGGGGGGAGAGATACCATGTTCTTTCTCAGCCTTCACAGAATTCCCATTCTGTGACTCACAGATCTGCAAGCACTGAGAGATGCTATGCTGGGACACTTCCACACAATCCCATGAAGGTCTGGTTGGAACAAGGATGCCTGGGAGGCAGGGAGCCAAAGTGCATGCTATCATTATCAGGGCAGCCACTTATTAAAACACTGAGGTGTGACATATGCAATCATTCACCATGTTGCTTGGCAAATTTGAGAGAACTTTCTTACAAGGTAATAATCACAGAAAACCCCATCCCCCTCTATTTCCACCTCTGCACTGGAAATAGATACCCAGGCAACAGAACGGTTAGGATTTATGTACAGTTTTCTCCTGGGCGAGAGAGAAAAAAAAAACGTGGCTTTGGAGCTGTCTTACAGATACGTGTGGATGCCTCTGCTCCTCAGGAGTGGCCGAGACCTGTCCTACAGGTAGTTATAGCACAATGGTGACACTTCTGGGTCAGAGGGACAAACTGGAGCTGTGGGAATCAGCCTGGCCCCATCTTGCTCATGCACATTCTGTTTCCTATCCTCTCTGAACGCATTTTTATCTTCTCTAAAATGTGGGTGGCTGTTCCAACTCTGCTAACAAGTCTTGGGGTTCAATATGACAACACACTTAGGCACTAGACACATAGACATACTGTCATTACACTGTGTCAACTTTGAAGAAATTAGCTTTTTGACTAAATGGTGGAGTCAGCTTTGCAATAGTGACCCACTGCTCTGTGAGAAACAAATAAAAGGATTCTCTGTCCCTGCTGAGCCCAGGCTCTCCCTGCTGTAGCTCTTTGCTCTCCGCACACTCCCTCCAAGCTCTCATGGACCTTCTTTTCCTGGTTTGGGTCTTGTTTCCCTACTCACTAGCTATGGAACTTTAGGCAGTGACTTAGCTGGGCTGGGATTACTTACATCTGTGGGTGCTGGAAGCTAACCATTGTTTTAGCACACTGGGTTACTAAATGGGCTGGATGAATTACCCAAAGCATCTAGAACAGTGCCTGCTACTGGTACAATCAACGCTGATCGGGGTAGTCATCATAGTCCCCTACCAGTCTTAAATACGGATTATTAAAAGGCAGCACACCACAGCACTGAGCTTATCCTAGTTATCTGCCTCCCACCCTTTCTCTTTGTGACCAAGCTTTGGTCCAGAGTACCTGCTGATACACACCAGTGTCAGTTTCTCCTCTCTCCTCGTTCCTACAGACCCCTCCTTTAATTTTCTTAGGTCAGGTCTCTGTAATGCTGGGGCGGACCTCCCCAGCAGGGCTTTGAAGTCCAAGTCTACCCTCCCAGCCCGGTGGTGGTCGGCTGAGTCCCTCCCCAACTGCCTTGGCCCGAACTCACATCTTGCCATTTGTCGTCCTCTTCCCTCAGCTGGTTATTTATCAGCTGCAGCTGCTCCTGGCGGGCCCTGCTGTGCGGCAGCACCGCTGCCTCCTCCTCACACCGCATGTCAAACATACTCGTGCTCCTGATGCGGAGAGAGCAAAAACAAAAAGCAGGCAGGATGAGCGCGGGCGGCGGGCTCCTGTCGCCACTGAGCGTCGCCGCTTGGGGTCGCTACTGGGCTGAGAACTGCCTCTTCACTCTGCAGCGGGAAGCAGACCAGATAAGAGCAAGCAGCGGCAAACAGGAGACCAAAGCAAAAGCCTCCTCCCCACCCCAACCCCTTAGAGAAACCATAGGGTCTGAGGATCACAGGAATTGCCTACACAAGAAGTAACGGAGAAACCTTCCAAGAAGATGGTGGTCATCCACTTTTGAAGCCAGCTTAACAATAAACGACAACAGCAAAAGCCATGCGCTAGGCAACTAACTTATTCCAGACACCATCAGTGCAAATGGCAGCAGCCCTGTTGGATGAGTCTGCATGGATGGCTGGGTTCCTCGCCCCTTTCTCCAGGTGCTGGACATTTAAAATCAAATCTGAGACCTAGAAGCTGGAAGACTATCTTCCTCCAGAGTGTTCTAAGACTCCAACTGCAGGCTTAGTTTTGAATCTGAGGTTTCTGTTAGTACAGGTGTGTGTGTGAGTGAGTGTGTGTGAGAGTGAGTGTGTGTGTGTGTGAGTGTGTGTGAGAGTGAGTGTGTGTGAGAGTGAGTGTGTGTGTGAGAGTGTGTGTGTGTGTGAGTGAGTGTGTGAGTGTGTGTGAGTGTGTGAGTGAGTGTGAGTGTGTGTGTGAGTGTGTGTGAGAGTGTGTGTGTGAGTGAGTGTGTGAGTGTGAGAGTGTGTGTGAGTGTGTGTGAGAGTATGTGTGAGAGTGAGTGTGTGTGTGTGAGTGTGTGTGTGTGAGAGTGTGAGTGTGTGTGTGTGAGTGAGTGTGTGTGAGAGTGTGTGTGAGTGTGTGTGAGTGAGTGTGTGAGTGTGAGTATGAGAATGTGTGTGTGTGAGTGAGTGTGTGAGTGTGTGTGTGATTGAGTGTGTGAGTGTGAGAATGTGTGTGTGAGCATGTGTGTGAGTGAGTGTGTGAGTGTGAGAATGTGTGTGTGTGAGTGTGTGAGTGTGAGAATGTGTGTGTGAGTGTGTGTGTGAGTGTGTGTGTGTGAGTGAGTGTGTGAGTGTGAGAATGTGTGTGTGAGTGTGTGTGTGTGAGTGAGTGTGTGAGTGTGAGAATGTGTGTGTGAGTGTGTGTGTGTGAGTGAGTGTGTGAGTGTGAGAATGTGTGTGTGAGTGAGTGTGTGAGTGTGAGAATGTGTGTGAGTGTGTGTGTGAGTGTGTGTGTGAGTGAGTGTGTGAGTGTGAGAATGTGTGTGTGAGTGAGTGTGAGAATGTGTGTGTGAGTGTGTGTGAGTGTGTGTGTGAGTGAGTGTGTGAGTGTGAGAATGTGTGTGTGTGAGTGTGTGTGAGTGTGTGTGTGTGAGTGAGTGTGTGAGTGTGAGAATGTGTGTGTGTGAGTGAGTGTGTGAGTGTGAGAATGTGTGTGTGTGTGTGAGCACAGTGGGAAGCTGCTGTTGTCTTCTCTGTTGGCGGTGCTGGTTTCCAAAGCTGTGCCTTGTAGAAAAATAAACTCAAAGGGGAAAGGGGCTCTATGATTTTTTTAAAATATATTTTATACTACTTATTAATAATTAAGAAAGGTTTGAAAATTTACAGTGTTAAGTAGAAAAGTCTAACCCCCCTTTTAACTTTAAGGTAAAAATTCACCTAAGTAGGCCTTCTAGAAATAGATGAAAACCCATACCTTTCTAGTTAAAAGGGGGGGGGGTTGAGGAGAATTTTACCTTCAAAATAGTCAATCCAGCCAGTTATTTTTAAGGCAAATTACAATTTCTACTAAGGCCTTGGATGTATAACTGTTTCTGTGTATCTTACACACCAAGCAGTCAACAGAGGGGAGGAGAGAAGGCCATTGTGCTGCCTGTGAGTTCTAAGGGCAGAATTCTGGATTGGTCATAATAGGTAGCTCCGCAGTTGCTTCTGCAGGGGTGGGAAGGAAGTAGCTAGCTTCTCCAAGGTGTGGGCTTCAGCCTGCTCACTTGCTGTTCATGGAGGAATGAGAGGCTTTCACAGCTGCCTCCCTCAGCCTTGAGGATCTGACTTACCTCAGCCCAAACGTGGCCAAAGGCCAGATAATTAAGTGGAACTCTTGTGTGCCCTCTCCTAGAGCAGGAAGTACTACCTCCTCCACCTCAGGGTTTTTGTGTTTTTTAAAACAGAAATACCAACAACTTGGCCAAAAAAGGAAACAGCAAAACTGTGACATTTTTGTCATAGTGCTCCCAAAATGCAGGCTCCTCTAGCAGAGGCATGTCAAGAGGAATGGCAAGCTGAGGAAAGTGAAAATTAAACTTAGACACATTCTTAACTGGCCAGAAGGTGGAGATTTTGCTATCTCTACAGTAGATCGACCTTGACTTACATTTAAGACACATTTTTTTTTTTTTTTAAAGACTGGGCTTTATCTTAAGAATGTGTCAGTTATAATTATAAGTGTACTTTATGTCAGTAATTGCCTTTAAAGAGTTTGGGAAAGGGAGAGAGAAAAGAAGTAAGAACAATGTACATCTCTATTTTAAAAATTAACTCTTAGCACCACCTTTGACTTTGTTCCCCAAGTGACTTCATGTCACTCATGTTAATTTGGCACTTTGTGTGTTCTCACAGTAAACCTCTGCACAAAAAGTCCCTTGACCTCCTCTTGGTCCACAGGGACAGTTGATAAGGGAGCCCGAGCCCAGTTCCTTTAAACAATCACTAACTTTTTCTGTGGCTGAGGTTTCAGGGGCAAGTGTGGGTCAGATCTAAGCTCTTTTAAATATTGCTTTCTTCCCTTCACCTCTTAGGCTTACCCCAAGATCTACTTTGGGCAAATTGCATCACGGTTTTTCCTCAGTTAAGAATAAATCCATTCTTTCACAGTGTTGCTGTTCACCAGGTCAGAGTAGTGTTTTACCTGTCAATCTCACATCCTTCTCCTGTCAGGGGTGTTAAATATTGCCACTTCAGGATTCAAGAGTAATAACCAGGCCTTGGTTTTATACAAACTGCTTAACTTATACAGTCAAGCACAGGCTGAATTTCATTTTTGAGGCATGGAGGTTGTCTCCCAGATAACTAAATGGTTCTAGATTGCCCATCAGAACTTGGGGACGGAATATGATTGCTTAGGGCTAAGAGTCTAAACTAGGCTGATGTCATCAACACAAACATGGGAGAGCATGATGAGAAAAAATTGCTTAAGCCCCTCCTCTGCTTAAATACCATTACTGTGTCATCAGTAGAAATGACAGTAGAAATAGAAATACACCCCTATTTAAACTTCTCTCTGTGACATGGACCTCAGCTCAGCGCTCACCCTTCTGTATTGGCTTCGTTTCTGTCGGGTCACACATGCTTTTGGAATGAAATATTAAATCCTGTTTTTTTTTTAAAGACCAAATACTCAGATCTGGGAAAGATATTATTCTGAAAAGCCCTTCTACCTTATATATTTTGTGCAGAGTGATCTCTGCACAGGAAAACCAGTTTGGGGACAGAGTTTTTAAGACAGTTAAGACTGTTCTCAAACTGGGATGTGAGGTGCTGAGTGGAAAGAGACCTCTGTTTGGGAAGAAAAGCCAGCCAAATGGCAGGCAGAGGAACCCAGGTCCTGTTTTATACCCTTGACCCCTTGCTAAGCCATGGAACCTGAACAAAACCCCAATGTTTGGGTCTTAACTATCCCACAGTTTGTGACTCCAACCTGGTAGGAACTGGAGCTTCAGAATCTATAATTAGTGGTTAGGATTTATTTCCTTAGTTTGGAAAAAAAATTGTGACTGTAGGAATGACTACTTCATTGTTTATGCTAAGCCCCAGCGCATAAGGAGTTAAACTGCAAAACCTATCACACCCCTTCCCCGATTCCAGTAGTTTCATGACTTCCTAATTCAGAAAGGGCGCTGATGTCCAAATTGTAAGAGCGACTTGAGCATGCCCAGCTATGAAAAACAAGAAGCAAAGCTAAAGCATCGGTTAAACATCAGCATCATGCTTAAGTTGCTTTCTCACTCAACAACCACACCCCCCTGCCTTGGCACTGCACAGAACCCATTCCACCTTGTGGCCCCGCATGCTCTGGTGTGGACTGGGCTCACTATGCAGTTCATTGAGGCATCTGGTGCATGCCAGTTAGTGGTAAGTACTGGAAGCATGCACTTTAGGCTAGTGATTAATGTAATCCTATGAACGTGATGTCACTTACTCTGCGTCATCTGACACAGGAGTTCTCGAACCGTATCTACAAGATCAAATAAAAAAAAATAAAAAAGAAAAGAAAAGAAATTAGAGGAGTGGGGGAGAGTGGATGATGACACGGACCAACCTGAAAAAAACAAAACAAAACAAAACAAACAAACAAACAAACAAAAAAAAACTGTGGGAAGAACGGAGCCATGTTATACAAAGCCTTTTTTGCTGGTCATGCTGAAAGAGAAATGTCATTACACAATTAGCAATCTGCATTAGAAACACCATTACACAATTAGCAATCTGCATAAGCCAATGAAAAAGTAAAGCCTTGACATTTCCAAAAGCCCGTGCTGAAACCCGGAAATCAAGTCATCCCATGCTGCCCACAAAGAAAAACTCTGTCCAATGTAAATATCGAGAGGCTTAGGTGGACCCATGGTGTTCAGGAAAGGCCGTTTAAAACTCAAGCACACTATGTTTGGTTGTTCGAAAACAGTTCGGCTGCTCGTGCCTCTGTGTTGGTGGTAATGGACTGTAACGGGCATGCAACATGCACACACCCTCACTCTGCTGACCTGATGTGTTAATGCATCTGCACAGACAACATCAAAGAGTAATTCTACCGTTTCCTGAGAGTGAAGCAGAACTTCAGCCAGAACCTCAATCAGTGCCTTCCCATCTGTATTTGACAAAAACCACAATTCCTAGAAAACGGGTAGTCTTAATCAAAACCAGACTGAGGCTATCCCACAACTGGAAAGACCAAAGGTTTTCCTAGTCTGTTCTATTCTTCTGATAATTTGGGTTTATAAAGCTGTAATGCCTGTGATATGTCAAGTCTAAGTATATCTGCATAGGGGAAAGGATTTGAAGAAGAGAATATGGCCGTATGGAAGCACATATTGGCATCAACAGCTCTATGAGCCTCCCTTCAGCAAGGGTGAGAGTTTAAAGGCATTGTCCTTTCCTTTCCTGCCCCCAATCGGCTACTACTCATTTGGGCATTTTGAGTGTAGATAAAGAATTGTTGCTGTAAGGAAAATCTATCCTACTTCAAGCTTCCCAGAAACCGTGCCTTGGAACTGTCAGCAAAACATTACTTGCTCCTTGGTTAGTATACTATCAGGTAATTTCTGAAGGTTTCATTTTATGACTTTAGAGAAATTACCACACAGTGTGCACACACTCCTTTCTTCAACTTTCATCATTCTAGAACATTCTAATTCATTGATAATTACTATTTGTTCACAGGGAAAGCAATTCATATGTGGGTAAAACCCCAGATTTCTGTTGGAATGGCCACAAGCAAGCCAAGGAAAGGGCCGTGAAGTGCCACTTCTGTTGACTCATTCTGTTCTTCAGGGGGCTTCCCAGAAGGTGTTAGATCAAGTCTCAGTGTGCCCCAATGCCACAGCTGTGAAGCAAGTGATGAGTGATCCCTCCCACCAGCCTGAGCAGCATCAATCCTGAAGCCTGGATAGCTGGGTTTTAGTTAGTAAAAAAAAAATGTGTTAGAATACACATATTCAAATGTGGAGCTTGCTAAACCATCTATGAAAGAGATGTTATTCCTGAGGGATGATTAATGGGGAAATAACTGGCTAGCAGTTGTGTGGTTTCATGTCACTATTTGGATATCTAACTAGTGTTTGATCGAAGCACAACATAATTCAGACAGTGAACTTGTGCGCGCACAATCTCGTCCTAGCTAACATTTCCACAGTGTTAGCTCCAGGAAATATCTGAATTTCAGCTGTTTCTTCACAGAACAATTAACGGCATTCATGGACATCTCTGCAGAGAAACAGCCTCCTACAAAAGTCAAAGTCTCACTGGGTAAGCCTGGTGCTCTTCTCTCAGCGCTGGCCAGAGCAGGAGAAAACAGCACAGGCCCTAAGGTTGCCTTCCTTTTTATCCCCTTTCTATGTACTAAGGAATTTCCTCTGGCCAATTTCTGAGTGTTACAAGGGCACAAGTATAAGTAAAGCTGCCTTTGCCAGCAAACGGAAGATAATAGCACTTTAGCTTCATGGGGCTTTTCAGTTAGCTAACAGCTCCCCTCCCGTGTCTCACAGGAGGACCCTTAACTGCAAAGTGGGCCGTGCGGTACGGAGCAGACAACTGTGCTGTGAGAGACTTGGAACAAGCAACCTACCAGAAGAGGCAAGTTTTAACCAAGTTCCACCTGAGGGTAACAGAAACAAGCCATATACTGACTGACTGACTATGTCCGTACAACTCCCGGCACTCACAAAGCATCTCAGAATCCATCAGGACCCAGTGTGAGATCCCTATACTCCAAACTCATTTGAAGTGAGAGTTGACCATGGCTTCACCACTCACCTAGGACAAGCACTCGGCTTTGTGTTTTGCAGTCATTACTCAGCAAACTTTTGTTAAAAGGAAATGCAAGTTCGTATTGTCTCAATCAAATCAAGAAGCTTGTCATGGGCTGGCTAAAGGGGCTTGCCACCAAGCTTGGTAGCCTAAAGTATTTTTGTTTTGTTTTGTTTTGTTTTTGTTTTTTTAAATAACTCATATGATAGAAGGAAAGATCCAACGCCTCCTACAGGCTGTTCTTTGACCTCTACTGACACGTGGGCATTCTTCCCTCCCTCCCTCTCCCCCCCCCTTCCTCCCTTCCTCCTCTTTCTCTGTCTCTCTCATTCTCATACAAATACCCCATTAAAAAAAAAGATGTCATAAAGTTAATGGCTCTCTCCACTCATACTAACTATTCATCCTAATATGATTTAGTGGCAGACAGAAGCAGTAGGAATTCACCAGGCTTCCATGACTCCTTCTGTGATTTGTGTAGGCAATGCCTTGAAGGCATTGAAGAAAGTAGTTTTCTACTAGGAGCTAAGTTTATTGGTGCTCTTATTCTGGGCTGTGTCCTGCAATAGAAATCCATACTCTCAATGTTCATGTGTGAAAACCAGGAATGCGCCCAGCTTCCAGCCTGCAGGCCCTCCCCCATCTTTCTTCTCATCCTGGTTTGCTCTAAAGCAACCCATGGGCCCAGCATAAAGCATCAGGTTGGGACATCAGGACGGTGAGTGACAATGGAGGACAAAGTGGATCACTGAGTCCCTTTGTCTTTAACCAGCCTCAACCTAGGAGCCACATGGGATCCGGGAGCCACGTGGGATCCAATCACTTTTCTCCCTGTCATGTTTCTCATTTGTGATTTTTCCAGAGGTGAGCTAGAGAGGGAGCAGACACACACTGAAGAGGATAAAACCTGTTCCACAGCTATGGTGGAAAGCATAGCTATTGCACCTGCTCCCTGGACATCATTGCCCTAAGATTCTACTACTGTTATTATCCACAAGGATAGAAACTTTGGGTCAAATTCAACTTATAATGATGGCTAGGATACTTATTTTTTAGAATTTCAATTAGTTAATGTTCTTACTGGTCCCCACTGTGCTCTTGACCCAGTGCTATCAAGGGCTTTTGAGAAGCAGCATGCCAGTACTTTGTATTCTACTGAGCTTAAGAGATAGGCAAAGCACGTCTCATTCCCCAACATTGGGTACGTATACCATACCACACTTCAACACACATATATATATATATATATATATATATATGTGTATATATATGTACATATATATATGTATATATATATATATATATATATATATATATATATAATTTAAATGACAACAGCAGCTTCCACACATAGGACCTTGAACTCCAGGATCTTAAATCAAGTCACAAAGTGGATAGAAATCCTGCCACCAGATGGCAGTGAGGTTGGCTAATGTTGAAAACAATGCAGGTTTTATAAATGTTGCTTACCTTCCTTGACCTGAAATCTATAAAATCAAGTAGATTATAAAGAAGTCTGAGCCTTTTATCAAAGGGTCCTCCATTGGCCAGGAGGAAACAAGAGCTTTTCACTTATCGGCCCACGAGATGAAGATCACAAAGAATGGTTAGTGGGTAAACTCATTATTCAACTACTCTTCATTCCTGCTTACATGCAAAAGAAGAAACACCCTGGATCGACTGGGCCAGTGTCAATCATTCCATTTCTTCTAGCAGAAGCAGGTGAGTGGCTTTGAGACACCATGATGCATTAGTAATACACTCAAAGCATGTGCCAAGGCCCCGACTGAAGAAATAAAGTCTCAAGGGCACAGGATAACCAGACCTCTGATCACTCCTGGGTTTGCCCTTGACAGATTCCTTCCTACACTGCCTGCCACTGAGCAAAAGGAACTAGATTGGTTTGAATCTGGGGTGTCTGAGGGGCACCCCAGCTCTCCTGTTCACCGCATTATCTTTCCATGAATCAGCCATCTTGTTCTGGCCTTTTAGTCCACAGCCACTCTAGGGAGGAGCTATTTTCTTCTCCGACTGCACTTTAGTTCCCAAAGACTCCCACTCAGAGGCCAGGGGATGAGCTTTAGGGCAACATTTGGTCCAACCAGTTAGAGGCCATTTACTGCCAAAGGAATTCAATAGCCGCACTCACTGACACTAATCAAGGCGCAAGTGCATGGAGCTGGAGCAGCTGCATAGGAAATCCCCCTTTTAATTCAGCAAGGCCTCTGTCACACAGTTGGAACTTGGAAAAGGCTCCCATTCTACTTTTCACAACTGCTGAGGAGGGAATCAAGCCAGCCCCAGCCATATACATGCAAATCTCCATCCAGGACGGGCTCCAGAAGCACAGCTCCAACCCTAGTGTGGATGGGCACATCCCTTTAAGTGACTTTACTTCCCCACTGATTTAGTCCCCGAGGGCACACGGGTACTCAGCTCTTATCTAGGCACACAGCAGTCACACACGGAAGAGGCAGCACAATATATAATGCAGGCAGGAGGCTCACAGAGGTTCACTGCATCCCTCTGGTCTTTCCACTCTTTGCAGCATCTCAGGCTCTTTATGAATAACCTCTTCATTATGCTCTCTGTTATCCTGTGGCAGCTGTGTGGATGTAACTAGAGCCAAAGAGGACAGTTCTGTTATGGGAAGAGAGCTTCACCCAAAGCCTGCTCGCCTGTCATCCATCACCTCTGAGAGGTAGGACATGCTGGGCCTCACCTTCCTCTGTCTCTGGGTTGTCGCTGTGAATGCAGACCTGCTCTTCCTGAGTCTCCGGCACTGGCACCAGCCATGGGACCTTCTTGAGACAGTCCTCTGTACCATAATGCACTATCCTAATGTTAATTAAGGAGTATGGTGACAGGAGGCAAAAGGAAGAGGGTTATGAAAGGAGGCTGGGAGACTAAGAGTGATCCCCAGCTGTCAGTCTATGGGCAGTTAGTAAAGGTGACATGATTAGATTTAGATGGTAGAATGTGAGTTCTCCAAAGGCCTAAAACACACCGAGGGTGTCTGGTGTGACCTACTGAGTGATGGCCCGTGTGCACCTGAGGACTTGAGGCTGCATTTCTCATGCAGTTTCCTGCCTGCTTCATCCTTCTCTCAGACAGGAAACCCTGAGGCCTCACCATGTGTCCTAATACTTTTATATGTGCAGTCTCCCCTCTTCTGTGGTGCCAACCAGCCTGGAGCTCAAGAGCTTGCCCTACAAGTCATGGGCCACCTCCCACCTCTTTTGGTTCTCCAGCACAAAGTATGGGGAGGAATGCTATGTCTTCTTCCCCCATGAAGAACTTCACATGGTTCCCACCAAGCAGGTGGGATGGAGGTTGTAGGAGAAGTAGGATAATTAAAAATGTTCTATTTATGCCTAAGAGAAGGGAGACCAGAAGATAGGCCTGAACTGCCAGATTAGGGCTTCAGATGGCCTCCAGGGAAGAGGAGGTTGGAATCTTGTTCCAGTCCAAATTTACCAGAGATGTTGAAAGCTTAGGGGAAGGGAGAGCCTCATTTTAATGGGTCTGCTTGGATGCTGAAAACTGAGTTCATGACACTCATGGGTAATTTGTAACTGTGGGACAGGGCAGGGGGATGTTGTTATATGAGCCAAGTTTTCTGTATTTAGAAGACACATGAGCAGTATCACTATGATATCCCTTCTAATTCTTTCAAGTGGTTCAACTAATAAAATGGCACTCAATGGTTAGGTAAAAAGGAATGCCTGTGGAGATTACTGGCCCTCTCAGGCACTGATTCCCATGACAACAGACTGGAAACAGACACCTGCCATTAAACCTCACACACATGCTTCCCCAACAATGGATCCCTAACAATTTTTCTGCTGTTCTGTAGAAGTCTATCAAGTTTATCAAGTCATCTCTAGAGGTTCATGTCATGTTGCTCGTCAAACTCTTGGTGTTTTGTTTGTTGCTTGATTGGTTTTGTTTAACTTAATTTTGTTTTGTCTTGGTGCTGAGGATCTAGCACATGCCAAGCATACGGCCTACCACAGAGCTACATCACCAGACCCAGACAACTTTAAAAGCAGCATTTGACTCCCATGCAGACCTCCTTTCACAGGAGGAAAAGAAAATACCTGCAGTCATTCTGTGGACTAAGCATTTGGTCTTCCTTTAAGTTAAAAGGAGCAGTAGAGGGAGGTGGCGCAGAGGGAGTCTGGCTTTGGCTGCTGTGACTGACAACCTTTGCATCATCCCTAGGCCCCGCCTTGCCAATGCTGAGTCGCTTCCAAGTTTGTTGGTCTATCTCTGTCACAGGTCCAAAGTGCACAAACTTTTGCCTGGGGCTGGCTGCTTTCTTATAGGCCCTTGCTTTACGGTTGGCAAAGTCATCTCGGATGGCAGTCTCTGCGTTGATTTCTGGTGAGGGCTCGGGGGCACAGGTGTTTTGAACATTTCCGTCCCTGGTCAGAACCAGAAATCAGTTCCAGGGCATTCCAAGGCAAGTATAAATCAAGATGAGGTTGAAAAGACAAAACATACACCCATGACTAGGACACAATGGCTTTCCCATCAACCACCCAAATGAAGAAATGACCACATTCTTGCCTTGGTAAATAGTGCTTTAACTTTCTATTGTTTTCAAAGCATTAATTCCAACACCACAATTGATAGCATAAGAAAACTGTAGGCGCAGTGCAATGGTTCGTTATTCAAAAATCAAGTTGAAATTCTTTATAGTAAGCATGTCTAGGAGAATAAATAACCACTCTTAGAAAGTCAGCTGGATAAAGAGGGTGTTTTCTGCTAATGGGGCTGTTAGTATTAATGTTTCCTCTCAGACAGAACGTGTTCATTTCCAGACATTCTATGTTGTGAGAGGCTCTCTTTCCAGCCACCAAAACAGAAAATGAAACCCAGATAACTGCTCAATTCTCTGAATGTTAAGTCCTACCACTGGGGGTAAACCATGACACACCTCATCTTTCCTGATACTTTCAATCTCTCCCATGTCTCCAGGTCAGCTTCTGTAATACTGGAGAGTTTGATGAAGCTTGGAGCCTCGCGGTGAGGGCTATGTCTGCCCTGGATTCTCCTCTGGGCCAGGTCATCCTTCTGAAGATCTGGTGTCCTCCTGAAATTCGTTTCCTCTGGTTCACTCTCCTGAGTTCTCGTGACACAGGTCACCATTTTGTTCACCTCTTCTGGTGAGCCCTGGTCTCTGTTGATTTGATTCAGACCCCCCACATCATTGTAAAAGTAAAGTTTGAGGAAGGGGAGCAGACAAACAGAATGTCAAGCATGGCAACTTAGAGGCTGAGGGCAGAGTAAAATGACAGGAGCATCCTTTGTCATTTTCAAAAACAGGATTAAAAGAGCCGTGGTCACCTCCATAGGATGGGACCAGGGCCCTGCACATGCTAGGCAAGTGCTCTACCACTGAGATACACCTCTAGCCCTTTGTGCTACCCTTTTAATACTGTAATAAGGCAGATTTTTTTTGCATCTATGATAGTCTCTAGCTTGTCTAGGAAGGAAAGCCAGGGCTGGTTAAAAAATGGCTGAGAAGGGCTATGAGATTTCAGTTTGACAGTGATGATGCCCAATTCCCACATTATTCAAGTCATGATAATGAATTTGAATTTTCTATTGAGCTTCTCAGCCCTCTTAGAATGCCTTTTAGTGCATGAGTAAATGTCACTAATGAGCTTGGCATGATCTAAACTCTAGGGTTACTTTGGAGATAGCTGGAACACCGTTCAGATGGAAACATCTCAACAGTAAACCTCCAATGGCCAGAGATTATATTTAAGTTGATTCTGAATGGAAGGTTTCAACATTCAGTCTCACTGTGTTTCACAGCATTAATCTGGGTTGGCTACTGTAAGCATGAAGAACAGAGGGTATATACTTTTTTTCTCTAGATAGTAACTATTCACCATCCTGAATGCTGAACTGATATTTTTAATTGTTCTACTAAATTAAACACATGTCAACCTTACACTTAAACAGTATCACGTTGAAAAGTCTTTCCTGTGTGTGTGTGTACCAAGCATAGTTGTGCATATCTATCTGTAATCCTAGCATTTGGGGGATGGAGACAGGAGGAACAGGAATTCAAGGTCAGCCTCAGCTTGCAAGTTCCAGACCCAGTCTGGGCTACACAAAACCCTATGTCCAAAGTAAAGCAAAACACATAACCAACTGTTTACCAAGGTAAATAGTTTTGCTTGTATACTGCCTTTTAATTCAATGAAGTGCAAGACAGATAATGATATTCTTAGTTTCACAGACCTCAACTCTCTAAAATGATGGGCAGAAAAATAGTAATATGTGAACTATGACTTTGATATTAGGAAAACTGACAATATGATACATTTTTTTCAGGGTGAAATTCTACAAGTAGACACCTTGACTATTGCTACCCCTCTCTTTGTACAAAAATCACAGGCCAAATCCCACATAACTACAATTTTCCTTCCTCGGTTTTCTCCAATGTATACAAGCTGACCACCTCTGGTCTAAGACATGTTAGATCAGCAGTGTTTGGGATTCCAGATTTTTAACATTTTGGAATCTTTTGTACATACACAATGAGGTATCTTGGGGATGGGACTCAAGTCTAAACATGAATTTCATTTATGTTCCATATACATGCAATAGATATGACCCAAAGTGATCTGTATATAATATTTTTAGTGCACCTGCATTTTGACTGTGACCTGTCATGTAAAGTCAGGTGTGGGATTTTCCACTTGTGGTATGATGTCAGTCCTTAGATGTTTTTGGATTTGGGGCCACTTTAACTAAGATGATGAGAGAAAGATGGGAGTACGAAATTAACTTGAGAATTATTCCTGTGATAGTAACCATAGAAGTGTGTTATATGTGTGAGAAGGTGTGTGTGTGTGTGTGTGTGTGTGTGTCCTCACATTCATGAATATGTGTGCATGTATACATGTGTGCATATGTAATGTGTATGTTCATGTGTATGAATACATTTTCTCATGTGCCTTGACATGCAAGTGGAAGTCAGTAGGCAACCCCATATGTTGAGCTTTACCTCATCCCTAGTTGGGGACCCTCTCTTGTTTACTGCTATATGCTAGGCTAGCTGTCTTGCCAGCTTCTGATATTTCTCTTGTCTTCATCTCCCATTGCCTGGTAGACAGGAGTTCCCCGGAATCACAGACACTGGTGTTATGGCATCTGGATCCTTTGTGGTTTCTGTGAATCTAAACTCCAATCATTAAACTTGCATGACAGTTACTGTACCTACTGAGCCATCTACCTAGCCCCTGCTTTGTTTCAGATGAGAAATAGCCACTATTATTTGTCCAAGTGATCTTGCTTGTGTGAAAGACAAAAGAACAAACTTTTTCTCCTGTCTAAAAAGTTGCTAATACAAGGGACTAACAGGAAGGTAATGGCTGTTTTCTGCCCCCTTTGAATGGAGTGCTGTGACCTTGAATGTTGGTTGTTCTCTGAAGGGCAGCTGGACATGTCTAGGTGGCTAGTGACGTAAACTTACAACACTGGGGGCAGAGAGGGATGCGGACCATGTGAGATCATTTGTGCTTAATTATGATCTTTCTCATACAGACACACAATGCACACCTTTTATATTCTAGATTGTTCTTGTCTGATGGTCCCCGTGAGAGCTGTTTGCTGACACCCATCTTCTCTATATTTTTTTTCTGGTAAGGTCCATATAGGAGCTGATTAAGTGGCACTATCGGTTTGCTTTGGTTCATCCTTGCCCTCCTTGCAGCAAAGTCATCTTTCTCAAGGTCAGGCAATTGACAGGCAGCTTCGTCTTCTGACTCTGAGTCTTTGCTGTGTTGGGTCAGGAAAGGATTTTCCTTCCGAAGGATGATATCTCGAGTAGCTTCTTTCTCATCTCTCAATTGCTTTTGACTGACAGAGCAAAATCAAAGGGAACTCCACATGTGATCAGATAAAAAAAAAAACCCTTTAACTCCCCATGTCCAGCTGAACTGTTATAGAACAGTCCTCTTGATGCTGTTAGTTCAATGGGCATCACCTCATTATTTTAGTAGAGAGTTGCAGTGCAGTTAGGATAGGCTTACAATTTTGAATTCAGCCAGATACAAACACTAAAAAGTCAAGTAATTCGCAGCGCTCCCATGAACATCCATGAAAGCAAAATCCTAAATGGCTCGGAAAGTGACAATCCAAATTCTTTTTGTGAAACTGGGAAACAGGTAGGGAACTCTTCATTGCTACTTTTTTTTATCGACATATTTGCAAACTGAGTAGGTACTCAGTTTGGTTTGGGCTGACAGAGCAAAGGAATGAGCCCGAGAAATGAATCTGGTAAAAAAAAAAAACTCATGAGTGAAGCCATGTGCTAGAACACAGGACATATGCCCACTATAAAGCCCAAGGGAGGTCCTTCTGCGACCAACTGAGCTGAACAGAGACAAATGTCAGATTCAAACCACTCGGGGGATGACAGATAAGCTGACCAAGCCCTGCATTCTCCCATCAGCACCTGCTTCCTCCTCTCTGATCCCTCCACTCTTTACCACCCATGTCTGCTTCCTTTCTATTGGTGGAAGTTCAGGACAGCATGGGAAAGGCGTTCTGCCAAATTATTGCTACAGATGATTTTCATTTTCAAAGGAGTCTTGAAGCCCCTTAAACCCAGAAGCTTTAAACTGTTAAAGGCAATTGGATAGTGACATGTCAGGCAGCAAGCCTTAGGACCTCTCTCTCTCTCTCTCTCTCTCTCTCTCTCTCTCTCTCTCTCTCTCTCTCTCTCTCTCTCTCTCTCTCTCTGTCTCTCTCTGTCTTCTTTTTTGTCCTGGGGTGGGTAGTAGGCAAGACAGCAATTGTGCTTATGTGGCATTCAGAGAAAATCCTGACTTTTCACCCATTTAAAAGACCAGTTCTATTTTTAAGCCACAACATGTGTTGGAACATTTATTCCCACATTTATTGTATTCTCAGTTCATAAAGATGACAAGCAAATAAAAATAATCCAATTTCTACAAAAGCACATCTACTCTGTACGAGCTTTTAGAAAGATGACTAAAAGTTCTTGGGCTGAGGACATAGCAGAAGAGCAAATCAAAATAATTGGGTTTCTAAAAAAAGTGTACCTGCTTTGTATGAGCTTTATAAGAGGTGACTCAAAGTCCCAAAACAGAAGACAGAGCTTAATGACAGAGCACTTGCCTAGCATGCACACAAACCCAAGTTCAATCACTAGTACTGCACCCCCATGTCCCCCAAATGTGTGTAAGGTTAGGCAAGATGGCTCAGGGGGTTAAAGAGCTTGCTGCCCAGTATGACAACTTTCTGATTCTTGGAACCATGTGGCAGGAGAACTGTTTCCCACAAATGGTTCTATGGCCTTCACATGTACACTCTACCACACTGGCATGAACACAAACATACACACATGCACATACATGCTTGCAAACACACACAGAAACATTAAATAAATGTTCAAAAATTTAAAGACTAAATTCTTCATTATCAAAGGACAAACTCATGTCTAGAATGATGACAGGAGGAATTAATGTGGCTAAGGACAGAACCAGCAACCAGAGAGTTGCTCTGGTTGACCAGTTGGTCTGTTATTTGGTACTATCATGCTGCAAAGAAGGTCATTACCATGTAGGGACAGCAGCTATCCTTCTGTCTGAGAGTTGAAAATCAAAATAGGCTTGGTCATATTCACAACACCTTTTCACCATTAGCCACTGTTCTTAAGATTTTAAAACAAATGTGCGAGATGTTTTACTTCTTAATAAATTTGTTATTTAAGGTACTGAATTCTGCCCTTAGAGTTGGACACTCAACTCTCAGTCTCCTGCCTAGTCTTTCCCTAAACTGTGTTCATTTTCCTCCTTTAAATGCTTGGTCAACATGCTTTGCAAATATCAATTTAGATTGGTCAACTATTGCTGTGAAGAATAGTTAGTAGAAAATGACAGGCCATTGCATCTCTTCAGAGTCATTATGCAACAGCAAATTGATTAAAATGATGCTGGCCAGTGGATAATGAGCATATACTCTGTGCTAGAATTCCTCCTAAGTAGTAATTCTAAAACTAAAACTGCATGGCCTATGGTATACACTTACCCTCATTTTATCAAGTAGAAAGTAAGATTAGGCCAAGAAATTCGCATAAGGTCAAAGAACTAGTGCATAAATACAAATACAAATCAAGGCAGGCTGGGGCCAGAGGGCCTGCTCTATGACAATGAATAGACCACTGTGATACTGATTGGACAAACAACAATGCCAGGGACACCTTTGAAAGCAGAGCATTAGACCAAAAAAAAAAAAAGAAAAGAAAAAAAAAAAGGGGGGGGGGAAGCATTGTCATTACCATGAGAACAGGAAAAGGGGAAGTAATTTGGTTACTAAATAAAGGGATTTTTGTGAGTTGTGCTTAGAATAGAGTTGTAAATTACACTGCACAGCAACACTGAGAGGACTGATGATAGCAGAATGTGAACTAGTCCTACCTCACAATCTTGCTCAACATTTTAATATTTTACGAAGCCCTTTCACTAGGGAGCATATCATATTAGTGTGAACCAAGTTTAAGACTTTTAAAATCCTTTCCACACTTTGACTGGGAGGCCTGGTCTTCATCTCCGAAAGAATTTGTTAAAAATAAAAATTATGCATGTATGCAAATGGACTGCCAATTTACAACGCAATCTGAGCTGTGCAAATCTGGTACCTTATGCATCTTGCAAGCCCAGCTGGGCTGCAAATTCCCCTAGTGTTTCTGTTTAGGCTAACTGCCCAGTGTGGCAGGGCTTGTTTCAAGTGATCTCCATTTAGATATGTGTGCTCCAAAGAAGACAATGAATCAATGGCCACTTTAAGATATGCCAGCTCTGGGATATCTTTACTCCAACTGGAAAACTGTTACTATGAGAAATTCTTGTTCATTGTATGAATTCTGTAAATTCAAAGCTTTGTGGTCATCTCAGAGAAATGAAAAACTGATGTCAGTTATTGGCTGGCACTACTGACCATGAAATAAAAATGCATTGAAAGCAGATATGCAGAATAGTCACAAGTATCTATGTACCAAAAATATTTCAATGACTTCTCTTTTGTGTTATTTAGTCCTTAAAGGCAGTCTATGGTTAAACTCCGGTATATTTTTAATTTGCAATAACTACGAGTCTAAGACAATGCTACACAGACTGATGACCAAGAGAACCCTACAAACCAGGAATTAGGATGTCCATTTGCAGAGAATATTAAGGTCTCTAGTTCAAGTCTCACAGACTTAGTTAAGTAACTTTAAATCAATCCACATAAGCAGCCAAGTCAAACTGTTCAGATTTATATTTACTGATAGGTCTGGCAATTGCTGGGTGGACATGTCTCACTAGGAGGAATACAATCCACATGTAATTTGAAATGCAGAACTCCTGTGAGGCCCTAGGGCACAGGTCTGCAATCAAAGCTACTTGGGAAGCTAAGTCAGAAAGATCATAAGTTCAAGACCTGGTTCAACTACAGAGAAATGCAGAGTCCAGTTTATCACCTGGCAACCCTGTCAGCCTCATCTTTTAAAAAAAGGGGGGGGGGGAGGGAATGCTATCATGATAAGAGATTATGGACCCAATACATAGGACAGGGCAGAGAAAATGTTTGTCTCAAAATTTCTAAGGGTTATATATTTCAAAGCATATGGGGTAATAATTAAAACTAAGGAAGGGAGAAAAGTGGGATGGGAAGATAAGTCTGTGGGTGAGCCCTTGCTGTACAAGCAAGAGGACCTGACTTTAAATTTGCAGCACCCACTTAAGGGGGTGGCTCCACTTGTACCCATAACCTCTGTGCTGAGGGCGAGGGGCAAAGGCAATGGCATCACTGGGACTTGCTGGCCACCAGCCTAGCTCCACATTCAATCAGAGATCCTGCTCCAAGGGAGTAAGGTAGAGGCTGATAGAACAACATATATGATGTCCTCCTGTGGCCTCTGCATGCAGAACACAAACACGTACATGTAACACACACACACACACACACACACACACACACACACACACACAGTATAAATAAACTAAGGAAGAGTTGGCATTCTCTTTCACCCCGTTTACTTGGCAATGAACAGCCAGCTTGGCTTGGCACTGAGGCTGTTCTATTGAAAGAAACTGGGCTCTCCAGAAAGGCCTGTTCGTTCTCTTGGGAATGTCATGGGCAACAGCAGAAACCTCCCTTTTACCCTGTCTCCAGGCACGGCAGATACATCCAGAGTCACAAAGGTCATGCCTGTGTCTGTCTGGTCCCTAGACTGGGGGATCTGTGCAGAAATCAGCAGGGAGTCAGCATCTGGTACACAGGGATGTGGAAGAATATGTGTCTGGCACTGGATTACATCTGCTGTTCCTCTGAAGATTTCTAAAATGTCTATTGTCCCTTGGAGGGTTGTCCCCTCTGTCATTAATTACTATGTGGTTGAGAAGATCCACAGACCAACAGAAAATACTGAATGATGAAACACATGCAAATAATTAGAAGAGATCTACAGTCACGTGAAACCTATAATTCAGTTAAAAATTTTACTTCTCCAATGGGAAACACCAAATAAGAGAACCCAAATCTCTACGATATTTTAATTTACAGAGAAGTGAATCTTGGTTCTTGTTTTAACTGCTTAAAAACAGAAATCTGGTTTCTTTGGCAGGATCTTAGGGGGAAGAGTAATTAAGTTAACATAGTCATAAAATAAAATAGAGGAAAAAGCAGTTTATATACTTTTTTAAACTGATGGAAACTCTAATAAATATTAACTACCACAAATTTATTGAGAAGTCCTACTTTCTGTTCCTTGATACTAAGATACCTCCTGATTTATTTTTCACAAGCAGTATGGGTCCTTATTGGCTTTTAACCTCATATGACATGCACCTTTGCTGTATGTGATGCACAGATATATATGAGGGTCCTTAGGAATGAAACAGAAAAGTGGTCTGGGTAGAAAGGTTGTCTTTCGCCCCCCACTGTGTCATGTCCCTTTCTTGTACAGCACATGCCTGACAAATAGTCCTTCCAATTGAGCAACAGCCCTCAAGAATTATCTTTAGCTTCTTGCTGGGTCCAAAAATGTGATGGCCAGAATCCATTTGGATGTCAAAACAAGAGACTTGAGGTCAAATGCTCTGAGAGATACTGGCATAGTTCAATGATTTATATTCTCACTTTCCACACACAGAGAACCCCCCACAATTTGCATTTCATTCCAGTTAAGCAACTTTTTGCCACATTAAAAGCAGGACCCCAAGTGTGGATAAACTTAGAATGACTTTCAGCTCTCCTGTACCTTGAATAAAGTTAAATGACAAAAGTGTAGACATGCGAGGCTGGTGGCATGGTGTATGTGGGTTAGCAGTGAACTAGCAGCTAAAAACTGTCTACCAAATAAAACCCTGGTGACTGGAGCAGATAAATTGTGCTTCAATTGGGGACATTCTCTAGGAATATTTATAGCTGCCTGGATATGATTTTAAATGCTGTGTGACAAAGTCTGAGGTGTGATGACATTAACAAACTGCAAACTTCTGCTTCCTAGTTAACTTAGATGGCCCAGATAAGAATTAAATCAGATAACAGCAATCATTCATGGAAGCAAAAATGACCACCTAAATATAGTGTCTCCCACCAGAATCACATTCTAAACCATAGCTCTATGTTTGTATACTGAATGAGAACTGTTATGAAAGAACTCAATGTTTTATTATAAAATAGGCTTCCCAACAAGTGGCATAGTTCACTTATGGAACTCCCAACCTGCACACAAATTTGTGCTCTGTCATCTTATCCCTGTATGTGCCCAGTAAGCACCTTCCATTTCCTTGGTTTCCCTCTACTGCTCTTTCAAAGGCTCCACAGACAATGATTTTCTTGATGAATTTAGCTAAAGGACTTCACAGATATGATAAGGATAAGGTATGTGCATCAGAGATGTAGAAATTTGATTTGGCATGTTTGGGTGCTTATCTGCATAACTTAGCAAAACTCTAATTGTGTTCTAAGTTTAAAGAGAGGAGTCAGGCAAGTTTGAAAAATGGGGCAGGGTGAAGGGATGGTATTCATTTCTCTATTCAGCTTATAGCTTGGCCTCTGGGATATAGAGATGCTTGAAAGACACGGGGGAAGTATATTTACAACACAGTCAAGAATATTTAATTCAGAAGATACAGTATGATAGTATTCTTCATTATTTCAGAGACCTCCTTATAACACAAGAAGACTTTACATCAGAATTTCTAGAAATGTATGTTTAGGGTAGGCGAATTAATTGTGGGATATCACAAACGGAAGGAATATATTCTTTTTGTGTGGCTTTAAAAAGTCAACACAAAGCTACTCTACAATTAAATCTATAAAAGTCAACACTGGATATTTCAATAAGAACTAGACCAAGGAAATAACCACATAAGGGGCACATAGAGAAAACACCAATGGGAGGCAGATGCAATGCTATGGTGAAGGTACCTGAATCCGGCTGCCAGGTCAATTCTATAGGTCACTTACTGTCCTTGTATGCTTTGAGTGTGAACTGTCACCAGAACCCCCACTGGCTCATGTGTTTGCTGTTTTGATCTCTAGATGGTGACACTGTTTTGGGAGATGGGACTTGGGATCTGACTGGCAGAGGTGAGTCACTGGGAACAAACCTGTGGGTGGAGGGTTGTAACTTGGTCATACTGATCCCATTTTCTATTGCCTGCCACAGTAAAGCCAACTGCTTCATGCCCCCATTAAGATGACCAAGCTGCCCCCACCTCACACTTTCCCTGACACGATGGACTAAGTCCCCCGAGACCATGGGTGAAAATAAATCACTCTTTCCTCAAATGGCTAAGGTCAGGTACTTTTTTCACAGCACTAAGAAAATATAGTCACCCATCTTTTGTTTCTCCTTTTGAAAAAAATGAGTGTCTTAGTGACATTTTAGAATGAAAAGGGACAGCAAGTATGAAAGGAATTTCAAGTGTCAAACTGCTTTGAGCATCAATTTGTTACCTAAGTATTGACTGCATGATTACTTGTGAGGACCACTGTGGTTCATATATAAAAAATAAAAAAAGCTTTTCAATGCACCCCCTCTCCAGTAAAACTGTAGACCTGCAGAACTGTGTGGCTTTGATTGTTAAAACACTTCCTCTCACCTACCCTATTAAGCCAGTAGTACTGCATGCTAATGCCTTTAGCTGTGATGAAGAGAAGTCACTGTTCCATTCTTAGCTTTTCAATCACCATGCTTTAGAAAATACATCAACAAATGCAGTCTTCACTATTCCTTAAGAGAACAGGTGTATTTTTGTAAGTCAGTTATTCTCTACAAATAGATGGTCCCCTATTTCAAGACACTGAACATATTCTAATGATGGGTCGGTCACATGAGGTAATGAGCCATTTAGGAGTAGTATGAAAGTTAACAAGACACAAGCAATAGGAAAATAAAATGTTATTGCTGGGCAAATCCTGCAGCCCATAATAACTGACCACAGGGATGGGGTCTAATGAAGCACAGAGGAGCTCATACTTTATCTCTATTTTAAGTAGCCGAGGACTTAGCAGAGACATGCCCCCCAGGCTGAATATCTATTTCTATTCGTCCTGCAGGGAAGAGTGATGCAATGGGCATGTAGCAACTGGGGAAACAGGATGAGAAGTCCAACTTGCTAGACAGAGTCCAAACCTGCGAGCATGCAGAAGGCCAGGCAGGCCAGCCTTCAGCTGGCAGAGCTAACCTGGCAAATCGCTGTGCAGCAGGCATGACCTTGATCCCAGCTTGCTCCAGCCTTCTGCGCTTTTGGCTTTCCACAGCATCTCTGTCTTCGGGAATGGCAGCTGGCTCTGCAGCCACATCCTCAGGAGACTGCTCCTCAGCAATGCTGGGAGGAGGTTCTAACCCACCATGAGGGCGGCTGGGGTTGTCTTCACCAGGAGACCCTGCTTCACTTCCCTCCTCCGCTATTGTTTCAGGATAACTAGTGAGTTGGACAACATGGCTTACTAAGCTAACAGACAGGTCAGGGAACAGACTGGACACTGCTTCCAAGACATTGTCTTATCACTCTTAACTAAAATAAACAATCACAGCCTGGAATGCGATCCTGCTAATGTGAGGCCAACTTAGTGTAGCTAACGAATACAATGCCCTTTTTTCTACATACTGATCAATGACTCTTGCAAACTTGGTATGGAAAGCATTTTTTTTTTTTCTCTTGCTGGAAAGGTAAAATTCATTAGTTTTGACCCATAAGCAAAATTTTTAACGAAACATTTCCTCAGTGGATAATAAAGTGAGATATTGTAGTGCTTAAAAGGTTACTAGAGATAGGGACTGTTTCTTACTACTCTATATTGGGTCCCCAAATCCTAAAAGATAGCACCCAGCCCATAATTGATACTCAGCACTTAACAAACACTTGTAGAATAAATACGTACCTTAATACAGAGATTAAGGACATAGTTTCCCTCTGTAAAAGAATGAAGAACCTGTCTTCTATTTATTCTGACTCTTGTCTACTCTTGGTCTTCATGCCCTGTCAGTGTAGTTCTCATCTTTGCTTGCACTAATATGAGTGCATCGAGAGTCTTTTTGTATAGTCTTTGTACACCCACTGTAACAGGCTTAGAAATGGGGCAGCCTCCACAGGAGGGCACACATGACAAGTGTGTTTTCCATATTCTGGCCTCAGAGCATCTGCTCCTCAGCAAAGAATTTCTTGGTGCTAGGTACCTTCATGAAATCGGTATTTTATGATAAAACCTCTGGGATGCACTGGCTACTTACTTTCCTTCAAAATGGTGCATTCAAGTTCTGAAAGCTCATTCCTACCTGAAGGGCCTTTCCCCGCCCAGGGGGGAGGTGGCTGTGCTCCAGCTTTTCCTGTATTCCTCTCGCTCGGCCTTCTTCCTTCTCAGAGGCGCAGGGACATAGGCCGTCTGGTTGCTTTTGTTCGGGAGGTACTGGTTAAAAGGCACTGCAGACTTCGGCTCGCCATGGGAAGTCCTTCGTGCAGACATATCATCTTTCTTCACATCCGGCAACTTCCGGTGTGGCAAGTCGGATTCGGAGTCGCTTCCTCTTCCTGGGAAATAAAGGATGGATACTGGGAAAGTGTTGTTTTGGGCTCGCAGAGACACCTGGTGACATCTCTATAGAATCTTTATAACTTGGAAAATGTCTAAATTAATCTCCTCTGGAAAAAGGACTCCATTTCAACGAGGGAAGAACAAAAATCTACAAGCATTTTTTTTTTTTTTTTTCAAGTAGAGGTAAGCTTAAGTGTGCTGGGAATTACAGTCACAAATTTGTGTGGAATTGTTTGCCTGCCACTCTCAAAAGAAAATCTCACCAGTTCCGCAATGAGGGTTTTACTGATCTCTAGCCAGAGTCTACTATACTAGACATTTCTGACAAGTATGCATTAGAAATTGTCTTCATGTAACTTTAACCCTGCCTCTGAACACAAAGAAGATGCAAATTATCTAGTAGCAAAGACAGATAAGAATGGCAGGACTTAGAAAAGTGACCAGTTGGGGGCTTCACTGAGGGTTTACCTTCCAAGAGGTTACATGTTCTTTTACACAGTTTCTCAGTTCCCTGTGCTGTGGGCAATCTTCTTCCTTCCATCCCTAAGCATGATCTTCTCTCCTGGTACATAGTTCCTTCAGTTTGTCATGAAAACCAGAGCTGTCCAGTACACAGCTTCTAAGACATCCCATTGCAGCCAATGGGCAGCTCACACTCAGAGGGATACATGAGTTAGTTTGGCTGAAAGACTGTTTTGCTTTGTTTTGAATGCAAAGGAATTCTGCTCTGCTAACATCAGCCCTGCTCCTAGGTCACAGCCCCAAGAACTGTAACATGTTTTTTTTTTTGCCCAAGCCTACATTGTTAGATTTCTAAGGTCTTTTAAAATGAACTATCATGAAGTCAAAGACAATCATATTGAAAACTCTTAATCAATGAATGAGAACATGACATCATTCTGACTGTTGATAACAAACAAAGGCATTTATGCTTAAGAAGAGAGCCAAGAGTTGGAACAAGGCAGAGGGGGTAGTGTGTAAGGTCAGATCTACTCCATTTCCAGCTATTCATTAGTCTTGTTAACCTGACCACTAAAGGCAGCATTTTCTAAACTATAAAGTGAGGGTAATAATGCTGTCTGCTTTATGGGATGACTGCAAGGGTTGAATCCAGCTACAATTATTGGTTCAGTATCTGCCACCGAGTGTTTAATACAAATCATCTGCTCGTTTTGCCGAAACAGCTCTGGGTTCATCAGACATGAGCTGTGGCTTCTTGAGTTTGTCTCTAACGCACTTGACTGTCCTCTTCTGTGACATTGGAATGAAAGGGTTTACCCCGAAGATTAGATAATATAATGATGTTTAAGAGATCATAAAGGTTAAGAGCACTGGCTGTGAACAAGTTGTTCATTGTATGTGAAATATTCAGACTATGAATTATTCATGGCACTTACAGTCTCTCTTCTGAAATTTTGGCCATTTCCCGACTTAGTATGTGATTCATTGCTTCGCCCATTTTCCCACCACAAATCTTAACAAGTGTATCTGTCAGTGCCAAAATAAAATGTTGCCTGTAAACAAATATGAACACCACCTTGCCTTGCCAAGCACATGGGTTTGTTTCTCCACTTGAGAGTAGCCTCTCTTTATAAAGATAGAAACAGGCTCAGAGTGGCCAGAGGGGTTCCCCCCCTCCCCATGGCTGATTAACATGGGTTCAAGGAAACTGGATTCTGCTTTCCAGACACCCAAAATTCTATTCTGTGAGCACAGCATGGTGAGAAAAATTTCTTCTTAAAGTGTCCTGATGAGGAGAAACACTCCACTGTGCTGAATAAATGAATGAAAGCAAATGAGTTTTTTAGTCTATTCCAACAGCTTAGAAATGGTTACAGTCTAAGGGCCATAGTTCTGTATAATATTTAAATACTATCACAATATAGTGAAAGTCTCAAAATAAGTTAACATGTAAGCACAGCCCTTTCCTACTCTTTGGGGACTGTCTCAACAGACATTTTAAGAAACATTAACTTGCCATTGTTCCAGGGCTTGACTGTAAGGTGGGTAGCTTCATAGACGTACAGCCAAGATGGCATTTCAGGTTCACTGCATGCTAGCTCCTTGACACTGGGAGTTTAAACCCCATGTACCCTAGGTTCCCATCTACACAGAGATGACACTAGTGCTCGCCTGGGATGTTGTGAGGATTAAATGAAGTGACACAGAGGACTTCTGGAAGGCTGGCATGGTATGCCTGCATAATTGTAAGGCTATACCTGAAACAGATTTTTATTTCACTTCATCCTGTGGACATGGAAATTTACTAGGTTGGCTTCTCCCCAAATACTCAAAGTTAGAAAAACACAACAAGGCACACGGTGCATTATTATTTTATCAAAGTCTCACCCTTCTTTTTCATGAGGCTGCCAGCAAGTAGAGCCATTCTGTTTCCCTTACCCTCCTTTACCCCCTCTTCCTTCCACACAGTTGCTGCTAAATACCCCCAAATTACAAATACTTTGTACTTTTGTCTAGCACTTTATTTTTGCTTACTCTTTATTTCTATTTTGTAACACATCTTTTTGAAAAAAAAAGGCATACTGAATTAATGCAACGAGTCCTATTTATGAAATATTACTAATTTTCAAAGCACATGAGTGCAAAGTTGCATTTCTTGCCCAATGAAGTTTCCTGAACAACCTCACAGGGGATGCTAGTGAAAGCTGAAGATGGCATTTGGTACATGGCTGGCAAGACAAGGTAGCTGAAGCAAGCCTAGGGCTTACAGCTTTCCTACCAGGAAACCATACCCAACTCAGAATCATGGTACTTCTGAATAGGGCTTGTCTCCTTTGAATTGGTCAATGGGTACCCACCCATAACAACAAAGCTGAAGTTTTCCATATGGACCTAATATAAAGGTAAATAATTTTTTGGTAAAATTGCCCCTAATTTATTGTGAGTTTTGGGACAAGAAAATGTTAGAACCAAAAAAAAAAAAAAAAAAAAAAACCCAAAACAAGACACAAAAACAAAAACAAAAAAGTGTTCCTAATGCAGAACTACTCATTATACTCATTAGAACTGGTAATCTTACTAATTAGCATCATTTTAAAGAAACACACCAGAAAGGAAGAAAGGAAGATTAAGAAATGTGTTTTTTTTTCTTTTAAAGCTTCCCTAGGTCTTGATTAGTTTGATTAGTTTATAGAAAGATAAGCCTTAGGATATCAGATTGACTGGTAAAGCCTGTGGAAGGTGCACAGTGAGGGGGATTACTAAGGCTGTAGTCTATATTGTTCATCTGATGGAACAAGAATTTATACATAGGCTCTAGTTTATCAGTCTTAATTGCTACAACTAAGCTGTGCTTTGGGATGTTTTAGTATAATATTACTAATCACCATTTCAAATGCTTTCAAGATGCAGTTTAAACTCTGAAACCCTCGAAGCCAGTGACAGACTAAAGCATCCACAGTACCAGCTACAGAAAGAAAAAAAAAGGTGAAAAAGTAGTAATTTTTAGAAGTTAAAACAAACAACATGGGTGAAATAGTTTGGCTGAGATGTCATTTGCAAAAGTAAACCCATGCTTGGGTTATACTAAAGCATAATTAGATCACGGACTTGGTATTTTAACTTCTAGTGCTGTGGGTGGCACTTAAGATGTCAAATAAAATTGCAGAAATATTTTTCAAGCAGCTCACAATGTACCATGGAATTCTTTAGGAGTCACACGCTATGTGGCCCCAAGGCAAATCTGTCTGCTGAAAAATGTGCATTCTGAGCAAACAGATTTGTTCAGTGACTTTAGAATAAAACTTCAATCCAGTAAAGAGAAAGTAGCCTGGGTAAATTAAAAGTATCCATTTGAACCCATGCTTCTTGAGACTGACATAATTTAACTACTAGACTGACAGTGATTCCCAACATTTAGAGATGAAGAGACAAAGACTTGAACTCCTGAAGACACATCTGTAAAATAAGGATTAGTGGTGTTTTCCAGCTCCATGCAAGCACAAACTAAGATGTGGCCAGACACCAACATCTTTGCTGAAGAGTAAATAAGATACTGCATGTTAAGCATCATTCTAACTTATGACCTGGACCTGTGAAACATTCGTGGATCACAGTGACTTGCATAGCTGAGGGGTTAGGGGTAAAGCTCAGTGGTATAGCACCCGCCTAGAATTCACAAGGTCTAGGGTCAACCTCTAGTACTTCACAAAGCAAAGCAAAGAACTACAGTAAGAATTTTATATCCAGAATGTAACACTGTAGCCACAAAAGATAATCTTGATCTCAGACACTGGAAGAATATCCCAAAATATTACTACCAACAAATCAACATATGCCAAAATAGAAACAAAAACTCTCCCACCAGCCTTGCTGTTTTTCTGCAAGTTTACACATGCAGAGCCCAGCCAGCTGCCCTCCTTAAAAGCTCAAAGGTTCAAGAGAACTAAACGAAGCAGCTCATAGTAACAGCCACTGAACACACCATCAGGCAACAGGACCACACAGTTTTGTTTTCTGTTTTTGTTTTTGTTTTTGTAGAGAAAATAATGATCATTCCATACAAGTAATATCATATCTATAGGATTTAAATAAAATTTAGCCTTGGAGCCAACAGGCAGTCTAGCTAGGCATTATTCATTCATGGCAATTTGCACTGAGCTAGCCCACCAGGTCAGATGTGCTAAGCATCAAATTGATTGATAAAACAGGTGCTAATTAAGAGGGCACCGCCAGCCCCCCTCACCCCCAGCTTTAAGGATATAAAGTACACTTCTAGTTTGCTGGGGAATTGTTGTTCCATTTTCACTTTCATAGTGTGTTACTCACTAAACATTTCCCTTCCTTGTACCCACAGTATATAAACTTGAGTACACTTTATGAGCTAATGGTCTGCACAGTGTCTTGATTCAGGCAAGAATGATGTAACACATTTTCCAACAGAAGATACACTCACTGAGGCAGTGTTCAAATGAACTGCTGGCAAAGCCAATCAAAAATTCTAAAAGCCATGAAAAACAAGTCAAAGATCTTTTTTTTTTCTTTTTTTTTTTTCCCTCCCACCCCCAGGTTTTATAGAATTACCAGGCTCCAGCCAGGTGGATATGGAGATTGCCCTCCCAGCATTCAGCTCTCTAAACTTGACTCTGAAGCTCCCAAACTCCCATTAATGATTAACTCCAAGATGTACACTGTAGGAAGATCCAACCTACCATCACTACTTCCCCTGAGAACTACATCTGGTGAAGGTGTCTGCCGGGAGCGGGAGCCAAAAGAATCCAGGCTGTCGAAGGAGTCATCTCGGCCGTGGCGAGGAGGAGAAAGGGAATCGCTGCGCTCAGAATCCCAGCAGTCAATGTAGCCGCTGTCTCGGATACTGCGCTTAGGGCTCTCAATGTCATCAGTCTCCTGTCCCAAAATAAAACGGAAGAATTTCAGATATGACTGCAACATATACGGCCTCCAGTGGTCCACAAAGATACTTGCATAGGCAGTATGGTGTGAAGAAGTTGTAGCAGCAAGCTAACGAGACTACTACAGAGCATCAACAGGTGACTAGCCAATTCCTCAACCTTTCTCTGCTGCAGCCTTTCAGTCAGAATATCATGCACAATTAAAAAGAATCCCCAAGCAACTCACATCCCTTAATTTTTTTTTTAAAAAAGTAATTAAATATAGAGAATCACGAAGTTTAGATTCACAAGAATGCAATGATTATTGACAATAAAGACAAAACCTTTGACCTGTCTTTCAGAATCCATAACCGCATGTCTGAGGGATCAGTCCCCTAGCTCAGCGCCACTGCTGTCTGGCAAATGCAGGCAGAATCAGGGCTGTAAAATTCTGGAGCTGTGTGCTTCCATCTCCTGCTACCTTGGAGGGAAATTCCTGCTTTGAAAGCGAGCTGTCTTTCTGAGGCAAAAGTTAAGAAGAAGAAGAAGAAGAAAAAAAAAGCCAATGAAAAATATGCAAAACGCATTTCCTGATGCCTCAGAAGAATCCAGGCATGCTCTCTCCGAGCTCTTGGCGTTGGGGGAGCTGCAGGCACTTGTGGCTGACCCACATGTTCAGAGTAGGGAGAACAATGGCTGTCTTTGACAGCCTGTGATTATAAATTCTTTCCAGCACAAGCGGCACATACTAAAACACTGAAACTCCAGCAGAAGAAAGGTCAGTCAAAACCATCCTCACCCTTGTATTAATATAAAAGCCTTGTTCCCGACAGTGTCTTCGCATTCATTACAATAGTCCAGGCTGACGAAAACAAAAATAACTCCGGTCACTTAAAGATAAACCTCCGCTTAATATTCCTGAGACTGTCGCTAGAAATCGAGACTGTGGATCACACTGGCAGAGGAGTATGTGCTCACGGACAAAGAGTGGAATGTTGCCCCATAGATTTCCCAGGGAAGCACATGGAGGTCCCCTCTGCATTCCCAATGGAAAGAAAAAAAAATCAGCATCCTCTGTATTTGCGGTTTGAGACACTGGTCTGTTCTGTCTGAGATGCCCCTGAAAGCCCATCCATGCCTTTGCAGGAAATATATTTGCTGGCTGCTCCTAACAATTATGGGGTTTGGGGTGCTTCTGACCCATCCCCCACCTTAGGGCAACAGGTATGGGGGACAGGATGGTTGTAATTCACAAGGCATACTTGGGTTTCCCATCAGGAGGAAGGAGTGGGCAAGAGGACAGGGGGCAGGGCTGGGAGGAAACCTCTGCAGACCCAGCCAATTAATGAATGACCTGAAGAATAGGCTGTCAAATGCCTGGGTGCATCTAGCAATATAACACTCTTGGGTAGTGTTCTCAAGTGCTCAGACCCTTTAATACACTCTCTCATGTTGTGACCCCAATTATAAAATTACTTCATAACTGTAATTTTGCTACTGCCATGAATTGTAATGTGAATGCCTGACATGCAGGGTATCTGGTGTGTGACCCCTGTAAAAGGGTCATTTAACCCCCTACGTGGTGGAGACACACAGGTTGAGGACCACTGCTCTAGGGTAAGGCAAAAATACCAGCTATGGAAAGTAAGATTGATTACTTGGCGGTCAAAAGTTAACTAGAATTTGGAACAAAATCCAGGCCTGGGAAATTGAAAAAAGAACTCATGACTCACTGAAAAATATAAACCTGAATTAGAGGTTCAAATTTAGCTTCTTTGGAAATATAGTTATTATTATAAATCACTCACAACTAAATGACTAAAATCTGAAGTTTACATTTATTGAACACTTACTATATGTCTGGGTCATGCTTTTTTGCATATCATGTTATTTACTTCCATCACCAGCCATGGTGGTAGTTAATAATATCCTTAATGTATGGAAGAGAAAAATAGGAACCAGGGAGTTACTTTAAATTAACCCACACAGTAAATGATAAGTATTTAAAAATAAAACCTAAAACTATTGATCTCTGGGGGTTGGCAAGATGGCTCAAAATTGGATGTTGCCTGCATCCTTACATGGTGAATGCTGCCAAACTGGGTTATATCTCCCAGTTAATGCTGTTTATGACCAAATGACTGAAGGAGAAATGTCACAGAAGAGATGCAAGTTATAGTCATGGCTAAACACTGAGCTCCAGAAGCCATAAAAGCTGGGGTTAAATCTTGCTAGCTGTGTGATGGACAACTCGTGTAGCCTCGATGGGATACACACCCAAAAGGGCTTGTAGGACTAATAAATGTAATATGTGGAAAGAATTTGGAACAGAGGATAATGCAGAATAATGACTCTAAACAAGTATCAGCAATGTTTTAGCCACTATTTCTTCAATAAGGCATATACATTTTGATATAGTAATTAAGCAGTATTTATACATTGGTGTCAAAGGCAACACTTTGCACACTGAACTGTTCTTTCTCTACTCATGTCTCCATGCCTTGTAAAAACAGACACTCAGGGGGCGTGGCCACTGGCTGCAGCTGGCAGCAACATGCTTGCAGGCTGCTTAGAGCCACATGACAAAACCGAATTTTCAAGAAAATAATATCAGAAAGTCTTTCCTTGAAGCCTGGGTCTTCCATGCACCTTCAACTGCAGAAGATTCAGAAAGAAAGAGGGTCAGTGTGTTTTTTCCTGGAGCCTTAGCAGCCTTCTCCCTGATGCTCATGGGAAAGAAAAATAGAAAGCTTACCATGTTCATGGCCATGTAGTAAGCCAATAGTGAGTCTCCTGTAGGGAAATAAATGGCATGGACAGTCTGAAAAATGGAAAGTAGGTCTCTGTGGCCATCCCTGGCCATGTTGGCCTTCCAGGAACGCCACAGGTAAAGAAAAAAAAGTGGCTATCCACCAGACTTCCAGTTTTACTGGTTTCAATCAAGTCACCACCACATTTTTGGGGAGAGGGTGCTATAAAGTGAAGCTTTGGGAGACAATGGAAACTATAAACTAACAGAGACAGGTATGTCTAAGTCTTTCAAGGGGTCTAATTGTATTGTCCGTGCCTTTCATCTTGGAGCACAGCACTCCTGTCTTCCACAGAGCTCTCAAGAGAAGGCGTGGAAGACTGGAATCAACCCTCTGTACTAACTGCTCATTGTTTTGGTGAAAGAGAGTTCATAAAGGGAATGGGCAATGCTAGCTTCCATGAACTCTGGGCTTATTTCACTAATCCCCCTTCTTCTGAGTCCCTCTGTGAGTGTTAATGAGAGCCAGCAAGGGCCTGTGGATGACTGACAGTATCTAAGACACTCCAGATGCCTTCTCTGGACAACTCAACATTTTTCTGCTTGCTGTGTGATTTATGGGGTGGCTGAGTGCTGCTCTAACATGCCTGAGGTTTAACTTCTCCAACATGATTGCCCATTCCTCACTCATCATATGGATGATGAGTGAGTGGAAGCAATTCATTCCACTGATATTGCCTAAGTGCCTCCTAGGTAGTATTCTAGCCCCCCAGGAACACTGCATCATAAAAATAAATCAACAAATACCTTATTTGTAGGAACCTTGTGTTCTGATAGGGAAGGCCACTGATAAGTAGATACAAAATTGGAGAATAAGTATGATGGTAGTGGCTATTTTATGTACTTGTCTCTCTTGCATTTGTTTGCCAGTCACATTTCCCCCTTTTTATCCTTTCCTTCTATTGATGCCCTCACCTCTTGGATCAGGAATGGGTGGGCCAGTCATACCACTCCATGCCACCCCTGGACACAATGACTAATGTAGAACAGGACAGCCTTCTTTGGGCTTAGAGGAAATACTCTTACCTTTCAAGGAACTAGACGCATCTTCCCTGGAGATAGATGTTATTAGCTACATCCCTTAATGAGGGTTAACTTGTTTACAGGAAGGTGAATAAATACCAAAAGTCATGGGGATAATGAGTGAAGGTCATAGAGAACCCACATTGCTCACAACACTGAGAACTCCAAGCTTCCTTCCATTTCAGAATTCTTGTTACGGGCTCTTCATATATTAAGTATAAAATAGGTACCCTATAGTTACTGATTTTGTGCACATTTTCCCACTGGTAAAATGAATATTACAATTTTCAAATTAATCCCTTTTGAGGAAGACACAGATTTAATTTCAAATTTATTTCAACTAGCCTCTGTACAGAGTGTTCAGTTGTCTCACAAAATCTGTCTACTCCTCATCTAGTAAAAAATATTTATAATTATTTTTATAGCTGAAATAAAGCCTTTCTTTTCCAAGTCTTTACTTGCAGATGGGTATAAATCTGTGACCAAGTCCAAGTCAATGAAAGGTGAGTTGGGAGTTGTTACTGTCCATTTTCATTTGCTAGAACAGAATGCCGCAGACTAGGTAATTTAAAAAGAATTTAGATATCAAAGTTCCAAAGTCTATTAATCTAATGTTAAGGTGCTTGCAATGGAGAAAGGTCTCCATAGCATGATGGAAGCTATTCTCGACTTAGAGCATGCATGTGTAATGGACAGTTTGCCTTGATAACTCAGCTGGGATAACAAACCCACTCTGGCCACCACAGCATCAATCCAGTTGTGAAACTATACTCCTCATGGGCAAATAGCCTTGAGAGTATAACTCCTGTTGCCACCACCACAGTTAAAGTCCAGCATGAGTTTTATGGGGGGGCAGGCATTCAAACCACAGCAAGATATAGTTGAGTAATTTTCTAAGTGCACGCTTTCCTCCTGACTTCAATGTGGGCATGACAGGGAAAGCCTGAGCAGCTAGTTTGAGCCAGCAGGGAGAAGCCACAGGCTGAAGATGATGGCACAAGGTGAAGATGATGGCACAAGGGACAGAAGGGTCTGAGCTTTCTGGCAAGGCCCTGGTGTAAAACTCCCACACTAGCTCTGGACTGCTTGTTCACACCCAAATCCCACCAACATGAGAGGAAATAAAATATTCCTTCCAGCTGTTATTTTGAGCTTTTACACTTTGCAGTTGAACCCAATCATAAGTGAGAACATGGAAGAATACAGGTCACTGCCAGTATTTGGATAGGCCAGTATCTTTCAGGTCATCTCTCCTCAAGCACAGCTATGACATGGGAGTACCACAGGTGGCCACAGTTGTGAAGAGCCATACTTTGTCCAGCAGTGCCAACCCCGGCATCCTAGCCTGTGCTACTGTCCACATTTCCTCAAAACAGAAGCAGCTGCTAACGTTAGGCTACTTTAAGGCAGCTGAAGGCATCATCTCAGCAGGAAGCAAGCTAGCAAAGCAGACTAGGTTTTTCCCCAGTCTATCAGCAGAGCTGTAAGACTGAAACAGTTTTCAACAGATGACCCACCTCGTATTACCCAAGTACAATTGAATATAGAAGCAACCATTTACGCTGCCAACTCCCCACCAGCAATGACACTTGGAATAATTGGATGGAAGATGAAGGGACAAGCAAAGATACAATGTGTTGTGCTTACTGTATGGGTACATTTGTTTTATATACCATGATAAATACAAAGATTGTTTTTGTTATTTTGTTTTTCAGTGTCAGGACCTAACGCATGCAGGCCAGTCCTCTACACTGAGTACATGTCCAGCCCTGCTTTGCTCATTATAGATACATGAGCCAGACTGGCTTTGGTCAAATGCAGAGACTATTTGCTTTAAGGCAGTGGTTCTCAACCTTCCTAATGCGGCAACCTTTTAATACAGTACCTCATGTTGTGGTGACCCCCAACCATAAAATTATTTCATTGCTACTTCATAACTGTAATTTTGCTATGGTTATGAATCATAATGTAAACACCTGATACACAAGATATCTGGTATGCTGCCCTGTGAAAGGATCACAACCCACAGAATGAGAACCACTGCTTAAAAAAAATCAATTTATTAGAAAGTTAGAACAAATTCTTACTTTCAGAATTAAGTCACGAAGTTCTAAATATCCTGAACCCCCTCCCTCTGTGTGTGTGTGTGCGCGTGTGTATCTGTGTTATTTGAGCATATACACATAAAGGTCTGATGAAAACTTGTGTAAGTCAGTTCTCTCCTTCTACCATGTGGGTCTTAGGAATGGAACTTAGGTCATAAGGCTTGGTGGAAGCATCTTTGCCCACTGAGCCAACTTGCTGGTCCTTTTGATATTTTTAGTGAGCCTCGTTAGTGGACTTATTTTGTAGAAAACAAGGAAGAGCTGGCCTCAATTATCTGCTCTGAGCTGGCCCTGACCAAAATACATGTATGATAACTGCAGCTGAGCTTTCCTGCTTACAGAGGCTGCTCTCCAGGGATTCTCCTATGCAATACTGTGAACCAATAATTCGTATGAATTAACTATATTGCTGAGCCTTTAAAAGGCAGGTACACGCAAAGCGTTCCACTGTTTCTTTAACAAATTCTTACCTTCTGTCAATCTTTCCCAGAAGCAAACAAACCAAGCTGTTAATGCTATACCATCCAATATTTTGCCAAATAAACACATCAAGCTTTAAAACCATTTTTTTGAGTTTCCAGATCATTCAGATATGACAGTCACCAGACACACATGGTAGAAGGAATACTTCTAGCTTCTCAGAGCCTGACCAGGGTGAGAGCTGGGGCAAGGACATGGCTGGCATTACCATGCCCACATCAAGGCCCTATCAGGTGGGCACAATGACCTTTAAGCTGAGAGTACAGGACAAGTGTTTGCCTTTGTATAATGCCACATTGTTTAATTCAAGCATCAATCATGCCCCCAAATGCACAAGCCATGAGCTCCATGGTGTACCAAACTATATACCAACGCTCCTCAGATTTTCTACTCACTGGAGAGTGTAAAGTATAAAACTTCAAGTGAAATAAGACGCAGGAGGCAAATAGGTTCTGGGTAAGACAAATAGCCCTTTTCTTGAGTGCATATCTTGGGTCAGTACAGTTCTACCATGCAAAATTATAATTATCTTCATTTCAGTAAAGATTTTATTCATTCCATGTGTATGAGTGTTTTCTCTTCATGTGTGCCCACAGGGATTGGAAGAGGGCATCATTTCCCCTGGACCTGGAGTTATTTCAGGTTGTAGGCTACCATGTGGCTGCTGGGAACTGAACCTCAGTCCTCTGGAAGAGTAGCAAATGTTCTTCCCCACTTAGCACTCTAGCCCCAGCACTTAATCTTAATCTTAAAAAATGTGTTGCTTTCCCATTTTGTCCAACCCTCAGGGGATGAGGAAGAAAAGCTAAGTTACCTTTCGCATCTGAGCCAACAGCCCTTCGAACTCCTTCAGGTTCAGTGTGGTTCCACTATAGGATGCACAGCTGTTTGCGGCTTTCCCCAGCCAATAAATGGTCACTAACACCTACGGAAGAAAACAGTGCATAAGAGTGAGAAGATTTGTCTTGAAGAATGACATTTCGACTTGGGGATCAGTAACACTCCAGGAATGGCAAGGCAGGAAGGAACAACTCAGCAAAAATGACTTGGAAAACCAGTGCATGCTACATCCATTAATTTGAGACTGAGGAACGCAATGCTGTTTCAGTTGACCCAGACACACAATGCAGTCAAGTAAGTCTCCAGCTCTAGGAAAAAGGAGGTTGTGAGAAAGTGATCTCTGAGTGAGCAAGAAGGGGAAATAAATCCTCCAAAATGATATTCTCATCAGATGGCATTTTCCCACAAACTCTTTGAAGTTTTCAGCCAGACAAGAAATGAAGGAGACTGTCAGCTTCATTTGAGATGGGTGCTTTCGAAGCTCCTAATTTCAAGTTGTGTGCACAGAGAGCCTCCCAGAATGGATGGCAAAAATCCCAAAGGAGCAATAAAGGTTATTGAGTATTCCACAGGGCAGGCCCAACACAGTACATCTGCGTGAAGTCAGAAGACAGCAATGCCCAGAGAGTGGGACCTGTAAGTCTCTCACATCAGAGAATAACCACATCCCTATTAATCTGAGATGGGAAAATTTTAGCCCTGACACAGTTGCTATCAATTAAACAAACTTGGATGCTTAAGAATGTTCATGAATATCCAATGGTCTGAGGTTACTGTCCTACATTAGTTTTGTGCTGTCTTTCCAAAGAACTTTCTACATGAGCACAAATGTTCTTTACTTTGAGTTGGGGGTGGGAAAAAAAAAGGTTGGCTAAAGATGTGCTCCTTAGCTGAATTATAGGGATCAGAAGTCCACAAAAAATCGTAGACTTTATGCTCACATTCTGACTTTTTGCTTCATCTATGCCAGGAATGACTTATTGAACTACCTTCCCCATGGTGGACCAGAAAGTGCTCTGGATAATGGGACATAGGCATATGGGTCCAGCTGGCCATGGGCCTGAAGTATAGCTGTGTGCATGAGTACTATGATGGGGTTCAGTTTCCTACCTCTGTGGGAAATTCTTACATCGTGAATCCTTCAAAAATTCCAGAAGGTCTTTTATTAACTGAGTTCGTACAATAAATTCCCAGAGAACAGACAATTCTGAATGTAAGGACATTAACTAGAACCATAACATAACTAATGTGTGCTGACTGTGATCCCATCTGGGCTACAAATGGAAATGGCTAATGTTAATGTTGAAACCAATCACTATTTTAAGAAAATGAACCACACACAGAATACAAGCTTTTATTTGTTTACTTCTAGATTGAATTCTGACTAGAGCAAAACCTCCAAATCTACTATTTTTAGTTTTAGCGCAGTTATTAACTATTTTATAGGCAATGCATATACTTTTTCCTAAAAAAAAATCTTTCTAGTAAGGCCTATCAGATGCACTGCATTTTGCTAAATATCAACCTTGGACCATAGAAGTCAAAAGTATACAAATTTGCAGAGAAATGTTGAAACACTTACGTTTTTCAGCTTCCGGCTATAATCAAGGTTCCTAGGTCAGGAAAGAAAAACAAAACATTATTAGAATAGGAGTTTCTTCAGCATGGTCTTTCCTTAAACACCTTTAAGACACACTTGCAAAAAACACATAAAAACAAAATCAGAAGCATATTGATGTCTTTTTAAGGCCTATGGTTGATAGTTATAGGATAAAATTGTCAAGGGGAAAAAAACAAAACAAACAAACAAACAAACATCATTAGAAGGACCAGATAGGACTGAAGTTTTGCAGGACACAGAGAAAGGTAAACATTTTTTAATATATGAAAAGCAAGAATTCTGTTTAAAACTTGGACTATTTATATTGGAATTTACAAATCTTGACTGTTGAAGATTCTGTCTGAAAGGAAATTTGATCACTTCTCTCAAGTGTTCTTCATGCAAGTAGATTTAGTACAGGTCTGAAAACTTAGTGAAATAGACCTGAAAATACATGTATAAAAAGCAGTACTATCAGGAGGGAGGGAGAGAGGGAGAGGAAACTGGGATGGACATGCAAAATTTTTAAATTATATTATTAACAAAAAAAAAATTAAAAAAAAAAGCAGTACTATCCAAATGATTCTCCAATCCCCCTGCTACTCATCAGAAATTAGCCATACACAGGAAAACATGAAAGCTATTTTCAAATGTTTGCATATGTGTTCAAAAACACACATAATGTTTATTCCCTAACTAAAGCCCAGCAAAGCTCTGATTATTCACCCTAGTCAAAGTGTTCCCAAAGGTATTTGAAAGCTCCACAAACATATCTACAAATAAGTATTTATTAGGAAAATGAATGCTGGGTTTCTTTTTTCTGGTCACTTTGGTGAGGTGTGGGGAGTAGAAATCCCCAAGAATGCTTCATAGAATTTAGACCATGATTACTTGCTTCTAGCCCATGTTAACAAACAAAGATGGGCAGGTTTAACCTGATTGATATTGGAAGGACAAGTACACACTAGCGTAGACCAGCAGAGCATCTGGGGCTTCAGTTAAGACAAGAATCTATTCAACTTACATCAGAGAAATGTTTCTATATCTTTTAGTTTAACAGGGGAAAATGGCATGCTATCCTCAGCATAAATATCTATAATGATTTTTTTTCATTTAACAACAGAAAAATGAAATAAATCCAAGGAAGTTCTACAATATTTTAGAAAAACAAGGATAGGGAATATGACCATTTTCCTGCATTGACAATAAAAGTTCACTGACTGAAACTGTGACTGGGTGCTAAAAAAATTATATGTGGCACACAGTAGGACCTCACAAAATATCTATAGAGTGACTTTCTTATAATCACCAATTACTTGGAAATACTTCCAATATGTAGAGAGACTTCCTGCCCCAGGAACCAGCCACAGCCTTTCCACACATCTGTGTGACTGTGTTGATTCCCCGGAAAGTCTGTGTTGGGTGTCCCTTTGCACTACGTGCCCCTCTGTGTTGGGTGCCCTCCTGTGTTGGGTGCCCCTTTGTGTTGAGTGCTGCTCTGTGTTGAGTGCTCCTCTGTGTTGGGTGCTCTTCTGTGTTGAGTGCTCCTCTGTGTTGAGTGCTCCTCTGTGTTGGGTGCTCTTCTGTGTTGGGTACCCCTCTGTGTTGGGTGCCCCTCTGTGTTGGGTGCTCCTCTGTGTTGGGTGCTCCTCTGTGTTGGGTGCTCCTCTGTGCTGGGTGCTCCTCTGTGCTGGGTGCTCTTCTGTGTTGGGTACCCCTCTGTGTTGGGTGCCCCTCTATGTTGGGTGCTCCTCTGTGTTGGGTGCCCCTCTGTGTTGGGTGCTCCTCTGTGCTGGGTGCTCCTCTGTGCTGGGTGCTCTTCTGTGTTGGGTGCCCCTCTGCATTGAGTGCTCTTCTGTGTTGAGTGCTCTTCTGTGTTGGGTGCTCCTCTGTGTTGGATGCCCCTATGTGTTGGGTGCCCCTTTGTGTTGGGTGCTCCTCTGTGTTGGGTGACCCTCTGTGTTGGGTGCCCCTCTGCACTGTGCTTCCATTTCCATCAGATCTGTCATGCATTCATCACACGTAGAGTTCATGCAATTACACAGTCAGTAATGTAATCATTTGAAGGGTTCTTCTCTTAAATTTTTTTTTTCTACTCAAGTTATGTTTGGACAGAAAAGATAAGAAAAATTACCTATACTTAAAACTAGAGTTTTTTTTTCAGGAACAAAACAAGGCTGCCCACTCTCTCCATATTGCTTCAATATTGTACTTGAAGTTCTAGTTAGAGCAATAAGACAACAAAAGGAGATCAAGGGGATACAAATTGGAAAGGAAGAAGTCAAACTGTCTCTATTTGCAGATGATATGATAGTTTACATAAGTGACCCAAAAAAACTCTACCAGGGAACTCCTATCAGCAAAAAAGCTGATAAACACCTTCAGCAAATTAGCAGGATACAAAATTAACAACAACAACAACAACAAACAACAAAACAGTAGCCCTAACATAAACAGATGATAAAGGAACTGAGAAAGAAATCAGAGAAATATCACCCTTTACAATAGCTATAAACAACATAAAGTATCTTGGGTTAACTCTAACCAACAAGTGAAAGACCTATATAGCAAGAACTTTGTGTCTTTAAAGAAAAAAATTAAAGAAGATACCAGAAAATGGAAAGATCTCCCATGCTCTTGGATAGGTAGGATAAACATGGTAAAAATGGTAATCTTGCCAAAGTAATCTACAGATTCAATGCAATCCCCATCAAAATCCCAGCACAATTATTCACTGACCTTGAAAGGATAATACTCAACTTTATATGGAAAAACAAAAGACCAGGATAGCAAAAACAACCCTGTACAATAAAGGAACTTCAGGAGGCCTCACCATCCCCGACTTCAAGCTCTACTATAGAGCTATTGTCCCGAAAACAGCTTGGTATTGACACAAAAATAGACAGGTTGACTAATAGAATCGAATCAAAAAATCCTGATATAAACCCACACACCTACAGACACCCGATTTTTGGCAAAACAGCTAAAATTATACAATGGAAGGAGGAAAACATCTTCAACAAATGGTGCTGGCACAACTGGATGATGGTGTGTAGAAGACTGCAGATAGATCCGTATCTGTCACCATACACAAAACTTAAGTCCAAATGGATTAAAGACCTCAACATGAATCCAGCCACACTGAACCTCTTAGAAGAGAAAGTGGGAGGCACCCTTGAACAAATTGGTACAGGAGTCTGCTTCCTGAAAATAACACCAGTAGCACAAACACTGAGATGGACAATTAATAAATGGGACCTCCTGAAACTGAGAAGCTTCTGTAAGGCAAAGGACACAGTTGACAAGATCAAACGGCAGCCCACAGACTGGGAAAAGATCTTCACCAACCCCACATCTGACAGAGGGCTGATCTCCAAAATATACAAAGAACTCCAAAAACTAGTGACTAAAACACCAAATAACCTTATTAAAAAGTGGGGTATAGAACTGAATAGAGAATTCTCAATAGAGGAATCCAAAATGACTGAAAGACACTTAAGAAAGTGCTCAGCATCCTTAGCCATCAGGGAAATGCAAATCAAAACAACTCTTCCCATGGCTGATGCTCTCTTCTCATTCTTGTTGCAGGCTGAGTCCTCAGCTGAAATGCCACCCCTTCAGGTGGCCTATCCTTGACCCTCTCCAGATGGACCACTGACTTTCCTGTCTCACTATTTTATGCTCTTCTCAGCACTCTCACTCCCCATGGTTATTTTCTTTCTTTCTTTTTCCCTTCCTTTCTTTTTTTCTTTCTTTTGTTTTTTTCCTTTGGAGCTGAGGACCAAACCTGGGGCCTTGCACTTGCTAGGCAAGCACTCTACTATTGAGCTAAATCCCCAACCCCAGTTATTTTCCTTCTTACTTCACACATTGCTAAGTTATTGACACTGCAGTATAAATTCAATATGAACAGAGGCCCTTGGTCATCTTGTTTGTGCATTTTCCTCAGGGAGGGAAAGTATCTTACCACAGTAGCTACTCAGTAAACATTTGTTCAATAGATGAATGAAGGTTTAGAGACATAAGGGAAGGTGATGAAAATGCTTACCTAAAGGTTACAGTGTACAAGTGAAGGACATTATAAAAAGGAGAGAAGTGGAGAAGAAATGCAAAAGAGGTAGATGAGAAGAAAGGATAAAGAAGGGAAGGGAGGTGAACCGTAGAGGAAGGAGAAGACACAGAAAGGACAAGATCAATAGACCAAGAAAATGAAGATGCTGCCATAACAAAGGGATCGTGATCACTTGTGATTGGCCTGAGTGGCTTTCACAAGGCTGGTTGCTTCTAGTGCCTCTGAATTAATATATCCCTTTAGAAGCTGATTGCCTTGTTTCCCAAGGTCTGCAGTGACAAAGCTTTGCTTAGAGTCACATCTGGAAGACTATTTGATCCAGGCCTACTCTGTAGATGACAGCACAGTGCTAAGTAAAGGTGCTTAGCAAGCCATAGATGTAGGGAGTGCCAGACCTGGAGCTTTGCCTGGATTTCCAATCCTCTGGTTGTTGTAGATGAGCATCGAAGAAGTTTCTGTTTTAGTTTCCAAAACCAACTGACCTCACTATTCTCCTGCTCTGGTAATTTATCATTTAAAGGTACCCAAAAATTAAAACTTAAAAAAAAAGGAGCCAGAGTAAACCATTATAGTAAACTTGCCTTCACCCTCTGAGCAACATGTGTGTGACTATTATTACCTATGGCATTATACAGTTGCTATTGTTTCCGGGCACTTGCCATGCAGGTGAAACTAAAATACGAGATGAGGCAGAACTTGAAGTGATTACAGTGAGGCCTATGGAGGCTTCAATTATGAAAGATTGCAACTTTTGTTTACTTAACATCCACTTTCCATGAGAAATACTAAAGAATGGCACATTAAAAACACATAGAAGTAGCTTTAGATCATCAATCATGGCTGACTCTCCTTGTTTCCAGCCACAAATCATAAAATACACTGTAAACTTCCTAACTTCAATTCATTCAATAGTTTCAAGCCTCCCATCATCCTAATTATAAAATCAAGGCCAAGGGATAGAACAAAAAAAAAAGTCTAAATTGTGACTTCTTTCCCTTTTGTGTTCTTCCATGATACAACAGCGCTGCCCCAAATTATCAAGTCACAGATCCCCTCTACTCAATGCAGCTTACTGGGTTTTGATGTTACTGCTGTTGTCTGTAACAGGGTTGCCCTTATGTAGCCCTAGTTTGTTTAGTGTATGCATTATGTAAGCCAAGCTGGCCTTAGTTTTGTAGAGACCCTCATGTCTCTCCTTTCTAAGTGCTGGGATTACAGAAAGTGGCACCTACTTATTTTTAGATATTTTTTTAAAAAAGATTTATTTTTAAATAATTTATATTTGTGTATATCAGTGTATGGGAATGTGCACATGAATGTAGGTGTCTATGGAGGCCAGAAGAGAGATCCAGATGCTCTGGAACTGGAGTTATAGGAGGTTGTAAGTTGCACCCTAATATGGGTGCTGGGAACTGAACTGGGTACTCTGCAAGAGTGTTACCCCTCTTAACCACTGTGCCATCTCTCCAGACCCAGGAGAGAACACAGCTTATTGCTCAACCATACTCATGCAACATACTGTTTGAATAAAATGACAAATGCTTTATATGATATCACAGGCTGTGCAGAATCCTTGAACTACAGGCAACTCATTTTTTACCATCTCATAAAGATGTATTTCTTACTCTGATCATGAGCTATCTCTTTATACAGAAACTCATTCTATTGAAAGAATTCTTTGGCCCCATATATGGTTCAGTAAATAGATACAGGTAGGAATGGCCAAAAGGCCAATGACCCATCTCTGAAAAACCTTAATTACTGTCACATATGAGAAAATGGCTACAAATATAAATGAAGGAGCCAGATCACCACCATCAGATACCTTTTTTTTCATCATTAATAGCCCTCAATCTGTTTGAGTACAGCCTGCCAAGAACCTATTCAACTGTCCCACTGGAACCAATAAAAGGGTTGCTGGATAAGGCACACAGATTTTGTACATATTTCTCTGTAGCCTTGCTGCTAAACCATACTTAACATTTTCTCTTCTTCAAAATTCTGGTTCTATATGCATTTGAAAAATTTATATTAGTTTAGAATCAGAGCTTCACATGGAGGACAGGAAACAGTCCTGTTGCAAAACGTGATTGTCACTTGTGCATTTTTTAAAATTAGGTATATGTAATCTTCTACCTCTTAGAACTTGCAGCATCCTGACACAACTGCAAATCCAAACATCAAGGGTTTCCTTTAAACATCAACCAGGCATTACTCACTTGACAGTGACCCTGCTGGACGTATCCTGGAGGTCACTTGGGTCAAAAAGTTGTGATTCTTTAAGGCCAAGCTCTTTACAGCCTCTCAAGAATAAGATGGTGTTGTCCTGGAAGAAGAAAAGAAGCCCAAGTGTTACTTTAGATTATCTTTGTGACAGAACCACTTCATTAGTAGTTCAAATTGCTGTCAAGATGCAAGCCCATTGGTTGCTAAAGTCACACCTAAATCATGGTGTGTCCCACAACAAAATTGCAGTTAGGACACATTGGGATAACAGACACTTTGGGTATCCAAAAACCTAGCCATACCAAATTCAGTTTTCCCTTTAGCTTGATACATCTGTAAACAACTGCAAGTCAAATGCTGCTATAAAGGGAATTTAGCATCTTTTTAAGGAACAGTACTTTAGATAGCCAGGTATTTCCCATTGCTTCTAAATCATTCCCCCATGCTTTATTGCTTAGAACTTGGTATCAATAGATATTTTAAAAATGTAATTAGAAAAAAACATAATTTGAGCAGAGGGAATGGTTTAGTTGTTGGGTGTTTGCTGAGCAATCATGAGGACCTGAGTTCAGATCCCCAGAACCCAAGGAAGAAAACAGGCATGATATAATATGCCTGAAATCCAAGCAATAGGAAGCTGGAGGTAGAAGAATTCCTGGGGCTTACTGGTAAGCTCCAGAAGAGGTCTTGTCTCAAAAAAGTAAGGTAGACAGCTGTGTTGGTTTGAATGAGAATGGTTCATGTATTTGCAAGGTTAGTCCCCAGTAATGAAACTGGTTGGGAAGGGATGGGAGGTATGATCTTGTTGGAGAAAGTGTGTCACTGCAGGTGGACTGTGAGGCTTCAAAAGACCCCCACCATTCCCAATGTGCTTTCTCTGCCTCCTGATTATGGGTTTTGTTTTGTGCTTCCATCATGGACTCTAACCTTTGGAAATCTTAAACTAGATTTAACACTTTCTTTTATAAGTTTTGTTGGTAATGGCATTTTATAACAACAGTAGAAAAGTATCTAAAGAATAGCAATAGAGGAAGATGCATAACATTGACCTCTGGTCTCCAAACACATGTGTCCACATGTGCATGTGCATTGCACATATACATGTATACACAAACATGGCACACACACAAAAGAAGACATTGTAAAAATAGATAATTTGAAGCTAATAGAAGGTATTATTGCCTAAGGTGTTCTCATCCTCAATTTTTTTCTAATTAACTGATTTAAATATATCCTTTGCAATTTTTTACACCCTTCACACATTCATTATGGGCTTCGACTAAAAATACCTTTTTAATGGAATGCAAGATGAATTAAAAGATAAAAGAAATCCAGTCCCTTCTTTCATGTCATATTTACTCCATTTCTCTCTCTTGGGTATTTGGGGGAGGAAAGGAACAGCAGGGGGTCTGGGAGAAGAGCAGGGGTATCCAAGGCACAAGATACAATGCTACACATGAAGATGCCATGATGAAATCCACTACGTTGTTTGCTAAAAATTAATTTAAAAAGAATCTAGACTTGGTTGGAAAGGAAATTGAAAACAATGCAAACACACTTCTCCTCATGGTGAACATTCCCTGGCAGGCACAGGTTTACTGTGAACAGCAGAGGAGCAGGACTGGCTGACAATTACACCCTCAGTTAAGAAGGGTTCCCTCTGGGCCACCCATCTATGGGAAGTCCTAGGAATAAATGAATAGTTCTGAAAGTGAATGTGAATTGAGGGTCATCCTTTGAAGACCCCAGGACAACTGGTCAACAGATTTATTGCTGGTTCTGAAAGTGAATGCAAATTGTGGGTCATCCTTTGAAGACCCCAGGACAACTGGCCAACAGATTTATTACCATGAATCTCTATTTGTCCTCTTTTTGAAAGAGTTCCAAAGGTATGGATTGACTCCATCCATTTGCAAAAACCACAGGTCAAGGAGTATCAGCTCCAGGAGTCACATCAATGAGAAACCCTCTGAATGCTGATAGAAACTGCCATAAACAACTGAATTCAGGGTGGTGATTACCCAGCTCATCCCAGGTATTTCAAAGGGATCAGCAAAGATAGCATTTTTAATTACCCAGTGTGTAGGCAGGACTCTCAGGCCCCCAAGAATCCTGCCTCTGGGATGTTCACACCCTAGGTAATCTCCCCTTGAGAACAAGTGAAAGTGATGACATTGTGGCACTGAACAATTGCCTCTAGGTTAACCAAGAGAAAGATTATCTGATTGGCATTGATGCCACTTGGGAGCTTTTATAGAAGGTAATAGACGAGTTCCCTGAATGCCACAGCTGCAAAGGGTTGAATTCAGTTAACTACCATAAACATGGGATGGGCTTGGGAGATGCTCCAGGTCTCAGCCTTGTAGACATCTTGATTTCAGCCCTATGATAATCTGAGAAAACGGCCCTGGCTCACCCTATCCAGACATCTAATCTATAGACAATGTGAGGTAAAATATGAGTATCACTCTGAAATGCTAGTTTATGGTAATTTTTAACGTGACAATAAAAAATTAACATGCTGGGGCTCTAAAGAACAATAGTAGAAAGTTGTTGACCTTTCTATGGCCCATATTCTGTGACCAATACCCTTCCAAGGGTTACATTTATTATTACATTATCTCTGTTAATCCCTGCACACCTTATCTTCAACTCACGGATAAGAGAGTGATCTGTAGTCTAGAACAATTATGCAACGATCCAAGGTTATACAATCAGCAATAGGTGCAATTTGCAAATCAGTGTGGTATGTGTGATTAATCCAAACATGGAACTCAAGGTGAGTACCAAAGAACAGTGGGGCTGTGGAGGATTGGACTGTTCTCAGAGGGTCTTACAGATGCAGAAAGCAGGAGGCAGAATGTAGGGACAGCCCAGACACAGAACAGTTACATGTCATACTGAATCAAACAGCTAAGCCTGCATCCCAGCTAACTCATCACAAAGATGGGATGGAGATTCTCCAGAGGTAAAATCGCTAAGCCCCCAAAGTTGCAATTCTTGTTTCCACCTCTCCAGTCTCTAGTTGTTTATGCTTATTCGTCTGTCCCAAAATTCCCACCCTCCTCCTTCTGTCCATCTCTCCCTCTTTCCCTCCATATCTCCTTCCCCTTCTCAGTTTTTCTCTTTCTTGTTAGCCTTCCACCAGAACACAAATATGTCTTCTCATCCCTCCCTTTCTCCCTCCCCTCCTTCCCTTCTTTTTCTCCCTCCCTCCCTCCTCTTTTCCTCCCTCCCCTCTTCCCTCTCTCTGTCTCTGTCTCTTTCCCATTCTTTTTGGCTCTGAAACTCTTCAAAGACACCACTGGCTCTGAGGCTGGCATATTCAAAATATGAACCTTGCTTTGCAGGTCCATATTTCAGAGATGTAAACACACCCTTTAATGAAGACAAAACTCCAAACAGGGCAGTGACCAGTACAGATGCCAGGTGGGCTTCAGTAAATTGAAGTGAGTGTCTCTCAGGAAAGCGGGGAAGTGAGTGGGTGCTCTCTAGGAATCACCAGTGACCACAATAAAGGACAGGCCTCTGATCTCCACGCAGTCCCCTAGGACTACAGCATCCTAGATCATGAGTACAAACAAGGAGGTGTTCTTCCTATGCACAGTCCCAGATGCACACGTGCACCCTGGAACACAGCACACCATTCAGCACACAGCCTACAAACATGCAAGCTCTGTATGGCAGCCAGCAGGGACAATTTGGGCTGGAAGATTTAAATAACTGCATGTCTGTTTCCAACTCCTTGCTGTAACCTAATGATGCTGGAGAAGAGTCAAGCCCTAGTCAGAGGCAAAGCCAGAAGCAAGAGCCACGGGGCCAAGAGCTAACAGAGGCCAGCCACTGAAGCAGGCAAGAACAATCGTGTTCTTAATTACAAAGGACATATCCCATACTTTCTCATCTGCCTTCTCTACGCACTGAGATGTCCCCACATTTACAATTTCAAGCAAGGCCATCATCTTAGTAGCTCAGATTCAGAAAAAAACCATTTGATAATGTCTTAATCCCACGGAAGAAGTCAGATTCACTGATTTACTACAATGACTATTACATGTACTTCTCACTTACACATAGCTAATCTTTTGGGGAGCTTCCTGGGGACTTGAAAAAAATCATTGTTACAAAAACAAAACCCACCCTGGTAATTAAAGATATATGCTGACCAAATGTATGAGCCTTAACTGGATTCTAGAAGGAAAGATAAATAAGGCTATGTCGTTGAATATGGGCAGACTATTAATTAATTATGGATTGGGCATTAACTTTCCAAGGTGTGGTGATGGTAATGTAGTGAAGTGAGTGAACAACTTATTTTTAAGTACACATCTGTAACACGACTTTTGAATGGTTCAATTAAAATTGTGTGTGCATGTCTGTGTACATACATGTATCTTCACATGTGGGAAGAGGAAGACCACAGAGCAAAAGACAGGGATGAAGAAGAGGGAGGGATGGAGAGACCGCACAGATGTTTTTCTGTGTTTAGGGAGAGGAACATGCAAATTGCAAAATATTAAGAATTGGTAAGTACAGAGACTGAACCAATAACCAGAAGCCCACATGGGACTGAGCTTGGGCCCCTGCATGTACATATGTTTCAGTTGTGTAATTGGTTGTCTTGGTCTTCTTGTGGGACTATTAACAGTGGGAGTGAGGGCTGTCTCTGACTCTGTTGCCTGTTTTTGTGACCCTTTTCACTTACTGGGTTGCCCCATCCAGCCTTAATAGGAGAGAAGTTGCTGTTCGGCAACTTGATACTCTATGACTGGTTGGTATACATGGGTGGCCTGACCTTTTCTGAAGAGACACTAAGGAAGAGGAATGGATGGGGAGAAGAAGGGAGGAGGGGGCAGCACTGGGAGGAGAGGGTGGAGTGGAAACTGTAGTCGAGGTTGAGGAGTATTGAAAGAGCCTATTAAAAAGGGAGAGCATTTTGTGGTCAGGTAGAAACCTGGTGCAAGGAAACTCCCAGGAATGTACAAGGATGATACCAGCTAAGATTCCTAGCAATTGCAAATATTTAGCCTGAACTGGTCATGCCCTGTAACCAGGCAAGATTTCCAGCAGAGGATTTGGGACATCAACCTAGCCACATAACCTTTGATCTATTGTCTGCCCTGCCTATAGGATGTTCTGGGAAGGCTGGTAAGGAGTAAGGGTGGCACAGAGATTGTGAGAGTGGCCAACCAATTACTGGTTCAGCCTGAGACTCATGCCGTGAGAGTATGCCCACCCATGACACTGCCTGGAGTGCCAGGACCCAAAGCCTGGATGGCCCAGCAACTTAGGACAGAACCAAACACAACTGAAAGGGTGGGGGGATGCCAATGTAATGATGTCTAACAATATTCTACTATACTCATAGATTGGTTTCTAATTGTCATCAGAGAGGCTTCATCAAGCAACTGATGGAAACAAATGCAGAGCCACAGCTGGCATTAGGCCAAGCTGGGGAATCCTGCTGAAGAGAAGGAGGAAGGACTGTAGGAGCAAGAAGGGTGAAGGACATCACAAGAAAACCCACCTTCCTGGCAACTCTTGCCCTGAAGATTTTATATCTGTCCCTTCTCTGCATACTCTAAGATGGCAGAGTGGCCCAGCCCAGGATAGGCCCCAAGCCCAGAGTGTAATTGTCTATTGCAGGTAATACATGTTCACTAAATATTTAAATATAATGTGCGAATAGTCTTCTAGATGTTTTTAATGGTGACTAAAACAGAAGATTCCTTAATCTTCATGATCCTTTATGTTTTTAGAGTTGTTCAAAATCCATATAAACAAGGGAATGCTGACTGAGTGGGTAAAGGTTCTTGCTGCTAAGCTTGATGACTTTGATGACTTGATCCCAGGTTACTACATGGTGGAGGAAGAGAGCAGACTCCTACAGTTATTCTCTGATACACACACACACACACACACACACACACACACACACACACACACACACACACCCCCAAAAACTCAAAGTTCACAGGAACAGAGGTCTGGTATCAAATTAGACAATGGAAATAAGAGAATATACAATAAGGAACATGACATAATTGCTTTGGAGACAGAAGGACTTCAGCCTCATCTGCATCGGCTGTGTGTTCTTGGTTAGACTTCTGAACCTTTCTGATCTCCACATCTCTAGTCTGTAAGGTAGAGGTGCTCTCGACCTTGTAGATGTGGGTGTCAGAATAACAGGAAACATACATTAAAAGCTCAGTGCAACTGTCTGGCATGTTCCAGGCATTAGTTACTGTAGCTCTCCCCTTACTTTCAGTTATTCCCATAGGCAAGTGTGGTCTGGAAACATAAGATGGAAAATTCCAGAAATAAATAATTCGTAAGTCTTAAATTGCATGCTGTTCTGGATAATGTGATAAAAGTGTTATACCGTGTCACTTTATCCTGTCCAGGATGTGAGTCATCTGTTGGTCCAATGTACCCTTGCTGCATATATAACTTACATGTTAGTAACTCTGTAGCCATTTTGGTTATCAGGACAATTGTAGAGCCACCACAGCTTGAGTAATCCATATCTTAATTAATGATGGCCCTCAAAGCACAAGAGAAATAGTGCTGAAAATTTCATTACAGTACATTATGGTAATTGTTTAATATTAGTTTTTGTTAACATCTTACTATTTTATATACCAAATTTATCATTGGAGTGCATGTGTATTAGTTACATTTGCATCACTATGTGAGAATGTCTGGCAGACAAACTAAAGAAGCAGAGATTTACATTGGCTGATGGTTTCAGAGACCTCAACCAATTGTGGTAGAGAAGCCATGGGGTTCATGATGGCAGGAGAGTGAGATGGGAGCTCTTCACATTAGAGTGGGTCAGGGAGCAGAGAATCAGGCAGAATCAGTGGCAGGGATATAGCTTTCAGAGGCCTGCCTCTTACTACTGACCTACACCACCAGAGAGGCACCACCTTCTAAAGGTTCCACAGCTTCATGAAACAATGCCACTAGTTAGGGGACAACCAGTCAAGGCATGAGCTTAGGAAAAACAGTTCAGATCCAACCATGATTGTATGTGTTAAGAAAAAACAAAAACAAAAAACTAGTGTGGCTGGGGTTTGGTACTATCTACAGTTTCAGGCATCCATTTTGTGTGTGTGTGTGTGTGTGTGTGTGTGTGTGTGTGTGTGTGTGTGTGTGTGTGTGGTGGATGGGTGGGTGTCTTAGAATGTATTCCTTGCAGGTAAGGGAGGTCTCAGATACAGAAGGCATCACCAGGACATTTTTGTCCACTCAGGTCAAGAAAAGCCTATGGAAGATAGAATGAAGAACAGTTTATGCATCTAAGAAAAAAGAGATACTCATGAATATTCTGTCAGTTATATGGGAGATTTAAAAAAAACTGGAGAGATGTTGCTATTATTTGTTCATTGTTAGTCACCAACTTGGCAGCCTCAAGCTTAGGAGCAGGATAATATATGCAAAGGTCATCTGCAAGGTAGTTGTCTGTATGTAAGTGATCATTTGCAATTATTAACAAAAATAAATCCTTAAGTGCTCCTTCCCAATTGAGTCCAGAAAAGCCTACTTAAGCCGAAGTGTATGTGTAGGGCTATTAATTACAGGATGGAGCAAAGCCCTGTAGTAGGAAGACACATGCGCAGATGTCCAGTACTCATTGCTCCTGGCTACAGTTAGCTCACAAATCCCATCAGCCTCTGTCCACTGAAGAAGCCATTGGCAGAGCTTCAGGATGGAGGGGACAGCAAGGTACTCCAGTGCAGCCCCTGGGCAATGCTCTACCGCCTCATCCACATCTTAGGGCTGCTGCTCTCTTCTTCAGAAGGCAAACAAAAATCTGCTTGCTGCTTTTCTCTTCATTGGGCATTCATTTCTATCTAGAAAGGAAGGGTTCTCTGTCTTTTTGGTCCACTCACTACACACGGGAAACAGCTTTCTGGCCATGATTCAGGAACCCAGGCATGAGTGGACCCCTTTCAGTGGGGTGGGCTCACTTTCCTTGGTTTTATTTCTTTTTTTCCAATAGAGAAAGATCAACATGGTTTGAAGTTCAGAGAAAATGAAAGCAATGCACATTCAGGCTTCAGATAAATCCATTACAGCTTGGTACTTAAAATTCAACATAACACATCCCTGTAATTTTCACTTTCTGTAAGTAGATGGAAAATAGAAAATGTAAACTGTGATCATCTGTGGATTTATCATTTTAATATACTGTCTATAGTATGTTTGCTATAAGACCTTAATATGCAATAGGATATCTCAAAAAGATGTGGAAGTATGTCAGAGGCAACCAGATCTTGTAAGAAAAATCAACAACTAAGATTAATGTTACTTTTCTATTCTTCCTTATAAAACTCATTTTCAAATGTGTTTTTGGTTAGGTTTTCTACATGTAAAGCAAACTCCCTTCAACACATATACAATTAAGAAGTTCAAAACTTAAGGAATACATTACCAAAACATCTCCAGGAACTTACCCCCTAATTAATTGAACACCGGGGTTTCCTGAACCTGCCTTGTTCACAGTTCCTGCCCAGTCTGTACTGGCTCTAGTCAAACTCCTGGGATTGGCTGGAGTCCAATAACAACCAGTACTCGCCAGACTACCAATGCAATTTTATTTGCCAGGAGCACGTAATGAGGACAACAGTTCTGCCACTGAGAGGAAAGAACAACTTACTGCAACTGGGAGACTTTAGGAAATTGAACCAGAAAGGTGACATCTGGATGGGTTCTTGAAGTAAAAGAAAACACATGGATAGGAAATGAGCAAAAGCATGGTAGGTTTCCGAAGAAAGAATGTAAGGGAGGGAGGGAAGAAAATTATGAGTTTTAAGGTTGATGGGGTGAGGTGGGGGGAGTGAGCACCCTTCTGAGAAGCTCTCGGCTGTGGAGAGCTTCAGCCAGTTCACATGGAATCTTGGAACCCTACTGCTAACTTGAGCAAACATGTGTGGTTCTGTGGGAGGGACTCATTGGTCAGGGAAAAGATCTACCAAAGAGCCTCTTCAAAGACATTGGAGAGAAGTAACCAAGAGGCAACAAGAGGGAGAAAGATGTGGCTCTTTGAGTAGTGGGGGTTTGCTTTGGCATCACCAATGCTGCGATGGGAGAGATTTTTAGGTGATGCCAAAGCTGTAGTCACTGAAATGGTCTTAAGAAATCAGACCTGGTAAAAGAAAAAGGACTGGGTTTAATTTGCAACCCCCACTACTCAAAGAGCTCCAACTCTCTGGGGACTTCTATTTGGTCTAAGATTCAACAGTAAGGCCACTGAACAGTACAGCAGTTTAGGAATCAACTACTCAAGTACACAGGAAGCAGGGAGATCAGCTAAAAGTCCTCAAAGTGTCTCTTTAAGTTTACTTCTATTCTACACTAACTTCTTGTCTTCAGTAACTTGATTTTTACCTCACTGTTTCCTTGAAAATCTCAAAAAAAAAAATCAGTAATGTCTTTCTAATCAGAAAATCCATTCATTGGTGATTGAACAGTATTCACAAAAATAAGTATCATCTGGAAACCATTCATTGGATTATTGCCATGTGCCAATTCATGATAAGTGCTTTTTATGTACTTTATTTTTTCTTATGTGACACCACACAAGAGTCTTAAGACCAAGCAACCTATACGGGTTTATTGGATGCTTACTAATTACATACCAGACATTGTTCTAGATAGCATCTAGGATTTAAGTGAAGGAAAAGGAGAAACAGCAATGCCAAGCAAGGCTCTGGCAGGGTTCTACCTGGCGTGTCTGGGGACCAGTGAGGCACTCTGAATGTCTAGGCTGCCCTTACTCAGCTGTGCCTGACAGATTCTGACCTACATCTTCCTCCTTCACACCCACTCCCAGGCATCTCATTTTCCCTCAAGATGCCTTTCCCTTTTTTCTCTGCCCATTTACCTCTCCCCATGTTGCCTTTCTTGGGGATTCAGTTCTTACCAGTGTGGCTGTCTGACTCCATTGTCTGTCTCTCTCCAATATTCTACACAGAACAAAGAGTAAAGAAAAGACACAGTACAAATGAAACAGATAGGTTTGTTGGCTGAACCAAACATCCCTCGTCTGTACTTGAAGAGGAACCAGGCATGTGTCTCCATAGACGGATCTTGGCTAATATAGTACTCCTGGCCCCTCCCTCTTCTCCCCTGAGTGCTTCAAGAGAAGATATGGGGTACACACCCAGCTCCACTAGTTTGGATATCCTTTCCATGGCAGACAGCCTGTCTGTAGGACACATGTGTTCTGTTTGTCTCTACCATGTGGGAGGGACCTCTCTGTGGGGGCTGCCTGCAGATGTCCAGCTGTGGCAGGAATAAATGGCTGGGTTTGTTAATTCAAGAGTGAGGATCAGAAAACCAGCTTGGCTACAGCTCCAAATCCAGGCACTCTGGTTTGCTTCATGGGATGTAGTGCTGATGGTATGTCCCCTGTGTGACTCCTGTGCTTATGTCTCAGCTTGGGGGACAAGCAGGACATTGCTTATTGACAGCTTAGTCTAAGCCCCTAGCACTCAGTTCTTCATGCTACTGTAGGTAAGATGACTGTTCTGGATCTAGAGAAGCAAACACATGAGTTCCCACTGCTGTCAGCCCATTAGACACACTTGGTAATCCCTCTGGGCATATGGTCAGCTCCTTCCCCATCCTTGAAGAGGCTTTCCTAAGCACCCTGCCTCTCTGTTCTTTGTCTCTCTGCCATCTTTACTATCATCTGTCTCGTGGATGACATTAAATCTCCTCACCCCACTCATCACAGGTTCTGCATCTAAAAACCATTCCTATTTTAAAAACAAAGTGGGATATCCTAAGGCATTCTGAAATAATACGTTGAATTTTTGTAAACAACAAAGTATATACACCTTCACTGGGGTGAAGATTAAAGGGTCAGAGGTTAAGCCATATAAACTTTCATTTAGTTTCAAACATTTAAATAAATCTATCGCATGTTTACTGCATGAAAAGTAATGTGTGAAGTGCCCTGAGCCGGAAGGTTTATCAACAAGGCTGGATCCTTATATGAAAATGAGAGAAGCCCAGAAGAAATAGATATATGTGGATTATAGAGTCTAGCACAAACCAGGAAACACCCAAGTGCAAAACACAGACCACAGGAGTCCCTTACCTGGGGTAGAAAATGACTGTGACATGGGCATGAGTTACAGGGTGGACCTGAAGTGGGCACATAGGTGACACTGTGAAGCAGCAGGAAGCCAGGGCTTTGTGATTCGGGAACCTGCACTTACTTCTCTAATCTGTCAACTCTGCTTGTTGGCTTGTTGGCCCTTACTGCAGTTTCAAACTTGTTAGTGACTCTATAAGGAGGGCCATTTTTTTTTTCTCACTTGCATCAGAAAAATATGCTAGGAAAAGATTCCTATAGGCCCCCACAGAGTAAGGTTCTCTCCCACAATGACTAAAGAGATTGGGCACACAAGATCACAGACACAGTAAATGAAGAGGAGTAGGAGAGGCACTATTTCCAAAGGAGAAAAGGACTCTTTAACGGGGAACCTGGCCCAGGAAAACTAGCTTCACTCATAGGGAGTGTCAGAACTGGCCTTTTTTCCACAAGTTCTCTTCTTAGGGACTAGAATGATATGTTGACAGTGGTCATTACTACTACTGTCAACATATCAATGAAAGCTACTCAAACTTAGGGCTCCTCAAAACACAGTAGAGTCTATCCACTAAGCCACAACACTGCCTTGGTGTCTCAAAGTTAACAACACAAATGCTACAGAATGAAACAATAAGCTTAAGTAATTAACTCTCTTACAATAGCTTCTCAAGCACGGTTTCCCTATCATGCGGCAACTGAAGCACAATTCCTCTTCTTTATGGGATATTTAAGATCTAGAGTGCCCAATTCCAAAGACTCTGTGGCCTTTGGCACTTTGATCTGCCTCTTCAGGGTTCCTGATTTGGGGCCACACATAGAGGTCTACCTGACAGTCAGCACCACAGCACTCTCAGAAGCAGGAATCCAGACAAGCAGGAAAATTGCCCAGATGCCATGTAATCTAATCCTTTGAAAAGCACTGGCATGCTTCTTAAACTACTTGACCTAACCCTAAAACACAACATAGGCATTAAAATGTTACATTGGCAACTGTTTACCAATATATTCCATTAATTGTGCTTTGGGAATTGAATGAAAAAATAGTTTTTATTTGTATTAGTATCTAACTGCTTAAATATCTGCCACATTCTATCAAATAATAGACATGTATCTGATTTGTCAAGTGTGACCAGGGACATTGATAAAATGTGGGGTTCATACTGCTAAGGATTCACTAGTGCTTCATGATGAAATGGATAAAGAGTTGAAAAAAAAACATGGAAAAGTGTCCAAAATAATTTGGCACTATAATCAAGTCTACCTATGGGGTCAATGGACTTAGCACACTGAACAGAAAATAAATATATCAGTGTGGGTGTCTTCCAAATTCACAAGCAATTTATCAGCAGTACCAAGTAACTAATGGAAGTAGAAACCAGTGTCTATTGACTAAACAACCAAAGTAAAAAGCAAATCAAACTCAGTAAAATACTCAGTAGAACAGTATTATTTTATACATTTTTTTTAAAGTGCTGGTAAGAATTTAGAGGAAGAAAGCTCTGCATTGCTGGGAGAACTACAAAAATGGCATAGATGTTAAGGGAAATAATTCAGTAGTTCCTTCAAGAGTTGGATGCAGAATTACAACATGATCCAATAATGTCACTTCTGAACATATACACAAAAGAATGGAGGGGGGGAGTCAAACTTGATTCCTTGAACAATGGTGTTTATATTCATGATAGCCAAAAAAATAAATGAGATCCAAATGCCTACCAGCAGACAGAAGGACACACAAAAATGTGTATGTACAACAAAGGAATATTAATCACTCTTAAAAAGGAGTGAATTTGTACATGCTACAACAATGGACATTCAGTTAATGGGAATAAGCAAGATATGGAAATAAACTCTATGTTTTTGCTTGTATGAAGTACCTAAAAATGGTCACATTCAGAAGGATGGAGGATAGAACAGAGGTTAGCAGGGTTGGAGAGAGAGAGAAGAGAGAGAGAGAGAGAGAGAGAGAGAGAGAGAGAGAGAGAGAGAGAGAGAGAGAGAGAGAGAGAGAGAGAGAGAGAGAGAGAGAGAGAGAGAGAGAGAGAGAGAGAGAGAGAGAGAATAGGATGTGATTGTTTAATGGGCACAGAGTTTCAACCTGTGGTGATGAAAAAGTTCTGAAAATAGTGTTAAACATTAAATGCCTGCATTACCCAGAATTCAGATATTCTAACCTCAACCTCAAGATGAATATTTAGAGGAGAGACCTTTGGAAAAAAGTGTATGGCTATTCTTGGTTGTCAATTTGACCTTATCTGGAATGAACTATAATCCAGAAATGGAGGATACACTTGTAATCCAGATCTTGAGGCAGGAAAACAACATGCCTTTGATCTGGATCTTGAGACTGGATGACACAGGCCTTTAATCCAGACCTTGAGGTTGAATGACACACCTTTAATCTGGACCACACATTCTATTTGACATTTATATAAAGACAATGGAAGAAGGAAGGGGTGTTCTTCGCTTGCTTGCCCTCACCCCTGTCAGCACATTCATTCCTTCTTTGAGATCTCAGCAGATCAGTTGAGACACCCAGCCTCGTGGAACTGAGCAGCTACTAGATTCTTGGACTTTCCATTCATAACTAGTCATTGTTGGACTGCAGCCTGTAAGGCATTCTGTGTGTGTGTGTGTGTGTGTGTGTGTGTGTGTGTGTGTAGTGTGTGTGTGTGTGAGTGTATGAATTACAACATGATACATGTGGAGAGAAAAAGAGATTCATTCCATAAGGTCTGTGACCCTAGAGAACCCTGAGTAATACAGTGATGAAGACATATCCTGCATAAATGGATTTTCCTATCCCTACACCCTCCATCATGTGACATTACAGACATAAAATAGCCATCTATAAACCAGGGGGCAGATTTTTACCAGACACAGGATCTGCTGGTGCCTTGAGATTAGACTTCTCAGCCTCCAAACTCATGAGAATCAACTTCTTTTGTTCACAAGCTAGCCAGTTTATTGTATTTTGTTCTAACAGCTTGATGAACTAGACAAACAATAGTGGAACCAACTGTCCCTCAACTAAATATCTAAAATGGCAATTTGTACTATGTATTCTAATATCGGAGGAAAGAAGGGGAGGGGAGGGGAGGGGAAGGGAGGGAAGGGGAAGGGAAGGGAAAGAAAGGGAAGGGAAGGGAAAAGAGGCCACTACTAGCAACAAAATTTGCTTTATCACATGACACAGTCCTGGAATACATGACCTAGAAAAGTATGAATCAAGTCAAATAGGGAAATGTGGCGCACAGTATTCCTCAGCTAAAGATTATGGTGCTTAGAGTCGCTGTTATGAGACATCCTTGTGTGTGTATGTATGTATGTATGTATGTATGTATGTATGTATGTATGCATGCATGCATGCATGCATATATATGTGTGTGTGTGTGTGTATGAATGCACCCATGCATGTAGGTATTATGTGTATCACATTCATGCAGGTGCCTGAGAAAGTCAGAGGGTGCCAGATCCCTAGGACTGGAGTTACAAATGCTTGTGAGGTGTCTTGTGGGTGCTGGGGACTGAACTTGGGTCCTCTACAAGAGCATTCCACAAGAGCCATCTCTCCTGGCTCCTGGATATTCTTTTAAACCCTTGCAGCTCAGCAGTTCGTGTACCCACTGAACCTCAGAGTCCTTTGTTTCCATCATCTGCCTCTCCAATCATAAAATATGCCTTCAGAAGCTGAAAGTGTTGAGACTATCATGTGACCCTCAAAACAGAGTGAAATCACTGTCACTCACTCTGCAGTGACCATATCCTCTCAGTTCCTCCACTGGGAGTGCCAAGCCCAAGCCCAGGACTCCAAGAGCTAGGAGTCTAATTCTTTCCTGCCTCAGGAGAAAGAATGCAATTCACACAGTCTCTTTAGACAAGGATTTACTGGCTAACGCTGACCCCAGGAACAGAGACCTTCATGGTCAGGGTCAGGCATGTGGGTGACATTAGAAAAAGAAACAAGAAGGAGCCATACTGACAGATTCAAATGTGGTCGTCCCTTTCACACTGATGGGTCACAACCTCTCTGCTGAGGAGGCTAAAAGCCAGTGAGGAAGGAAATGCCACAAAGTAAAAAGCCATAAGCAACCTTTGCACTCACCAACAGAGATCGTGACCTGGAGTAATTTTAGCACTTAAGATATTCAGCTGAAGAAAATGTTTCTCTTCAAAAGCTCTGCTAACATGTAAACACACGTGGAAAAGTAAAGTAGAGAAAACCCAATGGTGGGAGAAGAAAACTGGTGGAAAATCACTGGCATGCCATGTCTTTTGTTTTTTCACATCTAACAGTCTGTCAGGTCCTTCACTGAAATCAGGGTGCCATCAATATGACAGATTTTTTTTCTAAGTAATTAAAAAAGGGAATGGAGGCGAGACTGTCTTCAAATAGCCCATAAATTCCCGACTCAATAATTGTTCAGGAGTGGAAGCCACAAACGCATTTATAAGAAACTTTAAAAATATATATATATTCAAACTGAAAAAAAAAAACCTCCATGGATACTGCAATGTTTGGTCTAATTTACACAATAAATCTAATAGGGAAGTTATTTCTTTCCAATGGTTTCTAGCACATTCTTGGCATCCAACTGGAGTTAACCTAATGTACATGCTGTTTAAGTTCACAAAATATTTATGAGACAGAAGTCACCAGAGAGAGAGATAGAGAAGGGAAGGTGAACAAAGGAATGCAGAGCCACTAATATGGCCACAAAGGATGCTCTTCTAAGCACCTGGGGTTCTGAAGGGGCATCCATGGGTACCTAAAGACAAGACTCATCGAGGACCTATGAAGTGTCTGGAGATTTTCAGTCTCTTCCACACTGACTTCTAGAAAATCAACTCTAAGTACCTTTCAGATGTAGGAGAAGATCGTGCAGAAAGTGTAATTCCTGAGACTCTGCTCTTTATCATGTATGCCACTGCCCCCTGGTGAGTATGTGTTGGCCCACAGTGTATAAAGAAATAATTGTCACAGCTTCAATATGATGCTCCAACCAAGCATGCCAGGAAGTTATCAGTAATGTTAAAATAGGTGCCCAAAAGTTCATGCACATGTAATCTCAAAGGAAGACATTATAAAAATCCCACTCAAATGTCTCTTGTCATGGTGATGTTCACACGCCTATGGATCGCACGCCCTTGGCACCATGTATCCCGTGATCATAATAACAGCATGCATGTACATTCTAGGTCATAGGCCTATAAGCCACCATGTGTGGAGCCATGCTCAGGGTATTTTAGGACTAGTACCATGACTGACAGACCACAGATGTTAGGTACATTTTAAAAATAGTTTAGATAGCATGCTTGTGTCTGCACTATCCCCAATGGCCAAGATAAGGAAGCTATCTTAATAAGGAAGCAGCCATGTCCTTCAGTGAATGAAGAGATACAAAGATAATGTCATTCGTCCCTAAAAAGGGAGCAGATTGTCTCTTGTAACAACATGGATGAAACCTAGAGCATTCTGCTATGTGAAGTAAGACAGATATAGAAAGACAAATACGGTCTCATCTTACTTATTTGTGGAATTTTAACAGATACATACACACACACACACACACACACACACACACACACACACACACACCACACACGGTAGAATGGCAGAGAACAGTAGCCAAGGGCTGGAGGAATGGATCCTGGTTATGGGGTACAAATTCTCAGTTAAAAGATGAACAAATTCTAAGGATCTAATATACAATATGGTGACTATGGTTATTAATATTGTACAATTGACATTTACCAAGAAAGTAAACATTATATGTTCTTACCACACACCTAAAAAAGGTAATTATGTTGGCAGACTGATGTATTAGTTGCTTGTGGTCATTTTATATGTATTCTTAAATCATTATGTTCTATATCTTAAATATCTACACTTTTTATCTATCAATTATACACACCAATGAAGCTGGAAGATTTTTTTTTAAAAAAAATCATTCTTTAAGGCCTGGTTCTGGAGTACTCATCAGTACTAGCTTGTGTGTGTGTGTGTGTGTGTGTGTGTGTGTGTGTGTGTGTGTGTAAGGCACCTTTGAGTTATCTTTTTTTCAGGAGCCAGCCACATTGCCTTCTCATTAGCCTGGAGCTCACTGATTGGGCTAGGCTGGCTAGTTGGCTGGTTGGCTGGCCAGTCAGCTTCAGGGTTTCCTATCTCTACCTCCTCAGTGCCAAGGTCCCGAATGTGTGCCACCACATCCAGCTTTTCTACGTGGGTCCTGGGCATCAAATGTAGGTTCTCAGGCTTATGTAGAAAGCACTTTACCCACTGAGCTACTGCCCCAGACCAAAGTTCACTCTTAAGTTACTTTTCCAGCTCTTGGTATAGTTATGATTTCTACTTTAGCAGTTAATTTTGATATTTTTATTTTACTAAGAGATTACCCTTTCCTATTGATTATCAATCCTTTGGATATAATATTGTCTACAAAGGTATTAAAGTAATTCCCCCCCTCTCTCTTTGGTTTTTGATCTTACTGTCTACTTTGTTCTTTTATTGGGGTTTCAAGGGAATTATCTAAGTTACTAGTGTTTCCCAAGAACTGATCTTTGGATATTTTGTTCATTGTTCTATTTCTTCACCTCTCAGCCTTTATTTTTATTAATCCACTCTTATGAATCGTTGAGGTTTATTTTGTTCTTCTTTACTTCCAAAGTTGCTATTGAGTTGCCTTTTTTTCCTTCTTTTTTTGAGAATTTTCTCTTTAATTGGACAAGGCAACATCTATGTAGGTAGTGTCTATGCCCTCTTCTTAAAATCCAATGACAAAGCAAAGTCTGCTCTACCTAACGAGCATGAGTGAGGGGTTGTTGATAGGAGCATGGGTGACACTAGAGCAGTCACACAAAAAGATCTACACCTAGCATGGATGATGGATTCTCCATGGCTGCATATATAGAACTACCTTCCTGTAGTCTTCTCCACCTAATATGCCCCAGCCCTTCCCTTAGATTACTAGGTCATGTAAAAGTAGGGTAGAATTGCATACAATTGGTTGGGAGGCATGGTTAGAAACACAGGTGAAGGTCCCATGACCCTCCCGCCACATCTTTCTATGAAGGAATGCCAACAACAACCAGCCCAGCTGTGATGATCATTTGCAAGCAGCCACAGCTGAACCCATGGAGATGGCAGCTGTTTGGCTTGGAGGCTAATGCTATATAAGACCTTCATTCTTTAACAAGAAAATAATTTCTCTGAGAGCATCACTCACTGTGTTTAGGAAGGTTTTTTATTACTGCCTTTATTTATTTGTGCATGTAAGTAAGTATGCACAAGTTGTGTGCGTGCGTGCATGCGTGCATGCGTGCGTGCCTGTGCCTGTGCGTGTGCGTGTGCGTGTGCGTGTGTGTGTGTGTATGTGTGTGTGTGTCATTGTGACAATACATGTGTAGAAGTCAGAGAACAACTTAGAGGTCCACCCCCCCCAACACACATACACACGATGTAGGTCCCAGGGATTGAACCCAGGTCACCAGGCTTGGTGGCAATCACCTTTATCTGCTGAGCCATCTCATCCACTCTGCTTAGAAGTTTTGGTAACAAACATACTCTTTTTTAATTTGTTTCCTGGTAACTTTAACTTCCTCTTGAATTCCATTTTGAGCCCAAGGTAATCAATAAATGTGCCTACCAATTCACAAGGGGATAAAGCTTTTTAAATTGTTTCATTTTATTTTGATCCCCTTTGCATCCTAACCAGAGGAGAACTTTTTGAGTCAGTCCTTTTTCTCTGACTTTCGATGATTGTCTTTGCCATCAAGCACAAGATAAGAGCGAAGACAATGACAGTATAAATTCCATGGACATTTAACAATCTATTTTTATGTTTTTGTTTATATCTTTGGCACTGCCATGAAATTCATCTGCTTAACAATTTTCCATCAGGCACCTAGTAAGACGTAATAAGAAAAAGCATGAGATGTAGGACATAAAAATCCTATCTCCTGCATAGGTTTAGGTCTCAGCACAGTCCAAAGTATAAGATACAAACCACAGCTGGCCTATCTAACAAGAGCTTGCTTCAAAAACCACAAGAACATAAAGTGTGTTTTCCCTCCACTGTAACTGGCAGAAGATTGGCTGACCCAAGTGTTCTCTCTGGTCCTGTAATGCACCTTCCCCGAAAAGATCCAGGTAGCTACGAAGATAGGAAGCACCGCCTATCTGCAGTCCTGGCAGGCAACAGAAAAGCCTTTGAATGGAGAGTGGTTCTGTTCAGTCCCCATGGACCATATGTATCGAGGAAAGGACACCGTGAGGCATGCATGTGACACGCTCCAGAGGATCCTAAGGAAAGGCAATGATCCCGGATCAAGTGTCTTTTGAAGCAGCTAAGTGTTTAAAAGCCTTTAAAGCATGCTGAAGAGTACAGTGTGGGGGAGGAAGGGGTGGTCAGAAAGCAATTTTGCCATTCCACTTACCACTGTAGAGAATAGTTTTGAAACTAAAGACTGATTGAAAAGGACATCAAAGGGGTATGATTTGTTTGATGTTTAGACATCCATATATGATGCAGCTCACTGCTGTATTAATGGTGACCGTCTGTAAGCCAGATGGACCCAAGGACTCTCCCAACAGACATCTAACTCAGTGACACTAAAAGGCAGGGCAAGGTAAAGCCATCCTAACACAGAGGGCTCCCCACCTCGTGCTTAAAGATGCCCCTCTCTATTGGAGTTTAATAATTCAAGAAATCATAATTAATTTTAGGAGCTTTCTTGGTGGACTCAACATCACGAAAGAGTTGGAAATGGTGACAGACCCTACCAAGTGTAATGACTGGTAAGATTATGTCTTATAAAATTCATCCAGGTCAGGAAACAAGATGGAGTCCTGATGTACAGATGGAGGAGTCTGGTATAATTCAGTGGCTGGTCTCAAGATTTATATTATTTGGGGCTTGATATTTCTAAAAGCATCTTTTAAAAATAATTTATTAATTTTTATTTTATGTGCATTATTTTTCCTGCATGTATGTCTGTGTGAGGGTATTAAATCTTGGAGTTACAGACAGTAACTGTTGTGAGCTGCCATGCAGATGGTGGGGTGATGGGAATTGAACCCCAGTCTCCTGAAAGAGCAGCCAGTGCTCATAGCAGCTGAGCCATTTCTCCAGGCCCACAAAAGCAACTTTTAATCCAGATATCTAACAAGAAAAGGAAGAAAGCCAAAAATTAGTACACTCTCTTCCTTCCAGAACATTCTTCTAAATATTCAGTCTCACTAAAACATCATTTATTTCCTCTTGTTATCTTTACTCATAGGATGCAAACATCTGACAAATATACAGGAGGAGAAATTCAATGCACTCCTAAATTTTCTCTGTACATGAAAACCATGACATGGAAACAATCCAATCCACCAGACTAGCCAGGATAAATAATAATAAGATTCAGGGTTAGTAATCCCAGCATCAGGGAGGCTGAGGAAGGATTACTATATGTCCAAGGGCAGCCTGAGCTACAGAGGAAGACTCTCTCTCAAAAATGAACAAAAAAGAAAAATAAAATCTCTGAACCAAATGTTTTTATGAGGCAGATATTTACAGAATGTCTGTCAAACTGTTGTCATAATCCTTACTTTTCTACAGTAAACAAACACCTACTTTTATAACAAGAAAAAAATGCCTTCAAAGTTAAAAACTGAAAAATACAGATTTGGAAGGTTGAATGTCTTAATCGTTAAGTGCCCAAGAGAAACAAAAACTGAAAGTAATGAAAGTTGTGGGTATTTAAATTATATTGATGTTTCAAACCAAACAAGATCCAAAAGAGGTGTGTGCAGGAGCTGGGAAGATGGTTCCGTGGGGAAGAGCTACTGCTCAAGAATAAGGACCTGAGTTCAAATCCCTAGCACCCATGTAAAGGCTGGGCATGGCCACGTGTGCCTGTAACCAGAGTAGTCAGAGATAGAGTCAGGTAGACCCAGGAACTTACTGGCGGGCCAACCCAGTGAAAATGGGGAGCTTCTGGTACAGCGAGAGACCCTGTTTCTACACAATAAGGTGAAGGGTGACAAAAGATATTTAATGTCTTTCTCTGTCCTCCACATGCATACACATGAGCATGTATACCCCCCCACATGACATACACATATCTACCACATACATACTCAAAAACACACACACACACACACACACACACACACACACACACACACACGACAGAAGATATTTAATGTCCTTCTCTGTTCTCCACATGTATACACATGGGCATATATACCCCCACATGACATATACACATCTACCACATACACACTCAACACCTCAACACACACACACACACACACACGCACACACACACACACACACACACAATAAAAATAAACAAAAGAAGTGTGTCCAGATAAGTAAATTATGCAGTCAGAAAACACACAAACAGGATTGTAACAATCATATTGTTTACTATTGTCCATGAATGTCTATGGCCTCCTGTTTATTTTTTTCAATCCTATATTCTTGTCTATCCATCTATGCAAGTTAATTTTCATTTGAAGTCAGTAAATGACTAAAAAAAGCTATCTTTTCTCTATTCAGAAAACAAAGAGATACAAAGATACTAGCTGACTACTTGGGAGGTGAGGCACCTATTGGAGCATCAACAGCATTCTTGTAGCTGCTGGAACTGAGAGGAGGAGAAATTTCTTGTGAGACCCACGGATGAAATATTCACTATAATCTGCATCATCTCCATGTCACAGGAAGCAAAGTTTCCTTCTACCAAGACAACTCTGGGGGGAGAAGTTACAGATCTTTTTACTTAAAATAATGAAAGGCACACTTGCCAGAATATGTTTAATAATATCTACACCAGGACTCTAACCTTGAGACACTTCTTGCTACTTTGAAGACATTCCTGATTTGAGCTTTATATTCAGAACATTTTTTTTTCTCACTGAGTCAAGAGACTGAGTACAGAGTGCTTTCAAGTAACTGTGACAGGGTCCTGGGTACTTTCATAGAGGCTCATATCTGTAAAATGAATTATTTCCGAAAGATCATTTATCAAAGGGAATATGATTTTTAAATTTTGGCCTTGTAATGAGTATGTGAAAAACTTAAGCATAATAAATATCTATTAAAAGAGCACATCTGGGGCAAGACAGACATCTACCTATGAAAACCGTATCTGATTGTGCAATATGGAGCTGACTGGCCAAACTTCACTTCTCAGAAATGGTCAAAAGTCTTAAATTTGCTCCTTACTTGGCATGATACTATACATCTGGATTTTCAATTCTAGGGTGTCCTGGGGAGGAGGACTGTAAGCTCAAGACCAGGTTGGGCTTCATAGTGAGAACCAATAGTTAAACAAGTGCGTTATAGAAACAAATTACTTAAAAATAAGAAAGGCTATCCTGTTAGAGTCTTTACACTTAAACAATGACCAGTTCCTAGCACCAGATTCATGATGTGTGTCTTCTGGTGCTAGACACCCCTGCTGCTTCCAATCGTTTGCTAGTATAAAATGTGCTACAAGATTAAAAAAAAAAATCTGTGAAAGAGAACCATCACATGAGTGGGGGTGCATCTATATAGAAGTGAAAGTGCACTAAATACTTCAGACATGCTTTTTAAAATAACAAGTTTTCAAACTAAGCTTAAGATTCTGAGGGGTAAAATTATTCTCCCAAGGTCAAGGCCAATGACAAAGCTGGTGCTTAAACCTGACCCTATGTCCTATCCTTCAGATACTCTTTCATATAGCCAGCTAGATGACGTCACATAGCATAAAAGAATGCTGGCCACTCTTAAGATAGGCACTGCTTAAATACAATGCACTAACCATTGGCAGCAGGGACAGTTAATGAGCTAGGTTTGTGGCCTCACATTGTTTCCCAGAGAGGGCCCTGATGCTAGAGCATGTCAGGGGCCCCATGTGGACAGCAGTCAGATCCAGAATGGTCTCCCACATAAGTTCAACACACTTGGTCTTTCTGAAAATTTCACTGGACCATCCCTGCCAGATCCCAGCTGATTCCATATAATAAAATCAGCGCTGTGAAGCCAGGGCTATTTCCTGCCTCCAATGTTTGTGTTCATAAAAGGAGGTACATTTGGATCACTTGGCACAATCTCCCATGCAGATGGCATATATACGACGTTTTTCTTCTTCGTTACATTATGGATGAGAGCTATGGCAAAAATCCAGAACTCAGACCTTTAAAAATAGTTCTTAAAGCTAATGACCTAATGGCCATCAGCTTTCATAATCAAATATCCCCCTTGGGGGCTGTATGGCACTTTTCACCTACATCGTATGTACCACAACCTTTTTGAGGAAGGCTTGACAATGTCTCAAAAACCATAAAAATGTGGGCTTTCTTTGATGTAGCAATTTTACCGCTGGGAATTTGTCCTAAAAAGAAATGACTAGGGAAAGGGAAGATTTATGCTCAGTATTGTTCATCTTAAGTTGATTTATAATAGCTTAAGAAATAGAAACATCCCCAACTGGCCAAAAGAAGAAATACGCAAGTAATTTATCGTACAACCATATGGGGAAAAGGTTATATAGCCATCAAAACAGCATTTTTCAAAGAATTACTTAACAGCACAGGGAAATCCTTATGATCAAGGTCAAGGAAGAATAAAGGGTAGAACTAATGTATATAATAACCTTGACCATGCCATTTATATAATAAGTTTATATAAACAGACAGAGAAAACCCTGGGCTGCAAACTATGATGCTAATACAGAGCAGATCACAACATGTGCTTCTATTTTCTCATACATTTAAGAAATTTTAATTTTCATACAACATAAGTATTAAAGTTCAGTCCAGAAAATATGACAAATTTTAAAAATAAATTGATTTCTGGTGCTGTTGATTCTCAGCTAGGGGCCTTCTGCAATTATAGCCAAACCAACATGAATGATTAGACACGGATGGTTCCTCATCTTTTCTTCTGCTGTCTGGCCAGCTCATCACTGGTGTGGAAAAAGACAGTGTGATAGTGAGTTTCAGGACCATCTCGGTTTCTATGCATGAAGAGGATCTGAAAGTTTTACCTTAGTCAAACTTAGTAGAGATTTTCTTTAGCTATACAATCATTCACATACAAAATGTCCCATTACTGCAGAAAGCTACATTTTGAATTCAGAACAAGAACCTGTAGCCTCATTGAGTGGCAACAGCCCACAGGGATGTCTGCTTCTTCCTTTGAAGGCTCTTGTCTACCTCATGTTTCAATACCTTAATTCCTGGAAGTCCTTTGCCTTCCATGGTCTTAATTATCCTAAGTTTACTAAGTCCTTCCCTCCTACTTACCCAAAGGCTATCTAACCAGACACTGAAATGAAAACAGGAATTCCTCGCGCCAAATCTAAATCAGTTCATTTCAGCCTGGTAGCACATCATTCACTGTTATGAAAGACTCTTTGAAACCACTTTCCTTGGCCATCTTTTTTTTTTTTTTCAAATGTGCAAATATGCTACCCAGAGCCTTGCTTTCCCCTGCCAGAGAGCTTTGAATCAGAGGTCCTTTTTATTTACCTCCCGATCTAACTCCACATCCCTCCAGCCCACTCCTGGTTTACCTCTTGGAATTAAGGCATCTCATCTTTTCTTTGCTTTTGTTCAAAGACTAGGATTGAGGGCTGGGAGCCATAGCTCAATGGTAAAGCAAGTGTCCAAACAAGCCTGAAGCCCTGGGTTTGATCCTGGTCACCAAGAAACAAAAACAAATAAAAAACAAAACAACAGCAGCAACAAAAACAAAAGCAACAACTAGTATTGGGGAAAGTTGTAGAATAAACCGTTTTCTTACAGTGAGACAGAGTATAAAGCCAACTCTACTGGGGGTCTGTTGAAGTGCATTGTCAAACTGAATTGTGGGCTTTTGTTTTGTGTGCCCCTTGAAGCTCTACCACCGGAACTGTGTTTATAAGAACTTGAGTGTATACACGGCAGAGCATCATTCTCACCTGTGTCATTGTGGTACCTATGTTACTGTGGTGCATCTGTGAGTAGAGCTGATGCAACAGTGAGAAACTTAACCACCCTCAGGAGAAGTTCAACGGAGCTGCTCTTGGTTTGGCACTACAATTGTCTCTCACACTCAGCACCCACACCCCTCTCTCCAGCTGCTCCTCCTCTCCACATGAACAATACAACCAGCTAACACATGTAAGAACAACCCCCAGCCCCCATCTCTTATTCATACAGTGGTAGACATCCTTGGAGATGAAAACACAGTCCACTTTTAGTTACTTCTAGATTACAGGCAGGCATAACACATCTTCCAGGAACTTCAGGAAGTGTGAGTGTTGTATAAGGACAGAGGTGAGTTTTTGTGCAGGGACGATTTCCTGCCGTTCTTGATACAGAGAAAGAAAGGAGCCACCCACTTCCCCTTCCTATCAGGCCAGGCTTGACTTTGGAGATTCACTATGAACCATGACATTACCTGAAGTAATACCTTGGAAAATCCATTCCAACCTCCCTGGTTAAATACAGTATCCTCCAGCTCTCTCCACCCTCAGAATGCAGTGATCCTTGGACCTCATAAACTTCCAACCTTTCGTGGTGGCTTCCTTCTATGTTCACTGCTTCCAAAGCTAGTTCTTATTGAGACCACAGTCTTCTCCCATCCCCCTCAAAAACTAATCCAATGCAGACTTCTCTCCCCATGCTTCCTGTGAGATACACTGCTGATTTTCAGATATCCTGGCTGATGCTGCATGGGGAAATTGGAAACCTCTCAGGAATGACACTGTGACCTCTCCAGTCCTTATGTACATACCCCATGTGTTCACCTCCCTTCCCTGCTCTGAAGGCAGGGCTTGGCTTCCTTGACAAGCCTTTCTCTTCCATAATCCAAGATTTTTCTCTACCTGCTCCGGCCCCTCATGACTATTCACCTTCTTCCCAACAGTGGCCATCTCTTTTTCCTCTGAACATAAATACTCTTACCCTAAACAGCAGCCCTCCAAGCAAGGCATGGCTCCCTTAATATCCCCTCCCCCTGTGTCCCATGATTGCCCTATCTCTTGTGTCATTAAAACTGTATCTTCCTATTCTCTTCCTATTTGATCCCCTCACAATCTGACTTCAGTTCTTACCATGTGCTACCAAAGGTTGACCATCAGGCCCTACTTGCTAATCCAGGGACACATCACAGCTCTTGCCATGGTTAACTCTCTACCTGCCATTGGCACAGCTCATGGTCACCTCTCTTTAGACAATTTCCTTCTTGATGTCATAACTCTCCACTTCCCACCTCTTATCTCCTTCCTTTCCTCAGCTTGCCAGTGGGTTCCTTCCATCCTCTTCTTAAATGACCATTTCCCCAAGTCATATACTACATGGTCAATACATTTTTCAGTCTGTTCTTTGGGGGCAGTGTCATTCATCCCTGTGGCATCAACATTTTCCTTAAATATCCTTGATTCTTGAGGCCTTCTTGTACTGGACATCATCAATGTCTCCAGAGCAGGACCACTGTGACACCCTCTGTTTTCCTTAGTATATATGTCCAATACCACAAGTCATTCCTTCTCCAAAACTGACCGCTCACTGACAAACACACAAAACCAAAATAAATAAAGATATGTAATCTCTTCAAATGCAAAAATCCCTCAAGTAAAAGAGGGCTGAAGAGCACAAATGCACCTGTTGAGAAGCAAGGCCCTCTCTAGTGATCAGGTTATTTCTGAGGGTGATGAATTGGATAAGCATTCAGGTTTGAGGTTCTGCTGTAATTCATTATCTCAGGAACTATCTCGATCTTTATCTCCAGACATCTGGACATTAAGTAAGAGTGATGATAACTAGACATTTGGTTTTGTTTGTTTATTTTTAAATTGCAGTGTCCTAATATGCTGCCCAGGGCAGACCTTCATAACCTCTTGCTTCCTGTTTCCAAGGAGATGGAATACTCCATTAGAATAAGGTCCCCAGGTATTTTTCTGCCACCTTGCTCTCGAGATAGCAAAGTGGTGTGTTCTGAGGAAGAAACCAGGCAGGCTCTGCCAAGCCCCTGCCTCAGTGTCTGACAAGAGCAAGGCTTCCTCTTCTCCTGCACACTAGATGTTCTGTGGGTATAGCCCGTGTAGGGGAGGCCTCTGCGTGTCTCTCTTTCTGGGGCTCTGTGGGTAATCCAATGTAACCCAGAGTGAAACAGCAGCAAGCTCATTTGCTGCAGACCAAAGTCATGGCTTTCAGCCTCCCTCTAATCATGTAGAAAAGGAAGCTGAGTGGGGTGCCTTATACACATGAGGACTGCTGCAAATCCAATGCCAGCTAGAGGTACACAGTGCTCCCCAGAACAAGAAAGAAAGATTTCTGATCATCTAGCTAACTCTAACTCCTTCATCTTTCACTACAGGTAATCAGACATCACAGCAAATAAAACAGTTCACCAACACTGTCAATGCTGGTTTGGAGTCAGCTATTTACCCTCTCAATTCTCAAATTTTCTTGCTTGGTAATTTCTACTCAGTGTAGCATTAAGAAGCACAAAACTCAGTCTGTGTAAATTTTCATTGTCCTATAGCTGGAAGGTCAGAAGAACAAAGCATTGGGAACACAAACAGACAAAAGAAGAAAAGAATAGAAGTGTAACAAGACAGACAATGAGCAAAGACAGGCACCTAACCTGCAGCGCACCTGAGCTGGGTGGTCACTAACTAACCAGCTGAAAGATGCAGGCTCTGAGAAGATTTGTTCACATGCTTATCCTTGCACCCAGTTTCAAAGTCAAGCTTTTCCAACAGCTACTTATTATTCAGAGGGCATGCCAGCACCCAGGCTTGTAGCCCCACTGTGTTTTGTGACAAAGAAGACAATTTACATTTGATTATACCCAACAACATTCACAGACATTTCATCAACATCTTGGCCCACTTTCAACAGCATCATATTTTTCTTATTCGCTCTCTCTGAAGGAGAGCCAGAAGAAATAATCTATTTTAGAGTATTTTTCTCACATGGGTGTTTAAAAAATTTCGACCCAAAATAAGTAGAACATTATGTCACCATAGTTTCAAGAACACTCACTCAGTGTTTATGTGGGTCAGATCCACGACACTCCATTACAAGTGACGACCACAATTCTTGTGTTGTAATACTGGCATTTAAGGGGGCTGGGAAACAGCTCCGTGGGTTAAGCTTTGCTATGCAAGGGTGAGGATGGGAGTTTGGATCCCCACCTCTCATGTAAATTCAAGGTGGTGTGACAGCCTACCTTTAATCACAATACTAAGGAGGCAGAGACAGAAAATCCCTACCGTAAGCTGGCCTGGCTAGGTTGACTGAATCAGTGAGCTCCTTTTCCAGAGAGAGACCCTGCCTCAATGTACAAGGTAGAGCAATTGAGACAGATAAAATACAGTATCAACCTCTGGCTTCCACCTCCACCGAAACACGTGTATATTTACACACATGTACACATACACAGGTGCACAACCAGGTCTCTAATCATCTTTTGGGGGGTTAAAGTTACTTTCAGGTTATAGACTGGATTGTAAAGTAAACTTCCTTTGTGGTGAGCTTGTTAATCCACTATTGCTTTTGGTTTAAATATTGAATCCTTGACCATTTGTTTCTCAAACATCATGTGATGGCCCCCATTCAGTAAATGTCAGAGCTGCAGATGTTACCTAGGAAGGCAAGTAAACCATCACATTAATAAAGCTAACAGTAACACGGACCACCTGAAACATGTCTGCCATTGATCCTTTGATGTAGTCATCTTACATTTTAATACTACCTCATTAACAGCACAATGGGAGGGGGAATCAAGGCATAGAAAATTTACTTTATCATTTTTTCTTTAATTTTATAAAAGGTTATGTGTATGGCTGTTTTGCCTGCATGCATGTATGTACACGATGAACACATGATACCTCTGGAGGTCAGGAGAGAGCATTGGATCCTGGGGGAACTGGAGTTCCGGGTGTTTGTGAGCCACCGTGTGTGTGTGTGTGTGTGTGTGTGTGTGTGTGTGTGTGTGTGTGTGTGTGTGTGTGTGCATGTGCTGAGAATCAAACCTGAGTCCTCCTCTACGGTTTCTCTCTACCCCAGGCTAGGTTACTTTATGGTTTACACACAATGAGTAGCTCAGACAAGGTCCAAACCCCATTGACTCTCCCTTAACACAATGTTCTCTCCACCTCCTGGTTAGAAGCCGGTTACTGAAGGTATGCCACTGAAGGGTGACTTGACCCCCAAGCCCTTCCTCTTTCTCTCTGCATCTTGGTGCCATGAGGTGAGCAATGGACTCTGCCACAACCTCCCACCACCATGGTTTTCTGCCTTTCCATAATCCCAAAGCTAACTCTGAATTGAAAGCACCAGCCAGAATGCACCTTTTATCACTTAAGTTGTTTGTCTCTGGTAATCTTGTCCAAGTGATGCAAAAGCTAACTCTCGTAGGCCAGGGTGGGGAAAGGTGGAAGTGGCCTAGACATGGGTTCTTGTCCCAATTCAGACAGCAGAGCAAATGAGTATGAAGAGTGATCAAGGCCAGTCAGTGTTGGAGTAGGCCTCTTAAACTTTGGGCACCACATAATCACCATGGCTTGGTAACCATGGTGATTAATTACAGCGGCAGACTGGTCACTTGCTTTCTAATTCCAGGTTCATAACCCTAAATGGGTTGCTACTGTACTCTGGACTTCTTTGTTCCTGTGGATGTAACATTAGGGAAAGAATATTGTCTATATGCTCTATTAGAAGCAACTGAAGAGATATGCAAAGCATATAGAGAGCTTTTGGACCATGAAGAACATCCAAAAAACCTTAGCTGCTGTTCCACCATTGCTAGCTGAGAGGCCAAGGGTAAATCTAACTACCTCAGCTCCATCATTTCCTCCAGTGTAAAACAGGGAGCAGAAGCAGTTTCACAGTTCTTCCAGCTCTGGGTGAAATGAAGAGGATGGTTAAGGAGTGCAGCATTTTCTCAGACTCAGCAGGATCCCCTGATGATAAGGTGTCTGACTGCTGAAGCCAGAGAAAGGAAATGACCAGAGTGAAACTGCATCTTTGTCGTCACGTCTGACAGGAGTCTCCTAGGACTGAGTTAATGACAGCTGTATTCCCACACCAGGAGGAAATGTTGGACAAACAAGCCTGAGTTACATATGATCTCTTTGTAGGTAAAGAAGTAGGCCCTTGGCTGTTCAGGGCATCTACGAACAGTACTGGTTCAACTTTGCAGGGGGACAATATAGTTACTTTTTGTCAATCCAACAACTGTAGACACAAATGAAAAGAGGGAATCTCAGTTAAGGAATCGTCACCATCAGACTGCCCTCTGTAGCCATGTCAGTAAGCATTTTCTCAGATGCTAATATGAGTTAGGGGGCTCATCCTGCTGTGGGTGGTACCATTCCTGGGCAGGAAATCCATGCTGTATAAGAAAGGTAGCTGAGCAAGCTAGGGGAGCAGTAAGCAGTGTTCCTCAATGCTCCTGACTCCCTGCCTTGAGTCCCTGCCTAGGCTTCCCTCAATAATGGACTATAACCGGTAGGCCAAGTAAACCCTTTCTTCTTCAAATTGGTTTTGGTCAGTGTTTTATCACAGCCTCAGACAAACAAATCAGTACAGTGAGGAAGTGAGGTGCTGTTCTCCAAAGCACAGTTACTTTTCAAGCCATCTGGATATTGTGCTCCCTAGAAATCTCCCAAAAATTTTCAATAAACTATTCAGATTAAGGGCTGGGGAGATGGCTTAGTGTTTAAGGGCTGGCTGTACAAGCATGAGGCTCAGGTCACCAGATCGCATGTAAATGCCAGGTGTAATGCCAGCCTCAGAACACAGCAGATGTCCTGAGCATCCTGGCTAGCAAGACTAGCCACATCAGGACATCTGGTTTTGCTTGAGAGATCCCACCTCACTGAGTAAAGCAGAAAAGTGAAGGGAAATGATTCTCAACATCACCCTCATGTTTCCACCCATGAACATCTGCCTCCATGTGTGTAAATATGCATGCCTATATGCAACACACACATGAAAATACTTTTCAAAAACCATTTAGACTAAAAGCAATGAAAGAAAGAAATTTGCTATTGGCATCTTTCAATATAAATTAATTTGATCCTGCCCCCTTGTATAAGAAAACAAAATTAAAATGTATCAGCTGGTTACTTGAATTTGGGGGAAGCTCCCTTCCCTTTGCAAGCTAGCTGCAAGGATTTGATCCAGTGTGCTCTGGAGTATCTTGGAAAGGGACCCTGTACATGAATTGAATTAGACACACAGCATGATACTATCAGGTGATGCTGAGTGCCTACTGTGGGCCTATATAGTGCTGGTCATTTTATATATGTCTTATTTTCTCTATTTGACAATTCATTGATTGTACTGTCCCTAGGCTGTGGAGATCAAGAACACTAAGTATTAGACAGGTTCTGTGACCTAACACTGTCACAGAGCTAGAGGGTGACATACTAAGATCTGGCCCAAGAATGGCATAGTAATAGTTTGCCACAAACCTTCAACTATTAACAGTAGACCAGTCTTCCCCACTGAAGCACAGTGCTTGAAGTCTATGTGACAATCTATCTTCATTAAAAACAATGCTACTCGGTTTAATGTAGTTCGGAATAGAGGGGAAACAGCTCAGTACTTACTACACAATCACAGTGACTTGAGTTCAGATTCTAAGAACCCACATAAAAACCCAAATGTGGTGGCACCTATCTGTAACCACAGTGACTGAGGGTAGAGACAGGTGGACTCCAGAGGTTCACTGGACAACCAGTCTAGCTGAGCTCCAGATTCAGTGAGAGATCCTGTCTCAAAAATTAAGAGAAAGAGGTAGATGCAGAGATAAGACAGTCATCTAAGTAGCTACTGTGTAAACACAAGGGCCTGAGTTCAGATCCCTCCATCTATGTAAAAAGCTGAGTGTGGTGATATTATGCCTGTAACCACACATTTGGTGGTGATAGTAGGGAAGACAAGTAGATCCCTTAAACTCATTGCCCAGGCAGCCTACATGAGACCATGAATTTTGGGTTCTTCTGGTTTGGTGAGAATCCCTGTCTTAAAACAATGATGGAGAGGCTGGAGAGAGGCTCAGAGGTTCAGAGTCTGTGCTGTTCTTGCAGAGGCCCAGAGTTGATTTCCAGGACCTACAGTGGGTGGCTTACAACTGCCTGTAACTCCAGCTCCAGGAGAGCCAACACCCTCTGCTAGCCTCTGAGGGTATCACATGTACTCACAAAGTAGCCTGCTACACACACACACACACACACACACACACACACACACACACTTTAAAAAATAGAAAAAATAAATCTTTAACACAAAGTAAAGATTAACATTGATGTGCACTCACACACATATATGCCTCCTCCCACACACATGTCAAATTTAAAATCAGAGAAAAAAAAATGAAGACATTCTATGCCAACCTCTGGTCGCCACGTATGCATGCATGGGTATGCACACTGTACACATGTGTACACACATGTGTGCAACACACAGAAAAACTTAAAAAAAAATCTGCTTAGAAGTGCTGTAATTGAGAAACTAAGCCCTCTTTACAATCTGATACCCAAGGTGATGATACTTCTTGTTCTTTTTTAATCATCTTTCTAGCAAACATCTATCAATTCTGGAAAATAGAAGATGCTTCTAATGTTACCAGTCATATTAAAAAGGCGACTCTCCTGGGGCCTCATAGCCCACTATCTGCTCACATATGGAGGTGATGTGGTCACACATCAGTCCCAGAGAAGCAGATACAGCAACTCACACCTACTCCTTAGTCTTACTCTCTGAACTAACCATTTCATCCCCAGTAACTAAGGCCAAAATGACTAAGCCTTAGCCCAGATATTAGAGGGTAACAATGTGGAGTTTTGCTATTTGCTAATGACCAGCACACTTGCCTGAGAAAGCAACATATTTTTAGAGCATGCTGATGGGATCCATGATAATTTATGATAATGCAACATTATTACCTTTCTATTTTAGCATCTCATTAGGATTGCTATGCTAGCACCAGACTCCCTGATATTTACCCCTTTCCTTTCACTTCTAGATAGAAATTTGATTACAGGACACTTTCAGCCCTCTTTAACTGCTTCCAGAGATGAGGAAAAGTCAAAATATATCACTTAGAAAGCCTGATTTATCACATCAAAAAGGAGGAAACAGCTTTTCTTCTAGTCCCTTAACTGGTGGTAAGAGGGGCAATTTTACAGGAAGTGTATAGATAATCTGGACTGGAGAGTCAAGTCTATGGTATGTAAAGTTAGGAGAGGTTTTTAGAGCCCCCTCCAAGCGGTATTACAGGACTCAGGGCTCTCTCTGCCTGTCATTCATGTTGGTGACACATGGAAAGGGCCCCTTTTTTGCTACTTTTGAAAGTGGCTCAGAGGCCACACAATAGAAGCAAAAGTAAAACCAAATCTCAGACCCACAAAGCCATCATGACACTGCCTCCAAAGAGGGAGAGAGTGTAGAAACCATTTTCTAATCAGAACCCTCTCCAGACAGGAGCGTTTTTAAAGCCTCTGGGGAGATCTCTGAGGATTCTTAAATGCCATTTTGGGAAGATGTTTATTGAAGTGTGTGCTCTTGTGACATCCTTCAGTTTCTTCACATTGTAATTACAAGACACAAAGAACAGGGTTGGTGGGTGACTTTCCCAGCTTCTTCCCCTACGTCTCCTGTTGACTGAATTCCTGGTAGGCACTTGTAATCCACCCATTGGAATTTTTATAGTGTATTCCTTTCCCTTCATTTCTCTCTCCCCATTTCCCTTTTCTTTCTTCTCTTCTCATCATTTTATTTTAATACCCAAGAAGAGGAACTTAAGATCAAGGCATTTAAAGAAATCGTATTAACTAATGTCCATATAGCAATGGCAAGTGCATATTTCCCCTTGAAATGCAGACACAAGACTTGAAGCCCTGGATGTATTTACAGCCTTTTCCTCCTATCCTTCCTTCATCCACACAAGTACTGTGACTATATATTCTAATGAGCTCTTCTGTATTCTGCTCACGTGCTGCCAGCCTCAGAGAACCTGAATGTCCCCATCATTTATGAACAAGCCCTGACTCACCAAGATTTACAAAGCAATCAGTGGCACAGAACTAGATTTTTCCAGTACTTACAGAAAATTCCTTGTCGTTCTGAAAAAAAAAAAAACAAAATAAAAATACAGCACAAGAAGCAAGCCTACATTTAAATATAACAACCCTGACCTGGAGAAAGGAACAGTAAGGGACAACCACCCACAAACGACTTTGCCACACATTGGGACAGCACTGCTTCTAGTCCTTTTGCAGAGAGGTTTGATCAAGCAGTATAAGACAAGGAAGAAAGAGTCTAGTGAATTCTGCAGCTGGAAGTCACACTTGGATCTGTTCATGGGTCTGTACTCCTAGGGCAGAAAAGAGGTGATAACTGATTTGTTCCCAAATCTACGAAAGACAGAATCAAAAGGCATGCATGAGCATGAAGTTTTGGGAGAAGTAACTCCCTCAGAGAGGCGTGAACTGGGGTTTTCATACATGTTCATTTGCCTCAGAACCATGAAGGGCACAGATTTCCCCTTGTGGCCTTGAAAACTTTGAAAAGTCATTTGAAAGACTGTGCTGTTGTCCTGAAGGAGCAGAAGAGTAACACAATCCTCATGTGTTGGGAACTCTTGACGCAATGAGCAGGAAGAGGCAGATGTGATGGAGAAGACCCAGGTGGAATTTACAGGCCTGTGGAACAACCCCACGGACAGCTGAGGGTTGGGAATGGCTCGAGCAAGATGGCTGAGAAGGCAGGGTGGCTTTTAAAAGAAAACATGTCATCAAGACAATGAAGTTTCTGGAGAGAGGGTGGGCCAAGAACCACATAGGGGAGCTACACAGGAGGGCTACAGAGAGAAAAGGTCACGCCACCGAGGGATGGAGCAATATAGCAGTCCCATGGGAGGCAGCAGATGTACCTTTGTGCCTCAGGGTGTAGATTTAAGTTCTAAAAAAGGATGGAAAGTAGTCAAGGTTCAGTGACAGGAAATAATGAGGAAGCGTGTGCACCTATAGGAGAGTCACACGTGTGCCCTAGAGGAAAGGATGGAGAAGCTGGAACTGAAGAGATGCAGCCAGACCCAGGAAAGGAGAGGGTAAAGGGAGAATGGAGTTGATGAGCTTTGCAGATGACAGGAAGGAAATGAGTGGGGCAGGCTTCAGTGTGGGCCTTTCCTAAGCACATTCCAGAAGGGCAGATAGAGACAGGGAGGATAGGACCCTTCTTCCTACAGGCCTTGGGGAGAACAGGACATGGGCTACAGGAAATGTCTGAAAAAGGGAGGAGGCTGAAGATACCCAAGCAGGGTCACTTGAAGCCAAACTTCCTTACAATTAGCATCTTTTGTTAGAAGCAGTAGCAAGAGAACTTTATTAAAGTCTGTAATTGTTAGAGGACAGTCTAAAGAGCAAATAACAAAATACGCCCCCTCTATCCACTGTCCCAACCATCCCCATGATTCAAAATTAATCTGCCAAACCAGATAAAAGCTACATAGATGAGGCCCTCTTGGGTAACAAAATAAAAATGCATCTGTTTCATAAAGCTAGTTAAACACATAGTATCAGAGGGTGACAGTGTGTTTTATGGAAATGAGTGTTTACATGGAAAATCCATACATTTTAACTAAAGCAACCCTGAGATCCAAGAGGGAACCATGTATCCATGAGCTATAACCAAGCCACACACTGAAGGAACAGACAGCAATGGTTCCTAACTTCCATAGAATCTAGTGTCTCAAGAGGACATATCCTTCAATATGATGTGACTACTCCCAGCAGGAAGAGCTGTACTGGGAGATGGGAGCCCACCCAGAAGTTTCCAAAGGGGACTTCAGAGAGGTGACGTGAACTAGGTCACCCCAAGGGTGGTCAGTTAAGTCAGGTTTGTCTCTGAAGAGGGAAGGGATGTAAAGAATGACACTGTGTGGTGGGGAATTTGAGATAAAGGGGAAGGAAATGAGACTAGGCAGGCTGTTGAAAGAATATGGATTGCATCCTGCCGGGGGAAGGAACCAATAAACTTCTGGCTGGGAGGACGCCTCAGATTCTAGGCCACTTCCCTAGCCAATGGTTCAATGGCTACCAGCCATGCCTGCTTTCAGGAATGCCTACAAGATCTAAGGCCAGTGCCTTCTTATTCCTGCCTTTTACAACTCCTGAGAGACTAGCTTTCAAGTTCTGAAAACTAATTACTAGTATGGCTTTTTAAGACCCTTTAGAAAAGACTCAAAGGGCTGAGGATTGTCACCAATGTGTGAAAAGGCTCAGAGTGTCAACTGGTGACTTCCATTGGGTCTGCTGAGTATATTACAGCAGTGTTTGAAGCTTTAAGGGAACCTGAAGTCAGACCTGGGAGGCATCCTCCAGGTGCACCACATGGCTGGGGCAGGCTGCACACTGTCATCAGGCCACATGGCGCCCCAGGGGCAGGCAGTTAGAGTTTGCACTGGTGCCAGGATCTGCTTCACAATTGAGGCCTGCACAAAAGCTCCTCACTGAATAGAATCCCTTGGGAGTTTGTATTTGCTATCCCATTTCCCTCACAGAAGAAACACTTTCAACTCCATGGTGTGTGCAGGGAGTTCTGGGAAATCAAAGTTTCCGTCATCCTATATTTTTAATGGTATCTGAATATCTCAGTGTTTGGGGGGAGGGGGTACTGGGGATTGGAACTTTGGCCTCACACATACTAGGCAGGCATTCCATTTCTGATTTATGACCCCATACCTAACACTAAAGTGTTTAAAACTGATTTGGTTCTGACCCTAAAGGAGGTATGCATTTTAACAAACAAACAAACACATTTATGGGTTTTTTTTTTTATTGATTTAAGGTTATAGACTAAAAGGAAGGGCATTAGTTAAAACTGCCTTAGACTTTCAGTTTCTCAAATTATCCCACCTGAATGCTTGTAAATTCTCAGTATGTGGGAGAGTGCGGCTGTGCTTTCGTTAATGTCTTAACTACACTGACAAAACAGGGCTCCCTTGTATAACCCCTTTTATAGGTCTCAAAGCACAATTTTACACTTATCTTTACTTTCACAATGTTGTCAGTTCATGACGAGTTATTGACACCAAGTTCCTAGGCAACAGGTATGAGGGACTCCATTGTGATATGGTTAGTAACAGGAAATGTGACCCATTCTGCACCAGGCCACTCTGTGACCGGTTTGCAACAGAGAAGGAAGGTCTGAGTTTACCTGTGGCCCGAGCTTTTCAAGCATCACTTCTCAATGCAGTTCATCACCAATAACTGACTGGGAACCCAAAGGAATTAGAGCTATATCCTATTAATAATCAAATGGACAGGATGGCTTCATGGTAAACAGCTACACAAAAAATGTGGATGGCCTCATTAGATGCCACACTCCAAATGTTTTTTGCCTTGTTGGATGAGATTTCCTGGGAGAAGATGATCCTAACAAAGTCTTTGTAGAGTGTTAGTAATGTCATTCTGTCTTTCAGTACCGACCTCCCCCATCAAATCCTCTTTTTATCTTGCAGATCAAACTCGAAGCCTGATACATGATAGGCAAGTACTTTCTCTACCAGTGACTTATATTCCCAGTCACTTAAAAAACATCCCCAAATTCCTGATTTAGTATCAGGCATTACTACTAAAATTAGAAATACAAGAAAAGCCACATGGCAAAGAGAAAAATACTCAGGCTTTTGGTGTTAGAGTTCAAAGTTGGATTCAAATTATTTCTCAGCTACTGCTTGGGATGTTGAAATTGACTTAATCTGAGTCTTCATTTCCTCACCTGTAAGTGGGTATGGATAATACAACCCATCTGCTGGCAGATTCCAAGCAATATATGCAAAGTATCCAATGTCTTGTCTCCAGCACTTAGAAATTAGAAACTAATGTCACCTGTGAGCTGATGGCACCATCTGATGGTGCCAGCTGTCAAATCTACATGGTTAATATTTTTCAGTACCTATATAGTTAACTTCTTTTGTCAGATACTTGCTCAAATTAGTCCAATCAAATAAAAAATATACCCTATAGTCTTTTTTCCCAGCTCCTATGACCTTGCTTATTGAACTCACTGCCTAGCATATTACCTGAGCTTCCTACTTAAGAAATTAGTAGTGGCAGCCATGTTTTCACACAGGATCATGAGCTCCTCAAGGGCAGATGTTTTGTCAACTGCTGCATTTCTAGTGTTTGCTGGACTCTTGATATTTGAGGAAAAGCGAGTGAAGAACTTAATGTGCTTTGCGTTTTACATGTTGGGTCTATTAGGGTGATCTACCCACAAAGTTGTCCCATATTAGCTGTTGAGAAAGGACAACACTCCAGGCAATGCCAATGGAGTGCCTAGAACCAGTGGCGGGGGGGGTGGGAGGGAGGTTTCACCTGCTTCTTACCCAAGGCACACCAAAGAATGTACGGAGGCAGAAGGAATTCATTGCATGAATTAAGTTTTCAGCACCTGTTCCCATACCTAAAATGCTTCATGACTTACACCCATCAGGCAACACAGGGGGCAATGTCTGAACATCCCATGAAAAGTGGGAGGAAGCTCCTGCTGAATGAACATCCCCAGGAGTGTGATGTTGATCAAGTTCTTGATGTTCAACAGAAATCTGCGTTTTGAAATCTGTGGACAGTTCCCACATCCGCTAATTATGGTTGTCTTGTTCGGGCAGCTGTGTCAACAGCTCACCAAACCCCCAACTGTCAATCAAAGGTCAATGACTAGAATTTTAATCAAACACAGGAGCTCTTAAATAGAACAGAGAGGCTCCATTTTAAAAAGGTACAATAACACTGACAGTGCCTGGAATCCCAATTGCCAAATCTTTAACATTGATCAGAGCCTGAGATTGGTATGAGCTCCATAAGAGAAAGGATAGCATCCACACATAAACCTAAGCACAATGTTTAGTGCTTGTAGTTACATGACAAATATTTACTGAACAAATGAATGAGCTTAGTTAATTCAATACATATTTCAAAAACCCCTTTTATAAAATACCAGGGATACAACTGAAGGATGAGACACCAAAGACTGTTGATTCAATAAGATGGATTAAAATTGAACTACACACTCTCTCTCTCTCTCTCTCTCTCTCTCTCTCTCTCTCTCTCTCTCTCTCTCTCTCTCTCTCTCTCTCTCCACACACACACACACACACACACACACACACACACATACACACAAAACACACACACACACACACACACACACTTTGTGCATTGCTTTTTTGCTTTTTTGTTTTTCCTTCTGAGCTTAACATGAGATAGAGGTTTAAGCATGTAATTCATTTGTTAGATGAACTAATGCCAACTCAGTCCAAACTAACAATTAAGAAAAGCAAATGTAGGGTCTGAAGAAATGGCTTAGTGGTTAAGAGCGCTTGCTGTTCTTGCAGAGAACCAGAGTTCAACTCCCAGCACCCATGTGGTATCTTACAACCACCTGAATTCCAGTTTCAGGGGATTAGATGCCCTCTTCTGACTTCTTCAGGTACCAGGCACCCATGTGGTGTACAGACATGAATATGAGAAAAACATCCATATACAAAAAATGAAATAAATCTAAAAGTAAAATTTAAAAGAAAAGAAAAATAATGTGTCCAGAACATAAAAAAACAAACAAACAAACAAAACAAAACAAATGAGACTATATCCAGGAAAGACATACACAGATCTGGGTGCACAATTTAGAAAAAAAAAATAAATGTTGACATAATGGTGAGTAGTACAGAAATAAAGTTGCATGGCTGTTAATGGAAGGAACTAAATAGTATAAGGACATGTCTGGGAGAGTTCATCAGAGAAACAGAGTCATGTGAAGCAATGCTTGGTCACCTCATCATATTTGCCCTAACAGAGAATGTCCTGAGCCTATCTATCCTAGACATATCAGCGATTGGCACTTGTTTATTGCTCTTGAGACCCAGTGACCATTACATAGTTCAAGGGCAATAACAGAAAACTGAAAGAGAGATGATGGGGAATCTTGCCTATACAGAAAGAAACTAGGTTTTATTTATTTTGTCCCCTTAGAATTGGTTCTAAGGTTTAGTCACTCTGAAGGAAAAAAACCAACATCTTTGGCTTTATAGGAGTACTCCAATGTATGGAGTACTCCATACAAAGCATGGGCTTACTGAATTTAAGCTTGGAAACTAGTTACTGAGACAGTTTGTCCAGGCACAGGCTGTAGAACCTGCCCTGCCTTGCTCTGAAATTTCTGTCACTAAGAACTTGAAGCAGGTACAGTGTGCATTTTGTTTTTAATATTACCACACATTAAAACAACAACACAAGATCTAGGACATAGTCAGTATATAGCAAGTATTTGGTAAATTAAAAATAAAATAAAGATGCTAAAGCTGGTCATCAGTACCTAGATTCAGGAGAAACTATTACAGAAACTGGTTCTAGAACTTTCAGTGAGAGCTCACCATCAGGCTACCAGGACTTCTGGTCTACCCTAGAATACTAAGTCAGCTGATTGCTCTGCTTGTATCCCTATCATTCATAGTTAGCACAATTTCTTTAGATTTTCATTAGAAGGCATCCTAAACCCCATGATCTGGTACCCATAGCTTCTCAATTCTTGGTTCTTTTCTCCCTAGCTTTTTGATCTCCTACTACATCCTACTCAACTTTGGGCTTATATCCCTTGTACACGGTTTGCTCAGTGCTTCTTCTGCTCATCACTTCATGTTCTTCCATCTGCCTGTAACACATATGCATGGCAAATTCAAAGCATTGCAATAAAACTTCTAAACTCTCCTTTTCTCTACCCAAAAAAGCTTTCTCCAAATTCCCAAGTTGGCTACATTAATGTCCTTCTCTGTATTCCCACAGTATCTTGGGCTACATCCTTCTCAATACCTCCTATTCTAAGTTGAAGGGCCTGCCTTCCTCCACAGATAATTCTCCAAAGATGGGCAACGATGCCTTCCATGGCTAGAACCTTGAATTCATAGCAGTAGGCTCTGTAGACATTCACATGGTCTTAAATGATGAGGGCAAGCCAGGTGTTCTTGTTTAGAGTGGTCCAGAGATCAGTGGTCATATTTCCCAAAAGGGGAGAAGAGCCTTATGAAGCCAGAACACTGATAACAAATGACATCGATGATATTTACAGTCCTCATGACAATCACATAAATCTCCTTTCAGGCTTTGAAAACAAGAATCCTTCCATTTTTTAAAAATAACTCAGCTCAGAGCACTAGTGTAATTTCCTAAATGGATAATTTTACAAGTTACTCCCATGAGCCCTGAACTTTCTTAATTTTTCAAACTGGTCTTACCTCTGCTTACATCAAACTTTCAAACAATTATAATGAAGTAATGACATCAAATGCAGAGCTTTATGGAAAGCAAACATATTAAACAAATATTTTTAAAAAGCCATTTTATCCAGGCTCCTGAGAAAAAGAAGGCACTAACAGAAAATGAGATCACTGTCTAGGATGAGCGGGAAGGGGGGTGATTGGAATATTTTGTGACACAAAACTTTCAAATGCTTATGTTTACAATTTGATAGATTAGTGGGTGGGGCAGCCTCAAACTGCAAGGGGCAAAGAAAAATCAAATTCTAAGAGAATAAGAGTCATCTGCTTCATGAGTAAAACATGTAGATTATAAACTCCTGGGTATTGGGCCTATGGTTCCAGGTTTCTAGAACTTTCTTCCTCTCACAATAATCCTTATGCAGGTTTAGCAGCTGTCATGTTTCAGAGATCGGTATGGAGAAACATAGAGAATGAGCCACATGCCCTGAGAGAATCACATCACAGAGGCGTCACTTGCTCACACCACAAGTAACTTCTCCACCACTATGTGACTTGGCAATTTTTTTAAGAGACCAAACAACACATAATTTTACCCTTGAGGGCACCATGTTTTCTATCATAACTGCTCAGCTCCACCACTACAGAAGGAATGTAATCAGGATGTTGCACAAATGCAGGAGCATGGCTGATTCCCATGTTTACAGATAAAAATTAAAATTCCACTTCATTTCCACATGCCACACAATATTCTTCTCTTACCATTTCCTCAACCTTTTACAGACATAAAAACTAGTCCTAACCTAGGCCATGGCTTAGGCAGTGGTTAACAGTTCCCTGCTCTGATCTATACAAATGTTCTTGTTTGATCTCCTATCTGTTTTTCTACAGCCAAATGCCAGCAAAATAGCCCATTGCTGGAAGAGTCTCAGTATTTAACCATTTTGATGGTAAACTTAACTTTCATTTCATAAAGCAAAAAGCTATAAAAAGAAAAGTGTATCTTACAAGACTTATTTTCTTTCTAGCCATTTTCTGTGGAGGTTTTGAGGCCTGGGCACCATTTTGTTTGTTTGGTTTTTCTCCAAGAGTTGGGGATTTTTTTTTTAAAAAAGAAATTTATTATTAAGTTTTTTTCATTTATTTTACATATAGACCACAGTTTCCCCTCCCTCCTCTCCTCCTATTCCCACTCCCCACCCTCACCTCACCTCCACCCTTTCCCCCACATATCTCTGTTGTGTCCATTCAGAAATGGGCAGGCCTCCCATGGGTATGAATAAAGCAAGGCACATCAAGTTGAGGCAAGACTTAGCTCTTCCTCCTGCATCAAGGCTGGGCCAGGTAATCCAGCTAGTATGGGGTATGGGAAACAGGTTCCCAAAAGATAGCTAAATGTGTCAGGGACAAATCATACCTCACTGCTAGGAGCCCCACAGTCAGACCAAACGACATAGCTGTCACATACATGCAGAGGGCCTAGGTTGGTACCATGCAGACAGGTCAGCTGTCTTCTGTGGGTTCTCCTGTTGTGACCTTGACCCACCTGGCTCACACAACCCCTCCTCCCACTCTTCAGTAGGACTCCTGGAGCTCAGCCCAATGCTTGCCTGTGGATCCCTGCATCCGTTGAACACTATTTTGAATGGTCTCTAATGAGTTTGGCAATATAAGCCAAGGCTGTAAGAAATGTCCATGATTATGAAAAGTCAGTGAAACCCACAAAGTCTATAGAGTTGGGAGGGACAAAAGACACACATCATTGCTCATGGACCATCTGTTCTCTTATCAAGTTGAGCAGCTGCTCTAACAATGGCTTTCAAAACTTCCCATCTTCAATGACACTAGTCTCCTTTCTATCACAGAAGCAGAGAGATGGGAGAAACATTTGAATCAGAGGTCCATCTTCTATATGTGTACCTGTAACAGGATTTCTTTTATGGCTAGCTGTTGAATGTAGCTTTCTTTTCCATAAAAAACTTGTGTGACTCTCATGAACATTGAAACTTACATAATTAATCACATTTTCCATGTTGCTATGACACTAGAAAACTAAAGTCAAGTTCCTCCCCCAATTATAGAAAGTATATATTTATCTTTTGGTTATATTGATACCTTTCATGGTAAAAGCTTGTATTTCTTCCCAATTATATTAATATATTTTTATAAGCTTTTGTTAGAACAAAAGTGAGATATTAATTAACTCATTAGTTTTAGTATCCTGGTCTTTTTGTTCAAACACACACAAAACCAAGCATGTTAGTAGCACATACACAAAAGTTTGTTAGCCACATGGTCATATCAAGATGAGCCAAACAAAGGCTTTCTTTCAAACATTCTGTTTCTCCAGTCTCCCACTTCTCCATATGTTTCTGTTCTTCATCTGGCTGTTAGCATTTTGTTGCCATGGCACTTATTATTTACACAAACAATAAGCAAGGGAAGAATTCCTGCCCATTTCCTGACAACTATTACTTAGAATTTCAGGCCAAGTGCTTGGGAGTCCAACTCTGTACAGCAGAGATGGTGAGGCAAGATAGGCCCAAGCCGTTTAGTCTGCATTTTGAAAATGGAAGACTTATTTTTTCTAAAATGCCTAGAAGAGTGAAATAAGCTAACAGTATCAGGTGATGTTTCGTATCCATCTAGCCAGCTGGTATTAATTGGGCATATAATATAATATAAAATGAACCAATCAGATTGTGCATCACATTTAGACTCTTACCTTCTATAAACAAGAAACATATCTTTTAGGTGTGTGTGTGTGTGTGTGTGTGTGTGTGTGTGTGTGTGTGTGTGTGTATGTGTGTGTGTTGTAGACATTTGTGTCTATGGTATGTACACATGCATGCTCCCCTTCATGGACATGCATGCAGAGACCAAAGAAGGACATTGGGGATATCTTTTTCTATTGCTTTTTGACTGATTCCCTTGAGTCATGGTCTCACACAGAACCCAAAGCTTCCCATTTGGGCTAGGCATGTTAGCCAGTGAGTTCCAAGAATCTGCCTGTCTCTACTGCCCAACCACAAGCTTGCCCAACAAGTGCTTATCCACTGTACTGTCCTCAACACAGGAAACAGATTTGTAGACATCAGAGGAAAATATAGAGAATTTATGGAGTGCTCTACAGGAGGGTATGTAAAGTTGTTTATCTTGCTCTATGGATCCATGGTAAAGCTTTCATTTTTTTGGAACCTAAGACAAATCAGAAAATACATTATCCTGCAATATCTTCCCAAATAAATCATATCTACATATCAACAGGGTGTTTATTATACAGTGGCTTCTGTCTGTAAAAGAAAATGTTAAGAAAGCTTTCAAAGTGTACAATAACATCGTTTCCCCCTCATTCACAATGGTAGATAGGACAGCAGGAATAAGTACAATGAGGCATTGGACACAGTGGGAAGAGTCGGCACAGAACAAGCGAGAATGCTTTGGTCAAACTGTTTACTGATCCTGAGCTGTTTTTGACTGTATAAGATGTGGGCTCTACATTCTACTTCTCAAGGCTGCTGAGAAAACAAACAAACAAATGACAACAACAAAAACCAGGGGAAGGGGGCAGTGCTTACAATGTGGCAAAATAAAAGTGAGAAGACGATTGGACAGATGGTTCAGCAGCTAAGAGCACTGGCTGCTCTTACAGAGGACCCAGGTTTAATTCCCAGCACCTACGTTGTGGTTCACCATGGTCTCTTAACCTCAGGCCCAGGAACCAGGCATGCATGTGGTGTACATACATACACATACACACATGCAGTTAAAACACCCACACACATAAAATAAAAATAATTTTAAAACCTTAATAAACAGGAGAAAGACAGGATGCCAGACTACAGGCTTCCAAGTCTGCTTCCTTCTGTCACTCGATGCCCAGCCCTAGGTGTCAGTGTCCTACAAAACGCAGCCACTTGTCTCATCTCCCACTTGGGATTACTATGAAGAATAAACAACATACACAAAATGCTTAGCACATAATCAGCATGCAGCACATATTTAACTGTCATTAACAATGCCTAACACATTAGAAGCGGTCAGCTACCCTCACTATCACTAATAGCATGGGCCCCAGTGAGGAGGACTAGGGTCCCAAGTCTCATGGGTTTAAAGCCCTTTGGCATCATTCATTATTCTTTCCTTCCACAAATAGGAAAAGTCATGTCCTCATTTGCTGGAGGCAGAGTCTGGTCTGTAACACAGGGCTTCGGGCTTCTAGTCCTCCATGCTTGCCTAGAAACCACACTGCATACCTGGTCCTTCTGCTTCCAGGAATGATGGGGTCATTATGGAAACCAGTTCCTCATGACTATGCTCATAAAGGGAAAATGCTGGGAAAAGACTTAGCATTGGGCTAGGTAGAGGCTGCCACTGGTGACAAGGCACAACTCAACAATGTGCTTGATCCACAGAATATGTATCTGTAAGGCATTAATAATTAACTTTTTGTGAAACTGGCCAAAGGTTTATAAATTAAAAATACAACCTGATAGGAAATCATAATGACTTTGGGAAATTAAAGACTGATAAATTATACTTTAGGATAGGGCCAAGCCATGGAGTCATTAACCACATAAAGATCTTGCTTTGTCTTTTTAATATGAGAAAATTTACTCGGGTCTTCAGAGGTTTTTCGGGTAGTGACAAAGAAGTACTCAAACAGGATTCTCATGAACAAGATTTTCAAAAGAAAAAAAGAAAGAGAGAGAGAGAGAGAGAGAGAGAGAGAGAGAGAGAGAGAGAGGGAGGGAGGGAGGGAGGGAGGGAGGGAGGGAGGAAGGAAGGAAGGAAGGAAGGAAGGAAGGAAGGAAGGAAGGAAAAAGAGTATTGTGATCATGGTTAAAATATTTTAAAGGAAATATTATTCCAAGTGTTTAATTCAGTACATACTTCAAACGCCAAACAGAAACCAAGAGGACAAGCGGCTGATTACAGAGATGAGGCAGTTCAAGTTTGAAGCATCGTGAGAGTTTATGGTTTATAGCACAAAGCTCAAATAGAAGGTAGCCATAAATAGGAGAAATGTCATGGTCTTACAAGTGGCCAAAGTCCCGGTCACCATTTATTGAGAGTTCATTAGGGCTAGACACTGAATGGACCTATGTGCCTTTATTCTTCTTCACAAATGAACTGATTAGAAGCTGCGGTGGTTTGAAAGAAAATGGCCCCCAAAGGGAATGGTGCTATTAGAAGGTGTGGCCTTGTTGGAGGAAGTGTGTCACTGTGTGGGTGACTTTGAGGTCTCTTTTGCTCTAGTTTCACTCAGTGTGACAGTCAACAGGCTTCCTGATGCCTATGAGTCTTAGCACTCTCAGCCCCAGCACCACATCTGCCTGCATGCTTCCATGCTCCCCTTCATGATGATAACAAACTGAACCTCTGAAACTATAAGTGAGCCCCCCCCCATTAAATGTTTTTTACATAAGGGAAATGTTTTCTATATAAGATCATGGTGTCTCTTCACAGTACTAAAATCCCAAACAAACACAGATGATATTATAGTGCCATTGCAGAAGTTCAGGGAAGGATGTAAGATGCTCTCTCTTGCAGGAGAGCAGTGACTGTCACCAAATGCTTGGGGACACATCCCATGCCCCCGACAAAAGTCTAGTTACTCTGTTCATGTAGCTCAGTTAAGCCTGGCCACAGTCTCCTCAGGTTGTTGCTAAAGTTACTCATCACTCACTTTACTGGATAAGGTTAAAGCAAGTTGACCCAAGATCAACTAACAGAAGTGGCTCAGCAGGATGATAAAGCCCCATAACTAACCCATTACACAATAACAAGCAAAGGGAGACAAGTGTTGTACAATCTCATTGTATGTGGAATCTGGACAAGTCAAACCAAGTACAGAGTAGTGTGGCAGTGAGCACGGACTAGTGAGGAGGATGGGACACAGTCAGGACGGTGCCAGGCAGAGGGCACAAGGGTTCATTTAGACTAGAGGAGCAAGTGAGCGCCTGCATGGCACAATGATGGGTGTGAGTAATCATGATACATGCTAAGTCAGTGTCAAATGTCCCCACCTCAAAATGACAAGTGTATGAGGTGACATACAGCCTAATTCACCTGGCAGTCATCTTCCATCATAACATCTCACCGTACCCCACAAATACCTACAATTATTTGTTAGCTAAAATAAATTGGAAAAAGAACAGCATGAAACAGCAAGTGTAAAGAAAGTCTCCATTTGCAAACCTTTAACTCTTTAGTAGTGAAGATCCAAGCTGCCTACGCCATCTCTAGGGTGGAAGTGTGGAAGGGACTGCCTTGGCAGTTGCTGAGGAACAAAACATGGAGCTGAGCTAGAGGTACCTAGAGCTGACTTCAGAAGGTGGTATTTGCTAAGCTGTGTTACAGTTCGTGCCAATACAGGACTGTGATTTATCACAGCAGAGGCAACATGGTCACTATGGAACAACTTGCTAACTGGAACAGTAAATCAGGGAAGAAAAGGGAGGTTTATGCACTTCAAAAGCCCAGGAGCAGGGAATGAATGAAGGGGTTAAAGAGAAGAATGAAGTGGAGATTGAAAAACAAAAAACAAAACAAAACAAACAAACCTGAAATACATCAACTCCATTCCACAGGCAGACAAAGATAACACAATATAAGCAGGCTTATGGGGATTATCTTCATTAAATCATAGCTATTAGAACTGAGATAGCTCAGTCATGTACCACATGAAGTATAAGCATGAGGACCAGTGTTCTATCCACCAGAGCATACACACACACACACACACACACACACACACACACACACACCACACACAAATAAAATAATGACTGAGATATACACTCATTGCCAACTTGTGCCCTTTACACAGTGTACTTGCCCATGTGCATCTACATATAAGCATGTGTGTCCATGCCTGTGTACACATGTACATGCACATACAAACAATAGATGTATGAGGGTATCCTTCTACATGGAAGGCAGTCTGTGACAGAGTTTGGACCATCTTGAAGGATAAACAGGAAAGTCAGGCAGGAGCAATAAGTAATTTTTTAAATTGGTAATAATTCATGTTTTCAAATTGCACCTACTTAACTTGAACAATATCCCAAAACATCTAAATCATCAAATAAACATAAAGTGCAGTGAATATACATTACTGAATATATTTTTTTCTTCTATTTAAAACATAAGCTCTCTGTTTACCTAACTTTGGAAAGTCAAACCTTACTCTAGTGTGCCTTACTCTAGTGAATTCTTTTCTGGCCAAGCATGAGAGACTGTCATTGGCTTAGTGAGTAAGTGGCCATGACACAGAACAATGGAGAATTCAACAACTACAAGTCAAGAAGGAACAGTTACTTCTCATGACTGTCTGGAAGCAAGCAGCCACTGCTCAAGGTCAAGACTGAGAATATAGCCAGATAGAGTGAGTGGTAGCTACACCATCCCTCTTGCTTCTCTGACTTCTCTCAGGGTTCTTTGTTTTTCGTCCCTGATGACAACTGTCCATATAGCTACTCTCTTCTCATGATGACAAACAGGAAAAACAAAACAAAAATCCCCACTCAGTTTCTTTCTCATGTAATGTGTTCCCCACCATGCCCAAGAGATCCAAAGCTCAAAGGACCTTGAAGCTTTTATCAATGCCACTCAATGTCAAAGACAGGAAATAAAAATATTTTTCTTTTCCGCCTCATACAATACCCCTTTGTGAAACTGCTAAAAAAAAAACTAGAAATAGAAAATTTGAAATATTTCAAGTGAGAGATATTCATCAAAATATTTCCTTCTGCTAAAAATATCTCCAAGCTTTTCTTAGCATTCCAAGTTACACAGCACTGAACTTCAACGTGATTAATCTGTTTCACTCTTGTAGTGAAAGGAACTCTGAGGTCACCACAAAGGCGACAGCAAGGAACTGTCCTGTGGGACAGAAGTCCCTGTAGGCATGTGTCAAGTCAGAGGGTTGTTTTCACAATGGAAATAGGACAGGTGGGCAAGAGAAGAGAGAATAATATAAATTACTGCATCCTCATTACCTGGCAAGGACCCAGGAGGTAACTTAGGCAAGTTGGAGAGTCCCTGAAGGCTAAGCCTATGACAGCAAAGTGTGGGTGTTCTCATCAGCTGCCCAGCACAGATAAATGAGGTCCTTAGTTTGGGAGCTTAACCGTGTTCGTGTCAGTTGGGCTGACCTAGCAACTAGGTAAGAGAGGACAGTAGGAGGTGTGTGGTATTGGGTGGGCTCAGACATTAGAGATCCAGTGAAGTAAAGATACACACAGAGAGATATACATGATGGAAACAGGGCTTTAGGGAACAGGGTGAATATGGTAATGGAAAGCAAGGGAGTTTCAGGGCACCAGAGGCTCCTCCTGGCCTCCTTCCTTAATGGCTTCTACTCACCACACCAGTCCCCTGGGCTCAGCTCCTCTCCTCAACAGAAGAAAAGTAGATGACAGCCAAGTTTGCTTCAAGTCCTGCCAAGAAAATCTTTGCACACACACACACACACACACACACACACACACACACACACACACTTTAAATATCATGCTATTATGGTTATTATTTTTTTCATTAGTTTCCAAGGCACATAGACACACAGGGAAAGATTGCTTTTATTCAAAGGGCTCAAGAATGTTCACAGTCTATCAAGGATCTGCTATGCCCTTCAGTTGTTTCACCAGCTGTATCTGTTCTCTAGAGGTTGGGAGCTTTATTCCAGAGTGACTGATCTTTCAGTTGGCCCATTAGAACCCAAAGCATAGTAAGTAAAGCCTCCAGTATAATCATAGGCCTGTAGCTGAGCAGGCTTGGGGGACATGGGTAGGCAGTCAGGAAAGGATCCCCACGGGAGACAAAGTTGAATTCCAGATAGAAATAAAAATGTAAATATCTAAAGAAGGATGATTTCCACAACGGCGAGTTTGTTGACATGCCCTACAAATCTGTCATTCACACATGCAAAACAAATGAGGGGGAGGGACAAACTAGGATGTGAAAGATGTCAAAGTGATAAAAAATTAATCTCAAAGTGAATGCATGCTACACACTTTATGGAAAGGTGTAGACAGATATCTTTGTATCGTCGTCATCATCATCATAGCCCGACAGTCAAGATATCAGGATCTCAAATGGCAGTGGTGCTCTGAGGCTAAGGGGCCTGACAGAGGATCTAAGATCTGGGTGGGAGAATTGAGGTGATGACAGCATCCCTTCATGTGTTGCCAATCAACCATGTTCATAAAGAAGATGCAATGACTATGAGCACTTCATCCAAGTGCCCATAGAAAAAAGAAAAGCTTCATTCTGAAGTGTTTATCTAATTATTCTTTATCAATAAAAACTCGGGAATCAGATATTAGGGTTAAGAACCTAAATGCTCAGAGAAACGGCAAAGAAGCAACCAGTGACCCCCCTCCTCTCCTTCATCCATCTAAAAGAATATTTAGCAAGAATATTTCCAAGCTCCTCCCTACTACTTCCTGTGTCTATCTGTCCTCTGTCCTCCAAAACCTCTATGACTAATTGTGGTCAGCTAGTAGCTAGCTTCACCCTCTGAATCAAAGTAAATGTTATTGTCAGTCTTGGGAGTGTCAGAGTGGAATCAAAATATCCTATAACATATCATTCAATTCAGGCCCTCATTGCTGCTCAGTACAGTGAGACTCGGGTCTACATGCTCTCCATACTACCCCACTTCTACTTTGACCAAACGAACTGCATCCCTGAGTTTCTCCACAATTTTCCTCCCAATGAGGTTCCAACATTTGAGAGTAACAACAGATTCTGTACATTTGGCAGCAATGCCATTGCCTACAGTATTGTGTGAGCAAGGAGGAGCTATGGAGAAGTAGCCCAGAGGCAGCAACTCACACGGTGCAGTGGGTGAGCTTTGCTAATAGTAAGATAGTAACATCATTCCTCTAGCCACCCAGGAACACCTTCGTGTTTCCCACCAGGGGCATCATGTACCACAACAAACAGACCACTGAAAATGCAAAGGAGGATGTGAGGTGAATCCTGGGGCTGATGGACACACACTCAAAGATGAGGATTTTTCTGGTGGTAATGATATCACTGGCTGATATCACAGTTGTCTGTTCCCTGCTGTGGCTCTAGAAACGGGTCATAGAGCCTTCTTTTTGCTAGACCTACCACATTACCAAATAGTGGTTTCTCACTTGCATTAATTAGTCCAAGTTCGTGGCTATCATGGGGGTGTGGGTGAAAAGATGGCCCAGCTTAATGCTAAGCAGTCTGCACAGAGATAGCCTCAGAAGGATACCCCAAGGAAAGAAAAGGGTTCATGGGAAGAGAAGAAGAAACTCCAGGCTGAGTGGAAAGAAGAAAAAAGGCAGCTATCACAGTTCCTGAAGGGGAGAAAGATGCATGTGAGCAGGAATGTGCTGCTGAGCCCAAGGCCTAGAGCCCTGTCACTCACCTTCCCAAGAGTATTTTTGTGTTGGATAAGTTTAAGCACACGTGCTCCAATGAGGCCATTCTCGTTGTGGCTCTGCCCTATTTTGGGAGCACTTTGATAAGGATGGCTGATCCCTGTGGTATGCTGAGTTCTGTTTCTCTGAAGAGCCTCCTCAAACCTTCATGAGTTGTATGTAACATCATCACAGGACTAAACCAGAGATTGGACACACTGGGGAAGAATGCCTTTGCTAGTGCTGCCCTCTTTGGAACCAGCAACAACAGATCAATTTCTCGTGTTTGGGTTAACTGAAGCCAAGAGCACACCTCTCCTCTGAGTTTAGATTGGCAGGTAGACTTTGTGTCACATATATGGTGGAAACTGGATCCTAGCAGCCAAGAGACCCTGGTTTGAGAGTATTTTTCATAAGACATGGAAAATAAACATATAATTCATATATTTTATATCTTTATATGTACATGTGCAATTATGTAGTAACATATTTCTTTTAAAAACATGTGCATGTTTAGAACCAAAACTAAATACCATTAGACATTCTGAGCCCTGAGGTCGACCAGCTATCCTGGGAACATTCACTAGGGATAAAAGTGCTGGATCCACTGAAGGAATTGGCATTCAAATCTCTTAGATACTGTTCTATGTTATCTTCTCCTTTACATATTTGATGCAATTAGCTTTTATCAAATCAGGATATTAATCACCCAAAAAGCCCACACTGATGATAACAGAGGCTCATTATTTCTTGAGAGTCAATGGCTTCCTTGGCCATTACACATAGTAATTAGTAACAGGTAATTCTTCAGGACTATTACAAGAAGTAGTTCATAATTCCTTTAGCTCTGATGATCACCATGTGAGGATTCATCTACAGAAGCACTGCATAGGTGGTTTTTCTTTCTTCTTGTTAATACTTACTGATGTAAAACACTCCCACTATGGAAACATGCAGAGCAGTATCCCTCACAGTGAGACAGAATGTGAGCCCTATGATGGAATGATGTCTGCAAAATGATGAGGTGGGAAAATTCCTGTGTATGTTTATTTGAAGAGAATAGAAGACAAATTTATTGAAGGGAAGAGAACAGGGTCACTGTCAGAGAACAGCAGGGGTATCTAAGGGGGAAATGAGGGAAAGAGACAGCTTTTCCTTCCATTCTTCTCCCTGCCCCCTCTTTTACTTTCCTCCTCCCTCCCCCTCAATTCTTTTTTTCTCTCTCCCCTCTTTACTATTTCTCACTTTTCTTTCTTACCAGTCTATTCATATCACTTTTTTTCTATGGGTATTTTTCTTCCTAAAAGTTATTACTAGATAAGTAGGTAGGTATATAGGTAGATGAGTGGGAGGGCAGAATAATTTGAGTCCAGACACATCTACCATCAGTCCCATCTGTGTACAGGTAAACACACATCCAAGAATATCCTAAGTTTCCCCATGTTTTAAAGTGAATATGTAGAAGCAGCAATGTGGATAAAAATCAATATATTGGAAATTTCTAGGTTGGTTAGATAAATTTTAAAATGAACAAGGAAGTCAAAATAAAATTCTATCAAAAATGATTCCAGCAGAATCTGGGCTGGACTGAAAAATCCCAAGATATATAACAGGGTAAAGTGATTCAACCAGAGCTGTGCTGTGGCCCAGAGAAGTCAAGAAGAAGCCAGGGCAAGCAGAGCAATTCCAGGCCACTGCTCATCCCACAAATATGGCTGAGGTCAATGTTTCAGAGGTCAGTCCAGGGTTTAGCCCTTGGAGAGGCAGGGAAACCACAGCAACTTTTCAAGATGTACTCTTCATGGTATTTGCAGGGACAGCCAGCAACAGCTAGGGGGCTGTTTACCAGCAGCATTCTCCAGCACCTCCCTCAGAAATGAATGTAGAAACTCCTGCCAAAACTTACATGGGAACCAAAGAACCTGAGTATAGCCATGTAAAACATGCCCTAGTCATTTCGTAACCTCCAGCTCCTTGCAGATGGCTGCTGTGGAAGAAATGACTACTTACAGAAAACAGAGCCTAGGAATCCATCCAGACTCCAGAAAAGAAAGCATAGAAAAAATTAACAGCACGCTCTGAAATTCAGAGCTCCCCGATGTCTAGGAATAAAAGATTGACAAAGAGGGAGGGAGTGGGGTCAAGGGCAAGTACAGGTTACTGTTGAGGGTGGTCAATGTCAAAAAGGACGGGCCACATTAAAGTAGATGTTCAACAGACTGGAGAAGCCAGGGAGAAATTAGTACATCTTACTTACCCAAGAGATGTGAGGCTCTGGGCTCTGGAAGGGACCAAATACAAGCTTGATAGCTAAAATTGTACCAGAAGCCATGGAGTCATTAAGCCATCTGATCAAAGCTGGGCCTTAGGAGTCTTGGGACATTTGGAACCAATTACCTAGGGCTCATCCTTATCTCTCCTTTATATCAATTTTCAGAACAGTTTGGTAGGCCACTCTATACATAGACAACCCTCCCTGCTTCATCTTACAGCTGCCTAGGACTGAGTACAGTAACACTGTCCTTCTAAATCTACTGGGCATTCCTCTCTAAAGCATCAGGAAAAGGGGCATGGAGCTGAGTTTCTTAGTCTGATTAGTTGTTGGCACCCTGAAATCTACTACAACCTGAAGAGTTCATACAGCAGCATCTATCACCTGACATCTGGTTTAGTACCTGGGTGGAGCAGAGGTACAGTCAGTATTCAGGAAAGATGAGAGAGAGAGAGAGAGAGAGAGAGAGAGAGAGAGAGAGAGAGAGAGAGAGAGAGAGAGAGAGAGAGAGAGAGAGAGGGGCTGTCATTCATGCATGCACACTGGCACATTCACCACACACACTCACACACACTCAATGCATGTATACTCACTCATACATATACTCATACACATACCATTCTCTCTTTCTCTCTCTCTCACGCACGCGCGCGCACACACACACACACACACACACACACACACACACACACACACACACACACACACAAACTTGAGAGCCCAAATCTCAAAAGACTCCAGATTCAGCTCATTGATTAATCCTCCTCCTTCGCCACTTCCTCCTTTACTGCTCTCTTCTCCCTCTTGTTCCTCCTTCTTCTCTTCCTTTTACTTTCCTTTCTTCTTTTCCAGCTCTTGCAGGAAAAACAGTAAGGCAGTTATCAAGCCCATTTTACAGGCAAGGAAACACAGGATTTAAATTATTAAGGAATCTGCCAAGAATACACAGGCACGAAGCTGAAAATTCAGGGTTTCAGATAAGGTCAACTGACTGTGCAGAATGTCAGCTGCTAACAAAACATACCACTGCCTTCTGAAAGATAGAGTTTAAGAAGACTGGGGGTTATGAGGAACGCATTATATTCATTCAGCAAATACCTATTGAATAGCTACTGTCTACCAGGTGCTGAAAATGCTACAATGGCATGAGTTTGGGCTCTATGTAGCCACATTCTCACTGCTTCTCTAGTCACTTGGCTTATCATCCAAAGTGGCTGCTGAATATCCTATTCGAGAGAGTCCAGAAAGCAGTTCTTTTCCATGTCTTTAGAGGAAACAATTCCTCTCCTTTTAATATTTCCAAGGACTCTCAACCATTTGGTGACATGAAAGATGCTGAAGGGATAGCTAGGGATATGAAGGCACACAGGGAAATGTATAGCATGAAGACAGGAGGAAGGAGAAAAAAGTATTGTGGCCTTTGTGTGCCTTCCTTCGCAGTCAAATATGGAGGCCTGAAAGAGGTGTATTCTTGTCCCTCCTATGCCTAAGTAAGTTGGAAGAGTTACAGTTATCCATAACACTCAACACACCTGCAGAGAAAGCAAGCTGCAGAGTGTGGCTTCACTCCCTAGGCAGACTCCGAGGGTCCCAGGTAGCTGCAGAAACTTGCAGCCTCTGGCAGTCCCCACCTACACAGGGCAAAACAATTCCCTTCTCCCCCTGCTGCTGAGTCAGCCAGGCTGGAATGGTCCAGTGAGAACAGTTAGACTCTGGAGGCATTTGGTTTATTCGGCACCATGAAGGAAATCGCAGTAGGTCAGGGAGAGAATAAAAATGAGGAGTTGGCAGAATAAAGGTAATAAAAATAAATTTTCCAACGCTATGAAGATGAATCATCTTGCCATGGGGATTCGTGAAGCTGTGTCAGTTTGGTTTTCGATAAATTTGATGACAGGATATTTTCTCCCCTTGATAAGCAGTGCTTTGACAGAATTTTATTAAAAGACCACCAAGGAGTAATCTCCAGTCCTTTCTCTGCCTACTGTGGTGGACCAGGAGCAGTGGGTGAGGCTGGCTATTCAGCCCTTGAATCCAGCCACTACCTCTTCCTCCCTGCCCAGTTTCTTCCCTGATTATTTCCCCCTTTGTTGCCAGGAAAGGGGAGTTTCACAATGCAAAGGGGGCAGTGGAGACGAGCACAGTGAGAGGGAGGTCCTGGGTGAGAGCTACCTCCTAGGTATGTATTCACACCTTTTGGACACCAGGGGCTGTTGGGGATGATGCAGGGTTGGCATCAGTCTTCAAAATACAGCCAGGTTGCTTCTCATTCACAAAATTCTTAACCTCCCTTGAGACATTCACCAGAGTCCACTGTGTCTTAAAGAAGAAAAATAAATCTCTAAAGAAATATGATGCTATCTACAGCATCATTTTTATCAAAATACTTGCTATAGTTAAATAGACTAGACAAAAAAAAGATGATTAGCCATAAAAACAATTTTTAACATGTCCAGGGAGAGATGGGTATGAGGGCATATGCCTGTAATCTTAGCACTCAGGAGGCTAAGACAGGAAAACTGCAAGTTCAAGGCCTACTACTGTGGCCAAGCTACTGATCTGTTGAAATCCTTCCCAATCAGCACATTTCTTTCCAGTGGATGCTAGGACAAGCTGCTTTTCCAACCCTTTACACCTTCCACAGTTCTTCTAGTCTTTCCAAGTCTCCTTGGTTATTCTTCAATACCTCAGTCTCCCCCGGTGAATGCAGGGTTGTTTGTCATGACATACCCCACACCCTCCAGGCACCTGTGCATAGATGCTCAATAAATATTGTTCTTCAATAAGTAAATGGATGGCAGTTAGTGTAATTTTCTAGACCTGGGGAGTACTTTATTTTTTTTTAATGTCTCTCAAAAAATGACTAGAAGGGAAAAATAAGCTTTGAGGGACGATGGGATGAGAAGACATTTCTTCCCTTGCTTTTTCTTTAGTATAAAGTTATTAGGATGATGTGTAATTTTTTCCACTTTATTAGAGCCCACAATAGACCCTGGTACAATGATGAATAAGAAATGTTATTTGGATGCTTGCCTGTTTCTTGTGTCTTGTTTAAAAATTTGTGTAAGTGAATAGATAAGTCATAGATTTCACTCAAAAAATTCTTAACCTCCTCTTGAGTTTGACAAATTAATATAGCCGTGCCTTTAGCTACATACCCTTAAAGGAAAAGACAATATTCTGCTTAGCAGATTTAAAGCCTATTTAAAGCAACTGGTGGTGGGGGAAGGGTGTAAAAAAGTAAAAAGCCATATCAAGGGCTAGTGATAGAAAATTGCTTTTTAAATCACTTTAGCCATAGTCATAAAAAGTAATGTCTTAAACTAAACATAAAAATCGACATAGCCTCCTTCCTTCTCCCCTGAACATCCATCATATACACTTTCCAATAAGAGATCTTACTCACCCCAGCATGTCCTTATACTCTGCACTGAGCTTCAGCAGATCCCCCATACAGAGAGATGGGAGGTGCAGCTGCCCTCACGTGAACGTGAACCTCTCACAGCAGCCCAGATGCCCCTACATTCTCTTGTCCTGCAAGATCCTCACTACCACAGAGCCATGCTCAGAGCAGAGCTGGTTGCAAGAGCTGAAATGCTGATGCAGGGGAGGAGAATGAAGTGCTAGAGAGCTGATTGCCACACTTATTGGGAAGGGAGGCGGGATTCCGCTCCCTCAGAGGAAGAGGGGAAAGGTCCCTAGAGCTCCAGAGACCCAGATACATTTCTGCAAGACAATGTGGTGACAGTCTCCAGCACACAGTAGGCTTGCAATACTGTCAGCCATTCTAGTACTGGACAGAAGGAAGTGTGTCTCAGGGCACAAGGCTCGAGTTCCAACTCTGAGACAAACCAGCTGCAGGGTCCTGAGCCAGTTACCACCTTCTGCATGTCAGTTTCCCCATTTCTAAAAGAATAGTGTTGTTAAATGGTTAAACGTAGTTAGATGGTTCCTAGTCCTGCATTCATGAAAATGAACACAAGCTTAATAAATAGTAAGCACTGCTATGGTTTACTGAAAACATGCTACATACCATCCACCATCATCTTACACATTTAATGTGTGTCAGCTTGCTTGGTCCCATAATGCCGAAAGGAGATTTATTAGCCCCATTTTATAGATGAGGAAACTATCACACGCTCTCTGTGAATTCCCATGAACATAAAAGATCATTATATCCATTCAGTGTTTTGAATTTAAATGGTAGCATTTAATGTCTGTTCTTGAAACTGAGATGACATCTGAGAATGGAATCCAGTACTGTTGAGTGATTAATGTGTTTACAGTCTCTGCTGGTGTAATTCTGAGATACCAGTATTTATGGCTATAGTCGCTCATGCTACTGCAGAATCCATTTTCCACCTGTTGTTTTTTATTAAAACTCCATAAAGGGCATAAAATATTTCTTTGTGCAGATTCTAAAAACAGGGTCTTGAAATATGTGACCAGAAATACCGTGTGTGGATTTACTGTTTGGAATTTTCAGGTGCCATAAAACATAGTGTTTACAACCAATCCATCACTTATAAAAGTTTATTAGATTGATAGGCCAGCAGACTCTCTGGTATCCTGCCATTTATTGACACCAATATATCATAGTAGGTTGGCTTTTAACATTTATTAATAACTTCTGTGTTCCCTGGTCCTTTCACTGTTCCCTCCCATCACACCTTCCTTTATCACTATTGTCATTTACTCTACTTTTTAGGTAAAATATTTACTTTAAAAGAGTTTTCAAATTTACAGAAAATTTGCAAAAATAAAAGAGCTGCAGTACAACCGAGACCCTGAATCTCAATGCTTGGGACTGTCTGTAACAGCTGGGGAAAAGATGCATGCAGAGTGCAGTGAACCAAACTCAGTGTTTCCTCTCAGATTTCCTTCATTTCCCCTAATGTTCTTTTTCAGCTCTTTGATACCATCTAGGCCAGCACATTACATTGTCAGCAAGTATCCTTAGCTTTCTCGGGACTTTCTTTGCTTCTGAAACTTGTCCTGTTCCATGACCTTGACAATTGTGAAGAGCTCTGCTCCAGTACCTTCTAGGATGATTTCTACTTGACTTTGCTGTGTTTTTCCCTTTTATTTTATAGTTTTGTTTTGTTTCCACTTTTTTATGGGGGTGGGCGTGGCTGTCTCACTGTTTTCCAGGTTGGTCCTGGTTTCAAGTGACCCTTCTGCTTCCACTCCTTAAGTAACTGGGACTACAGGTCTGTACCACCATGCCTATTGGCCATCATGTTTTAAAGCTTTATATGGGAGTCAAACAGAAGCTATACAGGGAAAAAAATATAACTTTGGAAAATCCAGCTAAACAGTGAGGCCTTTATTCAGCTACCCTGTATTTCACACTGCTAAGAGGACAAGATCGACACAAACTAACTTTCACCTCCACTTTTAGATGAATGTGGAACCATGCTTCTAGCTGGAAGCCAGTTAATTGCCGGATAGGTGTCTAGTGATTCTTTTGAAATGCTTGCCAAGACAAACTCCCAACAAACACAGTCTCAGAGGAAGGCACACTGGAAGAGCAATGTTGTTTCAGACAAGTATGGCCTACTGCTCATTAGTGCTTTCCAGCAGGTAGGGACTTTGTTTTTTGTCTGTTTGTTTGTTTCTTGTCAAACTGTAGAACCCCCCTGAACTCAAGTTGGAAGTCTATGGTAAGAACTAGCTCCAAGGAAATTTCTTTATATAAGTTGTGACTATGAAAAACAGGTAAGATTCAGAATATGTGTTCCTGCTCTTATATATTTTTCCTCACAGGTCCTAATTAAAGGTTTTATTCCCAAGAGGGGAAAGCAAGGAAGTGATGTAATGTCATAAGCTGCTGAACTCTGCCCAGTGAAAGATAAGGGGAAACAACCAGGCTCTTTCTTCAAAGAAAGGTTTGTTTTTTCTTCCCCCAGAGACAGGAAGCAGAAAAAAAAAAAAACCAAGAGGAAGAATAAAAAGCTTACAGAATTTCTATATATAACTCCCACCTTTGCAGGGACACAAAACAAGCGTGGAAACAAGTGTAGGAAGTAATTTATAGTGCATGGGGAGGTTATTCGACTTCAGTGAGTGACTCCAGTCATTCACAGTATGTGTAAGTAAGAAGTTAGGTGGCTGGCTGACCCACTGTAATGTAAACTGTACCCCCATAACTCAGAATTTGATTGTATTTGACTTTAAAGAGGTCATTAAGTTACAGCACATCATCTCAGTGAAACCTAAGCCAAGCTGTGATGGTGCCCTCATAAAAAGTAGAAATGCAGACACAGATAAGCATGTAACAATGCAAAAGATGGCCATGTCCATGGTAAAGGAAAAGGCTCAGAAGAAACCAGGCCTCGTCACCCCTGGATCTTGAACTTTCACATCCCTCCAGAACTGTGAAATAAACAGAATACTGTTGCTCAGGCTCACCAGTGTGTGGCACTTATCACAGCAGCAGAGCAAACTGACACTCGCCTGGCACTAACAGTAAAAGCCAAGGGGTAGGAGAGGGGCTTAGAGCATGAGTCTGCTGTGGCTTACCTAACAAGCTGTCAGTCAGTTAGACAAAGTACTTTAAAGTCTCCATCTGTCCTGACTTCAAATCCAACTACAATAATCAATGACACCCCCCATCCCCATGGCCTCAAGTCCCCTTTGTCTCTCTCCTTTTCCTTGAGTCCCCTCAGTACTGACCAAGCACACCTAAAGACAAGACTACAATTGGAGGTGAGGGGAAATTCAAAGTTTATGATTATAGGACATGAAACAATTTTGTTTTTGTCTATACTTCAGCATAAAGACTTCATGCCAAAAGTTTCCATTCATTAACTGAGTCCAAATTTTGTTATTTCCCCCCTGGGTTCCAACCCAACATGTCCTTTGCTCTGCCAGACAGCTGCTCATGACAGTCTCTTAGAGATAGCCAAGTCAGTACATCCAAAACAGAACTGATCTTTGTTCTTGGAACCCATTTCCCATTCCCCTGCTCCCATGATCCCTATTAATGGCATTAGCATCCTCCAAGTGCTCAGGTCCAAACATGGATGTCATCTTCCTAGCATTATTTATTGTGTTTTACCATGTCCAATGCATACATATTTTAACATCTGAAATAAAGTTGCCTCTTTCCATTGCTGGTGCCTTAGCATTGTGTCATAATTGAATTGGCAGGTGTTTTTTATTAGCTAGACTCTTAAAGACAGTATATCTTATAAAATGATGGCTTATTGCATTTGGAGACAAATTCTATCTTCTCATGTTCATTCCCCCTGGCCTTCATCTAGAAGTAGATGCGTATCATCTCTCATTTGGATTTCTTGTCTTCTAATCAACTGATTTTATTCCTGGTTTCTTCACATCACTGGCTTCCCACATTGTTAGTGTTTATATCTGAAATGTCTTCCCAAAGTTCATGTGTTAAAAGCTTGGTCCTCATCACAGCAGTATGAAGAGGCGGGGCCATGGGAAGTGACTGGATCATGAGTTTGTGAACTTATACATTGATGAAGTCACAGCTGAGCAGGCTATTATGAGACAAGCCTAGTGGGAGAAGATAGGTCACCAGAAATGTGTTATTGGAGGATATATTTTCTCCAGTCTCTTCTCTGCTTGTTTCCTTCATGGCTGCCGTAAGGAGAGGAGTCTCCTCTGCCACACATTCCTACTTCCATAACACCCTGCCTCCTGCCAAGCCCAAAGCAACAGAGTCAGATGATCTTGAATGAAATCTGTAAAAACAAACCACAAAAAACACCTTTTGCCCTGTAGGTTTTTCATCTCAGGTGTCTTGTCATAGTGATAGAAAGCTGGCTAGCCACATACCTGCAGAGTTATCTACAATACAGAAGTTCTTTGCTTTCAATGGGTCCCAGTGCAGGAAAAATGAGACCAACTCTATGTACGTGACATTTCTGGACTCAGTGTACCCTTTCTGGTTCTCTTTTCAAAACACTAACTTTGCTCAAAGATCCTTAGCTTTATATACAGTCATACAGGAAGACTGTCCACTCACGGACAACATCTAAGCTCTTCTGGTTTGACCCTCTACATTCCTAACAAGAACATCATTTCCATGACTTCAATGCTCTTTGTGTTCATAGGAGTCTTGGTGGCATCTCACCTTCCAAAGCAGGTTTTGACCTCAAGTCAACACACCTTCCTTGTTCATCACTGTGTATTAGACTCTTTAGAACTGGGTCTACAGTTGACCCAGTGTTAGACTTATTTATTTGCCTCCTAGAAGGAGGTTCCCTAACAGTAGAGAAGTAAAGGTTATGTCTTATGTCAGAAATAGATTCTCATTTGGAAGGCAAGAGAAAACAAACCATCTCTTTTTGGTACAACACACACGCATGCGCGCGCACACACATTGCACAAAAATAAAAGGAAGAAACAAGTTGGATGTTATACAAGAGAGACTGTAATATTTAAAGTCTTATGACTCTAGGAACATGTCTTCAGAAGAAGGAGAGATTTGCAGGTCAGTAGAGATGCTCCTAGGTTTACAATGGTGATAAGTCCTGACATACACAGCGTAAGTTGAAAATGCAATTAACATATATTCTCCCACCAAACATCACACCCAGGGACACAGTAGTGTATGTTGTTTACTCTTACGTATGTGTGAGTCACTGGAAATGCTGGCTCCTGCAACTGTCAGGATTTAGAATGTCATACTGCACACCACCAGCCCAGGAAAATATCAAAGTATATATTCTACTGAATGGACAACACTTTGCACCATAGTAAAGTCAAAACATTGTGAACCAAACCAACTGGAGAATGTATGTACAATGATTTCATGCCCTGTGACACAAAAGTCTGAAGGCTCCAAGGGATCACTCTGGTATTCGAGCCCTTACACAATCTCCTTCAGTGGAAGGGGGGGTGAACCCAGTGGCTTGCTTTTAATTAAATGAGTATGGCAGAAGTGATGGAATGCCACTTCAGAGATTAAGGTATAAAGGGCCATGACTTCTGCCTGAAGTGTTTGTGTTCTCTCTCATTCCCCCTCTTTTTTTCTCCCTCCCTCTTTCCTTCTCTCCATCTCCCCACCTCCTCCTTTTAAGCAACTTCCCTAAGCTTTACTCAGACTCCTAACCCATAGGAACCATGTGATAACCAATGTTGTGGGGTTTTAGCTGCGAAGTTGGTTAGGCAATTTGTTACACAGCAGTGGATAACTAATAAACTCTCCAAATAAGAAAACCTGAGGAGAGGTCAGAAGTACAGGGTAAGCATAACAAACAAAGCTTATCAAAACTTCTGCCCAGAGCTGGACAAGGAGACTAATTTGTCAGTCTGTTCTAAGCATATTAGCGAACACACACAAGTTACATGCACAGCAAACAGTAGTGTGTGTTGTTTGTCCTTATGTATGTATGTATGACTGGAAGCTATGACTCTTGCCACTGTCAAGATTTAGAATGGCATGCTGTACATCATCATTCCAGGAAAAGATCAAAGTATAGCTTCTACTGAATGAGCATCACTTTTACACTATGGTAAAATAGAAAAGAAAAAAAAAGTGAACCAAAACAGTTGGCAAGTGTATGTACAATTCTTTCACCTTAGTGACAGATTCTCACAGTATCCTCTGTTTCACTGGTCATCAGAATGCTCCTTTGACCCATCTAACTCACTGTGGAGAAAGGCTGTCATCATTTAATAGGCCATATCTGCATAATCATTACATAGCCATATCTTCTAGGTTGGGTCTGATTCCACTTAATTGTGGTCTGATTCCTGAAGAATCATGGATGTGAGAGAGAAACGTGGACTCTAATATAGCCTGAGAAGAGCCTGAAAAGCCTCTATTATCATGTGCTTAAATTCCATTCCATTTACATCTGAGAGCTTTATAAAAGTATAGGAAAAGATGAGGCCCAGAATGATCTGCACATTTACAAGCTAATTGTGGAGACTGTTGCAACCAGCACACAGCCAGAAATGACCTAGAAGACATCAAATAAACTACTCCTGTCCCCAGTTCATGTTCCATATTCAACTAAACACAGGGTTGAATGAACCAAAAAAGGAAAAAAGCCCCTCACTTTTTTTTTTTGTTGTTATTGATTTTCCCCTCTACAGTCTGTACTCTTTTAAGTATAAACCAAGTAAAATGCTAACAACCATCCTGACTGCAGCTTGGCCTTGGCACCATCTTTGACAGCAGTGCATTGAGCATTCCTCCTGTGTACCATGTGGGAACACAAGCAAGGCTTCCCATACTGTGCCAGGGATGAGGATAAAAGAAGATGTGTCACGAAATTCAGTTCTGGATGAGATACTCCACAAGATCTATTCACTTCCCCCAGTGAAACATGCTTCCTTCACAAAGAACATTCAGCTACCAGTTCTCACTTGTCTCACCCACAGAGAGCCTTGCCATCAGGGTTGCCCAAGTACATCACACAGTGACCCACAAGACACCAGGGTGGGGCTCCAAGCCTCCTCTCCTTCCTCATCTAGAGTGGGAATGCTAAGTCTTTGTGTCCTTAGGTCTTTGTTGCCCCAAATCAGAATCCCCAGTGAGGGCAGCTCTATCTAGCTAGGGTAATTGGCACTAGAAAAGGCTAGTCTTTGGCTACATCAGAAAAAAAAAGGTAAGAGAAAAAAGGCAAGATCTGGTACAGCATGAGTCGGTGCTGTTTTAGTTGCTGGTAGGGGAATGTTTAAAGGGAGCTGGTGTGCATGAAATATATGTATGTACCAGGGGTGTATGTGTGTGTGTGTGTACAGAAAGGAAAAGGAAGATGTCATTTTAGGAAGTTTTGTTGTATGCTTGTAAGTGGAATCATGATTTTTCAAAAAGTCTTAGCCAAACATCCTAATATTCAAAAAAGTCATTTTTACATGTATGATTATTTGCCTGTTAGTATGTATGTATACCACATACAAGCCTGGTGTCTGTGGAGGCCAGAAGAGGGGCCAGATCCCTTGGAACTGGAGTTGTAGACAGTTGTAAGTCACCATATGGATTCTGGGAGCCAAACTAGGATTCTCTATAAGAGCAGCAATTGCTCTTAACCACCAGCCACTTCTCCAGCTTCAGATTTTTTTAACGCCTTCTTATTATGGGTAGTCAGACTATATACTTCACTGACCCATTGCTGGGATGTAGCCGCATGAAGTTTGACTTAATAGAGCTGCCAGAAATACTTCATTCAGGGCCACAGCCCCCTGCCTTGAATTCATTAAGAGAATACATCTGAAACGAGAAGGGTGGTGGTGGCTTTCTAAAACCATGTGAGGTCTCCTTGGAGGTCAAGGCTTCCAAACAAATGTTTGGAAATATTGCATTCAGGTCTATGTGATGAGGGGCCAGTGTGACACAGCAGAAAAGTCACAGTACCCAATGCTCGGTGAACCCGGCTTTAAGTTCCAACCCCATCTCATTAACTGGAGAGGGGAGTGAATGAGACTGAATGAACAGTGTGGTTCCTGAGATCCAGCCAGGGTCCAGCAAGCATCTCAGTGTGAATGCAAAGAGTAAGAAGCCAGTCCGGTGCTGGACCTGGCACAGAACAGACATTTAACGGGTGAGTGTAAACGCTGTGATAGCTACACCCTGGTCCTCCTTGCTGTCTACTTTGCCTCCCTTGTGGATGAAAGTAATGACTTTAATGGGAATAAAGACAGAAGGAAGGAAGAGAAATTTTGGTGAGCCTTCTCTGAACTAGCCCATAAGATTAAATGGAGGAGGGTGGAAGCTAGCAATACTGAGAGAAGTGATAGCCTATCTACCCCAATGACAACACAGGGAAGCATACCTCAGGGTAGGCTCTGAGGAGACCTCTCATTGGCTGGTGGACACCCTAACACCTGGGACTCAAGTTTACTATCTTGTTTGTCCTTTTCTTAAAGAGATGAAGTTTGCACACAGCTTTTCACACCTGCTCTCAACAGCTTCACAAACTCACCTTTCATCTAAAACAAAGCATTTAATCTTATAGCCTGGAAATCTCCACAGCCCTTTCATCAATTTCCCTGCTCTGGTCTCCCTCAAAGACATCAACCACTCCACAGATGGATTCTGGAAGTTCCCAGAAGTCCACAGATTTCCTTGAAACTTCCATTTCATCTACCCCAGGAAGCCCAGCTCTACTCATATTTGAAATAGTATCTTTGTTCAGAGAAAAATGCATCCTTTATGCAAAAAAAAAAAAATAATAATTTCTGAGTGGTTTAGGGTGACTAGATGGTAGGGTAGACTTTGGCTTTGGGAACACTTGGCTAGTTGACAGAAGAGTGGCTAGGATTCAGCACATATCTCAGTTTTTACTGTTTGTCTAATCAGGGGCAAATAACTCCCCTACTAGAAGCCCTCATGTCTTTCCATTTCCAAGCTTTTTTACCCTCAGAGAAGCTTTATCCCTGTGGTCCCGGAAACTAAATCAAATTAATACTTTAAGAGAGCTCTAAGAAGGCTCAGGACTTGAGGCAGCTACCACCACCCCCAAGCATCTATTTCTATTGCACTTCTCATATGCATGTGTAAATGATTGTTAAAATATAAATATCAGCAACCCAAAGATCAAGCTGCAGACTCTCACAGTAAGGAAGGCCTTGGTGTGCAATGGCCTTCAGCATCCTCTCTAATGACCACTAACTGGAATTTGAGGATGTGACTCGGTTACACAATGCTGATGAACTGGCAGACTAAAGGAACACTTAAAAAAAATCTTTTGTAGGACAAGCCCTGAATTTGAGGTCTTTCTCCCTGGCAGCAGCAAACAGTCTCACTAACACGTACAGAAGAATGCAAGCATCTGCAGGCAGTCACTAGGCAGCTTCAGATATCAGTGTTACAGAAGGAACCCAGACCTGGACCCAGGGCCTGCTGTGAGTTCTTGCCAGGAAAAGGTTTTCAGCTTCTTTGTTTTAACATCTTCGCCCCTGAATTCTCTGTAACCACAGCTTGGGAGGGAAAATACACCTATTCATGCCTCTGTGAATCTGCATGTGTTTGTAATTCTGGATTGGTATGTGAAAACACACTTTGCTACTTATCTTCAGGTTGAGTGACTAGAACATCTTACTGGATTGACTTCTCAACACTAAGCCATTAGGAGACACACATACACCGAAACACATATACATAATAAATACAAACACACATACACATATATAAATATACACAGTCTCCTCAACCCCTCTCTCAGCACACACACACACACACACATACACACACACACACACACACACACACACACACACACACACACACACACACACAAATTCCTCCAGCCACAATTCTCAGGAGACCTGAGACATCTTGATCAATAGTTGGCTGGTGGTCTGCCAACTCCTTGGCAATGTACACACTAAGCTGGAAGTCTTTGGGCACATTTGAGGCACAGTACAGAGTTTCCTTCCTCCATCTTGTATTCTTACTGAGGCCATTTTAGGTTTAACTGAAATTTGACCCATTTGATGGAGAGCACTATGGAAAATTACCCAACTCTATCCTAGGAACCCAAGGTCAAGCTACCCCAGCTAACTTAACTTCTGTTAAACTGCCTGCTTGTGCAGGACCCCCTACAACCAACTGCTTATCTAAGTTTCTGTTAAACCATTTGCTTGCATAAAACGTCCCCTTGCAAATACCAAGTGAACTACTAGGACATAGTTTTGGTTTTGAAAACCCCTTACCCTAAATACTTGGGGCTACAGTTGGGTCTCAAATGCCTAAGTGTAATCCCAGCTAGCTAGAATAAAGACTTTCAATTGGCTATAAGCTGTATCTGAGTGGTCACCTCTGGTGAGCAACCCATAACCTGGAATATGAGGAGAAATTTTGTAAGAAAAACATAAGTAACAAAGAATGAAAACAAGCAGGAAAATGTCAGCTAGAAAAGATCCAGAACTTAGGGGGAAAAAAAGAGGAGGAGAAACAGAAGTCAACTATTAAAGCAGGAAAGCAGCTGGCATTCCCTTGCTTACATCAAATTGCCCAAAATGTAAAGAATAGTATTTGATCTATGGTAAATAATAGCAAATAGGACTGGGGAGCTGGGCCAAAGGTCAGAATGCTCATGCTGCAAGCATGGGATCTTGAGTTCAAATCTCTAGCAATCACATAAAAAGCCAAACACAAGCCCATAAACCCCAGCAAGCTCCAGGTTCAGTGAGGCATACTGTTTCAAAGCAATAACATGGAGAATAAAACAAGACACCCGAAGACCTACTCTGGCCTTATGTGCACACATGGGACTTTACACATAGCTATTCCTAAGCACTCACCACACAAAATACACTGCACACATGATTACTCCCCAAGAAAGACTACCAAAATAAATGTATGTACTCAAACATGTAACATTACTAAAACATTTGAAATCAAGCTTTCCAACTCCCCTTTCCTTCAGCTACTGTGTACAGAACCTTATGCAGCGCACAAGCTTTCCTGCAGCCTCCTTCACTTTGTGTCTCATCTTATTCCTGGGACACCAATCCCCAAAGCTCCAAGGTCAGCAAGCCCGGAGGATGCCATGGGCTCAAGTCCAAACAGATACACATCAGTCATAAAGATCATAGCTTCAACATCTGGAAGAGATGGCTTTAATAAAATGTTCTAAAATAATGGATGTACATACATACTAACATATGTGATATATCAAACACACTCATATATTACATGATCTGTAGAATTATTTAAAAGCCATTCTTCCTGTTTATCCATCTACTCCCCTCCCTATTTACTAGCTTACCTAGCTACATGACTCTGACAAACAAATTAGATGGAATCCCTCCCTATTTACTAGCTTACCTAGCTACATGACTCTGACAAACAAATTAGATGGAATTTTAATGACTAACCTCCAACTCTCTACCAACCAATATAGGAATGAAAATGTATCCACAAAAACAGCAATTCTTAATATAAGAATCCATTTTTATTCAACTTGCTGATACCATGCCTTCCCATCAGGACCCCCACAGTTTTTAAGCACAATAGCTTCTTGTCACATCTAATTTTAATCAGTCATCATGATATAACTAAGAAACTTTAAAACAATCAGCAAGGCCTATGCAGGAGCCAGCCTAAATTCTTGACATTTTTCTCATTGTTTTCCTGAAAAAAAAAACACAGGCAGAGAAGGCGATAATCAAGGAAACAGCCAGCGAATCATTACCAGGCCACACATCCGTGTGTGTGTGTGTGTGTGTGTGTGTGTGTGTGTGTGTGTGTGTGTGTGTGTGTCGCAGCTCCTTCACAAATTGAGATTTGGTCAACTTTCTGTTGTGCACATTTCTAAGAAAAGGTAATGTCAATTAAATGACTACTATTTATTGCCGAGAATTATAAAACATACCAATATCTGAAAAATATATCCTGCCTGATCCGATGTGAACATGTGAGTTCTACAGATCTCTTGAGTGGGCTTGGAAGGGCAGGGACCATTCGTGCATGGGTTGCCAGGTAACATACACTGGATAACCTTGGCATGAGTCTTAGGAAGACTTGGTAAGTCTGGGGAAGAATTGGTTTACAACTAGCCAGTGCTGGAACATTTAAACCAACATAGAGTTTTAACACTGAAAGAGGCAACTTAGTTTGGAAGTGATATTTCCTCTTGAAAGTTCTCTCTTTCCCCCCTCCTTCATTGAAGAGGAATGCAGTGAAGCACTGGAAAAGGGAAATGTAATTAAAATCACATTCCCTTCCTGGGGTCAACCGAATTATCAGCCTCTCACCCCAAAACAAATTTACCTCTTCAAGACTGGAGGACTTAATCACTCTTTGGAAAAATACAAACAATGATTAAGATGCCATTTGGACATGGCTGGAATTTTTTGTGTTCAAGGAACCTCTGAGTGGAGTGGAGTCAATGTATTCTTATTCAAATAGAATACATATTGTAGGAAAGAACTGTGATAAATGGCACTGCCGTGACCCTCAGGTTAGAGGAAAGGAATATTGGAAAATAAATCTCAATTGTGGATACTCACCAATCCTGCAATGGGGGTAGGCAATCTATTGATCTTTTTAACAAGTCCTGGCTTTATAGCATTCAGCAACCTGTCATGAAAAAGGCAGAATGTCAAGCAAGACATAAAGCAAGATGGATCGCACAAATCACCTGTATCCAGGGCTATGGCTAAACTGCTGAATAGGAAAAGCCGTGAATTTAAAGCATGCTGTAAATCTCAGCCATCCATCAGCCTCCCTGTGGGAGTTGAGTTAAGTTTTCAACACCAAGTTTGCTGACAGCAGGTGGAGTCAGAGTTTGGAAAGTTAGGAAAGGGGGAAGGGGAGACTGAGAAGTGCTTCATGGTGAAAGGATGGGAGGTAGGCTGAGGCTCAGAGAGAACCCAGGGCAGGTATGGCATACCCAATCCTCCTGGGTAAGGCAATCACCTCTCCAGGGATGGACTGGGTTGAGAGACAAACATGGATCTTTGCAAATGATTTGCCAAGACAAATTCTGTCTCCAGACCCTATCTGTGCTTTGAGGAGAATGGCTCATTGGATGTGGTTGAGCTTCATTTAAAAAATGGAAGAATGTATTTTCTAAGAGGTTAACCAATCACATCCTGAAGAGCCAAAACAACGCTGACCACGATTCCCTAGGTACCAAAAAAAATTATTGAGCAAATGGTTTTTCAGGGCAAGCTTAAATGCATGTAAAAGTGGAAGTACATGCAAGAGAATGCGGTCTGCAGGGACTATAGCCTGAGCATGAAGTGCAGTAAGAATGGCAAGCAAGCTGTAAGATGAAAATACAGTTATCATCAGAGAAAAGGTAGAATGTAGTATTTACAAAGTAGGATGTTCATCAAGGGCTAGCTGGCACTTAGGGATCATAGAATGAAGTATTTATTTAAGAATTAGTTAGATAATTTACTTCAGAATACTATGTAAAGAGAAATCAGAAAAGCTCATTATAACTCAAGAACCAACAAGCTGCAAACCCACGGGCCAAGAGTGTCCAACGCCTGTCTTGTAAATGAAGTTTTACTGGCACACAGCCGCAGCCCAGCCCATTTGTCATGAATAGTCTTCATCTCCTCTTGTCTATAGTCACAGTGTTCAGCAGGCAGAGGGAGAGAACATATGGTCTACAAAGTGTGCGACTTTCCCTCTGTGGCCCTTTATAGGAAAGGTTTGCTGACTTCTGCTTGACTTCCTGCAATCCAAGATCACAGAAACACTGCAGGCCCCACACTTGAGAGATTCTACAGGACACTAACAGAGATTCTTTGAAGCACTCCACACAGATGGGGGCAGCCTATAGCGATGGGGCGGGGCACTCTGCTTTTGTAGCGAAACTCAATTGGAGTTTCCATATATTTTCATTACAAATCCCTCCCCCTGCTCCAGCATATAATAGTGACAGTCGGCACGGGACACTTAGGTCCCTGAGGCCAACATGGCTACTCTTTTCTATGAATCAAGCTAGTTTAGCCATGACTTTGACCTTTTTGAAAACATACTTCTATAAAACCTATTCTAGGGTTGTTGGCATTTTGACCTGGGGGTAACTTCCCATTTTACGGCATATAAAACTGAGGTTTCGTATTGCTGAGTCACTTCCCCAGAGATGCTCAGAAGCTACACTGCGCCCAGTGCCTGTGAGACCTAGGTCAGTGTGTCTCTTACATGGCATTAAAATCTCATGTCTTTTGGCTTAAAAGATATAGTGTTTCCAAAAAAAGATAGAATTTTTTAAAATTAATTTGTTGTTTTAATTAATTTTTCATACAATGTATTTTTGATCCCCTCAACTCCTCACAGAGCCTTCCAGTTACCTACTCACCTAACATTATGTTCTTTTTCTTTCTCTCTCCCTCTCTCTTTCCTTCTGTCCCTCCCTCCCTCCCTTCCTCCCTTTGTCAAAAAAGCAAAAACCTGCACAGAAACACAAAAACAAAAATCAAAGGAAATAAGCAAAAGATCAGTAAGATAAAACATGCCAAAACAAAACAAAAAGTCCACAGAAAGAAAGTGTGTGTGAGTGTGTGTGTGTGTGTGTGTGTGCTGGGTGTGGGGACTATTCCTGGGTGTGGGGACTTCTCCAGACTGTGGTTGATATAACTAGTGACACTTCACTGAAGAAAACTGATTTTCTTTTGCTCAGCGGTTATCAATTGCAAACAGCTTCTTAGGAGTGGGATTCCATGACCGCTTCCTCTCATTACTGCTAGGATCCTTTCTGGATAGAACCTATCAGGTCTTGTGCATGTTGCCATGGTATCTGTGAGTTCATATATGCATTGGTCCTAATGTTCCTGGATGACACTGTTTCCTTGGTTGCATCCATCACGCTGGCTCTTACACCCTTCTTCTCCTATTCATGGTCCCCTAAGCCTTGAAGGAAAGGGTTTGATGAAGACATCCCATTTATGTTGAGTAATCCTGTATCTCTCACTCTTCCTCTGCATACCTGAATGGATATAATTCTTAACTTGCATTATTATTCTTAGTAGCTCCTCATAGTGTCATTTAAAATAGAATTATAAAGTATCTGTGGGCTGTATTGATAATTCAAAGGAAACCAAATGGACACATAGGAATATGCTGCTGTTGCTCTGCTCCCATGGGGCCTCAGTCTATTCCATGAAGGCAATGCAAAGAATTTCTAACGAAAAGAAACTTAAGCACACATATTTTTTTAAAAAGGCACATACAGCCTATACCATACCATACCATACCATACCACACACTATCCTCTACTCCTTGTCTTAGCAAAGTAGTCATCCCTCAGTATCCACAGGGAATTACTTCCAGGTCCCCTTTGAGTACCCAAATCTCCAGATTATCTAGTTTTTATATAAAATTATGTCATTTCTGCATTTTCTATGTACTTATTACCTCTACATATACTAAACACAATGCAAATGCCACCCAATAGTTTTTAGATTGTATTATTCAGGGACTGTTGACAAGAGAAGGGGGTCTGTACATGTTTGGTGGGGATACAATTTTTTCCCTAAATATTTTTTATTGTAGTTGGCTGAATCCATACTGACGAGCCTATGGATACAGAGGGGTCTGTCCTGGTGGCTGGGCAATTTGCCTTGGAGAGCATATCTTACCAATGCATATGGAAGCTATGTCCTTCTTAATAAACATAGAGGATGCTGGGGAGCTGATGGGGGGCTGGAGGAGCATTCATTCTGAAGAGTGCCTGAATACAACACCCAAATGGGTCCTTTTCTAATGGTGTTACTGGTGCGTCTGTTAGCCTATTGGACCAACTGTAATGCAGGTTCAAGAGTGGCTTTAAAGAAACAAAACTGTAAGAAGCTAGCACAGAGTCCAGCCCATACACTCTTTGTAAATACTTCTCCATGTTTTTGTGTGTTTTAGCCATTGTAAATGGACTGAGAGCTTTTTGACATACCATTTATTTAAAGAATTTTAGATGTTAAAAATAAAATCAAATGAAATAGCATTGCCACTAGGTTTTAAGCCATATTGCTAACTAATAAAAGTAGAAAAGTCACCTCTCCTCCATAATGTATTGGTTAAAAATTCTTCTTGAAAGGCATCCTTTGTCTTCTGTATCTAAGGGACTCATTGATATTTGTAGTAATGATGGCTCTACTCACTCATCTTTTATAAACTCATTATCACAGTCATCCTTCATAGACTGCTCTGACAGACACTTTCCTATCCCATGAAGATGTCAAAAAAGTAAAGAAATAAAGCAAATGTAATGTTGCACTTTAATGAAAGGAATGATGGAACACTACAACCTCCAACTGTTTCACCAAAAAAAAAAAAAAAGTGTTTTTTCCATGTAAACAGTCTCTCCATTCTGTTCAGAATTTACAGTATACAATAATAAAAGATAACATCAAATTCACACTGTAGAGATGCCCAGCACCTGGATTATATCTTGTATTTTGCCTTAAACTGAGGGAAAGTTTCTGTGTATTAAGAAACAATGAGACATGCAACAAGAGCTATGAGATAGAATATTCATCTATAATTTTACTTAAAGCTGCAAAAAAAAATGGTTCATTGTCACACCACCTATGAATATCCACCATGGGCTTAAAATATATGTGTGTGTGTGTGTGTGTGTGTGTGTGTGTGTGTGTGTGTGTGTGTAGCACGTAATCGAGTAAACACAATTCTTAAAGAGTAATGCACTATTGGACTCCTTAAAAAAATATTGAGCCAGGAATGATACCAATGTTCTAACTCCATTTAACAATATTCTGCCTCCCCATATGCAGTATGTGGTGGGCTCTCAGCCATTTCTTAAGCTTTGTTTTGTATTTATAAATGCAAAGTGAAGGCACTTTTTTATACCGACACCAGAAATCATACAAACCAAAACCCATCTCTACTCTTTGGCCTTGGAGAAAGAACTTCTGTTTCCTCTCAGAGGTTATACAAGAGCTCTGGAAAAGGGCAAAAACCATATAATGCTAAAAAGATTTTGTCCAGACACAGTGAACTAGCCCACCAGACAGACTGCTATTGGGCTGTAATAGGAATGTGGAAAGTAAGATGTAAAGGACTGAGAATTTTAGGAGTATTGAACTTACTCTACAAATCATTCGCTTCAGAGTTCTGGGCTTTGTAATTATCCTAGAGTTTGGGAGAGAGAGAGAGAGAGAGAGAGAGAGAGAGAGAGAGAGAGAGAGAGAGAGAGAGAGAGAGAGAGAGAGAGAGAGAGAGAGAGAACTATAGACCTCAAACATCAGGATGGGAAGTTCATGCTTTGTCTCATAGGAAATCACTTTGTCCTTTACAACAATACATTACATCATCGTCTCATTAGCTTGGTTTGTACAGCTGCAATTGGAAACAGTGATGACAAAATGGCCCATTTTTGTGTCCCTTTTCATTTGGCTCAAGTATGTTTTGCTACATGGTTTCCTTGATGGTTTTCTGGATTGAATGAAGGTACCAGTGTTTTCATTTAATACAAAATGGCATCTGATTTCAAACCTAAGCACATGATCATTGCAAACTTGACCATAAACCACTTCAGATGCCATTTAAAGTTTGCTTTTTAGAGTTGTCTTGGCAGAACCATGAACATTAACAAACTCTTAAGATTTGGGAAAAACAACTACTAAAAGGAAGGAGAAAGCAAAACCTGAATTGCGGAGGTACTTCATGTAAACAAAATACTGTTGGAATACAAGTTGTCACAGTTAACATTTACCAAATGTTTTGTGGATGCTGTGTTTTGTCCAGAATGGGTGACAGGTAGCTCACATTTAAGCCTTGAGTACACTGAGAACATCACAGGAGCTTTCAAAAGAAGATCTCCATTAACTCAAAGCCAGGAAGTTGATTCTGGGCCCGTGAAGTTGAGCTGACCAACACTGCTATTCTGACAGACACCTTGTTAGAATCTGTCCACCCACCCTCCACACTTGTCTTCCTTCTCTCCCAGACAGACTAAGCCACATTCTCTAGCCTCCTTTCCCATTCACTATAGGAATGCAGCAGACTTTTGGCCAACTGAGTTTGGGCAGAAGTTATATGGCCTATTTAAGCCTAGTCCTAAAACCCATTCTTCATTCTTTTTCCTCGACACCCACTAGACCTAGTTGACTTCTCCTCTAGCCTTTCTTATTGCCAAACTAAGCTGCACAAATAGAATCACATTTCTGTTACCTTAAGCCACTGTAATGTAGTGTTTATTAGTTATATGTCAACCCCACATTAACCCTCACTAGGAGGACCTCATCTGATGAAAAGGAAACCTATATGACAAATTATACCTAAGGGAATCTTGTCCTCAAACATATAATACCTGGACACATACCTCCCCCGGATTTTTATATCATAGGATCTCACAAAAGGAGTGAAAGCATTTATCTACAGCTCTGAGAATCCTTTTATTCATTTTCAATCTCTCTTGCCATGCATCTCTTGCACAGCCATTCTTGTTGTCTGGAAAATTATGGAATCTGGGGATTCAAAGGTACCAAATCAAAATATCGGTAAGAAAAGTCATTCACCAAAGTCAAGGCCCATGTGTGAGGTCAGAGCTCCCATTGATAGAGTCAGGATCACAAACTCTACTTCTTAAATCCAGACAGGATCCTTTCCTATCATCCTCCATTTAAAGATACTTTATTAATTCCCTAAGATTTTCATACAAATATCATGATCATATTAACATAACCACACTCCACATCCTAACTACTCAGATCAACCCCATTTCCTGCCCCTCCTACAATTATGTTTGCCTTTGTTTTTTTTCCTTTTTAAACAACCCACCCAGTCCAATTTGTGCTGCCCACATACTCACCATCCACTGGAGCATAGTTAACCTACTAGGGGCCACACCCTCAAAGTAAAGTGACAGCTGAGGCCATGAGCTGTCAATGGCTGGGCAGAGCCTCTCCTCACTTCATACCAGAATAGCGTGATCTTGTGTAGGCAATTATAACTGCTATTGAGCTCTTGAGTGCAGCAGTCCTGCCATATGCAGAACATACTCTTGCATTCTAGTGCACCCTGATCCCTGGCTCTTACAGTCTTTCCACTCCCTCTTTCACAAAGGCCTTGGATGAAGAGATGCTGATATAGATGCTTCATGTCTGGTACTCCATATACTTCAATTTATTGCATCCCAACAAATAATCTCCAGCCCTCACACTAGTAAGCCAACAACACCCACACTTCTAAAACCCCAGCTTTAGACTAGATCATTTCCTCTTCCAAATGACTTCCAGGCTTTCTAGTGGCACAGAATACCTACCCTCTGAGCTGCATTTTTGTCAACTTGACAAAAACTAGAGTCACCTAAGAAGAAACCTCAGTTGAGGAATGGCCTCCAACAGATGGGCCTGTGGGCATGTCTGTGGGGCACTTTCTTGATTAATGATTAATAACTGATGTGTAAGGCACAGTTAAGTTTACTGTGGGCAGTACCAGCCCCCTGGACAGGTGAATGTGTTATAAAAATGCAAGCTTAGCAAGCCATGAGGAGTGAGTCAGTAAGCAGTGTCCCTTCGTGGTCTCTGCTCTGGTTCATTCCTCTGGGTTCCTACTTGAATTCCTGCCTTAACTTCCCTCAGTGATGAGCTGTGACCTGAAAGCCACATAAATGTAAATGGATGCAGCACTTTTATTTCCCAGCTACCTGGTCCCAAATAATCACAAAGAAGCTTAATATTATTTATAAACTGTTTGGCCTATTGCTCAGGCTTACTGCTAACTAGCTACTACTTTTAAATGAACCCATTTCTATTAATCAATATATTGCCACGTGGCTCATGGCTTTGCCTGTGGTCTAGTGCATCTTGTTCCTCTGGCAACTGGCTGGCATTTGCCCTTCTTCTCTCTGTATTTCCCACCTAGCTTTATTCTAGCTTGCTAAAGCCAAAGCAGCTTTTATTATCAACCAATGTGAGCAACATATATTCACAGCATACAGAAGGGTTAGCCTACACCAAATAAACCCTTCTTCCTAGTTACTTTTGGTTAATGTTTTATCACAGCAACAGAGAAGCAAACTAATACCCTTCAAATGCCTTCACCTAGAAATCAAACCCTCATCCCCAAATGGTCTTTCCCACCAAGACTTCCACTTAAGGTCTCTTCTGATTTATAAGCTACCAATTTGAGGTGGCACACATGGCCAATAAACTGTGAAAACAGCAACACAGGAACAAAATTTAGCTTAGCTAAATGGAGTGGGTATGAAGTTACATTGACACAGGCAATGATACATGTAATCACCATTGTGCTACATAGTAATTATGTATTAATGACTGTAATTAGTGTTTCTTTTGCAAAGCTAAAAAAACTTAGTTCTTGCTATGTTCACTGACAGTAGGGTGAAAAAGAACCTTGGAGAGTGAAAACGCTGTGACTCAACTCAAAAGGCTTCTGTGTCAGCCCAAGGTGGGTAAGTGGCCATCTCTAGGCCCCCCAGGACTCTCCTTCAACAAGAAATTCTCAGAACCAAAAGCCTGTAAGATCTCAAGAGTAATAGGAATAACCAGACACAAAGCCCTTCCTTCAAACCCCAACTCTAATTCACAATTAAAGTTATTTAAGTAGTCAACATCCAGGAGTCTACCTACATTTCCCCCTCTGAAAATGGGGACAAGAACTCCAGCTAGTCAGAATGCAAGAGGAGTGTGAAATGAACAGCAAACTTGGCAAGGCCGGTGTGTGTGTGTGTGTGTGTGTGTGTGTGTGTGTGTGTGTGTGTGTGTGTATCTCACACATCATGGTGTACACAGTGTTATCATTTCCTCCAAGCCAGTTTCCACCCTGCCTCCCACAGGTGGAAGTCTGATGTGTCGACCATTGGCTCCATTCTCCTCCTAAGCATCCTGCCTGGGTTAGCACTAGGCTGAGGGAGATAAAGACCAGAGGGAGCAAATGAGCTCATATGAGTTCTCTACATGGGCGTCGTCTCTGGACAGGATGAAAGGCAACAGAAAAGCTGGGGAAGGGAGGAAGGAAGGGAGGATGCCCACATGGGGAAGCAGTAAGGGCTCTGAGGACACATCCGGTCTCCATCCTAGGTCCCACACTCCTTCAAAAGCTAGCTGAAATTTAACTCTTCACTTGATGTTCTGAGGAGGACAGGGATCGGGTGTCAAGGATTACACAGGATCTTCCTATCTATAAAAGGGTGGGGGCTGTAGCTGTGATGGGACCAGTTAGAATTGTGTACTTCCTATTAATTCTGCATATCATTTCCATACACACCCCAGTAAGCCCTGACACACTCAGGGGACTGGGCTCTACAGTGAGGCTGCCACAGACTGGGACAGGTATAGGAAGCCTGTTTGTGGCTCCTTCCGGCACAGCATTACACAGTTATACATATTTGTGTTACAGCACAGGGAAAAAGTAATCAAAAGTCTCCACCACAAAGTCTGAATCCTCAAATTCAAGTCCCAAACACCGTTCTTCTATGTGCAAACCACCCTGGCTGCCAGCTGTTCACTGCACACTGTGGAAACCCCTTCAACAAGCTGCTCAATCCCTTTCACAAACTGCTCTGATACTGATCTCACAACCCAGTCAGCCCCATCTGGTACATGCGCTGGCCCTGGCCTACCCTCCCTGTGACTAAGTGCTTTCATAGACCTGCAGTCTTCAATCTTTATCACAGCCCCAACCACCAAGTCCTTTATAGCCTAATGAACATCTACTCATCCTTTACCATACAGCTTAAATGCCACCTTTTCATTGAAGTATTCCCTAGGTAGAGACGTGTCCTCTGTTACTAGATTTCAAAATGCTTTGGCTTCCCTACTTATCTCAAATCATGGGAAATCTAATTGATTCAGAAGAGTCCATCATCTCTGCAATCTCAGCTGGAGTAGAAAGGTCAGTCCCTGGCAGAACCTTAGTGCTTGCTTGCTGAGTGAACTGGTATGAAATAAAGAACTGACACGTCTTAGGAAAGCCTCAAACACCAGTTAAAAACTACAACAGACTACAGATCCATTCCTAACTTTGCAACCCTTGTTGTCTGTAGCTGAATCATTCTCTGAGGACCACAATTAATTGGGTCCAGGCAACCACGTCACAGCAGGGTCATCTGATAGGCTCTCAGGTCATTCTCAGCAGCTATAACCCCATGAAGTGTCTGTTGACCTGTGGGAGAGAGGTGGGAAGAGTGGTGTGGTCCGGATTACTCCAAAGGACAGTTGGAAATTGGCTGTCCCCAAAGGAAGCAGCACAGTCCCTTTGTGATATGTCATGAGGTACACAAACAGGGTAAGGGTGATCAGGAAGACACCAGAAACAACTCTCATTGCACAGTACATGCCATCCTACTTTATGGGTTTTGCAACAAATGTACAGAGTCTATGTTCCTGAGGCCAAGAGCTCTGGCAAGGGAGGACAGGGGCATCAGAAGTGCTGAGTCCCCACCACCTGTGCTAGGTAGTCAAGACCACACAAGTCTGAGAGGCCATACTTACCTAAGCAAGAACATATATATCTATGTATGTATGTATGTATGTATGTATGTATGTATGTATGCATGTATGTATGTATATAGTGCCATGTTATCAATGAAGTTATAAAATTTGAATGGTACATTAGAATGTCATGCTTGTACACCCAGGAAAAAAAACAGAATAGCATCAGAAGTACATTAGATGATATTTTAGATTTCTTGAAATAAAACAATTTAAATATGTGTATTATTAACTTAGCATTATTCACCTACAGTTGGACCATTAGAAGTTAAGATGATACAACCATCCATAAAACTAATTTTAATCTTCCTTCCCTCTAAAAGAAACTCCAAGAACTTGTGTTCTTTCCTCTCTTAGATACCCACAACCCCTTGTTTTAGGAAACCACTCTCTACTCTCTCGGCCTCTATAGATTTACCTTTTTGTATATTTTATCCAAATGGCCTCTGAGGATGAGGTCATTGTGAGTAATGTTCACTCAGTTCATCCACGCTGTGGCATATATCAGTACTTCATCCCTCTTTGCAATCAAATCAAAGTGCACTACACAGACAGAATACTCATCATTTGATAGTCATTTGGGGATCCCCACCTTTTGATTATTATGAATAATGTTCCTGGGAGCATTTGTGTATGAGTTTTTGGGTCTGCCTTTTCATGCCCCTTGGCCATATCCTGCGAGGTTAGAAGGCTAAGAATCTAAGGATACCAGCATCTTCTTGCCTGTGTTTTTAGCTATTTTGGAGAAATGTCCATTTAGATCTTTTGTCCGTTTTTAAATTTGGTTGTTCATCCTTTTTTGTTATTGAGTAGTAAGAGTTTGTTACATATCCTAGAGCTAGGTCCCTTATCCTTTCATATATTTTCCCACTATATAGGTTCAAATGGTATTATTTGAAGAAGAAAAAGATGCTTATTTAGAGTCAGGAATTGTAACAATTACTATTCCAGCAGTAAGGAGGGTGAGGCAGGAGAACCATGTGTTCAAGGTTAGCCTTGGCTACATAATGTGTTCAAGGCCAGCCTAGGCTATATGGCAAGCCTATATCTCAAAAAATAGTTCCGATAGAGTCCAGTTTATCTCTTCTGTTATGACTGTATTTTTGATGTTATGTGTTAAAAAACAAAAACAAAAACAAAAACAAAACAAAACTACTGCCTAACTCAGGTAAATCCTGTTTCCTGTGAGTTTTATAGTTTAGGTCTTAAATTTAGCTCTAGCATCTATTATAGACTAAGATGTACCAGATTTAATGTACATTTACCGGGTTAGTTGTACTATTTATAAGTATGCTAACTTTGGAATAATCTCCCCTCTCCACATGCTTCCTTAAGATGCCTATCAAGTGCCTGCCTTGTACAAGAACAGCTGAGCAAAGGAAGATGGATGAGTCCTGTTGTAATATGGATTGAAAATATCACCCAAAGGGTTGTGTGTTAAATGCTCAGTCCCCAGCCTTGCACTGTTTGATGCTGGTGGAGACTAAAATGTGGAGTGTTAGAGAGACTTGTGGTCATTGCAGGTATCCGGAAGGGACACCAGCACTGCAGCCACTCCACTGCCTCCCTGTTCCACCTCTCTCCTGCCTTTGGATAAACAGGCTCCTTCCACCTTGCACTCCTGCCATGATGCCCCTTTTTTCAACTGACCTTTGAACCTTGACATAGGCTCAAATCAACAGGCAACCAACCATGCATACAAATCCCTGAAACTGTGAGAAGAAACCATTCGCATTTTTAAAGATTACTGTCTTAGGTATTTTGTTACTGTAAGAGAAGGCTAACTAACAATAATTGTCATTACTTCGCAGAATATATAATCTAAAAGAAAACTATAATTATCATGAGTGCTGTCATGTGTAAGACCAATTATGAAATCTAGGCACAATCAAAATACCTTTCAAACAAAAAACATGGGAAGAAGCATTTGAAATGAGAGTTTCTACGTCTACTGCAGGTGGCCATAGCCACATGTATACAAAGCACTGAATGCAGGACACAGCAATCAGATAGTTAGTGGAGGGAAAGGTGCCCAGTGTAGTTGCTCATTTAGGGCTTAGAGGGATGAGACCATCTAAGAAGGAGAGCGTGCCAGGGCCTGGAATCAAGTGCAGCAAAGTGGGGAATGGGGAAGCACAGAGCCAATAGCAGGAACAACCGCTCCAGGGTCAGTGTACAAGGACAGCAGCGACAAACTCTGTGGAAACCTAGCACCCAGACAGTCAGGGACACCGGGTACCTGACAAAGGAACCTCAACCACATCCTGAAGGATGGATTCATGCTTCACCTTCCACCTGCGATGAGGTAAGCAAGCTTCTTCCGCCATAAAATTAGCCTTCCAGAACATTCTACAACAGCTTAAGGGAAAGTGGGCACTGGAACTAACCATACATACCAGTCTCAATTTTCCATCTCCTTCCCTCTTTGTTTGCTCTAATAAAAAGAAGGAAGTCGACATTTGCAGTTAACTTTAAAAAGAAACCATTCATAAGGCAGCCCCTTGGTAAGCTGTTTAAGAAAGGGCCCTCTCCTGTGTGTAACCAAAGGAAACACTGAGAAAGAATGGTGGAGACAGGATTTTATACACTTCATCGTGGGAAGCCAGCCCACCCAGCTTGACAGCCCATGAGAGGCAATCAAAAAATGAATTATTAAAGAACTTCAATTAGGGAGCTACTAAATCCTCTTAAATGCCAGCAATGCCTAATCCAGCATGGAACCTCACCAGGTGGGCAAAGGGGCAGAAGCAGCTTCCTTCTGCCACACAGCTGTCCATATTTAAACCTGTGGTTCCCTATCAGGTTTTAATTCAATTGATCACCCACGTATATGAAATGTCTTCAGGAAGCAAGAGATTAACTAAGCTGTTTTAAGTCAATAGAGTCTCAATGTTTATCAAGGCACAGGTGGATGAGGTGGAAGAAACCACCACATACGGGGTGGGGAAATAGTTACAGAATGACAATTATCCTGAAATAAATTTCAAGCACACTGATGGGAAGCACCAGAACTAGCTCCAAGATTCAAGATCTGTGTCGTTCAAAAGTGACAAGGATGACATCACTTCAAATGGGGAAAAGATTAAAAAGATGGATGAGGGTTAGCATGTTTCAAATACAAGATGCTGGAGTGCTCACAAGAGCTTCCCAAGAATACTTTGTAAGTGATGCTGAAAGAACAGTTTGAAAGGAACAATTGTGCCGAGAGGCTATTGATTTGCAGAGGACCAGGGGTCCATCCTGCTCATCATGAGGGCCCTGCACACTGGCCTGGCACGGTTTCCATGTATGTGCCTTGTTCTTGACAGAAAGCTGCTGGAAATACTCAGTCTTTGCCTTAGTCCCCACCTAAGCGAGGCCAATTGTCAAACAAAAAGCAGTTTTTAGATACAGACTTTAGGGGGAGGGGAGAAAGCAGCTCAAACTGTCCTCACTTGAACTTGAAGGCTTAATGAGTCTTAGTGCCCAAAAGCTGGAGACAGTCCAAGTCAGTGGGGCCAACTGTGATTTGGCAAGTGAAACAAGAGAGAAACCTACATAGAAAGCCTATCAAGTTCTTAACAGCTTGCTAAGGCCAGAATGAGTAACTGCAAAAGGACCCGGGTATGCTAAGATTTGAGTAAGAATCTAGGTTGGTGAAAAAGCCCCAGACAAAGAATCCAAAGATACAGTGGGCTCCAGCACCCTGGGTCTCCATGTGATGAGCTGCACAGAGGGCTTGGGGGGGGGAGTGTACAGTCTGATCAGGTTGCTGTGAACGCTTAGTGAGAGGAGGGTCACACACCAAGAACAAAACAATGATATTCTGAAAACACCAGTATGAAATTAATGACCAACACCTAGGATAAGCACACGTCCCAGTTATCAGAGGACAGTCCCAAATGCCACTTGTTTCTGTATCTCACCTACCCCTGTCAGTGCTGTCTTGGTTTGTAACTGCAGGGTCACCCCACTCACAAGCCATCGGGTCACAGCAATCGCACACTTTGTTTTCAGTCTTTCAGGAAAGCACTGAATACGTTGTTCACATTACACAAATTCTTTAATGGTAGCCCATTGAGACAAGGAAAAGCAGGGGGCAAATCTAATCCAGACAGGTGGAGAAAGGATCATTTGGTATCATTCAAAGGCCTCTAGCATATCCTCTACTATGGGGGCAACGCTTACCCAGCCTCATTTATGAAGGTTCTAGGTAGAGAACACAGAAAGCTGCTCCAGCTTCTTAAAAGTCTCCTTCACTACCTTAGTTTCCATGGTAACACTTTCCTGGTCTCCTCTCAGCCCTCTGGCATCTCTTTTGTTCACATCTTTCTCCTTTACCTGGAACAAGAGAGAAACTCCCTCAAACTGAGATGAGTCCTGCTCCTTTCTTTGGGTGCTCCAGGGGTGCTCCAGGGGTGCTCCAGGGGTGCTCACTCCCTGAGACCCTGCAGCATCTCACAGTTAATACATGAAATCTAACCAAGGCTCTCTGATCTGATTTGAGTAGCTCAAGTCCTCCGACAGCCTCCTAAGTTCTGAGCCCTTATTTTCCAAAACCCACAGGTCTCCCCCTTGGGTGACTATCCATCTCTCAAACTTGACCTACCCAAACTGAAATCATAACCCTTCCCTAAAAACAAAGGACAGTGACCAGCTGGGTCAAGAGCCCAGTCCTGTGGAGTCTGTCATTCACAACAGGTATACTGATTTTTTTAAAAAGCCTTTCATTAGTCAATAAATGCACTAGTCAATATTCTCATTTCTCCTGCTCTAGAGGTCAAACTTCCAAATCCTTGTATGGTTCACAGGGTCCTGTTAATCTTATTCTCCCTACCCCACTGCACCTACTCTGATTCCATGCCTTGCTGTTGTACTTCTGTACTCTGTGAAGATGCATTGCTCTCATTGATCCTCCAATAAAGAGCTAAATGGCCAATAGCTAGGCAGGAAGAGGCCAGTCAGGACTTGCAGACAGAAAGGGAGCCCTGGGATGAAGGATGGCAGAAGTCTCCAGAAGACACAGGGAGAAGGAAGATGAACATGCTATATTAAAGAAAGGTGCTGAGCACATGTGGTATGACATAGATAAAACATATGGGTTAATTTAAGATGTAAGAGCTAGTTAGTAACAAGCCTAGTATCAGCCAAACATTTATAATTAATAATAAGTCTCTGTGTGGTTATTTGGGAGCTGGCAAGCAGGACAGAAAATAACACCTGTACTTTGCCTCCCACTCTTTAGCCCAACATGTCTATCTGCAGTTCTTCCCATACACAGTTTTCTTCCTGTTGGATGTATAGTATTCCTACATGGCATTCTGCCATCTACAGCATGTTTCTTTTCCATTTCATCTCCTTTGGTAATAAAGAAAAGGTGTCAGAGTTCCTTAAACTCTCCATGTAAATGATGTCTCCTCAAGGCAACCTGAAGTTTATATCCCACACTGAGCTGGGATTCAGAGACGAGACCTGGTTAGCCTCCCTCAGTGCCTGCCCTCACAGCATAGTGTGCTACCATTAAGAGTGATGCCGTATTTGTAAATGGGTTCTTTAATGCTTCGTTGAGGGACTTGAGAGATGATCAGGGGTTAAGAGCACTGGATGCTCTTCCAGAGGACCTGGGTTCAATTCCCAGCACCCACATGGTAGCTCACAACCAGCTGTAACTTCAGTCCCAGGAGATCTAAAACACTCTTCTGACCACTTTTGGAAATTTACACCAGTAGAACAAAGACATACATGTAGGGAAAACACCTATATAAATAAAATAAAAAATATGCTGCATTGAATGAACAGAAAAGTATCCCCTCTACTACCAGCTGCCAGCCAACACTCCTTTCCTAACTGCAAACCTCCCTTCCTGCTGTTGCTCCCAGATAGAATGCTATGATGTTGTGGCCTATTATAAAACCTTCTCTTAAACCTTTCACCAGTTCCTGGCACATGGCTCCTTAAAGTTTCTCAACTTCTCTAGTGATGGGGATGTCTTTGATCCTGGTCACTGAGGCAGAACTCTTCATGGAATTTCCTAAGGGACATGAGTGTCTCTTGTTGTTAAGAGGTGACTCTTGGTGGGCCTTGCTTGGTGGGCTTCTCAATAGAAACCGATTAGTAGAAAAACAAAGCCTTCATCCTTGGGGAAGGGGAGCTAACAGCCAAGCTGGCCCTTGTGACGGAGTTGCCATAAGAAGTCTCTAAGGACCAGTGAGGAGAGATTCTGTACTGCTGGTATAGGATGCTAGTGTGACCCGCACTGCTCCATGTCCAATGCTTCATACCTTACCCAAAGTATCTCTTCAACACCACTTTTCCTTAGTAGCCCTTCTGATATGTAAGTAAGGCATTTGCCTGAGTCCCCAAAGCCAGCTTAGCAACTGATAAAAACCCAAGAAAGGGGGTCATGGGCACCTCTAATCCGTAGCTGAGTAAGACAGCTGCTGTGGCTAACCTGTGAGACTGATGAGGGGATGGCCTTGTGGCACAGAGCCTTTGACTTGTGGGCTCTGCACTGACTCCAGCTATTATCAAGGGTAAGAGGGCTGGAGAGATGACTCAGTAATAAAGAGGCTTCACTGCTCTTGCAGAGGATGTGAATTTGGTCCCCAGAACTCAGATGGTGGCTCACAGCCATCTGTAACTCCAGTTCCAGTAGATCTGATGCCTTCTTCTGACCTCCAGAAGGCACACAGGAAGGGAAAACAATCACACACATAAAAATTAAAAATCTAAGATTAATTTTTAAAGAATAAGTTAAGTTATGGGACACCTGGCTGGTGTTGGAGAACTGGTTGTTATTTGTGACCAGAAGCCCTGTGAAAATATCAAGAAAGAAGAAGAAAAACAAAACAAAACAACAGAAATAGTTCTTCAAGAAAAATGATTGTTTCCCTTGGCCTATGATTAGGAAAATCCAACTGATAAATCATCTCCCTAGTAATTGTTTACCAAACCATAATGGTATCCCCCCCTTTATCCTTTTTAACTTCACTACAGTATGTGTGTGTGTGTGTGTGTGTGTGTGTGTGTGTGTGTGTGTATGTGTGTGTGTGTGAGGAGAGAGAGATCACTCTATAAGCACATTATAAAGTATTTGAAAATGTCTCACATTCATGCTTATACCCCTAGTGCCTAAACTCAGTGCTGTGCTGTGCATGGACTGTGTCCCACAAGTCCCTCTCATGATAAGAAGTCCTCCACACTAAGCTGCACCATTAACTCTCATCTGCCATAGAGGGCTGGCCATATCTGTGCACAGAATATCTCATGCTGAAATCATCACAGGAATTCAAGACAAGCCCTCCTTCTTAAAGCAAGCAGCTCATTTATCAGGGACAATATAAACAAGTGCGGACCAGCAGATTTCTTATCTTCAGAAAAGTATTTCGGCAACATAAGAACAGAGACAAAAAGCCACTGTGGCATTCTTCATTGGTCCCTTATCTGTGGACTCACATACTCAAACTTGGCATTCCATGAGAATGTATTGACAAAATAAAACTCATCCATGAGGCTCTTTACCTCCTAGAAAGATGAAGGTCCCAATGGAGAATCCTATACTTAAAGAGACCAGATGCCTCTATCTTTCACTGCCCTAATATTCATCTATATGTTCTTTGTATGAAATGTGTGTGTGTGTGGTGTGTGTGAGAGAGAGAGAGAGAGAGAGAGAGAGAGAGAGAGAGAGAGAGAGAGAGAGAGAGAGAGAGAATAATGTGGGAAGGGAGACAAGGGTTGCCACTGATGCCCTAGGCATAGGGTTTACTACTACATCTCATTTTCAACAAGTGTATAGAGCAGATGTTACATGTCAAGTCAATGTCCAGTGAAGGAAATACAAGGATATATCAAAAGCATCCTCAAGAAACTGGGGGTTTATTGTAAGCAATAGATGTAGATACACAACAGAGATGGAGTTCTGTGATAATACTGGAGAAAGGTTAAAAACAGTACTTAGAAGCCATCGAGAGAAACCCACTGGTTCTGCCTGGAGAGCTCTAAACAGGCTGCCCGAGGGAAAACCCACTGCAAACTGGAGAAGCAGGAGGAAGTGACATCAGTATAGTGGTCAAGGTTATTGTTTGCAAAATAAGCATTCTAGTTCCCAAGCTCTGCCAGCCAAAGCTCATTAGTCACAGATGAGCAGGTTTGTAAGGGACTCAATATGTCTTGCCCAGTTTTTGCTCACAAATCAGACAAGAGAAACTCAAAAGTAAAATGCAAATTCCTTCACCCTGCAGCTAGCTGGCAGCTCCTGGGAGAGCGTGGATGGGTGTATGGTGACACAGGGGCATTGGCCATGTCATCATCGTAATTGGCTTTTGGTCTAGTTCCACTGACAATAATAGGGGCAGCTAGAGGTGGAGTGCCAAGCAAGCAGCAGAGTATACCGAATGCTTGACTGTGCTTTCTCACACAGTATGGCTGGGTATGGCTAAATGTCCTACAGGAGAATATCTGTGGATTTAGATGATGCACATTTGAGAATGTAGGAGCAGAGTTTCATGATATCTGCATCCCAGTTTCAAATGTTTAGTGCAAAAAGAGGCATGTATAAGTGAATAAATGACATACATATAGCAAAAGGAGAATAATCAGTATGCCTGGGGGCACCTATATATTATTTGGTTGCTATATACATTTGAAATTGTTCAAAATGAAAAGCTGATGGAAAAATTTGAAAGAAACCCCTCCTGAGTGACTCTTTGGTTTAAAAGTAAAGATGATTAACTAAAATAGTATCTTGTATTGATCCCACTCAATCACCTCAATGAGAATAAGCAATTTGCATCTAAAGTAAATCCCATAGTCCTTTTGGAGCTCATCAAGTTCCTCTGAAAAGACATTTGAACACATAAGAAGCTATTCTGAACAAGGTGGCCTGTACAAAAATAAGAAGAAGGCTATAATTTGTCAATCTCATATCTGCATGAAATTCCTTAGAGGTCTGTCTAAATGATAACGTCATGGTAGAATAGGATGGCAGGAACTTCCCTTTCTGGAGTGATTAAGAGTCAGTCTGGAAAGCTATAGTCACCATCCCAACCCAGGAGCAGCTTCTTTATGGACTAAATTGCCCTCACATCCTCAAGAAAACAGTGTAGTATTTGGTTCATATTTCTAGTAGTGTGACACTTATCACATACTTGCAGCTTAGTACACTTTGATCCCAGACCTCTTATGAAACTCTCAGCAAACAACTAGAGCATTTAACCTCCAGCACACACCCTTAGCAAAAGCAATAGAGGAAGGTGAGCCTCTGAGAGAAAACACATTTATTGTAATTAAAGGAATGTTTTCACTCTATACTTGCTATTCCTACCTGTACACTATTTATTCTTATATAAATATGGGATACAGTGCAAAGCCACATGGAAGCAGAGAGCCTTAGGGGAAAGGATTTTGATGCTACTCGTTTCTCATTTTACATCCTGCCTATGAGCATCCATCTTTCTCCTGCTCTCATCTTTGTTTCAGGTCCATCATGCTCTTCCATTTCCATCTGGTTGTTTAAAGATGCTCAAGTCCTGTGTCATCTACTGACCACAGCCTCCTGTTCTTTTTCTCTCCCATCTCTATGTTCTGTGGTCCTGCCTTGCTTCTACGTTTCTAAGACCATCAAACCACCCAGTGTGTTCTCTCTCTGCCCAGCCGAGAGCTAGCAGTTCAACTTCATACTGCCCTTCTCTCACACCCTAGCTTTTCTTCTATCAGCCGTTCAACCTTCCAAGCCCATCCTACAACCTCTTACTTCTCTTTCCTCTAAAAACCCTAGTTCCACAAAACAATTTTAAGGAGAAAAGCTGATAAATCAAACTTCCTCATTGAAATCTTCCAAGTGAGTTTGTCAAGTAATTTACTCTTCTTCTATGCCTTCGCTATTTCTCCTGTAAAATGGGCTTAATGATAGTACCTTTGAACCCAGGGGTTAATTTGCAGCCAGGCTCCTAATAGAGAAATGCCCTACTTCTCAGTGAGAACTGGGAGAGGTTTTGTTTTGTTTTTTGTAGACTCATGAACAATCCAGGGCATTTTTAACACACAAAGATCATGGAAGTCTCTATACAGTTGCAACTAATAGCAAGAATTAATCTAGTTTAGGAAAATGAGAGTTTGTTATTTTCTAACTAAGGTTTTAACACTGACAGAAAACCTCAACTGAGCTTGAATAATGCAAAGTTTAAAAGTCCTAAGTAATTTTTATAGACTATCTCATTTACTTTGAATCTGCATTATTTATTTTCCTTATTGCTGTGAACTAACAAGAGAAGGAGGGTTATTTGGACTCCAAAGGTTGAGGGTTTAGTCCGTCACACCAGGGAAGGTCTGGTGGCAAAGCTAGTTCTCATGGGAAACCTAGGAGGCTGCTTGCTCACAACTGGGTAGGTCTGGAAGCAGAGATGGGACAGGAAGTGGAGCCAGGCTAAATGTCCAGGCTACCTGTCCTGCTGTGCCCCACTTCCTCCAGCTAGGCCCCCAAAGGTTCTATGATCTCCCCAGACAGTGCCACCAGCTGAAGACCAAACATTCAAACTCATGAGCCTATGGAGGGTGTGGGGGGAAGTTGGGGATCCCATATCTAAAACATAACAAAGGAAATAGACTACATAATACCCACTCAAAAGAAAAATGAGATGCTTAGTTCTCAAAAGCTGTATTTTGTATTTTTAAGAGCCTCAAGACAGTCTGAAGCTCTGAGTGAAAGATCTTTCACCAGCACCTACCAACGTCTCCAGTTCTAGATGGTGACATACTCTCAGCATCCTGGCTATGTTTCAGAGCCAGCCATGGGTAGGAAAGTGCAAGCTGCTCCCCCCAGAATCACCCTTATTGGTAGAGTGGCTTCAGGATCCAAGTACTGGGAAATGCACCTGCTAGCTAGCATCAGGGGTGGGAAGGAAAATCTCCCACCCTGTTCTCAGACTTCAGATGTCAAAAAAAAAAAAAGTCTCCAAAATAAATGGCACTTTTTTATAAAGAACTTCACAGTCCTTTAAACAGGCAAAGTCCTCAAGTGCCGATACAGTGGAGTGGCCGATGTGTATTGCCATTTAGAGAGGTTAGATAATTCAAAAAAAAGTAGAGACTTGGACACTTCATTTTCAGGCTCCAAAGTTTTTGTCATTTTCAACCTCAACAAACGATATTCAGAAAGTTGCCAAAGTTAAGAGTCCACAATATGTGATTCCATTTACCTAATGCTTAAGGAGAGATCCAAGTATGCGGTGGTGAAGGGGAGCTAGGAACAGTATAGTCACCAGAGAGCTGAGCCTCAGTGGGAAATAACAAAAGGCAAAGGGGAGTTTCTACTTTATAGCTCAATGGGGGTATAGAACTGGTTTGTACATGTCCTTCAAATGCTCAGATTTCGTGTTTCGGAACAGTATGCTTTATCTCTGTCTTAGTTAGGGTTGAAATTGCTGTGATGAAACACCATGACCAAAAGCAACTTGGGGAAGAAAGGCTTTTTTTAGTTTGTTTGGTTGGGTTTTTTTGTTTTTGTTTTTGTTTTTGTTGTTGCTTACACTTTCACATCACTGTTCACCACAGAAGAAGTCAGGGCAGGAACTCAGACAGAGAAGGAATCTGGAGGCAGGAGCTGATGCCGAAGCCATGAAGGGGTGCTGCTTACTGCCTTGCTCCCAGTGGCTTATTCAGTGTGCTTTCTTACAGATCCCAGGACCACCAGCCCAGAGCTGGCCCCACCCACAATTGACTGGGCCCTTCTACATCAATCACCAGTCAAGACAAATGCCCTGCAGATGGATCTTATGGAGATATTTTCTCAATTGAGGGCCCCTCCTTTCAGATAACTCTAGCTTTTGTCAAGCTGATCTAAAACTAGCCAGCACAATGCCCACTACCTTTCACTAAAATAGAAATCAATCTCAGAATTAGTCTATTAAATACATTAAAAATTTGAAGACTTGGTTTAAAGTTTAAGTCCACATACATCTGTAAATATTAATGCTCTGGATTATCTAGTGTCTAAAGCCACTTTATAGAAAGCACCTAATTCAACTGTCACATAACTGCTCTATGACAGAGCCTTACTCCAAAGCACAAGAGACACCTGCCATCAGTATCTACTCTGGATTGCTATTAAAAAAAAAAAAAAAAAACCAACGGACCCAACACCTGCACATAGTAGGGCTAGGGAGGAAAGAACACATCCCAGCCTGCTATTAAGATGCCTTGAGTTTCCAGAAACAGTGTGTCCACTTGCAGCACAGTCAGCCCCACATCCTCACAACTACAAGTTCCCATGTGGTGAAATTACTGGGAGCAGAGTCCTACCAATGGGTTCTATTTCTCCATCAAATTTGCAACAGCTCTGGTCTCCACCACTTCCTTTGCATACATACTCACTCTCCATGTGTGTTCTCCACCTATCTCAGTGGTTTCTCCCTTACCACACAGACTCAAACTATGACTCAGTCAAAAACAAAAGGCTGGAGGCCAGACTCAGGAGGCAGAGGCCAGCCAGAGCTACATGAGACCCTATCTAAAATAAATAATAAATAAATAAATAAAGTAAATGAACAAAAGAAAAAACTTCCACTGGAAGTTTTACAGGCAAACAATAATATCATCAACATTCCTAGAATAAAACCAAGGGAATGCAAGTATACTTACTCACAAAGAAGGATCCCATTTTCTAGGCCTGTCCGGAAGTCTTTATCACCAAAACTTCGGCCAGTGACTTGCTGGAAAAGAAAAAGGGAAACAAGAGCATAAGTTTTTTCTTTTATAACCAGGAAGTTCAATATTATAAAAAAAAAAAAAAAATCAAGAGCCCTGAAAAACCCAAGAATGGGGAAATCTGTTAGGTTCCAGTTCCTTTCCCATGTGTAGCTTTGTTTGGATTAGGTGAGTTAAACTTAGACCATGAAGCATCTATTCTTCTTGATACTGTTACCACAGTACTGTTACCACAGTAAGTCAAGGTCATAGTGTCTGTCATCTGTGTGGGTGTATACTCTCACAACATAAAAATAACAACATCTAGAAAGTACTGCCCAAGGACAAAGACCCTATATACTAAAGTATTGGTGGTCAGGGCCCTCACCTCAGGAAACTAACACCATGACTGAAGTCTAAAGCCAATGTGCACAAATGACAGCACAGAGACATTCAAGGTATTGCTGGCTGCCAGCAACCAATGGCTGGGGTGCAAGGTACTCGGTTTTATTTGTTATTCTCTAAATCCAAATATCTGACCTGAAAAATTCCAGGTAGGCATGTCTGTAACGTGCCCTAAGGAAACCTCTAATATGCAAAATTCAACATCATGTCTAATAAGCCACAAGAAGAAAGAAAATGGAGCCATAAAAATACTCCAACAATGAAAAGGGGAAAAGAGGAGGGAGGAGATGGGAGGAAAGGGGGCAGAGAGCAGACAGAACAAACAGAAAGGATGAAGGTTAGGTACCAACCATGTCAATGATCATATTAAGTGAGAGTGGCCCCAGAACCCCCAATTAAAACACAGAGGTTGTCAGGTTGATTCATAAATTAAAGTCAACATTGAGCTGCCTACAAATGTGCTGTTTAAATTGCAAGATGTGCACCAATGTGAGTCAAAAGAAAGCTGGGCCAATTGTACGAGTGTCAGAGAAAGAAATCTCAGAACAGAAAATAATAGCATAGATGGAGAAAGCTCTTTCATAATAGGGGGGCTGTTAGTTCACTGACAAAGACATCATAATCTTGAACATTAATGTATTTCCTTATATGAAAAAAAACCTTTAAAATACACAAATCGAAGCAGATAGGATTACAAAGAGAGGGGAAACGAATCATGAATAGAGTTGGAGATTTAAATATTTATCTTTAATAATAGGTAAAACATGCAAACAGAAAATTAATGATACAGGACACATGAATAACACTATGGACCCAATTGATCTAATTGTTATTTCTAAAATATTCCACCCTCCAACATTTACCAAACCAAATTCTAGGTCATAAAACAATTCTCAATACACTTAAAAACATTCATCCAAAGTGTGTGTTCTTACCACAAAAAGAATTAAATTTTAACTTAACAGCAAAATATCTGTGGAATCTCCCCAAATATTTTTAAACTAAGGGTAGCATAACCAAAAAAAATGCACAGAAATACTGAAGTAAGACTGGGGGACACAGACAGCCAAAAGAAAAAGAAGACACAAATTACCAAAGTCAGAAGTGGCAAATGACATCACTGCAGAGTATAAAAATATTAAAAGGACAACAAGGGACTATTATAAATAGATTTGTACCAATAAATTAAACAATTTAGATTGCTCTGATAAATCCTTGGTGCAAGCACAATTCATACAACAGGGAAACAAACAACCCTCCAGTGAAGAAAACAGCGGGACTTGAAGGCTTGATGGGAGATGTTATTCTGTATATATGTTTCTCATACTGGTTAATAAAGCACTGTGGCCAATAGAAAACTAGATAGGCGGGGCTAGGAGACTAGGAGGAAGAAAGAGGAAGTAGAAGGCGGAGTCAAGATGTAGCCCGGGAAGAAGCAGGAAGCCTGCCGCGCGGCTCCCCGATAAGACGACCACGTGGAAATACTTAGATAAGTAGAAATGGGTTAATGATTAAGGCAGAGCTAGCCCATTAACAATAATGGTAACTGGCCAACAGGACTGTATCAAATACAGAGTCTCTGAGTGTTATTTGGGGCACATGTGGTTGCAGGACAATGGCGGCAGGACCAGGAGGCCGGCAGGAACAACATGCTGTAACTTAATGGTGTCAGAAGCGGGATTGAGAACTTTCACTTAAAACTTAACAAAAGCTTAAAAAATAGTTTTTAGAAACAAGGGAACAGAGACTAGCAAGACTTCTTAGTAGCAGCATTTTCTTGGTTGGATTTGTTTTGCTGTAGACAGAGAGTTTCGCGGCTCCTTTAAGGGAGGTTTCCAAAATTAGCATAAGCGGCAAAAACCACCTTGCTTTTAAAGAGCTCTGCTAACAATTCATTGGTGTATACGAGAGCTGCAATGAAGGTTTACACTGTGTTTTAAAAAATACGCTGGCTTGGGAGAGAAAAAGAAACAGGATACAATGGTTTAAAAAAGAAAAGAGAAAATAAAATGAATGGTTATGGTTGCGCACGCCATTAATCCCAGCACTGGGCAGACAGAGGCAAACAGAACTCTGTGATTTCAAAGTAAACCTGGTATGCAATGAATTCCAGGACAGATAAAAGTTACACAGAAAAACCCTGTCTCAAAATATGTAAAAATAGAAGTAGAAGAAATAGAATAATAAAAAAGCCACGTAAAGATGGAAAACACAGAAAAATTTTGGATACTATACGTGCTTCTGTTGTCTTTAAATTATTTGATTGCTGAGAAAACAACTACTGATAAAAGAAATGCTGCTGGATTAATTCAATTTATATATTTTAAAAATGCTTTGACTCCAAAATTCAAGCCTAAGGACAAGTTACTGGGAAAAAGGATTTCTATTTTTGTTTCCACAGAAAATGAAAAGCTATGGATTCTTTCCAGACTTATATGGTTTGATCAAGCCAGACCCCCTGAAACAGCTCCCCAGGTGATCCAACATTCAAAGCAGTTGAGACAAAGCCTTGCAGACTACAGCCAAGATTTCTGCATCTCCTTTGGACCCCCATGACAGCACCCTTTACCAGCAGGAAGTAGTTTGGAAAGAACAACGCCCAAATTCCCAAATATTGTTTATAAATGTTTGTTTTCATTTAAATGGACTTGGTTATAAATGGCTAATAACCACAAACAATCTTTTTAAAGGTAAAAAGGGAATTATGGTATAGATATGAATACTTTGCTTTGGAATGGATTTTCTTTTATTGATACAATTTAAGGTCAATTCTGTAATATGTATATTTCTCCTCTTGTTTAGGTATTGTGTTTATATAGCTCATTAGAAAATGTAATGTAATAATTTAGTACAGATTATAGAGAGTTACCTATGGGAGTTAAGTTAATTAGGATTTCTAGATATGCAGAGATGTATTTGAGATGAATAGGCATTCTTCAAACCCTTCAAAGACCTACAGAATATGGCATTTAAAATGGTTTAGGGATTTTCTTGACAGTGAGGCACAACTACTCCTGGTAACACCACCTACAGAAGAAAGGAAGATGGACATCGAAGAAACACATTATGGAGTTTGCTTCTAATATGGCAAGACTAGCCATTTGAGCAAGGTGCGTCTCTTGTCTAGACAGTTTGACTTTATGTTGTAGAAACTGGACATGCAGGACCCACAAAAAGGTGACTGCTGAAACAAGATGGACATTGCTACAGGATTCCTGCTTCATGGAAGAGGCTGCCAGACAGCCAGACAGTCTTCAGGGCACAGAGAAAAATGACTGACATACTGTCAATACAGGTGGACAGTTTAAAGTTTCCTGCTTTGCTGAAGAGTCTGCCAGACACACCATGGCCTATGGGCTGAAGATGGAACATTATAGAAGAACTTCGGGTGCCTGGAATTGTCTCTGTCATTTCTAGAGTTTATATATTATCCTTCTGTGGTCTTTGAAGGAGTTGAAGACAGATAGTTATGATTATAATTTTCCTTAGTTAGGATTAAAGATAAGTTACATATAGGACTTTAGACTCACAAAGATAGGATAGATGATATTTTGTTTAAGTCTTACAAAATGTTAATGGACTAAATATTGTTTACTGTGATTCTTATTTGATAACTGTTGTATTGTACATTTTGCTATGTTAAGGTTAAACCCCTTCTTTTACTTTAGACAGAAAAGAGGAGATGATGGGAGATGTTATTCTGTATATATGTTTCTCATACTGGTTAATAAAGCCCTGTGGCCAATAGGAAACAAGATAGGCGGGGCTAGGCGCCCAGGAGGAGGAAGAGGAAGTAGTAGGTAGGGTCGAGATGTAGCCCGGGAAGAAGCAGGAAGACTGCCGCGCGGCTCCCCGATAAGACGACCACGTGGAAATACTTAGATAAGTAGAAATGGGTTAATGATTAAGGCAGAGCTAGCCCATTAACAATAATGGTAACTGGCCAACAGGATTGTAGCAAATACAGAGTCTCTGAGTGTTATTTGGGTTTGTACCTAAGAGTTACCGAAGAAACAATCTAATTCAGAACAAACTCATCCAGACAAATTTTACAGTGTATCTTTATGATGTGTTTATGATGGCTCACATTTTGTATTCTGACTATAAAGACTTCTAATTAACATTCCCATCATAACAAAGTCAGTCATCGTATTAAGATTAATTGCCATTACCAAAGGTTCATTCGTAGGGAGGTGTCATGGCTCAGACCTTTCCAAGTTCTACCTGGATCCCAGCCGATTAAGGGTTCTAGCAACCTTGCCAACAAGGCACTAGTTCTTGGTGACCACTTTCCACAAACACAAGGTCAGGGTGGGAAGCTCAACCAAGCTCTTAAAAGATGCTGAATGTGGTGGCACACACTGTTAATCCTAGAACTTGGGAGGCAGAGGCAAGTGGATGTCTATGAACTCAAGGCAAGTCTGGTTCTATATAGTGAGTTTCAGCTTAGCTAGGACTATGTAATGAGATGCTTGGAGGATTCATGATCCACCAGGGAGGTGTAGCAGGATGGTCAAGAGCACTCTACTCACTTCCCACCTCCACTAGTCCTCACCCACAAAAACTCCATCCTCACAGTTGTCCACTCCTGACTACACCACACCAAACCCTTTCTTCCATATCAAGCACACCCATTAACAACTCTTTATTCTCCCTTTAGAATTCATACCCATTCATTACTTCCTCTACTGGTTACCTTTCTCTAAGCCACTGTTCTCCTCAACAGACATGTCCAGCCTTCTGACACAGTAACATGGTGCTGTCACTATAAAGTATAGTGACAATCAGGGGCTGAAGAGATGGCTCAGAGGTTAAGAGCACTGGCTGCTTTTCCAGAGGTCCTAAGTTCAATTCCCAGCAACCACATGGTGGCTCACAGCCATCCATAATAAGATCTGGTGCCACCTTCTGGCATGAAGGCACATATGGAGGCAAAATGTTGTTTACATAATAAAATGTTAAAAAAATACTACTCATTCAAGTTTTTTAAAAAGTCACAATATAAAATCTCAAAGAAAAGTAACAATATAAAATCTCAGATTTCAAGTTGTGATTTTGTGTTGGGTCACTATTGCAGCTCACCTAGGCCTCACATGGCTCACAAGTCATGGACTGAACATGTCTGATAGACACTTCAAAAGCTGGCACTATGGTTTCCACCTGGCCTCCTATCCTCAAGCAGGTAACTCATAATCTCTAAGGTTTATAGCTCAGACCACTAACTATACCTTGCTTCCACCAATGACTCTAAACCTCAGGCATCATGGTAAAAGCCAAGTCCCCACAGTTCCCTGCTGGTGTTACACACACACACACACACACACACACACACACACACACACACACACACGCATGGGATGGGTGCAGATGACAACATATTACATGGGCAAAGGCTACTGTCCCCACTATCTTATCAAGGGTGAACTCTAATACATCTCTTCATCCAAGGGAATCCTCAGAAACTCTTATGATGGCAATAAGTCATCAGCTATCCCCTGGCTATCTTACAGGAAACTCCTGTATCAAATCCTCCCTGCTTTGTGTTCAGGGTCAATCCACTTTAATTACTAACCACAACGTGTGTTGGAAGAGCATGCAGAGTAAAAGTCGGCAAATAACTAATTTACCAAAACCTGGCCTTCCAGGAAAAGAAAAGCTTTTATCTGCCTCCATAATTAAATAAAAGCAGAAGCCAAGGACATTGTAATGTGTCATCACACTGTTTAATGCAAGCAATTATTGAGGAAGCTCATCTGTATCCGATTTCCTTTCCATGGAGCTCAAAGGTAATTCTGAATCTATCTACACCCCTGGCTCTGCTCTGAATCATTCGAGTTCTGAAATATGGAGAAGCCAGACTCAAAAAGAAAACCACAGCTCCGCAGCAACATTTTTATGAGGTGTTTATAATGTAACACGCTGTACATCACAGCCCTACAGTCTGTTAATTGCTTTGTTACCATTGTTATTATGTAATTGCAATGAACAGCCAAAGGCTGCCAAGAATTGGTCTTCCAGCCTGATCATTACCATGTATGCAAATAGTATTTCAGAAACATTTTCATGGCTCTTCTGTAGATTTCTAAAAGGAAACCATAAACAAACTATAGGTCTAAAGAACATTTTCAATAAATGTTCACAATTCTTAGTACAATGATATAAGGACAGCATTTTTTTAAATATGTTTTGGTTGGTGCTTTCTAAAAAAATATTTATACATGTGAATGCTTTGTCTGTGTGTATGTTCATGAACCATGTCAGTTCCTGGAGCCCAGTGAAAGTCAGAAGAAGGTATCAGATCTCCTAGAGCAGGAGTTACAGATGTTATACCCACTATGTGTGGTGTGTAACCACCATGGGGGTACTGGGAATCCATTCCAGGTCCTCTGCAAGAGCAACAGGTGTTTTTAACCATGAGCCATCTCTGCTTCTGACTTGTTTGTTTGGAGACATGATTTTGCCACATGTCCCTGGCTAGCCAGAAACTCATTATGTAGCCTAGGCTGGCCTCAAACTTTAAAAGAGAGTCCTGCTTCTGCCTTCCAAGTTCTGGGGTTGCAGGAGGGAGTTGTCTCTCCCAGCCTTCTGAAGAAGAGATTCCATTTGCTGACAAAATAATGACCCCAGATTCAATCAAGTGAAACAATCTCAAGATTGAATAGACTCTCACTTAATGTTTAAGAGACATGAGGATTTTTCCTGAAATTGTGTAATATCAGGTCCTTTTTGAAAGGCTATGATTTCCTTAACATCTTGTTAATGATAAAAACCACACTCCTTCATTCATGAAGAGGCTCTGCTGCAGTTCATTATGCCTCTATCTCTTCTGATCCTACCTGACTTAATTAACTGGAGCATCTCTGCGTATTTCATGCTGAAATTGTAAGACAAAGTGGAATAAAATTGTTCTTACTTGTCACTCTTTTTCCTCAGAAATAAACTCGTGAGATTGTTAAAAAGTCAAACCCAAGTTTCAAGGGGTTTGTGTGTGTGTGTGTGTGTGTGTGTGTGTGTGTGTGTGTGTTGTGTGTTAACAAAGATAAATCATATTCAATTAAGGAATACTTAGCAACCAATAAATCTATTATTTCCAGAATACCCATTTTATGCTAGGCCCTACAGAAGGGATGAAGTCAAAACAACAAGATCCAGATCCTTCCAGTGGCAAGCACAATCCAGGGGAAAGAGGAAACATGACAATACAGTGGTTGCTGGGGAAGATTATGTGGATGAGGACCAAGAGCAAGGAGGAAGTAATTGGCACATTTTGCATGACTGAAGACACTGTGTTGCTGGCAAGAAGCAGCAGGTGATGAATACCGATGCCCACTTTCTCCATCTTTATTCATTATGGGACTTCAGCCATGGGCTGGTGCTACTCATATTTACAGTACAGGATGTCTTTCCTTTTCAGTTAAACCTCTCTATAAAGTGTGTGTGTGTGTGTGTGTGTGTGTGTGTGTGTGTGTGTGTACATAAACCACACGCCTCTTGGGTGATTCTAAATTCAACAAAGTTGGCAATGAAAGTTAGCCATTACAATAACAGAGCTTGAATTTTGCACCCTTAAACATAATTCTACATGGCATTTCGCAAAATACTACAGGAGAGCTAATGTAGAAACCCTCTGCCTAAAAATGTCAGGGAAGAACTTCAAGAGGTTGTACTTGAAGGGTGAGACAGAATTCTCCAGAGGAGAGAGATGTATCAGAGCACCACAGTCACCCCCGAAGACCTATGTGAAAGTTTATTTAAGCAGAGACCTAAAGTTCTAAGGGCTGAGCCTAGTGGGTAAGAAAGGAGAAGTTTGGAGGAGATGAGGAATCAAAGTAAACACAGTCTTAATGGCAAAGGATATTGTGTCAGCAATACCACACAGTTAATACCAGGACTCTGGTTTGATCTTGAACCTTTAACAAAATAGTTACCCTTAGAAGGTCTTTGATTTTTTTCCCCCTCATTACTATAATTTGCAATTCCTAAAGAAATAGTTCCAGAACACATTTTGTTTGTGGTCTCTAATTGCACCCTTATGGATTCGATTCTTCCATCCCTTCTGTGGTGATGAACATCACCTTGCCAGAGTTTCCTCTAAGACAACCATTCCATCCCCTCTATCTTTTGGGTGATCAGAGCTTATCTTTTCCTGTCAGCTCCAAAGCTCCATCCGTGTTCAGGATCTTCTCCTTACCCTTCCAAATCACAACATTAAGCCTTTGTTTGTTCACAGCTTCCTTCATTTCCCTGAGGTTGCCATGTTGAATTCTCTCCTTTCCTAAAAGCTCCAATTCAACACTGCCCTTCAACCATCATCTTGTGACACCCTGACTCTAAGTTTAGCCATTTGCAAGCTATGTTCATTTAATTTGATGAAAAGTCTTTAAAGGATCAAGAGTTGGAGTTGAGGCAACTTTAACTCTACCACTTTAGGCAATCTCCTGAACTCTAATACTCACTTTACCTTCTGAAGAAACAGTAAAGGCACCTATTCCTATGGTTTGCATGAAGATGAATTAAAACACATAAAAGCCTTAGCATTGTGCCTGACCAGAGTAAGAACTCAATGTGTCTCATCACCATGTGAACCCAGGGTAAAACAACTGCAGTATTCTCATACACATCGTTGCTATTGCTTTTTTTTTTTTTTAATAGTCCTGTGCAGTTATTCCCTGGTCATAAAAGAGGTGGTGCTCACTGGCTCTCTAACGATACACAAATATCGCCTTACTGCCTAACTTAAAAGATTTTCCCCTCCTATGATCTTAATTGATGGCTTAGCAGCATGAGCCAACAGCTCCGTCCTTCTGAGATCCATTGCCTTTCCTTCAAATCCCCACCACTTCATTCTCCTGGTTTTCTTTCTGCCTCATTAGATAAATATATCTTTCCACTGCATTAAGGATTTCTACCTCATTAGCTGGAAAGTATAAAAACAGCCTTTTTCTTTCCTTTTACTTCCCCTTTCTTCTATGCCTTCCCCATCATGTCCCCAGGTAATTTCATCTAGTCATATGTCTTTCATGTCTTATGTATGAGGAGAATTCATGCATTTTTACACATGATTCTGGACACTTCAAGTCCCAAATCAAATATTCAATTTCTCATTAAACATCTCCTCTTGGGTACCGTATATGTGTGTGTGTGTGTGTGTGTGTGTGTGTGTGTGTGTGGAGAGAGAGAGAGAGAGAGAGAGAGAGAGAGAGAGAGAGAGAGAGAGAGAGAGAGAGAGAGAGAGAATTTTCCCAACTTGAGTCTGCTACAAAATCTTGTTGTCTGTCCCCCAATCAATCCATCTCTGGTCTTCAAATCAATGAATGGCACCACCTCCTCCAATAACACAGAGATGAATTCAAACCAGCAGGAAAAGCCAAGCTGTCCTTCCAGAACAGATTCCAGACCTGTCTTTTCTGTCTCCACACAGTAATAGTGGGGCAAGCTGTCATCATTTGTAAGCAATACAACTGTAGTATCCACCTATGGGGCCTTCCTCAAGTCATCACCCACATAGCACCCTGAGATCTTTCTAAAGCCCCACCCATAGCCCCACCGTCCACCAGATTAAAGCCGATTATGGGGGGGGGGGCTTTTTACAGGTCAGGTGAGAAAAAAATCTTACTAATTAAGTGACTCATTCAAGGTTATGTGGACAAGTCAGCAGCTAAAGTGACAACTTCCCTTTCATCAAGTCCCCACCACACTGTGTCCACAGTGGCAACACTTCCCTGGCCAGTCAGATTGCTACACTTTGCTCAATGTTCATAGCTCCTTATATCCATTCAGTTTGGCTTGGCAGAAAAACAGCCCAGAAGCCCAAGCCTGAAGTTATTGAATCAACATTACTAGACCACGATTCCTGCTAGCACTAGCTCTGAGAGCTTAATATGGAGGGTAATAAAGTGCAATCTGCAAGATCCATTTATATTTTCATCATGTCATCGGAAAACCAGAAGGCGCTGTTTATAGCCACAGATTGACAGAGCCTACAAAAAAATCTAATTAGGAACACAGCTGATGCTTAAAAGAACTCTGGGAGAGTCCAGTCCTCTCATCAAACCATTGTATGATCTGGATATAGAAAATGGGTCAATGCTGACACATGTGCGTGGGTCCAGCTGACTGTGTCTGCACATTCTCAAGCTGTCCTTTGCTTTAAGAAAGTGGTAACAGAAGCTGCAGAGAAAGACAGGCAACACACACAATGAGCTCTACCAAAGCCAAAAGCCTTAGTGACAGATTGAAGAAACAGAAGAGTCCAGAAAGAAACTGGGCCAGGAGGATGCTAAGTATGTTGTCTCGTGTGAGCACACAAAGCCATGGTTATTTTTGCCTGGTATTGTGTTATTCCTTCGATAAACTTTGCAGTTCTGGGCTAAATCGGATGGCCCTGACACTTAGTTCTCAGCAGAGTGAAGCAGAAAGCCACTGAATTCAACAGATCTGGGCACAGATTCCAGGTTCAAGGCTCAGGAGCAGGGAGCAGGCTTCATGCATTGGGGCCTGCTACAGAGTCTTTAAAGGTGCCAATAGGAGCCTGTTTTACTCAGTTGTGGGAGGCCAGAAATCAGGATGGATACTGCCTGGGGGTGGGGGCATTTCATGTGTATGAAGTGGGTAAACGCAAATTCTCTCGTGGTTTTGTTTCCCACGATTCATATTTAAGAGCAAGTGCCCAAGGCCAGGGGCTTCCATTTGCATTCAGAAATGCAACTCTGCAGGTCAGGATTTGTAGGTGCTGGGCACAAAAAAAACAGGCTAGTAAGCCAATGAGAGAGTCCCCAAGCTTATTGACAGGACTAAAGGCGATCATAAAGGGACAGTCACAAAAATCCTTAAAAAAAAAATACATTTTATAAGAAAACCAGACTATTGAAAAGAAAAAAGTCCTTGTCATGAAGAAAAAGGGAAAGGTTGTTTTTCACAAATAAGCATCATGACAAAATGTAATTTGTATCTCCTTGCAAGAAACTGGTTGAAAAGAACCTCATAGGTGAGATCCAGGCACAACTGAGTTATTCTGAATATATATTGGTCACCTAAGGACATCAGTCATCACTGAAGTGATAATGGCTACCTGGGAGAATGCTCTTCTTTAGGCGTGTGCTCAAATATTTGGAGAATAAAGGTAGCTGATACGTGTGAGTGTACATGTATGCATATGAACTTAATGCAGAAAACATCAGTCACCACTGAAATCTGTTGGTTTCTTGGAGCCTCCTTTCTTCTCTTCCCTCCCCTCACATTCTTCTCTCTCTCTCTCTCTCTCTCTCTCTCTCTCTCTCTCTCTCTCTCTCTCTCTCTCTCTCTCTCTTCCACCTTTCCTCCCTCCCTTTCTTTCTCCTCCCTGTCATATGTTTTAAAATGTTAACAATGAAATGCTGTTTGGGTTCTAGCACTGAAAAGCTCTTCAGCAGCCCAAACCAAGTGGCCATTCAGCAACCCACCTGGGCCTTCTCATTCATCTCGGGGGTGTTTAAGGACAGTCATCTGCCAGTTCACTGTCAGTCACCATATTGTGTCAACTCACTCACTCACTCCTTTGCTCACTACCCAGAACTGGCCCTGCCAGCCACCGACCTGATGCAAGCACTGAAGAAGGAGAGGAAGAGGGGTTCAGCCCCTTGGCTTCCTGATGTTAAGCAAAAATCTAGAACTCAAGACTCTGCCAAGTACACACAGTCCTGTAGCTATTGTAGAGCTGTCCGAAGAAGTGATCAATTTCACTATTTGATATTCTAATAATGGAATAATTTTTAGCTAAGAGTCCAAAGCAACCACAAAGCTTGTGGACATTGCCAGTACTCGGCATAGAAAACGGCACCAAAGCCAAACTAGAGAACTGCTAAAATTCACCCAAACAAGTTATTAGATTACCAAATGAAAATAAAACATGGTGAAATACTCAGGATAAAAGCAGAGTAAAGTAAGAGGCCTTTTTTTTTTTTTTTTTTAATTTCAGGACTGACTTGAGTAACATAATGCCTAAGGACAGCTCAGACACTACCAACCAAAAATGAGTGAGAGTAAAGAGAGAGCGTGGTAGATAAGTTCAGAAAGCATGAGGGGCTGGCTTTGATCCCCAGCACTCATGTAAAAAGCCAGGCATGAGGGTATGTGCCTATAATCTCAGTGCTGAAGAAATGAGGCAGTTGGCTCCCTGGAGCTCACCAGCCAGCCAGCCTAACTTAATCAATGAGCCTAGGTTCCAGAGAGAGACTGTCTCAAAGAACAAGATGGATGGGCTCCTGGGAACTAACACCCAAAATTCACCTCTGGTTTGCACACACAGGAACATATATACATCACACACGTATACATATCACACACACATATACACATCACACACACACACATATCACACACATCACAGACATATATATCACATACACATGCATCACACACTCGTTACACATAGAAACACATCACACATATACACATCACACACATACATATCACACATTCATCACACAAACATATACAAATCACACAAACACACCACACACACACACACACACACACACACACACACACTGAGGAAACCAATTTTGAGAAAAGAGGGAAGGATTGCAGAAGATACTTTCTAGGGTACAAAGATTCTATTTTTTAATTTGGGGTAGCCATCACAAGGCTATTCACACTAAATCATTAACCAGGCTGTATGTTTGTTCATGTGATTTTTCTACACTTGTGTATTAGTTTACTATGTGTGACAATAATGAAATTCATGAGGCAGAACACTTAGTGAAGAAAAGAGGCTTATTTGGGCCTCATGGCTCCAAAGAGCTGAATCTGCTATTGGCCTTCCTGTTGGGAGAACCCTGAGGAGACACAGGGTAACAAGCCATATTGACCCATAGCATCAACTGCTGATTCAGTGGCTGTGATCTATCTATGCCTACCTCACAATGTATTTTATAATGAACATCTGAACACTGGGTAAGGAAACTGACACACTATTTAGTTTGTGAAGTCATACTGTTTTTGGAGAACCTGGCACCTGAGTGGCCCAGGGTGAGCACTTGGGTTGGTGTGGCCATAGAGTGCCTTAATGTATTATTCTATCACTTTTTATTTTGTTTGAGTAACATAGCTGTCTACTAACATCTAGTAAGCATTGGGAAAGAAAGGCCCAAAGTCATAGAAATGGGACTCTATACATAGTTTCAACGGGCTTCTGGTAAACCCTTCATGTCTTTAAGATTCCTCTGTATACATCACAGACTTTTCTGAGTTCACTGGCACCCCAGCCTCTTGCTTCTGAAATGAGAGCAATGGCAATGGTATAGCCATTTTGGAGATCAGTATGGTGGTTCCTTAGGAAAATGGGAATCAGTCTACCACAGGACCAGGTAATCCAACTCTTAGGCATATACTCAAATAATCCACATTCATGCAACAAAAACATTTGTTCAACTATATTCATAGAAGCATTATTTGTAACAGCAAGAACCTGGAAGCAACCTAGATGCCCCTCAACTGAAGAATGGATAAAGAAGTTGTGGCACATTTACACAATGGAATACTACTCAGCAGAAAAAAAAAAACAATAGAATCTTGGAATTCACAGGCAAATGGACAGAACTTGAAGAAACCATCCTGAGTGAGGTAACCCAGTCACATAAAAAGGAACATGATATGTACTCATTCATATATGGACTTTAGACATAGAGCAAAGGATCACCAGTCTATAATTCACACCGCCAGAGAAACTAGGATACAAGGAGGAACCTAAGAGATTCATATAAGTTCCCTCACAGAAGGGGAAAGGAACAAGATCTCCTGAGCATATTGGGAGTAGGGGACAGTGAGTGGAGAGGGAGTTAGGAGAAAGAGAAGGGGAGGAGAGGAGAACATGTGGGACTAGGAAGATTGAGTCAGGGGACAAATAGATGAGAGAATAAAAAAGATACCATAATAGAGGGAGGAGCCATTACAGGTTTGAAGAGAAAACTGACTCTAGAGAAATGTTCAGAAACCTACAAGGATGATCCCAACTAACAATCTGAGCAACAGTAGAAAGGCTACCTTAAATACCCTTCCCTGATAATGAGATTGATAACTAACTTATATGCCATCATAGAACCCTCAGCTGTTAGCTGATGGAAACAGAAGCAGACACCCACAGCTAAACACTGAACCAAACTCCTGGAATCCAGTTGCATAGAGGGAGGAGTGATAAGAAAATGGGGTCAAGACCAGGCTACAGAAACCCACAGAGGTATGTTCCACTAAATTAACTTACCAGCTCCTTAGCACCATGTATCGTGGTTGCAACCACGCTGGCTGGTTACACAGGTGAGACCCTGAACAAGTACACATAGCGGGGAGATAATTGATGTCCATTAGTTTCAGTGGCCTTTGACTAACCATGCAACCTCTCCTGAAAGTCCTGCCTCCCTAATGCTGATTAAACCGCTGCCAGGACTCATGAGGTCTGTTCATAGTGAGATACTTCCTCAGATATTCACGAAGTACTCAGGGGGTCCTGGAAAGTCTCAGTACAAGTGTTATTATTATCCCTGCTGCAGGCTGAAGAAACTGGAACTACAGACCATTAAAAGATGTGTCCAGTTTCCCAGGACTAGCAGGTGGCAGAGGATAACAGGCAGGCTTGTCTGATTCCTGGCCCACATGCCTAGCCATTAGGCTATGCTAAGGTGTTAATAATGAAACTGACTCTCTACTGTCCATGTCTTTACCCCTCCTCAAGGTGGGGAGGAAGAAAATAAATTCCTACATTCAGAAAAATACTAAAAAAAATGTGGGAATTTAGCATTAATGTCCTCAATACCACAGGGATAGAATAATAAAAATATTTGTGGTGTTGCTAGATTTTTATCTCTGGCTTTAAAAAATCATAACAGGTATACAATAATTCATTTTGAATAACCCTATATACAACTTGATCCCCCGTGTAATGAAAAACAAATAACTTAATGGAGGGCACAGAGGAAGAAAAGGGAGGTAGGCAAGATGCTTTACTTAAAGCCTGCAGCATTTACAAAACAGGGTATCTTTCTACTCATCTTTCAAAGGCTTTTGTTATTGTTTCTGTTGTTTTTCAAGACAGGGTTTCTCTGTGTAGCCCTTGCTGTCTGGGAACTCCCTCTGTTCCAGGCTGGCCTGGAACTTTGAGATCTGCCTACCTCTGCCTCCCAAGAACTGGGATTAAAGTGTGTGCCACCACCCAGCATTTCACTGATTCTTTAAACTTACAAATTATGCTTTGTGGAAGAAAATATGTTCTTTTGGCTGCGTTGTAATTAAAATAGCAAGTGGTAATCCAAGCCCACTGAATCACCACCCAACACTGAGTCTCACTGAGCCAGCAGTGAGGTGTCAGCCACCCCAATAAAAAAGCACCCATTCAGGCTTCCAAGAAGCAAAGAGAATATAGATCCATCACTGAACTTTTCTACCTTTACCTCCAAATAATGACCAGACAATGACTATGCCAAGGAGGAAGGAGGCTCATTTCTGGGCACAAAGAACCATTTGGCCACAATGTAGTATTATGCCACAACAGTGAAATTAAAGAGGACACAAGGAGGGCATGCTCAATGAACCTAATTTGTGAAGTCTATGTTTAACTGACAAGTAAGCATTAGGACCTTGTACTCACACACGCCACTCTACATTTCATTAAATGGTAAAATGTTGTTGAAGGATTAAAGGGTAAGAGGTCTAAAAGGCCTTTTAGTTACAACTACAGAAGGGCTCTATAAGGTTGAACATCCATCATCTGAAAAGACCCAAAAGCCCACATTTTTGGTGTACCCAAAGGCACAATGAGAAAGTTTCCCATTCGTTCTCATGAGATGTGTCATAATCAAAATGTCAGCAGGCTAAAATTGTTCCATAAAATTACCTTAAAGCTATGCGTAGGTATGAATTAGACACATGTGAATTTCATATTTAGACTTGGGTCTCACACCCAAGATATCCCACTAGGTATATACAGATATTACAAATCTGAAAAAAAAAATGGGAGCACCTCAATCCCAAGCATTTCAGGCAAGGATGCACAACTTAAATCAGTCAGTATGAGAGTTAGCCTAGGACCCAAGGTGTCCCACCAAACACCAGCTTTCACAGAGGATGGAGGACTCCTAGTGTATAGCAGTTGTCAACTCCCATGGTATAAACATTTCCACCATAGCTCAATTTAACCTCTGCACAATATCACTGAGTATAAAGCAGGAAAAACATGGACACAGTCCTCTCTCCAGCCTCATGAGCTGACTGCAGAACCACACAGTCAACTCGCCATCTGTATTCTTTACATTGTGGAACAAGGAGCTAACTTGTAAGTAATGTTCTGTCTGATACTTTCCAGACAATGGCCAAAAACAAAGCACATAACTAACTACATGAACATCTAGATGCTTCTGAGTTTAAAAACACCTTTCTTTTGTCTCCAACATAGGAGACACTTACACAAAGCCAATGATTGTCCCCAATCCATTCTAGGGTGCAATGACATGGGTTTGAACTGACTCATTTGCAGGTAGTTCACCAGGTTGTTAAAGAACAAACAAACATTTAGAGGAAAGGCGCAAACACAGATCAAGGTGTATACTGTCCAAACTATATGCTCTTTCTTATAATGCAAAGGGCAAGAAGGACCAGTAAGGCCAGCCACATGCTGTAGAGTGACACAGAGTGGGAGCTGAAAAGGCAGGGAAAGGTTTGGTCTCTCTTTGGTAAACTGTTGCCTGCTCTCTGCCTCTGGATATGCTATGGTTCACAATGGCAAGTCAAGCCAAGATAAACAGACCCGATACCTAAATGGATATGGGATTCACAGCACACACAACTTTTGGCCTCCCCCCCCCAAACTGGCACTAGCAAGAGGCCCTTGGTGATCCACACTCACTGGCATTCACAGAGCTGACCTCTGGCAGACCATGGGACTGGGGTAAAAGTGCAAAGGCAATAACACTGTTCTTCCCATCGTTTCATAGCAACTGAATCAGCCTTCATACCGATTCTCTGCCTGCTTAAGAGAAAAACTGCTCACAGCAGCATTTCCCAATGTGTGTTTTACAGGATCCCAGGTTCCATGGGATGAGCGCAATTTGAAATGGAAAAAAAGGAATCCATGGACAAATAAGTTTGGGGAATGTTCTGTTTCATTTTTCAGCTCAGTGCTGACAGCATGTTCATGAGATCTTCCAATGGAGTAAAACGCAGTGTTTCCCAGTCTGTCAACCCAAGAACCCCCTTTCAAGACCAGTCATTGGGATGGCTGGGGTCAGTGCTCTGCAGCTCCATGCAGGGACTTCTGGCTTTCTGCTTGGCTACTGAACTCACACCACGATGCGTGAAGAGGCCCCATAAGTGCCACGGAACCCCTGATGTCTTGGATACATATGCTATTTGTGTTAAATGGGAGCATGCCAGTGCTGGGAGTTGAATGTCCCCTCCAAAAATCATACTGAAATTGAACTGCTATTGTGATAGAATTCCAGAGTAGGATCTGTAAAGAGTCATCAGAGGTCTGTTCCATCGTGATGTGTTTGTTAGTCACCTAAGAGTGGGCTTCATAGGAGCCCTGTTCTCTCTCATCCGCTTTTTCCGTGTCTGCATGCTCAACTACCCTTATGCAGTGTAATGATACAGCAAGGGATCCCACCAGATGCCAACACCATGAACTTAGACTACCAAGTCTCTAGAACTGTGAGAAATCAAGTTCTGTTCTTTATACTTTCCCCAGTTCATGGTAATTCCCAGTATAAACATTCTGTCACTAAAACAGAAAACAGATTAAGATAGTCACCAGGGTTTAAAAATTAAAGAGATGATACTGATAACAAAGGTTTTCAAAAGTCGACTCAACAAGGGTCCATTGCTCTGCTTTCCCTGAGCAAACTATCTCAAGGCATAAGGACTTTTGAAAACTACATTGTGGGCAGGTGTGACAGCTCAGCAGTTAAGGCACTTGCCACCAATCAGAGCTTAATCCTTCAGACCCACATGAGGAAAGGAAAAGAACTGTCTTCCTACAAGTTGCCCTCTGCCCCACACACACGTGCTGTGGCATAATAAATAAATATACTTGAAGCACATACATCCCAGCCAGATATTGATAGCACACACTTTTAACTCCAGATCTCTGAGTTTGAGGCCAGCCCAGTCTACAAAGTGAGTTCCAGGACAGCCAGGACTACACAGAGAAACCCTGTCTTTAACCCCCCTCCAAAAAAAATATATCCAATGTAAGATATTCAGTTTATAGCAAAGTTAAAGGAAGAAAACAAGGTGTTCAAAGACATCAAACAGGCAAGCGAGAGTGGGACATTGAAGAGCGAAGGGATTCATGACAAGTGAGGCAGGAAGGGCACTCACAAGCCAAGCAGCACTCTGGGGATAAAAGCACATGGCTGAATCCATGTCATGAAATTCAGATCACAGGCTGCCTAACAATGCAGACACACACAGACATTTGACTTTTTCATTAGACACAGGTAGATGAATCAATCTCTCTGGTCAATCTCAAGGCGGATTTGACTAAGTAGGTATCTGGCTAAGTAATTCCCTAAATGATGTCCATCAGATGCCAGATGCAGAAACCATTACAACAGTATCCTTACCAGCACACAGATCTGGGGTAGCAGGGCCTCCCAGAGCCAGCAATCCAATTCAAAAATAATTCTGGAACTTTGGAGATCCTATTACTATGAGGCAGAAATAGACTTTCAAGTGCTTGCCTTGAAATATCAAGCATTGTTCCACCCAGCTTTTTCCACCATCCTAGAACATTTATTAAAAAACCAGTGCAGGGTGAGTCAGCTTCTAAAAGAAAGCTTCACCGTGGATGCAGGATTGCCTCATGTTCCCGCAACAGTGTAGGCACAACCATGATGGTTGCTTTGTAAAGGACACACAGGTGTTTATTAAGAAACAATTCAGTTGGGGAAATGACTCTGTGATTGAAGTGATAACTGCACCAGCTTAAGGACCTGAGTTATAACCCTCAGCACCCACAAAAAAGCTGGGGATGGTGGGGTGCATCTGTAACCTCACACTGGGGCAGACACAGGCAGAGCCATAGGGCTCACAGGCCAGCCAGTCTAACTGAAACCAGGACTCCAGATTCTGTGAGAGACCCTGTCTCAAGAAATAGAGTAGAAAGCAATTGAGGGAGTTATGACCCACTCTGGCCTCCACACATACAAATGTGAGTGTGCCTGCACACAAATGTGCACACGCTTGTATTCAACACACACAGAAAGTACTGCATGTGCTGGGGATAAAGTTCAGTAGCACAGAGCTTCCCTCCCTAGCAGGCATTAAGTGCTGGGTTCAGTCCCCAGCATTGTAACTAAATAAGCAGTACATGAATAAGATCATACATAATTATATGTACCTATAAATACTACATAAAGTGTAAATAACATTATATATTTATGCATGTAAGTTGAATACCAGTTTACTTATTTCTGTTATCATGGTTGCCTAGCATATACAAGGACTTGGGTTTGATTTCCCCAAAATTACTGAAGATGGAGTTAACACATGATGGAGAAAAATGCACTCATTAGTCAGTCTTAAGATCTGTTGCTGTTGGACAATTTCTGTTGTTTCCCACATAATGACTACTTCAATAATTTTAGCAGCCTAACCCCCAAATTTAATTCTTTCTGCCTATATGTTTATATGTTGCTTTGGAAAGCCTGGCACCCTCACAGAAATACAATTCTCTGAATTCTGGGAGCAGCCAAGTCTTCACAGGCCTCCGCATCTGCTTTGCCACTTGGAAGTCTGAATCACCTCTCTTTTTGAATGAGGCCTTCTAACCCAGGGTCTGGTTCCTGCTCCCTCGGCCACCCCGCTGTGCTGCTAGCCACACCAGGGAATCTTTGCTCATACTTGTTTGCAAAGCAACCTTGATCCAGACATTGTTCTAATGTTTGCTACTCTCCACAGCCCAAGCTGCAACTTTTAGACTACCAAGAAGATTGCAGAATCTGCTGTGTGAGCTTACATCTTTTATGAATTCGCCACACAGATGTGTGCCTCTGCATTCACCCATGCCATTTGTCTCATCAAGAATGTCTTTGCTCTTCGTATCCAACTCCATATTCGTGTCTCAAGATACAAGCTCTATCACATATCATCCATTCTCCCACCTCTTGGCAAATTAACTGTCCCTCCCGGAGCATTCATTGTCTCTCACACATGAAATAAGACAGTTTTTCTAGTTCAGAGACTTGGGCTTGACTCCTATTATAGTTTGGGAGAGCCTTCAAAGGAGTCTGTGTAGGAAGCCAGATCACACTGCAGTGTTCAGAACCAGGGCTTTGGGGTAGACACTGGGTCTTGAGGACTTCGACCTAATCAATGTGTCAATCCTCTGAAAGGATTCATGAACTTCTAGCATTGTTGGCAAGTGGTAAAAGTAGAAGATGAAGCCCAGTTGCAGGATCTGGGTCCCTGGGGCCGTGCTGCTAAAGGAGTATTTTTCCAGGCTTCTTTCCTTACTTTCTCTGCTTCCCGCTACAGTGAGATGATCCGTGCTTTCGCCCTCCATGTTCTTCTGCTACGGTGTTTCTGCCTTGCCACAAGGCAGCAAGCCCTGGTGCCAGCCAACAATGAGCTGAAACCTTATGTTTTACGTGAAAATCTTTTCTCCCTTACTTTATCTCAGACAGATATTTTCCCTAGTGATGAAAGGCTAACACAGACATGTCCTTCAATCAGAAGAAATGAACTTGTCTCCCAATGACTAGCTACGTGGTTTGATCTGTGATATAATTTTGTCTTTACCTGCTAAATGGAGTGTGGGCATGGGGAATCATAGTACTGACCTCACGAGGGAAAAAATCCAAGATTATGTATCTGAGTGCTAACTGAAACTGTATATGGCCAAAAAAGTATATGTTGGAAAGGTAATTTGAATTATTGCTAATATTTTTTTCTCTATGCCTTGGAGTAGACTGATTCATTCATCATTTATTTACTGTACATATTATTGGTATGCCTGGCATTGTTTTAGACACCAATAATGTGGTTCCTGAACCTGTGGCAATACATCTAGTAGCTAAGACAGATAACAGTATATAGCATTGAGTAGTGATGAGAGCTATGAATACATCAAGAGCCAGACAGAGAGGGGTAGAGTGAACTTCTATTTGGGGTGTTTTCTATTGGAACAGCTTGCTGAAGGAATGGCAGGCAATCAGAGACCTGGATGAACACAGGAAGCAATGTCCCTTGTATAGGAAGAACATTCTGGGGAGAGAGAAATGCAAATTTAATGCCCATAGGTGGGTATAATCACGAACTGTCTGGAAAAGCAAAGAATATCTGGAATAGAGCCAGTACAAACTGCTGATCGGTATCTAGCTAAGGTCAGAGAGGCAGATGAGGTGTGTATGGGTTCAAAGCCACTGAGAAACAAGTTTTGAGCAGAGAGGGATATGGTTTGATTAGCAGTATTGTTTTGTTTTGTTTTGTTTTAAAGTGAATCTAGCTAATATATGGAGAATTGACTTGCAGGGAAGAGGAGAGAAATACTAGAGAGAGAGAGAAACCCATTAAGGACACAGAATGTCAACTAGTAGAAAAAGATGGTAACTTGGACGACATGGGAAATAGATGGGCAATGAAAAATAAGTAAATATACAGATTTATTCTGAAACTAGAGGCTAAAGTATTTTCATGTGGACTGACCTAATGTGAGACATTAACCAGGAGAAGCAAGCTTGTGTTTTCATATTGAGGAACAGGTATATGCTTGTAATCTATTAATGGAGAAGGCTTCAAGAAGAACAATTTTAGAAGGACATGCTTAACCATATTTCTTCCTATCAAGGCTGATAACGCCAAAGATATATCTCTATGGCAATACTGAGCACTAGATGCACTGGTGAGCACAGGAAGGAACGGAGCTGAACTTGGACACCTGAATGTAATCAGAGATCACTAGGTTAAAACTATTCGTGCAGTGTTCAAGGACTGAATCTTGGGGGCTAAGCAGCAACTCAGTCGGTGGGAAAAAGAGGGTCCAACAAAGGAGAATAAAAGTTCTTGATGAGTTAAGAGGCCATAATGAGATAAGAAAATTGTAGAAGTTGTAGAAGAGGTAGAGGGGGGCAGAGAGGGGAAGAGAGAGGGAAGGTAAAAGAGAAAGAGACAAGAGAGAGAGAGAGAGAGAGAGAGAGAGAGAGAGAGAGAGAGAGAGAGAGAGAGAGAGAGAAACTATTTGAAAAGAGAAAGCAAGTTCCTGCTCTGATGAGGCAGAAAAGCTGTGCTGGATATGAACTGGATGCTTTCTGTTGGGCTGGAATAAATGATACAGGAAACCTTGACATGGGCAACTTCTAAAGAATGTGGGGATGAGAGTGGAGCATCAGAAGTAAAGAAGAGAAGGCATGGAGAGTCAAACTCACAGGAGTAGACAAGATGGAAAGCTCGGTTAGGAAGCATGCTGAAGGAATGATACAGAGAAGACAGCTCATGTTCTACTAAACTGGCACAGTTCACAGGCCAAGGTCAAAGCTTATATGCAAACAGAGAGGACATTTTTTTTATAAAGCAAAGAAAGAGACTATAAAAGGTGTTGTGGAATATTGTTTACACTGTAAGGATTTGTCTCTTCCTAAGGCACCTTCTGGTTGATGTAATGAAGAGCTAAATGGCCAGTAGCTAGGCAGAAGAGCATAGAGAGAGACTGGGAGGAGAATCTAGGCATGGATTTTACCAGCAGACTTGGAGCAAGCCAGATGTGCCACACTAAGAAAAATTAACAACCACGTGGCAGAATAGAGAGCAAAACTTATGGGTTAATAAAGTTAATAAGAGTTAGTTGAGAAAAAGCCTAAGCTAACCAAGTTTTCATAATTAATAATAAACCTCCAGGTCATTATTTGCCGACTGGTGGTCTGAAGATAGTTCAACAAGAAAGTGTGATACATAGTGTTATACAAGATGGAGGGTGAGGGCAGTGTCAGTGCTATGAAGGTGAATCACAGGTTGCTTTGAGAAGTCATCAGTTGAGACTGAGAAATGGAGAGTCAAGTTGGGAGGTCAGGGGAAGAAGACAGAGAGAGGGATAGTGAGCTGAGGTGGGCAGGAGACATGAATGGGCTGCTCACATGATGGTGTATTCTTCCTTCCACCTTTCAGCTCCTTTTCAACAATCTCGACAGCTTTGTGGCTGTTGCCCACCAGCACAAAATCCCAGAAGTGTGCTTAATGAGAAACTAGTTATACATTTGCTAAAGTAGCACTAACACACTCAAAAAAAGGGTTGTTAAAACTAAAGGAAAGGTCTCGGGAATGTCCCTCCAGCCAGGCCTTGAACACTGTGAAGAGTGCCTATGGCTGCAAGCATGGCAGGAGGCCCACATTCAGAGTCACCTTCATCTCTCCTTTTGACAAGGACATGGGCACACTGATTGATGGGGCATTCCAGAGAAATAACACTTCAAAGGCTTTGGAAAACTGTTACTGGATTAAAAGGGGAGGTAGAAAACAGAGTGACAGATACAGGTTGGTAGTGCAATTATGTATTCTGGAGGGATGCAAGAGCCCTTTTTTCTATATAGAATCATAGAAAAGAACTGGTCAATTGTGTGGTTTTGTTTCTGCTGTGAGGTGCTGGCTTAAAAAATTAGTGCCCATGTCCCAAGAAGTACAACTGCCTGACTTCTCACCTCATAAAACATATGATCTTCACCCCATAGAGATGGAGTGGATGACCCTATGTCACAAACATCTGTGACATCCTCTCAAATACCATAGCAAAAGGTATCTATTTGAGTGTTTTCCAAAAGTCATGAAGAAAAATCCCCTGCTGCATATTTTCAGAAGAGCCTAAAACCACCGGAATTGGGCCAGCAAGATGACTCAGCAGGTAAAGGTGTTTGCCACCAATGAAGATGAGCAGAGTTCAGATCCCCAGCACTCATATAGTAGAAGAACTGACTGAAAGTTGTCCTTTGACCTCCACACATGCACTGTAGCATTGCTGGCTTATATATGCATATGTGTGGATACACATACACACACACATGAAATAAAAATAAAATGTAATAATATAAATTTTAAGCATGCCAGTATAAATACACAATATAAGTTTCCTAAAGTAAGGAAACATTTTTCATCTTGTTAAGAGTAAGAGTTCCAGAGCCTGGAGAGATAGCTCAGTAGTTAAGAGCACTAGCTGCTCTTGTAAAAAACTCAGGTTCAGTTCCTAGGACTCATATAGTAGCACCCAACCTTCTTTAAATCTGGTTCCAGAGGATTTGATGCCCTCTTCTGAACTTCCAGGCTGAGGACATGGCTCTGTTAGTAGTGTTAACCTGTCAAACACAAAGTCCTAGGTCCAATCTCTAGCTTCAGATAAATAGGGTGTGGTGGCACACATCTATATTCACTGCAAGTAAACTCAAGTCCAGCCTAGGATACATGAGATCCTGTCTTCAAACAAACAAGCGCTCTCAACAACTAAGCTTTACAAATATTCCCAATTAGAAAAAAGCCCAGAGTTAGAAAACTGAACTGCCACACTATTGGATAGCAGTCTCTATGACATAAAACCATCTGTCATGGAGGGAAACTCCTTATGGTACAAGATGTTCCCAGGAAAGTGAAACAACAGGAGGATGAAACATTCCACCCTTTGGGAAAGCTTAGGTTATGCTCAGGAAGTAAACAACTTAACATCTCTAAAAGGTCCCTGAAACTGATCAGATTCCCTAAGCTCCTCCCTTCTCAAGCATATATAAAGGGGTGGTGGAAATTGCTGAGAGACTCTTAGATAAGCTGAACTCTCTAAAAGAAACAGATATAAGCTAAGCTGACTGGAAGAGGCTCAGACCAACTGAGGCACCTGGAAAGAATAGTCACCAACCTGTTGAACTTCCTGTAGGCTGTGCAGTATGCTCCAGGTAGCCAACTTTGATGAGCTGTCAGCTATGCTGGGGTGTTCTTTGGTGATGCCACTGTCTTTGAGTCATTCTTGCTCCTATAAGTAAGCCTTCACCAATATGCCTCTTGGTAGCTACAATAAAACTCATTGGCTTACCAAACTGGACTTCACTGGTACCCTTACTTTGATCTGTTGTCAGTTCCCTACCTGAGTGAGTAGATATTTGTTCATGTCTCCCTAGGAATAATAGGCGAAAGGAATGCATAAAAGCAAGTAAGACTCCTAGTGCTGTTTGGAGTGTGATCGTGAACTCTGATTCCAGCTGAACTTGAGAAAACTAGATGCCAACCTCACTATAAATTTTGGATTTATAATTTCTTAGATTATAGAATAGTCATGTGACCTAAGTACCATTTTCTAGGGACCCCTCCAGATAGCCCAGGGGATCACCCTATAAACAGACACAATATCTTTACAATAAAACCATTGGATGCTCACATTAAATGTAATAAATTGAAGGTAATGAATGGCTTCATTTTGGATCATGTCAATATTTTACTACTAAATAAACTACAGAAGGGAGGGTGGAAAGAAGATTAAAAAGTAAAAGCAAAATTAAAAGAAAGTTTCCACTTCCCAGAGCTTCTGGATTTTAAAGTTCTCTTTTGTTTTCTGGCTAGGTTTTTTGTTGGTTTTATGTTTTGTTTTGATTTTTATTGTTGTTTTGTGTATGATTACTGGCAACTGAAGTCAGTTTCACATACATGCTATGTGAGCACTTGTCTGAACTGTAACCCCAGCCCCACATTATATAACTGAACTCAGTATGATTCCAGGCCCACAAAAATAAAAGCATGAAGTATGGGAGTTAAACTTACTATATTGTACTATCAGACTCCCATAGAGCTGTCATTTGACTCTATGAAAATCAGATGAAATAATGAAGATCTTTTTAAATGATTGACAAGGATCAAGAAGCAGAATATTTTAGAGTGTGGTTCATGACATTTGATGAGTGTGGCCCAGCAGAGATCAATGGTTGCCACTATACAATGATGAGCAAAGGTGAGCATTACTGGCTTCCGAGTTCACTGGTACCCACACTCATGATTCAGATCATTTTGTTTTCTGGTACAGAAAAAAGTTAACCAGTAATTACTAATTACTGACCTCCCACAAGCATCATGTCATATGTGAGAACATTAAAGAGGGACAAGCTCTAGACCTGACTTCTCTTTACAGAATATGAGATGTATCAAGTTCAAGAATATAATGGGCTCAAAGAGACTTTACACACTCATGTTCACGGCAGTATAACTCACAATGAACAATGGAAGGTGGATTCTTTTAAATGTATATACTTGTACAATGAATATGACTCAGCTTTAAAAGGGCAGGGAATTCTGACATACGATCTAAGGTGCATGTCCTTGTGAGGACACTGCACTCAGTGAAATAGGCCAATAATAAAAGGACAAATACTGAGTGATCCCAGTCATATGAGACACCTAGATTAATCTAATTCATAGAGTCGGAAGTTAGAATGGTGGTTGCGGGGAGCTGACAGCAAAGGAATGAGGACTCATTGTTATGAGTGTGCAGTTTCCTCAACTGGGGAGAGTTCTGTGGATGTCTGGTGGTGATCGGTACACTCAACATGAGTGCTTTGGATACCACTGAGCCACATATGCTGAACCACTGATGCCACTGAGCCTTGTGCTTACCAATAAGGGAGTAAATGTTATCTGTGTGTATTATCACAATGGAAACTAATAATAATGTAAAAGAAACTTGACACTACAATTTTTGTACTCTGAAAATACAAACAACAAAGAATCTGGATTCAGAAGACTAAGGAGATGGCTCCATGAGGGACATGCTGGCTGCACAAGCATAAAGACTTGAGTCTAGATCCCCAACACCCATATAAAAATGGCTGTAGGGCCAGGCATCTGTAACCCCATGCTGAGGTGAGCACAGATGACTCCCTGAAGTTCACTGACCCCACAGCCTAGCCTTAAGTTTTAGATTGTCTCAAAAAAAAAAAATGCAGAGAGCAATGGACAAAGGCATTTCAACACTCAACATCACATTTATACCCCAACATACATACACACAACACAGAGAACCCCAAATATATGGAAAAGCAAATAGTGATGGATCAGAAAGTTACCCTGACAGCTAAGAAGTAAAGACAGATTTGGGAGCCCCAAATGATAACTGATATCTTTGGAGATTTTTGGTGAGCTTCCAGCAGGCTGGTAACTTCTGAAGGGAGGCATAGCCCAGGCACCACCCACCCTATCCCTAGTGGAGGCTGCAAGGCCTTAGTAAAGATCATAAATTTGAAAGATTCAGGAAGCAAAATTTACAAAATTTAAGCAAGGAAGAAGGAGACTTAGTAATTATACTTCTCAACCCAACTATGTTCTACTATCACCTGAATCACAGCCTCAGCCCAGGGACTCAAATTTAATTTTCTGGGATGGAACTGGGCAATAATATTTGTTTTCAAAACTTATCAAGTAACTTAATCCATGAGGTGTTTTGTTTTTGTTTTTTTCACTCAGGGCAGGGTGCGGTCACTGGGCCATGTTGGAACAAGAATTGTCTTGAGCCACATATTAAACCCAGGCCACATTGTATCCAAGTCACATTGTGCAGGTTGCAAAGGCATACATATAATTACAATGCAAGCCAAGGAGCTATCCTGGGCTACATGCTGCCAGACAATGAATCCCTGAGGTTTTCCTAGCTGTCCTGTTACATCACGGCTACTGAACTCTGTGAAAACAGCCATAGACAATACTTACATAGATGTGTGCAGCTAAGCTTCAATAAAACCTTATTTGTAATAGCAGGCAATGGGTCATGGTTTGCTGCTACTACTACTGTATAGGGAAAGAAGGCTGCAGATTTTCTAAGTGGATAAAAAAGTATTACTAAAGCTTTGGAAGTCAATAGTTTTTTTTATGAAATAACAAACTCCAGAACTCCCACAGTGCTGTCAGACATTTGAACACACAGTCCTCATTTGGCAGAGTTGTTGGGTGGTTGTAGAAACTTTAGAGAGAAAATTGTGGGTGCCATAGGTCCCATAGATCCCTGAGGACTGTCTTTTCACTCAAAGACTCTGCTTTCTGATATACACGCCTACCTTGGCCAGCAAGGCAACACGACCACGACTCTTCTTCAAGCAGTTTATTCAGGAACCTTGTACATCAGCTTCCGCTTCTCCCAGCCCCAGCAAGCCCTTAAATGTGCTCTCACAACCCAATCAGCTCATGCCACCTGGCGATCCCCGATAGGCCACAGAAGGAGGAAGTGCACCAGATCCATGAAGCACTTCCAAATAAGGCTTGTTTACAGCTAAGCTTGAACTACCTGGCATCCAGCCAGGCACCATCTTGTGGCTGTGGCTTCCCACACTACCAAGACACGAACCAGCCATGATCCGGCTCCTGCACCTGGAGCCACAGGCACATCAGCTGCTATGCCTTCCCCACCATGAGGGACTGTGGCTTCTAAACTGTGATCCAAAATAAGTTTCTCCCCATTAGTTTGATTCTCTCAGGTATTTTGTCATATGACTAATCCAGATAGAAAATCTCGAATTCAAAGAAGCTTAGAATTAATATAAAATTAAAACCAGAACTATGTGGAGAGAAAACATATTGATTCAGCTCCCTGTGAGACAGATGCAAAGAGCAAGCTGTAATGTGTCTCGTGTTAACTTCTTCTAAAGGAAGGGGGAAGCAATGGGAAAAAGAAACAAGAGACACATGAAACACAACAGATTACAGTGCAAGATGCAGAAGGGCCAGTAGGAGGGGACCCTAGATAAAGGGGATCTTCACATAAAGCCTGGGGACAGACACCTGGCCAAGAGAACTCTGGACGTCCCTGGCATGCCAGCAGCAGAGGTCAAGGGCACCATCAGTTCATAGACCATCAGGAGGCTCCTCATCTAGGAGCAACTATGAGATAGCTGGAAGCCACTCCAAGGAGATCAGCTCCCAGCTTCTAGTGTGTCAACAAAAAAGAATCAATGAATGCTCAAAGATGAGAAACTTTAGGGATTTGGGCTGGGAACAGCTGAGTTGGTAGTCTGTTTGCTGGGAAAGCATGGGAACTGAATTTGTGTTTTTTGGAAAGCAGACCAAGTTGATATCTCAGTGCTGACAGGTGGTTCCCCGGGGCTCACAAGCCAGCTAATATAGCCCACTTGACAAGCTCCAGGCTAAGGAGAGATGCTGTCTTAAAAACAAAGAGGTAGCCAAAGATATGGCTCACTGAGTGGGTGCTTGCTGCAAGAACATGAGGAAATGGTTAATCATGGTTGCCATCTTGACTGGATCTGGAATCAACTCAAATATAATGGGCAAACCTGTAATGGATTTTCTTGGTCAATTATGGAAAGTGAGAAGATGCGCCCTAAATGTAGGTGACACTTTCTGATAGTAACTAAATTAAAGGCACCCCAAAACAGTTTTGATTATTGCCTTTGAGTTGCCTTCCTGTTATGCAGGCAAGGTACACCTTGCTGTATTATCCACCCTGTACACACCTTGTTCTACCCTCTCTATTCACAGATTGCTCATCTTTTGTTATCTAATCATTCTCTTGGTTCCTCTACCAATCCTGACTAATACATATCCCCAGCACCTACATAAAAAGCTTGGTGTGATTATGCACATGCCTACAACCCCAGCACTGGGGGTGAAGGGGTTATAGGTGGGACAGTCACCAGGACTTCCGGGCCATCATCCTAGTTACAAGTTCAGCAAGAAAATCTGTCTCTAATGAATAAGGTAGAAAATGAGAGAGTTGCATACCCAATATCCTCTTCTGGCCTCCACACACATCATGTACACACATATTCTCATACAACACATACATATAATACACACCATGTAAAAATAATTAATAAAAATAAGGTGCATGATGCTTAATGTTGACCTCTAGCCTACCCAAGCATATGTATACACACTCACATGCACTCACTACTCACACACACACACACACCATGAAAAATTATTTAATAAGAAGCAAGGTGCATGTTGCCCAAGGTTGACCTCTAGCCTACCTATGCACATACGTGCATGCACACACACACACACACACACACACACACACACACACACAGAGGCACACACAAGGAAAGAACATGTACTCTGCCAAGAATTTTTTTTTTAATTACACTAGCAGAAAGACTGGGAAATGGGAAATGCAACTAGGAGAATTCCTGGCTTTTCAGTGCGCTCTTCCTGGGAGACACCTGCTACACAAGGCCACAGTTGGCAGCAGTTTTCTGCCAACTTAACTTGTAAATATCTTCATTCTGTATACTGGCATTGCTCACAGAATTACTAGCCAGGGGAAAGACCATAAAACTGCCCCTATTTTCTCATTTTGAACCCTAAACACAGGCCACACAGTCTCTGCTACAGACTATGGCTGATCTATGAATATGGGTGTGCCATAGAAACCATGTTTGGGGAGGTCACCATCTTGACTAGATCTTAAACAGTCACTTAGATGCCCTGTCTATACCTCCAAGCACTCAAGGAAAGAACCTCACAGTTGTGGGGGAGGGAGGAGACTGACTGAACCCCTCTGAGCTCATTCTCCTTGTATGTAACTCCCTTTGGGACCTCTGGGAGGTAGGAAGTATTGAAACAGGGATGACATGGCTCTGTTTCACATGATACAGGATCCTGAACTCTACCCAGGATCCCCATCCTAAGGTTGTTAAGACTGGTGCCATGTTGATGCTCAGAGCTGCCTTTCCCATAACAGAGATACCCATGGTAGACCGGTGCCTGCTATTAAATTTGTGCTTACTGATTTCATGAAAGATGGAATTTCAATATAAACCCCAGAAAAAAGTAAAAGGTCTCTTTTAAATTTCCGGACAATTACAAGTAAGGCAAAAAAAACCTACCTTTTGCCAGCTGGTTTAGCTTTAGGGGGAGAAAAAAGCCAAACAGACTTTTTTCTTTCATGTTTCATCTCCAAGCCACATGCCAGCAAACACTGGTATTTACTCCAGCGTCAATAAAAGTAAATTACTTTGTGGTTTGGGGTCACTGGTATAAAACTTGTGGTCTTCTTGGTTTATGTTATATACAAAAGTTCAAAATTTCAAGATGCATCCAACACCAATTGATGGCTTATGTATGTTTTCCTGTGAGATTCACAGCATATTTCCAGTTTATGTTTGAATTACTTCTGCTCTGCCAGGCCAAATGTCTCCTGACTCCTGGGAGGCTCCTTTTGTCTTTTCTTCCATCATTTAACCTTCATGGGGGCAAAACATTTTTCTTGAGACATCCCTACACTGCCAGCTACTTGATAAGAAAAGTCATACTTGAAAAATTCAGGAAAACTTTCATCTCAGCCTATTGGTGACCAACAAAGGTTTTCCAGAGAGATGGAATCTAACTAATCTTTCCTTGCAGTTCCTATTTTATTTCCTCAAGTGTACAAGTCAACTGGGACCAACACAAAACAACTTGAAAAGAACATTCTAGAACCTAATGTGCAGATGTCAAACATACAGCCCCTTCCCAAACCCACCAAGTCCCCACACCAGATGTTAGGACTACACACAAAGTTCAGCATTCTTTCAAGGCAGCCTTTCCATCACCCAGATGTTCCAGTCGACAGTTCCCTTTATAATTATTTATCACATAGAGAGAACTTCACAAATCTGAAGCAGCAGCCCCTCTGCTACACTAGCTAAAATTCTAGAGACTGACATCTTTTAAGCTGTCCAAAAATATGCTACTGATTTAGACGATCTCCTAGAACAATCCATCATGGGCTATGTCCTGATGAAGGACCCTGGGATGCACAGGTCCTTTTCATTAGGCTCTTACTTGGGCCTGAACACTTTTCTCCTTTATGTTTTTAAACTGAGGCAACCAACCCAGCATAGTGGTGCATGCCTTTAATCCCAGCACTCAGGATCCAGGGACTAGACAATCTCTGTGTGTTCCAGGACAGCCAGGGCTAAATAGTGAGGCCCTGTCTCAAAGCACACACAAATACATACACTTGCACATACACATACACATACACACGTACATACTCACATACAACTGAGGGAAACATTTGGGACAGCATGTGAGTGGGACATGCCACTCAGGCTCATGCTCAGATGATGGCTTTCTTAACAAAATCCTACTTCCTAATTTTTAATCCATATTAAACTGGGGGCTTTCCAGTTTGAAACATTGCCAGGTTTACAAGAATCTTAACAAATTGTTTTGGGTTCAGATGCAACTCTCAAAACAGCCCCACAAAGATCTGTCTCTGCTCTTTGTCTTCTCTGTGGGAAAGCCATCATGACAGTCTAAGGAGGCAGCCATCAGCTAAGACTGCCCCCCTTTGCTCATACGACTTGAGGCAGCGATTATGTGTCAGTACACACAGGAGTCTCTTGCAAACCATCAAGGGCTGGCTCCAGGATCCCTTGAATATCAAAATATGGGGGTGCTCTTGACCCTCACAGGAAGTGGTGCAGTGTTTGCAAACAATTTACATGCATCCTCCCGTGTGTTTATGTCATCTCTAGTTTACTTACAATACCCAACAGATACACACTAGGTAAATACTCATTACACCGGATTATTTAGATAACGTTAAGACATAGAAGTCTCCACACATTCGATTAAGATGCATTCATCCTCCCCAAAGGTATTCCATCCATGTTTCCTTAAATCCAAAGATGCGAAGCCACAGGCCTGGTGTGTCAGCTAATGCATCCAAAGGAAACCACAGGTCTCAGTGTCTCAAAAACTATCTTTGTTCTTTTATAGCTTTTGTCTTTTTCTGTTTTTAAGTAAAACATAGCCAAATCTGTGTAACCCACAATGAACTAGACATCAAACAAGCCAAGATCTCTTTAGTTGTTTTTAAATAATCAAAGAAATGTCTGCATATATCATACTCCAAATTGCCAGGTCTGGAAAGAACAGAGATGTAGTCAACAGGACAGATTTTGGAGCAAGAATCTGGGCTGATAACTGTCCCAGCTGAGGGCCAGTCCTACTTAAACATTCTGCCTCCCTTTCCTTATTTGCAAGCAGGAGATCAACAATAGAGCCTACTGCATGATCAACAAATTCATAGGTGCCTAGAAAGAGGAGGGATGACATAGAACAGTCACTATTATATATATATATATTTCCACAAAAGCATTAAGCATATTAATGCAAGGAAATTAGGAACAAGACAGTTACTCAGAGATGACTGGCTTATTTAAAGGGAAAGAACCAAGACAAACTTCCAGTAAGTCAAGTCTCAGGAGAACTGAGGACAGTGGGAAGGTTATAGGTTATCTCACTGCCTCTCTTTGCCATCATGCATGTCACTGTGGCACTGAACATTAGTCCACAGCAAATGCTACAAGGAAAAGGCACAAGAACACACCTACTCACCCATTCACAAGAGATTACAAACAATCCAAGAGAGGCCTGGTGGATGGAGAGGAACCTAGGACCAGAGCTGACTACACTGGCTGAAGATTAGCTTGGAAACAAGGTCTACAGCAGAGGACATGCCCACAGACATAGGCTCTCATGTAACATAAAAACTAGCTGAAAGAGGTGTACTGAAGCCTGCTAACAGCAACTGTGGCTTCCTCACAATGAGGTCATAACCATCTTGACTTTTTGGATGTCCTCATTAAAGTCACCTTAACTCTATCTTAGCAATTTGAAATCTTTAACTTGATTAAAACTTAGCTTGAGCATACAAGAAGAAAAACTATTCATATACTTCGAGGGCTAACAAGCAGAAACAAAGAACAGCCAGTCAACATTCCTCCCACCAAGATTCTACCTCTCCAACTTCCTTAGGAGATATTTTTACAGCCTAGGCTTAGGTTTGGGCCAGCCCTCCCCTAAAAACAAGGAACCCTTCTGCTCCCTCAGATATGTCATCTCTTTCTCCCCCTACATCTCCTATCCTCCAACTAGTTTCCACTAAGCCCAAGCCTCCAGGCTCACCAAAACTATCTCCTCATTCAGCTAGGTTTTTGCTCTTGCTAACTTGTAGATTACTTCTCTCTGAAACAATTGGTTATTATTTCACCATATAATCAGTTTCCTCTATTAAACTCCTTCAGTTAAAATACCTAGACCAGCATGGGCTAAAATTCACTGACGCCTCAAGTTCATGATCCTTTGTCTTAACCTCCCAAGGGCTGAGGTTACAGACATGTGGCATTACACCCAGCCCTGTGTATGCCTTTTGTTTTCCTGGATAAATACTAACTGAGACAGCATCCTAACTAAAATTTTCACTTTAACACTCATCTAATTATTTGCCCAGACCACTACTGGTAACTGCTGTCATGAAGCACAGTCATGGTCACATCTGTCAATCCCAAAATATGTACAATGCAGGCAGGGATGTCTCAGTAGCTTTTTAATTCCCATTTTTGTGATAAAATACTCTGACCAGAAACCACTTATGAAACAAGAGGCTTGATTTGGATTTCCCCAGTCCATCACTGCTGGAAATCAGAGCAGGAATTCAAGCAAGAACTTGAGGCAGAAACTAAAGAGGAACACCGCTTGCTGGCTCATTCACAGAATCATGTTTAGCTATATAGTGCAGGACCACCTGCCTAGGAATAACAACACCAAAAGTAGGCTGGGAACTCTTCAATATATTAACTGATAGTCAAGACAATCCCTCACATGCCCTTGGGCTGTGACTAGAACAGAACATAAGACTACTTGCTGCCAAGTCTAGCACATTGAGGTCTACCCCAAGAACCCTTAGAGCAGAGGCAAAAACCAACCCCCACAAGATGTCCTCTGGCTTCCATGCAAACAATGAGGCAGCTGTATACACACATAGCCAAAGTCAACAAATGTAAATAGTAATTATGTATGACATAAATTATTTGATATATTTCATCTATTTATAATAACATTATAAAAAGTATATTATATACTTTATTGATATCCCAGATGTAGAATATACTTTATGCCATATCTGGAAGGAGGAATCATATAAAGTATATCATGCATTATTATTTGGTTCATCACACATTATTGTAACTGGGATGCATGGGACACAAACAGCAACATACGCCAGCTAAACGGAAACTGAAAAGTTCAGGCGAGGTCATGCAAACCCCTTCCATTCAAGCGCACTATCCCATGCTATCAATCACTCCCTGTTGTTCCCTGGAAAAGGCTTGACTTTAGTCCCCTTTCAATCTTGGCTCCTTCCCCCCTGCCCATTTCCCAGATAAACTACCTGATGCTTCCCTCACATATGTGACAGGCTCTTGTCCCACGGCTACCACTGAGTGCCTCTCAAGGTCTGCTCATGAGGGATTTAGTCTCCACATACTAAATGTTTATCATTTGCCTAAAACTTTTAAAGCAAGGTCTCACTCTTTCTTTGGAGCTCCCCATTCCAGAAGTCCTTGCTTGCTTATCCTTTGTTTGCATTATATTCTAGTTATGGTATTTTAATGCTTTTACTAAATGATGAGGTCCTCGAGAACAAAGACGGTATTTTAAATATTTTGTTTTTAAGCCTCCCATCAGCATCTGAGTGGCTTTTGCAAATCACTTAGATGATTTGCAGATATTCATTAAATCCATTTCTATAACTCTCTGCAGATGCTTTGTCATGTGACTGCCTGGAAGAAATGGGATTCTCTAACTTCCCCGGGGTGAGGGATGGGACACTTGGGCCAAACTGTCTCATTGCTGTGTTTTAACTGCTGCACTTCACTGGACAGGTTGGGGCCCTGGACCATGTTTCCTCCCTATAAAGTCAAACTAATAAAACTACCTGTTCTACATTGCCACTGGGGAGCTTAAATGTTTCCAGTAAACATTATTAGTTCTTATTACTATGACATCATTCTTCAACCAAGCTACACTGTGCCTGCCTGATCACTTTCTCTAGGTCAGGGGGTAACAGTCTCAGGTCCATAACTTCCTCGGGGTCTCTTTCCTGCCTCCACAAAACATAGCGTGAGCCAGTAAAGCAAGATGATCCAATTTACTATAAAAAGAATAATGCATACAAGACTATGAAAGCAAGATAAATTTGACAATTCAGAAGTTAAACTGTTGTAGAAATCCTGACTTAAGTGAGATGTGTATCCAGTGAGCCCAATAGCTTGTCCCTATGGTAGACGGTTGGCACACCTTTTTTTTTTTTTCTATATCCATCCAGTACATGAATTCTGAATTCCTAAACATGAATCCACCTAAAGCTTGTGAAATAAGACCAGCCTTCAAATGACGGTTAGAAGCACTTAGAAGCATTTAGCCTGCTAGTCGATAACTTTATGCAAATAAACTTCTCAACCATGAAGTAACTTCAAAAAAGAGCAAAGAAGAAGCAGGCAGTGGTTGCCATAGTGATAAAAGTGCGCCTTTGCCTTTTTGTCTGTTGTATATGGGAAGGAGGAGTGGAGGCTGTGTGCAGAACGGCCTGAGTCTACAGGAAGACTCACAGGGACACTGGAGTGTCTAATCCTCAGATGGAACAAAGAATCTATCCAGATAGCTTGTCCTAAAGCTTAGGAGGGACAAAGTGACAAGTGAGCCCTTCTGAGGAGCGAGCCCTAGCTGGGGGAGGCTACCCAGCACCAAGGCCGGATAAAGGCAAAGGGATCGGATGGGGGAGACTCAGCTGATGAGGTGCTATGGAAGAAAGGGTATGAAAGGCTGTGCTACCAGGGGTACATTCTTCAATGGAAGAATGAAGTTTTAACTACACTCATGTAGCCAGCTCTGAACAGGATTTGAAACAAGAAACTATAGGGCTGCGAACTACAAAGTGTTGCCATTCTTCCAGGATGTAAAATGTTTCCCTGTCAGCTGTAGAATCTGATGTGAAATATTGGTGGTTGGGTGCTGGCACGGCAAGCCACGCCTCAACTGTTCCTGAACCTACCCTCAGTGTGGGAGAGGCTGACCCAGAAGGAAGTACATACTCAGAGGAACTGAGAACACAACCTCACACAGGAAAAAGAGAAGAAGAAGGAGGAGGAGGAGGAGGAGGAGGAGGAGGAGGAGGAGGAGGAGGAGGAGGAGGAGGAGGAGGAGGAGGAGGAGGAGGAGGAGAAGGAGGAGGAGGACGAGACTATTTGCTTTGGGCCATTAAAAACAAATACTTTCAAGTAAGTATCATTTGTGGAGAGGGTTGGTTTTCTGGGAGGGGGTTGTTTGTTTGTTTTTTCTGTGTAATGTAAGTACTTTGCAAGCATTCATGTTTTTAAGGCAAATGAGGGAAATAGGAGACCTCTGTAATAATTAGTGCATTTTACCCAAACATGTTCATTCTCATGTTAGCTCAGCCCAGTCTTCTTTGAGATGAGCGGCACACCTGAAGATCAACCTCAGAGTTCATTCGGCCTTCATGAAGAACAGCCTTTAATGAATTCAAACACATAAGTACTTACAACGTGTACATGAACATTCCCTGTGACTTTTGCGTTGCAATGTTAAACATTGTGCCTTACTATTATTCTATCTCTGCTCATTCAGCAAACTTACTCCACAAATCTTTACAGAGAGCCAACTATCTGCTAAGTGCTCCATACACTCTCCCCTATCCCCTATCTTGTGTCTCCCCTATGAGGAGACACGAGAAACCCATGGACAAGCAAGAATTCTTGCTTTGTGAGGTGGAAGTAGACCCGCTTGGTCAGCTAAATCACAAGTGCAATGTGACTTCAGAGTGGGATACTCGGGACTCGTGGACAGTCTTCACACTCCCTGAGTTTAAGTGTGTCTCCAGCTCAGAACATCAACCATGGGTGGGGATGGGGGATGGGGGACAGTCCTGGTCCAGCTGAGGACTAAAACTAGTTCTATGGTTGATGCCCTAAAAATGGAGGAAATCAAGTCAGATCTTACATCAACAGTGTGTGCTTACTGAATATATATATATGTATATATGTATGTATATACATACATACACACACACACACACACATACACACACACACACACACACACACACACACACACACACACAGGGAAAATGATAATAAAGTTTACAAACAGACTTCTTACTATGTAAATGTACTGTTTCCTCACACACACTCCATTTCAATTGTGTTAAATGCTAGTCCCAAGCCACAGGTTTGACTTTATTACCCTGATCAGCCAGCAGTTTGGAATTCACCATTTCCCAGGTAAAGAGGCGAGATGCACGGTGTTCTCTTCCCCATGTTCCTCCCCACTGCTCCACTTTCCAGAACCAAGTCTCCATCAGCTCCAGAAGAATCCCCCTCACTTTCATAAAAGATTTGCCCATTAACATATGTTTCTCATTATGAAAACCAGATTTTTAAGGACAAATGTACAATTTCCAACTGTGTTACTTTATTTTTTTAAAAAGAAGAATAGTTGGTTTTCCCTTGAAGACTCCATGAATCACAGTCATCTACTTTGGATAGACATCACTGCCTCCATAATAAAAGAGAATTCTGCAGCCTGGGGTCTTATGCATTTCCAGATAGACAGGAATGGCAACGCTGCGGAAGAAACAGACACCAAGCAGGGTGGTGGTGGTGCAAACCTTTAATCCCAGCACTCAGGAGGCAGAGGCAGGCAGATCTGTGTGAGTTCAAGACCAGCCTGGTCTACAAAGCTACACAGAGAAACCCTGTCTCAAAAAATCCAAAAGGAAGAAAGGAAGGAAGGAATAAATGAAGGAAGGAAGGAAGGAAAAAAGAAGTAGATGCTGGCTCCTCAGCCTTTTTGCAAGCACTGAAGCACTGGTTCTTGCTGAAATGCAGTAAATACATTTAATATTCAGATTTATTTCTTATTTGCTACTATACTGATCCACAATGAATCTATAATGCAGAATCACATATATACACACAAATGTACAGACAGACAGACAAACAGATACACAAATGCACACACAGACAGATGTGAGCACCCACACAAACATACACACACACACACACAAATATGCATACATGAGGGGAACAATTCTTCCCTTTCCTGTTACAATAATTCAGTTTCTTGTTTTTATTTTTAAATTGTTCTTCACGTGTACTTGTGAGTATACACCTGTGTGTGTTCTACCTCATTTGCTGTGACTGAGTCTCTCACTGAACCTGCCGTATCTACCTCCTAGTTTTTACTTGGTGCTTGTGTGACAAGCACTTAGCCAACTGAGTTTTTGCCCCAGCCCCTCATAATTCAATTTCTAAAGCCACCTCCAAGTTTTGTTTTATTTTTAACATGTGATCTCTAGGTAGTCTAGGCTGGCCTTAACTAGCAATCCTCCTGCCTCTGCCTCCCTAGTGCTAGAATTACAGGCATGTGCCACCACACCTGGCAACAACTTCTCACTTTTAAAGATACTTTGCTTCAAGAACCTGGAAGCAACCTAGATGCCCCTCAACTGAAGAATGGATAAAGAAGATGTGACACATCTACACAATAGAATACTACTTTGCAGAAAAAAATAATGGAATCTTGAAATTCACAAGAATTTCACAAGTGGATGGAACTTGAAGAAACCATCCTGAATGAGGTAACCCAGTCACAAAAAGAGGAACATGGTATGTACTCGCTCATATATGGATTTTAGACATAGAGCAAAGGATCACTAACCTATAATTCACACTGCCAGAGGAACTTGGTACAAGGTGTATTCTAAGAGATTCATATAAGGTCCCTCACAAAAAGGGGAAGGGACAAGTCCCCCAGAGCACATGGAAGTAGGTGGGGCAGTGAATGGAGAGAACTAGGAGAAAGAGAAGGGGAGGAGGAGAGGAAAGCACATGCAACTAGGAAGATTGAGACAGGGTAGGAATTGAAGACAGAAGAGAGAGAGAGAGAGAGAGAGAGAGAGAGAGAGCATAAAAGAGGGAGCCATTATTGGTTTGAAGAGAAAACTGAACCTAAAGAAATGTTTAGAGACCTACAAAAATGACTCCAACTAACAATTTGAGCAACCGTGGAAAGGCACCATAAATGCCCTTCCCTGATAGTGAGATCAACAACCAACTTATCCACCATCATGGAGCCCTCATCTAGTACCTGTTGGAAACAGAAGCAAACACCCACAACTAAACACTGAGTTGAACTAAAATCCAGATGCAGCGAGAGAGGACAAGACCAAGTTGCAGAAACACATAGAGACAGCTGACCTGAACAAGGAGGAGCTAATGGGCCCCTCAGACTGATAGCTGGGAACCCAGCATGGGACTGACTGAATATGGGTCTCAGCTAGAAGGACTGAGCAGTCTAAGGGACCTCAGACAGTGGAGCCAGGATGTATTCCTGGTGCACAAAAGGACCTTGCAGACACATCCCCCATGGAGGGATATCCCCTTAACCTAGAGACAGGAGAGAAGTCCTAGTCCTTACTTCAAATGACTTGACAGATTTACATGACCCCACCTGGATAGCATAGTCCCACAAGTGGAATGGGGGTGGGGGGATGGGAGGGGAGGGTGGTCAGGGTGCATGTCACAGGGAAAAGAAGGTAAGAGGGAAGGCGGGAGGGAGGTAGAGAGAGAGGGAGAGAGGGAGGGAGGGAGAGGAAACTGGGATCGCCATGTAAAATAAAAAAATAATAATAAAATAAAATAAAAGATCAAGAAACCTAATAATGAGGTCATCTCTTGTCTTTATGCAAAGTGTTAATAATTGAACTTTTTATATAAGCTTTCTTGTTTGTTTCATCATATACACATGGTTTATTTCTTTAAGTGCCTGCTAAGTGCCTGAGTTGTTGCCTCCAACACTTACTCAACACCTCTCTCCATTTGTAGACCATTCCAGAAAGACTAGGGGGTGTATTGTACATTGATTCATTAGCTAGTGTGAAAATAAACCAATCAGCATGCAAAGCTCATGTCAGGGGCCGGAGCTGGAGCTCAGGGATGGAGTGATTGCCTGGCATGCACACAGCCTTGGGTTTGATCCCCAGAGCTCCCACGAAGTCTAGATTCACTCCTTGATGTCCCCAGACTCCTGCCCTCACCATGTATCCAACTGTACAGATGTCATGTGTGCTTCCAACAAGCAACAATCACAGCCTGAAGACATTCTTCCCACCAGGGTCCAGACTGTGGTCCAGTTAAATGTGCAGCATAAAGAGTTCTCCTCATTTTCAGTCTTGAAAACAGCCAGCCATCAATCCTCAAACCCAGTATAGGAAAGCTCCTGTTAGAACAATCACTCAATGTGCTGAGGCTTCAAACTATATCCTTTAGGGAAATTCATTGTCTTATTTGAACTTTTAATTCTTTCCAGAATTATAACTCTCTACAATCTAACGGAGGGAAATAAAACCCAGTTTAGGTTGATATGTATTTATCTCAGCCACAATGAGCCAGAGTCCTCCAAAGGCAGCATGTGATCCGCAGAACCAGGCTCAGAGTGCATCCGGGAAGAAGCAAGCGCCGCCAACAGTAACAGATAGCACAGGAAGATAGGAAAATCTGCACAAAATCAATTTCCATTTTTAGGCTATGTACATTCCATTTCAAAGTATGGAGAAAAGATTCAGTCCAGTGGGCAAAGAGAAAAGGAAACCGTCTCATGCTTCCATGGCAGAGGAACTAATTATACCAATCCACTTTTGCTGTTTTTCTTCAAAATAGAGACCGTGTTTCAGTTGCAACTTTTATTGACAAAAAAGAAAAGAAAATTGGAGGACAAAAATTCCATCAATGTCCCTAACGCCTCCTGCTTTGTAGTTATACATCAGGCTCTCATTTCAGATGTGTGCCATATGGGGTCATACAATGGCACAAGCCCACCTCTCATGAGTTCAACTGCTCTAATGTTAATCAGAGGCTTTTTATTCAAACAGGCTTCCAAGGAATTTATTAATAGAAAATTAGCAAGGCTAGGGAAATAGTTCAGGCAGTAAAGGGTTTGCCTTATAAGCACAAGGACTTGAGTTGGGAGTCCCAGAACCCATTAAAAAAAAAAAAAAATGTGATGCTTATAATCCTAGTGTTGAGAAGATGGAGGCATAGAAAGTGCTGGAACACACATGCACCAAAAATTGGGAAATGTTGAAGAGCCTCTTCATTAGGAGAGCACACAGTGCTGACCGCACAAGACACTATGCTGGAAGAAGTCGACAATATTGCCATTAAATAACCCAGCTCATAACCTCAGTCTGGTGGGCAGGTCACCACAAAGACAGTGAATGGTAGGATCAGGGCTAACTGTCCTCCACAAGATACTTTTACAAGCACAATATCTCCAGCCACTAAGGAGGAACCATGATTATAGATTATACAGGATACTCAAACCCCAGTATTGAGCAAGACTGGAAGTCCCTTTCCTGTGATGGTCAGTGTAAGGACACTGGCCCTCTTGGGATGACTCCTTCCAGGCTCTTGGGACTTCAACTGTTGTACTTGGACAGAGCAGGTGGTGCATTGACTCCTCTCTCCTCAGGGTTACTTGGGGAGACTAAAGTGGTATACTGCCCACTCTAATGATTGGTAGAGAAGACCAGAAGATGATGGCATGTTGGACAAAGGAATGTCACCACAAGCACAAATATAAGCCAGCCCACGCCAACCACATAGTTTGAGGCTCCATGACTCCCTCCCTTAGGGTCATGTTAAGTGCTAACCTCAATTTCCATGAAGTACCTAAATGTGGCTATTATTGCTCTCAACAGGACTGCAAGAACAGACTCCTGTTGCCCCCTATACAGCAGGAAGAAAAACCAATCCATCTGCATGACTGAAAGTCACCAAATGTCAATGTAAGAACTATAAAATCAAAACAGAACACTATGAAGAAAGCTCCAGAGCTTAAAACACATAGGCACATAATCTGGAGGGATTACTCAGACGAACAGAAACTGGAAGCTTTCCATTCCTGCATCATCTTTGCACTCATTTTTCCCCTCTTCAGTCCCACTGATGAGGGAGGTACCCATTCTGACACTCCTGGAGTCTGTGAGTTTCCTTTGGATCTGCCATTCCAGACAAAGCAATGCAGAAGATGCTGTGTTGCTTCTGACCATCCTCTGTCTGAGTCCCAACAAACTCCCTTCTGTCTTCCAAGTGCTGGGAGCAAAGGCTCCAAAGCACCTGCTCTGTGAGATCCAGCCAAACTGCTCCCCTGACAGATGGAGAACATTCCATTTTTATCTGGCAGGAAGAGTTTTCCTTCCCCAGGTGCGTTTGTGATGTTTTCAGACCACAGTTTAGTGATTGCTTACAAATACTCTGGATTAATGGGACTTCATTTCTCCTAGGAAATGATACTTGTGGTGGCGGGGTGGGGGGGGGGGGGGGGGACTGTTGTAAGTGAGGACTTAAAAAAATACAGCTGCCCCAGCTTCCTGAGATCTGGAACACTTTACAGCATGAAATGAGAATGGTTTCACTGAATAATGATCCATCTGCATAAGGGCGACGTCCATACTACTATTAAATGTGTTTATCCACTGATTTGATTCGTCTGCATACTCCTTGATTTGCTCTTAAACACTATAATCAAATGTTGTTATTTAACTAGCATACATTCCGGAAAAGTCATTTAGAGTCTCACAGGTGGTCTAAATCCACTATACTGGTTTCTTCCTGGGGGTTTTGGAGGGCGGGAGAGGGGTCTTACATATTTTTTTCTCTTTACATCAAGGCATGAAATGCCAAGCTTTTTATGAGGGAACTCACTCCCTAAAAGTAAGACTATTACTTGCTAGCTTATGTTTCCATTTAAACAAATCTCTGAACTAAACACACATGGAAAACGATAGGCCCCATCCTTTGATAAAAATCTAGCCTCAAACATTGGCAGGCTGGGTTTAAGTCACTTCCCGAATTGCTAAACAAACAAAAGGAATCGTCAAACACATTTGTGCCTTCCCCTTCCATTTACATAGCAATTCTTTTCTTTAAGTTAAAAAATCTTAGTTCCCCAGCAATTACTGTTTACGCTGCTCAAATGACTGATATATAATAAGGTAATTACATTCAGCAAAATGGAGTGAGGACGAGCAGAATGCCTGCACTGCTTACACTATTAAAATCCAATCTGTAATTATTCCCATGCCGCATCACTAGGACACATGTGCATTTGTGAGGAGACTGGGTTTCTGAGTGCTAGTCTTTCTTTATCAACAAACTCAGCTTAAATGGGGGCCAGAAGGGGTCTGTTTGGAAATTACAGGTGATCTCAAGCCATAATAGGACCCACACAAGAGTTGGCCTCAACTCAGTCTGAAATCAGTCAATTAACTATTTGGTTGTATTTACCTGATTTCTTCTTTCATTCACTTGCTCCAGAAATACACATTATGTGTGCCAGAAATGTGTGCCAGAAAAATATGCTAAGTGCATATACAAAAGCAAGTAGAATCAGGCACTCTGTGCTGAATGGCCAAATCTGCACCTTTCATAAAATGTTTTGGGTGGGTTTTTCTGGCTTATCTGTCTGCTGTATTTTTTTTTTAAACATTGGTGTCTGAGGGAATCACATCTCTTGTTTCACATTCAGACTCCATGTCCCCAGTAACCCCTAAGTTTTAGAACAGAAACAAACAAAACTACATCTAATCTAAATTATTTCCATTCCCTTGGGGTCTTATATCACACCCAAGAACCTATAACGTTAATTCAGCATTAGCTTAATAAGTTTATACCAATGAAGTTAATATTCATTTTTAAAATGACTTTCATTCTTGGAGAAGACAAAATAAAACAGAAGAAGACAATCACGCACACTTTGCAACCCAAACTCCTAAATGAAATAGCACTGTCCACTGATGTGCACGTTTCAAAACTCTGGGGAAGATCCTGTTTCTGATTTGTTTCCCAAATCTCATGCATATTCTAGATGTTGAGGGTAGGTGTGTGTGTGTGTGGGGGGGGGTAATTCCAAATATTTAATACAAATTCTACACCTACCTTCATTTTCCCTCATATTAAAAACAAGGCATGATGATTTCCTTACCAAGGGGTGTGTGTGACAAATTTAAGAGTGCTACAAGTTTTTAAGTATTCCTTTATAGAAACCCATCCACAGGGAGAATGAAACCCTGAGCAAACTAATACAAAAACTAATAACTTTAGATTTTTTTTAACCTAACATGGTCTGCTAGATTTTATTGCTGAAGAGGCTGTGCATTTCTCATGCAATCAAGTTACAGGTTTCACTAATTTCTTCTCTGAAACTAACCTCAAACTAGCAGTAATCCTCCTGCATCGGCCTCTTGAGTCCTAGGAACTTCCCACCCCCTGCTAGATTTCTATACTAACCTGGCATGCATTTCCACATCTTCTTCTAGCAAACTAACTTCATTTCAAAGGATCCGTTCTATTAAGAATCCCTAGCTAGCTGGGAAGTGGTGGTGCATACCTTTAGTCCCAGCACTTGGGAAACAGAGGACAGTGAATGCCAAACTCTTGAGTTTGAGGCCAGCCTGGTCTACAGATGGCACTCCAAAAAGAATCCCTGGCAATCCTTTGTGATTTGGAGTTTCCAAGACAAGAAAATGCTAGAGTGCAGTCAAGAGACTCACCCCACCACATATGAGAGGAAGAGATTGTTCTGTTGGAAGCTCTGTCTCAGTCCCGCCTCCCTTTCCAAACCCTGCCCCTCAGAAAGCCTGCCAAGTAGGGTTCCCCTTCTGGAACCTACAGGATATTTAAGCTCTGCTCAATAGACCTGTCATGTGATTTCTCCTTCTCCCTCCCCTGGAGTGCTTTGCTCAGATTAAACCTGGTCCTTTACCTTTTATTTCAGTTCAATTTAGCTTATTATGTTGGCAGAGAAACCTAATACCAAAGATGCAAAAATACTTATCAGAGACTCCAGTTCATGAAGTAAAATCTGCTATGGAGGTAAGTAATTTGTCAATGAGAGGCCATTATCGTTGGCTAGACCAACCTGCTTAATCCCCACAGTTATACTCAGCATTACTATGAAATTTCTGGAAAACTTCACTTTCTTTATTTTATGTCTTGTCAAGACAGAATTGAGTCTGCCATGCTACCAAGGAAAGCTAGGGCACCTTCTTACTGATTCTGTATAACCTAAAATTCCAACAGACTGTATCTGCTGCCTTACACTAGGGAAACTCAAATGGCACTATGTGCCATTTCACCAATCTAGAGCCTACAGCAAACTCTTCCACAGGGCACAGATGGCACTCTGCCAGCAGGATCTAGTCCTTAAGCAAGGTAGAAAGTGAATAATGGCTCAGGAAGATGTGGTTTTCCTCATAGAAACACAGTTCTAATTAGATACTAGCATTCTGATTAAAACACTGAGAAGCAAATTTACCACAAGAGCCCTGTTTTATCAAGTATATAATAACTAAGCATTAAACGACATTTTCTTAAACAGTTCATTATTGCAATGGGGTACATGTATTCTTACCTAGATCAGATGTTGGAAAGTTAACTCCCCAAATCCATACTATAGTGGGTTTTAGAGGTGAGGCTTTTAGTAGGTTTTTAAGGCTAGACAAGGTCATCTAATAGGGTCCCAATGGTGGCAGTAACAGCTCTGAAAGAAGATTACAGTTAGCACCTTTACTCTGTCTCCCATTCCACACCCTCTACCACCTTATTAAACATCAAGAGTGTCCTCAATTGAGCAGATGCCAGCACCATACTCTTGGACTTGCCAGCCTCTGGAACCATGAGCCAAATACACTCCTATATTCACTGTCAATTACAGACCCTAATATAGTTCATTCTAGAACAAAATGGAATAAAAATTTACAGAGGGTGAGCTCAGAAAAATTATCTTGAAGCTTAATGATTTGTTTATTCCTGACTTTTGAGACAGAACTCCTGTAGCCCAGGCTAACCCTAAACCTACTTTCACAGCTGAGGTGGACCTTGAATTGATCCTCCCACTTCCATCTCCCAAGGGCTGGTGGGATCACAGGGGTGCCCCACCACACTGGGCTAAGTTGTTTTTGTTTTTGTTTTTCGTTTCTTTCTTTCTTTGGGAACTTCATACATGAGTACTGTGTCTACATCATCCCTTCGTTCCCTCCCTCGCATGTCCTGCCTCCCAAATTCATGGTCTCTTCTTTAATGTTACACATATACACATAATGTGAGTCTGTTTAGCTTTGCTAGTATGTACATGTGTCCAGGGATAACTACTTGAGACTGGGTAGCCTATACAGGTGTTCATTGAAGGGCACTGATTCTTGCTCTCTAGGCAGCTATAGACCACATGTAGCTCTTCACCTAGGGATAGGACCATGTGGAACTTCCATTGGTCACCCTGGCATGTCAACTAGTATTTAGTCTTGCTCAGGCAACCATACTATTGAGATTTCATGGGTGCATTTTCCCTGTCATGCTTAGGGAACATATCTAGCAACAGGCATCCTGGACCTCTGCCTCTCCTACTCTTTCTATACCCTCTTCCATGATTTCCCCTTAACCCTAGGTTTGGAGGTTTCACTGTCTATGTATCAGCTGGGCGTGAGTTAAGTTGAAAAAAAAATTAAGTCTTCCTATTTTTTTCTCCCACCAGCCAACTCCAAAGTGTAAGAACAACACCTTTATCAGGAAGCAACTAGAAAACCAGCCTCTCTAGGAGATGTTCAGTTAGTAAGCTGAACAAATTGCCAGCTGAATGAGTAAAAACATTTAGAGAAACCACTGCAAGAATGTGTTCTGCTACCCTCCTTATTTTGGATTTCCCTCCCACACAAACATCATTGTAGGCATTAGACACTCCTCAATTCTCTGAAAACGGAGGCTGTGGTCCATTCCTATCTATCTTGAGAGCTCAAGCTACTAGACCTGGGTCAGGGAAGACATGGGGAAACCAAATCATCTTCTACATGTTCAATTTTCAGTTGCTCAATTTCTCTTCCAATGTTCCATGTGTTCCTTATATCCACCCCTTACATGCTTCCTTATACACCAAAGAAAGATCTCTGCTTCAGTCACTACAGTCCATGACGGTACAAGTTATAGGGACTGAGACCATCTTTGTGGCAATTTCATCATTGTCACTCCTCCAAGTCTTGCTCAGCAGGACAAAGATCTGGTGAGGTACTGACCAACCTGCTTTGATGGATGGTCTAACAGGCACCAGCATGTTACCCCTGTCCTCTAGGCCTTGAGTTACTAGAGTTTAGACCTTTCCCGGACAAAAACTCAGTTCTTCAACCACAGAAGTTAGCAGTGAAAAGACTGGGAATGGAGTCCTTGTTCTGCATTCCTCTATGTGACCTGAGCTGGCTGTGTAACCTCTCTAAACCTCATCCCTCCATCTGCGCAAACACAGATGAAGAAGGCCAATGACGGGGCCAAGGGTAGTATAGAGGTTATCTCTTACCTCATATGTACAAGGCCTCAGGCTAGATCTCCAGTGCCGTAAGAAAACAGAGAGGAGGCTGGAGAGATGGCTCAACAGTGAAGAGCACTGGCTGCTCTTGCAGTTCTGTTCATGTCGGTTCAGTTCCCAGAACCTACACGGAGAAATCCAGTGGTCTGGGACTCCAGTTCCAGGGGACCCTATACCCCTTTCTGAACACCACAGGCCTGAGAAATGTATATGGTGCATAGACACACATGCGGGAAAACACTAACACACATAAAATAAATAGAAAAAGAGAAAGACATGGATGGAGAAAAAAACAAAGACATTTGTTTGTTGAGTGAGTGGCTACCTTTCCATGTCAGCAATTGCACAATTTCAGTCTTGTGCAACTCAAAGGCGGATAACACGTTGAATATTCTTTGGATGCACTCCGTTCTGCAGCTGTGTGAGCCAAGTGCCACGTTTTGGGCTACAGCTCTCCTGCCATGAAACAGTAAATGCCCAGCCTCTTCTCATAGTTCAGGCAAAAGCTATTTTTGGCAACAAGTTTAGTCTATCACAGGCAGGATACAGATGTAATAATCCCGTGGACACTGCAGGGTCCAGGCTTCAACATGTGTGACAATTAGACCATTGTGAAGGGGGGAAAAAATCTTAACTCCATCCAACAACAACCAAAGCACAACTCCCCTCCCCTCCCAAAAAAAGATAAAACCAACTGGTTTAATGATTACAGTCATTACTTGGAAAATGTCTGGTAGAACAAGAGGGAAAATGCATTTTTGTAAAAGACAGATGGAAACACGCACATCACTCCAGCTAGCCTTCAAGGCTATTCTGGCCACTATGCGAATGAAACCAAGAGAAAATGCCTTTCTCATGATTGTAGAGTCCACCTGCCATGCCCTGAGCACAGAACCAGCCACAGCAGATAGCCGTTATCGGGTCCCTCTGATCCTTCCTGAGCTATTTTTGCCTGTGAAATGGCACTTTAATTCTTTCCGCCTTGATTTAAATAAATTCCATTACACTTTCCTTTCTGTTTGTTATCAGTGCCAGCTGGGTGGGAGCCTAATGATAAGTTGGAGACACTGCCCCACTGTCAGCCATGGTCCTCAAGGGGCTGCTGCCTAGAAACAGAAAAGCCCACCATGCCAGGACTGTAGGGCATCAGCTGTCAGGCCCAGGTCCAGGTCCTTGCACTCTTCTTGTTCCTGTGTTTCTGCTGGAGGGAGAGGACACCTGGATCACACTGGACTTTACAAGGTTTCTAAGGAGATTAACCCTTTGCCTAAAGGCAGCTAATTGCCCCCACAGCCTAACATTCAAAGATATTTCTTGGGGAAACAAATATTTTTTTTTTCCGAGTGAAAAGACAATTTCTTTTTTAATTTTAAAGTGAGCACAAACCTTACTGAAAATTCTTATGAAGAAAAGACCCTCCAGACAAGCTTACACTCAGAAAAGACAGCAGGTCCAAAGCAATATGAGCTCAGCAACAATATGCCTAGGAGACTCTGGAGGACTGTGTGTGTGTGTGTGTGTGTGTGTGTGTGTGTGTGTGTGTGTGTGTGTGTGTGTGTCTGTGTCTGTATGTGTCTGTGTGTGTGTGTGTACACATATGTTCCTGTGTACTCACATGGAAGGCAGAGGTCAAGCTTTGTTCGGTGTTATTCCTCAGGCACTGTCCATTTTAAGTTTTGAGAAGAGTTCGTTTGCAGATTGGGCTAGGTTGGCTAGCCAGAGAAACCCAGAGATCCACCTGTGTCTGCCTCCTGGCTGTGGGATGACAAGAGTGCGTGGCCACTCTCATCTCCTTTATATGAGTTCTTGAAATAGAAGTCAGGTCCTCATGTTTGTATAGCAAGCCTTTATTGACTGAGTTATCTCTTCACCCCACCACCACCACCATCACCATACAGGACAAGAAGTAAAAAGGATGAGCCAGAAGCATAGCTTTTCACCCTAGTTTTCTACCTTATAATGGATCTATTTAATAGATATTTTTCCATACTGACTCCATACTTCCAACATAAACCTAGACAGTGACCAAATCCTGGTTTCCCATCCTCTGCAAAAACTGACAATTTCCAATCCCACAGACATGACCAAGCTTACATACAAATATTCATAAATTTAGGAACCCCACTTGTAGTTCTGCCATTCCCACATGGACTGCTTGGTGTCGTTATTATAATTATTTTACATGCTGCCTTCATAATCGTGATGACAAATGGAAAAGCTGTTTTGTTAGAACTTGGGCTGCAAATAGCACAATGACAGTGCTAGGAAAAAATCCCTCACAGTATTAACTGGCTCACAAAGATTATTCTTAATACAAGCTGTTCCAACATATGGGCATTATTTCTGAGTGACCCAGACAGACTTGTGACCAGACCCTGGGTAAGCCTGCGACCCTAATCCTTGAGTAAGGACCCACCCCCAGTTCTAAGTCAGAAAAGCTCCATCAGAAAGGTCTGAGGGGGGTCCCCACATGCAGACTTTGTTCAGAGGTGCCATCTCTACCCACCTGGACTCCTTTAAAAATATGAACAGTCCTGGCATTCAAAAATCTAGGTATGGGTGAGGAGGGGAAAAGGTTCCAACTGGCTCAGTGGTCGAGTGCTTGGCTAACGTGACAAAGGCCTTCAGTTTGCTCCTCAGCACCACAAAAATTAAAATAAATTCTTCCTTAAAATCTCCCTAAAATCAAACCACTACCACCTCCCATGATGACACAAGGATTGCTGGTGTCCTAATTTACAACCCAGAATTTATTTTTTTTTAATAGAAACACACATTTAGAAGAGATTTTTCTTGTGGCTCTATAAACTTTATTAGAACTGAACTTCATAAAAAAAAGATTTCAATGTAGGTCTGGAGAGATGGCTCAGCAGTTAAGAGCAATTCCCTCTAGTAAAGAACTTGGGTTCAGTACCCAACAGCCATGTTGGTTCACAACTGTCTGTAACACCTTTTTCAAGGCATCTGAGAGGGGAGAATCCATCTTCTCCAGGTGTGAAACTACTGACAGCTGTCCAATCCCAAGTGGTCAGCCCTAAACACCTGTACCTACAAGCCACACTAAATGGACACAGCAGCAGGCTACACCTGTGTGTGTGTGTGTGTGTGTGTGTGTGTGTGTGTGTGTGTGTGTGTTGTGTGTGTGTGTGTATGTATGTATGTATGTATGTGTACATGCACATGTGTAATAATTAAAAAGGAGAAGGTCATGAATTTGGGAGGGAGTTAAGGGGCACAGGAAGAGTTAGAGGAGTAGGGGAGAGGAGGAAATAATGTTAATACAGTACTCATGTATGAAATTCTTCAAAATACAATCTAAGAGATAACAATAATCTAAGAGATAACATAAAAACTTTTTTTTTAAAAAAAAGGAAAACAAAAATGTATTTAAAAAGTTACAAATGCATTAAAAACTGCCTATGCCATTAAACATTCAACAAATACACTATAATGGTTATTTCTTTTTTTGTGGGGAGCGGAGAGGTTCAAAACAGGGCTTCTCTGTGTAGCTTTGTAGAGCAGGCTGGCCTCCAACTCACAGAGATCCACCTGCCTCTGCCTCCCCAGTGCTGGGATTAAAGGTGTGCACCACCAACACCAGCTTCCATAGTGGTTATTTCATAAGGGGTAAATTCCAATGCTCAAAATCAAGATGAGTGGCTAAGCTACACTGCATAGGCACTTTTTCTCATGTAGTTCCAGAAAGTCTCTTGTCAACAGGGTACTACAATAGAGGACTTTAAAGACACAATTTTTCAGGCTCTGGGCTTCCTCACTATAGACTCCTGGTTGACATGTCCCACCTGACTCATTTGATGGAAGTCCACCTCTTGCATCATTGCCCCAGAGTTTAGTGGCTCTAATCCAGGATCAATCATTAATCATTCAACCAAGACAAAGATACCAAACTTTACTCCCTACCCTCCCAAGTTCCTACTCATTAAAAAGAAAAAGTTATGTGTTACTAGGAGAATAAGTGGGGGAAAGAGAGCGCTAATTTTAATTTTACTGTACAAATGAGCAAAAGTGAGCTGGAATGTTTCTGTGTGACTTTGGCTTGGGGTAGGAGAGATACTGCTGATCTAACAGTAGTTTTTAAGAGTGGTGTATTAAAACAATGAAAGTCTGTTGCACTCTAGTTCTGGAGGCCAGAAGGCTTGTGCTATTACTCCCAGAAACTTTGAGAGAGACCTCCCTCCCTTCTCTAGCTACTAGAATTGACCAACATCCCTTGGTTCAGGGCCTCTTCTGCCTTCAAAATGCACCTGGTCCCATCACTGTATTTCTTTATCTGCCTCTAGTATCATCCCCTTTTGGTGACAATGGGCACTCTCAGATAATCTAAAAGAATATGTCCACCTCAAGACCCTTCACTTAACCACCCTGGGAAGTCTTTGATGTGTAAAATAACACAGTCAGAGGTTCTGGAGATTCAGTTAGAAAAGTGTGAGGGGCTTGGTGTTTAGATGACCAAGTGGAGACAAATACATGTAGACCAATGTGCAAATATTTAGTCCAACACAATAAGTTAAACAACTTCTTATAGTCAGTCTTTTCAGGCATCAAACTTGGTCACTTGGGTTTCTGAGTTGCCTCCCATTCATCTTCAAGACAGTGATTAGGTGTGTAGTAAGAGCATGTTTCCACTGTGATGGGAAGTGGAGCGCACAAATCAGACGGTGTCTGCTGCCAGCTTGGAGACCATGGCAACAAAACCAGTGAGAAGTCCAGACATCTGCCAGGCATCTGCAGCTGCTGTCCACAGCTGGTGGGCAGCGTACTGAGAGCCACAGCCAACTCTGACTAGTTACTTGCCTGGTAACTCAGCTACCTTCCAAATCCTCTCACAAAACAGTTTGAGAGCATCTGGCTCCTCCCACTACCACACAGGGGCTGAGGGAACACACTGAACATCCTCTAATTCAGTAAAGAACAGAATCTCACTTGGGTAGGGATAAGCCATTGCCTCCTCCCTAATGAGTTAATCCAGTTAGGTCGATCAGTTGGCCAAGGGCCACTCCCTCAGAAGGCAGGTCTACTTGGAAAAGTGTAACTTTTCCTTTCTCTTCTTTTCTGTCTGTTTAAGATGTTGGCCAGAGCCTGTGTTTTCCCTGATATTTTGGGCTTTTTTTCCATCTTTCTCAAAAGCCCCCATCCCCACCATGTGGCTGACCTCCACACCCAACTCAAGTGGCATTACTCTCCCTCTTAGCACCTACCTATGGATTTATAATAAACTTCTCTACATAAATTTATTACAGCTTATAATAAATTTAAATTTTACATCTGTGGGCCATGAATTTTCTTCTCTGAATTCAAGAGACAAGAGCCCTGAAGCCACTGGCTCCAGATGGCTTTAGCAGTCCAGTTTCCAGGACCTTAGTCCCCAATAAATGTTCTATCATTCTCAGACACCCCAACCTTCCACAATCACTTCCCTCTGACACCCCATTTGTCATCTTCAATGGCCAAACATTAAGTTACTCCCCACATCAATCCTTGCCCAGACCATTAAAAAGGAAGTGGAATACCATTTACCTCTGCCGTTGGCATTCCCATCAGTCTTGGCCATCAGCTCCCTATCTAATGCTTCCTATGAAGTTCTTCCCTCCCTTTAGGTATAGCACACCATCTGCCCACAGCTCATTTCCCTCCCCCAGACTCCAGACAAACTTCCTCTGACCCACACAATATGGTAACCCAAGTGCTCAGATTCTCAGGAGTGACTTCAAAGGGTCTGGCAGCTTCTGCTTTCTCTCTCTTGCAAACCAGCCATCTAAAGAAGGGCAGCTACCTACCTGAGAGCAACATGGTAACAGGAAGCCCAAATCAGCCCATTGGGGAAACCAGGAGGAGAAGAATCCAGGCAGACTTCAACCTTCCAGTGTTCCCTAATACAAGCTGAACACAATGGCAATGGACTAGAGCTACCCCAGCCAAAGCAGCCCACTCAGAAAATCTTCAGAAAAAAACAAATTATTGTTATTTTAAGCCACAACATCTGAAATGGTTTCTTGTACTGAAGCAGGTAAGGTGGGTACTTTTTAAAGTATATATACACACATATATCATATATATTTTTTACATACTATGTACATATATCTATGTATAATTATGTATTATTAAACAACACACATATATACCTATACATGTATATATTATTACATAATATATATGTACATATATTCTCACTCATTTTTCATTCTCTCTTTAGCTTTCTCTGCCCTTCTCCTCAAAATGTGATCCTGGTAACAAGGTAGCAGGGCCCATGCAATAACTGAAAAGCAGTAAGAAGACATATCACAATGCCCATTCCTTTGCAAGGGTTTTATTGTACTTTGCTTTTTAACTAAACACACTCATTTAATTCATCAATAGCCAAGAAACTACTCACACTATTGGTTTGTTTTGGTTGGGGGGGGCTGTTTATTTGTTTTTGTTTTTTCTTTTCTAATTAGCATGCAGAGATTTCCCTCATGGTGAAGAGAAAGTGATATGCAAAGCCACTGGGCCACTATCCTGAATAGTCCAAGACTTTTGACATCAATGAGAAAGTGGCTCAAGAATGCTAAGGACATGATGCCGACTGTGAAGTGTGAAATACCAGTACATTAGCCCTTTAAGAGGTGCTGTCTTGATCAGTTTTCTTTTCTTTGATCTGACTGTGAAACTAGATTGTAATGTTGTGCATCAGATTGCACTATCAAGAAAAAATTATATGGAACTTGGTTCTTTTACTTGTATCTCCCAAATACCCTGTATTTAGCAGACAGGTTGTAAGAAATAAACCATCGCTACCATTTAAGAATGGTGTCCTGTGGACCAAAGAGATGGGTTAGTAGGTAAAGAGCTTGCTGAGCAAGCATAAGGACTCAAGCTTGAAGACCTAGCAGCAGCATAAGTCTATAGAACCCCAGTAGGCATGTCCCTGGGGGTCAGTGGCCAGTCAGTCTAATTGAAACGCTGAGACTCAGACTGAGTAAGAATCCTGTCTCAAAGAATAAAATAGAAAACAATAGAGGAAAGTCACCTCAACCTCAAATCAACCTCTGTCCTCCATGCACATTCTCATGGACAAGCCCATCTATACACGTGTACACACACACACACACACACACACACACACACACACACACACACACACACAAAGAATGGTGTCCCATCAAGCTTCATAACTAAGAATAAAAACTTCCAATGCATGTGTGTCACTCAGACCTTGCTGCTTATCTTTGGAAATGTTTTGAATGGAAAACTTAAGATAAAAGGGTGTCCAGATAATAACAACCCAAACAAGGGCAGGATGACCCAGAAGTCTCTGGGATGGCGTACTCAGGCAATTTGTTCCATTTGTTACAGTGAGAAAAATGAAGGTATAATTCAGACAGGTTAACGTGGACTACTTGTTCTAGTTCCCATCTCCACCACTGTTCCTTCTCTCTATTAACGCCACTATTGTGGGTCTGCAAAAGCCAAAACCCAGAAGTTATAAATGGAGTAACAAAGACCCAGTTCCCAAGTTCTCATATGTCTTGTCAAGAACAGCAACACACTTATTTTAAAGTCACACATACAAATTTAGATGGTACAAAATGCCAACAACACACCCTGCTCTTTTCTGCTGCCACAATAACCAACTCACATCGTTGTGTTCACACAACTTTTTTCAGCTAGAAATATCACTCTTAATTTGGAGCTTCAACTATGTCTGCACAATAGAGACCAGTAGGAGAAAACAAGCTAGTCTGAAGACAATGGTCTTGAGTTAACACCAGCAATAGTAAGTATGTTGCCTTGGGAATAGTATTTAATCTTCCTGTTCTGAACTTCTTTATCTTTAATGCATAAATAATAACTGAGCTAAAGAAAGATTAGTTATTATTTCATGTGAAAACAAACGTGTTAACTGGGAACTAGATACATCTTTGGTGCCACAGTTTGGATTTTGAATTCTGCCTACAGTTCATATGTTAAAGGTTCAATCCCCAAGTTAGCACTGTTGGAAGATTATGGAAGTCTTGAGAGGCCAAGAGCTGTGGGATGTTCTTAGGTCACTGGATCTGTGCCTTGGCAGGGGACTGGGGAGCCCTAGCCTTTGATTTCTCCCTTCACCCATGATGTGAATTTGTTCTGCCATGAATACCACATAATATGCCACCTCACCATAGACTCAGAGCAATGGGTCCAAGAGGTCAGAACCTCTAAAACTATGGGCAAAACTCAAACCTTTTTTCTCCATAAGTGCGTTAACTCAGACATTTTTTTTTACAATGATGGAATGAAGATTAACACACAGTTACTGACTCTAATTATAATTACCAGTTTTTGTTTTCTTCTCCTATCATATTCACACCTATCCCCTCAGCCCTTAATCACTGCTCACTAATTATTCTAGCTCATAAGAGCACAGAGGACTCGATTCCGACTCTTAAGATGACACATGAGAAACACGACTAAAGACTCAAACTCTGTCTTTTTGGCTTTGGGTTTTTGCTTTAGAGAGGGAGCTAATGAAATATCATCTCAGGGAGATGCCTCTCAGCATATAAAGTGACCTTATTAGACAAAATGTGACAAAGTTCTTTAAACACCAGCAGGGACTGTGCCAACAGGGAATACTAACTACACCCTTATGGCACATCAGCCATGGATGGCATCGGATGAGGGTCATGTGTAGACGTTCCACAGAAAGCATTTGGAAGTTCTGGTGTCTTCACCTCACTGAGAATGAAAGTGGCCCCTACAGGTAGAAAGGGGTGAGCTAGGTTCCCAGCCCACATTTACCCATCCCTGGATCACTGTTCTTTCCACTGAGCAGGAGGCCACATGTCATAAAGCTCTGAGACAGTCCCCTAAATGCTTCAGAAAAGAACAGGAAATGGATTATTATGTCATTCATTTCCATCCCATGTCTAGACTCTAGGAAACAACCCAAAACCTACCAGGGAGCATGGAGTTGTGACTACCTGCCCCCCCCAACAATGGACCTGCATCTAGGATAGAGAGAAACAATCTGGACATTCAGCTGCAGCTGAGAAGATTGTACTGACTCCAGACACGTGCATGAGAGATGCTGTGACGGGCTTATTTGCACATTATGTAGAATTGCTACACTTTGTGTTATGAAACTGTTATGCTGATTTACTTCCAACTTCAACACTGAAACATACAAGGTGGGGGAAGAGGACAACCAGAAAATGCATTGGTTTCAATAGAATTCTGTCTGAGTTTGAAGCCAGCATGAAATAAAGGCATTGTTTTCTTTAGGCACATTCAGTTTTCAGAGAGCTAATACATGGCCAGAACACACACACACACACACACACACACACACACACACACACACACACACACACCACGAAGTATTTTACATACAAAGATTCAAAGAAAGGTCCATGTAAAGATTTTTTTCTTTTTCTTTTTTCTTTTTTTGTTTTTCCAAGGATTTCACTGTATAGCTCTGGCTGTCCTAGAACTCACTCTGTAGACCAGACTGGCCTCGAACTCACAGAGATCCACGTGCCTCTGCCTCATGAGAGTTGGTTTTAAAGGCATGCACCACTACTGCCTGGTATAAAAGTTGTCTCTTAAGGATTTAAATTCTGAATGTGACTTGCTAACTTTGTGTTATTTTTGTAAGATAATTACATAACTGGAGGAATGGCTGCTAAGAAAATTGTCCTTTTATATGCTTGAAAAAATATAAAGATAAATAGTTCATAAACTGCCTAGCTTGACATTATATATTTTTGCAGTTCTTAAAGCTGTTTCTCAAATTTTTAATTTCTCACAGAACACATTGCATTCTGCTTAGTGGTTGTGCCACTCAACTCAGGAGAGTCTGGAGTAGACATTAGGCTTCTCACCAAATACTTCCAATTCTCCTTCCAAGATCACGATAGAGCTATGCTTCCAGCCTACCTGAAGTTATGCATGAGCCTTTAACAGACTAGATTTCTTTTTTGTCAGTGAGCATGGGTAGCAGTTGTATTACTCCTAGGTCCTATCTCACAATATATAGTGCATGACTCATGGTGTCTCCTTTGCTTTTCTTCGCCATGGTTAGCTCCCAACATTCAAGGGAGGGAGGACTCCCTAACTGAATTCATAAGTGAGCCCTTCATGGGAGCCATCTTTCAATGGGCATGATGTGCAGGCAATTTAAAAAGAAAATAAAACACCTTTGTAGTTTTAAATAGCTGAGCTTTGGATATTGTTTGTTATTGCAGCACAACACACCACATTCCAAACGACATTTTTAGAAACTCTGTATGAGGGCTGGAGATGCAGTTCAATTGGTAGAATGCTTGCCTAGGGTACACAAAGCCTTGAATTCAACCCCTAGCATCACAAAAACCAGGCACAGTATGGTACATGCCTATAATCCTAGCACTTGGGAGGTAGAGACAGGAAATCAGGGCCAATCTGGGGTACATGAGACTCTGTCTAAAAACAAAACAAAGCCTCAGGTACTGGGGAGAACGTTTAATGGGTAAAGTTCTTATTTTACAAGTATGAACAACTGAGTTCAGATACAACACCCATAAAAAGGGGTGGGGATGAGTTGTCATATACTTGTAATCTCAGTGCTGGAAAGGCAAAGACAGAGCTTACTAGTTAGCCAGGCAGCTTAGCCTAATCAGCAATTCCCAGATCCCAGGGAGAAAGCCTGTCTATCTTAGCTAGGGTTTCTCTTGCTGTGAAGAGACACCATGACCACAGCGACTGTTATAAAGGAAAACACTTAACAGGTGTTGGCTTACAGTTTCAGAGGTTTATCCCATTAGCATCATGGCAGGATATGGCAGTATACAGGCAGACAAGGTGCTGGAGAAGTTGCTGAGAGTTCTACATCTTGATCCATAGTCAGTAGAAGGAGAACGTGTCTTACTGGGAGTAGCTTGAGCACAGGAGACTTCAAAGCCCATCTCTGTAGTGACACACTTCCTTCAACAAGGCCACAACTCCTAAAAGTACCCCTCCCTATGAACCAAACATACAAACACGTGAGCCTATAAGAGCCATTCCCATTCAAATCATCACAGTGAGTCAACAACAAAGTTGATGATGCCTGAGGAACAACCTTCCAGATTGATGTCTAGCTTCCACACACAGATGATGAACATGTTCCCTCACACACAAACAGGCATGCATCACACCAAGTCACACACACACACACACACACACACACACACACACACAACACACAAGGACCCCTGAGTGAAATCTTAAGGAAGACAAACCAAGAAAAACCCAAGCTGTGTTGGCACAGTGCCCACATCCATTGGCCTCATCACGCTTTTTTCATAATTCTTCATAAATTCAAATCTGAGAACACCGCCTACCACGGCCTAAGACAAACATAAATATAAATGTAGTGAACACCTGCTTGATTAGGGCATCAGGCTCTCGATTAGGGCATCGAGCAGCCTGATGCCACTGCTGCTGTCAGCCTTACCACTCAAAGATACTAAAATCCACAGAAGAGTCCGTTCATTTGTCTTACACCAGAATATGAAGTCTGACATGAGTGGTCTTCACTCAATAACTAAACACAAGGCTATTTATATTCAAGTAACTTGTGGGTCAGAGCACCAGACACAAAGTGTAGGAGGGAACCAATGCTGCTTTGTAAAATAGAAATACTGAAAGAGCCCAGGAGGAGAGTAAGCGTAGTTATGCAAACAAACAAATAAATATACTCAAGAAAATGCTGTGAAGACAGACTCTGATATCAAAAATAAGCTATCGAGTGAGGCAGGAGGGATTCAGCCCAGCCACTTGCACACCCTCCCCTGCTGGAGCCCATCTGGGGGATTTACACCTGCTATTTATGTCACCACGAGCCGCTGACTTCCTTCCTAAGCAGACTTTTTTAAACAGCAAGGTTCTTGGACCTGCCGCTTGGAAAGGGAGATGATTGGGAAAGCAGTAGGAAATGGAACCAAATGCTTGGGAAGGGAACAGAACACACAGAGAAACGCAGCGAGCCTCAGGCAGTGGCGAGCACCTTCATAAAGCAAGTCGGCTCAGTTCCTCCACAGCATCAGCTGAGCAGCGATGGTCTCACTTCTCCCAATCAGGAAATGACACAGGACTCGGTTATGACTTTTCCCTCTGTCCTCCATCCCACCCAAAGCCATCACCCAGCATTTCAGCAAAATGGGGCCAGCAGTCCTTGGATTTCTGGAGTGGAACACACATCAAAGACTTGTAAGCCAGGGTCAGTCACGTGCTTACAAAGCCATGATCAGTCATGTTTGCAGCACATTCATGAGGACTTGAATTCAGACTCCCAATTTCCCAGAGGGAAAGGTGGCGGCAGAATGTAATTGCAATCTCTGCACCGCTGAGGCAGGTACAGGTGGATTCCCTGGGGTTTGCTGGCCGGCCTTCATCAGCCGGTGAGCGCTAGGTTCAATGAGAGATTCTGCTTCAAAAGACAAGCTGGAGAAGCAATCAAAAAAGATGCCAGTGTTGACCTCTGATTTCCACACATTTACACACACACACACACACACACACACACACACACACACACACACACACAGACAGACACACACACACACACGTATTCACACACACTTATACACTCATATTTACATATATACACACACAAACATTTATACACACAGAGTCAGTCTCTCTTTACAGATTGGGGTGGGGGTTAAAAGGATCATGAAAGTCACACACTGAACATCTCTAAACAGACAAATTTATTGCCCATCTTTTGATCTTAAACCTGCTTTCTCTGCTTCTTCTATCACTTCTAATTAACTTTCTGCTGCCATTTCAATTTGGTCTTCTCTCCTTGATTCTCCCTGGTGGTCTAATGGTTAGGGCTAGGCACTCTCCCCTATTCCAGTTAGTCTAACTAGCCAGCTTCTCCTGGGCCCTGCCTATCTCTGCCTCCAGAGTGCTAGAGTTACAGGTGGCCATCACACATGCCTGGCTTTTCCACGGGAGCTGGGAACCCAGACTGCAATCCTCACACTTGTGTAGCCCAGAGTTCTATTCACAGAGCCATTTTCCCAGAGGCTGACTGCTTGGACTCCTTGGGACTAATCCCTCCTGGCATTTCCCTACTTCCATTCCTGGTTCATTTATTAACACTTTTTATGGTGCTTAGCATGTGCCAGGCACCGCTCTATGTCTCCCAGAGATATTAACTCAATTAATCACAACAACCTAGGGTTAGGTCATAATTGACACCATCCCACAAAGGATACACAATGTAAGTGATTTACACAAAGCCTCTGACCCCATTCTTCCCTACTAGGCCCAAAGTGTTCCTCTCTACTGCTGCATTCTGCTCTCTTCCAAAGAGAAGCGTGTATTTCTCCCTCCCTCCCTCCCCCCTCTGTGTGTGTGTGTGTGTGTGTGTGTGTGTGTGTGTGTGTGTGTGTGTGTTTTCAGACAGGGTTTCTCTGTGTAACAACCTTGACTGTCCTAGAACTCCCTTTGTAGACCTGGCTGGCCTCAAACTCACAGAGATCAGCCTGCCTCTGCCTCCAGGGTGTTGGGATTAAAGACATGAGCTACCACTCCCAGCCTTAAAAGTCATTTTTAAGGATCTCAATTCCAGAATAATCTATTAAACTTTGCTGAGACCACCCAAAGAAAACTGTTTATTATCCCCCACAACACATTTTGGAGGCGGCCTCTGCCTCCTACAATGGCTGAATGCATAGAAAGAAAAGGAAACCAGTCAGCTATTCTTTTCTTCCAAGCAGACTCACCATTTAGTGAACAAACAAGACAAGGAACAGAGCAGAGCCCCCTGAGGACTAGACAATGAGGTATGCATTAAAGACAAAGCAAGGCTCATGCTGAATTCATCAGAATGATTGATGGCATTTTAACTAGGGAATGAGTTTGTTTGTACAATCTAAAGGAGGAAGAAGTCCTGTTTGGGTAAGATAACCTCCAGTCCAGCTTCTGTTTTATTTTTTGTTATGTATTTTTGTAACTCTGGGTTTGCATGAGCACGGGTGCAAAGGTCTTCCAGCAAATGCTCCTCCGTAAAAATGAAGAAAAATAAATGACCTACACCAATGCTCTGGGACAGACTCTGGCTGCCCTGCTTTCAAACACATTACCTTCCACTTCTTCAAGGAAATGAACACACACAGACTTCCAGAACTGTCTGACCCAAGGGGTGGTCACTGCATGGGGCCAACTGATTTCTTGCTAGGACAGGCAGTAGGGTAGGAGGGAGGAAATGACCTTGCAGACTGATAAATATAAACTGCCCATTCTTTAGACTCAGGGGACAGAAAGAAAACAAAATCCATCATTGGTGAGCTTAGAGGCAAGCACTATGTGGTGCTCAAATGTACACATGATCCTACCTTCCTGTGAGTGGAAAGAAATGAACCAGGCAGACAGGCAGACCCTCGACAGTTTGTGAAAGAAGGGAGCAAGGGGCAGGAAAGGCAATAGGTATTCTGAAAATAGAAAATTAAACAGCTCCCCCTACTAACTTTCCAAGGAATGCTCAGATGTAAAATGACTTACATCTGGTCACTTTCTCTGATCACTTGATGCTCACTACTTTAACAACTCACCCGACATTATTGTGTGTCTCTTCCTATGTCCAAGAATTGTGTCGAGCTCTAGGAAGTAAAAACTAACAAAGGTTGACTGCCTTCCATCCAAGCATCCAAAATGTTCAAAGACTGAAACTTTCCAAGTGTGTCCATGACAATACTAGGGTAGAACTGCACTCCTGGCCACCAAAGACAGGTCAATTCAGACATCGGAAGCATGGCACACAGCTTATTTAGTGTCCACAAATGAAAAGGGGTCCTTATAGACTCTGTCATCTGTGATAAACAAGCTTTATCTTATGCACAGAATAATTTAAGATATATATATACACACACATATATGTGTGTATATATATATACATACATACATACATACATACATACATACATACATACATATCCAATTCTGTTTCCCGACTTGGGTCTTATTCTCACGTGAAGAGGCTGAGGAGATCCTGACTCCTGGCACCCATGTAAAAAGCCTGACAAAGTGGTGTGATCTGCACCTTCAGCATGAGGAGTCAAGAGAATAGGCCCTGGAACTCACTGAGAAGCCAGTCTAGCTCAACTGATGAAATCCAGATTCAGTGAAAAACCTGTCTTTAAAAGTAAGGTAGAGAGTGATACACAATGTCAACCTCTGGCTTCTACACACATGTGCATATATGAGCACACCCACAATAAGTATATGTATGCAGCCATACCAGAATTAAAAATCTGAAACATCTATAATCCCAAATGTTTCAGATAAGAGAATTCAACCTGTAATAGCACATCTCCATCCATGGGTAGTTAAGAGTTAACTGGAATTTCACTAGAAACTTCCAGCAGGTGCCACTCCAAGTGCCAGGTGTACCAGTGGATGTGTTCCTTACTTAGTGTTTCACCTCTAATGAATATTTCAGATGGAAAACAAACCAACATCAATTGCTCAATAGCCATAAACTATAAACAGAATGACCTAGATTTTTCCACTAATTTCAACAAAGCTCAGAGATGTTTGTTTACAAAGACCTGTCAAAGTGAACCAGGAATGGGGTGGCTCTTCTGAGCAATAATGTTTCCGTGCCAACCCAAAGTCTAAGAGGGAGAGTCCCTGGTAGGAAATGACCGCGCTGGGTGGAAACAGCAGCTGTGTATGCTGGGCTGTTTAACTCCAAACAGAAAACAATCGTTTCCAGACAGTTCCTCCACAATGCATGGAACCTTCAAAAGATTAATAGATGTGAATTACTCTAAACATATAATATTCATAACGGGAAACTGCCAGGCTAAAGCCCACAGTAAATTCCACTAACATCTCCTATGATATAGCTACACGACTATAAAGGCCTATCACTGTGATAAAGAAGAATATAGGCAAAAATACTTCTTTTGTATATATATACACACACACACACACACACACACACACACACACACACACACACCACCACCACCACCACCACACCACATGCATAACACACACTAAGAATCACATGAAGTTAAAAGAATCCCTACACTTTCTCAGATTCCACAGCAGCCTCAGTTTCAGATAAAAACTTGTTCACATGCATTAAAATATTCTTTCACAGCTACAGCATCTTGCACATCGAGCATTTGGCTGCCCAGCAACCCAAGGGTTCCAAACAGCAATGAAACTAGAAATGCAAGTGTCTGCCTATGTGAGCAGACTCCAAAGAGAAAAACTTGTAACATAAACAGGGAAGGCCCAAGCCATCTGTTTTGTTTGGTAACTGTTTTCAGGAATGGGCAGCTGAATATCCAGGTCAACACTTGCAGACACTCAGATTTGTAGGAAATAGCTTCTAAAAGTAAATAACTGGGTAAAAACTGTAAGCAGGTAGGGCACTGAGTACACGCCTGTAATCCCAGCACTCAAGAGGCAGGAGGACTGTCACTAGTTTGAAGACAACCTGGGTTATCTTTGTCTTAACCCACCCCCCAGACGAGACAGGCAAGAGAGATGAGGCGGTAAGAAAGAGGCTCTCTGTGTGCACAGCAAAGCTGGGATGGGAACTAAGACCATGACAAGGGAAATAAGAAACATACAAGAATCAAACAGCTTGTGGGAGCAAGGTCTTTTGCAGACATGGAGCCATCTGAAGCCATTATTATCTCTGCGTATTAAGACAAATTCCTCTTCACACTGTGTTACTGCTATCTTTTTATGTTCAAAAAAAATAATACAGATATGTTCTTCCTGATTGAAAGACCATTTGTGCCAGGCTATTAGCAATGCCACATCCTCTGAGTGGTGATTAAAGAAAAAGACTAGGGAGGTGACCGAGAAATCCTGTGACCAAGAGGAATCATTTTTACAGTTGAGAGGCCTAATCAGGATCCACAGAGATGCCCTGAGAGAAACCCAAGATGGATTTTCCTCTGCTTCCTTCCTTGCCTGTGGCACTAGAAGTGCACATTTCCTACAGGAAACAGGAGACGAACTGCCATCCGCTGTCAGCTGCCCTGTCTCACCCAGACAAATCCGGGTTTTGTTTTGGTTTGGTTTGTTTATTATTTGTGTTGTTGTTGTTGTTTTGTTTTGTTTTTTGGAAAGCAAACTGGACAAGGCCTAAAGGTAAGATAAGCCAAAAGTAGCTGCCAAACTCTACTATGATCTATCATTCCTTACCCATAATTCAAAAGTCACCTGTAATCCCAGCACTAGGGAGGCACAGACAGATGAATCTTTCCATGAGTCTGACAAAGCTCCACACCAGACAGGGTTACATCCCTGAGACACCCACCTCAAAATAAACAACAATAAAAATATCCTGAAAACCTAACTTAAGTTAACCCAAGGCTGCATGTATTGTCTTAGTCGTCCAATGTCTGCATTTGCATATTTCATTCAAAAAGAAAACACCCTGTGTGTTTAAATATGGGGTACTGATATTGACATGTTACATGTTCTGTACCAATTTTCATAAATCTTGGAAACTCAGAAACATGCTAAGTATTTTAGACAAGGGCCCTTGGAGCAATTACAAGATTACTTTAAACAGTCAATAAGAATCTAGAACTGCTTTGAACTTCTACCTGGGTTCTTCCATCCAACTGATCTTCCCCCATGCCCTCAGTTTCTTAAGAAAAGGTCTCACTGCCAGCCTGGGCTGGCCTAGAACTCACGACGTAGACCAGGCCAGTTTTAAACTCATGATCCTCCTCCCTCTTCCACCTCCTGAATGCTGAAATTGCAACTATGGGTCTTATCTGGCATTTCAAAGCACTTGTTATTTGCCTGGTATGGGGCTAGCTATCTGGCATGTGTTCAACCATCCTCAATTTGATTTTTGCCCTATATACAAAACAAGATAAAGAATAAACATCAGCATAACTGCTTAGATCATGAACATGGTATTATGCCTGGGGAGATGGGGGAGACAACAAAAATAAAACAGGAAACCCAATGTCATATGCACAGGGTTAATTAGTAAAAGTCCTTAAAAAAAAAAAAAGCAGGTCATAAGAGATATCTTAGTTAAACCTAACAGAGTGACACAAAAATAAGACAAGAGGAAAGAGAGACCTCCCTAATAGCTGTAGTGCCTCCTAATTATTCTGAGGATCAGAACGCCACTCCCAGGGCATCGTGACCCAGGCAGGAGCCAACCCTGCCAACCCAAACCGCCACCCAGATAGATGCCTATGCTACATCTGCTACATCACTTCTTCCAATTCCTTTTTTTTTTTTTGTCTCTCCACCAAGCCACTCCAGTACCCTACATATTAAACACACAGCTTTCCCAAGGCCATGGCCAGGCATCACTTAAGCTTCCTTCAGAACAAACTTGTCTATTCTGCATCTTCACTCAGAACTTCCCCAGAGTGGGCTAATCACAGCACCCAATAGAAATATGTCTATCTACACGGCTTATTCTCATAGTCCTGCTTAACTCTCCCAGTCAGGAAAGCTTTGAGAAGGTTGCAATGGTTCACCTAACAGTCTCTGGTACAGAAAAGGGGTTGGGCGCACTAAAGCAAAAAACTTGAGTGAAAGGAAGATACATTGTCTCAGTGCACTTGCTTAATAGTTCCAATATTGTTCTTACATTACGTAGAATTTAATAATGTCTCAAACATAAAATGAGTTGCACTTGATCTAAGGTACTTTTTTAATGACTGTTCAAATAACATCTATCACATGCAAGCACAGAGAGCTTCAACTGAAACCCTCAAGTGTAGACATGCTTCATGTTTCAGAATTTTCTAGATTTAAAAAAGTTAGTCTAGTCCGAATAAAATCCTCTCCATATAAACTGTGTTGTGCAAGTGAATACACTGACCTGAGCTTTGCACCCGCTCACTTTGCAATTCTGATATCTGATGTAGAAGGGGGTGGGTGGGGAGGAACAGGGACAGAGTGGGTAGAGTGAGGATAATGGGTACAGATAAGTTAGTCTTAGCCAACGCAGAAACCAAATGGAGCCTTGAAGGAGATAATGACACCGAATCCATGAACCACAGTGGTTCCCAAAACCATCAACAGCCAATGCTTCTGGAGCACAAGCTGTATGCCAGCCATTACAACAAACACTTAGTGTGCTTCAACTCATTGACAGCATGAATCATCCCAAACAGAAAATGCAAATCTCACCCTCATTCTATAGATAAGGAAACTGAGGCACAGGGGCAAAGTATGCCATAATGGGCTTGAGTCTGGTAGTCTATAAATGCCAGAACAATTAATGAATTGAAGAATTAACAACCAGCAGCACATGCCTTTAATCTCAGCACTCGGGAGACAAAGACTGGGGAAATATCTGTGAGTTCAAGGCCAGCCTGGTCTACATAAATTGAGTTCCAAAACAGCCAGGACTGTTACAAGTTTTTGAAACCCTGTCTCAAAAAACAAAGAATTAACAACTGTCCTAGTTTCTGTTGCTGTGTTAGAAACAACTATCATGGGCTGGAGAGATGGCTCAGAGGTTAAGAGCACTGACCGCTCTCCCAGATGTCCTGAGTTCACAGGGGGTGACAGCCACCCACCTCTCAGGGTACTAAGAATACCATCTGCCAGGTGACAGACCTTCGGTGGTCAACACTTCACTTCAAAAAAAAATAATGAACACTTGCACAGTAAGTACTATGTACGTCTTATTGATTGATTATTTGTGTGGTGCTGAGAACGGAAGCCTCAGACACTGGATTACATCCCAGTCCCCAGCTTTACTGTCAATATCAGGACTCTGAGTCCTGGAGAGTTTTTAAGATCTTGCACAAGGTCACAGAGCACTTCTGATTGCTTTGCCATTTAAAGAATGGTGGCTGACTGGAGGTGACTCTAGGTTACCATATTTCATGTCCCCCTCCCAAAATCAGAACACATACGTGCAGGAGTTCCTTCCATTATGAGCACATGTATCGTTTTCCTCACAACTATCCCCACCACTAACCAGCAGTTTATTCTCAAAACCAAGTCAAAACCAATTCCCCAAGCTTGTTTGCCAAACATTCACACACTTGACTTCAGAAAACTTAAAACACAAACTGGGAAGCACCTTATTAAACAAACTGTAAAAGAAATGGCTGGGTTTTATGCCTCTAATGTGAAGATTTTAGGGGGAAAGCCTGAACATCACAGCCCAAGACATTTGGGACATCCACAGATAGTATGCTTGGCTGGGGCGTGGTCCTAGCACCCACTTTGTGGGTGTCGTCATGAAAAACCTAAGACCACTGGGGTAATTGCATTGCACCAAGCTGCTCTGGGTATGCTCAGTACATTGTCTTTGTTGAGCACAACTTTCCACTTTCTTCACGGATCACTCCAGAAACCTGCAACTTAACTATTTGCCTGCCTCTCTCAACAGATCACAGCCAGGTTTCCCTAGCTGTACTTGGAATCAATCACTAGCACTAGCTATCCTGTGATGTGAGGTCATTTCTTACTCTAGAGACCGTATACTTGCATTTAATGCAACTCAGATTTTGGGGGGGGGTTGTTTGTTTGTTTGTTTGTTTTGTTTTGTTTTGTTTTGTTTTGCTTATTTATAAAATACGTTTTAGGGCTAGAGCGATAGCTCATAAACAAAAATATGAAATTCATTTCAGCAATCTTGTGACGGATTGGGCTGATTGTGTGTCATAACCAGAACTCTCCCTCCCAGAATCCACGAGATTCAAAAAATCCATCTGTTGATGACCACCATCAATATTAAGACTTCCACTGAAACTATTACCTCTAAAGGAAACTAGTTTCAAGCCAGTTCCTAACCTAGGCTCTTCCTTGAGTCTCTAGCCCTACAAAGGGTGCCTTTCATTGATGTTTATCACATTATGTCTCCATTTTTTTAAGGCCTTAAATAATGTTTTTAATATAACACTGATCTTAGGAGCTCACTGGAAAATAAAACACTTCCAGCAATTTGCAGAGAGAAGTTTTATACTCTGAATGAAAGCATCACTGAGAACAGTGTAGAACTTCATCATTGAAGAGAAAGGGCTTACCGTGGTGTCTGTGCCATAGCTTATCAGATGATCTTATCATGTTTGACCTCACAAAAGAAACCTCACATCATCATTATAATGCAAACACCATTTTCAGTCTTATAAAATTGGGCACCAGATATGAAAAGACTGGTAACGACAAAAATGCTGAAATAGCCTCATTTAACATAATCTATTAACTAGGTACAATCCTTTGTGAATGAAGTAGGGAACACAACATCATTAAAAGTAATAACATGTGGCTTTACTACTAAGGACTTAAATATCTTTCACATATTTTTTCTAGGTATGTGTTATTCAATATTAAATAAAAGTAGAAAGATTACTTAGAAACTCATCATTGGATTCCAGATGGAGCGTGTTATTCGATATTAAATAAAAGGGGAAAGATTACTTAAAAACTCGTCATTGGATTCCAGATGCAGCCTCCTGGAAGTCTAACATCAGAATATAAAAAATGCTTAAGGACTAGCCACATTAATTGGAGATACCATTGTTGAGCTAGCACTTGAAATCCCCAAAGTTACTGTTAGTCCTGAATCTCCAGATCAAGGCATAAATACTGCACAAATATGAGGTCCATTGTTGTCATGTTACTGGGGTAAATCTTGATGTGGTTTTAAAATGAAGTCTGTAATAATAACCAACCAGTAAGACTATATTCCAACTGGCCCATGTACAGTAAAACATGCTTCGTAAGGCATTTTTGCAATGAGGAATGGCTATCCCGCAGCCTTTGGCAGCCACAGGCTAACACCTGCCGTCAAACCTTTGCAGGCCAAGGCCATTTCTTCTCCATGCCACAGTGCAGAACTGGGGAATTCAGCAGAGGACCTGCCAGCTGTGTGCTTATGTCTCAAGAGTCTCCTGTGGCATGCACATTGGCCCTGCCTCAAAGCTACCTACACATTGCTTTTGGGGAGAAAGGAATCAGGTTGAGTTAACCTGAGGCATGGTTCATACAGTGAAGCCCTATCTGAAACTCATCCATCAAATCAAGAATTCCAGCCAACTACTAAAGCAGAGCTGGCAAGGATCGCAACATAATTAACCCTGGTGACCATCTCCAGAGGCAAAGCTAGATTCTGCCTCTATCTTGTTAGTCCTATTCTCTAAATCCAAAACATAGCCCTCACAGACATTTTATTTTATCCTCTATAGACAACAGGATTTTTTATAGATGATATGACAACTCCAACTAATAACAACAAAAAGAAAGGAAAGGAAATGAAAGGGAAGGGAAGGGAAGGGAAGGGAAGGGAAGGAAAGGAAAAGGAAGGTAGGAAAATGAAGGGGAGTGCATCTGTAACATCCTATTATAATTTAAGGCTACTGGGCACCAACAGGCTTCTAGGCACTCCTGCCCTGCATGTTGCCTCCATTAATTCCAACCTCCCTGAGAAAGCAATCATCACCCTGCCTGGAGGCTATGTCCACACTGGAAAGTGCAAGTTTCCAGCTCTAGTTGTCAGGAACTACACAATTTCTTTTCATTCAGGTCTGAACTGAAATGTCAGTTCCCCAGACAGCCTTCCCAAATCATTCAAGCGAAAGCAGTAAACTGCCCATCTGTACTTCTCACCTGTCCCCTCCCTACCTACTATATGGTCTTGCTTAGTTTTATCCATAGCATTTAATACTGTCTGAAATTCTTTTAAATATTGATTGATTTGTACATGTGTGTGACTAAGTGAAAACATGTGTACCACAAATGTACAGGAGCCCATTGAGGCCAAGAGAGTTTCAGATCTGCTGGAATCCAAGTTACGGATGGTTGTAAGCTACTTGTGGGTGCTGGGAACTGAACTCATGTCCTCTACAAGAACAGTAAATACTTCTAACCACTGAGTCACCTCCCCAGCCCCTTATTTATTATTGTGGGGGGGGAAGAGAGAGATGTATGTGAATGCAGACACATGTAGGCCACCGTGCAACTCTGGAGGTCAGATGACAACTTCTGGGACTTCGTTGTCTCCTTCCACTTTGTTGAGACCTTGTCACATACTCCAGTCTAGCTGACCCATGAGCTTCCAGGTGATTCTCCTGTCTCTGACTTCCATCTTGCTATAGGAGTACTCTGGGTTTACAAGTCATACCACCACACCAGTCTTTTTTTTACGTGGGCCCTAAGAATTGAACTCACTTATCAGGTGTACAGCAAATGGTTTTACCTACTGAACCATCTTGCTGGCCTCTGGAGTTCTTTTTAAATGCAATAATAATACAACTTTCTCCACTACAATGTGAACTTCTTTAGACCAAGGGAAGTTTCCAGTCTAGAGCTTGTTCAAAGATTTATGTTTGATGTTAATACTAACAGTATCAAACAATGGCATTTAAGTATGTACTGAAGGGGGAGAGAAGAAAAAAAAAAGGAGAGAGGGTAGGGGGTTTTCAAGGCTGGTAAGAAAGGAAAGACTACACAAAGGAAAGGAGAAAGAAGAGAAAATGATAGGGAGAAGATAGGAGGCAGGGAAGGAGGGAGGGAGGGAGGGAGGAAGGAAGGGAGGAAGGGAGAGAGAGAGGGAGGAAGAAACAAAATGCAGTATCCTCCATTACTTTCAGGACAAAGACTTATTTAAAATATTGGAATTTTTGTGACTTAAAACCAAGTCATATTCTGAGACACTGCTCTGAGAAAGGCCATAAAGCACCTGCTAATTTCCAGGTCAAAGAAAATATCTCTGTGTACTTGTTTAAGAACCAGAATGACCTGAAACTTGGGGCCATGCCACCTTCCAGACATCTTGCTCTGTCCCTGATGATGTTCAGAAATCCCTGAATTAAAATTCATGTTTTCTCTCTGGTTGTAAGTCATTGTTTGCTACACTTATATTGATCCTCCACAGCATGATTATCTCTGTGTGCCCCGCCCCCACCACATAGCCCTTTAAAAGCCTGAGTTGACAGAGTCCCATTGTCACAAAGAGCATTTTAGAACTGGAATTTGGCTAGCTGATCACACACACCAGCAAACATCTGGACCAGTGGATGTGAGAACATTCTGTGATGACAAAAGCTTTCTGTATTGAAGCTGGGACTGTTATCCTAGAGGTAACAAGGTGAGGTGCCTCGGGAGGCTGGATGCCTGGGAGGCTGGTTGACCAGATGGCTTAAGCAACAGCCACTTGCTCTAAGAAGGATATTTGGTTGCTACTGTGACTGCTGGTGCCTTCACTGGCATACTAACTCTCAGTGCACAACTCTAAGCTTGGTCACAGTGCTGAATGTGGTCTGCCATTAAGAGTTGTCTGCACTGGGCTGGACTGTGAGCATGTCTGTGGAGGACTTAAGTTAACTGATATGGGAGGACCCAGCCCACTGCAGGCAGCAGCAGCTCCTAGGCAGGGAGCTCTTTTACTGTATAAGACCAAAGAAATTTAGCTAACTGCAAGGAAGCTAAGTATGTATTCATTTCTCTCTGTTCTTGCCTGTAAATGTGAGATGACAGTTGTTTCAAGCTCCCCCAGCTGTGACTTCCCCATGGTGACTGACTGTAACCTGGAACTGTGAGCTAAAATAACCCCCTTTCTCTCTAAGCCACTTTTTGGCAAGATATTTTATCATAGCAACAAAAATGAAACTAGAATATAAGGTATAGTCCCCAAGTCCATATTCATAATTACGCTATAGCACTTACCATTTTATGAAGAACTTTTTTTAGATATTATACATGCAAAGGTATATAATCTTCTATAAAAATCATTGAAGCATTTTATTCTTTAATTATTGAGAACCAATCATATGGTTTAAGTTGTTTTAAGGCACAAGTTTCTAACCCTTGTATCATAGAGGCTGACATGGGAATTTTACTTTGGCATCCTGCATTGTGTTTCATAGTCCTGACATTAGATAATCAGGGTCAGCATCAAACAAAAGTTGCCCTGATGACTAGTTGACACAGAAACATAAAGCATAACTTTACATCAGGCTCCATATCCAGCATAATTTATATTCATAACAAAAATGGCAATCACCCAGTCTCTGACATATAGATTTATGGTCTTGGCCAAGGCCAAGTCAAGGCACATTAGCCGAGTGTATCTAAACATCTGACTTTAATCATTGCACTGAAAATAGTCAGGCATTAGGGGCTTATAAGTCTGTTTCACCAAGCATGAGAAGTTGGGAGGAAATTAAATTTTGAAGAGGAGGGGTGAGATAATGTGCTTTTAATTCAACATCATCTTTTCTTCACGGCATGTTATTTGTCCCTGCTCCCATCCCTGCTCTCATGGTAAGGACCCAGCTATGACCAATGTTGCTAAGTCAAAGTCAGGCATAAGACATAGAAAAGATTCTGTGCACATCTGTTAATTGTACACTACTTGTAGATCTATGTGGCCCACATACATCCTCTTCCTACCTCCCCCACCCTGTTAAAATGAATAAGAGAGGGTTATTAGCTTTTCGGTCACTCCCAGATACTTGGAGGACTGAGTTACTATAAATCTGCAATCTATTTTTTTCCCTCACATAAACATAAAGAGGTGAAGTTTAAACTAAATGTATTTATTACCTTCTAACAATATTTCCCATTCTACCAGGAAGCAGGGAGACATGGCCCCATCCAGTCCTGAAGGGGTCTGCATGGAAACCCAGCACCAGCTATTCATGGTCTAGTAATCCTCGGCTCTCCATCTCCTTCCTCTGCCACTTCCTTCTGATGAACTGCAGGAACCTCCCCGAGTCTCTTTTTAAAGCCTCATTTATCCTCCTCCAGCATGAGGTCACCAAGTGGAAACGACCTCGGTCTCACCCACCCACAAAAAAAATAACCATACTGCTGAAATACTTAGAGCCCCCAGGATTTTTGTTTTAGGTACTAGGGACAGAATGAAACCAGGAGTTTGCAGAGGCTAGACAAATGTTCAGCCCTAGGCCAGGATAAAGGATCTACAAAGTGTTAATATCTTGCCATTTCTCTTTTTTCTGCTAAATCATTGACATTTTTTTTTTCAGAAAACTTACATATCAGATGATTCTTTGAGGTCCACAAGACATCATACTATTTTGCCAGATTTTCTCTGCCACCCCTGCCACTACCATCCCCTATTAGCCAACAAATCACCCCTTATTAAGTCTACATGTTGCATTTAGTAAAATATCTATCTTTACAGTTTTATAATTTAAACCAGTCTCTAAGAGGAAAAAAAAATGGCATCAATACATAAAGGAAGAACAGAATTTTTTTATCAGAATCTGGACATCTCACCTCCCAGATCACCTTTCAGAGCAGGTTAGTGAATTCCAGGGTCAGTAAAGTGAATATAAAGCAATTATACCCTCGCATCTTGCTGCATTAAATTAAAAAAAAAAAATGAAGGTCACTCTGCCCCGCCAGATCATCACTTCCCTAACATCTTCTTTTTTTTTTTTTTCTGGGCAAAGACTTGACTTCTGGTTTGACCAAAGGAAAAGATTGGTTATTCCCGAATCCACTGAATCCAGAAGGGTATAGCTCATCCCTGTTCATCTTCAGGTGCCATGACCTCCCGAAGCTCAGTCTATCTTTAACAGCTCATTTCTCCATCGCTATCTCATTATCCTAACAGCATATAGCAGGAACAACATACAAAAAAATAACTTCTCCCTCTCCCAATATCTAAGACCCACACTAATGTATATAAACTGACACAATTACCTCATCCTTTTTTTAAAAAAATACTGCCCTAAAAATAAAAATGTCAGAGTCTAATATTTTACCTCTATTTCCCCTTATGGTTACAAAATCTCATGGCTCTTAATAACCTTAAGTAATCTTCCTAGATCCTGGGCTATCTAAAAAATCTTCAAACATGAAAAGTAGGGGTTGAGATATGCAATTCAACACCTACAACCACAGCTGACGCATATCTCCGATACATAATTATATTTCATTTCTTAGTATTTCTGGATTTTCAACTGGTCTCTTTCTTGGACATGCTTAAAATTATTTGGTTGAAACGCAACATCCATATGAAATCTTCAAGTGGTACCCAATAAATCACAGCTGTACTTTCCAGATGCCAAGGCGTAACTGAATGTGAACACTGGGGGGGTTGGGGGTGTCACAGTCTCAAGCTGGGAAAAATACAATCACTGTGAGCTTGGGGTTTTATTGTTGTAGTTGCTAACTATCATTCCCTGCGATTTATTTTAAACAGGAGCTTTCAATCATTTTCCAGGACTGCTGCACTTTCTTACTGTAGGCTGAGAGTATCAGCAACTGCTAGACCACAGGAGTGGGCAGTACAGCTGTCAATCAGAATCACACAGTGAGTTACAGCCAATCAGGAGGCAGGACTAGAAAGTTTGCTGGTCTCTTTCACTAGGAAAGAATGAAATGCAAAACAGTATTTGGCTGGTAAATTTTAACATGATTTTGGCCATGAGAAGTTAGAATGCCATATGACTAAAGAAGCAGTTCGGTATTAAAAGTTTTGTGCACATTATCTCTATATTATCCCGAGTATAACACCCAGTAATTTAAGAACATCAGCTCTGGAGCCAGACTGCTTGGGGTCAAACCCCAGCCTGACTTCATTTAGATACATCTTTTAGTTCAGGAAATATCACATTACAGTATGACATTATAGGGCACAGGATTGTCTCCTATGTCCTTCAATAATAGTCTCTACTAAAAAGAGCTGTTCTAGGGATTTAGTGGATGAACCTAAAGTACAGACAGGAATGGCTGATGAATAGGAAAGACCTGATGTTAGTTTTTTACCATTTCAGGACATCATCACCATCTTCATCATCATCATCATCATTTACTTTGCCTGGAACATTCTCCCTATTTCCTCACTCCAACACATCTTTCCTCGATTCTTTACATCTTAGTTCAAATTTTTCTTAGAGTCAGATAAGAGTAGGTCCTCATGCTGCAGTCATGTAGCATTTCCCAAGTGCATAGGTCTCCTGGGACATGTCTGATCATCAGTAAATATTGCATGGGAAAAGAGGTGAGCAGATGCATAGAAGGGTAGATTAAAAATGTTTATCTTCTTCCTCTCTCAATGGAAAAATGCATCAACCAAAAGGTTTACATGCTCAAAAAATGCTTCACAAATATATCCTAGGACTGAGTGTGGGAAGACTTCCAGTCACACCCGAAAGAAAAAGAGGACCCGAAGGTGGTAAGGAATGTGTCAGGCTGGATATATCTCTACAAACAGATGGGAAGGCAGTAGAATGGACTTAGCTTGTCTGAGAGATGAGTGTGAACGCTGGACACAAGTAAAGGGTCTGTTTGGCCATGGAGAAGCCAAGGAATAGCAAAGGGAGGTGGAAAAAGAAGATGGTACCCACGTCCCAGGCAGACAGGGGCCACAGGCCTGGAAAAGGACTAGAGAAGTAGCCCATATTATTGATTGACAAGGCTGGTCTGTGAATCACATGGATGGCGTCCATGAACTTGGGAGGGGAGAAACTGCATCTTGATTGTACTAAATCTGACTGAATTTCAATATATGGAAGCTATTTCTGAACCCCAGTGATAATTGGAAATACTTCCATCACAAAAGAAATAATTTTTGCTATAGATATCAAAAACTTTCTATTGTCAACAAGTTTAAAAGTACAGAAATTTTTAGAACCAGGACTAAATCATGTTACTTTGTGTTTTTTAAAGAATCTATGTGGTATTATATTAAAAATTCCTACATCACTTACTCCAGGATAGCCAGTCTCCTTGATAGCACTATGTCTTACTTTATATATTTAACGTTCTGTGATGGGTTCCACGAATACATACATACATAGTTAAAATATTCTGACTATAAGAATGTTGCCACAAAATGGGAGAATCGATGATGGTTAGTTTTTTGTTTGTTTGATTGATTGATTGATTGATTGATTGATTGATTGATTGATTGATTTGTTGGTTGGTTGGTTGGTTGGTTGGTTGGTTGGTTGGTTGGGGTATTTGTTTGTTTTTGTTGTTGGTTGGTTGGTTGGGTTTTTATTTTGTGTGCTTTCATCAAAAAAAAAAGTTGTGATCATGCCAGGCATAGTGTCACTTGGGAGGCAGAGGTAATCAGATCACTGTGAGATCCAGGCCAATCTGGTCTACGTGGTGAGTTCCAAGCCAGTCAGGGCTACATAGCAAGATCCTGTCTCAAAAAAAAAAAATAAAAAAACAAAAGTGATAATCATTCTTTTGACTTTTTTAACAAGTGTGTGGAAAATGAGTGTACTGTCTGTCACTAACCCAGACAGAAGGTGACGAGAGGCAAAAGCTGGGATAACAAATCCATCCACAGCAGAAACAGAAACCCAAAATGAATCACTAAATGTTCAGGGCCTCATACTTGCCACTGGTCCCCAAGGATGCTGTTGTTTTAGTTTTTTATTCTTTACTCTTTTGGCTTTTTGAGAGGCTCATCACCCAGCTCCAAAATAAATCACACACGGAGGCTTATTCTTAGTTATGAATGCTTGCCCTTAGCTTGGCTTGTTGCTAGCTAGCTTTTCTTAAATTATCCTGTCTACCTTCTCCTCTGGATATAGAAGTAAAAAAGATAAAATCTGTCTTACTTCTATATCCCTTTTCTTTCCTTCTTACTCCATGGCTGGCTGTGTGGCTGTGTGGCTGTGTGGCTGCATGGCTGAATGGCTGCATGGCTGGATGCCTGGCCCTTGCAGTCCTCCTCTTCCATGTTCTCTTGCTGCTCCTTCTCCTTCTATTTATATTCTCTACTTGACAGCCCCACCTATCCTTGTTCCTACCTTGCTATTGGATGGCCCTTCAGCTCTTTATTAGACCATCAGGTGTTTTAGACAGGCAAAGAATCACAGCGTCATGAAGTTAAACAAATGCAACATAAACCAAAGTCACACACCTTAAAATAATATTCTACCACAGGATGGGAGAGGCTCTAGTCAATGACATAGTAAGTTCTCTTTCCCACCATGTTTTCCCCGAAGCGCATCTGAGCAGAGCTGTGGTACCCAAGTCAGAATGTAAAGGGATCTGAGGGTAGATCCTTCACAAGCAGACACAGAAGGATCATTGATGAAACCAACAGTAGTGGCGTCAGGGAGAAGCCTGGCTGTCCTACAGCACCAGTAACACAGACCTTAATGGACAAGCTGAGGTAAACCGAGATGTGTGGAAGCCTTAATGGAACCCAAAGAATTTGAAGAATCCAATAGTATGTAAGATGCAATCTATGGACCCTGGAATCATGCACCTGGCTCCCAGTGTCAACCAAACCAGGCCTTGGGACACAGCCTCCCTTGTTTTTTAAAAGGCAATAGGATGGAAATGTATTTCACCCCAGGGTTACTCACTGAAATCAGCCCTGACTCCACCCCAACCCCCCATACTTTCATGGAATCCTTTCTTTCTTCATTTCTTTGAATTTCTCTGCATCCTTCTCTCCCTTCCCTCCCTCCCTTCCTCTCTCCCACCTCCCCCCCTCTAGTTTGCATAAAAGGACTTTTGGTATCCTAAGACACAAAACCCTTCTAGCAGTTCATTTTCAGGAAATTTCTAAACCAATAATCTTTCTTAGCCATTAAGGCAAATAATTTTTCTCCTTTGCTTTTAAAGAATTTTAATTGAAATTGTTGAATCTGGGAGCAAAGTTTAAAAAAAAAATGGTGGAGGACAGAGACGCTCCCTGTTATTCAACTCAACTGGTTTGTGAAATGAAAACTAATTTAGCATTTGTCCTTTCCCTTGGAATGAGTAAATTGGGCAATTTTCACATTGTTCCAAATTGCCCTGTAGCTATAAAGGCTGGCTACACTATTGGACCAAAATGGCCAGAAGTGAACTCCCAAAAGATGAATACAGTGTTATTGTATCATGACATCATTTATAGGACCCACCCATACGTTCATCTCAACACAAATTCTGCATAAACACCCAACTATCTCACAACCACTAAATTGTTCCCTTTTCCCAATGTAGAAGCATTTGGGTGATGACTTCTTAAAAATAGTGGTGTGTGTGTGTGTGTGTGTGTGTGTGTGTGTGTGTGTGTGTGTGTCAGGGGGGATATACACATGTGAGTGCAGAAACACACAGAGTCCAGAAGAGGACATCAGAGTTCATAGAGCTGGAGGTACAAACAGTTGTGAGCTCCCCAGTATGCAACTAGGAACCAAACTAAGGTCCTCTTCAAAAACAGTGCTTGCCCTTAAGCATTGACCCAATACTCCTGCCCCAATGACAACTTTTTAATTAAAGGAAGGATGTCCAAATTTTTTTAAGGATTAACCAAATCAAACAATTTACCCAGTATCAAGCTACTGTTGACTGTATGGGTTACTTTTCTCAGTGGTATAACAAAAGCAACTTAAAAGAGGAAGAGTGCATTGTTTGGCTCATAGTTTGAGAGGATCCAGTCCACCACAACAGGCAAGGGGCGGCAGGGGAAGTATGGGACAGCCACTTGCCTGTACCCACCCACAGTCAGGGAATAGAGCAAGATGAAAGCCAGTGCTCAAATTACTCCTGCTTTTATCTTTTTAATCAACCCAGGACTGACCCTGGGACTGCCTATATTCAAGTAGTATTTGCCTTCCTCAGCTCTGCCTTTCTGGAAACATCCTCACAGGCATTCCTAGCCTGTGTATCCACGGTGATTCCAAATGAGTCAAATTGACAGTGAAAATTAAATGACACTGTCACTATTGTTATTGTTCATGTGTGAATATCACAATGGAGATACTTCATTATTGGCTGTACTAATCCACTAATACTCTTGGGCCTGAATAGTCCCAAGAAATGTTTCTGGCTAAATACTTCCTAATGTACTGACTCAAAACTGAAAGCCCCCAACTACACCGATCATGAGTAATACTGAGGCAATAAATCAGGCTGCAGTGGTCGCATATGATTACCTACATTTTAGTTTGGCATGAAAAATAAGCCAAATCCTAGAATCACTTCATTATTAAAGAGCTCATCATAGAACTTCAAGTCAAGTTTCTAAGTATGTTTTAATTAATAAGAACTCAAAAATCAAATAGTGTTTCCCACACTCTAATCAGGCCCACTAACAAGGTATACAAGATACTTTTAATCAAGATGGAAATGCAGACAAATTATTCTGGGTCACTGACTGCTACAAACCGAGCTAAAATGCCTTAATTCCCAAAGCAAATTGCTGCTCTTCCCTAGTACTTATGGGAAAGAAACCCCAGGACTAATTTAGGAGGTTTTGTGGCAATAGTTACTAGAAACCAGGAATCATCCTGCCTGTAACTTTACCCTTGGAACAATGCACCTAAACTCAGATTTCCAACCAGCCACTGACATTTTCTAAAGGACCAAATGAAATGAAATGAAGATATCTTTATTTCAGAAGAAGCAACACCTGCAGATGCGGCTGTTCTCTCTCTCTCTCTCTCTCTCTCTCTCTCTCTCTCTCTCTCTCTCTCTCTCTCTCTCTCTCTCTCTCTCTCTCTGTCTCTCTCTCTTTCTCTCTCTCTTTCTCTCTCTTTTATGTGTCTATATGTTTCTCTGTGTGTGTGTGTCTGTCTGTTTCTACCTCTGTCTCTCTCTGTCTCTCTCTCTGTCTCTCTCTGTGTCTCTGTCTCTCTGTCTCTCTCTGTGTCTCTGTCTCTCTCTCTGTATGTGTCTATCTGTTTCTCTGTGTGTGTCTGTGTGTCTGTCTGTGTGTTTCTACCTCTCTCTCTGTGTGTATGTGTCTGTTTCTCTGTGTGTGTGTGTGTGTGTATGTGTGTGTGTGTGTGTGTGTGTGTCTGTCTGTCTGTCTGTCTGACTGTTTGTTTCTACCTCTGTTTCTTTCTGTCTTCTTCTCTCTCATTCCATAAGACCATTGAACCCAAGTTGGTGTGCTGTGAATGAGAATGGCTTCCACAGGCTCATTTATTTAAAAACTTGGTCCTCAGTTGTTGGAACTTTTGGGAACAGGTTAGGAGGCGTGTCACTAGAGGTGGACTTTGAGGCTTTATAAAAGCCTTTCACAGTTAGCACTCTCCTCCTCCTGCCTGTGGGTCAAGATGTGAGTTCTCAACTGCACCAGCCACCATGCCTTTGTTCTACCATCATGGACTCTATCCTTCTGACACTGTAAGCCCAGTTAAATACTTTCTGTTGTGAGTTGCCATGCTCAAGATGTTTTATTCAAGCAATAGAAACCCTAACTAGTTCAGTTGATTCTTAGGCTTTATCTCCCAATATCTGCCCAGAAGGAAGACTGGAAACCTAGCATTTTAAACATGCATGTTTCCACAGTCATCAGAGAAACTTGGAACACGTTTCTGGGTTCTTCTATGTCAGTCTTCTTCTCCCTGATATGGGATCACAAGGGGGTGGGGGGGCTGGACGATTTGCTGTAAAGCACCAAAACTCTCAGAGTCATGTTATATTTTCAGAGTCAGAGAAATCCACCTACACAGATTGTACTGAAAGGGATGTGCCTTAGGCAGAGAGCTGCTCACAGCCAGGCATCCCTGTGCAAACTTCCCCATCTCACTAGAAACCTTCATCTACCTGTACCCTTACACCACCAGTCTTCCCTACTTGCCCAGCATGCTCTCATTCACTTCAATGCCTTCCTCAAGAACTATGTCACATACTCTGCCATCATTCTGCAGACCTGCTATCTGACTTCTGACTAGGGACAGGGTGTTGGTCAAAAAGAGATATGAAGCTGGAAGACAGCTCAGTTGGGAAAACACTTACCTTCATCAGCATAAAGACCCAAGTTCGACCCCTAAACCCCACAGAAGTATGCAGAATGTCATGGCACAAGTTTGTAATCCCAGCACTGGGGAAGCAGAGATGGAAGGATCCCAGCAGTTTGCTGACTGACAGTCTCACCTTCTTGTGAGTTCCAGGACAATGAGACCCTGCCTCAAATGAGGAGGGCAGTGTTCCAAAACCTGACACCCGAGGTTCTTGGCCTCTACATACATGTACATAACATGCACACACAGCTACTCATGCATGCACTCAATCACAGATAAACATACACACACACACACACACACACACACACACACACACACACACACACCATTTAAAGAAAAGGCATAAAACCAGTTTCACGTATGCAACTGAACCAGCAGAAGACCAAGCACTTTGTAAATGCCTCCCAGTCTGTTTCTAGGACATTTTTATAAAATGATACAAAATTGGCCAGGTGTGATGACACACACACACATCTTTAATCCCAGCACTCAGGAGTCAGGAGGACCTCTGTGAGTTGAAGGCCAGCCTGGTCTACATAAAGAGCTCCAGAACAGCCAGGACTGCATAGAGACCCTGTCTCAAAACAAAACACACACACACACACACACACACACACACACACACACACACACACTGTCCAGTTAGATTCACTTAGTAGAACCACTGAGAACTAATTTTCAAAGTACTCTATTGACATGAGATACTGTTGCTCCTGACAGCACTGTGCACTTTCCCGAAAGTATGTTGGACACTGTTGTTGTTCCTTCTGGAGTTCATCCTCACTTTGGCTAATGGCCTCTTGGGCAAGGAACTGTCTCAACCTTGACCACTGATTTGGACATGCGGTCCTATGTGCTCGCAGGAGACAAACATGGAAGACTGCTGAACCTTGCCAAGTCAGGGAAAGACAGCCTTTCTACCTCCCTGCTTTTGTTGTGATCTGTCAAATACTCTTGGCCTTAGCCAAAACTGGCTGTACCAACGTTGCTGTGAGACCTTGGGTGACTGTCCAGGTAGCTTGCTGTTTCTGTCTTCACTGCACCTTTTGGAAGTTGCCCATCCACACTCCTGTCTACCTTAGTATTGTTATTTTCCTTCTCAGGTCTTGATGAGGTCGTAGATTAAACTATCACTACTATTATTCTCTCTTCCTAATTAGATATATTAGGTACTAGACTTAAGCTTTCCAGCTTAGGACATCTCTATTGTAAACTCCCTTATGCCTTCACCCTCGGACTAGATATGTAGGTGGTTTTGTTCTCAATTTTCCTTTTCTTAGAGCATACTTGTTATTCACTGTTTTGTATATAGTTTTGTATCAAGCTTAAATCTTTTCTTTAGACTAAAAGGGGAATTGTAGCTGGATATTCACTTTGTCTGCTTCTGTGGCACAGACCACACCCATTGAGGGGTGGAGCCAGGGGCCTAAGTGACCTGTGGAACTAGGTCTCCGAAGGAGGTGGGGAACACTCTCTTTCTAGCAGGACGCAGAGAGAGGAGCATCCAGTTCCAACTGCTGTGTTCATCTGTCTGTGTTGTGAGTTGTTTCTCCCTGAATAAACATCTATTCGGCCTATTTGTTTATCCTGACCCTTATTAAACCTCAATATAAGACAGAGTTTAAAATCTGAAACTGGGAGAGTGGATGGAGTCAGTTTTCCATAGTCCATCCTTCTAGACCCTAGGCTCAACCAGCCAGACCTCCTCAGTAAGCAATACCATGATGAGAATCAGGAAGGAAAGAGAGTGATGGCTGGGGGATGGATGACATCTGTGATTGTTTGATTTTGCCTCATCTCATCTTGCTTTTTTGTTGTCAATGTGACCATTTCCCCTTGAGGCACAGAGGGACCACACCAGTCCTACCCATACAGGAACACTGATTGCTTCTCCCAGTACTGTTCCAGCAGAGCGTTCAGGTCACAGAGCACACCTTGTAGAATCTAGACTCATCAAAGACTTTTTTTTTTTCTATTTTTACCTTCATCCCAAGAATCAGGACCAGGACCAGTCACAATTTTATTAGTAATTAGGAAGTTGGGAGTATATACATTACCATGAAAGTGGAGCTGAAGCCACCAACCAGATACTCGACCTGAATTCATATCTGAGATCCTGAGAACACCTAGCAGTGATATTCATGGTAACCTAGAAGTATAAAGCTCACACATAGCCATGTTCTCACACTGGAAAGAATGGCCCTGGCTTGTGAGCAAATATCACCAACTCTTATTCGCTCTTCCTGAAGAATTTTAACACTGGGGGGGGGGGATGCTGTTCATTGAAACCTAAACCCGTGTCCTTGCTGGACTTGTTATAATGAACACATAACCATGCCAGTTCACTTAAATAATTACCACACACAACAAAGGAAGCTCAGCGATCCAGCCACTCTTATCTCAATGTAAAAATGTTGTCAGTGTGACATTATAATTGACTACTGGACTCTTAAATTGAGGTCTTAGGGAATCCACCCCTTAATATTGCAATAATTTCCCCATTAACAGCTAACTCTTTAGTGTCCTTGGTAAAAGAAAACTGAGTTAATGAGAGTCATCACCACCCCTTGGAGAGGGAGTAGGGAGGGTCAAGCTTCTACCTCCTCCTTCTGTGCAGAAGGGAATCTTTCCCATTCACTCTGCTGACCTCCACTGGGTCACCCAAGGACCCGGAAGTAAATGCTGAGCTTCTGACGACATCACTAACGACATTCTAGATAATTTACTGAAGAAGAAAAAAAAATGAAAGTAATCAACAGAGAGTATGAACACCCAAATTCTGAAAGTAGGCTTTTCATAAATATAAATCAAGAGTCAGAGCAGAACTTATAAAGTAGCTTTGGAAATGTCAGTTAATTATGTTTCTCTGAGGCAGAAACATTGGATTTGATCCCAGGGGAGTTTGTTTCACTGCCCTCCTCTTTCAAGAAAGACATTGACGTTATTAAGAAGAAAGTAAAAGTGATTGATAGAGCTGTGTTGCGTCAGAAGACTAAAAAAATAATAAAAATAAACTCTAGAACATTAATTTTATACAAGCAAAGTGAAACAAATTGCCCTCTTGAAACCAGTGAAGACTTCCTAAACATACTGGAACATTCTATACACTGAACCATTAACATACTCTCTTTGGTCTCATCTCTCCTCAGACTTAATCCTATAATTACCTTCTCTACTAAATAATTACAGTTTTTATCTTAGCCCCACATCATCTCAAAAGTTCAACCCTTGTTCTCAATGAAAATTCAATCTGCTTAACAAGCTTTTGTCATCAGTTACTATGTGCAGGATGTTACATGAGGCCTGCAGGGGGAAGGGAGAGGTGATACAGGATGCTAGGTGAATCGTGCATTGGGGAGGGAGTGGTGATAGGCTATGCAAACAACTGAGATGCTTACTGTGCTCACTCAGTCAATCAAATTACAGAAATACAGAACTGCAAAACCATGTGACAAGCCAGATCATACCATGAGGAGCTGCTGTGCTCTGAATAGTTTGTCCCTCTGAGGTTTATGTTGAAATTCAGCCCCACAATGGAAGAAATGGTAGACTTTTATGAAGCGTTAGCGTACTTGCTGCTCTTCAAGAATGCCAGGGCTGACTTCCCAGCACCCTATATGGCAGCTCACAACCATTTGTAATTCCAGTGTCATGGTACCCATCGCCCTCTCCTGATCTCCACAGGCACTGCCCAAACACAGTTCACAGACTTGCATGCAAGCAAAACACCCATACATATAAAATAAAAAAATAAATAAGCCTTTAAAAAAAGACAGATATTCCAAACCCTAGGATACGTTCAAAGATGAAGATTCAAAATAAATACACAAACAAAAGTTGTACTTGAGCAATAAAATATTTAAAGGATTATGCATGAATATGACTATCATAAAACTTGAAATTTTTAAATGGGTTAAAAATCAGAGATGCTTTAAGAAAGCATTAATACTATTTTTAAAAGCTCGATAATATTAAGAAATCTCAATAATAATTAAGCAATATCCAATAATAATATAGCAAATAATAAAAAGAAAAATCAATAAAATAATGGACACATACTATATGATATATATATATATATATATATATATATATATATATCAGAACAATAAATATTTGTTAACAAGTTAAGGAAAGATAATTAGACTTAGTTTTTTGGGCCATCATCTCTGCATACAAAACTTCTCGATAGACCTTTAAAAGAAAACCCAAATGGGTTACCAAAAACCAAATCAGCAAGCTCTGTACCCATCTCTCCTACATGTCGCTAAGGGAAATCCAGGAACAGCACCAGCTGTCAATGACATCTGGCTGCCCTGTGGTCCTCTGAACAGACATCAGAGTGAGAGCTGCACTGGCCCGTGAATCACACCCCAATGGTGAAGCCACTCTCCCCTCTCACTGGAAGGATGATCATGGTTAAAGATGCTGTGAAGCAAAACCCATTCTGTGTACCAGCCTGTGTCGGATATGCAGCAGCATCAACGCACAAGCCACTAAAATGAGGGCCCCAGTTGTCTATGAAACACATTGCAACCTCCCCTGGATTAGGCATGCATAATTATGCAGATGAATGTATCCCATTCACTTTCCTCTGGACCTATGTAGACCATACTAACCTACTAAACACTCCTTAATTGTCCCAACAAATTAAAGCTCAAAGATGATGTCCTTCAAATAAATACATAAAATCAAGCTCCACATAGTGGTATAGGAGTGTGAGGCAGGAGGATCACATGATGTAGGCCAGCTGGGCTCCATGGTGAGTTCCCATCTCAACAGAACTGGAATATGCAAAAAGCTGGGTGGGAACTATGGCTGCTTGAAATCCCAGTACTTAGAAGACAAAGACAGGGGACCCTAGGAGCAAGCAAAACTGGTCAAATCAGTGAGCTCTGGGTTCAGCTAGAGACCCTGCCTCAGTAACTAAAATGAAGAACAATTGAGAAAGACACCCAGCATGTGAGAAAAGCACTTTGGCCTAGACACACATACATATGTATCTGCACATGCATGTTCCCACTCACATACAAACACGCATGTGTACACATGCGTACCACACATACATAAAAAAGAAGAAACTATACAGGGTTAATGCAGAAAGTGAATATAAATTATGATAGCTATTGGAAAATATCCAAACAAAAGGCTCTGACGGCAAACCTAAAATGGGAAAGAAAATCTTTAAGGCTTCAATTCATGATATACATCAAGTGGGAAATTCCATCTTGTACTCTTACCACAAGACTAAATTAACTAATAAAACACTTAATGAATGGCCCAGACATTCTTTACAGCATTTCATCTGTTCTCCTAGCTTTGAGTCTCTGGGAAAATATTTAACTCATGGTAACCGTGTAAAAACCCAGCATGAGCCAGTTCATCCATGTGTAACCCCATTCATTTCATTTTCAGTATTGCAATAGTCGGTTCAAAAAGGATTTAAACATCTTTTTTCCTCCCTTGGATTTCTGAGACAGGATTTCTCTGTGTGACAGCCCTGGCTGTCCTGGAACTCCCTCTATACACCAGCCTGGCCTACTTCTGCCTACCTCTGCATCCTGAGTGCTGGGATTAAAGGTGTGTGCCACCATCACCCAGCTGCATGTAAAAACCCTTAGCTTTGAAATTTCTCTAGCAAATTTCAAGGTGGAGTATATGCATTACAGCTATTTTCTCATTCCCACCAATACATGTTAGAGATGAGCATGCCACGGTTTTCTGTACCCTTCCATTTTGGTTCTTATTGATGCTTATGTTAAGCTATCTAGATAGCACCAAGTGTTCAAATTATGTTCTAGAGCCTTGATACTACAGCACAATAATAATTTTAATTAGTGTTTATATATACAAGGGTTGGAGAAGAGTGGAGAGAGGGGTGGGTGAGAGAGAGAGGGGGAGGGGGAGAGAGAGAGAGAGAGAGAGAGAGAGAGAGAGAGAGAGAGAGAGAGAGAGAGAATAATCCAGTTTTGTCCCAGCAGCAATTGCCAAGAACACATAATTCTTCAAGCATTACTCATGAGATAGTCCAATCTAAAATAGATACCTGCCTTGACATTTATAATGAACAAGAAGAAGCTGGGAAACAACCTGACCCTTTCTGGAAAGTTAAAATAAAAGAGAAGGTACTTTCCAAGCTACCACATGACACAGTTTAAGAAATGTGGGATGCTCTTCCTAAGATATATAGATAGATAGATATAGATATAGATGTAGATGTAGATGTAGATATAGATATAGTGACCTCTACAAGACCTTTGAGAACTTTGAAATTTGGTTTCTGTTGCTACTAGCTTTTTTAAGTATGAAGTGATTTCAGCTATATATTTTTATTTCTGCAGATGCCCAAATGAAGCAGAGGGCAGCCACTGGGGCCATCATCTTTGTGTAGTGAGATACTCATCTTGTTCGCACCTGTGGCTTAGACCACGCCCATTGAGGGTGGAGACAGGGCCAGACGTGACCTGGGGGAAAGGCTGAGGAGGGGGCTCAGAGAGCTCTCTTGCTTGCAGGAGTACATCCGGAGGCATCCTTGGGACCAGGAACCTGCTGGTGTTCATCTGTCTATGTTGTGAGTTACTTCTCCCTGAATAAACATCTTTTCAGCCTATTTGTTTATCCTGATCCTTATTAAACTGCCATATCTTGATCTAAAATCTTAACTTCTATTTTTGCAGTCCAAGACTTGGGAATTTAATTTTTCTAAGCTTCGTTCAGTTTCTGCCTCAAAAAAAAAAAAAAAAGAAAAAAGAAAAAAAGAAAAAGGGAAATGAAAAGGCATTAAGAGTAAAATTAGCTGCATATATAAAGTATATAAACCCTCTTCAGCATTTCAGCTGGAGATCCCTCAGTGAGCAAGGGCCAGTTTACATGCCATCTACCACTTACCTGTTTGATCTCACAGCTATACTGAGGATCTCACCATGAAAGAGCCTTCTCCCCCGGCCCCCACAACTGTATTCATTTTGTTGTAATAAACAACTCTCTCAAGTTGTCCCACTGCCTCACTTTCAGCCCCCTTCAGGAGAAATGTTCTCTTAGGTTCTCCCCCTCTCCGTGCCTCCTTTGGTGGGGCGGGGGAAGGGGGGTTCTTTCTCATTTGTTTCATTGACCACTCTGTTTGGTTGCTCAGTTTGGTTTGATTTCAGAAAGAACCTCACCCTGTAGCTCGGGCTATCCTTGAACTCCCTATCCTTCTATTTCAGCCTCCTTGGTGCTAAAACTGAGGTATGCACCACCCCTGATTCTGCTGGTCTAAACAGAAGAAATAAGTTAATCAATAAAGCCATCTATAGTGTATGAAATTACAAGTTATTTCAGAATGATGGATTAGTTTGCACCAAACCTCCCATGAAACTCTACCTCCTCCCTTTCTTTTATTTTTGTTTTGTTTTTTTGTTTTGTTTTGTGTTTTAGAGCCAGGGTTTCTCTGTGTATCCCTGGCTGTCTTCGAACTCACTCTGTAGACCAGGCTGGCCTTGAACTCACAGACATCCGCCTGCCTCTGCCTCCCAAGTGCTGGGATTAAAGGTGTGCACCACCACTGTCCAGCATACCTCCTCCCTTTCTAACAACTCATGTTCCTGTCACCCCTTTAAACAAGTAATGAAGCAGATAAAAGACAAATTTGAATTTATCTGTGCAAAGCTTAAATAACACATCACAAGATGACGGAGCAATGGAACCCATAAATGTTAATCATCTGGAGTCTTAAAATTCTTTTATTTCTTTTAATGTCTCTGGACATGACAGCACAAAGAAGTCCTTTTCTCTTCTACATCTATAAGATATTCCTGCCTTAAATGGCAGGATCATCAGAGTAAACTGAGGTCCACTAAAAGTTGTTTTGTCCTTTTAAATACACCTTAGCCCCCTTGGTACTGAAAAAAAACCTTCAGAGACTGTGTAAAGGTAACAATTGTACCATATTCCATTTTGGCCTCCAAAATGATTCCAGCAACTTTCAAGTTTATGGGGGTAAATAAAAATCACTAGGAAGCACCTAATGGACATTCACAGAATATTCTGTGGTGATAATGCAGAGAACAACTATCAAATCTCTACCAGTCCAGATGGTTCCAGTTGCCAAAAAAAACAACGGTATTATCTAGCACAGTAAAAAAGCCCAAAGTGGGTGAACTCAGAAGCTCAAAGATTCCACAGTGTACATGCTTCCTCATTCTCAAGACAGCAGGAAGATGGTACAGCAGCTCTGGGTATCATCACAGACACGACATCACAGCCAGAGGAAGAATGACACCCTTCTTTTAGTGTCTTGTAGAAGCAAGTGGACCTCACAGAGTCCTGACTGGGCCACTGAATCCCTTCCTAGCCAGTCTCTACAGAGGCACGCCTTGGTTGGTCTAGTAAGACAGGTTGGACATAGAGTCAACCACAATGACCCTGCTGGTCAGATATACAGGGAACAGAGTATATTAACTCCTAAACATTCACTACTATCAGCCTAGCCACATGAAAAGGCTACTGCAAAAGGCACACACCTACAACCATTTTCCTGGGAGGCTATTATTCATTCAAGGAGAGCCTGAGCAGAGGAGTGGAACTTTATCTCAAAATAAAAAGTAAAGGGAATGCCAGGGGGTATAGCTCAGAGTGGGAGTAGATGCCTAGCATGTGTGGGACCTTAGGTTCAATCCTCAGCAGACTGATGGGGGATAGGATATAGTGTCTACAAAAGTGCATTCTCAGGTAAGTTTGTCTTATCATTTTGCCCAAAAGAAACAATGGGGCTGTCATCTCCAACTTCATCTGTACAACTCAGTCTATATAGACTCTGAGAACCCACACTAGATCTAGGCTCCTAGCAGGATTTGGACCCAGATGGCGCCATTGTCCTCAGCACCATTTATAAATGCCCCACTGGCTGTGAGGGCTCCAAACCCCTGGATTCTTGCAGCCACACAATGTGCTCCAGGCATCACATGGCCTGCCCAGAATACTCGCCAATTATAGACCCCAGACAGCTATTTAGATGTTCACTGACATGTGATTGCTCGGACAGCAAGGTGACTCATAAAGAATCCTGAATTAAAGGTCAGAAGCACCTACAATCACAGATCGAGAATAGCATCAGTTTTCTTGGCATGTCGCCGCTCCACCTCTTCCACTGGCAAGCCACAAGTTTTAACTCCAAGTCTGAGTACCCAAGAGCACAGCTCTCACAGTCCACTGGGAAGTATGATAGAGATTTTCAGATTAGGGCTAATCAACAGAAGGCTTTTATTCTGCACACCCTATATGAAATCTAAGAATTTAGCAGGTTCCAAGCAAATGAATATTTCATTCCCATTTCATAGTATAGTAATAAAAAAAAAGTCCTTTTCATTGGGAGGGTTTAAATGTAACCCAAGAACCAACCTTCTGATTCTATCAACAGACCACAAAACAGCCAATTCAATGCTCATTCCTTAAGGAATCACAGCAGCAGATGGGACAGTCTTTGCTCACAGGGGTGTGAGGCTCAATCACAAACTGCCAATAACACATAAAACAGAACCAAGCTGGCCACAGTACATGACCAAATGGAGGTGGACCCTTTAAAACCGTGAGACCAAAACTGATGCAGACAATGACTAAATCCCAGAAGCAAGAAGGTAAAGCTGGCCTCAGACAAGTTCCTCAGACCTAAATCACACACAAACTGTAGGCTCGGGGACTCTTACATTCCTCTGGAACCATTTTTGTTTTCTCGAATGATACAGTAAAGCTGGTTTGGAGATAATTCTGTTGAAAGGCTTCCATTTTGTATGTCAATTCAAAGAAGGCTGAGCCAGATGGAAAAAATGCACTTTGATGAAAGAAAGGTTTGTTTGCTTTTGTCTAAGTATCTTTAGGGTCCTTGCAGTTTTATAGTACTCGTCCATATATACAGTTCTGAAAGGGGACTCCTTTTTATAAGTCAGAGTGGTTGAGATAAAAGTGTCTCTTGTGTTACAGGGCTTTAAGCCACGTTATGAGGTATAAAGGTTCCAGATGAAATGTGGGTCTGTTCTATTGAGAATTTTCTTTTCTTTCATATCTACCCAAGCTTTTCACCTCGCTGCCTCCAAACTGGGGCTAACAGTGGTAAATGAGAGACTGAATGGCCCAGTCCAGCCCCACTGTGTTAAAAGAGCCTGTCTGTTAAGATCCTAACATCAAGGAACCTTATATCAAAGGCTGTGTCAAAGGCAGGTACAAGGATCCCACTGACTTCAGACTCTATACTTTATGGCCAGTGAGAGTGATGTTCACAGAGGGGCAGTCTAGGATAATCATCATTTACTCCCAACAGCAGCAGCAGCAGCAGCCACATTCCTGCACTCTCTCCCAAAGGGAATGAAAATACAGTGAACTCTATCTGACCATTCACCCTTCCCCCAAATCAGGAGGGAGGTGGGCCCTCAGGGAAGGAAGCCAGGGAAGTTGGGCAGCCAGCAAGTCCTGGGGATCTGTCTGTCTCTGACACACAGTCCTGGGGTTACAGGCATGCAACCACACTGCTTTTGTTTTGTTTTTGCTTGTTTGTTTCCAAGACAGGGTTTCTCTGTGTATCCCTGGCTGTCATGGAACTCGCTCTGTAGACCAGGCTGGCCTGGAACTCACAGAGATCAGCCTGCATCTGCCTACTGAGTGCTGGGATTAAAGGCGTGTGCCACTACCACCCAGCTAGTTTGTATGACCTAGGCATACAGACTCAGGTCATCATATAAGCCCTTTCCCCTCTGAGCCATCTATCTCTTCAGCCCTTCCTTCATGCCCAATATGCTTAACAACATATATTTGTTTAAATTCTGGTTTCAATCCTAATAACTCACAGACAGCACTGTTACTGTAATCCTGCCCCAGGAGAGAAAAGGCATATACAATCACCAAAATTTGATCATCTAACCCAGCAGTTCTCAACCCGTAGGTGATGACCCCTTAGGTGGTTGAATGACCTCTTCAAAGGGGTCACCTAAGACCATCAGAAAACACAGGTATTAACATTACAGTTTATAACAGTAGCAAAATGAGTTATGCAGTAGCAATGAAAATCATTTTATGGTTGGGGAGGGTCAGCCACAACATGAAGAACTGTATTAAAGGGTCACAACATTAGGAAGGTTGAGAACCACAGATCTAGACAATTCTGAGGATTCAAACGATTACTATTTTGACAAGACAAATCAGCTGGTGAGGCAAATCTAAGAAAAAGCCCTTGTTCTGTATCTCTAATAGCCCCAAGAGTTTCCCCAGTCACTGCGACTGGCTAATACACTTGGTTCCACTAACTGCATTTAACCAATGGCATTTATCTAATAGTGTTGTGGGTAAGAAACAAAACATGCAGCCAATATTATTAATTGTCCTGGAGTTTTTCCTGTATGATAGAGCCTAACCGGTTTGTTAGACACATGATAGCTGTCTTAGTCACTGTTATATTACTGTCAAGAGATACCATGACCATGCAATACTTACAAAGGAAAACATTTAATTAGGGGCTGGCTTACAGTTTCAGAGATTTGGTTCATTATGATCCTGGTGGAGAACATGATGCTGAAGGAGCTGAGAGTCCTACATCCTGATCCACATGCAGCAGCAGGACAGACCCTGAGCCTGACATGGGCTTTTGAGTCATCAAAGCCCACCCCTAGTGACACACTTCCACCAACAAGGCCACACCTCCTAATCCTTCTAATCCTATCAAAGAGTTAGTTCTATTCTCTGGTAGTTAGGCCTATGGGGACCATTCTTATTCAAACTCCACAACAGCCATAAGCTAAACTATGGGATAAATGTTAGATCTGAGTTTCAGATACTCATCTTCCCCATAAGAATTTTGCTATTCATTTGCAATCCATACCCAAATGGGAATCTTGTCTTACTTCCTGTATTTGTTGACCCCATCCCCACCCCCTCAGCTGGACTCCAAAGCCTAGGTGTTTTGTTCTATGTGATAGCCTATCACTTGGCAACGTCACACTTTGGGCATGGCAGACTTCCTGTGCAGGAAACTCACTCTGGAATTATTAAATAGGACATATACTCAAACATAAAGAACAATCGGTCAAAAGGATGGCATCCCCAGCACAAGAGAGGGGCTGCCCAGCATGATGAACTTTTCCCTCTCCTCCCTTATCCTCTATCTCTTCCTTCCCCTTTTCTTCTCACATTTTCATCCCTTTCCTTTCTTCTCCTTCATCCATCCACTTCCATACCTCCTCTCTTTCCTTCCCTTTCCCTGCCTAAGAGAAGCAGGAAATGCAGGGCACTGTACCTTGCAGAATCAATCACCTAAGTTTTGCAAACTTTCCTTCCCTTTCCCTACCTAAGAGCAGTAGGAAATGCAGGACACTGTACCTTGCAGAATCAATCACCTAAGCTTTGCAAAGTAATGGAAAGGGGGGGGCAAAAACAAGCAAAGGGATTTATGGTACACTGTAGTCTCAATGCCCACAAGGTTCAAGGTTCAGGTGGGAGGATCTGGAGTTTGAGGCCACCTGAGCTACAAAGCAAGACCCTACCTCAAAATCAAAACAGCAGAAACCCAGGATTTATGGGGCACAGGAGTGAGATGCCTCTTTCTTCATCTTTCCAGTAAAAGCAACCATAGATGTTGATGCTTTTGCGTGGTCAGTTCTTTGATAAGTATAGTGAGTATCAAGTCCAGTTCTAGGTAGAAGAAAGCTGCAGGGCAGACCTTGTGGAGGTAGAGGTGAATGGTTGGTTGGCTGATTGGTTGTTTGGTCAGTTGGTTGCCTAGCTGGCTGGCTGGCACTTGCTTGTTTGCTTGCTAGCTGGCTAGCTGGTTGGCTGGGTGGGTTGCTTGCTTTCTTGGCTGTTTGCTCAGCTGGCTAGTTGGACAGCTGGATGGATGGATGGATGGATGGATGGATGGATGGATGGATGGATGGATGGGTGGGTGGGTGGGTGGGTGGGTGGTTTGGAAGTGATGGAGATGGAACACAGAGATTCAAGAATGCTAAGAAACCTCTCCACTTACGAGATTAATTCTACCCCCCAAAGCTAGGGATTCCGTATATATTTTGTATATATTTAAAATAGATTAGAGAAGATAGTGACCAATATCAACTAATTATGGGCTTATGGATTTGGGAGAACAGGGTCCAAGATAGGCAGTGATGAATTACACAAAGCTGGGTTTCTAATCTGACTATCCATGACAACCACCTTGGATGGTCACTGAAAAATAGAGACCCCAATGCTAGAGGCAGAGTTTCTAATAGAAAAGTATTCATTACTCTTTAAGATTTAGGGGGAAAGGGAGCACAGATTATGCAAAGAGCCACAGCACCACATGATTACAATGTCCATTACAGCTTTTTAAAAAATAAAATTGTATACCAGTCCTTTCCAACACTGCAGTACATAAGAAGCTGTTTCTGAATTCAGTGTACACAAGAAGCTTAACTCTCAATCCAGTACTTATCCAAGCTGACCCTTCAACACATCCCTGCTACATAGCCAGCCTTTCCTAAACATTCAGGACCAACATACTGCACCTGCCAGTCATCTCTCAGTGTTTCATGAGAGAGCACTAGTTTCAAATTGGGCTTCAATATATTTCCTCTCCATTTGTACTCATTGTATTTTTAAGTCATTAATAACGAAATCACCAAAGGAAAAAAAAAGTGGTTGATTAGCTGGCTCAATTATGAAAGTCTCCACTTTACAACAATTTGCAGCCCAAAAGCATTCTTCATAGACACTTGAATAATCAAGAGCTAGCAACTGACACTGTCAGACATTTCTTTTGCTGTTTGGTTTACATCAATTCATCTGTTCCTGAAACCACCAATAGATGCTATTGCCACAGCCATTACATAGATACGGAAACTGAAGTTTGGAGACATTGGTCAACTTTCCCAAACTATGGCAGTAGTAACTTGGATTCCACCAGGCTAGTGCAACTCTGTACCTGAGCCTTCCATCTCCCCTCTGTGAAAACATGCACTGATGTCCCTGCAGGGCTTCACAGAGAGAGGTCACAGGAGTCAAAGTACAGCAAGCAGCCTATGATGTAAACTAATGTCACCACTATGGGATTCAGTGTGCTAGTTCCTCAAAAACACTAAAAATAGAACTATCATGTGACCCTGCTGGTATATATGCAAAAGAATTTAAATCAGAATTCTAGGCAGCTACTTGCACATCCATGGCTACTACAGCACTATTCACAACAGCCAAGATACAGAATCAGACTAGACACCCAACAACAAATGAATGGATAAAGGAAATGTGGCTTCTGCACAATGGGATTGTATCTAGCCACAAAGAATAAAATCATTTGTAGAGAAATGGATGGAACTGAATATCATCATGTTAACCAAAATAAGCCAGATTCAGAAACACAAACATCATTATTCACTCCCATATGTGGAATGTGTATACGGTATATACTTATATATCATAATACACGCATATATGATATGGAAGTAACAGGAGACTGTGACAAGAGAATGGGGTCTAAAGGCAAGGAAGGAATATGAGAAGATATGGGGGAATGAAGGTAAACACCACATTTTTGCTCATTTATATACACATATGTACATATGTATACATATATATGAATGGGGACAGTTTATAAGGAGTAAGAGAAACAGAGAGAGGAAGGAAAAGAGACGCTAACAGTGGGAGTGAAAATGAACGAAGTATAATGGTATTTATGTGTAATGATGTCATAATGCAACCCACTGTTTTGTATGCTAGAAAGTAAAGTACTTCCTTCTCTCCCTCTGGGCACTGAGTCCTAGACTCAGCAATTTGATGCTACAGTGGATGCCATAATGACACCTGTGGTGCCTATCCGTCTCTACAAAAAGACTGCTTGCCTTCACTCTGCTGTTTAGTTCTCATTGTGCAATGCACTAACTCATTGATTATATGACATGTTGACTTGATTTTTGACATTTATCTCCACTCTCTCAGATTCATCCTAGTCAATTTCCCAGGAGCACCTTTTACTCTGAAAGGTGCCAAGGACTGGAGGATTACAACGCCTAAGGACTTTTGCCCACCAATCCCTGCAGCTTTCCATCCATACTGGTGTCTGGTATTTGCAGGTGGCTCCAAAAAAGGCTTTGTTATAAAGGAAATTCCTTCAGTCTGTTTGGCAGACCTCCTTTAGAAGTACTGATATATAAGCCTCCTTTTTATAACTCTTCCCTGTGAGAAAAGGGAAATAAAGTTCAAACTAACCCTGAGTCACACAGGGAACAGATCCATTCTTTTCCTGAAGCTGGATACACAAACGGCACTATTCTGTTGTGTCTCATTACCCAGTTTACAGTTTTCCTTTCAAGAGGAGGAGGAGGAGGGCATTCCTCTGCATCTTCCTTTCTAGAAGACTTTGAGCATGTACAATATAAGGTGTCAAAGCAAATGCCCACAGGGTAAACTCTCTCAACAACTCTATGCTTATCGTTTAAAAAAAAAAAAAAGTGTTGCCAAATTGGTGACTCACATTCATAATCTCAGCACTTTGGGAGGCTGAGGCAGAATGATCACAAGTTGGAGGCCAGTCCAAGCTGCCTAATAAAACTTGATCAACACAGAACAGGAGAGAAGAAGGTGGAGGGAGGGTAATCACAAACATTTAGGATTGAAGGAAATCCACTATAATCTCTGCATTATCCAAAATATTTTTAAAAGTACGAATTATTAATGTAATAATCTACATAAGTACTCAAATAGCAAATACTCTTAATCAAAATTGGCTTTGCACAAAAGAAAACTTGTTCTCATTAATTTCTTAGCAAAGAAATCCAGATAAAACATTGTGGTCTAGCTAGGTGTGGTGGCGCATGTCTTTGGGAGGCAGAGGCATGGGGATCTCAGTGAGTTTGAAGTTAGCTTGGTCTACAGAGCAAGTTACAGGACAGCCAGGGCTATGTAGAAAGAACCTGCCTCAAGAAAAAAGAAGAAGAGGGAGGGAGGGAGAGGGGAGAGAGAGAAAGAGAGAGATACAGTGGACTAGAAACAGATGTTTAGCCTGTATATGCAGATAAGAATTCTTCACTTGCTTATCATTAACAGATGAAGGAAATGAATTCATTAAGGAAATAAAAGCCTGCCGGACTGGAAAACAGCCATCTCACACAGTTATTCACTGGTTCAGAGGACAACTGAACTCTTCAAATTTTCAAAGGGATAATAAGCAAAACACATTGAAGAATTAAATAGAAAACTTGAAAATACCATAGCAAAGCTCTGGTAAACTATCCAAACGTCCTCGTCCAAAGACACCTCCCTTTCACCAGTCCCAAATCACATAAACCCAGAGTGATGCCTTGCATAGCTTTTACATATTTACTTTTATTTTTGGTTTTCATTATATAGACCAGGCTGACTTCAAACTCACAATCCTCCTGCCTCCACCTTCCTCCCAAGTGTTAGAATACAGGCATGTGCTGTGATACCTGTACTATTTTCTGACACTTCTAGGTTTCTTACTCATTTTCAACTTCTATCATGCTTTCAAGATTATAAAGTTAAGGGGAAGTTCTTGTTTATGAGGTGACGCTGTGTTCAAGAATAGGGGCTGCAAACCTACCACAATAGCACTAAGTGTCTTCTCTCAGGGCCTCTAAAACACAAGACCAAACTCAGCCTATTTATTCTTCCTGCTTTAGCGCATCAGCCACACTAAACATTTTATATCACCCTAACCCTTTCCTGTCCCATTTGCCCATTTCACTGAGGATATATAGCTCAGTTGGAACAGTGCTCGCCAAGCATATATGAAGCCAAGTTCAGTCACCTCCCCAGACACTGGGTACAGTGGTACATGCCTGTAAACCAGTATTTCGGAGGTGAAAGTAGGAGGATCAGGAGTTCAAGGTCATCATCAGCTGCACAGTGAGTTCAAGGCCAGCCTGGAATACATGAGCTCCTGCCTTAAAATAAATAAATAAACAAATATGGTGAAACACACCTAAAAGCCCAGTATTTGGGAAGCAAAGGCGGAAGGGTCACCACAAGGTCAAGGCCAGCCTCATCTACAAACCAAATACCAGGTTAGACTGAAAGGGGAGACCTGTCTCAAAACACACACACATAGAGAGAGAACTCAACAACTCTGTGTATGTGTTTAAAATTCATTGGTTTTTAAGGTCTCCATGCAAATGAATGGTAAGTGCCATGTAAGCTCTATCTCTTGATACATAGGAGATATTACCATGAGGACTCCCATGAGCACTGAGCGAAGTGGGGAAGATGGGTAGAAAAGTCAACAGAGAAGAAACATTTCAGACAGGAAGAAGCAGATATGTGAAGGCAATGATACCTAGGTCACCAAGCTACAGCAATTTTACCCAAAAATGTGTCTAGCAGCTCTCAAACTCAGTCTCCTCATCCAGGGCTTCTGCATCAATCAAATGAACAACTTCCAAACCCATGCTCCTGCCTCCAGTCCCCCTTCCCTCTGACAGGGACCCTCTAACACTCACACACACACTTCATATTAAGGCATGTGAAACCCTCATAGGTACTCTGCCTGCCTGTTCTCTCAGCCTGGCATACACTCCATACTAACTCTAAATAGCTCACTATTCTCCAGGCTTACCTCAACTTTCCTCAATGATTCAGCTATCTGCTCCACCGTAGTACGACATCGCAAACCACTGCAAAGAAGTCACTGCTCTTGCAACTCATATCTACATCTGGACAATGCTACCACTATTCATCAGACATATTCATAAGGCTAGAGTGGTGGCTACAAACCAAGCTCTGCTTTGCCTACCACCCCAGGGGACATCTGACAATGTCCATACTTGGTTTTGAGTTGCCACAACTGAAGATGAATATGCTACTGGCATCTAACAAGTAGAGATCAAGGATGACACTAAGCATCTTACAGAGAACAGCTCCCTCCCCTAGGAAACAATTCCCCAAACATGAGTGTCAATAGAGTTATTGTTGAGAAGTTATGCTATAAACATTGGTTGTCTCTCTGTTGATATAAATTGGTTATATTTTGGGCAACTGGGCTCTATCCCTAGCCTGTAAGCATGCAGAAAGCCATCTGAGGCTTTGAAAACAGAGATGAGCAAAAGACAACGACAAGCATGATGACACAAGATGTTTTGAAGCCTGACTTGGAAATGGCGTGTTATTTTTTCTGCTACAATCTATCATCACAAGCCCTGCCCAGATCCAAGGGAACAGAAGGAGACTCCCCCTCTCTATTAACAAGTTCCTTAGTCCCCCCCCCTCATTACCAAATGTGTTCAAATGTCTGGAATTTCATATTGCTCACCACAGTCCACCATAAAATACTGATTATTGTGTTCTGTCATATGACCTAGAAATGATATTGTTGGCAGCAAGCATAACTGTATTCCCTGGATACACATCTCTTCACACACCCCTACAGAAATAATAATTAAAATAAACATTACATCTTGCATCTGCCAGTATCCCCTTGTGTGGTTCACTGGCTTGCTTAGTCATCTGCTCGGCCCCCACCCTGACTACACATTGAAATCACTCAGGGAAGGCTCTCATGAAGCAGCAATGCCCAGGCCCTGGTCCAGATCTTTTAACCCAAAAGCTCTCAAGCAGTTCTAACATGCAGCCAGGGTAGAGAACTGCTGGGCTGGAGCCTGGCTAGCAGCAAGACTAGAACAGGACTGCTGAACGGCATCTCAAAAATCAGGAAACCCAAGTCCCTGCAAAATGCTGTGTAAACAAAACGTTCCAGAAACAAAAGAAAATTCTGAGCAACATGGGCTCAAATGTGAGCAGCGCACATTACCAGTGACTACCTGCATCAGGTGGAATTCTAGGACAAAGGCATTATATTCCTACATTATATTCCTACATTGGCCCTGTTGTTGGTTTGATGCTATTTTTATTCATGGCTCTATAGCTAAGCCTCTAATCAGTTTTGGAAAATGTAGCTACAGAAAACATCTCACACTCTTCACTTGTAAAAAACAAAAAGAGTTTATATTTACTATTATATCCTTTATATTTAAAACATGATACATGAGTAGTTACAGTTAAAATCATATGTTGATTCTCAAGCCTTTGTGGTGGCTTAAAAATAGATCTGCAGATCCTTAATATTCATCACAAGAAGGGGACCCACATTCTCATCTGTCGATGGTGATTTGCACTTAGTGACTCACAGTTACGAAAAATTGAGTGGCAAATACAGAGGCTCCAGAAGCCTGGGGCTGGGGCATAAAAGGCATAGTAGCTTCTCCCTTGCTCTGTTGAATCAGTCACTCAAGGGATGCAGGTACTGATGCTGAGACCTCCTGTCTACAGCCACATGAGGAGGTATTATCTTAGAAATAGGTCTTGAAGTCCCGGGCAAGTCTTCAACCACCTCAACCCCAGCCAGTGTCTTATTTGCAACTCCAGGAAAGACCCTGAACCAGAACTACATTCCAAAATGACCCACAGAAACTATGAAATACAAGTCAGGTACCCTTAATTCAAATATCTGAAATCCAAAAAAATAAAACCCAAACTTTCTGAGTACCAACCTGACATCATAGACAGATAAAAACCTATACCTGACCTCATGCTGAAGCCAAGACTCAGACATACTGAAAACACTCTATGAAATCTCCTTCATGTCTGTAGAAGATACATGGGAAACAAAGTTCATCCCAAAGTATCTCATTATACATCTGCAAATATCCCCAGGTTTAAAGTTCAAAATCCACAACATTTCTAGCTCAAGCATTTCAGGTGAAAGATATTCAACTTATAATACAAAATCAGTTGTTTTCTGTTGCTGTAGTTGGGGATAATTTGTTATGCAGCAACAGATGACCAATACACCATCATGAAACTTTCAGACAAAAACTGAAACATTGTATCTGCTCTAGATCCTTTCCCTGCATGCCCTGGGAGTTTGATTTATCCATCATTCCTTCTCAACATCCTCTAACCAAGTCTTTCCACTGCTGTCTTCAAACCTTCCACTCCCTAGGAATCTCTCCTGTCCTTAAAAACTGAACAAAACAAATCCTATTGCAATCTTCTGTCCTCCTTCCCTGCTGTCAACTGCCTTCTTTCTTCTGTGTTAAGCACCATAAAATAATCTACCCTCTCCCACTCACCTACATCCCTCCAGCCAAGCTGTAGCAATCATTGGAAGCAGTTCACAAAGCACTCCTGACTCATATCCATGGACCCTGCTTGTTAAAGCTTCTTCAGGATCTGACAGGTCCTAACCTAACACACTGAAGCCTAAACACACCCTCTTTCTCTTCACTCTTTCTCTGTGACCCACAACTCAGGAAATCAGACTACGTATCCAAGCTAGACATTTGGGGATCACCTGATGTCTGCATTTCTCTGCTTCCCACATCCATCTATTCAGTCACTAAATCTCGTCCACTTCCCATGTTTCACACCTGGCCCATTTGTCCTCTCTGGGGTACCATCAGAATCTCTGTCTACATCACCGCAACAACATTTTGGTCTCCAGCTTCAGTGACACTTAAGGGCAGGTCATCATATCTGTCCTCTCACTACCACTAAGACCACATCCCCAAACACTACAAACCTGTCCTATCTGCTTCTGAGGTATAATCCATTGCTTACAGATAAAACCCAAAATCCATTGGGTAATTCTATTAGCAGTCAGCATCCCCTGAGCACTGACTGGAAGCTCAGAAGTACAACACTTGCTTATGTGCAAGGTCCTAGGTTTAATCTGCAGCACCACAAGAAAGCAATGATCAAAAATTCCTAAACTAGGTACTGAAAAAATATTCCTCTCTTACAATGAGAAGTAAAGCATAGAGACGTCGTGGGATATTAGTTAAAGATGTTACATTTGTTTATGCTGTGAAATATTTATGTAATAATGCAAAGATGTGCTACATTTTTTTACATTGCACTTGCATAAATCTGTGAAGCTGTGTTACTTTGCCTGTTTAAAACACCTGATTGGTCTAATAAAGAGCTGAATGACCAATAGCAAGGAAGAAGAAAGGGTAGGCGGGGCTGGCAGGCAGAGAGAAAAGAAGATGGAGAGGAGGACATCAGGGGCCAGTCTCCCAGCTACACAACCAGCAACAGAGTAAGAAGTAAGGAAAGGTATATAAAACAGAGAATGATGAAATAAGTCAACCTAAGGCCAGGCATTCATAAGAAGGAATTAGCCTCCATGTGATTATTTGGGAGATAAGTGGTGGGCCCCTCAAAGAGCAAAAAAACTTTAAATGAAAAAAAACAAACTACATCGAGAGGCTGAAATTTGCACATGGTCATGATGCTATGACAGAGACAAGCTTTGAACTCAGGCAATAGATCCAAAAACACCACATTTTTAATTTATCATCACCATCATTAAATGCAATTTTATTTCTCCCTCAGGCATGGCAGCATGGCCTTTGTTAATGCAAACTGTGTCATCATCGCTACTGCCCCCTGCCTTCTTTATATGCTGTACTCCAGTACTAAGCTCCAGTACCAAAACCTCCTAATGCTCCCACAGCACACTGCCACACCTCCTCTGAAGCCTCTCCCACTGCTCCAAAGGCCTTTCTCCAGCCCTTGCTCTCACCTCCCCCACCCTTCTCTCCCCACCCAATTGACAACACCTAATCAGGTTTTTAACATTCCACTCAACACCCGGTCCTCCAAGATTCTCAAACACCAAAATCACCTTTTCCTCTTCCCGGTGGCCTCAAGGACTCCTGCACAGATCTGCTTCCATAAAATCTGTTAGGATGTGCTATTTGGGGAAATATCTTCTCCCTCCTCTGCCACTATGAGCAGAATGTCCTCCCCTGCCCCGCAGACTGGAGCTTGGCCACATCGCTTGCTTTGGCGGTGGAATATAAGTGGATGTGATACAAGGGAAGGCTTGAGCGATATTCATTGCATGTTTTTGGCTGGACTCTGCCACACCTGTCATTCGTTTGCCCTAATGAGAACATATCTCCCCCCATATTGGCTCTGTTCAAAGAGAACAGACACATGAAGCCAATTTGAAGCCACTCCATCGCCTGGAACCAAGTGAGACCAGCCAAGTGCTTGGACAAAGCCACAGCTGGCCCTGCAAATAGAGCATGCTCTTGCCATCTTCCAAAGGTCTCTGAGGAACTTGTCCCATTGCACTGTTGAATCAAGAGCTGTCTAACACAGGCCTAGGCCTTGTCACTGAATGCGATTCTTTACCCATCTTTACATCTGAGAATAGTGCCCAGGACATTAAGAGCTCTTAGCAGATTTTAGCAAAGATAATTCATACACTGTCAAATTCACCTTGTTAAAGTACACCATTCAATCTTGGGTATTGTTCTCTAAGTATCATAAATAATAGCCAACCTTCACCATCATCTAATTCCACAACATTTCTGAAAGTAAAAGGAAGCCCATAGCAATCAAAAGTCCCTGGATACTCTTTATAAATAATAATTTGAATGAATTATTTGGAAAGCCAGTTATTTTAAATTAGCACACTCACACAAACATTGCCTAAAAGCTTTTATCAGAAGTATTACATCCCTTGAGCATTTTATTTTATCTTTCAAGTAAGTTATAGCTACATTTCCCATATATTTTTAAATGTAAATATGTAATAGCCTTTGCAAAGCAAAGGCTATTTGGAGATTTAATTTTTAGTCTACAGATCACAGAGATATGATTACAGTAAAAAAAAAAAAAAAGCAAACAAACAAAACAAAACAAAACAAACAAACAAAAAAAAAAACTACCAAGCACTGGGGAGGGATCTCATATGGTCCAAAGCTATCCATAACTAAAGAGAGGGGATGACATGGAAATCTATTTTGCACTACAAAAAAAAAAAAAAAAATGTTGATTCAATGCCAAAAAAATAAATCTCAACATTCCAATAACAAAGACAGGAACTTCAAATCAAGTGAACAGACACTTATAAAATATAAACATCAAAATAACAGTGTGGTGGGTACTAAAATTTAACTGTTGGTGGATAACATAACATCATACCTAAAATGCTATCACTCAGACTTAATATTAATAAAATAAATAAATTCATGAAGGTAAAATGTTCACCTTTCAAAACTCTACCCCCACTTCCATACACAATCAACCCAACTCCACTGCGATGGACAAATCTGTTTTGCAACTGTAAGAAAATAATCCCTTCTAATCATCGCAGCTATTTCCCTGCAGAAAGAAGGAAAATTCTGACAGAGGGCTAGCTGACTACCCAGGGAGCTTCGGCGGATCTGACTCCAGCTAAGCTGCATGCCCAGTTTTATTTTTACCCTTCTCTTTCCCGGACTCGCACTGCATTGAGCCCCAGCTGCGCTCTGCCAATCTGGGTCACTCAATGTAGAGGATCAGTGGGCGACAGCCGCTGTGTCCACTTTTAGCAGCATGCCTGGGAAGTGCTCGGGCAGAGCTGGCATGCTCTGGATCCGATGGTCCAGTCGGGAGTGACTGAACACCGTGGCTCTTCCTAAGCTTCTGGGGAGCGTGAATTAAACAGGAGAAACACAAATCAGAAACATAAATCAGCCACTGGAATGAGGTATTACTTCTAAGGCTCCTTAAAATTGGTTAATTTATAATTCAGTACAAAGCACATTCCCATAAAGACTGGAGGAAAAGAGTTGACGCTTCTAAGATACAGACCTTTGGCTTCCTCAATCAACACTTAAAATCAATGTGCTTCATTGCATCCACATTTTACAACTAATGGAACCAATCAGGTGCATGGGGAGGGGTTGGGTATCTGATACTCAGTGACACCTCCAAAGTTGACATTGTTTTTTGTTTGTTTTTGGTTTTTTGATTGTTTTTTTGTTTTGGTTTGGGTTGGGTTTTTTGTTTGTTTGGTGGGTTGGTAGGTTGATTTTGGTTTTTGATTTTTCAAGACAGAGTTTCTCTGGGGCTTTGAAGACTGTCCTGGAACTAGCTCTGTAGACAAGGCTGATCTGGAACTCATAGAGATCTGCCTGCCTCTGCCTCCTGAGTGCTGGGATTAAAGACGTGCACCAATACTCAGCTGAAAATTGACATTGTTTTAAGTCACACAAAATAAAGCTGGGCTAAGAACTCACACCTATAATCCCGGCACTTGGGAAACTGAGGTAGGAAGATTGCAAATTCCAGTCTGGCTTGAGCCACACAGTCAGACCCTGTTCAAAAAACAAAGAAAGGGAAGGAGGGAGGGAGGGAGGGAGGGAGGGAGGGAGGGAGGGAGGGAGGGAGGGAGGGAGGGAGGAGGGAGGGAGGGAGGGAGGGAGGCAGGGAGGGAGGCAGGGAGGGAGGCAGGGAGGGAGGCAGGGAGGGAGGCAGGGAGGGAGGCAGGGAGGGAGGCAGGGAGGGAGGGAGAAGAAAAAAAAGAGAAAAGTAAAAAAGAATAAAACAAGTTCTTGATGACTCTTTTTAAATCACTCTGGGATTATAATCCTATAGTCCCCTTAAGGAATAGCCCAATTTTGTTTTGTTTTATCTCTTATTTCCTTCCTTACCATCCATGAAATATGTCCCTACATTTTATTGCATTATTATATTTTGTGTGGAACCCAAAGAATAACCTCAGCCAACCAACTTGGTTTTTGAGACACTGTTTCTGAATAACATGGAACTCGCCTTAAATGGGTTAGGCCATTCAGTGAGCTCAGGGACCCTTCTATCTCCACCTCCCCAGGACTGGGACAGCAAGTGCTTCCATGCCTGGATTTCTACATAGGTTCTAGGAGTCAAACTCGGGCGTAATCTTGCACAGCAAACACCCAAGCTCATTGCACTCTAGACAATAACGGTCTTCTCGGCTTCTTCCACATCTACTCCTTGCAGCTTTTTCACCGAAAGCTCCCAGAGCTTCCTTTAAGGGAGTTCTCCATTCTTTGTTGGGTAGCAGCCAAGTCCTTTGGTAGGGATGGATGGACCAGATTAGAGCCTTACTGGCCTGGGCTAATCAGCTTCATTCCCCTGAACATCATGGATGGGGGTTATGACCCCTTTCTCTACCCAGGACATGTAAGGAGAGTATGAAGACTGGATTCACCTTGTCTTGGCCAGAACTCTCTGGACCTCTTGGGCTGGCACAGGGCAGGCAAATAGCATTACACAAAGCCACACAAAGCACAGCCCAGAGGAACAGCTGAGAGAATGCAGGCCCTCTCCAGTATCACTGATATGGCTGAGTCAGCCTGACCTGAAGTGGGACTCTACATCCACACTGTTGGTGAACTACGAGGCCTTCTGTTCCTCTAAAACCAATTCCAGTTGGACTTTCATTGCACAACCATAAAACCACTAACAGACTCACAGACCAAAAAAAAAAAAAAATTCAAAGGAAAAATTATTAAATATACATATGCTACAGTATAAGCTCAAATAAGAAAATAAGTTGCAGATATGTCATACAACTCAAAACTCAAACAGCAGGGAAAGTCCGAGTCCCATACATCAAATCAATATTGGAGTTCATCTGGCCACTTGGAAAGCAGCGTCCACACATGCATAGGAACATGCAGCTTTGTGACCAACACATAAGCAGAAATAAGAGCACTGAAAATGGCCAGAACTGAAGAAAGCATGTTATTTCCCACTACTGACTAATGCAGAATTTTAGTACAAAACAATATGAGTGAGGGTGGCAATGGTACATGAAGGGAGTATGTAAGAAAAGACAAGGTAGGCCATTATGGAAACAGAAAATGCAGACAGGTCTGGGGAAATCAGGCTTTTCATGAGCCCTCAAGCCAAACAGTGTCTATCACACAGATAGGTGAGGGCCTCTATGGCGGCCATGCTTATCTCTTCCAGTCTATTAAGCCCACTGCTGCTATTTGGTGGCAGAACAAGTTAAAGTGTACCGTAGTTTAGTTGTAAACTATTCCCCCATAGGCTCGTGTGTTTGAACACTTGGACTCCAGCTGGTGGCACTGTTTCAATACCTTGTGGGACCTTTAGGAGAGAGGGCCTCAGTGAAAGTGAGTCACTAGGGGCTAGGCCTTATGTCTTATGTCCCCAACCCTTCCTACTTATCTCTCTGCTTTCTCCCGACCACTGGAGCGATGGGAGCAGCCACTCCATGCTCTGGAGCTATGCTTGCCCCTGCCATGAGGGAGCAACCCTTCCCATCCTTGAGGCACTTCTTCCAGGTACTTTTCCCCACAGAGGTTAACAAACTATTAAACACAAAGTGCTAATCAAAAGTTCACATGTGGGCTGTGGAAACTCAATGGCAGAACACTATCTCCCATAGTGAAGACCCTGGGAAACTGCACACGTGCACGATTCACATTTCAAACATAAATCCATGCAATGCAAACGTGTTTGTTCAGAACACCGGGTCTGAAGCCAGCCAAGTGTTTGAAGAGGACAGCTGCAGTCTGGGGGTGCCATGGGCAAACCAAGCAAAGGACTGCAGCAAGTCACCAGGTGGGATCACAGGGCTCCGACCAACCTACACAGCCAACTCAACAGGAGTGACACAGAGACAGGACCAATAAAGAGTCCTGAAGGGACATGGCGGTAGTAGTGTGACTCAGGTCAAAACAGGATGCCACATACAGAAAGCCTAATGGTGCACCGAGTTCATGAGCTTTTGTCTTGTTAATCATCGTTCCATTTCTATGGTGTACCCAGGACCATCCAAATCCAGAGATGGAGTAAGAGTCCAGTGAAATAGAAAGATTTGGGAGGAGCAGGTGAAAAAAAGAGAAAGCCTCACCCACTGGCTGGGTCCATTCTCCTACTGTAAGGGCTTTTCCTTCAAGTTCTTACCTCTCTCCTGACAAATTTTCTCTTTCAAAAAACACTGCAAGTGCTTCAGAGGAAGAGAATGTGCTCGGGCACCAGATAGGTGGAACTGTTTCCTAGCAACTGACACTGCTTTGCAGAGATGCTGCTGCTCAGTAAACAGCATCTCAGGAAGGGGCTGGGCCAGAGGGGGGATGGGCAGGCTAGCCACTTAATGTCTGTGGCTGGGATCTTCTTATGGAACATAGCAGTCACAGCCCAAACTCTAGAACTCGATTGCCTAGGGTTTAAGTCTCAGCCTGACACTTGATTGCTATGTAGCTTCAGTCAAATCAGTTGATATTTCTGTGCTCCAGTTTTCCCATCTGTAAAATATGCATAAAATTGCTTGAGTGAGAAACATTGCACCAGATGTTACAGATTTATGGCTATTATATCATTAGCTTACGCATCTACACTGTGACCAGTACATGACAAATGGCCTAGGAGCAGGTCAGCTTTCACTAACATTACTATTATTATTTACTCTGGATCTGGGCTAGCTAGGTCACAGTACCTTATCACATTCCATTGACTTTTGCAACAGGATGAGTCAGGCTTTCGCTTGTCACAGACCCCTCCCTTTTATGACAACTTACAAGGTCCCTTAGGAAACAGGCGGTAACCACATCTGTCTGCTGATGACAACTTGAGCTCCACAGCCATTTGTTTTTCCACTTCCCATAGGAAAGGTGGAGAGGAGGCTGCTTCTCTGAGTTCACAATGGGATGTGACAGTGGTCAGAGCCATGGCACAGCCATGAGCCATTTAGGGGTCATTGTCCTTATGAGAACATCTGCCTTGCCCCACACACACACACACACACACACACACACACACACACACACACACACGGCCACATCTCATAAATACCCTTCCATGCTTTTTCACGCTGGATATCTTGCAATCAGAAGGACTTCAATCCTTCTGTCCTATTAAGAAATAAGGAATGGCTAGACATCTGGATCAGGTGAGTTAAGGATACTGCATGTGGCTTAGAGGTAAAGAAGAGGAAGCATACACATCCTGCATTTGCCATCAGCTCTAGCCAAGAACTCAGTTCTGTGAGCGCTACCCAAGGCCAACCTATGGAGGGCCACACTTTAAATGATTCCTCTAGCAGCTATCACCTACCAAAGGGCCCCAGGTGGAATTATGTTCCAAGTATCCAATCACTGACTGTCTCCCCGCCACACTTAGGTGAACTGCTTTTCAAATCACTTGTTTTTAAAAAACCACTTTGCTTCCTGTTAGAGCAGCAACAGCTTCTATTTTCTGTGTCTTGCAGGGTTCAAGTGCCAATCAAGTGACTCTCGCTGTCTGGGCATGGACTCTCTGTGGCTGTGGGTGTTGTGGCTAACCCACCTGGCTAAATAAATAAGGTGGCCACTGAGGAAGAACTGATCCTTGGTCATGGGAGCTCGGGAGATTATCAAATGAGGCAGCCCCCATACAATAGACATCCATTATGGTAAAATAGGAGAACTTTTCTGAGAGGTGTGAATGTTCCGGGTATAGTGTATCCAGGGAAGGAAGGGGTGTATGGGCTTAACCAGCTGGAGAGACTGTCATGCTGAAGTTCCTAAAGGACTTGTCTCTGGGGAAGTGAAGAAGGGACATCCCAGGGGACATTCCCTTCTTTCTCCTAAGAATTGGGACTTAGATTCTTCGCTATGACTGGTGATACTGATGGTGGTGGTGGTGGTGGTGATGATGATGATTTTGATAGTGGTGATGATGGTGGTGACAATGATGATGGTGATGATGATAATTGTGATAGTGATGATAGAAGGAGAGAGGAAAGTTCCGTCTCCAGCAGCAGTTCTGAGCAATGACAAGGAAGCAGGTATATCAGAATTTTCTAGAAAGCATCTTACAAGGGATGACTGTAGTCTCCAGTTCCAATTTCTTCAGTCAACTTCCTGTACAGGTGATATGATGATGAGGTCTGGTATCCATACTGAACCATGAGAAGAGAGCTGACAATTGATGGGGCTCCCAAAGAGCATCCCAAATCAGAGGACATCTGTGAATTGCCACTTCTTGTACAAAATTACTCTACTCACACTTGCCAAAGCAGGCAGATTTCTTCCAGTTCCTTCTCACATGTAAGTACTGGGAAGACTCTACAAACTCCATTTTGCCTGACAGTTTTAATCCCTGAATCCTGAGATATAAATCTCAGGTCTTCTCTGACATTTCTCCTAGAACTTGGATAAAGAGGTCTAGTTGACCATGCTGATAACTCTCTCTAAGCAGCCTGAAAGTATATTAGTGGCAGCTAGGGCTGTAGCTCAGTGGCAAAACACTTGCCATGCTCCAGTCTGTCTTCAGTACTCAGCCAAAAGGAAGAAACAGAGAAACATTATAAACATATTTAACAACTCCTTGATCCATGTCCCTCTCCACACACAGACCTTCACCCTGCTTTTAGAGCATTAAAGGAGTTCTAGTCTACTGTATGTGTGGTGTGGAGTGTGTGTGTGTGTGTGTGTGTGTGTGTGTGTGTGTGTGTGTGTGTGTGTGTGTGTGTGCTCATTCTCACTCGTGCATGCATGTGGCATGTGTATGTGAGTGTAAGTCTGTGTGAGGGTGTCAGAAGCCTTGAAACTGGAATTACAGACAGGTGTTAATGGCCATGTGGATGCTGGGAAATGAACCTGGGTCCTTTGGAACAGCAGCCAGTGCTCTTAACCTCTGAGCCATCTCTCCAGCCCTGAGTGTTTGGCATTTTGATTAGAATAAAATATCCAATTAAAATAAAATAATTTAGTATCATTTGCTAGAAATGTCTTGTAATGAAAGAAAAAAAGGGTGTGCTTGTTGAAATAAAGAGAACTTCAATTCCTCACATGATCACAAATGAGGCTGAGGGTTTTGTTGTTGTTGTTGTTTTCTAAAGTGTTGGGTCTTGGCAATGAAAAGGCTACAACCCTTCTACCCTGGACCTTTACTCAAGAAGCAACTTGGTCTTCTACATGTAGATACAAAAAGGTAATGAGGTAATAGCGGGGTCTTTCCCTCACACACAGGAGTGATCAGAAAGACAAACTGCATCTCCTAGCAGCTCACCACAGTGACTACTGAGCAGACTGAAGGGCATGGGTGAGTTAGCCTTTCCTATCGCCTTACTGCTTCATTCTTTACAGCTCACTGTAGATACAAACATAGCGTTTTGCTGGCAATATAAGCATAGTGGGGAAAGGTATCTGGCAAGTGATTGCATAGGTGTATGGCAAAAGACCAAGTCACCTTGCTTTTTTCCTGATGTCAAATGTGATTCCTTGGGATCCTACAGCTAGCCTGTCAAGGTCCAATGCACAAGAACATCACTTTGGATATGTTGTTCTCAATTCTGCAAACATAGAGTTTTTCCACAGTAGATTTGAATCCCATTACATCATTCCTCCATGCACACAAAGATAGATATGTCTCATGTCCTGGCAGGAGCTTTGCCAATATTATGTCATTCTTTTTAAAAAGAACGATTATTTCCCCCTATATTATCTGGTAACCCTTCCATGTCAGCTACCATTATAATTATCAGTCACTTAATAGCAAAGTTTTAGTGGTCTTTCATTTTCTCATTTAGCTCACTGAAGTCATACTTTCCCCGATGTCTCCTTACACGAAATACACATCAAATACCTTCCTTTGCTTGGAATATAAGCACACACATCCTTAAGAACTCTGGAGGAAATGAATTACCAAAAAAAAATCCATTTTTTAACTATCAAAACAGTGAACTATGCTTAAAAAGAACAAACAGTTCCAACGAGAGTAGCTCAATCAAAAATCTGCCAGGCATGCCAGTGCACGCCTGTAATCCTAGCCAGCTCTCCAGAAGCCAAGACCCAAGGACCTGAGTTCAAAGCCAGCTTGGGTTACATAGCAGTACCTAATAATAAACACACATACAAACAAATAGCAACAGCAAAAGAAGCATGAAGATCAAGGCCACAATATACTAGTGAGACCACACTGAAACATAGGTGACAGGAATGCCAACCACAGCGAGTTCCCCAAAGGCTCCAGAGCTGTATATCCAGATTCTTTAGCTGCATACGGTGAGACACCAATGGCTGGAGAGGCTTCTGTTCCCCTCTCAGAAGGATCTGCCTCTTGGTTGAATTTAACACTTTCGCCATTCAAACATAAAGTCCTGCTCAGATGAGGAAACTCTCAGATGAAGATGTAGGAGGTGTGGCAAAGATCAAGGAGTCAGTGTATCAATGGTGCTGAAATACAGCAGGACTAACAAAAGATGTGTGCTCCCCCCACATCCCATACAATCCCATTTGAAGAACTAACCACACAGACTGCACAGGAATTGTCTTTTCAGTTAAATTGAGGAGTGTACCTTCCCAATTTGCAGATGCTACGTGCACTTGCAACAGACCAGCACCAGCGATGAAGACAAAGGTATAAGGAGAGCTGTGACCTCTATTAGCAGACATGAAACACTTCAGAATCTGTCTTCAGATCTTTGAAATTGTTAGGTCTGAAGGCAAGCAAGCAGGGGGCGAGGGGAGGGAGGCCGATTCCTCTCGCTGTCTGCCTCAGTAGCATCACCTACTAGGGAACTGTGAGATGGCCTGTTCACATGAGACCAATCTGAGTCCTGAAGAGGAAAATATGAGCTATGGGGAGTAGGCTGGGCTGGGCAGCTGCAGCTCCTGAATCCACATGCTGTCTTCACAAGACAGTTGGACCTCTGCGCTGTCAAGCACAGTCCTTACAGGAGACACAGGGCCCTAAATGAGGAGTATAAGGAATCAGATGGCAAGGGCTATGTGACTAAACTGATTGGGAATTAAAACTTTCTTAGTTCCTAGAAGCCCAGACTCCTCACCTATAAATTATGGATAACTGGAAATATGTTTGTAATATATATTATGTTATATATATATATGTAACATGCACTAACATATTCTACATACATATATGTGTATATATGTATATATATACACACATAACACATCATACTCTATAACATATATAATACATAGATATTATAACCTGTATAATTAACGTATATTAAACATATATACTAATATATAATAAATATGTATTTGTGAAACCTAAGAAATGATGCTATAGATTACTGTCCTATCTCTGACATTTACCATTTAGTACTTGGACAAGACACTTAATATGTCAGAGCTTCAACTTTCTTATCTATAACAACAGTACTTATCATGTAAACCTAGGATTTGCCCTCTACTGGGTATGGTAGTGCCCACCTTTAAGCCCAGGACTTAGGAGGCAAACAGCAGGCAGATCTCTGTGAGTTCAAAGCCAGCCTCATCTACATAGCAAGTTCCAAGCCAGCCAGGCCTATATAGAAAGACTCTGTCTCAAAATAAATAAATAAATAAAATAAAATCTTGTCCAATACCAATACACAGTAAACACTCCATAAATATTGCTTCTCATCCTAAGCAGTATTAGCATCTTTAGCATGCTGCCTCCTGAGGGTCATCTAATGAAAGAAAACTCACAATTTCCAGTGCTTCAAGAGCTGCCTTGTCCCACCTAGCACTGACTGCCACCATGAAGTCAAAGCCAGATGTGGACATCATAGGTCCTTTGTCATCAGCCAGTGAAAAGCAGAGTGCTCGGAGCTCTAGTTGCTGAAAGCAAATGTCCCCATTCCCCTCCCCCTTCTTAGTGGCCAAAGCTCTGTCTGCCCACTTAGAGTTTGTTTGATACAGTCAGTTTCCAGGGAGACGCTGAGGCAAGAAGAGTCAGCTCCCCTCCCATTCCACTTCCCCTTTCCCCAAATCTCTAGGACTTCACTGTTCTCCTATCACGTGACAGCATTGTGTCATAGCAGCTCGTGTACAAACAAGACAGACTATCTAAATGTCATTGTGAGAAAGCCGCTGCTTGCTCTGGTCGATACGTCGACTTTCTCCATCCAGTCAAAAAAGGTTTTCTTCCTCTTCATCTCTCATAAGCAAAGCTAGAGAAACATTAGTAAACTAATCTTCACTGCAATTAAAAAAAAATTAAGAGTCATGGAGAGCTTGAGTCACAGAGAACGTGAATTACTGTACAGCTTACACCATGGGATCACCAATGTCGTAGTTATTGGCCACCAAATGCTAAAAGAACTCAAAGGCTACTCATAAATTTCCCCTCCTGCCAAGCCATACAACACCTTCCAAGCCATACAACACTTGCCAGTATCAGAGCTCTAAGACACCTACAGTGTGTTTAATCTTCAGTATCAGATCTGAATAAAAGTGGGATTTAAAAAAAAAAAAAAAGCAATTCCTTGTGGATATAGGGAAATGAAGTTCCCACTCACATGAAACATGCCTTAGGTTACAAGTAAGACTGCACTCATCACCAAAAACCCATGGGCACGCTATGACTCAAGAGAAAGCAATCTAGAAACTTTTCAAATTGAGATGATTGAGTTGGGTCCAAATCTTCAACCTCTCCCTTTTAAAGTCTTGACAACCTGTTCCAAATCCAAATCAAGTGGAACCCAGATGAAGGGACATCTGGTTCTCTAGAACATGTCTGACACTTAAGAGAAAAATAAAGATTAAAACAGATTAAGATTGCTGTGGGTGGAGAGACAAACGGGAGAGGAGAAGCAAGCATTATTAGAATTTTCTACCTGCAAACAAACATCAATATTAGCATGGGAGAAAGGAGGTAGCAAAATGAGACACTACCAAGCCAGTCTCCAGTCGAATGCCTTGGACTGTCTGCAGGGCTAGAGGCACTGAAGATTCTTCTCGGACTTTGGTAGCAAAACTACATACTACAATTTGAAGTCCGATCTAATATTGAGGGGTAATTTTATAAGCCTTGGTGGACTGTGAGGTCTCCTCGTAAGTGAGTTATCACAGGCTCTTCTCAGACCCTAAAATCAAACAACAGTAACATGTAGCATCTATCTCATCTCTAGCCCAAGTGTCCAGAATTACTAGACTGAGATAGTGTCAACTCCTGCCTAGACTTGGATTTGATCCCCAGCATAAGTAAGCAGTATAATATAGTGAGATAATGAAGTGAAGTGAGTAGGTAACTGAAGTATATTTTGTAGACTAGAAACGGATAGTTCTGAAGAATTTCTTTCAAACTCCCTAGTGCCAGGCATCGGTGGTATGTGCCCATAATCCCCAAAGGACCCAGATTCCAGGTCTGCCTGGGTTATTTAGCAAGCCTCAGTCTCAGAGCATCAATATTAAGACTAGGATGTCAGGTCAGTGATGGGGCACTTGTCCAATTCCTGGTACTGAAACACAAACAAATCATAAATAAGATAATAAGAGACTGAAACAAAAACAGAACAAAATCAAATTCAGCTGCTATTAGCAATGCTACCAACAATAGTTGTAATGATAATAATAGTAATATAATTGGTAATTGTCATACCATCACTCAAACAGTACCAGGTGCTATTCTAAGTACTTCCTTTCTTAACATACACATGTGGAGTGTATGTGTTCACATGTGTATACAAGTACTAGTGCATGTATACATGTGCGTGTGCAGGTACTACTGCATGTGTGCGTATGTGTGTGCAACTACTAATGCTTTGTGCATGTGTGTATACAAGTATTAGTGCATGTGTACATGAGTGTGTGCAGGTACTAGTGCGTGTGTGCATGGTGTGTGTGTGTGTGTGTGTGTGTGTGTGTGTGTGTGTATGTGTGTGTTCATGACACACAAACTGACATCAGGAGTTTTCCTGGGCCACCCCCATCTTATTCTTGAAGGCAGTGTCTCAAAACCATACCAAAAGCTCACCACTATGGCTAGTCTAACAAGTCAGCTTACATGGGGATCCCAGTGCCATACTGGGGTGGGGAGAGGTATGGTAGACTCTGAGGATCCAAATTCCAGTCCTCACATTCACCTGCCAAATGCTTTAATTACTGCACCTTGTCCCAAGCCCTTATTCTAAGCATTTTTAAATATATTCACTTACTAAACTCTCCAGCACGCCTGTGAGGTGAGGTTATTCAACGTCCTGTTTTACAGATGTTTCAACAATACCCCTTTGTTGTTTTGTTGTTAATTCAAGATATCTTTCAAAGAAAATATCTGGAAACATACAGACAGGAAAAGCAGTTTGTCCAAGGTCGGTCAGCTAGAAGTGAGAGACCTGGGACTCCACCCAAGGATTTCCAGCTAGGAAGTTAGGCCTCTTGGCTCACAGTACAGCCCTTACTGCCCGGGGCTTGGGAAAAAGAGCTAGACAGGCAATAAGTTAGGAAGCTAGCCTTGCCTCTGCTTGCTCATGGTGAATTAATCCTTGAACTTTGCTGTTTCCCCAGGACCCTCCCCAACCCCACAGAAAGACGCTCAGCCTGTTTCCACAACAATGAAGAGTCACTGGAAATGTGACCCACTGTCCCTACCCAGTTGTGACCAAGTCCAGCTTTATTATCGAGTTCACCTTTAGCATCTAAGTCAGGAGCTGGTTGGGGGGAGGGGGATTTCTGACTTCTGGGCCACATTTCCTGCCCAGTAGCAATGTCTTCAAATAGTCAAGGCAAGGCTGCAGGCTGGGAAATTCCTGCTAAAAAACTGTGTCCAGGAGCTTGCTTTGGAGCCTTGTTAAGAATGTAAATTCTTGCTGGATGGTGGTGGAGCATGCCTTTAATCTCAGCCTTTGGGAGGCAGAGGCAGGCAGATAGATCTCTGTGAGTTCGAGACCAGTCTGATCTACAGATTGAGTTCCAGGATAGGCTCAAAAGCTACAGAAAAACCCTGTCTCAAAAAAACAAAACAAATAAAAAAAGAAGAAGAATGTAAACTCCCTGAAGAGCCCAATTTAAGAAAGCCCAGAACTAAGGAAGCCAAGTAGTGGCAAAGTTTGTTTATTAACCTGCTGCACCCAAGGGAACGTTTTCTGAAAGGGTTAAAATTCCTGACTACTGAAAAAGAAAAATGAAAATGAAAAGGCCTGTGGGAAATTTAATCACCAATAGAACAGAACTGAAAAACAAAGCCCTCCCAATGAGGATGTTGCCATAGACAATGGGCCCCTAACGGGAGATGCGATTGTCTCCTGATAAGAATCCCCATGGGAAGTGGCTCACACTAAGAAACACATTATTGCTATATTAGCCTAGGAATCTTTGTTCACTGGGCAACTGTGTGCAAAACCATCTGTTATGGCCCCTGGATCCCAGTTTGCAAACGTCGCATTTACATTTCAAGAGGAATGTGAGAGGAGTGGGGGGTGCTGAGTATCTTCCCAGCCCCTCCCACAAATACCTTTTCATACCGCCTAGGCTTGGAAGGGGAAACACCCCTTTCAATGAAATACAACTCCACTGTGGAAAGGAGATAGGCCACTTCAATTATGCACACGCAACGTGAACGTGCCTGGCAGCCTGGTCCTAAAGCCACACAGGCACAGCACACCCCATTAGGGTTTTCACTTTCTTTGGCTGGTTTAATGGGGAAAGTAACAAGAATAATATTAAACTGTGTTTAGCGTTTAACCTGGCTCTCCTTTTTTAAACTGGCTCTTCCTTTCTTCAAGCTGATATGAAAACTGATGCTCCACACTGTGTAATGTTTAGCCTGAAATACCACCAAAAAAAAAAAAAAAATGCTTTATATACCTTGATCTATGGGGGATATCCATACTATTACAAAATTCACTGAGATGTTCAATTCAGATTTGCACACCACCCTGTAGGAATTTATACCACAATACGCTTTTAAATAAAAGCAGAGTTTGTCAGTATTACTATCAATTACATGAACTGGGAATGAACCACTTGCCTATGAGAAGAGAGACTATTCTTCCCCCTGTATGTTCCCTTACCTCCAAAATACAATCAGTTTTTCCCCAAAGAATGTTCAAGTTCAAGAACCTGAAAGATAAGAATCCTACAACTCTCCACTACCACCAGTAGACAGCCTTCAAACGTCTCCCATGGAGCCTGTGAGGTCCAAGCGCAGAGAGAACACCTGTCACACTCCAAGCCTTCCAGCCACACATCAAAAGTAAGAGACCAATGCCTCCTTCTCATCTGGTAGTGAGTTATCTGAATTCAGTGGACTCGCCAGCCCCAGCTTTTAGCAATAGGGTCTGGTATTCTCTGTTTCCTTAAACAGAGAATAGCCCTTTCCAAACCCTGAGGCGCTTTGGTATTCATGAAGAAGGTTGACCTGAAAGGCTGGAGCCTTCCAGCAACCGCCTCTGTAGGCAACTCAGCAGGTTTAAATCTGCAGCCCCACAGTTCTATCACCGGAACAACAAAGGAAACCTGGGTTGTCCCGGAGGTGGGAATGGGGTCGCTAGGTGACAGTCTGAGTAGTACTATGAAGCTCATGCTTGCTTGGTCATGACTTAGCCTTACACATCCTCCTTTGAACTGTCAGAGCAAGGGGGTTGCGTGTCATTTGTCCAAATCGACCTCCCACAAAGCATAATTCCGTTGAAATAGGGGTTCCACGAATGGATCACCTCCCCAACTCTTGCACTCCACGCGTCCTGAGCCCAAAGACCGGTCGTTTCGGAATCGCAGGGCTACTAAGCTACACCTGCAGATAGACATCATGAATCAGGATCGCCCAGCGAGCGCTTCCTGGACTGAGCCGAGAGCTCCAGTGATTTCCTTGGCCTTCCACCGAGCCATTTAAGAAGTGAAATGTGTCGGGTATACGGCCTGCTGGAGCCCACCCTGCGGTCTCTGGGGGCAGGCAATGACCGGGTAGCGTGTCTGCGGATAGTGCACTCGCAACTAGGTCTTGCAGGTCCCCCCATGTTATGCTCTGCGCCAGCCTCGCACCTGAACTGGTGCCAGAACACAATCAAGAGGCTCTCTGATGGGTATGAACCTCTGTACAGACACTGCCAACTCCGCTCCGGAAGGGCGAAGAGGGAGGCCAAGAGGTGGAATGTGGAGCAGGGAGCGGGACACCCTGAAATGCGGCTCCCTCAAGGACTCTGGAAGCTTGAGCCCCAGACGCGGTTGCAGCGCTTCCCATGGCAGCGCTTGCAAACCAAGCCGAGATTGCGAGCTCCGCAAGCAGCAGGGATGAAGGCGCAGGGGACCGCCTCCTGCCCCTGGGTGCACAGCTAAACCGCAGTGTCCCTCTGTTCACGCCCACCACCCCGGGACTCCAACGCCAGGAGAATTGCAGTCCGCCGGAGGCCGCGGTGGGTGACCTAGAGAAGCTGGCAACGAAAGTGGGGGGGGGGGGTCAGGACCCGCGATCGCTGAGCCCCGGGCAGCAGCTCCGGGCGCCCCTGCAAGGCCGCCCGTCGCCGCCAGCACCTACCTCGATCCACTTTTGTGCCTCAGCAAAGGCAGGCTCCGGAGGTGGTTCGGGTTGCAGGGGCTGAAGGGCTTCTAGACCGAGAGCGGGGCAAGCCATCTGCGAAGCCCGGCGAGCACTGGAGCACTTGGCCGCCGGGATGAGCACAGCCGCCTCCGCAGGAGCGCGCTCTCCGCCCCTTCCCGCCCGCCGCGCTATCCCGCCGCCTTCCCCGCCCCCACCCCGCGCAGGTCCCGGAGGACAGCGGCGCGCACTGCCGGAGGACGCCGTGGCCACCTCAGCCTGTGTTGCCCGGCCTGCCGCTCCGTCCCCTCCCCCAGCTAAAAATAACCTGCCAGGAGCGCCGGGCGTCCCTCTCGGCTCACGCAAGGACCGTGGAAGGGACTCGGCTGGCCACTCGGAATGTCCTGCCACAGGCCCAAATCCTATGGGGGGGAGGGGGGGTCAAGATACACCTGGGTGAAGCGGGGCGGGAAAACAGCACTACTGCGGCTGGACTGAAGCAATCGCTAGCACCTGCTGACCCTCCCAGCCACAGACCTGAGGCCAAGAGCCTGGCCCTGCACCCTTAAATATTCAGAAGGCAGTCACCAGATCTTTATGTTAAAAGATCAGGGGACTCCAACCAGCTACTTGGGCCCTAGTCTGTTGACTCAGTCAGTAGAAGATTTATTCAGCTCCCATCATTTGCCAGTCAACAAGCTAGGCACTGGGGACTGACAGATGGAGCTGGAGGCTGAAAGACATGACAACAAACAGAAAATCTCTTAAAATTTGTGCTGGTTCATTTTATGTCAACTTGATGAACACTGGAGTCGTCTGAAATGAGGGGACCTCAATGGGGGGGGGAGCCTCCGCAAAATCTGATCATAGGGCATTTTCTTAATTAGTGATTGACAGTGCACCAGAACACGGGTGCAGCCATTTCTGGAGAAACATGAACAGGCTGTTAAAAACCAACTAGTACTTTTCCTCCTTAACATAGTCATCTCATATCTTAGCATATCTGATTTCCCACTCTTGCCTATTTCCCTAGGCTGGTAGTTCTAGATTCTGTAAGGAAGCAGGCTGAGCAAGCCATGAAGAGCAGGCCAATAAGCAGCATCCTCTGTGGCCTCTGCATCAGCTCCTGCCTCCAGGTTCCTGCCTCACTTGAATTCCTGTCCTTGACTTCCTTCAACAGATGGACTATGGTATAGAAGTGTAAGACAAATAAATGCTTCCTTGGCCAAGTTGCTTTGTTCATAGTGTTTCATCACAGCAGTAGTAACCCTAACTAGGGCACAAATTGAAGATCTTGCCTTCAAGAGATACACATTTAGGCAGGGATATAGCTCAGCTGAAAAGTGCTTACCTAGGATGCATGAGACCCTGGTTTCTGTCCCCAGCACTGATAGTACACATGGCCATGGAAACACAGACATGCAATCACAGTACTCAGAAGGTGGATGGAGGCAGAAGATGAGAAAATCCAAGGTCATCCTTTGCATGCAGTGAACGCAAAGCCAGCCTGGGCTATATGAGACACCCCTCTCTGTATATTTCTCCACTATGTATTCATGATATAGGTATTCCCATGGGGGCACAGACAATAAACATGCAAATCAAAAAGATGTTTGTAAAATGTGTTATCTGCTAAGATATGAGGAGATGACTATGTCAAAGAGGAAAAGTGCTAGTTGGTTTTTAACAGCCTGTTCAAGTTTCTCCAGAAATGGCTGCACCTGTGTTCTGGTGCACTGTCAGCAGGAGGCAAGCATGCTGGCAGAGGCCTAGAGGAGAGAGAAGTAGAGGAAGAAATGGGAAGTTTATTCTGATGTCTCCCTGAGGCCTTGGGGATGGGCAACACTACTCTTAAGCAACAGAGGTCTCCCTCCATGGGTCCTGTCTTCTCTTGTCCCATCCCTCCCTATACTATCTGATTTCCCGCTCTTGCCTATTTCCTTCCAGTCACCCCTTATTTTTGCTCTGTTACTTCAACAGTGTCTCGGTAAGCTCATTGTATTGTGTGACAAAACTCTTCCTGGGGAGATGAAACACACATGTCTACTCACCCCAGATATAGGTCCTATGACAGATGAGATATAACCCAAAGTCCAACTTGGTAAACCAGTAAGTTTTACTGGGTTTAGTTACAAGGATATGGGTAAGGAGTTGCTAACAGGAGCAACGAGAAATGACCCAAAGCCTACCCCAGCATGGGTGACAGCTCCCAAAGCTGGAAACCTGGAGCATACTGCACAGCCTGCAGGCAGCTCAGCAGGTTGGAGATTGTCCTCTCCAGATGCCTCAGTTGGTCTACACCTCTCCCAGGTAGCTCTATTGGGCTCTTCTTCTCCTTCTCATTCTCCTTCGCCTTCTCCTTCTCTTTCTCCTTCTTCTCCTTCTTCTTCTTGGTTTTTCGAGACAGGGTTTCTCTGTGTAGACCAGGCTGGTCTTGAACTCACAGAGATCCACCTTCCTCTGCCTCCCGAGTGCTGGGATTAAAGTCTGAATTTAGTTTGAGTCCAGTTCTGCCACTACAACACAGAGCAGGCTTGAAATTGCACTGTTCTCTGCTTGGGAGCCAGGTGGCCTACAATGTATAAACTGTAGAAACACATGATTCTTGAGCAATACACATAGGTGACCAACCTAAACTTTATTCTAGCCTTGTCATCATTGAGACAGCCAGAGACCAGAAGGAAGTTAGGGTATAAACTCAGACAGCCCTCATCCAGGCCTGCTACAACAGCATGCCCACCTTCCTTTCCATTCTGTTCAAACTGCCTTACATTTGTGCCTCAGTTTCTTCCTGTCAAGCCAACCAGCAGCATCATGGACAAGAACAAACAAGGTGACTAAAGATGAAAAGACAGACGCTTTTTAGTTCACAGTGCTTAATAGAGGCCAGCTGACCCTTGCATCCTGCCATCCAAAACAGAGGGAAAGGAAGATATGCAAAACACAGATCTTCAAGAAGGCCACTAGAGGGAACAGGCTAAGGGAATGCAGTTTGAAAAGAACCTTGTCTCCAGGAAGAAAGACACCAAGGTAAACACAAGAGCTTATAAAACAGCTCCAATACACTGACAATGAACTGTCGCCATGGACTTCAGTGCATGGTAAGTAGAGGGAAGGAAACAGGTGACCTAGATGACATCTGAATTCAGACTGTCCGTGCCATAGTGCACACATATAATCCAAGCACTGGGGTAGGCGATGGCAGGGGAACTGCAAGTTTCAGACCAGTCTGGGATACATATTGAGGTCAGCCTGGACTACATAGCAAAATCCTACCTGTAAACAACAAAAGGTTTGTGATGCAACTCAGTAGTATGTGGTTAGCATGTTGAAGGCCCTAGGTCAATCCCAGCACAAATAAATAAGTAAATAAAGTCACACAATACATAGTTTATCATATTTGGCTTCTTGAAATCTTTTTAAGATTCATCCCTGGAGTGTTACAGCATGTATCAATGTGTCCGTATTTTATCATTTTTTTTTTAATTCAAGAGTTGTAATCTCACTATGTCCTTCAGATGAGTTTGATAATGCTATTACTTCAGTCCCCTTAGTAACTGGACCTACAGGTAATGCAGACCATCACGACCACGCTCCATTCCTTTTTATTACTAAATCTTTTGACATTGTATTAATATCCATTCATTAGTTGGACATTTGGGTTGCTTTCACTTTGGGGTTGCTGTGAATAATGTTATTAAAAATATCCATGTGCATGTTTGTATAGAAATATGTTTTCTCTTGTGTACTTGCCAAGATAAGTTTATGTTTAGCTTGTTGACAAACTACCAGGCAATTCTCCTTTGCATCCACACTATTTTATATTCCTACCAGCATTGCATGAGGGTTCCAGTTTTTCCATGTCCTTACCAAACTTAGATTTTTTTTAATTTTTGAGACAGTTTCACCAAGTAACCCTTAAGAGGCCTGGAACTCATCATGCAGAGTAAGCTGGACTCAAAGTCATAGAGATCCATCTGCCTCTGTCTCCTGAGTGCTAGGATTAAAGATACATGCTGCTGCTGTGTGGAACACAGACTTTTGTTGTAACCTTAGCAGTATATATGAAATGGAATTTACGTTTTTTTGTTTAGTTTTGGAGACAGGGTTCCATGTATTCCACACCAGCCTCTACCTCCCTATAAAGTCAAGGAAAACCTTGGACATTGGATGCCCTTGCCTCCATCTCCTGAGCACTCTGATCACAGGTACCACCATGCCTGGTTTATGCATTGCTGGGGATCAAACCCTGGGCTTCACAAAAGCCCAGGACACTTTCTGCCAAGTGAGCCACATCCTCAACCTTTGATTATAATTTTAATTGTATTTCTCTGGGAGCTAGTAACAATGAGTATCTTTTGAAATGAATATTGGCCACTTACATGTCTTCTTGGGAGGAGCATCTATTCCTTTTCTTTCATTGTTTTATTCCTTTCTTTCTCTTTACTGTTTTTGTTGTTTGTTTGTTTTTTAAGTAGATCATTATATAACTCAGTCTGCTCTGATATTTATGGTGATCCTGCCTCAACATCTCAAGTACTGGAATTACAGGTCTGCAACTCAAGGCCTGACTTTTTGTTAGCATTTGTTAATTGAATTTTTTCCCCTTTTATTGTTGAGATATAAACGTTCTTAATATATTCTGGATACAAATCCCTTATCAGGTATATGATTGCAAATATTTCTCTCCCATTCTGTGGGCTGAATTTTTACTTTTAAAATTTTTATTTTTATTGTTTTCTATGTGTGTATATGCATGTGTATATGCACAGTGGTGCCCAAGGAGGACAAAAGGGATGTCAGATCCCTTAGAACTGGAGTTACAGGAGTTTCTGACTTGCCCAGTATGGTGCTGGGATCCAAACTGGTCCTCTAATAGAGTAGTGAAAGTTCTTAACTCCTTGGCCATCTCTAGCCTTAATTTTCACTTTCTTCATGGCATCTGTTGAAGAACAGATGTTTTCCATTTTTGTAGTCTAAAATATCCATTTTCTAATTTTGTTGCTCAGGGTTTTGGTGTCATAACCAAGATATAATAGATTAATGGAAGCTCACAAAAGTTTATGTGTCTTTCAAAACGTTTTATTGTTTTAGCCTTGGTACATCCGTAGTTCTCATTAAAGTGCAGCTCTTAAGGTCAAGCAAACTTAATGGGATAGTCTGGTTCCATTGAGAAGCAAAAAGCAAAGTGTGTTTTCAGGTGTGAAGACCTTATGAGGAAACTGTCTTCATGCAAAACTACAGAGGGAGTCCATGAGCACTGGAAAAGCCAAGTGACTTGGAATGGAGAAGCAAGGAGCCAGCAGAGCATATACACCTACAATCCCAGAACTCAGACATGTAGATGGTGCAGAATTAGGAGTTCAAGGCTGGCTTCTCTTGGCTACCCAGAAAGTTTGAAGCTAACATGAGCTATGAAACCCTGTCTCAAGAAAGGGGCTAGGCCAATCAGCAGAGTCATTAGGCTGCCGTGCACTCAAAAAACAGTTCCACAAGCCTGTTGGGAGGTGCTTAAGCCAATGCCAGCTGGCATAGGAGTCCAGTATTCCAAGAATGGGCCAGCCTTAGTGTTTCTGACATTTTCCGTAACTTGCTAGAAACACTGTGATGTCTCAATGCAGTGTGACAATGATTTCAAGGCAGAACAGCTGCAGCCCTTGGTCTGTGATATTGTTAAGGGGAGCATTTCATGACTTCCACATTTGACCCTGGATTCAGTCCTGTCATTCATTACAATACATTAACTAAAACATTATTTAATCCTTCTGAGTCTTTCTTGAATCCCCATCTGTCCTGCAAGGTCTCAAGTAACTTAGGCTGGCCCAAAACTCACTACACAGCCAAGGAGAACCTTCAACTTGTCATCTTTCTGCTTCCACTCCCCCAGAGCTGAGATTATAGGCATGTGCCACTATGCCTGGTTTAGGCAATGCTTAGGATTGAACCTAGTGTTCTACAAATTGAAATTCATCCTCAACCCCTAGTTTCAGTTTTGAAATAGGGTTTTACATGATCCAAGCTGTAGTCCAACTCATTATGTAGCTGAGATGAACTTTGAACTTGTGATCCTCCTGCCTCCATCTCCCAAGTGCCAGAATTGCAGTTTGGTACGGCCAGGCCAGTGTACACAATGCTAAGGATTGAATCCAGAGCTCCAGCTCCAGCTCCAGCCCTAAGTCTCAATTTTATTCATAAAGCACTTATGTTCTTTGATGCCACTCAAAAATAAATGATTGATAATAAATATGATAGCATTATATATTAAGATAGGTATAACTAACAGAATGGTTAGTTTTTAATTACAAACTTGCCACAAAATGGAATCAGCAGAGAAAAGAGCTTCAATTAAGGAACTGTCTAGATTGGGTTGGCTTTGGGCATGTCTGTGGGGGATTGTATTGATTGTTAGTTGACGTAGGGTGACCCAGTCCATGTGGGCAACACCATCCCCTAGACAGGAGTAACTGCCCTATGTAAGACAGGAGAGAGCTAGATGAAAGCACTGAAAATGCAAGCTGTGTAGATACATTCATTTCCCTCTGCTCTTGACTGTGGATATGATGTAATCTGCTGCTGAAGTTCCTACCTTGACTTCCCTTCAACAATGAGCTGGAATTGTAAGCCAAGTAACCTATTTTCCTCCCTAAGTTGCTTTTGGTAAGGGTGTTTTATCACAGCAACAGAAATAAAACAGAAGAAATACTAGTATATAAAATGAAGCAGATAAGTCAGTTGTCACAAATTTTAAATTCCAGCATGTTCAGTATTTGGAAGACCTATGGTAGGATGGTGAAGACTTGCTGACCCACCAAGCCAATAATTGTCACACCTCCTCCCTGTTACCATAATGTGGTACTTTACACTACAACAAAATAGATCTGAAGGGTCCCGTGGGAACCCTCAAACAACCCAGGCTGTTGTCAAGACTATAGGTTACTCTTCACAAACTGACAAGGACTATTGCTAAAGATAACACCTACACAACTCTTTGAACATGGAGAAGTCCAGCAGGTGCCTACACAGAGCCTTCACACCTATGTGCTAGTATCTTTGGCACGGGAAGATACTCAGCACTGGGTAAACACCAACCCAGCCACAAACCCTTTGATCTACAATGGCGCCCTGCCTGCAGGATATGCTAGTTCAGTGGTGGAACAAAGCTTGTGGGAGTAACCAATCAATAACTGATTTGACTTCAGGCCCACTCACAAGATGGAACCCATACCTAATACTGCTTAGGTGACCAAGAACCAGAAACTAGGTAGCTCTGGAACCTATGGTAAAACTAAATACTATTGTTGTACTCAAAAGACCGTGGCAATGAGATACTTTGCTATATTCATACATAGATCAGTGCCTTGTTCAGCCATCATCAGAGAAGCTTCCTCTTGCAGCAGATGGCAACAAAACAGAGACCACAGCCAGACAGTCTGCAAGGGGTGAGAGACCTTAAAAAACTCTGCCCTAAGTGAGATGTCTTCATCAAATCCTTCCTCTCAGGGCTCAGGAAACCCTGTGGAAGGGGAGACAGAAATATTGTAAGATTCAGAGTGGAGAGGAGGACACCAAGGACACAAGGCTCTCTAAATCAACATTATCAATGAACATATGAATACACAAAGACTAAGGCAGCATGCACAGGGTCTGCACAGGGCCTTTGGGTATATATTATAGTTTCTAGTTTAGTGTTATATTGTTGTTTGTGTGTCGAGACAGGGTTTCCCTGCGTAGTTGTCTTGGCTGTCCTGGAACTTGGGACTCTTCAGTGTAAGAACAAGTAGGTCTCTGTGTCTATATCTGTTTCTTGTGCCTTCTCTTGGGCTCTTCTCCTTCTGTTTGTTTTGTCCTATTCTGGTGTGTTTTTGTTTTGTCATCATACTGTTTTTATCTCATTTTATTAGTATCTCTTAGAAACCTGTTTGTTTTCAAGTGAGGTACAGAAAGGGGATAAATCTGATAAAAGGGAGGATGGGGAGGAACTGGGAGGAGTAGAGGAAGGGGAAACTGTAATCAGGGTATATTGTGTGAGAAATCTCTTTTTTAACTTTCTTTTTATTTGTTCTTTGTGTGTTTCGCATCATGCATCTTGATCCCATTCCTTGCATTTCCCCTGTCCTTGCATATCTGTCACCTGCCCTTGCAAAATAGAATAAAATTAAAGAGAAAAATAGGAAAAAAATGAAAAATCTTATGGCAGCTGTAGTGTGACACAGTGAGCCATGCAGTGAACCCTTTTATTCATATATCTTTCCTTGCCAGTGTTCATTGCAAGGAGGCATTGGTCTGGTTTGAAGCCTTTGATTTCTGCATACTATTGATGCTGGCCCTCACTGGTACTCCTCTTGGATATTCTGTTGTCACCCTGTGCTGTGGAGATCCTGTAGCTTTGGGTCTGCATGACCAGCCCCTTTGTGTGTTCCTGAAGATCATAGCTGGGGTGGGTGTTGGGGTATGCTAACTCATAACCCTGCTTCTGGGCTGGGATCCTTGCAGAGTTGGTCAGCCCTCTAGCTCTTCCCAGTCCCCGCCACCAGGGTGAGCTCTCTAGCATTACCCCAGCTATTTCTTTCACCCTTGCAGCAATGAGCAAGGGGATGGGCCTCTCTGCTTTTACAAACTCAGTGTTGCCTTTCTCACACGTGGACCATCAGGCTCAGCTCTATTGTGTTGTCCCTACAAGTTTCAGGGGCCACTCTACTGAGCGTTGTAGCTGGTGAGGGTCAGGGACAGCTCTCCTGCTCTTAATGGCCTCAGGGCCATCTCTCCCACAGGGGGCGGGAGAGAGTAGCATTTCTCTCCTGCCCATACCACCATATGGCAGGTGAGGGCCTGGGCCAGATCTCCCATGCTCAAGAAAATGATATATATTGGAAGAAAAAAATAGGTTTGTGGACCTTTAAGGAAATTACTAAGAAATGCTCTGACTTCTTCATTGCTTTGATTTTCACTTAAAATTAATTTTTTTTCATAAGAAAAATGTGAGGACAGCAATTTCCTTTCCTAGACTATGACACACTGAATAATTTTCCTACTACAAAACTTCTATAAATATTGTTTATTCCAAATAAAAATGTAATAATATTCACAACTGATCTGTGAAGAGGTGAGCAGAAATTCTCAAGAGACAAAGTGAGGAAACATGGAGACAGCAGTGAGCCCTTGACTGCCCTTTGACAGGTCTGTGGCAATGTCATGGCTCAAAAGCCTCACCCTGGCTTAACTACTAAACCATGATGCTCTGAGCCTGGGAAACAAAAAAATGAACCGTCTGTGACCACGGGTAAACATAAGTCCAATTCACTTTATAGACAGAATATTCATGATCATGGCCCAAGCACCTCCTCCCCACCAGGTGTTTGAGCACATTCCTATAATCCCAGAACCTGGAAGGCTGGGGCAGGGGGACAGCAAGCTCAAAGTCTATGATGTGGCTGCTGAAAATTGTGCCCAGATCCTCTCAAAGAATAATAGATACTTTTAGGAACTGGGTTATCTCTCCAGCCTGAGATTGTGTGTGTGTGTGTGTGTGTGTGTGTGTGTGTGTGTGTGTGTGTGTGTGTGTGTGTAATATATATATTCTTATCACAGTATATTATGATGTTGCGCTGTTGTTAGAGGTGTAGTAGAAACATTCCTTCTCTGAGATTGGCACTCATGGCTTAGCAGTACATGGACAGATGGGCTGGTGGAGGACAAAAACCTTGTAAAATTCAGGAACAAGTAATCTAAACCACTCTACACTGAAGGCCAAATACACTTCCTACAAATAACAGGTGTCTGTGTGTTACCTGTGTGTGACTTAGGTTTTCTCATATGTGTGACAAGTACCTGACAGAAGCAACCAGAGGGAGGAAGAGTTTCTTCTGGCTCATGTTTCAGTTCATCGCGATTGAGAAGGCAGTAGAAACAGGTGGCAGATTTTAGCCAACCTGAAAGCTGTCCTTGAACAACTGGCCCTCCCGCTATCACTTCTGTAATGCAAGGGATCCATGTGTGCAACACCATGACAGCTGATCCATCTCAGTCTGGCCAGCTTTCTGTGTTCAGTCACTATAGTAGTTTCTCACCTTAAATCCTCCCTGGATCAATAGTTCTCCTTGGACCAGTTTGTCACTGATGTTCTTGCGTTTGTTCTGTGCTGCTTTATGCCACTTTTGTCACTGTCAACTGTTAATTCAGCCACAGGGATCTGAGAAATTCTGTGACACACAATTCCCATTTTTTAAAAAAAAATGTACAGTAGAGAAACAAGAGCATACGTCAGCCGTTAGGAGCACTTCTGGATCTTGCAGAGGATTCCTGTTTAGTTCCTAGTACCCACATGATGGTTCTCAATCACCTCATCTATCCTCCCAGGCACCAGGCACCCATACTGTGTGTATGGGTATACCTGCAAGTACTCACACATGAACATAAAAATTGAATAAACAAGTATTTTTTCAAGGATTTTTTTATTCTTTCACATATTACATCCCTACTGCAGCTTTCCCTCCATCTCCTCCCTCCCTTCCCTCCCCTCTCCCAGTCCCTCCACCCACCTACCCTCTTCCACCTTACTCAGACAAGAACAGGATTCCAAGGGACATCAGACAAATAAGGCATAACAAACTACAATAAGACCAGCACATACCATCACATCAAGGCTAAGCAAGGCAACCCAATAGGAGAAATAGGTCCCAAAATCAGGCAAAGGAGTCAGAGATGGCTCCCTACCCCTGGCCCCATGACTTCCATGACCCCCCCTCCCTGACCCCACTATTAGTAATTCCCACAAGAATGCCAAGCCACTCAGCCATAACATATATGTAGAGGACCTAGGTCAGATTCATACACGCTCCCTGATCTCTGCAAGCCCCCATGAATCTCAGACAATTGATTGTGTGGGCCATGTTCTGGTGGTACTCCTGACCCCTCTGGTTCCTACTGCCCTCCCTCTCCCTCCTCCACAGGACTCTTCTAGCTGCACCTAATATTTGACTGTGGGACTTTGCATCTGCTCCCAGCATAGACCACCCATATCATTCTGTTCGACTTCTTTCTACAGCAGATGAATGGCTCAGCTTCTTCTTCTCTCCCATTTCTCTACATACCTGCTCACCATAGTGGTGCCAGCCCACCTGAGCTGATTGGTGGACTGATCATAAATAAATATTTAAAAAGTGTAATATACTGCTTTGCCAAACTAATTTGATTCAGTCATTCATTGTGCAATTTTGGGGACTGAGACAGAGGTCTTGCACAGGCTGGGCAACATCTACCACAGAACAACACTCCCAGCCCTTGTTTTCTGTACTTTTTATTTGAGGCAAGGTCTTGGCACTCAACTGAGTCATGGACCTTGAACTCAAGACACTCCTGGCCCAACCTTCTGAGTAGCTGTGGTGGTTGCAAGCCTGCACTACCAGGCTGCAATCTACAGCCATGCTTGTAGCAAGAGCTTTAGTTTTGACAGAGAGTCATAAGAACCAAGTCCTCCATTTCTAATTTCCCATGTCTACTGATGAAAAAAAAATTCCCAAAGACCAGTTCCTTGTTTCACTTCAACCTTGCTTCTCCTCCTTCTCTAACCCTTACCCTACCCAACCTGGGGAGAGGCACTGAAGGGCGTGGGCATAGATCCACCCAGAGCCTGGTTCACAACCTTTCTGTCACAGCAACTAGTGACAGGCACAGTGGATGGTGCACATATTACTGGAAGTTGTTCCTAAGCCAGACTGGCCAGCAATAACATACCCAATCTGCAAAACTGCAGCCACATAAATACATCCATACTTTATGTAACCCCAACTCAATTTCTCCTCACCCAGATTCCCCAAATACCCACAGCCTTTTCATCACCACAAGGCACGAGGGAAATTATGATAAAAGGAAAGTTTAAGAGGCAAAAGACCACAATAAAATATCTTTTTACAGAGATATATGGCTATTGGAACATTCTGACTGCTCCCTCCCCACAGGGGCATAGAGGACAGCAATTCTGGTAGAAAAGAGGAAACCAATGTTTGGTTAATATACGTCTGGATGACAGACACAAGTGAGTTCAGACTCTGTTCTATGTTTTTGTTCATTTCTTGTGGTTCTGGGGCTCAAACTCAAGGCTTCACACACACACAAAGCAAGTGTCTCACCATGAAGCTAGAGCCCTCAACCCTCCCCTACCTTTAATTCATAAGATAACACAGCTCTCCAAAATAAGTTCTTTACTATTTAACCGAGTAACTGGAAATTCAGAGAAAACCTTTACTTGTAATGTATATTTTATCCTAACAGAAAATCATGTTGAGGGCTGGGGAGATGATTCCACAGGCAAAGCTGTTGCCACACAAGCTGGATGAGCCAAGTTCAGAACCCCAGAATCTGTGTCAAAGCCAGAGTGTCATATCCATCTGCCATGCCAACACTCATAAGGGAAGGGGGGGCATCTCTGGAAGTCCTCGGACCAGCTAGCCTAACACACAGCTGTGAACAAGAGAGAGCCTGCTTCCACTGGGAAGGTGAGACTAACACCCAAGATTTCTCAGGGCCTGGTGGTGGTGTTGCTTGCCTTTAATCCCAGCACTCTGATAGGCACTCTTTGAGTTTGAGGCCAGCCTGGTCTACAGTTTGAGTTCCAGGACAGGCTCCAAAGTTACAGGAAAAAAAAAACCTATCTCGAAAATCCAAAACTAAATAAATAATAAAGATTTTCCTCTGACTTTCACAAGTGTGTGTCTATACACAGACACAAAAGAAGAAAGGAAACCACATTGGTGGCAGCCATGAAGGAAGAGAGTCAAGCTTATTTGAATATTTATTCTTTGTAGCAAGCATAACTAAAATAATACATGCATATATATCGTAGCTTATTTAATAAGGAATATACAGTTTTGTGAAGACAACTAAAGCTTATTAATAATTTTCAGATTTTAGCAACTAAAAATGGTTACACTTTCTCCTGATATTCACTCATTAACCTATTTAAACATGGTTTTCCTCTTACTAACTAAAGTTAAAGTCCTTTATAAGGGGAAAACTAAAGACATATGGCTAGAGCCTTGGGACAGTGTAGCCATTTCTATTGGTATGCAGACTGCAAGCCTGTTTCCTATTCCTTTCGAATGCCAGGCAGTATGTCTGCTTCCTCTGTTCCCATGGAAACCTCAGCCTTGCTGAAGTTCAAGTTAATTTCTTACCGCCATCTGCCTGTGGATCTACAGGGCTTTCTCTCCTACATCATGCAAAGAATGAAGTTATTGGGAGTTTACATCTCTGGCTAATATCTCTTAAAAGAATGAAGTTAACTTGGGAGCTTCCTTGGCTGTTTCTTCAAGAGGTGAGAATGCAAAGCAGATCCAGTTGGACCTCAATACGAATGAATTAGTGGAAGATGAAAGGAATTAAAATGTTGTACGTGAGTGCTTTTAATAAGATGAGGGTCGGCACCAGATAGAGCCTATCAACTGTCCATCATGGATTAGGGCGGGGCTTACAGGGCCCTACCCACACACGTGTACACACACTGAATTGTCAGCTACTGATGGATTCTGGGGGAGAGGAAGCAGTTGTCTTCAGTTGTTTTCAACCTACTGAGGAATCCAGTAGGTTTCATCAGATAGCTGCAAACCCGTGGCCACACAGATGATCCTGAGTAAACCCAGTGGGTCCCCAAAGCATAACAAAGCCTTGAATAAGGAAAGGGAACTTGAAGGCAGGAGGGTGGGGCAATAGGAGTGAGAGGGATATTTAAAAAGGTTAGGGCTTATAATAATCAGAATGTGCTTTATACGAATATGACACTATCAAATAAAATTATCTATAAAAGCTATTTTTTAAAATGAAGCAATATTCAACACAAATGTTAGTTCATACTAGAGGCTGTGAAGACAGCTCCATAGATAAGCTTTCTGTGCAAGTATGAGGCCTCAGTTCAGATCTCCAACACCCCAGTTTACAAATGTGCAGGGTTGAAAAGATGGTTCAGTGGTTAAGAGCACTTGTTCTTGCAAAGGATGGTGGAGTTGGGGGCAAGGACCAGATTTGGCTCCCAGCACCCTTACAGTGTATCACATTGGTCTATAACTTCAGTTCCAGGGAATCCATCTCACCTCTCAAACACCAGGCATACAAATGGTACCCAGACATAATTGTAAGCAAGACACTCATACACATATGGACACGGCAGCCCTGCTGTCACCCCAGCATTGTCCAGGCAGACGCAGAAGATCCCCAGGGCAAGTTAACTACCTAAATTAACTGACTGGGGAGTAATCTTTTTGTACACTATGAAGATGTGTCTCTGTCCAATGTGCCTTCTGGCTGGTTTAACAAAGAGCTAGGCAGGAGAGGATAGGTGGGATTTCTGGGGAGAGAGAGGAACTCTGGGAAGAAGAGAGGTAGAGAAACAACAGGGAGACATGGAGCAAGTTGGATGTACAGAATAGGAGAGACATAAATGCCATGTGGCAGAACATAGATTAATAGGAACAAGTTAATTTAAGTTATAAGAGCTAGTTGGGAACATGCCTAAGCTAAAGACCAAGATTTCAAATGAATAATAAGTCTCTGTGTTGTTATTTGGGGGGGGGGGTTGGGGGAGGCTGACAAGAAAGTCCAACTACAGCTTACATTAAACAAAGTCTAAGTAATGCATCTCCTACTTTTAAGCCATAAAATTGACCACACCTTTCTATATGCTCCTTGAGAATGTTAGCCATATCTTCAATCTGAGGTCATAAACTAATGACCCATGGTTCTGTTCTAGGCTATACACAGGGTTTGGAGCTAGCACGGCACCTTAAAACAATGCTTAAAATGGGTCCCAGCTTGTAGAAATCAGGAACAAAAACTAACAGTAACAACTACTTGGTTTCCATCCCTTCTAGAAGACTTGGAAGAGAAAGCAGCAATGGACTCCTGTTTTGTGGAAGCCAGGGTACAGTGGCAGCTGCCCCTGCCAGGCCCTACAGTTTGCATTTGCTTGCTTCTATCATTATGCACTGTTAGTATCAGCACCATTGACATCCACAATGTGTATCTTAAATTTGTGTCATGTTCACTTTCCAAAAGGTAATACAGAAACTAAAACCCAAACACAGACCACATACTATAAAAGGAGGCTTTCTCCATCTATCTTGACCCACTGGACAGGTTTTCTCTCCAACCACTGGGTCCTGCAGCTGCTTAATGAAATAACCATTCTGAGACTTAATATCAGTTACAATTGTTTAACCAATTGCTTAGGCTTCTTACTGTCCAGCTATCTCTCTTAATTATTAGCCTATTTCTATTAATCTGTGCATCTCCACATGGCCTTGGCTTACCAGAGATGCCCAGCTCCCTTGACTCTCCAGTGGCTATATGACATCTGTCCTTTCTCTTCCTTCTCCCTGCCTCTTGTTCAAAATTCTCACCTAGCTAAATTCTGCCTGTACATTGGATGAAACAGCTTTATTCATCAACCAATAAGAAAAACATATAGTCACAACATACAGAAGAACATCCCCAACAACATACTCTTTCACAGAGCGCAGTCACCCCTCCAAGGAATGTATGTAACTTACATATGTTCTCCTGTGTACTTACAGTCAGCCTTTAATTGCTTGTGTCTAATACTGTGGAACCACTATGTAAAAATAATTTCTCCATTGTTTAAGGACTAATCACAAAGGGGGATGTGTGGAATCTGTACATGTTCCATACATGTGGGGGTCTCTATGGCCACCCAGGCCAGCAGAGTAAACAATTCATGGGGTGCAAGAAGGTAGATCAGTTCAACACAACTCAGTAGCCAGTGTTGGTTCAAACAAAGTAGTTTATTTTAGGCATAAAATACAGTACAATTTGGTGAAAACTTTATTGGTGATAACTCAATCCCCTGTGCAAAATAAAACTTAAAACTCTTTGTAAAGTACATTGACATCATTCATAAAGATGGATACTCAGATTGACTACATGTGGCCCTGTCTATACAGATAGAATCTATAGATAAAGGTATGGGGGAAGATCCATTGTGGCCTCAGCCACACAGATAGCATGGAGGTCACCATGCTATTAACCATGTCCACTCTCAGCCTTCTGGGTGGAACACAGGTTATATGCATCCCTCTCTTTAAAAAAACAATCCTATGTGTTTAACATTCCTGTTTCCAGGGTGCTTATCAGGGAGCCCATGACCTCCATACCTCCAACACATATTGATGCAATTTGTTGAAAATATTCCCCAACTGAGATTTATTGAATAAGAAAATGCAGAAACTAGATACCAAGGGTGGTTCCTGAAGAATATTTTCCCCACCTAATACAGAGTAGCAGAATAGAGGTGAGTCATTTTTGTTTGATTCTACTTAATAGCTTTGCTGGGGAATAATCCTCTTATACATCCTAAAGATTTCCCACCTGAATTGGCTTAATAAAATGCTGATTGGTCAGTAACTAGTCAGGAAGTATAGGTAGGGTGACCAAACTAAAGATGATAGGAAGGAGAAGGACAGAATCAGGAGATGCCAGCCAAATGCAGAAAAAGCAAGATGGGCACATCATACTGAAAAAAGTATGGCAGGGCATAAATAAGGAATACGTATTAACTTAAAATGTAAACGCTAGTTAATAATAAGCCTGAGCTACTGGTCAAGCATTTATAAGTTATATTAAGCCTCTGTGTGTTTATTTGGGAGTTGGTGGTGGGACAGAAACTTCTGCCTAGAAGCTTAGTTAAATTCTATTACTATGATAAGACTCCACAACCAAGGCAACTTATAAGAGAAAGCACCATGGTTATGAAAGGTTATAGTTCATTACCATCATGTTGGAGAGCATGGCAGCAGGCAGACAGGCATGACATTAAAGCAGTATCTGAGAGCTCACATCTTGACCCACAGGCACTAGGCAGAGAAAAAGAAGAGAGACTGGGGGTGGTGCAGGATTTTAAAACCTTACAACCTGCCCCCCAGTGACATGCCTCCTCCAAAGGGGCCATACTTGCCAATAATTCCCAAACTATCCCACCATCTGGGAACCAATAATTCAAATAAATGATCCCAAGGAAACCATTCTCATTCAAACGACTGCACTTAATTTGAATCTTTTGCAGTGTTTTCCTCTGAGGGTAAGTAAAAGAGAAGACAATAGTATGCTGGCATTTCTATTCTCCATCTAGAAAATATTAACTAACAAATGCCATCCACAGTTATGCCCTCCCTACACAGCAGGCACTGTACAGCAGTGCTTCTTAAACTTTGCTCCATTCATGACTTCTCTTTGCCTGAGAAATCTGTTTTGTTTTGTTTTTCAAGATAGGGTTTCTATGTGTAGCTTTGGAGACTGTCCTGGAACTGGCTCTGTAGACCAGGCTGGCCTCATACTTAGAGATCCACCTGCCTCTGCCTCCTGAGTGCTGGAATTCAAGGTGTGTACAACCATTGCCTGGCATCTGAGAAATTTTTAGGCAATTCTGATGGTTTTTTGTTTTGTTTTTGTACTCTTTTAGCTCTTTTCTCTCTGGGGGCCTGCTACCCAGCTCCCAAATAAATCATACACAGAGGCTTAATATTTCTAATAAATACCCCACCTTAGCTTGGCTTGTTTCTAGCCAGCTTTTCTTAAATTATCCTATCTTTTGCCTCTGGGCTTTTACCTTTCTCTATTTCTGCAAATCTTTCTTTACTTCTTACTCTGTAACTTGCTGTGTAGTTGGGTGGCTGGCCCCTTGCTTCCTCCTCTCCTCCTTTTCTTCTGGTCCCACTTTTTCACCTCCTATTTATTCTCTCTGTCTACTAGCCCCACCTATCGTTGCTCCTGCCTTGCTATTGGCTGTTCAGCTCTTTATTAGGACCACCAGGTGTTTTAGACACGCACAGTAACACAGCTTCAGAGAGTTAAACAAATGAAGCATAAACAAAAGTCACACACTTTAAAATAATATTCCCCAACAACCACTTATTAAAGAAAGTATATTTGCATACTAATAATATGGACTTAATGCTTTATATCCAAAGAGCTATCTCAGAGCTTGATATGCAGCTGCATAGCATGCACCAAGCTGGGTTGGATCCTCAGTGCCACATAAAGTGGAGCAAGTCTCTCATCTCAACACTCTGTACCTAGAGACAGAAGATAAGAGGTTTACAGATATTCTCAGTTTTTTAGCAAGTTCTGAGGCAGCCTCGAATATACGAGCACTCATCTAAAGAAAAAGGACACTGCAAACTGTATAGCATCTTTAACCCTTTGCTGTGATTTGATTTTGTGATCAACGCTGAAAATGTCACTTCTCATAAATGTGTAGGAAAGAGAGAGGGAGTGTGTTTATGACCATTAGAAATTGTTAGAAATTCTGAAATCCTGAACCAAATTCTTTTCAAGATTTCTTTTCAGTGAAACTCATTATGAACTCAAACAGCAGTTTGGCAAACCCCACCTTCCAAAGTATTACCGTGCAAAGAGGCACTGCTTGGTACTTCTATGCTGAAGAATGATGACGATAAAATAAAGTCTTTACTTTATTTGACAAATCCAGCAAAACTTTGCAATTCAAACATTCAATAGTTTTGACCCTGGGCAGCATTTGTTGGATTGTTTGCCCTGATGGCTCACACCATGCAAAGTATACAACATCTGTTCAGAACCAAGGCTGCAGTAAGGTCACCCAGGAGAATACTGCCTGGGACCATTCATTACAAGTTCAGAAATCTTTTATATTGTCAAAGATTTACAAGACCCCCACATTCAGTCACATGATCACATAAAAGGAAACCAATAGACTTGCATTCAAGAGTACTCCATGAAGAACTCACTTCAGAGATGTTTGTAGTAGTTACTCCAGTAACACAGAGATCTATCAGCAGCAAGGAATTTATTAAACAAAGTATTAAAATAGAATCATTAATTATGGCCACTCCATACTTACTAACATATACAATGATTATAATAAATAGTTGAAAGGGAGAAATGCAAACTTCTGAGTGATAATCATATTAGCAGGAAATCCTTATAACTATATAGCTAAACACTGATGAAAAACTTCTTTCATGCTATGGACCAGTGCTTTCATAGTAACAGTCTGATTGAGATGCAAGTAGATATCTTAAATCTTCCACTAGACATCTGTATTTTCTAGTACTTTACAATGGACTTGGATTACTTTGCTTTTATCTTTCTTTTTAATTAAGAAAAAACAATATAAAGAGACAGACTATTGACCTAACCTGTAATTCTAGCACTTGGAGGATGGAGGCAGAAATATCAACTCAAGGTCATTCTAGGCTACAAATTAACTGCAAGGCCAGCCTGGGCTACAGGAAATCGTGGTCCAAAAATTCAAATATACATATTTTAAATTTTATGCTGGTTTTAATATATGTATTTTATATGTTATATATATTGAAGTATTACATACAATGCATTGACATATTATATAGTTTTATATGTTAAAACCAGCATAAATAATTAAAAACCAGAATGGTTGAACCACAACCAATAATGAGTGACAAGGGCTTGGAATAGAGGACCAAGATCATTAAGTTCAAGGTTGACAATGTCCTGCATGTATTGCATCATTTCCTCCAACATTCCAGGAAATAATCTAACCATAAAAATGACAGAGTCGTTTTCCTTAGCACACATCAAGAGGCCTTGCATGTTAACATTAGAGCTGATATCTTCACATTTTTTGTTCTCATATAAATGGCTGAAATGAAACCTATTCGCCTTTGTCCATGTTGCCTAAGCAACAAAATCTAAAGTGGCATTTCATTGAGGTGATTAGCCATTTTCTACCCAACATCCCACAATTATCTACAGCATGGCCTCTCCTGTCTTTGTTCAGAGCCAGCCCAGTCCCAAGTGCTCCCAAAGCAAGCTGGTGGCTTGAAAGAAGAGTGGACCTCCTGCAAAGAGGGGACTGAGGCTTGAAACCTCCAGGTGGCACTAATGTCATCACAGGGTATTTTCATATGGATTTATACTAGTTCACAGCAAAAATGACAGAATCACACACAAATAGCTTAGGGCATCTTTTGCCTTAGTTTCATGGGTTTGAGTCCCGAGATTACTGTAAGGAATAATCAGGGGGTGGGGGTTAAAACCACAACAGTTGATTTTCTTTCAGCCCTGACAGGTAAACCCTTCCTTGACACTTTCAGTTTCCTATGGCTTACAAGTTTCTTGACATCAGGGAGCATCACTCCAGCTGAGTTTCCAGCTTCGCGCGGCCACCTCCTGTGTTCTCTGCCTCTCTCCACCTTTATCTTCTGAGAACAGTCATCACTAGCTGATTAGAAACCACCCAAAGTCCAAAATGAAACACATGTATTAAAAAGACAGTGTTTCTGAGACAGGAGGATGGCAAGTTTGGGGCCAGTCTAGACTATATTAGTATAACCCTGTCTCAAACAGAGGAGGAAAAGGAGTGAAGGAAATATGAGGAAAATATGGAGGGGGAGAGAGAGACACTCAGAGAAAGGGCAAAACATTATTTCAAAATAAGGTCATAGGACTAGGGCTTAAGGCTTGCATATCTTTCTTGGGGTCCTACCCAGGTTTCTTCTTAATCACAGCTAACATTCACTGGGAATCGATTCAGCCATCATGCTAAGTAAGCATTTATAAGCACCATCCCAACACAGATACAAAATCTTCCACCCTGCCGTCCCAGCTCCCCTCAACCACCCAAATATCCAGTTCCCATTATTCTCTTTTCCTGCCAGAGGACAAAGCTGTGGCTTTCATGGTGAGGAAGAACTGAGGCGCATCGACAGTCCCCAGTATGACCTGTTTGGCCGCTTTCTCAGACTGCACAGCTCGGCTTACCCTTGGTTCTAACACTGATGTGATCTGCAGGACTTGGTGCCTGCCTAAAGCCAGGCTCGTTTCAAGACACAAGCTTGAAGCTCAGTGATGTTTCAATGCTTCAACATCAATGTCAGGGTTTGCTAATCTTACACAGGTATGCCCTCTTCACACACAGAATTTGAAAGCTTCCTTTCTTCTTCTATGATTTGGGCTATGTTAAATAAATTAGCACCCTTCACAAAAAGCCTTAAAAATAAATGAAAAGGCAAAAGAAATACAATCTCTGCCATTTCCTGTATTATATCAAGTTAGGCTATCATGCATACTGGGTTTGTTTTTTTTTTTTCCTTTTTCAACTTTTTTATAGAAGTTGTTCAAACAGACTACAGAATTGAAAGAATTTAATAACCCTCAAATTCCCACTTCTTGAATTCCACATTACTATTCTGTACAGCTTCATTCTGTAACTATGCATTCATCTATTTTATCCATCCCTGAATCTACTTATGTCTCTCCCTGAATACTTCAGCATGAACATCATTACACCATCACAGAACCTAGGCTGTGTGTGTGTGTGTGTGTGTGTGTGTGTGTGTGTGTGTGTATGTGTGTGTGTGGTGTGGTGTATGCACATAGGTGTAGACAGATATGAACCCCTGTGTGCCCACATGCAAAGGACAAAGGAGGATATCAGGTGTCCAACTCTGTCACTCTGCCTCATTCTCTCCATGAGAAAGGTTCTTTCACTGAACCTGACACTGGGCTTATGGCAAGCAAGCTCAAGAGATCCTCCTGTCTCCGCCTGCCCCAGCACTGGGATAACAGTCATGTGTTGCAACACTCAGCATTCTTTATGGGTGTTGGTATCAAAATTCCAATCCTCACCTGGACTTCAAGTCTCCTGATGATTCCAGCAGGATACATCACACCTGACCAGCTGGCTGACTTGTATAAGTTCTTCATCCGGGAGTATCCAGTGGTGTTCATTGAGGTCCCCTTTGACCAAGACGACTGGGAAGCCTGGCAGACGTTCACCGCTAGTGTGGGCATCCAGATGGTTGGGGATGATCTCACAGTAACCAACCCTAGCAGGATTGCCAAGGCTGTCCGTGAGAAGTCCTGCAACTGCCTCCTGCTCAAAGTCAACCAGATTGGCTCTGTGACCAAGTCTCTGTAGGCATATGCCGGCCCAGTCCAATGGCTGGGGCATCATGGTGTCCCATCGTTCTGGGGAGACTGAAGATACTTTCATCGCCTGCACTAAGCTCAGATGGTGCCGCTCAGATGGTGCCCCTTGCCCATCTGAGCGTCTGGCCAAATACAATCAGATCCTTAGAATCGAGGAAGAGCTGGGCAGCAAGGCCAAGTTTGCTGGCAGATGCTTGAGGAACCCCCTGGTCAAGTAAAGTGTGGGTGGTGATCCCTGGAAAGACCTGCTGCCTAGACCCTGTCCCTGATGTCATCATGGCGGCTCAGGGCAGGCCCAGTGCTTGTCCCTCCCATGCCACGGCTTCCATAGACATCCTTGAAGCCACACCTGACTACTTGGAGCCCTGCTGGAAACCCCAGCTTTGTAATTATGTGATTGGCTGAGTCATTGCTTCTGTTACCTTACTTCCAAGCTAGTGTCTGGAGCCCAGTATAATCTCTAGGGTGGCCACAGGCAAGACCCCCACCCCAGAGGCTCTACATACAAAATAAAAGCCTCCTGGTAAGAGCCTTCAGCTGGGGTAAAAAACAAACAAACAAACAAACAAATAAATAAATAAATAAATAAATAAATAAATATTCCAGTCCTCATGCTGAAGTAGAAAGACTTTGTAACCCACCAAGCCTTCTTTCCAAGCTCTTTGAAGGCAGGTAGATCTTTACCACAAGAGAAGAGAGAGGAGGGAGACTAGTTGAGCATGCCCACTTGGTTTTCCACTTACTAATTAAACCATGCACTTCTCTCGCCACAGGAAGAAGTAGCTGAAGGGTTAGGAGTATGGTAGGCAGGATTGGTCTCCACAAAGAGCCAGGGAAAGAGGAGACTGTATTCCTTTACAATGGTACCCAGAAGGATGTGACAGGTGATTGTCATCCACAGCATCCCAGCAACAGGTCTGCTGCAGTCACCCATTGGATGACTCTAGGCTCTTTGCTTTTCGCAACTGTGTCTGTATCCATCTCTGTTCTCTTGGGTTTTTGTTTTTGCTTTTGTTTTGTTGAGGTTTTTTGAGACAGCATTTCTCTCTGTAGCCTTGGGTGTCCTGGAACTCACCTTGTGAACCAGGCTGGCCTTGAACTCATAGAGATCCACCTTCCTCTGCTTTCTGGGTGCTGAGATTAAAGGTGTGTGCCACTATCATTTCAAACACCTGGCTAAAAAATAACTAAAATTGAATCACAAAGCTCTTTGGGACCAGTCATTGAAGCTCAAGACTAAGTGATTGGCCTGATGTCGATCATGCGTCAACTGTGTTCAAAGAGATAAATCCAATATGGCACAAAGTTAAGGGTACTGAGCCTTACCAGTTTCACCAAGGAAATCCAATGCTATAACTCATTTACACCCATTCTGCTCCCCAAAAATGTCCAGTTTACCCTTAAGATCTGACAGGGAAAAAAGTTCATCTTATTGATGTTACACAGAGAAAATAGCTCTTGCAGATAGTTTCGATTTTGCCACACTTTAGAGCAATGGTTCTCAACCTGTGGGTCACAATCCATTTGGGGGGAGGGGTTGCACACTAGATATTCTGTAAGGCAGATATTTACATTACGATACATAACAGCAGCAAACTTACAGTTATGAGGTTACAACAAAATAATTTTATGGTTGAGGGTCACCACAACATGTGGGACTGTGTTAAAGGGTCACAGCATTAGGAAGGGAGAGAACCACTGCTTTAAAGACAGTAATTTTTTTTAATTTAAAGATTTGTTTAAATTGAATGAGTGGTAAAAGATTATTACTCTCACAGCAAGGAATATTAATAGTATAATTTTTCACCAAGATCAATAAAAATTTTTATTCTTACCTTTCACTGGGCAAAATGAAATTTCTAAGAGTGAATCCAGAAGGCCTGAGGCGCTTGGTAGGAAAGCGAGAAAAAAACTGTTTAACCTCTGTCTCACCTTCTGGCGCATGTTTATTTAAACATCCTGCCAATGTTGATATGATCCACCAAGAATGTAAGCCAGGTTAGGTACAGTTAGATATAATTTATTTACAAATCTGCAGAACTCAGGCTCCTTTTATAACAAATGTTAAGAAAATAAACAGAGTGTCCGAGACCTCAGTCAAACAGTGTCAACCTATAAACTTAAAAACAAAATTGAGACAACTCCAACCCTTAAGCAATGTTGTTTTTCCAGCTCAAATATTTGACCAGTAGTCAAATAAGGAGAGATTATATTGAGATAATACAGCTACAGCATCTCCTGGATCAAAGTCTCTGCCATTTTCTCTAACTTAATCTCAAGAATCATCTGTTACATCAGAATAAAAACAAAACTCACCAACACCCCATTTTCTTTTGTCAAAGCCATGATCTTAGTTTGCAACAGTGTCAGCAGAACAAAGCATTCTAAGATACTTGACTTTCTCAGCACATGGGTTTAAAATCTCAAATGACCTGACTTCTTGGAAGTACCAGAATTCAATGGTTTAAATAGCTGGTGCTTGTGCATTTTTAATGTGCTTTAAAATATAGTAGAGCCTAGTGTGATAGATAGCACTGTAATCCCAGATCACAGGGGACTAAGACCAGAAGACGGAGAGCTCAAGGCTATCCTGGGCAATTAGAAAACCATTCTCAGAAACACACATATACACAAATGGCTCCTCCATGAGATCACTTCAAATCTTCAGTTTATTTCAGATGTTTCATAAATTCTGTGCTGGCCTTCATCCACATGCTTTTGGGGTTAACAATGAGTGTCAGTCTGTCGCAGCCCATGTGCCACTCATGAACCCTTCCCATGCATTCTATTCCTGCTTTGTATCAGCATTGCACAATGGGAAATCCTGCCTGCTAGTCCTCAAGCCTGGGTGGGATTTCCCCATCACCAAACTAGACTGATTCTCTGGCTCCCTGGAGGAGAAGATAGGGGAGTTGGATAGTTGAAACAGAACAGTAAAGTGGTTCTTCTAGGTACCAGGAAATAGCTCCTGACTGCCAAGACTGGAACTCCACAGCCAGACCCCAATCGTATGGAGTCCGACATGCTGTGTGCAGTGCCATAGTCACTGGAGGAATAAGGCTTTGAAAGGGGGAAAAGTCTTGTCTGCAGTACATCCTGTTGAGCACCGAGCAAACACAGAAAGCTTTGTCCCCCGTATATCGTGTGGTAGACAAAGACAGCCAGTCATGATTCTCTTTCCATCTTGGACAAGCAAACCATTCCTTTAAGAGAGAAAAATACATGCAAGATAATAGAAATTGGAATCACTGAGCCCAAACAGAGGGCAATCAGTCCAATCAGCCCTCTGTTTGACTTAGAGAAACTAAGGGAAGTTTCAGAGAAGGATATGGCTGCCCTCCATGATATTTTAAAGCCTGAATGGTATCAGATGAACCCCAAATATTTGCAGTTACCCTTCAGTAAAGTCACTGGTCCTCCCTAGCCTCACACTGCCCCACAACACTTACACCGTGAATCTAGCCAGACATAGAGCCATGAGTGTTCATTCCTCAGCATGCTTGGAGCTAGGGTGTGTGTGTGTGTGTGTGTGTGTGTGTGTGTGTGTGTTTCAGGTCAGGCTTGAAGGCAAGTGCCTTTATCTGCTGAGCCACCTCAATGACCTTTCTATTTAAACACACTGATGACTGTTCTGACCCAATGTTCCCTTTCTTGGTTGAGATACTCTTAGGGCCCTCTGACAGGGCTCTGTCGCAAACAGTATTTGGGAGACACCTAGTTTATTTGCATAAGCACCTCTACCATTCAGGCCACATGAGGGTTTTATTCAGCCTTCCAGACACACGCTTTTTTTTCTTAATAATTTTTTATCTTAGTTATGATATAATTACATCATTTCCTCCTCTTTTCTCCCCACAACCAGTACTGAGTTCAAGCCAACTGAGCCCTACTACACCTATCTAACAAAGAGGTTTAAACTATTTTAATTTGGCTTCTTACAGTGTAGTTCTATCCTTACTTCTTTTAACTGCCACTCTCAGCTCCCTCAAGTTTGGGATGATAATTTGGACAGGTGATATACATTATCGGTACCATTTGCAGACCACAGCAGCTAGAAGTCAAATGACTGGAAGCAATCATTTTGTACGTTTCTCAAAGAGAGAGAGGCATTCTGTAGTCAGCTTTGAATTTCCACAGAACTCCACCCCTGTGCTTTGATCAGGGTAGACACCTAATACATATTTAGGAGGAAAAGTAGGCTAATCTATCTATATGGTCTGCTTCTAATTTTTAAAATATCTGTAATCTATATGATGTGCATGTAGCTGGAAAACAGTTTGAGGGAGTAAGTAGTTCTTTTTCAATTGCCTCACTGCTTAAAGGCAGCTTGATTGAATTATAAGTCACATGCCATACGATCTGCCCATGTGGCGTGTGCAACCGAGCGGCTTCAGTATATTCAGTCCTGTGCCATTACTGTAGCCAGTTTCTGAGTATTCATCACCCTAAAAGGAAACCCTGTTCCTGTTGTCTGTCACTCCTTTCCCTCCCCCAGTTCCTCCATAGCCCAGGCAAACCGTAACTATTTTAGGGTTCTCTGGATTTGCCTATTCTGGCCATTCAGAGTATATAGCCTGACTATACTCACAATACAGTCAGAGTCGTGCAAAATTAGGTCTTATGCACCTGAAGTCTTTCATTTTCCATATTTTCAAAGTTAATCCATCTCTGTTTCATATACCACATCTTCATTCATTTTACTGCCAAATAATATTTCACTGTAGGGGACAGGAAGTCTTTTCGTTCATTCATTCTTTATGAACACGGCTTCTGGGAATATATGTTCTTGTGAAGACATACATTTTCCTATCTCCTGGCTATAAATGCAAGGATAGAACAGTTAGGTCTTACATTTAACCTTTTGAGGGCGGGCCTGCCTGTTCTCCCAACTCCCAACAGCTTTTTCCTAGCCCTACTCCCCTCCACCACCCGTTTCTTTCTCAGAAGCATCAGGTCTTTATTTCCACTTGCCTCAAGAGCAGTCTGTGGCTGGCTAAAAGAAGAAACAAAGAAGAGATCTGACTTTCAAGTCCAAAAGCCTTAGGGGACCAGTGAAGCCTCACACAACAAAGGGGATTAGAGAGACAGACCTCCTTCACTCCACCCTGATCCACCATACAAACCCAAGTTCCCTCCAGGGCTGGAAGGACAATAAGAGGCTGAGCGATGAGACCGGAAAACAGCTGTGTGGCTGCTGGGAGGCAGCTGCTTTATGAAACTGCTAAGTTAGGAAGCCATTCTGTAGACATCCTCATCCCAGCATGGCAAAGGGGAGCCACTGGTTTGGCCATTAAAAATGACACAGAATCAGGTGCGCCTGGTGGAATGAACCAATTGGGTAATTAGTATATCCCTGTATGGATCAACTAAACTGTGACATGGAAGGCTGGGTTGGCAGCTACAGGGACAACTCAGTGACAGCTACAGAGAGAAGACTCTGGGAGATCTGCAACTTAATTCTGTGGAACTACACTGCCTTTTGTAATTTAGATTTTATTTGAGAGGAAAGAGCTGCTTTGTTAACTCCAATTTGATTAAAATCAATTATCCACCAGTCTACCAAATGATAAAAAACTGTCTTCTGGAGCTAGGGAGATGACACGGTGAAGACCTCCATTCAGAATCCAGTCCCCATTCCTGTCCCCACGCCCAGTAGATGCCAGCACTGAGGGTGCAGAGGCAGGTGGATCCAAGACTCACTGGCCAGCCCCCATCTTTTAGAAAGAGCAAGCTTGATGTTCAGTGAAAAGAACCTGTTTCTAAAACATGGGGGCTGGAGAGATAGCTCTGTGGTTAGGATCACTTTCAGCCCTTGCAGAGAACCAAGGTCCAATTGTCAGCACCCACATTGGGCAGCTCACAATTGCCTGAAACTCTAGTTCTAGGAGATCTAACTCTCTATTCTGGCACGCAAGGGCACCTGCACACATGTGATGTGCACACACAATAAATACATCTTTTTTTTCCTTCAAAAAAAAAAAAAGGGGCAGTAGTTTGAATGTAATTGATCCCCATAATCTCATAGGGAGTGGCACTATTAGGAGGTGTGGCTTTGTTGGAGTGGGTATAATCTTGTGGGAGGAAATGTGGTGCTATGTGGCCGGTTTTGAGGTTTTCTATGCTCAGGATACCCAGTGTCTCAGTCAGCTTCCTGTTGCTGGTAAGATGTAGGACTCTGAGCTAATTCTACAGTACAGTACCATGTCTGCCTGCACACCAGCATGCTTTCTGTCATGATGATAATGAACTAAACCTCTGAATGTAAGCCACCACCTCAATGAAATATTTTCCTCTATAAGAGTTGCCATGGTCATGGTGTGTCTTCACAGCAGGAGAAACCCTAAGACAGATGAAGAGCAATAGAGAAAGATACCTAGTCAACCTCTGTCCTAAACATACTTTTAAAAATGTGTTTGTTCTGGAAAAATGAAGAAAGTCATATATTTTAGGTATGCACAGAGATCTGTAGCCACCATATAAAATTTTTAAGGACTATAAAGAAATCAAATATCTAATAAATCTACCAAAAGACACACCCCCTGATTTAAAAAAAAAAAAACTGTGCAGTCAACATAAGGGAAAGCAATTCTAAACTACTGTTAGGATGGGCAGTGGGAACTACCACTGTGGAGAATGGGTGACCCAGTAAAACTGAACAGCCGTGTGTCCTATTGAGATAAGACAGATAGAGGGAAAGTGGCAATCTCAAGGTGGCTAGAGCTGTCTCATAGCAAGCATACTACAAACTTCTAGGATGCACATGGCCAACCAAAATGACCACCAACCATCTTTGGCTCCTTCAAATCATTAGCTTTACAAAATTGCCTGCATCCAGCATGCATCAGGTTCATCATAGGTCCAGAAAAGGTGCTGTAAGTACAGAAACATCCTTGTACTTCCTTTCTTCAATAAATTTGCCCATAAAATCAGGTATCCCAAAACCCAGTAATGTCACTCTCTTCAGACTAACTCCTCCTGAAACTTTTCTGCAGCATAAGTGAAGATGCAGACATCTCCCAAGCAGAGATCTCGGAAGAGACCTCAGGCTGCATTATTATAGCTCTCACTGCTGATGACTCTACAAGCCAACAGCTGCCACCTCAGATGTCCTAAAGAACTTTCCCATGGGTGTGTCACAAAGGTAAGATTTTGCTGTGCCATTTATGTTAGATGCTGAGAAAGCACACTATACATATAAATCCATCACCAGGGACTAGATTAATAAATCGTACCTTGAGAATTCAAAAGCTACTATACTGTACAGATTTTCTCCCCAATGGTTCACAGCCAGCCCTGTTAGCATCATTTGAGAACTTCAGTCCTACCAAACCAGAGCCAGTACTTCAACAAGGTCCTTCCCGGTGGAGAGCATGACTCAACTAGCTGATGTTCTGTGAGGTTGAATGAGAGAAGGGAGGGTGCTATATATCAACCTAAGTGAGGCTTTAAAACATTCAAAGAGAAAAAGTGTAAGTTGTCAAAAGTTGGCGTGGAGGTATATCATTTATAGAAAATTTGAGAACATGCAAAAAAAAGTTCTACAGCCCTCTCAATATTTATAGCATGCAGTCACTACTTCCTTTGAAACAACCACAAGCATCACAGCCTACTGTGTAAAATTTATGTCATTCCCCTTCATAACCTAGCTAGCTCAGCAAAACAGAAGAAACAGGAGCAACAAGAACCTGGACTCCACAGGGGCCTAGTTTAATGGATATGCCACTGTGTCCCTGATGAGGATGCCCATGTGTTCTTCCTGTAAGCACTGAGTGGCTCTCAGATACCCTCTGTGAACAGCTGGGAAGCTGGGAACATAGGCTCAAGTAAGGATAGTACATTTTCTCCCTCACTCCCATGCAGAAAAGTCTAACTGCAGGGTTGGGCAGACACAGACAGAGTGAGTGAGAAATTTCAAAGGTAGATTAACAGGGAGATTTTAAGGTCTGTTGCTCCTTATAAGATTTGAAATCCTTTTTTTCAGTATCACCCTGGGTTCATTATCCATGCCTGTACATTTTCTCCTGAAAAATGGAAAGGGAGAAACTGCCCACCACAGCCAGGTGATCTCTAGCCGAGGGCTCAAGTTTTGACTTTGACCTTCTAATCCCCACAGACATGTCTTTCGATGCCTTGTGAAAAGTGCTTTACTCATCTCATCCATGGTGGATTTCCCCTCAGTACGAAGTCCCTTCCCTTCAGCCTTTATGTGGATTTGTTCCTGAAACAATCACATGTCTCTGAAACTCATGGTGACATTCCTATTTAAACTTTCTGGGTAGACTGACTCCTGAGGTGGGAAACTTAGCTTGTATCTGATTAAGGAGGTGCTCAGAGGACAAAGGATGTTGTTCACCAAATATGACACATCTGTAGCAAAGCACAGGTTCTGAGCTGACACTCAGATCTTAAGGATGGAGGGTAAGAGAGGCAACTCTGGGTGAGGCCATATGCATTGTCTGTTGCTGTAATGAATGGCATGACCAAAATGCAAGTTGGAGACGAAAGGGTTGATCCCATCTTACTGTTTAGAATCCATCCAAGGAATGCAAAGTTTGTGATCCAAAACAGAAACCTGCTGGCAGGAGCTGAAGCAGAGAGCCCTGAGGAATGCTTCCTACTGCTCACTCTCTCCTTCCCCCTAGCTTACTCAATTACCTTTCCTATATTATTCTGGATCCACCTTCCTAGGAGTGGCACTACCGACAGTGGGCTGGGTTCTCCTCCATCAATTGCCAGTGAAGAAAAAGGCCCCATAGACATGCCCACAGGCCAATCTGATGGAAACAATTCCTCAACTGAGGTTCTCCCAAGTGCATCTAGGTTTGTGTCAAGTAGACAAAAACCAACACCAGCACACAAGGCTCCTGGAAACTCTATAATATTGTAATAGGTCCCCAGACCTTAGCAAAGTTGACACCATGCTGGAGGCACCATTCTGACATTAGAATGCAGCAAGTGGGCCCCAACACCTGCAACATGGGAACAATGACCTAATCCATCAAAGACCTGGGTTCCAGGACCCAGAAAAAACCATAAATTCGCTAACCTTGCTTTCTGGCTTCTCTAGTTTTGTTTCTCACTATTCTTGCTAGTCAAAATGTGTCAACCAGGATGTGACTTTTGTGCATAAAAGACAAAATACAGTGATGCTTAGGACCACATGATTTGGGGAAGTTCCCCACCTAACCAATGGCCATCAATACAGCTTTCTAATTAGCTTTAAGAGTGTCCATGTGGTCTCTGGTGGGATTACCTCACAACAATATACATTATATCTTTCTCCACACCTTCTCTTCTTTTAACTGAGATAAATCACTCAATATTCTTGTCTCAAGGTAAGTACACTTGCCTTGAAAAACTACCTTTAACCTCTAAGTGTTGCTTTTATTAGTATTATTAGTTACTTTTCAATGTTCTGTCCAAAGTAAATGACATAGCAACTTAAAGTGGGGGGGGGAGCCCATTTTGGCATGTAGTTTCAGATAGTTGAGTCCACAGTCCTTGCCTCCACTGAGTCTGGGTCCATGGCAGGAGCCATATACCTCATAGTAGACAGGAAGCAAAGCCAACAGTGGAAAGGGCAATGGACCATATATAACCATCAAAGGCTCATCTCGATGACCTGTTTTGTCTAACTAGACTCCACAAGATTTCCAGAACTTCCCCAGGTAGGATGTCCCCACTGGGGACCAATAGCTCAACAAATGATCTGGGACCACAGCTAAGCCACCATGCACCCATCCAGCATTTATGTTTGTGCTAAGGATTCAAACTAAGCCACACGTTTGTACACTCTACCCACTGAGCCATCTCTGCAGCTCCAAGAGAGTCTTTTCAATGGCCTCAACACAAAGAAATAATGCTTGAGGTTGCCCTGATCTGACCATTGCATATTGTATACGTTAATTGAAAAATCAGTCACAATGTATACTTACTATGTAGCAATTAAAATAAAATCACACTTAGAAATAAATTACTTGGAAAGTTATAGAAAGTATGTGTACTGGAAAGAAAAGGTAGCGCCGGCTCAGGAAGGGAAGATGGTTGCAGGATGTGAGGGTCAGTCTTGACTGTTAACTTGATTGGATACGGAATTAACTAAAAAGGCACAGCTCTGGGCAAATCTGGGAGGGTATTTCAGGGAAGGATTAACTAAAGGAGGAAGCCCCATCCCCAGAGGCCACCCAGATATCAAGAGGTCAGGGTGGAGTTGGGGATTGGGAGGGTTTTGCAGCTACTTAACTTGATTACCTGTCTTTTCTTTTTGCTGATGAGCGCATCTATCCCACCATTGCTGCAGCCATCCTGACCAAGCTTCTTTGCCTTCCAATATAAAGGGAAGACCAACAGCTTTCCAGGAAGCTTCTTGGCCTTCAATCTCCCTTGGGTCTGCTAAGTCATCCAGCCTCGTAGGCTGATCAGTGATTGGGTCTTAGGCCCTCCCACCATTGTTGGACTGCCCAGTCCATATCAACCAAACTGTCTAATAAGTCCCCTTACATAATACAAAATGTATGGTATATTATGCAACGTTCATTGTATCCATTCTGTTCCCCTAGAGAAGCCCAATACATTGGTTAAATAACACAGGAGGCTTGGCTCCATTGAGAAGAGGAAATTTAAACAGGCACAAAAGAGGTGAGGAAATTGGCCAAGCAAATGCTTGGGTTAGAATGTTCTAGGCAGAGAGAGCAGCCCCATACAGATTCCTTAGGGCAGGAGAGTGCCTGTTGTAAGAACAGCAGGAGTCACGGTGGCTAGAGTGGGGGAGAAAGTGGCAGCAGACGTAATCAGAGATGCCCAATACATATTTGCCCCATGAGTGTATGAAAAACAAATACTTGTTTTTAAATTTTGCTTTTAAGAACTTTCACATGCCTTGAATATTTTCCCATGGGGGAGAAATCTCCAGGCTCATGCAACCCAGGGTAATCTCAGAATCCTCAAGTGGCAACTCTACAAGGCATTGTTTCCTTTCTTTGGCCATGGGGGTGGGGAGATCATCTGACTGTGTCAAGAGAGGGCCATGTGTCCTCTTAACCAGGAGTCACTGGACCCCTCTCAGAGGAGTCTGAAGCCCAGGAGATAGTCAATTCTGCAGCTCCCACCACAGGCTGTGGTGTTGACAGGCCACTCCACCTTCAAGGCTGAGGCGGTGGGAACCAAAGAGCAGGCATCAATAGAAAGAGGTGTCTAAAGGGTGGAGGAGCCTGTCTCACTCAGCACACCATCAGTTGGTAGTGGAAAGGAAATGGGCTCTTGTGGACAAGCAGTTTTTCCTGCATGGAAAACTCACTCTCCAGGAAGGTGCTAAAAGCCTCATGCTAAAAGTGTGTGGCTGTTGTTTCCAGACGCCAACACAGGACCAACTGTTAGATGTGGGGGCAACTCTCAGTCTCCTCTTTTCTCTTTGTGTGTGTATCTGTGTTGTGGGGTGTGTGTGTGTGTGTGTGTGTGTGTGTGTGTGTGTGTGTGTGTGTGTGTGTATGTCTCTGTGTGTCTGTGTGTCTGTCTGTGTGTCTGTCTGTCTGTGTGTGTGTGTGTCTGTGTTGTGTGTTATGTTCATGAAAACCAAAGGAAGACCACCAATGTCTTCTTCTATCACACCGTGCTTTTCTCACTGAACCTGGACCTAGCATTTTTCACCTGTGCCATCTGGCCAGCAAGTCCTAGCATTCCCCCTCCCTGTCTGCCACCCCACCAGGCACTGGGGCTACAGACACATAGAGTCACACCTGGTTTAGTATTATTATCTTTACATGATTCAGTGGCGCTTGAGGGGAACTCTGGAATTAGTATTTCCTGTTCTTAAAGAGTTCAGTGTTTAGTTGTGCATGTATGTTGCTAGGAGAAGTTCAATTATGCACATAAGTGTAGTGTCCAAGGAGTGTCAAGTTCTCCTAGAGCTAGAGTTAAAGGCAGCTGTGACCCACCAGTCACGAATGCTAGAAACCAAACTCTAATCCTGGACAAGAGTAGTATGAGCCCTTATAACCACTAAGCCATCTGCCCAACCTGGAAATTGAGTTTGGTTTTGTGTTTTCTGTTTGTTTTGGGTTTTGTTTTGAGCTAGGGTCCCACTGTGTACCATCTGCTGGTCTGCCTGGAATTTGTTCTATAGACCAGGCTGGCCTCAAACATCAGACCTCTGCCTGTCCACCTGCTTCTGTCTCCTGGGAACTGAGACACGTTCAGCTTAGGGGAATTGTGTTTTTAACTGTTTTCCAGGAGACTCTAATGAGCAGGGAAATGTATGGACCACTGTAGTTCTGTCCAGATAGTGTGCCTATGTTGATCGGAAGAACTTCTTTTAGTAATGGCATGTGACTCTGTCCTGATGGCATTTCATCAAGTCATGACAAGGTCCTAGACACAGACAGGATGGCTGAGATTTCTGAAGTTGTAGGTCAGGAAGAGCATCACCACAGCAGAGATACCCTTTGGGGGACTTTGTCCATCTTCCCAGATGTCTCATTACACCCACCAGCAAGAACTGTCTAAGATTCATTAGCAGGAGAGCCCTTGGAGATTGCTGAGCCTGCTAGTGGATTATAACAAGAAGACAGGAAGTTTGAGAGTCTAAGAATTTCTAAAGAATGGATGTGGAAATATTATGCTTTGTATTAAAAAATGTCCTCCCATAGGCTTGGGAGTTGGAATGCCTGGTTCCTGGCTTGTAGTCTTTGGGAGCCTTTGGGATAGAAGTCGTGGTTGACAGAAGTGAGGAAGCAGGTAGTTTTTGCTTCCTGGACCACTAAGTGTAAGAAACCACATGGTGAATGCCAGACACCATCAGCTGGGCCAGTCCAGATACAGAGGGGAGAGGAGGGGAGGGGAGGGGAGGGGAGGGGAGGGGAGGGGATGAGAGGGGAGGGGAGGAAAACTTTTCTCTGGGAGCCAGTCAATAAGATGGCTCCCCTCACTATGTTTCCTCAAAAACTCTCCACTTTCATAACTGGTCATGAGAAACTCAATGGCTCTCATCCAGGGTTCTTGGGTCCCTTCTGCTCACTTCTCAAGGAGCCTAGCTGTCCTGTGGTGAGAACACTCAGCAGCCTGTGTGGAGCACTTCGCGGTGAAGATGCCGAGCTCTGCCCTGGGCTAGCATGGAGTCCAAGCCTGCCAACAACACAGGCCCATGGGTGTGGCCCTCCAGCTTGCGGATGACTGTAGCCCTGGCCAGTTCCTTAGCTGCGACCTCAGGAGAGACCCTGAGTAGAGCTACACCCTGCCTTCTCCCAAATTCCTGGCCCACAGAAACCGTGAGGTAATCAGTATTTGTTTTTATCAGCTGCTAAGTTTTGGAGTGATTGTGAGGCAGCGGGCGATAACACAAATGGCGACTCCCAATCTCGACTGTTCTATTTATCTAAATCACATGGGTGTGTTACTACATCTGAATCTCTCTTGCCTCCTTCCTCCATTCCTCCACTACCTCTGAATCTTGAGTACTGGAGTTACAGACATACACATTCCCAGCATATAGACTTTTCTTGGATTGTGTGTGTGTGTGATGCATGCCTGTGTTTAGTGCATGTGCATATGTGCAAATCATAAATTATTACATTCCTGTATACCCACACCCAGATCAGTGGTGGCACACACCTTTAATCCCAGCACTCAGGAGGCAGAGGCAGGCAGATCTCTGTGAGTTCGAGACCAGCCTGGTCTACAAGAGCTAGTTCCAAGACAGCCTCCAAAGCCACAAAGCAACCCTGTCTTGAACAACCAAAAAAAAAAAATAAATAAAAAAAGAACTAAAATATTAATAGACACTCAGAAGCACCTATTTTCCCCTTTCCCACCACCTATCACCTCCTTATCAAAAGCAACCACTATGGCCATAAAATAGCTTTGCTCACTCCTGGAATTTATATGAATAGATGATAATATATACACTCTTTTGTGTTTGGCCTCTTGACCTCATCTCATGGGTAAGATCCATCCATTTTGCTTTATGTGTGACAGATATCTTCTAAGGGCTGGAATATAGCTCAGAATATAGCATAGGTAGAGAACTTGCCTAATCATGAAAATATATGTGTGTGATTATTGAATTATCTTCTTAATTTTAGGAGTTAGTTGTGTATTCTGGTTACATTTTCCAGCTACGTGAGATACACTTTCTTCCCGCATTGTGGTGTCTTCATTGCCTGCATGGGATCATTTAGTGAAAGAAGTACTATGTCTTCATGTAGTCTAATTTATTATTTTCTTTGTGGTCTGAGCTTTCTGTGTCCTGTCAGAGAAATTATCTCTCGCCTCCACCAACGTCATAAAAACATTCTTGCTTCCTCTTAGATGCTCTGCTTTTATAAATTACATATGGAATCAATGTGTATGTGTATTGTGTAACTTAAATGTTAGAGTTCATATTTCCTATGGCACCGCCCCTTTCCTTGCACCTTATTGTTCTTTTGTCATAAGCCTAGTTACATATGTGCTTGATTTCTGGGCTCTCTGTTGTGTTCTGGTCTCTGCCTACCTTTGCAGTGTTCCCATCTTACAGCAATAGTGTCATGGGTCTTTATGGCTTACATGTCCCTAAAGACTGCTTTGGCCTAGATCTCCCTTTTGAATCTTCCTATAAGTTGAAATGATCAATTTCTTAATGGTCATAAAAATCTAAGACTTTTTTGAGGATCGCAACAACTCTATATATCCTTAGGAAAATCCAAGAGCAATACAAATTTTTCCATTCACTTAGGTCGTGATGGTTTTGACAATATGAACTTCAGGTAAGTAGCACCAAGTGACTAGCTTTTGTTTTCTTTTGAAAGAAGTGCAGCTTTACTGGAAAGCCACAAACAGCACAGGGCTCCCACCCAGCCGCCGCTCAGCCTGGCCTAATTAGAACATCACATAGGTCTATCTAAACTAGGGAAATCTGCATTGATCACTATTTAATAAGACTGGATTTGGATTCTGCCAGGTATGCTACTAATATCTCCTCTCGTTCAGGATCCAGTTCAGGTGACCACATCACCCTTAGGTAATTTACATCTTTAAGGAAACAGCTTCCCAGGGGTGGTCAGCATCTTCCCATCTCTCTGAGACACCCCACCTCGGTGGAGTTTCTGTTTCTCTGTGTTTAGGGAGTCCATCTAGTGGAGGGCAGTGGAACAAATGAGAAATCATCCTGATGCCTTTCTGCCAGCTCAGTGGCTGCACATGAATCTACTGACATTTTGACTATTATCTGCTGCCCCAGGCTACGGCCTGGTGGGGCTTCTGGTCCCCCAACATATGCAGATTTAAAGTATGTCTCTATCATTCTATGTATCAGTAAGACTCATAAGTGAGTGAGATAAAACCTGCTAGCTCAGAGAGACTGAGTAGCAACTAGCTACCCTTGCTTTTTGCAGGGCTAGAGACACTGCAAGAGACATATATCCCTTCCCTCATTTCAGAACCAAGAGTGCTCAAACTCTAGTCCCCACCCTTTCCTTCCTGTGCATCTTCTCTATCCAAACTGCTGGCTTCTCTATGAACAATTCTGGTCAGCTAGTCACTGGCTCTGCCCCTTGACTCAAAGTATAACTCTATTGGGCAGTCTCAGGAGTGTCAGAATGCAATTAATGCATCCACAGCATCATCCCTAAGGACACTCCACAGCAGGGGACACAAAACCTGCTCCTCCAGGAAAATGCATGCCTCAGCTTCTCATCTATTTGGACCTCTGTCCAAATGTCCTTTCAAGGCTGTAAGAGGCTTTCTGTAGCCATTTCATCCAAGGCAATGGTTCTCAACCTTCCTAATGCTGTGACCCTTTAACACAGTGCCTCATGTTGTGGTGACCCCCAACCACAAAATTATTTCATTGGTACTTCATAACTATAATTTAGCTACTGTTATTAATTGTAGTGAAAATATCTGATATGCAGGATATCTGATATGTGACCCCCAAGTGGGTTACGACCCACAGGTTGAGAACTGCAGATCTCAAGTGACAACCCTTCATCTAATCTTTTGCCAGCTTTGTTTCCCACAACAGAACTCACTGCAGCTGGCAGGATTTCTCTCATCTGGATGCACACTTGCCTTCTGTCCTCCCAGTGCTGTGTGATCTGTTTAGAGATTGAGGGGTTTCTCAATCCTGCCTGCTATGATAATCTCAGCATTTATAACTGCTCAACATGCCATAGGTGTGCAGTGTTTTTTAATTTCTAATTTCAATTTTGTCTGCTTCATGTCAGGGTCTCACTAGGTAACACAGGCTAGTCTGTAGCCTAGGCTGGCCTTGAACTTAAGGTCTTCTGCTTCTGCCTCCCAACTATTGAGATCATAGCCATCAGCCATCACATCTAGTTTTATATATATATATATATATATATATATATATATATATGTGTGTGTGTGTGTGTGTGTGTGTGTGTGTATTATACATATATTGCACAGACATATATATATATATGTCATTATATAATATATAGTGTATATTACATACAAAGAGGTTTTAATGTTAGGACAAGCCTGAGACAAAAGTATTCATCTCCCTTGACACAGTTGTAGACAGCAAAGTATTTGCCTGAAGAGAAACAAGAGACACATGGTACAAAGAGTAAGAACTGTCTGCGTACTGGCTCTGTCTATCAGCTTTTAGATGCCAGTGAACTTCTTTTTGATGGAATATTACTGCCTATGAGGTGGAGGTGGGTGTGTGGAGGGTTCCTTCCAGAACTGAGAGCATCATATGCGTGTGTGTGTGTGTGTGTGTGTGTGTGTGTGTGTGTGTGTGTGTGTGTGTGTAGAGCCAGGTGTAATGCTGTACATTTTGGCCCTAGCACTCAGGAAACTGAAGCCATAGAACCTTGAGCTTAAGGCCAATCTGGGCTATATATTAAGACTCCATTTCAGTAAACAAACCAGCAAAAACAAAAGGTGACAGTCACTTGTGTAAGCATTTGGAAGTATTTGGTAGATCATGCTGGGTATGGCTGTAACATGATGAGGGCTGGAAAGGCCATTTGAGATTAAACTTGTTGAAATTAGGTCATGGACATGGAAGACAGGAGGTTCATATTTCAAAGGACTTCACTTCTTTTTTAAAGAAGCCTCAACTGTGTAACTATATTTCTTAAGTAGAGATAAAAAGGAAAGAAGGGGGCTGACAAGATGGTTCCTTGGGTAAAGGTGCTTGCTGCCAAGACCAATGACCTGAATTCAATCCCAGGAGCCTACATGGTAAGAGGAAATAATGAACAATTCCAAGTTGTCCTCTGATCTCCACATGTGTGTTGTGGCATGCACATGCCCTTACTCAAACACAAATAAAGCTATTTATTTATTTATTTATTTATTTATTTATTTATTTATTTATTTATTTTTAGGGGAGTAAAATATCCTAAGATTCAGGAGAAATAAGAAACATTAGAGCATTAGTATGGGGGTACTAAGTAATCTTCCTTCATTTCTGCAAATTTAATCTCCTTTTAACCTACAGCCTTTCAAATTAAGGGACCTCAACCCCAATTAAATCTCCACTTTATTCCCATTGCATATGTGTGGCAACGATGTCTAAGTGTAATAAAGCAAGTGCTTCATTGTAAAATAAAATAAAACTATGTATTTCAGTTGGGTGTCTTTTTGGTTGAAAGCAGAAAGCCTCACCCACCTCAAACTGGATTAAAGGGTGGAGTGAGGGGAGATTATTGGCTCCATGTGACTGTAGAATCCAGGAAAAATTGGCCAAGCTTAACTCAAGGACTTAAAACATGACATCAGGATGCAGTCTGCCTATCTCATTGGTGATTTGTTTTCTTGAGATAGGTCTTGCTAAATAGCCCAAGGTGGCCTGGAACTCACTCTGTATCCCAGGCTACCCTTGACTCATGATCCTCATCCACTCTTGGTAATACTGGGGATGAACCCAGGCCCTTGCTCTTGTTCTGAGTTAGATTCAGTCTATTTCATAGTTTCCTCCACTTGGTTTTTCTTAAAGTCTCCCCTGACTCACAACAAAAAGAGCTTCTTAAAGGCAGAGTCACCTTCTTGGAGACAGGTAGTCTTGAATTGGGTCTGATTGTCTCTCATTGGCCTGGCTGAAGGTGCATGACTAAGCCAAACACTGGCTGCTACAGATTACATCATGTCTGATGACTCTATAAGTAGTCACAGGCTCTCCTATGAGTCAGCAAGGCAGTCCTACCTGAAGAAGAGAGTGGATTAGGCTGATTCCACAGAAAATGAAGTCTTAAGATAGAGGAAAGTGGATGCAGAAGGGCAGAAATGACAGGTCAACTGGGCATGGACTTTAAACTCTGGGTCCATGCTCTTTGTCCAAAAGTCAGCTGTCATCTTACAAGACAGAGGCCAGAATCCTGGGGGCTGAGCCTATCTCCTAGTTACTATAGGCAGGTATATTGATATATTCGGGCTTGGAGAAAGAACATCTAAAATAAAACATTCTTCAGTAAGTCTGACTAGGTTGGAGTTTTCTCGGTGTGTGTGTGTGTGTGTGTGTGTGTGTGTGTGTGTGTGTGTGTGTGTGTGTCTGTCTGTCTGTCTGTCTGTGTGTGTGTCTGTCTGTCTCTCTCTCTCAGTGTGTGTCTGTGTGTCTGTGTGTCTGTCGTGTGTGTGTGTGTGTGTGTGTGTGTGTGTATGTGTCTGTGTGCCTCTGTCTCTCTTTCTCTGTGTGTGTGTGTCTGTGTGTCTGTCTGTCTCTGTCTCTCTTTCTCTGTGTGTGTCTGTGTCTGTGTGTGTCTGTCGGCCTTTCTGTGTCTGTGTGTATGTCTGTGTGTCTGTCTGTCTCTCTGTGTCTCTCTCTCTCTCTGTGTGTGTGTGTGTGTCTGTCTCTCTCTGTCTCTGTGTGTGTCTGTTTGTCTCTGTCTCTTTGTCTCTCTCTTTCTCTGTGTGTGTGTGTCTGTGTGTCTGTCTGTCTCTGTCTATCTCTGTCTTTGTCTCTCTCTTTCTCTTTGTGTGTGTGTGTGTGTCTGTCTCTCTTTCTCTTTGTATGTGTGTGTCTGTGTCTGTCTGTCTCTGTCTCTGTGTGTCTGTGTGTGTGTGTCTGTCTGTCTGTCTGTTCTCTGTGTGTGTGTCTGTCTGTCTTTCTGTCTCTCTCTCTCTGTGTCTCTGTGTATGTCTGTGTGTCTGTCTCTGTCTCTCTGTCTCTCTTTCTGTGTGTATGTGTGTGTGTCTGTGTGTCTGTCTGTCTGTGTGTGTGTCTGTGTTTCTGTGTGTCTGTGTGTGTGTGTCTGTCTGTCTGTCTCTCTCTCTCTTTTTGTCTCTGTGTGTGTCTGTGTGTCTGTGTGTCGGTCTGTCTCTGTCTCTGTCTGTGTGTCTGTGTGTCTGTGTCTGTGTGTCTGTCTCTCACTCTCTCTGTGTGTGCCTGTGTCTGTGTGTGTCTGTCTGCCTCTCTGTGTCTGTGTGTGTGTGTGTGTATGTCTGTGTGTCTGTCTATCTCTCTGTGTCTCTGTGTGTGTGTGACTGTGTGTCTGTCTGTCTCTCTCTGTCTCTGTGTGTGTCTGCGTTTCTGTGTGTGTCTGTCTGTCTGTGTGTCTGTCTGTCTGTCTCTCTCTGTCTCTGTCTCTCTTTCTCTCTGTGTATGTGTCTGTGTGTCTGTCTCTGTCTCACTTTCTCGTGTGTGTGTGTGTGTCTGTCTGTGTGTGTGTGTCTGTCTGTCTGTCTCTCTCTGTCTCTGTCTCTCTTTCTCTGTGTGTGTGTGTGTGTGTGTGTTTCTGTGTGTCTGTCTGTCTCTGACTGTGAGTGTGTCCATATCTATATTATGAATGTGCAGAAGTCAGAAAACAACTTTCAGGAGTTGGTTTTCTTCTTCAACCATATGGATTCTAGGAACTAAAGTCACTTTGTCAGGCTTGGTGGTCAAGTGCCCTTAGCAGCTGAGCCACCTCTCTGGCCCAAGTTTTTGTTTGGTTGATTTGCTGGTGTCTCAGTTAGGGTTTATATTGCTGTGAAGACATACTATGGCCACAGTAACTGTTATAAAGGAAAACATTTCATTGAGGGCTGGTTTGCAGTTCAGGGGTTCAGTTCACAGTCATCATGGCAGGAAGCAAGGTGGCATGCAGGCAGACATGGTGCTGGAGAAGTAGCTGAGAATTCTCCCTCCAGATCTGAATGAAGCAGGAAAAGAGAGTAACACTGGGCCTGGCCCACCCACAGTGACACACTTCATCCAACAAGGTCACACCTCCCAATAGTGCCACTCCCTATGAGCCTATGGGGTCATTTTTATTCAAACCAACACATTTTGGGGTTTGTTTGTTTTGAGGGTCTCATTTAGCCCAGGTTGGTCCCCAATTCACTATGCAACCACAGATGACTTTGAACTTCTGGTCCCTTTGCATTTACTTCTTAAGTGTTTCAATTACAGGCACAGTGCTGGGGATCCAACCCATAGCTTCACGTATGCTAGGACATTTTATCAAAATAGCCACATGCCCATCCTTGCTGGATAGACTGCATAGACTAGGCTGGCCTCAGGCTTATGGCAGACTTCCTGCTTTTTCCTCCAGAATGCTGATGTTACAGATGTGTGCTACTACACTGATAAATCTGTCTGGTTATGGGGCAGGGGAATCTTTAAAAAGAAGAAAACCTGGTGTATAGGGAGGAGAGACAAAAATTAGAGAGAAAGATGTGAACTGAAAATGGGTAGAGAGGGCTGGAGAAGACCTGGGCTCAATTCCCAGAAACCACATGGCAGCTCCTAACTGTCTCTAAGTCCAAGATCTGACACCCTCACACAGACATACGTGCAGGCAAAATACCAATAAAAATGAAATAAAAGTGAATAAATTCTTTTTTAAATGGGCAGAGAAAGAGCAGAATTAAGAGAAGCTGAAGCAGTAAAGCCCGGAGTGTAGCAGACACTCTAGCAACCTTCTTCAGACTTTCTTTTCTGACTTAGGCTGGTTCCTTAGCAACCAGGCTGAAGAACGCATTCAGAGGAAAAGAAGCAAGGGATGCAACAACGAACAGAAGTAGCTAAGCAAGGAAGCCCTGAAGCTCATATAGTATCAGAGTCGATCCCACCAAGACACAGGAGCCACCCTTGATCTCTGTACTGTAGCGTGTATGTTTTCCACCAGCCCACCCGCTGCTGGTCTGGAGCGCCGGCCCCAAATAACACGCTGAGACTCTGTATTTGATACAATCCTGTTGGCCAGTTCCCATTATTGTTTATGGGCTAGCTCTGTCTTAATTATTAACCCATTTCTACTTATCTAAGTATTTCCACGTGGTCATCTTATCGGGGAGCCGCCACCAGCATCTTCTTTCTCCAAGCTCTCCATGCTGACTCCTCCTAACCACTTCCTCTTTCATCCTCCTGGTCTCCTAACCCCACCTATCTAGTTTCCTATTGGCCAACAGGGCTTTATTAATTAACCAGTGTGAGAAACATATTTACAGAATAACATCTCCCATCACTGTACCAACCAGGCATGGGAAGGGGTATAGTTTAGTCAAGTGCAACTGTCTGTAGAAAGGAACAGTTGTGAGTTGTTATCAGTCAGCACTCAGCAGCTGAGGGAGGAGGTGTGCAGCTGGGAAGAGGGAGGGTACCAGCAGTATCCATCAGCTGTTTCTGCAACATCTTCCCTAGTAGCACTCCCCATAGAACACTTGCATGAGCTTGCACACAGCACCGATTCCCGTCTATATTAAATACCTGCTCATCTCCACTTGTGTGACATTGAGCCTCTGAGTGTCTACTGTTACATCCCAATCGTATGGCTCCCAATCAACCAACTTCCACACACTTTGTAACTAGTAACCTTTGGCAGGAATGACACTGTGTAGCCTCTAAGGTTAGCTCTTGCAAAGACTCAGAGCTTCAGTTCTTACCTTCTTGGGATGTTCCACCACTCAGTAAGAACACACGATGAGCAGCGATGGAGAGCATAAGGCCTTGAGACCACATGGATAACAGAGCCCAGCTGAGTCCAGACGGCAGCTTCTCCACCAGCTGAGTGGTGCCCTATATGTGAGCCCCAGCAAACCACAGCAGGAAAACTACCTGCCTGACAAAACTGCACAACAATAAATAAACATGACTGTAAGTCTCTATGATATGGGTCATGCTAGCCTAGAACCCATTGAATAGCTCAGGCTGGCCTCGAACTCTCAATCATCCTACCTCACTTTCCTGAGTGCTGCATTATCCATGTGTACCACTATGCCAGGCTCGTTTGCTAGTTCTAATTTATTTTGAGACAAGATCTCATATACTCCTAGGAGCAAATGATCCCCCTGCCAGGTAGGTGGGGATTTCAGGATGTGCTATCATTCCTAAATAAGTATCTGAATTTTCCTCCCTCCCTCCCTCTCTTCCTTTTTATTCTTCTCTCTCTCTCTCTCTCTCTCTCTCTCTCTCTCTCTCTCTCTCTCTCTCTCTCTCTCTCTCTCAATTCTGGGGCTCAGACTTCTGTAGGTCCCCTGCCCTTTGCTCTCTGAATCTCTCCTTACTTCTATTATGACCCTTGCCATGCTTGCTTTGTATGTGTCTGTCCCCTACCCTCAGACCGGAAGCTCCCATAGTGAGTTAGGTTATATTTCTCGTCAAACACCCCTGAACCTAGTTCTGTGTAATGCCTGCTCTTGGTTGGTTATTTGATTGGCTGTGGCATGTTACCAACCAACCATGGGTTTCTTGAGAGCAGGCACCCAATCTTATTTCTCTTTCTTGATGACAGTGTGTGGCAGGTACTTACCAGGTATTTGTTGAATTGGATTAAATGGTGGGAAGTGGAAATTTGAAAGATCACAGAGCAAAGGATAGAAGAGACCAAGTTTAAAATTCCATGAGAGGGTTGCAGAGATGGCTCGGTGGTTAAGTGCCCTGGCTCTCATACAGAGGACCCACGTTTGGTTCCCAGCACCCACATGGCCATTCACAGCTGTCTGTGGTTTCAGCTCCAGGGCACCCAGTGCCTTCTTTAGACTACCTTGGGCACCAGACATGCACATACATAAATGCAGACAAGACACACATGAACTAAAAATAAATATATGGTTTTGTTAGGTTCCATAAGACAGCTAGAGGGGCTAACTCAGTGACAGTCATGACTTCTGGAAATGGAAGGATTCTTAGATCTCTGAACACTTTTTGTTTTGTTAGTTCTCAGTCTATCCCTCTATCTCTCTTTTCATGACAAGGGATAAGTTTTATCTGAGGATGAAGAGAAGTTTTCTTCTCATGTGGTTGGAGGACTGATAACACCAGCGTTCCTTAGACACCTCCCACAAAGGCCTGGCCAGGGCTCCAGGCCTGTAAGACTGGGTTTGAGTGAGGCCTTGCCAAGACGGAATCCAGACCCACGGGAACTAACCCGAGTTATTTCCATGTGTTGTCTTATCTGAGACGATAAAGTAGAGCCAATTTGGGCAAGCCAAGAGCACACCTACCTTGGCTTCTGACCCAGGGGCAGGGCCAAGAGTGATTTTCCCAGGATTCCTACACTATGTTTTTCTTGTTCAAAAAAAAAAAAAAAAAATCAAAATGATTTCCACTTTCAGTCACTTACATCAGGAGTGAAGCTAAGCTAAACTTCTTTGTAAGCATGTGCGTGCGAGGTGTGTGTGTGTGTGTGTGTGTGTGTGTGTGTGTGTGTGTGTGTGTGTGAAGAAGTCTTCAGTTCCCAAATTTATCACCCAGAGTCAGCCAAAGGGCCTGTTTAAACACAGATTGCTGAGCCACACCCCCTAGAGTTTCTGATTGCATCTTTCGCTTGTTCCCAGGTGCAGTTGCAGCAGCAAGTTCAAAGACAACACTGCAAGCTGCTTCTCTCTCTACCAAAATGAACTGAGCCTTTCTGAATCCCTGGTCCAGGCCTAGCACATCAAATGTGGTCAATGTACTGTTAAAAATTGGAATGTTTAAGTTAACTGTCAATTTTAGAAGTGATCATTAAAGCATCCCATTGTAAGACAATAAATGGCAGATCTGGGAGAGAGACTGGGGCAGGAGGGGGCGGTGGGGGGGGCAAGGGGGGCAGCTCGGGGGCTTCAGGCTTTCCTGAACTCAGTTCTCAGTTCTACCGTATGTCCTGCAGTAAATTCTAATGAAGAGTATGATTTGAGGTTCTGGCAACCCAATAGAATACAGAGATACAAATCATTCAAGTCTGTTCCAGAGAAAGAATCCTGCCTGGAGGCAGCTATAATTTACTCTTGGAGTTGTAATTGCTCCATTTCAAGTGATAGAGAAACTTCTCAGAACTTGGGCAGAAAGTGGAATTGACTGGTTTGCAGAAATAAGAATTTGAGAATGGCCAAGCCAGGCAAGAGTGTGGCTATACCCAAGGAACACTAGAACCATGGTTCAAAGCCAAGCGTCACTCCCTTACTCCCTTGATCTTTTTGGGGGGCCTCTCTCTCTACTTGTTTCTGTTACTTGTCACTGTAGATGGGCCTTCTCCATATAGAACAATGTAAGGAAGGACTCAGCTAAACTTAGAATAAGGTAACATAAAGAAAATGACCTCCTGCTGGAAGTTGGTGGCACATGCCTTTAGTCCCAGAAAAGGCAGGCCAATCTCTGTGAGTTCGAGGCCAGCCCTGCCTACAGAGCTAGTTCCAGGACAAAGCAATACAGAGAATTCCTGTCTCAAAAAACCAAAGGAAAAAGAAAGAAAGAAAGAAAGAAAGAAAGAAAGAAAGAAAGAAAGAAAGAAAGAAAGAAAGAAAGGAAGGAAGGAAGGAAGGAAGGAAGGAAGGAAGGAAGGAAGGAAGGAAGGAAGAAAATGACCTCCCAGTGGGTGTCAAAAATACACATCATGATGATGCATTGGGCCAGTCGGTGATACAGTCTATCTTCATTTACTCTATGCAACAGATGTAACAAAAGTAAAACACAGACACTGATAGGTCAGCCCCAGGAAGGAAGTAAGGCTTACAATCAATAGCAAAGGGGCTTCCAGCCTGATATTTCTTCAGATCGTACTCTCAAATGAGGCAAACTGTGAGTGCAAATACTCTCTGAATGGCCATGAATTCCACATCCCCTGACTAAACCTACCAGGGATCCAAAGTACTAGGAACTGAGTGAGCATGGTGGCTCATATTGTTCATCCCCAACCCCAGTACTCAGGAGCATCAGAGCCCAAAGCCTGGCAGGGTCACATAATGAAACCCACTCTCAAAAAGAAAAAGGTATTTGTCTGTACCATGTGTGTGCAAACTTTTTGTCACTGTAACATAACAGCTATTTAGATAACAGTTAATAGTATCATGTCATGTTGTTTTGTATAAGAAACTTGGGTATCCCTAGAGCTTGGTTTCCATGGGGACTCTGGAGACAATCCATCCCTGAAGACACCAAGGGAGAAGTGTATCAGATCTACTCAGTAGAAAATGCCCTTTTCAGGGATATAACATGGTTGTCTTGGATCTCTAGAACAGAGATCCTTCATCTCCATAGAATTAGGAACAGAATGTGCTTTGTTGTGTTAAGACAAGATCTCACTGTGTAGCCATGACTGACCTAGAACTCCCAATATAGACCAGGTTGACCTCAAACTCACAGAGATATGCCTGTCTCGGCCTCCAGCACACTGGGATGAAAGGTGTGCACCACCACACCCAGCAGAAACAGACTATTTTTACCTATTGGCTTGTCATGCTGAAACGTCCTAGGACTTGAGGAATTGCAAAACGATCATCGATGTCATCCAGTGTCTTGTGTAGAAATACTAGTAATTGTCTTATTCAGAACAACGCTTGCATTTTAAGCACTGCAATGTCACTTTCCATTTAAATAAAGGTCCAGGGACAGAGATGCTTCAGAAAAACTCCTAACTAAAGAAATGTTATTATACTGCTTTAATGCTACAGTCTGGAGCTTAGATGTCCTCAAAGTCCGTGTGTCCAGGGCCTAGACTCTAATGTAGCAGTGTCAGAGGTGGCCTTTGGGAGTGGAACATCAGACATGAAAAAAAGATGCCAGAAGAAAGTCCAGTGGAAATTCTTGATATCAGTCAATTTGAAAAAAATAAAAGTGACCTCAGGCATTGTATAAGGAAGGACGTCTTTATAAGGAAGGACGTTAGTTTGTAGTATCTCAGAAGCTAACACAGAGGAGCAGGCCAGGTTTCTGAAGCAACTGTTACTCTTGATTTCAAAGACAATCTTAGTGAATAATTTTTAATGTTTAAATGACTGCTGTCAAAAATCTTCAACATAGATGTGTGTGTATGTATATATATATATATATATATATAATTTTTTTTTTAAGAAAAAAAACTGAGGAGAGGGGCAGTGGTATCACATACCTTTAATCCCAGCAATTGGGAGTCAGAGGCAGGTGGATCTCCTTGAGTTCAAGGCCACCCTGTTCTAAAAATAAAGAGTTCTAGGTCAGGGCCAGGGCTACATAATGAAACTCTTTCTCAAAAGAAAGAAAGAAAGAAAGAAAGAAAGAAAGAAAGAAAGAAAGAAAGAAAGAAAGAAAGAAAGAAAGAAAGAAAGAGAGAGAGAGAGAGAGAGAAAGAAAGAAAGAAAAGAGAGAGAGAGAGAGAAAGAGAGAAAGAAAGAAAGGAGAAAAGAAATAAGGAAAAAGAGAAAAAAGAAAGGTAAGAAAGAAAGAAAGAAAGAGAGAGAGAGAGAGAGAGAGAGAGAGAGAGAGAGAGAGAGAGAGAAATAAAGGAAACCCCACAGCTGCAGTGGCTTGTCGGTGGCATTTCTGAGTGGGGTGGCTGTGGAGGATACAGAAAATGGATCCGGAGAGAAGCAGGCAGCAGGCCAGACATGAGGGTCTGGAATTCCTCACCACATACAAAATGTGAAATATTTCGGTCCCATGAACACAAAGAACATTTCCATAACTGTGTTCAAACAAATGGGATTTCTGTAACCTTCTGCAGCAATGAATAAATCCTGCAGGTCAGATTTCAGTAAATAACTGGGATTCCAAGTCACCTTTCCTGTTTATGTCTCACCAGCCTGGTGTCTCATGATGAAAAGCATATGCAGACAAAGGCTCCAGACTGGGCCGGGGGACCTAAATGACCTCAGCCCTCTCTCTGTAAGAGGTTCCGGCATGAGGAGGTGCAATCAGTTCCTGGAACTTCAACATACTGTTACACCCTTGTATATGGGAGGATGGCGGGAAGGGATGGAGAAGCAACAGACCTTCTTCCTAGTCCAGCCTTCAGTGGCAAGGGAAGCTATCCCTGTGCCTCCAGGATGTGTGGCATTATCTCAGGTATGAGTTCATATTAAAACTCTCTAGAGAGACTTTGGCAAGCTAGATCTAATGTGGTACTCAGTCTTCAACATGATGGGAGGCTGTCTTCTGGCCAGCCCTACATGCTAGTGCAACCTGCCTCTTGCTACCACAATAAAGAATTTACTACAAGTTTCACCTCCATGGACTACTTAACTAGACTAGGGAATCTTTGCTAAGAAATTTGTGGGAAGTGCACAGCCCTATTCTCTCAGGTACCCAACACTCCTGAGATACCACTTTAAAGAGATTTTTACAAGATTTTTCCAAGTATAATTAGGTACCAATTAAAGTTAATATGAGGATGGAAAGGTTCTGCTCAGGTGACATGGCATTCTCCTTGAAAAGGATTAAGCTTTTCTTGGAAAAAGAATGTGGGCAGCATCCAGGAGTAAGGGTGGTCCACAGCTTATGTCAGCATGAGAATAAGCATGGATGTTCTCCAGCCACAAGAAACTGAATTTGGTCAACAGCCTATATAAACCTATTCTACCACAGACTCACCAGAAAGGAACCCAACCCACCCAATTCCTTCATTTCAGCCTGCAAGACCCTGAGCAGACCACCAGCCCATACCACACTGGACTCCTGACCTATATTAGGTACTAATGCATGAGTGTTTGTTTCAAGGGTCACTGGGAGTGTAGATTAAAACTCTGTGCACAGCCTTTTCAGTCTCTTTGTGAGAGTAGTTTATGGGGATTTTTGTTTGGTTGGTTGCTTTTTTTTTTTTTTTTTTTTTTCAAGTCCCATGACCCTTATTGAACCACTGCAAAATATACACATGAATCAAATCATTATATTCTCCCAATAAATGTGTCAGTGCAAATTTAAAACAAAAGCAGAGGGACTGGGCAGGTGGTCCATTCAGTAAAGTGTTTTTCACATACACAGCAGAGTTTGTCCCCTGGAATTCATCTAAAAGGTATGCATAGTGGTGGATGCTTACAATCCCAGCAATGGGGAGGTGGAGGCAGGAGGATTCCTGGGCTTCCGGGCCAGAGCTCTCAGTGTTGTGGAAGATTATTTTAACTGGGCAAAGATGTGTTACATTTGTTTATGCCATAGAATATTACTTTAACTGTGTAAAGGTGTGCTACATTATACCACACACACACACACACACACACACACACACACACACACACACACACACACACAGAAGGTAGAGCTGAGTCTGTGGCTCCATTGCCTGGCATGCACTAAGTTCTGGGTTCAGTTTCCAGTGCTATATAAAACAGGCCATGGTGGCAGTCCTAGTCAAGACCAGCCTGTGTGGGGTGGGGGCAGAAATAAGCCAGACCTAAGACTCCGGACTTCGATTCTAAGAATGCGTTCAGTTTCTGCATGTAAAATCAAAACCAAATAAGAGTGAAGAAGAGAGGAACATTAGCTGCAGCAGGGAGGGGTATGCTTCCTCAAGACCTAACTCTTCAACTTATGGGGTGTTTTTGTTTGTTTGTTTGTTGAGACAGGATCGCAGTATGTAGCTCAGTTTCAAGCCCACAATGGATCCTGTTTCTGTCTCCTGAGCATCGGGGCTGTAGGCTTGTGCCATCACACCCAGCTCTACGAGTGTTGTAAGATTTAATACTCTACAGGTAATTTCAGTATTTCTCAATGTTAATACAGATTTGAATACAAGACTTTACTGGTCCATAAAATTGACTCTGTAAACTCCATCACATTAGAGATAAAAATCTAACTCAGTGGCAGCAGAGGAAACAGCCCATTTACAATTAGCTTTATCGTCTTTTTAAACTTGACATACAGGGTAATGCATCTCATCACAGCGATTGCATACATTCTGTTTCTGTTGCTCCTCCTTCCCCAAGCTCCCTCCCTCATTCGAATTTATTAGTGTTTATATCTATTTTACCATACAATAAATAAAACCTGGCAAAACTAGGAATGGTCCAACAGCAATCCTCAATCCACAGGGTTCGTGTTGGGTAAAATATATCTGGGCAAAGTCACCCAGCCTGAAATCTTGGGTAATATGGAGGCGGTACACATGCTGTTGTTTTTGGCGGCAGCTGCCAGGCTACAAAAGCGCTATAGGTTCTCCTGTACTGGCACCTAGTGGGCATAATGAGCATAGCTTTGAGTGAGTTGTACAGTGTGCTTTGGATACAAATAGTGTATTCAGGTTTAAGGCCCTAAATTTGATGGAGACCTCCAGTTTAGACTTATTCCACATAATGTCTGGCTGTGGATCTCTACATCTATTCCTGTCTGCTGCTGAAGGAAGTGTCTCTGATGATGACTGGATAAGACTCTGATCTGTGAGTACAGCATGGTATCATAAGGAGTCATTTTCTTGGAGGCTATTTGTTTTATGTTTGTTTTTCACCAGAAGTTTTTGGTTTTACCCTAGGTCTATGAACTATCTACTCTCTGGTTCCGGGTAACTCAGACAGTCAAGTGTGTCAAGTGTGGGTTCCTTCTTGTGGAGTGGGCCTTAGGTCAGTTCAGACATGGGTTGGCTACACCTCTGTGTCACCTCTGTAATCCCCTGATCACCCAGCATCACCCTGTATCACCTAGCATCACCCTGTACCATCCAGCATCATCCCTGTATCACCTAGCACCATCCTATCTCTCCCTGTGTCACCCAGCATCATCTCTGCATCATCCTGTAGTGCCATGCAATCACCTCTGAACTCTCCGATAAGATCATCATAGACACAGCCCCTCAACCTTGAACCAGAACTGTGGGTTGAGGCAATTTTCTTTGGTCTGTAACTTTAAAAAAAACAAGAACAAAACCAAAGCAAGGCTGGAGAGACAGTTCAGTGGTTAAAAGCATGTAGTGCCCTTTTAGGGAACCTGCTGAGTCCCCAGCACCCATCTGATGCCCTCCTCTGACCTCTATGGGCACCTGCACTCCTGTGTACACATCTTTACAGACAGATCCAGTCACACATGATTCAAACAAAACAAAACAAGTCTTTTTTTTTTTTTTTTTTAAGAAGGGAAAGTCAATACTCTCAGGAGTGTGAATACCTCTGTGCTCTCCACACCTGGGAGACGAAGTGTGCTGTCTCACCACAGAGAACACTGTTGATGGGTCGGGAGCTATGATTTAGGAACTTTGAGGATTTTTTTAAAAGAGGGTATTCTGTCAAGGAAAAGAGGTCTGGCTTGGGGTCAGAAGATGCTCAGCAAGTAAACGAGCTTGCTATCAATCCCAAAGATCTGAGTTCAATCCCCAGGACCCACAGAATGGAAGGAAGGAACTGACTCCCAAAGTTGCCCTCTGTCCTCCACACACATGCCATGGTGTACATCACACACACACACACACCACACACACACACACACACACACACACACACACACACACACACACACACACACACACGCCATGGTTTACATACATACACACACACACACACACACACACACACAGTACGATTTCAAAATTAGGATAGATAGATTAGATAGATAGATAGATAGATAGATAGATAGATAGATAGATAGATAGATGTTGAATTCCTAATAGGAAACAGTGATAGATATATAATCTGAAAGCATAGGCCTAAAATCCCAACACTCAGGAAGCTGAAGCAGGAGAATGGAGAGTTCAAAGTTGTCCTGTTCAACTTAGTGAAACCTTATCTTTAAAATACACGTATGTATAGAAATGTATACACACACATTTGTATAATCTGATACTGAATTAAAGATATAAAATGTGAACATGACCAAAAAAAAAAATTCCATCAAGTACCTCAAACTACCCCAATCCATATATTTTATACTAGAAGGGAATGTCATCGATCTGATTGCCTTTCTGCTTTAAGACAAGATGTAGCTATGTTGCTCAGGCTAGTCCCAAACCCTTGGCTCAAGCAATGCTCTATCTCAGACTCCACAGCATCTGAAACCAGCATGTGCCACCATGCCCAGTCCTCCACTGTAACAGTTTTAAGTCCCATTGAGATGGTTACTCAAGACATGCTCACAAGGACCAAGTCCTACATATGTTCTTCTTGCACAGTCCTCCTGTGGAGAGGCCCCACCATTCGCATCCTGCAGAATTTTGCATCCTGCAGAAACGAGGCAAGTACCACACTTGACATCAAGCAATCTGACTATGCAAGGAGTTCACACTGGCAAAACCACACCTGTCTCCCAGTGAATGCTAACCTCAGGTGGGAATCAATCAGGCAAACAAAGTAATGACTTAAAGAGATCACACACACTGCTCAAAGAGGGAAAGAAAGTAACCCTGACAAATTCTCCTGCTGAGTCATTACCTACCACGACAGAGCAGACAGGAAATTGGTCCAGATAGGCTGAGGCTTTAGAGAAAATAAAAATAAAGTTCTAAAGCAGTTTCGTAACAGTGCCTGTTGAGAAGAAGATAATACAAGGGCTGGGAGACAGATGGATCAGTCAGTAGGGGATAATTTCTTTCTTCAGTGACTGAGGTGGAAGCCAAATCAAGGCCAAGTTCAATCAACTTAGCATCACTTGTCTGACCTTAACTCAAACTTAAAACTCATCTGTCTAGTATCAGCTCCATGCAGCTAGAGTCATTTGAGTCCCTGTCCTTGTGGATTAGTATTGTCAGCTTGGCAGTTACCTGGGAGATGGCCCTCTGGGCATGCCTCTGGGGACTATCATGGTTGAGTTAAGTGACTGGGAAGACCATGCTGACTGTGAGCAGGATTCTTCCCTGGGCAGGGGATCCTGGATGGCATAAACAGAGAAAGCTAACTGGGCCCCAGCACACTCTCATTGTTCTGTTTGTTGACTGTGGGTGTGATGTGACCAGCTATGTGAAGCTCTGGATGCTTTACCTTCCCCAGCACGATGGAATGTATGCTCCTTGAACTATGACCCAGAATGCCCCTGCTTTCCCCTTAAATTGCTTCCATCAGGGTATTTTAGCCCAACCACAGGAAAGGAAAGGAAGACAGCTGTGTTTTAGTTTTTGCATCAATAGGAGGCTCACAGATGTAAGCACTTCATTCTGAGGAAGAGAGGTAGCTCACACTCAAAAGATGCCTGCAGATGTAAATGTGTTATGTACACACAATAGAATATTATTTGACCATAAGAAAAATAATAAAAATCCTCTTGTTTATAGCAACCTGGGGAGGAATGGATCCCACTATGCTAAATGAAGTAAGCCAGGGACGGACGGACGGACAGACAGACAGACAGACAGACAGACAGACAGACAGACAGACAGACAGACAGACAGACATACTACATGCTCTTGCTGGAAGCTAGAATCAACATCAACTTCATGACAACTGAGTAGGTTGGCCACTAGAGGGTGGGAGGTGGTAAATGGGTATGGGAGAGGGAGGCCGGGAGTTTCGTGGAGAAATAAGTTTCTAGTGTTCCAGGTAGGCAGGGTGACTATACTTTACACCTCACGTATTTTACAGAGCAGTGTGAAGGTTCTCAAGTAAGATAATAAATGTTTAAGGAGATGAAAATGCTAATTGCCCTGGTTTGATGATACTTTCGCATTATATACATACATCAATTATCATATTATCCCCTGGAAAACTGTTATCATGTTGGGTCAAAGCTAAGAGGACTTGTGTGTGTGTGTGTGTGTGTGTGTGTGTGTGTGTGTGTGTGTGTGTGTGTGAGTGTGCGCGCAGAGGTCAGAGGACAACCTGTGGAGTTGGTTGTCTCCTTCTATCATGTGATGTGGGGCCTGGAAATTAAACTCAGTTGTCAGGCTTGGCAAAGCCTTTACCTGTTAAACCACCATGCTGGCCCCAAAATAAGGAATTTTGAAAATGCTATCATTGTAGAAGCTAAAAACCAAAGAAGGTCTATAGATGCAGCTCAGGTGTTGGGGTGCTTGTCCAGCATGAGTGAAGCCCTGGGCTTGAGCCTCAGCATAGCATTAACAATGTGGGGCTACATGTCTACAACCTCAGCATTGAGGAGGTGGAGGCAGGGGGACCAGGGGTCTAGGCTCATCCTAAACGACCCCAGTTCCAGGCCAGCCTGAGCTGTAGGACTGTCTCAAATATAACAGGGGTTGCCAGACAGTGGTGATGTATGCCTTTAATCCCAGCACTCGAGAAGCAGAAGCAGGCAGGTCTCTGAGCTTGAGGCTAGCCTGGTCTACAAAGCAAGTTCCAGGACAGCCAACGCTATGTAGAGAAACCCTGTTCTTAAAAAACAATGAAACAAGCAGGCTAGGGTGGCGCAGTGGATAGTGTTTGCCACTCAAGCATGAGGGTGCAATTCAAAGCCCATGAGCCTTAGTTAGGGTTTCTTTTAATGTGATGGAACATGATGACCAAAAGTGAGTTGAAGAGGAAAGGGTTGATTTCATTTTGCAGCTTGAAAGTCCATCATCCCAAAAAGTCAGGGCAGGAACTCCCAGGCAGGAACTTGGAGGCAGGTGTAATACTGAATCCACAGAGGAGTGCTGTTTACAGGCTTGTGCAGCCTGCTGTTTATACATCCCAGCCCAGGGGTAACACCCACAGAAAGCGGGGCCCTTCCACATCGATCATCAATCAAGAAAATGTGCCATGGGCTTGTCCATGTGCCAATCTGTGGTGGGAACAATGTCTCAGATAGAAATTTCTCGAATTTCCCTCTTCCTAAATGACTCCAGCTTGTGTCAAGCTGACATCAAACTAGCCAGCCCAGCACAGAGCCGGATGCAGCAACACACACTGGAAACTCCAGCATGCTTACAGCAAAATGGGAGGCAAAGGCAGGCACCTCCTGGATGCTTGTGGGCCAGCTCTCCTCAGGTAGCAGTGGCGAACGACAGATTGTGTCAAAGTGCAAAGCGAGGACCAACACCTGAGTTGAACTTAGAGTGGTACACACACCAAAATCACGACGGCAGCTGTGACCCAGGTTATCAGGACTCCTGTCCCCAAAAGATAGGACTCTTCTGGGAATCAGCACAGGTGGCATGAGGCCCTCCCTGTGCCGCACAGAATTCCTGTAAGTAGAACAGAGAGCTGCAGAACAAATGGCCATGTTTAGTCTGTTTTCCTTGGAATGGGTACTTTTTAAAAGATAGAAGAGCTCCTAGGAAGGAATTACTGAAAAGCAAAGATGCTCATGTTGATTGTAGTATGTCAGCTATAGGAACTACCTGAGACAGTGCCCAATATGTTCCTATCGATGCAGATGATTGATAGGAGACAAAGCCTCCTGGCTTAAGAATTCTAAGTTGTGATCTGTCATCCCAAGGCCACTCCAGCTGTGGTCTTTACCTACAGACTTTCCTCAGCTTCAGCCAAGTGACAGATTCCAGTAGGAAAATCTATGAGTCAAGTTGACAGTACTCTTATATGACACCATGAAAGTGGCATTTAACCACTGTGCCCTTGAAGCCCAAAGCTCCTAAGTCAATTATCAGGAAAACATTAGACAAACCCGAATCAGGACTGGGGAGATGAGTGAAGCACCTGCTGAGGAACTTCGATGTTTGATCCCCGGAATCCACATAAAACCCAGATGCAATAGTGTGAATTCGTAATCTTGGCACTCCTGCAGGGAGGTGGAGGCAACACAATCGGCCCAGTGTGAGCCCAGCAACAGTAACCAGAGACCCTGCTTCCAACATGGGGCAAGAATTGAATTCTGAAAGGCTGTCCTCTGGTCTCCACGTGTTCACTGTGACATCACACACACACACACACACACACACACACACACACACACAGACAAAGAGAGAGACAGAGAGACAGAGAGAGAGTGACAGAGACACACAAAGAAACACAGACACACTCAGAGGGACACAGACACACATACACATAGACACACACACAGACACATAGACACACACACACAAAAAAAGAAACACACAAAGAGACACACACAATATTAAGGGGGAAAAAAAATCTGGAATCAAGGGATAACTTGCAAACTGTTCATTCAACTATGCTCAAATCAATCCAGGTCATCAAAACAAGTGAGGCTGGAGCAAAGGACACAGTCAAAAAGAGCATGTTAACACGTGACCCTGAACTGAGACATGATGTTCAGCACACACGAAGGAAATGGCAGACTAGGGACTTCAGCTAAGAGTGTAGCCAGGATAATGTGATACCAGCGTAAAACAATGATACAGAAAGCCAGCGTAAAACAATCAATGATACAGAAAAGTTCATGTGGGTTTTACTGAAATTTTTCTTAAAATGGCCTATTCATATTTTCTTTTTAAGACTAAGTCTCTCTCCATAGCCTAGGCCAGCCTGAAGACTTGTGGCAATCCTCCTGCTTCAGCCTAGTGCTAGGATTACAGGCTTGAGTTACCACACCCAGCCTACACTGAACTTTAGTTCCTACAGGTGTGTATAGGGTCTATACGTGCACGGAAATAAAAAGTGTGGCCTCAACACTAAGCCAATACTATTTTATGGTACTTTTCTTACCTGCCACTAGATGAAAGACATTTGTCTATCACTCGTCAAGACAATATGAGAGGCCGGGCTGGGGACATGAATATAAGGAAACATAAAAACCAGCCGATTCTCTCTTTTACCAGCAGAAAAGTTTTATTGTTCCTTTTAAGGACAGACAAACCACACCCAAAGCCTTAACTTACAGACATAAACCAAACAAGCCATAGATGTTAGGATATGAGACACAGCAGGGGAAATGCTTCGCCTCTGAGGTTCACACTGGCGCGGCTGTGACAGCTCCCTGGTGGCCTGGGAAGGGTGGAGGTGATGGGGCTGTGGTTCTAAGTGCTAAAGCTGCAGGTCAAGGGCAGGGCTGCGCAAAGGGCCTGCCCAGGGGAAGGAGAGCGGCTGGTTTTCTCGCCCAGGACTTAGGCGGCTTTGCATAGGGCCACTGCAGAGAAGCGGACTTCTCCCTGCTCGCGCTCAGTGAATTCTCTGCAGACCTTGGCCGCATCCTGGAAAGGAGGGATGACATGAATAAGCTTACAGTGCCTGCTGGAGATGGGAATTTCAAAGAGAAAGTGCTTCCAAGCCTAGTTGAGCAGTTTATCCTCATCAACTTTAAAGGAGGAAAGCAATGGGAAAAATTCCAGGTACTGGGACTCTGCACCACAGGCTTGACTTTAACTCACACTCCCCCAGTACAAATGACTCCACGTTCTTGTGCTTGGTTTGGTATGACCTAATTCACTAGTGCTGTGAGGTGACAAAAGCTTTGCTGTTCTCCAGCCTGGTCCTCTATAAAGAAGGGTCGCAATATAAGGTGGCCAAGAACCACGGTTCAAACCACTGTTGAATTCACAGAAAATTGGGCATTAATTGCTGTGTCATCTTGGAGAAAGGGGCAAAGAGTCTCAGTTCCTGCATCATTAAAGGGACTCAACAGAAGGTAGAACTCGCTTAGGGAATCACCCAGCCCAGGAGCCAGCAACTGCAGCCTACAGGCCAAACCCAGCTTCTTGCCAGTTTGGTGAACAAACCTTAGGCAGACACAGACATGTCCGTTTAGGTACCGTCTAGCAGAGCTTAGAGCTGCAGAAGCAGCCCTGGGCACTTGTCACAGAGCCACACATCACAAAAAGCCCCATTATTTCATCACAGAGCCATACTTTGTCACAGAGCCACATATCTCACAAAGCCCCCTTACTTCCTATCTGATTCCTCACGGAAAACCTTTGCTGACCCCCAATGTGTGCACACCAAGTGCTGATCAAAGATTAGCTGTTGTTGCTACTACAAATAAACTCATTCCTTTTATTTAAAGTCATGTGTTTTGTCCTAAGACATTCCTTTGTGACAGCATTAAAATTCTAATCTAAAGACTCATTTTTAGGTCAAAAAGGCCTAGAACAGTTCAGAATTGAGTTTTTCAATAATCACTTCTAGCAGGACAGATGCACAGTCCTCCTGAATCTTAAAGATTTAATTCTTAAAAAAAAAAAAAAAAAAAAAAAATTAAGTGTATGGGTACGATGCCTGCATAAGTATCTAGGTACCACTCGAATGCCTGGTGCCTGCAGAGGCAAGGAAAGCTCCCCTGGAAATGGAGTTATGGATGATTGTGAGCCGCCACATGGAGGTAGGAATCAAACCCAGATGCTCTGCAAATGTGTCAGATCTCTTGTATGCTGTCATCTCTCCAGCCCTTTAGTTGTGGGTATATATATGTGTGGATTTGTGCATGTTTGTGGATGCCCTAAAGCCTGAATCACAGGTGGTTGTGAGCTGCCTGGGTGATAGGTATTGGGAACTAAACTTGGGATTCTCTGCAAGAATAGTACACACTCTTAATGGTTGAACCACCTCTCTAACCAAGTGATCCAGAATCCCCTGCTTTCCAATATCAGTAGACCACATGAGAAGAAAAATATATATATAATTTACCTAGCCAAATTTTGTTTAATATATATATACATATCCAGCAAGGCTGACCCATACCCTGAAGCCTTGGAGGATTAGGGAAGGTAGAGAAAACTGATATTCCCCTCTTCAGTGATGGTGTAATCTGACAAGGAAACAATAGCTACCTTAATCCCACACTAAAGCCGAGCAACGGCTTTCGGGCCAATTCTAACTGAAGATGGCACGCGAAACAGATTAGTCAGGCCTTCTTTGAAGGATCCTGTTGAAAACCACCTGCTATAAAACGAGGCAGATAGAATGACTAAAGTGATCTTTAAGCCTTAAAGGAATGCTATTAGCCAACACAACTGATGCCGCCATTCTGAATGGCAGCACAATGCACAGAAGTAGCTGTCTGCAATGGAGGAAGACACATTCCAGGGATTACCTGCAGCAGAGAGTCCTCTGAGCTGGCGCCATGGTTCACTGGAAAGGGCATTCGCCCATCTAGAACAAAGAAGCCAGGCACGTCAGCTTTCCCTACACAATTTCAGACTGTGGCAGCTGCCCAACCCACAAGGAGTTTTAGAGTCTTCTAAAGGTGCTGCCATTCCAATGAGGGAAACCTGCTCTGAAAGCAACAGGACGCAATGAGGTTCGAGCGCTCCTGGACAATCACGGACAATCCTAGTCTACAGTTCAGGTCACACAGGCCTGACCCAGCTATCCTGATAGGGAACTGACCCCCATGTTTTGGATAAAACAACGTCAGTCCGTCCTGCAGGAAAGAGTGGTCTGGGTTTCCAACAGCTGATGTCCCTGTCTCCTTTGCTCTTAGGAGTTTAAGTCTGAGATGATGCAGCTGCAAGCCTTTTCCACTAAAATAGAAGGGAGGAATTTTACAAGGTGGATATTCCTTTTAATTTCCATAAATAGAAGTGATGCCCAACAGATCCAAATTCACTTTACAACCTGGGAATGGTGGTGCACGCCTTTAATTCCAACATTCTGGGAGCAGGGCAGAGGTGGACTCATCTCTGTGAGTTCGAGGCCAGTTTGGTCTACATAGTGAGTTACAGGACTTCCAGGGGTATGTAAAGAGATCCTGTTTTAAACACTCTTACCAAATGCATTTTACAGAGCATTTGCTGTAATATCATAGAAGGTCATACTCAGGCACTGATCCTTGTGTGAAATGGATGACATTAGGGGACACTGTGAGTGAGTGGGGTGAGGGAGTGCTGTGAATCCCTACAATTGATGTCAATCTGATTTACCCTCCTCATTGGCTTGTCACTGAAGCCATTCACTGGGCATTTTTAGTTGCCCGGGGAGAGCCAACTGGGTGTGACAGAGGACTAAATGATCCCGTAGGAATACACAGTTAAGGCTTCATAAACCACTGCCTACATTCTGCCAGAAAGTCACATACCAATGCTGTCTGTAAGAGAGATTAAGCCTGAACAAATACAGGATATTCTACTGGATTTCAGAATGGAGCAATACATACCAAGTTCATAGAGGTGGCCATCCACATTGTTGAACAGAATAAAGTGAAAATTCACTTTGTCATCTACCTGAAGAAGAGTCAAGAAAAAATAAGATTAATGAGGTAGCAGATGAACATTCTCTTACTCTCCAAGTGGAACAGACTTCATTTAAATCTATGAAGGCAGAAATGCTGGAATGGTCGGGGAAGCATTACAGCCCTGTTCACTCTGTGCTTTTAGTGGGAAGGAGATCAGGCCTAGGGAAGAGTTATCTTGCCTAAGTCCAGCAGAGACAACTGTGCCAATGCAAGTCCCGGCTTCCAAGTTAAATTTTGTATTAGAATTTAGAAGGCCTCTTCACACACTGTGGCTTATTTAATTTTCAGTGCTAGAGCTGAATGGACCACTGAATTATTCTACCTGCCAAGTAGATTTCTCAAACTATTTGAGGCAAACAGATCAAGTCTGGGTGTTATAAGGAGGACTTTCTGGGTGGTCATTGCATTGCTGTAAGTGATTCCTGTAAATATTCCACAAGGAACAGAGGGGGTGGGTGGGGTGGGGTGAGCCTGGCTCAGGTCTGTTAGTTGCATTGGTATTTACCCGACACTGGCCCTCCTGGGCCACAGAGTCATGGGCTGCCTGGATGGCCTGCAGAAGAGTAGAGAAAGCCATTAGGGGAAGCTATTAGCATGGGGTGCAGCCCTTGGAGCTATTGAAAGGTGATACTACAGGAGCACTTTCTACCTCGTTCTTCTCAAAGCATTTGGCTCTGTCTTCAGGGGACATCTTCTCTGTTTCAGACAGAAACTGTTTCAGGACTGATCCATCCTCTTAAAAAGAAAGTGTACACATTAGCATAGACCAGACGATGTAAGAAGGTACACGTGTATTGGCCACTTCGGCTTACACAGCAGGCCCTAGGAACCACCTCAGTCTATACATGGCCTCAGGGGTGTGGGTAGCTGCTCCTTTACAGAGCACCCCAACCACTCCTTGCTGCTACAATCAAACCAGACAGGCTGGCCGGCTCTTCCAGTGTGCATGTTCTTTCTTTCTCCTGGTCCCTGTCACCCCAGTCCTGCCCCACTCCTGTCTCAAATCTCACCACCTCCTCACAGCACCCATGTACCTGAATCATGCATTTGTGGGATCCTAGTCCCTTAAAAGCAGAGCCCGCTGTGTCTGTGGCTGACTCTGATTCACTTCCCAATTCAAATGGAGCATCCATTTTATATATTTGGTGACACAATAATACTCTAATCTAGTAACAGTTTCAAAAACCCAGATTTTCATTTCAGAGTGGCAAAGGGAATATAGAATGCCATTCACATAAAGGTCTTAGGAATGTGAAACCCTAAAGTCCTGTGCTCTCTGGCTTAGAGCCCAGTGAAGTCGCCTTTGATATCGGCACTGCCACTGCTTGGTAGAGTTAAGTACAGGAGGCAGGAGACCCAGCTACAAGAACGATTCCAAACGACCTCGGTTCCAACTGTCAGCTCTAGATTTAGCAGATTCGGTTAATGCGGATCATTTAGAAACCTGGAGAGCCTGAGGGTGGGCTCCATAGTACATCACTTGACTAGCCCTGGACTTGATCCCCATCACTGACAAAAAGAAAACCAAAACCTGGAATTGACGGGGATCGTCCAACTCCACAAGAAGGATTGAGGCAAATGAACTCATGGAGCTTGGCTCTACCATGGTTCTAACATTCCAGAATCACCCTGATCTCAGGAACAGACTCCAGATGTAAAGCAAGGCTTCATAGAGGAAGCAAAACGGACCAAGATACAACTTCCTAATACAGCTTCATCACATCCATATTTGAAAAGGAACTTCTAGACCTAGGTACGTATGGGCAAGCCAGCATTTTAGTTTAAAAAGTATACAAGGGTGCTTTTTAATTCAAGCATCGTAGTGAAAATATTTTTATATGCATGCATGTGTGTGGGATCAACCCCAGGGCCTTGTATTGACAACCAACTAATGAGCTATACTTTGTTTGTTTGTGTTTTTGGACACAGGTCTGTCAGTGGCCTTTAATAGCCTCAAGTGACCCTCCTCCTGCCTCAGTGTCCTGAGTGGCTGGGTCTATATTTGATCTGCAGAAGCACAAATGCTGAGGATATTCAATTTATAGCCATCTGCAGCCATTCAAAATTAGGAGATGGCAATTACTATTGTTCCTTTTCAGAAATAGTCTTCATCAACCCCAGCCGCACCCACCTACTTCCACCATAGCAGTGATAGCTTTCAGCTACAAAGTTAGAGACCACACAGCTCTCAAAGCCTGAAAGCTTTACTCTCTGGCATTTTCTGGGCCTAAATCACATATAATATCTGTGTGAATGTAACATTTTCTGGCTGACTCTTGTTCCTCTCAGAAGCTTCAGGGCTCAGACTTCTTTCCCGACATCCCATTCAGCATCCGCTGGAGAAGGGCGGAAACCCTCTACCTCACTTTGCTCTTAACAGTGTCCCTCAAGGTTTCAGACTACTGCTATGTCTTCCTGTGTCAGGGACTCTCAGCTGTTCTGGTTCCTCTGACAATTAGGAGAAGCAGAACCACCGCAGATGGGCGGGCCCTACTGATCATGTCTTCTGGCTATCACCTTTAATGCCTTACAATTTGGGGAATTAAAAAAAGTGCATATGAGAATAGCTACATTAGCTGGCTCTCCTTTCCTTAGCTTTCCTTTCCCCACAAAGCTGTGAGCTGCAGGGGAAGCTCACTGGGAAGGGGATGCAGCCCAAACTTAGATAATTAGTTTCCTCCCCACAGAAGAGAAACTGCAAACTCCATGCACGAGACTGCATCTGGGTGAGAAGTCTGACTGAATAGGCTTCAAACAACTAAGGACTGGTGTGGAGGCACACACCTGCAAGCCCCAGCAGGAAGCTGAGGTAAGAGGGTCACCTTGAGTTCATGGCCAGCCAGGGTAGCCAGAGTTACAGAGTGAGATTCTGTCTGTCTCCTCATGTGTGTTTATTTTATATACTGCTGAAATAAACTAACTGTTAAACTATAAACTTTTTGAACCCCACATCTCAGCTGGATGTCAAGTTTGGTTCACCCCTCAAACCTACATCAAATGGAAGGAGAGGACCCCACAAAGCTATATATCCCCTAACCCCCATAGGCATGCTGTGACACACACCCACACCAATAGAAAATAACATTTAAAAATTAGCAGATGACCAAATTATTAAACCACAAATACCAAATTCCAGCTTGTCTTGATTATTGGCCACTGCGTGGATCAGCCCAATGGTACCACAGGAGTTCCCGATGGTCTGCTTCATGAAGTACACTTTAGGACTAACTTCTTGTCCCTTTAGTTCCTCGATTTGTTTTTTCCTGAAGTTCTCATGCTGTGAATCAAAGAGGGGGATGGGAGGGTTATTATCTCAAAATACAAATGCATATGGCAGCCCAGCCAGTTCTAAAGAGATGCTCAGTGGGGTGTGTGACCATGGATCATGGTTCTAGGTGCTGGCTGATGCTCAGAGAACAGTCCATCTCCCTCCCATACCCAGCACACCCAGCAGGCCATGAGCAGGTTCTGCCTGGGATTCTGCCCAAGGCTGTCTACACACCCTGACAACCTTTAGCTGGCCATGGGATATCAGGAAATCCAGAAGAGCTCCACTCAGGGTTTTTTTTTTCCCTTCGACAAGAGCAATGACTTATTTCATACAGGTGTCCTCATCAACCTTTGATCAACACCCAGTGGTAACACCAGCTGGTGTCTGTTTCTCCATTCTCCAACTGTTCCATTTGCATGTGAGTCAATGTCTTTAAACAAGCTTTAACTGTTGAAGGGGGCAAGTAGATGCAAGAGCTTCCTTTCCCATTTGTTTTGTTTTGGAAAGACATTGGTACAAGGAATGAACCATGATTTCAACAAAACAAAACAAAAAATTAAAACCCCTTTTCACCTTGTAAGAGGAAGACAAGGCACTGGTTTATCCTTGCCAGCAATGCAGCAGTCTAACCAGAGGACAGTAGCAATCGTCGGGAGACTCTGCTATATGAACAGGATTTCCTCAAGTCATTGCCTGAGTCTTGTACAATGACTCAGGAGACTGTCTATTCCCCTCACTAGTATATCTGGAAGACCTGGGAAGTTAGGACTTGTCAATCAAAAGCAGGTGCTACCGTTATGGAAATGCCTACTGCCCACAGCCAGCAGAATTCACCCAGCACATTAGCCAGCCTGGCTCCGATTCTAGTAGCCTTTTCTTTAATGTACATAGAAATGGAGTGTGCCTTTACTCTGTGCCTCTAGAAGAGGAGTAAAGCTGTCTGTCCCACAAGATGATGAGCTGGAACTTCACTTTAGGATGTGCTGGCATCGTTTTACTGCTAAGGGTTTTCACACCTCTTAAGGATAATCAGCTACAACTGTACAACAGACTAGCATCACTAAACTAAAGAGCTGTTTGGGCTCTTGCATGGAGATACTTCAGTAACCATCTCACAGAATGAATTACAATGTCCTTTTAGGGTTTCCCCAACAAAACCTGAGTGAGGATTAATGTTTCCTAAATTAGCCTGTACAAGTCAAACTAAGTTTCATTTTCCATTAAAAAAAATTCTGTGTTGTACCCATTCTATATGCACACTAGGAACTCAATATATGGAGCAGCCTGGGCTGCAGCAAAAGGACAAAACAACAGCCAACCAGACTGGAATGTTCTCCAAAAAGACCCACTGGAGCCTGCAAAACGAGACCACTGAGCAGTTGAAAGCAAACAGGCTGCGCCACTGCCTCCCAGAGGCCTTGCCTGAGCTCTGCTCAAAACCTCCAAGTCATCATGGTGCCTGTCAGGAGCTGTTCAGGAACCACGCCAAGGAAGCCAGCCTGATAAGCAATGGTTGCAATAAAAGGTTTGACTATAAAATATGTCACCGAGGCCTTCCAAGCTACGTTTGAACTCACAATAGACCATTTGCTAAGAGGACAGCCTAGACCTTCCCATACAGCTTAGTTTTGGTCAAGAATGCTTCTAGAACACCTGCCCTTAATATGGTGTTTAATTAACCTCATCCCATTTAGAGTAATGACAGAAATGCTAATGTCTCCAAGTTTTGCCCATCTCGTCCCCTCTTAAATCTGCAGGGAACTGACAGCAACAGGAGATAGACAATGCCATGATCTATGAGGCTCTACACACTGCAGGACAACACATATCCTACTGTTTTGTGTTTATGTCTGATGTCTGTCTTTTGAGTCACATATATCCCCCGAATATTGGAAGATGGAAGACCATGTCAGAAAATGAAAGAGTGTCTCCATGACTGTGCTAAAGACCTACTTCATCCAACCACAAGGTCAGAGAGGTGGAGACAGCTGCTGAAAAGATTCTGTGCACCCGTGATTCAGCTTTTAAATTCAGAATCAACAGTGTGCCTGCTGTGGGGCGGGGTGGGGGGGGCACAGGGAGAAGAGCCCTGAATCCACCAGAAAAGCAGATGGAGGAGGTAAATTAAGGGAACATTTTGACTCAAACAATCCCGGCTCTCTCTCTTCAATTTACAGCTAGGTGGGAGTCTGAGAACCAAACAGTGACCTTAAAAGGAAACAACAGACATCCCCAAGTGAAAGAAAAGCTGGGAAAAATACAGGAACCAAGAGAGTAGTCCTCTCTCTGGGTAACTGGAAAAAGACGTAACCCTTCTCTTCCAAATTTAAGGCAATAATGGCATTACAATGAATAGGTACCACGAAATGCAGGCACTTCCCATCCTAGGAGGTGGAATCTTTATTCCTCACCCCAGAGGAAGGGGGGGAGCATAGTGGGTTGAGCGCATCCCATAGCACTGTGCATCATCTCAGACCCGCCCATCATGGACCTCACCCTACCTGGGCCGTGAGGGGAAACAACAGCAGCAGTGCGCAGGCAGGGGATGGCACTGAGCCCAGAGTCTCCTCCTCTAGTCCTAGCACATCAGCGAAGCGCCACTGGCCGGCGACCCCCAGCCTGGCCAACACCTGCAGAGAGGAAACAGGGCAGCCAGACCGAAAGATCCAGGGGAGTGATGGGCACCTGCTAGGGGGCGGGGTCAGCACGCCCACCTCCCCTCCCCACACCACACACACACACACACACACACACACACACACACACACAGGTCCCCACCCGATTCTGGGAGGAGTCTCCGCGACGTCCCAGCCTCTGGGCCGCACGGTGACACAGCACAAAGCTCGGCCCACACGTGGCTCCCGCGAAGCCCTCGGACTAGTCTGCTAGGCAGTAGCCACGCCCTCGAGAACTGTTCCCCGAGCTCGCTCCTGTTCGGGTGCATCCTCCCCCATCTCTCTGTGATCGATCTCTCAGTCACCCCCAACCTCTAAATAACTCAGGGCAGAAAAGACATCCAGCAGGACGCCCCAGTCCGGCCACCTCCATAGCGCAGGGCGCGGCCGGCTGGGCGTCTCCAATGATGCTCCCTGGGGAAAAGGACAGAGGCTGCGCACCATGCCACTCACTTTGTTCAGCATCTGAAAGGCAAATGCAAAAAAGAAAAAAAAAGATAATAACGTGATCTGATTCGGCTATCTGGCCGGCCCTGGGCTTCCACGGCGGCCCAGCAGCTACGCTTACCTCGGGGTTAATCTCCATCGGCTTGAGCTGCATATTGACGGACGGCAGAAGCAACCACAACCCCAAGAAGCCGAAAAACAGCCGGCGGAGCCGCCCAAGCTGCACCTATAAAGCGCCGGCCTGACGCACTAGGGAAGCCTGAGCAGGGGAGGCAGAGGCAGAATCAAGGCGAGGAAACCACCCAGTGGCCTCGAACACCCCCATGCACCACATAGAGTGGTACAGTCGAGCCCCCCAAACCTTGCAGTCTCGCTCGCCGGTGAGATAATCCCGTGGTTGTGGAGATGGTTTTTGTTGGTGGGTGTTACTTGAGCGCACAGAACAGCATTTTTGATGGAGCTTTTAATTTCTGGGAACCTGTATTCTATCGCCTCAATCACTACAAAGTTCGAGGGTCTCTGAAGCGTTGAGAAAAAAAACTAAATCAACAGGTATATATAAATACATAGATATTTAATATGAATATAAATTTTGTTGCCTCCCCATCTCGGAACAATTTGTACTTAACCTCAGACAATTTGTCCTCCATGTTAAATTGAACCTGTGTCCGTGCTCATTTTTTTTTTAATGGACTGCCTAGAATAAAACATCTGATATGTAACTGATAGTGCATTAGTAAGGCTGATGTAATGTGACTCCCGGGAAGGACCAGTGGGTCGCGGGGAAGCGATACAAGCAGGGACTGTAATACAAGACACAGAGGATACAGACGTTGAAGACTTTAGAAGCAGATCAAAGAAAAGAGGTGATTTTGAGACAAGAGGCTTGAAGGGAAAAGCTTTTGTTTTTATTTTATCTTTTTATGGGAAAAGCCTTTTCGAAGAACAGAGGCTTGGGATGATAAGATTCTGGTCTACAATACTTTTCAGCAAAAAGAAAGTGAATTACAAGTAAGGACGCCATGGTGCTCTAATGATCTCGGGTGGGATGTGTTCATTCTGATGGGCACATTCAAGAGATGGAACGAAAAAGCTTGTGCTGAAGAAGGGATCAGATCTTTATTGTCAGGAAAACTAAACCACAGAATGAGCTGGCTCGGGAAGCAGGCAGGTTGGGTATTAAAAAACGAAAATCTGCTCAGAACAAATGGTGGAAGAGCAGACATGCTGTATGAGAGATGGGGGAACGGGGATAGGATGCAAGGACAGGATGCAGGTACCAACACTGCTTTTACAGTGCAGCATCTCTGGTCGGATCCTTTACTCAAGGCCTTCTAACTTCATCCTGACAAGGGCCAATGAAGACAGTGCATTAGTGAAATTTTAAAAGTCAGGATCCACGGCTTAGAAATGTGAATTTGCTTGGTTGGGGAGTGAGGGGGGTGGGGAAACAAGCCCTGGAAAATAGCGCTGCAAGAGCCCATTCTCTATTAAGATTCAGCAACATGCTATTTTCACTATCAGAAAAAAATGACCTTCACATACCAACTGAGAGAGAAGCAAGAAGACATTAGTCAGATCCTAATGAGTGAGTTTTATGCTATGTAAATTATGCCTCAATGAATTTTCTAAATTAAAAAAAAAAGAAAGAATTGAGACAGGTGGACACAATCCGAAAACACCTGGTCACAGTGGTGGCAGAGACAAACTACATTTCCAGTTTTTGTAATTTATGCATTCATTTCACAAGTATTAATTAAGCACTCATGACCACTCACTGAACTTGTGAACATAAAGGTGAATCCAGAAATGAATATGGAAACTTCCCCAGGCAGCTGTTATCAATATCATAGTGTGGAAGGGACACCTGACTCAGTGGAGGGAATTGAGAAGACGTGACAGGAAGTTGCAATTAGGATACGGTTGATGGGTAGATGGAAGTCAACAGTGGACAGATACCCAGAAGCATGGGAACAGTAAATTAAACAACTCTTTTAAGAAGATGCAGATCTTATCCTCATCCTTAAAAAGTGGCAATGCTCAAACCGAAAGGCAAGAAGTTTCATATTATCTCAGCCAGATTCTAGAACACATAACTCGTAGAAAAAATAGGATGATGTGTGTGGAATAGGCTTTGCTGGCTGGCACTTAGATTCCTTCTCCTTTGGCAGTAAAGCTGGCTGACAAAGCAGATTGGGGTGGAAGGGGTGGAGAAGGCGGGCAGAGGGGGCAGAGGGGTTTTACAGTCCTGTACTGTTTTATTAGAGCGGAGTTAGAGAGGACACTCCTGTGACCGAGTCTCAACAATCCAGATGTCAGAATTATTTAGAGAAGCAAGCTTAAACAAAAAGGAGGGACTGGTAGGGAGCCCACAATGGCTGCACAGCTTTGTGAGGGTATTAGCGTACACACCAAGGACGTGTATGATGTTTCACATGGTGACTATAGTGCGGTTGATCTGTATAGGAATTCTTTCTGCCCTGTAATTCTGTGATTACAAAATTATGAATTTGGAAAAGTGTCAACTGAAAACAAATCACAACATTTTGATTTTAACTATTTAAAATTAAATACTTGAAGTGAGTGTGGTAACACTAGAGCTGGTACTTGTGAGGTTGGGCTGGGAGCATCACAAACCTAATGCCAGCCTGGGCAACTTAGCAAGATCCTGCTTCGTACCAACACCATTAGTCAACTGAATTTAATACATAAAAGTCAGAAGGAAAACACTTTTTTGTTCTGGTTTTTCTGTATTGCTCTGGAGCCTGTCCTGAAACTCGCTCTGTAGCCAGGCTGGCCTTAAACTCACACAGATCCTCCTGCCTCAGCCTCCCCAGTGCTGGGATTAAAGGCCTGAACCACCAACACCTGGCTAGTAAAAAAAAAACAAAACACTTTTTTAAAAAATCTATTAAACATGAATTACTGAGTATAATACCTGACTTTATTAGTAGTCTCCGAGAAAAGGAGTAAAAACAAACAATATTTTAAGACAGGGTCTCACTGTATAGTTCTTGTTTGCCTGGAACACACTATGTAGAGCAGGCTGGCCTTGAACTTAAGAGATCCACCGGCCTCTGCCTTCCAAGTGCTCAGATTAAAGACAGGTGGCACCATGCCCAGCTTCAGATATTTAAAGCATTGTAATTTGTATATAAAGTTAATGCAATATTTGTCTGTAGCAGAAGCAATAAATTCAATTTAATTTTAATCATAGTGAGTTCCCAGCACACCACCTTCAGAAGGTTTTGTAATCCTCTGGAGGGAAAAAATAAACGCTATGGTCAATTAGTGATGTCTGCTGTGCTAGCTAGTTTTGTATCACAAACTAACGAACTGTAGAAGAGTGAGCCTCAGTTGAGAAAGTGCCTCTGTAAAATCTGGCTGTAGGTAAGCCTACAGGACATTTCTTTAAATTAGTGATTGATGCAGGAAGGTCCAGACCATTATAGGTGGTGGCATCCCTGGGCTGATGGTTCTGGGTTGTACAAGAAAGCAAGCTGAGCAAGCAATAAGGAACAAGCCAGTAAGCAGCACCCTTCTATGGTCTCAGCATCTGCTCCTGCCTCCAGGATCCTGCCCTGTTTGAATTCCTGTCCTGACTTCCTTCAGTGATGGACAATGATATGGCAGCATAAGCCAAATAACCCCATTTCCTCCCCAAGTTACTTTGGTCATGGTGTTTCTTCACTGCAATAGCAACCCTAACTAGGTTATCTGCCGAAAGCATAAGAAATGACAACAAATATTTGCTGTCTTTTTTTATTAATATTATATTAATGATTGATATTATATTCATGATATATTCAATAAGGGAGGGAAATTTTACCAACCAAATTGACTAGATTATAACTGCATTATAGGTATTAGTTCCTGAAATATAATAAACACTCAATAACAACTTTCCAGATGATAACTGGGGAGACCGCCCTTCAAGGAGACCTCAGAAGTGGCTGGAGTGTTTTTGCTCTTGCAGAAAACCAGAGTTTAGTTCCAAGCATCCACATCTGGAGGCTTACAGTCACTTATAGTCCAGGGGATCCGATGCTCTCTTCTGACCTCCGCAGGCATGTGGGCATGTGAGTGCACACACACACACACACACACACACTAAAAGAGAAAGAGACCCTGAAATCTTACAGAGATGGAAAACCAAAATATTATGCAAAAGTGTTGACAACATAGAAAGCATGTGATGTGGAGAACAAAGAAGTTTGGTTTTATTTCAGGGAGGAAAGGAATTACATGATTCCTGTGCCAGTGTGAGAATAAACTTTAGGTTGATTACCAAGCCAAATGAAAGGTGTTTTATTCTCAAACAATTGTAACAATCTTTAAGAACGCATTGAGGCACAGTGGGCAGATAAAACTCACCCGTGTGAGAGTACAGCAGCTCTCCTGGGTGGAGTTTCACCTTTGTCTAAAACTAAAGCAGTTTCTTTATTGCAAAAGTTATCACATTTTCAAAATTAATTTTCTCTCCCTGTTAGCCTGCCACTGGTGTTTTCTGGCTCTGTAGATAGTTTCTATACATGGAATCATACATTATATAATCCTTACTGCCGAGCTTCTTTTATCTAGCCTGTTTCTGAGGTTTGTTGAAGTCAATTATTTCTTATTGCTGACTGGTTTTCCATTCTGCAGATGCATCATATCTCCTTTCCCATTCACTGTAATGGATGCTTGCTTTGCTTCTGGGTTTGGGCTATCCTGACTAACATGACTTTGAACATTTCTGTATAAATCATTATGTGGGCAATTATTTTCATCCCTCACTCACTTCTAGAAGTGAAAATGTTAGCTTGAATAGTAACTGTTTGACTTTTTAAATGTTTATATTATTTGTAACCTTTCAATATAGGACAAGCTGGTTTTGGAATTGCATGCCTGTGGTACCAGGATTTAGGATGCTGAGGCAAGAAGATCATGAGTTCAAGGCTATGCTGAGCTGCATAGTGAGTCCCAGATTGTTCTTATTATTTTACTTTTCTACCTATTATTGTCAGTCTTCTTTACAGCAACCTTTATGACACGCATGAAATGAAACTTCTCTGTTACTCCATTTACAGTTCCCTGATGGCTTAAGAGGTGGCTGTCTTCATACTTTATGAGTTTTTTAGTTTATTAGTTGCTTGAGAATCTTCTTTGGTGAAATGTCTACTCCAATCCATGCCATTTTTAAGTGAGTTTTTAAAAGATCTTATTAGTGCTTTGTAAAAGTCCTTTATGTATCCTGGATACTGTTTGCATCAGACCTAAGACTTGCCAATATATTCTTCTGGCCTGCAAATTTATTTTAACTGCCTATGCACTGTTTTGTTTTGTTTTTGTTTTTGTTTTTGAGACAGGGTTTCTCTGTGGCTTTGGAGGCTGTCCTAGAACTAGCTCTTGTAGACCAGGCTAGTCTCGAACTCACAGAGATCCACCAACCTCTTACTCCGGCCCGAGTACTGGGATTAAAGTCGTGCGCCACCAATGCCAGGCTATATATGCACTAATTTTTAAGATTTCACTTTGATGAAGTCCACATTCATTTGTAGATCATCTAAGAAATCTTTGCCTAGACCAAGGTGGCGGGAATTTTGTCCTGCATTTTCTTTAAGAAGCTTTGAATTTTGTATTTCAGTCTTCAGTGCATTTTAGATTAATGTAAAGTAAAAGTTTTTTCTTTCTTTCTTTTTTCTTTTTTGCATATGTGTACTTAATTGTCCCAGAGTAATTGTTAAAAAGATACATTAACTGAGCTGGAGAGATAGAGTAACTCAGCAGCTAAGATCACTGGCTGTTCTTCTAGAGGACTCTGTTTCAAATTCCCAGCACCCATGTCGTGGCTCACAACTGTCTGTAATTCCAAGATCTGACACCTTCACACAAATATACATACAGGCAAGACACCAATGCACATAAAATAAAAATAGATTTTTTAAAAAGAAAAAGCTATATTACCTAGTTAATTGCCTTGCCAATTCTGTCCAAAGTCTCTTGGTTAGGCTGGGGTGTGGTTAGGGAGTTCTTGCCCAGCTTGTATGAAGCCCCAAGTTTGATCCCTAGAGGGTGGGAGAGGGGATAGTCTGACCATAAATTCAACAGTTTAGTCAGGACTTTAATTCTACCCTACTTCCTTATCAGTCTATCTTGCCTGCAAAGTCTTCACAGGAATTTTTCAATCAAGAGTGATAAAATTAATGAACTTTGTTTTTCTTTTTAAAACCTGCTTGAACTAGTCTAAGTCCCTGGCTATGCCTTGCCTCCCCCACCCCACACCCACTGGGAGTTAAACCAAGTCCTCACACATGCTAGGCAAATGCTCTTCCATTAACCAATACCCTTGCTTGCTTTTTACTTTTTAACCCTGAGACAGGAGCTCACAAAGTTGCCAAGTCTGGTCTTCAGCTCATCCTACAGCCCAGCCAGGCCCTGAACTCAATGTTCCCGCCTCGGCTTCTTCATTAGCTAGGAGTGTAGGTCTGTGCAACTGCATCTAGCTTTCTTTTACATTTTCATATAAAATTTAAAATCATGTATTAATTGCTACCAAAAAGCCTGTGTGTTTTATTAATAGGGATTAAATTGAATTAGTCTATTAATTTGGAGGGAATTGTTCATGCAGGCAACACTAATTAAATTCAGTGTGTCTCCGAAACAAAACTAAGACATGAAAGTTGGAGGAGGACTTGGGAAGAAGCAAGCATTCATCAGGAGAGGGCATCAGGAGAGGGACGGGGATAAGAGGGATAAAGGGGAGTTGCCTTAGTTAGGATTTTCTATTGCTATGAAGAGACACCATGACCATTTAATTGAGGGGGCTTGCTTATAGTTTCAGAGGTTCAGTCAATTATCATGTTGGGGAGCATGGCTACCACATAATACTGGCTATGTCTTGGCTTGCAGGCAACAGGAAGTAGACTAAGACACTGGGTGGTGTCCTGGGCATAGGAATCCTCAAAACCCACCCTCACAGTGACACACTTCCTCCCACAAAGCCACACTTTCTAATAGTGCCATTCTCTGAGAGATTATGGGGAACAGTTGCATTCAGACTACCATAGGCGGGATATGTGAAAATGACCAAAGTACATGATACTCCTGTGTAAGTACAAAATTGTCAAAGGATAAAGAAAAAAACAATACAATTGAAAATTTCTCTCTCTCTCTCTCTCTCTCTCTCTCTCTCTCTCTCTCTCTCTCTCTCTCTCTCGTGTGTGTGTGTGTGTGTGTGTGTGTGTGTGTGTGTGTGCGCGCGCATGCACGTGCACGGGTGCACTTTTTTGTTCCCATTTCTTGCCTATTAGGAATACACAAATGCAGGTGTCTTCTTTGAGCAAATGCCTCATATCCAGACAGCTAGATCATAGTGATAGAGTCTAGGGCTCTTGGCAGGGTTCATTTTCTTTGCCAGTTAAAGAACTAACAGATAGGAGCAATCTGCAATCCAACAGGGACAGCAAAGAAATCTCAAGAACCCAGATAGAATCAGCACTTAAGAAAGACAGAATCCCAGCACTTGGGAGGCAGAGGCAGGAGAATCTCTTGAGTTTGAGATCAGCTTGGTCTGCAAAGCGAGTTCCAGGACAGCCTCCAAAACAATACAGAGTCAATACCCTGTCTCAAAAAAACAAGCAAACAGCATTTACTGGGGATGAAGAAACACACACATGCAGCAGACGCACAAAGAAAAGACTTTGCAAAGCAGGGGGCTCAGGAAGCTGAAAATCCAGGCCTCTGAAGAGTTTTCTACCCCTAATTTAGGGTTGATCAGTTTGATTGGTCTGCAAATGCTATGTGACAGACTTGTCCTGATCTGGCCTGGAACTTGCAGAACCAGTCCATCAGCAGGGACCTGCTGGTGGTAAACAAAAGCTGCCAGGCTTTTGCCTCAAGTCAGGAGGGTGGTGTAGAAGCCAGCCATCATGGAAGTTTGCCACCTTTCTCACCTAGCCATGGCCTCCTCCCTATCTGTCTGCCTCCCAGAGAATCTGCCTGACTCCTGTCTGGACTCTGGATGTGTTAGTTCTACTGTGTTGGGATCCTGGATCGTGTGGTTCTATTGTTTCTCGTGTAAGGAATCCCTGTGCTGTTTCCTATAAGGCTCTACTAGTTTGCATCCCACCCATGGCATCTAAGGATTCCCCTTCTTTGCATCCTCATGGCACTTGTGACCTGATTATAGCTATTCTAACTATAGGGAGGGAGGTAATATTCCATTGTGCTTTTCATTTTCAATTCTCTGATGATTAATGATGTGCACTTTTTCATATTCCTGTCAGCAATTTGTGTGCATGCTTTTGAGAAATGCCAATTTAGAACTGTTACCTATTGTTCAATTAAATCGTTTGCTACAGAGCCATGTAAGTTCCTTCTGTGTTCTAGGTAATAATCTGTGTCAGATGTGTAGTGTGAGAATACTTTCTCAAAGCATACTACAAAGCTATAGTAATCAAGACAGTGTGGCACGGGCAAACTCGATGATGACAACAAAAATAGATATAGACAAATGCAAATGAACACATAACCTCTAAGTTAACACATGAATTCACAGTCAGCTGGTCTTTAACAAAGCACCGCCATGGCTTGGGTGAGCTTCCCCAGAGGCCCATGTGCTAAGGCTGAGTTCCTAGCCCCTGGTGCTATAGGGAGGAGCTAGACACTTTAAGAAATGGAGGCTTCTGGGAGGTTTTCCCAGTTGCTAGGGAATGTCACTGTTGTAAATTTTTGGATCCTAGCCCTTTTCGGTTTCATTCTTTCGTACCTGAACTGACCTCCTCCACCATACATTCTGCCATAATGTAACATTGCTGCCAGGGGCTCAAGGCAATTGAACCAACAGTCATGGACAGAAACCTCCAAAATAAACCTTTATTTTATTTTGAGACAGGGTTTCTCTGTGTAACAGCTTTGGCTGTCCTGGGACTCATTCTGTAGACCAGACTGGCCTCAAACTCACAAAGGTGTGCCTGTCTCTGCCTCCTGAGTGCTGGGATCAAAGGTGTGGTCACTACCACCCAACCTTTCTTCCTTCCTTCCTCCCTTCCTTCCTTCCTTCCTTCCTTTCTTTCTTTTTTCCAACTACTGATTTATTTTTTAATGTTGATTTGTAGTCTATCTCCTTACTGAATTCAAATGAGCCTCTCCTTCAGAAGTAGCCCATGTCAGGAGGCATGCTCTGTGCCTCTGTCCTGCCACAACCTGGGTTTAGGTCTTGGGATGATCAGGAGTGTTGGCATAAAGAAATGAATTGTCTGAACACCAGATGAGTTTCACACAAGTAGTCAGCTCTGAATAGTTCCAGCCATCTTTATTTGTACATCAAAACAAGCATGTTTTTCCACACTAACAAACAAGTTTTCCCATCCTCCAACATTAACCTCCAGGCAAATGCGTCAAATACGTTTTGTTTTGGTTTTTTTTTTTTCCCTTGCATTTACATCAAGACATCTTTAAACCAAAACAACACTTATCATTTTACTAGCTTGACCAAATAATGAGCTGAGTACATCCTGTCTATACAAAACTAAAAGGTGATTGACATAGGCACACATTTTCAAGAACAACAATCTCATTCAAAACACATTTACAGAAACAGAGACATTCTGTCAGCACTCAGAACACCTCCCAGGGTCTGAAATGACAGCTAGTATTCCCCACAAGAAACTGGGGAAACATCAGCTCTCAAAGAATTTTAGGGAAAAAATATTTGAGAAAAAAATGGGGTTTCCAGGAATGATAACATCTGTCCCATGGTGGTGATATATTGTTTATGATCTAATAATCTAATAAAGCTTGCCTGAAGATCAGAATGGCAGATGGATGTCTGTGAGTTCAAGTCCACTCAGGGCTACATGAGAGTGAATCAATCAGTCTAAAAGAGAAACATGCCTTCAATACCAGCACTAGAGAGGTATTCAAGACAGGAGCAGGGTCTCAGAGCTGGCATTCAGTTTCCAGCCATGCTGAGGATTCATGGAACCAGAATCACTCTTTCAGTCAGAGGTAGAGGTAAGAGCTAGTGGCTGGCTGTTTCTCTTTTCTGATCTTCAGCTTGAACTGCAATATCTGTCTCTGGGTTTTTATTATTCATGTTACAGTCCCAAGCACAATTGACAAAATAACACTGTTGCTGTTTTACAGTAGATGGCACTCTAAGTCCAGCTTGGGTACCAATCTGCTGTCACTGCCTTGCCCCTGTCTTCACACTAGAGGTCTCCCAAGTCCAAGTCCCTTACAGATCAATAGTAGTTATCTCTGTACAGGATGACCAGTGGTGGTGCTGTCAAAGTCCATTCCCAAACACCTCTACTTGGGACCAGGTGAGGTGCAGAATCCTCATAGCCCCTGGCCCTATAACTGGCTTCACCATGGAAACCCCCCCTCCAGTCGCTAAGGCGTGATGTGGACAGGCTCCATTTTGCTACCTGGGTTTGAGGGGCTGAGTTGTAAGCTTATATGGCCTGAGCATAATTCTTTCTCCTTCTCTCAAGCAGAGCTGTCTCACTCTGTGCTGTGCTCCATGAAATTGGGGCAGAGGTGACATAGGCAGCTTTTCCTGTGAATTTGCTTTATGTATATGTTGACTGTACTTAATAGGTTTCCTCATGGCATTTTCATATATGTATATATTTTGCTCATACTCACACCTGTAACCCTCTGTTGTCTGTTTCCTTTCCTACTAATTGCCTTTCTTATCCCAACTACTCCCCCTTCTAGTTTTTTGTTTGTTTTGTTTTCCTTGATGACCCAGTGAGTTTGTTAGGTTGTGTTGGGAGGGACTTTACTGGAGCATGGGCTCCTAACCAGTGGCCACATCACTAAATCAGATTTCAGTGCCACCTCAATCTGCCTTTCTATTGGGGAAGGGTAATAGGTTGTCACTTTCTTAGAAAGACTTAGACATTTGTGCATATGAGTGCAGATACCAGGGGAGGCCAGAAGAGGGCGTCACATTACCTGGAGCTGAGGGTCCTATCACCTGGGAGCTGCCCAGTACGGGTGCTGGGAACTGAATTTGGGTTCTCCAAAAGGACATCCCTGCTCTTATCTGCTGAACCTCCCATCTCTCCAGCCCCTACTTTGTCATTTTCAGTGTACAGGCTTTGTGTTTCTCTTGTCAACTTTCTTTTTAAGTGTTTTATTATTTTATGTCATCTTAAAACAAAACTGTTTTTCTTCATTTCATTTTCAGGTTGTTCATAGCTAGTCCATAAAATATTATAAATTTACGTGTTTATGCAACATAGGTAGACAGTCTGTCTTTTTGTTTCTCTCAAGAGTACAATTGCTATTATCTGTGCTTAGTGTTTTGTGGTCCTGGTTTTAGTTTTGTTTTGTTTTCTGGTTTTAGTTTTAAATAATTCTTATTGTCCTTTGTTGCCTGGCTTCCTGAAGATCAAGATATATGTTTCCAAGCACATCAATTAGTTAGTGGTGATATACAGTTACCATCAAAACTCCTAAGCTTGTAGGGTTTCCATCTGTGGCTGTGGGTTTGTATTTGGTTCAGGAAATGTATTTCTGGTCTGAGAAGCTGTTAAGTCTGAAGTGATTTTTCCTTCTCTTGAAATTATTTATTTAGTTTTAATTATAACCTTTATTATAAAGGAAAACTGTCTAGGTCACCACCAGACAAAGATTTTTCTCTGTGTGGGGAGGAGCAGAAATGTTTGACCCTTGCCCACTCTAACTCCAAGTCGTACTGTTGCCCTTGTTTATTGCTGGTCTTCAAAGTCAGCTCAATACTGTTAAGGACAAGCGAGGGTGAAGGTAGAGGGTCCCCCCTGAGAGTGAACACCGTGCCACGGCACCAGCTTCCAGAGACCAGTGTGCCTTTTTGTGTAGGTAGCTATGTGGCCCTCCGTTTCCTAACGCCTAAAAAACAGCAGCTTTTGACAATAGCATCAGGTAGAAGACAGCCTGGCCACACTTACTCTCTGTTTCCTATACCCAGGCATGGCTGATTCCACAACAACCCTACTAGGGTTGTCTGGCTCCAACTTACAGATGGGAAAGCTGAGACCTGCAAAAGTGAACTGCTGTGCTTTAGGATGCTCACTGGTGAACTACGGCTCTTTAGGATGCTCACTGGTGAACTACGGCTCTTTAGGATGCTCACTGGTGAACTGCTGTGCTTTAGGATGCTCACTGGTAAGCTGCTGTGCTTTAGGATGCTCGCTGATTCAGACACAGCAGCCAGCTGAGCTCGCTAACCAGCATGTCACATTCCTGTATTCCCATCTTTGGCCTGGTGTTAGCATTCCATTTTCCTCCATTTCTGTCACAAAACACCAGTCCTCGTGCTTCTGAGAAATGGAAATACCAGTTCTGACTGTCCCTTAAACAAGTGACAATTTATAGCACTTAAAAAGAGTTTGGAATCCAGTATTCACTGTTTTGTCTTTAAGACAATTTTGTGCTGATTGGACCAACATCGGTATTCTAGAGAGTGTCCAAGGATCAAGGGAGACTTCAGTGTTAGCCTAAGGATAGAGCCTTTCCAACTGGCAACATGGAGACTTTGAAGGTTGGATTCTTCCATAAGAAAGTGTGGTGTGGTGCTGTGAGTGTGTGGTGTGGTGCTGTGAGTGTGTGTCTGTCTGTCTGTCTGTCTGTCTGTCTGTCTGTCTCTCTCTCTCTCTCTCTCTCTCTCTCTCTCTCTCTCTCTCTCTTGTGTGTGTGTGTGTGTGTGTGTGTGTGTGTGTGTGTGAACTTGAAATGGAATCACCATTCGGTGTGTCCTTTATCATTCCTTAGTCTAAAGCACTGAAGATAGCTGGGTTCTCTGTAGTCACTAGTAACTGAGATAAGAACAAAGAAGTTCATCAAAGCTGACCAGATGCAATATCAAAAACAAATAAATAAAGCTTCTGGCTGATTCTCAGCCACACCGGTCTCAAATCCAGTAAAAAGCTGACCACACTCCAGGGCAGGTCCAGTGCCCAGTAGATGGCAAACACAAAACAGAGACCACAGCTTTTTGTGTGTGCCTTTTGCTTTATTTTTGTATTTTCTGTCTGTCTGTCTGTATCTCTCTCCCTCCTCCTCTCTCCTTTCCCTCTTCCTCTCATTGACATATGAAGCAAGGTAACTCATTGTTTAGAGTATAAGGCTATAATGCTTTACATAGCAGAGTGTAAGCTATCATTTCTCCTCCACCTAGTAGATACCCCAATTTTGATAGTCAAATACATGTCTGCATCTCACTTTCTCTCTCTCTCTCACTTTCTCTCTCTCTCTTTCTCTCTTAATATGAGAATGAACATGAAGTTTTGTGAGTATGGAGGTAGCATGATCTGGGACTGTAGCATGAATAATAAAAACCCAGAGACAGATATTGGGGTGGGGTGCTGAAAGATCAGAGAAGCAAAGCAGTCAGCCACTGAAGAGTTCTTACCTCTTCCAAGGGGCAATCCTGTCCTCAGCGTGACTGCAGACTGAATATGCTGTATCCCTGTCTCCACCTGCTTTATATTCCTCTTTAGTGCCGGGATTAAAGGCATAGGCCAACACTGCCCACCTTCTACGGCTAACTAGTGTGGCTGCTGGGATTAAAGGTGTGTTCCACCACTGCCTGGCTGCTATGGCTGACTAGTGTGGACTATCTTTGCACTCTGATCTTCAGTCAAGCTTTATTTATTAGATCATAAATAAAGTATCACTACAGGGACACATTGCAGAAGGGAAAGAATATGATTAAAATATATTATATGAAATTTTTTTAATAAAATAAAATGGTGGGGGAACAAAAGAAACAAAAGGGCCAGGGCCAGTTCCAGTTGACAAAGGAAGCATCCAGTACAGTGATGACGGGCTAAAGAAGGCACGGTTTCGGGAATATGAATCCCCGAGTCTTTTGCTTGTGGGCCCCGAGTATACCCTGTGATTTGTAGCAGACAGGTCAGACTATTTCATTTAACTATGTCTTCAGTGTGTCTATTCAAACAGCAGAGGCTGGACAGCTAACAGCTATGCGTTTAGACTCTTATGGCTGAGTGTCCTGGTTTGCATGAATCCCCACCATTGTGTACAAGCGTATGGAATTTGAAAGACAGTGTTATACAGAACTGTCCTCTGAGCTAAACTACCACTATCTCCATGAGTTCGCTCTGCTTGCCTGCAAAAGTCACCGCAGCTGGGTGACTGTTGACATTCCTTCACAGAAGGAGTAGCCACGCCTCTCAACCAGGTGCTTCTAGTTCTGCCTCAGGGAGGGGCTAGAAGAAGATAGGGAAGGAAGGATTAGGGAGAGTGCTCTGTGCAGTCTCATCCATGCTGGGTGTAGACATTCTGGTATGGCCACTTTAAGGTCACCCACGCCCCTGCCCATAACCCCAGTGCTCTGTAAGTAAGCCTAAAATTCATTGGTTCCCTGAGTGAACTTTGATGGTATCAGGCCTCTGTTTGCTGTTGGGCATTTGGAAGAGGGGTAGACACTCCCTCAAAGGAGGTCATTTTAGCAATAGGTGGGCCTCAGATAGGGCTGTCTTCCTACTCTTTGGGCTATTTTCTGATGATAAGGAAGGCTAGTGTCTTCTCCTGTTCCTTAGATGCTGAGAGGCAGAGGATCACAACACAGCTGGAGGCTGAACTGCATCTGTAAGGCCCATTTGCAAGTCTTGTGTATTTTGGGATCCCTCATGGTGGTGACAGTAGTCCCAGTTCAGCAGTTCCAGAGGTTGTATTTCCTCGGAAGGCTGGTGTTGGCGTTGTGGGAGCCAATCTGAGGACCTAGTCCCAAATCTAATCCCTGGCACTTCCGAAGGTTTTCGAAATGCCTAATTTCCTGCAAATCCATGTCTGATGAAGTGACATGAATAATTTGGACTCCATGGCAGACCAGGAGAAAATTTTTAGGTTCATTTGGTTTAGTAATGTGAAAGTTTTATGTCTGTGTATGCTATGTAACAAGTGTTTTCAATTTGTGATTCCACAGGCATTTAGTCTTTGGCTATCTCAAATATACTAGATGTTATTGTTAACGTCCTCCATCAACCTAACACAACCAATGGTCATCTGGGAAGAGGGACCCTCAAGTAAGGAACTGCCTCCATTAGACTAGCCTGGGGGCATATGTCCTCCGCATTTTTGTCACTTGAGGGAACTCTGTTGAGAAATATCCATCACATTGTCTATAAGCAAGTCTGCAGGGCATTTTTTTTTTTTTTTAACATTAACAATGTGGGAGGAACCATTCCCCAGGAGCAGTGCTACCTCTGAGCAGATGTCCTGGGTGATGCAAGAAAGCAGATTGAGCAAGTGTTCTAGAGCAAGCCAGTGAGCAGTACCCAGTCCCCCATGACTTCTGCCTCCATTCCTGCCTCCAGGCTCTTGCCTTGAACTCCTGCCTGGCTGCTCCCCCTGGTGATGGACCCTTTCCTCCCCAAGTTTTAGTTATGGTCTTCATCACAGCAATAGGACCCTAACTAAGATAACATGTCTGTGGGGCATTTTCTTGATTGCTAATTGCTATAGGAGGTCCCAGCTCACTGTGAGCAGCATGGTCCCCTGGGCTGGCGAGCCTAGGCTGTATAAGGAAGGAAGCTGTACAAGCCGGAGATGCAAGCCATTAATCAGTGTTCCTCTCCAGTCTCTGTATTAATTCCTGCCCTCAGGCTCCTGCATTGACTTCCCTCAGTGAGGGAAACAATCCCTCTCCTCTCCAAGTAGCTTTTTAGTGGTGTTTATCACAATAAAAAAACACATGGAAAGACTAGGTAAATAATATTGGTGTTTATGGAAGTGGAAAAAAATTGGACCAGTCACTCACCAATCCTGAATGCAGGCTGGCTCTGCTATAGTGACAAAGGACTCTTGCTTTTACCAGCTGAGGAGGGTGGGCGTAGAATATACCGTGCATTTTTAGAAGGTGGGATATTCGGACACAGAACCAATAGTCTCTGGTGAGTATTTCTGTGTGATGTGAGAAGTGACTTAAAGAAGGAGGTGAAGAAGGAGAGATAAGAGACTCTCTGACATCATCTGTTCTGTGTCCACTGAATCTTCACACTGACATTTGATACCTGCATTTCTATGTTGATCTTACAAATGAGCAGACTGAGACTTCAAAGAGGCTGTAAGAAGTCACACAGCCCAAGTGTCTGTATGGAGTTCATATGACTTCAAAGTTCCTTAGTTGAATCTCTGGCCCACCTCCACTCTGAAGCCCATTATTGGAGCCTTTGTCATTGCTGCTGAAGATAAAGGCTAAGCACCTTACAGAGGAGAGATGCTTAAGCAACTCCCACAGCATCCTAGCCACAGCAGGTCCCCCAGCTCTCTGATAAACGTGATTCACCTTGAGAATTCTGAGTCTGGCTGGAATTCATAATTAGCATGGCATTAATTATTGAAAGACCTTCTTTGGTGTTTTTTAAACATACTTGGCAGCTTCTTAGTCCATAATGTTTCTCTAGAAGTGAGGTTCTGACATCTAGATATTTTTAGATATAAAATAGCACGGTTAAAATGATACAGAATGCCAAGAAATTGCTGCACTTAGTTCCCATGGTAAAGTCAATTTGCCTCCAATTTCCGACTCTCAAAGGTCTATGTAGAGCAAGACAAAGATAAATGCAAGAGATGCAATTGAACAAGACCATGTGCTCTCATCTCACTCTATACCTTCATGCAGAGTGCTTTGCCCAGCAGGGTTAGATGGGCATAGCCAGTGACAAATGCTTTCATAGACCTAAATTTTCATCAGTTTTAAGATAAATCATCAGTTTCTTAGCTGCTTTTATGGGAGAAAAGGTGCTTTCAATGCATATTTTTTTTCTTTAAAAGTGTTTAAACATAAAAAAGCATATGCATTTTAGAAGCCAGAAAACACACGATGTCTTTTTGTTTAAATAGCTCTTCACAGTCTGCTTTTGTTCAGGGTAGCTGGCAATGTGCATTGCCCACATTGAAAGGAAAATGGCTAAAGTTTCTGAAGTATAGAAAGAGGACTGAGGCCATGGGAAAATACAGTGACATTGATAGTAGGTAACAAGAGGTGTATTCAGGTCAAGCAAAATCTCTATATATTTATCCGTGTGTGTGTGTGTGTGTGTGTGTGTGTGTGTGTGTGTGTGTGTGTGTAAGTCAAAGGTTGATGTCAGGTGTCTCATTTGATCACTCCCACTTTATTTTTTGAGACAAGGTCTCACTGCACTTTGTCATTTTGTCTAGACTGGGTGCTTCACCATTCACTTGTCTTTGCTTCCTGGAATTAAAGTTGTTGCATGGCAATGTGCAGCTTTTATAAGAGCCCTGGGGATGTGAACTTATGTCCTCATGTCTGCACACCAAGCACTTGGCTTTTTCCATCTTTTGAGTCCCAAAAGTGAGAACTTGGTCCTTCCCTGTAGTCTCTGGGTTCTTCTTGTGGCTGGGAAGCTGGAGGCTGGCCCCCAGTGGTATGAATGTAGATAGGATTAATTGACTTCTTTCAACTCAGTTTCCTCAAGCAGCAGAAAATAAAAAATGTCCAGACCCATTTACATGAAAATTTAAGTTAATGGAGCTGCAGAGATGGCTCAGAAATTAAGAGCAAGTACTGCTCTTGCAGAGGACCTGAGTTCAGTTCCCAGCATCCATGTAAGGCGACTCATAACTGCCTGTAACTCCAGCTCCAGGAGATTCAGTGTGGATACTGCATTCAGGTACATAGATCCATGTATAGACACATACACACATATACAATTTAAACAAGTCTTTTTGTTTGGTTTGGCTTGGTTTAATGAAACAGAGTTTCTCTGTGTCCTAAGACTCGCTCTGTAGACCCGGCTGGCTTTGAACTCTTTTTTAAAAAAAGAAATTTTAAGTTAAATCTGTGGTGGTCTCTCCTAATATGCACTTTCTATTTCTGGAGTACTGTTCAAGTGTAGTCAAAAGAGTGTGATGAGACACTTTGAGAAAAGCATATTTGCATAAGCTACATGTATGTAGTGTATTACAATTGCTATTTTACCACTAATTTCTATAATTAATATTATGTTCTGCCTACTTTATGGATTAAACTTTCTCATACATTTGCATGCACAAATGAAAATGAAGCCAGGCGGTGGTGGCACATACTTTTAATTCCAGTACTCAGGAGGCAGAGGCAGGTGATCTCTGAGTTTGAGGCCAGCCTGGTCTACAGAGCAAGTTCCAGGACAACCAGGGATACACAGAGAAACCCTACATGGATAAAACAACACAACAAAACAAAACAAAAGTTCAAATAAAAAACATTATACTTTTCTAATTTCCCTAACCTCAGCCTTTTTATACCGTTGGTATAGAACAGACAAGACATGCTAGTTAAAATTGGTTTCTGACATGTGCTTTCAAGCCAGGTAGTCTATTTTCTTTTATAGAAGACTAGTATGTGAGGAATATGATAAGTGCTTTTTAAGATCTATAAATGCACCATGGAGGGATATTATTTTCTTGAATGTACTGTTGAGTTCTAAGACCTAACAAAGCATATTTTTTCAATGAATCAAATCAATATATAGATGTTTATTGTCTTGTTCCTCTCTGGATATTAGGATTTAGTGGTCTAAGCATAGGAAGCAACTTTAATATCATGTGGGGGCTGGAGAGATGGCTCAGTGGTTAAGAGCACTGGCTGCTCTTCCAGAGGACCAGTGTTCAATCCCCAGCACCCACATGACAATTCACAACTGTCTATAACTCCAGTTCCAAAGCATCCAACAGACTTACAGGCAAAACACGAATACATATATTAAGAAAAAAAATAGCATGCAAGACACACACACACACACACACACACACACACACACACACACACACACACACAAACATACACCAAAATAAGGAGGAAAAAACCGGTCAGAACCCCAGGTCTATTAACTGTTAAAGTCTTCAGCTTCATTTCTTCACAGATTTCCACCTCCCTTTATGTTTTTGTCTTGAGACAGAGACTTGTGTACTCCTGGCCAACCTGGAACCACATGTATAGACCAGGCTGGGCTTGAACTAGTCTCTGCCTCCTAGGTGCTGGGATTACAGGAACATACTGGCCCACCTGGTTTATATGCTCCTTCCCTCTCTCTTTTAATAGAAAAAAAAATTAAAGACAAAGTCTTACTGTGTAGACTAGGCTGGCCTCAAATTTAAGAGATCTACCTGTCCCTAACTCTAGAGTGCTGGGGTTAAAGGCATGCGCCACCATGCTGTGTTTCCTCTTACTCCATTTGAGTAGAAACTTCTCACTAGATAAGCCACAGTGACAAAAGCAGATAGCCAGTTACTTTTTATCTTACTTATGTTTTGTGTTAGTAAAATGTTCAGCAGCAGCTGTACTGCTCACAAGTCACCCTGGTATCTAATTGCCCAGAGCTGACTGACCTCAGACCTGCGTCAGTAAGAGGAAGCAATCACTTAAGGAGAATGGGAACCACATTACAGGTCAAGAATCATGGTTTTCTTTTTAACCCACATTGGTGCTTTAGAGAGATGACTCAGCAGCTAGCACTTGCAGCTCTTGCAGATTAACTTGGGTTTGGTTCTCAGAGCCCACAATTAGAGAAAAGAGGGAAAAATACAGCCAACTCCTTCGAGATCAGGACCAGAGAAAAATAAAATGCTTACAAATACAGAACAAGTAGGAACAAAAGGGTAAAGAGGGAGGATAAAAGCCAACTGAAGAGAGCCAACCTTGTCAAAGTAGATTTTCCAAATAGAGATATGTGTTATTTTCAGTTGAACCTCAAGCATATATATACAGCCAGATCAAAGTGAAAGAAAAGAAAAAAATAATATTAACCGGGGCAATCTGGTATAGTTAACCAGCATAATAACACTATGGATCAAGTGTTATTAGAGATAGCATCATTTTGTCATCGTTCATATTCACCAGGAAGACACATGCTTCTAAAGTTGTATGTTTTTAATGAAGTAGATTCAAATATATAGACCAAAAATTGAGAGGACCTGGGGAAACAGATCCCCCCATCCCTTCTGCAAGGACTACTGCTCAGTGACCTGTGATTCTAGCAGATTATACAGGCAGGGGTCAAATCTGATGAAAAAAACCTGTTTATGTGGGCCTGGTGATATGGCTAGGCAGGCAAAGTGCATCCTACCATTCTCGCAACCTAAGTTCAATTACCAGGATCCATATGATAGAAGGAGAAGACTCCCACAAGGTGTCTTCTGACCTCCATGGCATGCCCAGTGTGCATCCACATCACACACACACACACACACACACACACACACACACACACACACACACACACAAGCAAACAAACAAACAAATAAATAAAATTTTTAAATGGTGTGAGAGCCCTGCTGATTTGCAAACCCACCATAGAAAACCACAGTTTACCTGGCAGGCCTCCCTGTAGTGGGCTGCCCTCACACACATACTGAGTCATGCCCCCTGGACAGCATCCCTGAAGTGGGCCTCTCTTTACATATTTGCATTCCTAGACTGTTAGTTTTCTTCTGGGTCTCTTTGAGGCCTGGGGAAGAGGTTTCCAAAAGCCTCCTGGCTCAGTCTCCCTTGACCTTACTTTGGCTTGGCACTTTCTTACTTTTAGCCCTTCTTTCTTGTCCTCATTACAGCCCCAATTGCAGCATCCTTTTGTTTGGGGCTCCCTTCTTCCTTTGCAAGCTGACACATCTATACCTTGAAATAACAAGGTGATACTTCAAGGGCAAATGAAACAGGAGAGTGAGTGTTTTCTCCACTCCAGGATCTTGCTTGTACAGAAACAAATGGGATTAAAGACAACAAGCTATTATAGTTTCTTGCCATTAAAAAAAAAAAAATGTGTGTATGGTTGTTTTGCTTGGAGTTACAGGATGGTGAGCCACCATGTGTCCTGGGGATCAAGTCTAGGTCCTCTGGAAAAGCATCTGGTGCTCTTAATCACAGAGGCATCTCTCTAGCCCTATTCGTTGCCAGTGTTGACAACTGGCAGTCAAGCACTCACTCTCCCAGCTCAGTTGAACTGACATATAAAAAACAAGTGAATATCACAATAAAGATATTTTTAAAACTGTGCGTGCGTGTGTGTGTGTGTGTGTGTGTGTGTGTGTGTGTGTGTGTGTGTGTGTGAGAGAGAGAGAGAGAGAGAGAGAGAGAGAGAGAGAGAGAGAGAGAGAGAGAATGCATGCTGACTCCACAATTAAGAATCTTAATCTGGAGACTGGATAGATGATTCAGCCAGTAAAGTGAAATATGCGGGCCTGAGTTTGAATCTCCAACATCACATGAATATCCTGACATAGGACCAGCAAGATGTTGAGTAAAGTTGGGGGAGCAGGTAAAGGTGCTGACTGTGTAAACCGGCTGATGCAAGTTCGATCCCTGGGGCCTATGTAAAGACAGAAGGTGAAATAGATTAGAGTTGTCCTCTGACCTTCACACACACAGCTGAGGCATATATAAACAAGCACACATATGGTGATATGTCTAAGGCCAGGTACAGTGACAAGTGCCCATACTTACATTGCTGGGAAAATGAGAACGGGGATCTCTGCCAACCTAGTCTAGCCTAGTCTAGGTTCAGTGAGAGATCCTTCCTCCAAAAATAAAGTAGAGGGAGATAAGCTGGAACACCTAACATGCATGAAGTACTGGGTTTCATTTCGTCACATAAATCAAACATGGCCACACACTGGCACTTTTGGCACTGTGGAGATAGACGCAGGACTGTCGGACGGTCATGGCCAACCTCAGCTGCAGAGTGGATTTGAGGATAGCATGGAATACTATCTCAAAACAGAACAATAAGGTGAAAGGCAACTGAGAAAGATACTGAAAGATTTTAGTTTGCAGAGCAAGGATGTAGGAAAGGATAAGAAAAATAGTTCTTACAAGTAGAATATAGAAAATCATAAAGAGTGGACATTGACATGGGAGGAAAGAACAACAAGATAGTTACTATGGTGATGGGGCTAGTGGTTATGCTAGGCTGATTCTGTTAAATAGGGCTAGTAACTGAATCATCAATCTTTGTGAAATAACTAAGTGAAGTCTCTCACAGGTCTTGGCCCACAACAAGAAAATAGGCCCCCAACACTGGAACAAATGGTCCCAGATGAACAGCACTGTTTGGGCCACTCCTAGCCAATGGACAGTCTGGGGACTTTCCAAGCCATCCTATGGTTTATCCTTTGAATAAGAACAGGTCATACCTGGGTGGTCTCTCAAACATGAGATCAAACTTTGTAATCAATCACCTTGTGCCCCATGCATGTATGCTGATTTGCGGTTTGTCTCTATAAAAAGGAGCCTGAACCTCTTGCTTGTTGCATCTCCTGGTTTTGGTGTTTGTGTCGTGGGGCTCTCCCACTGGCCCATCAGGACCCTGGAATTAGGGTCCAACAATACATAACATCAATTTCTGGCCATACATGTGAGTATATATTCTCCCTCCAAATAAAAGTGCAAAAGAATCTTCACCTAAGGGTTCGATAATATGCAGATGTATTCTCATGCACACATGAAACATTTACGAACATCGATTAAGAGCCTGGCCAGAAACTATGATTCAAGCATTACTGGTCTCAGGGAATTGGGTACTATGCAGACTGCATTTTCTAACTGCATCACAGTTAATCTAAATGCCAATAATATGATAGATGAGATTCATAAAATTAGCTTTGAAAAGTAAAATACAGACTCTGGTAATCATGGATCAAAGCAGAAGTCATAATTGACATCCTTGAGGGACATGCAGTAGTGAATCCCAGGCCTGGTGCATGCTGGGCTAACAGTCTGCCACTGACTGTCTCCAACCCCTGTAGTTGAAGTATGAGAACTTTAAAACATATTTTTCTGTGATCTCACGCAATGGGGAAATACTGACCTATTAGGAGTAGGTTTTTCTGCCAGACTGGACCCACAGCCACACCAGCCCCAAATAATGTGCAGAGACACTGTATTAGATATAATTCTGTTGGCCTGTTACTAGTGTTACTTTATCGGCTAGCTCGTCTTAATTATTAACCCATTTCTGTTTACCAGAGAGAGAGCCCAGACCTCTGTTCTCTCCAGTCTCTCCATGTCAACTCCTCCCTACTACTTCCTTTCTCCTCCTTCTCTCCTAGTCCCGCCTATCTTGCTTTCTTATTGGCCAACAGTGCTTTATTCATTAACCAATACGAGAAGCATATTTGCAGAATGACATCTCCCATCACCGACCAGTAGGTATTCAGTTGGAAATGAATAAAGTGTGTGTGTGTGTGAGAGAGAGAGAGAGAGAGACAGAGACAGATAGAGACAGAGATAGAGGCAGAGACAGAGACAGAGACAGAGACAGAAACAGAAACAGAAACAGAGAAAGACAAAGAGACAGACAGAAAACTGTAGCCTAGACTGGCTTCAAGTTCATTATGTAGACAAACAAGATGGCCTCTTGAACTAATGGTCCTCCTGCCTTCACCTCTCAAGTGCTAGGATTCCTAGGATTCCAGGAGTGTGCCCCTGTGCCAAGGATCATGAGAAATTGTATACAAGAAAGTGAAAATGTAGAGAAAATTTTCAAATAGAAAAACAAACAAAGCCTGTACTGGGAGAGCTAATTAAGCAATTATTAAACATGTCCACATGAAGAAAAAAAAAGATGTTGAGATGCTCTGTGACAGCCCTCTCAACTATTCAAAAAACAGTGATTTCCATTCTCACAGAAGGCAGGGAACATGGGTGACATCAGGAAAATGGATGGCTAAGGATCTCCCCAAATTGACTTCTTCATAGGAGCCACTTGTTTCCTGGTGTACTGGGAGACCTCGCTTGAAAGTCTTCTATTTATTTCAACTGGCAGAGCACCCCAGGCTTAAAGCCCCTCACAGGGCTAGGCCAGGATGCTTTCCTATAAATGCTATTTTCTTGGCTTCCAGAATAGTCTACCCTCCTAGATTTTTCGTTACCATTTCTGGTCCTTCCCCAAATCCATGATCTCCAGACATTCAAGGACTCTTCATGGAGCTTCATGGAGGAACCTCTTATGTTCTGTCTTCATATGTGTGCCCTTGAGGACCTCATCCAGTTCATTGTGTTAAATGCCACTCCCGTGCTGGAGACGCCTACGTCTGTGTCTCCAGATGGACCCCACCCCTACTCTGATCTAGCATCCACCTCCTATTCCTGTTTGATATTTAACGCTTGTCCTCCAAATTGGATTCCTCACCTCCTCCTCCAAAGCTGCCCTTTCTGCATCTTTCCCTTTCCAGTAAATGTCAGCATCACCAGACTTCTGATGGCTCAGGCCAGAGCTGCACCGTCATCCCGAGGTTCTCCTTCTGTTACATCTTGGGTTCAGTCTGTCAGTTAACCCTGACACTTCTGCTTTTAGAGTATTTCCAGAATTCTTATCTCTGAGCCATCATGAGGTAGCCATTAAAAATAGCATACACACTGTGTGCACACACACGCATACATGTACCCTGCTCTTGGTGTGCAGAGGCCAAAGAAGGATGGCAGTTGTTCCTATTTTGCTTTTCTGTCGTACTGCCTTTAGGAAGGTTCTTTCATTGAACTTGAAGTTCACCACTTCAGCTAGGCTGGCTGGCCAAGGGCTCTGTATCCCCACCCCCACCCCAATGCTGGGGTTATAGGAACACACAGTGTATAGTGTTACTATTACTGTGGTGGAACACCATGACCAAAGCATCTTGTGGAGGGAAGGGCTTATCTGGCTTACACTTCTACATCACTGTTTATCACTGGAAGATGTCAGGACAGGAACTCAAACAGGGCAGGAACCTGGAGACAGGAGCTGATGCAGAGGCCACGGAGGGGTGCTACTTACTGGCTTGTTCTTTATAGCTTGCTTAGCTGGCTTATAGAGCACATCATCCCAGGGGTGGTTTAATTTACAATAAGCTGGACCCTCCCATATAGATTACCAATTTAAAAAATACCCTACAGACTTGCACACAGCCATGCCTAATGTTTTAGGTGGTTGCTGGGGATTTGAACTCAAAGACATATGCTTGCATAGCAAGCACTCTTACCCACTGAGCCATCTCACTATCCCCCCTACATACATTTCACATACACATTTTTATGTCAGACCAAGGGGTTTCTTTATATAATGTAATTCTAACAACATAAAATATGGCTAATAAAGATGATACCCTAAGCAAACCATAGGGGTATTTACATATTGTCCCATGAAGCTGCTGTGGAATTTTATTGTTTGTAACACTCATTGGTGTTTATGTCACACAGAATCATTTCAAATAGTCCTTTACCAAAATAGGGCTGGAGAAAGAAATGAACCTGTTTCTGGAGGCTTGTTTGTGGCCCTTTTTATGTAATTGGTTTGTATACATTTAATTCTTTTAAAAAGGAAATGGTTTAGCAGTTAGGATCATTTACTGCTCTTGCGGAGGACTTGAGTTCGGTTCCAGTACCCACACTGGGCAGCTCACAAAGACTAGTAACTCTAATTCCAACATATCAGTGTCCGCCTTTGAACTCATGGGCACTGGAACTCACATGTGCATATACCCACTGTGGTGTTCTGAGTGAGCATGCCACTCACAGCCTCATGTGTGATGCTTGGTCCCTCTTGGTGGAACTGTTTGGAAAGGATTAGGAGGTGTGGCCTTGATGGAGGAAGTATGCCACTAGGGTAGACTTTAAGGTTTCAAAAGCCCGTGCCAGGCCTAGTCTCTTTATCTATCTGCCTGTCTGCCTGTCTGTCTCTCTGCCTTCAATTTGTGGATCAGGATGCAAGCTTTCAGCTATTGTCCCAGCACTATGCCAGCCTGTCTGCTGTCATACTCCCCACCATGATGGTCATGGATTTATCCTCTGACACTGTAAGCCAGCCCCTACAAAATGCTTTCCTTTGTAAACTGCTTTGGTCAGGGTACCTCTTCATAGCAATTAAAGAGTAATTCAGACACCCACAGATACAGACACAGACACATAGTTTTAAAAATATTGTAAATCTTTTTAGAAGGTATAGCTGACAAAGCGCTTCACATGTTTTGTGTACACTTTGCAAAGTTTTGAGGGATGTGGGGGTGTGTGGAACCATCATCAGATCAAGACCACATCTTTACCACCTCAGAAGTTTCCTTCCATCTCTCCCTCCTTTCCTGTCTACTTCTTAATTTTATAGATTTGTTCACTTGTTCCAGAGTTTTACATAACCAGAGCTGGACATTCTGTATCCTTTTAGGCTCCTTCCACACAGCCTTTGATGTCTTATTCACATTGTATGGTTAGAAAAATAGGTTCATGTAAGTTATGTAACTTCCTAAAATCCTGCAGTCATAGAGGTGGACCTGGGATTCCAAACGATGTCTGCCTGTTATCAAGTGTGCTAAAAGCAGAGCCCTGGAGGCCAAATGAATTGTTCAGAGGTACTTTACCAGTGAGTGGCCAAAGTAGGGCAAAACCCACTGTGCTACTCACTGTCTGAGTTATTGATGTGGCTCCTGGAAAGAGCATATGATTCATTTTAGATTTCCCTGAGACAGTGTTTTCAGAAGTCCTAGTCACTGCCTTGACCTTGCAGATGGACTCAGATAGAAAATTCAGTGTGGGAGGTTTTGGCAGAGGCCACCTTCAGCACGGTTTGCTTCAACCTTCAGAACACAGAAGTCAGTTTCTTTAGAGACTGTCTTTTAATTCCATCCAATTTTTGTCTCTTTTAGGAAAGGGCCATTGGTTGGTTAAGTTTGTTCTCTCCTGCCCTATGTCCCCACTTTCTTCTTTTTTTTTTCCTCTCTCTTCCTTTGTTATATTTTTCTATTCTTATTCTTTTTTTTTTTTTTTACATCTATTTCTATACTGTTCAATTTTATAAATTATATGCATGTGTTTGTGTGGGAGTATGTGCGCGTGAGTGCAGGTGCTTGTGAAGGCCAGCAGAGGGCATCAGATCGCCTGAAACTGTACTTACAGGTATTTGTGAGCTACCCAATATGGGTGCTAAGCACTGAACCTGGTTCCTCAGCAGAAACAGTAAACAGTATGCACTCTTACTCACTGAGCCATCTCTCCATCCCCTAGTTTCCTCAAAGAGCTCATTCTCACTTAATCCTATCAGTCCTGCTTTATGTCTAGTTGGCCTAAACCATCAGTAATGCATGAAATGGCAGTGAAATATTTGTTTGTAAAATAGCCATGTTGTTACAGCCTAATTTCTGATCAGTATATTGCTAAGCTTATAGACTGCTCCTAGCTACTGTCTTTGTTGCTTTTCTATTGCCATGATAAGGCCATTGCAAGTTAGAAAGCATTTCGTTTGGGCCCACTGTTCTAGGGGGTTTGAGTTGCTTTTCTTGTTACTGTGACCAAATCCCTATAAGAAGCTACTTTGTGGAGGAAGGGTTTATTTGGGCTTACAGTTGGAAGTGATATGGTTCATCGTGACAGAAAAGGCTCAAAATGGTAGGTGCATGAGGTAGCTGGTCACACAGTGATGGGAGATGTTATTCTGTAAATATGTTTCTCATACTGGTTAATTAATAAAGCACTGTTGGGCCAATGAGAAAGCAAGATAGGCGGGGCTAGGAGACAAGGAGGAAAGAGGAAGGGGTAAGGAGGAGTCAAGATGTAGACCGGGGAGGAAGGAAGACGCTGCGGCTCCCCATATGATGACCACGTGGAAATACTTAGATAAGTAGAAATGGGTTAATAATTAAGACAGAGCTAGCCCATAAACAATGATAGTCACTGGCCCACAGGATTGTATCAAATACAGAGTCTCTGAGTGTTATTTGGGGCCGGCGCACCAGACTGGCGGCAGGCGAGCTGGCAGGCTGGCAGGATGGTGGAAAACATACATGCTACAACACAGATTCCATAATCAGGGAGCAGAGAGTGATGGACAATGATGCTCTGCTTGTTCTCCCTTTAATCAGCCCAAGCCTCCAGTCTGTGGAATGGTGCAACCCACATTTTAGAATGGGTCTTCCCAGCTAAATTCACGTATGCTAGGTAATCTGACATGCCCAAGTCTTGTTTCCATGGTAATTTGGAATCTCATTGAGTTGACACATAGTTGACACCATCAAGATGCTTTGATAGCTGAGAGATCACATGTGTTCTGCCTTACAAACTCATTTAGTACCTGCAAAGGTGGTCAGGGGGCTAAAGGCTGTTAACTTAATTGAAAAATGAGTTTGAAAAGCTAGGAAACAGTTTATATAATGAATAAGAAAATGACACCCCGAAAATGGCAGTAAAATTACTGAGTGCTTGCCAGAAAGGTGAGGTAAGGATCCCCATGGTGTTGCTTTTTAATCTTTGTATGGTGTGTAATGTGGTGTGCTATGTGTGTGTGTGCATATATGTACATGGAAACAATACTCATGTGCCGTGGCATGTTTGTGGTCAGAGGACAACCTCAAATGTCCGTCCTCACCTTCCATGTTGTCTTAATAACACAGGTCTTATGTTCACCACTGTGTGCACCAGGCTGGCTGAACTCCAAGCTCTTGGAATTCTCCTGCCTCCAGCTCTCATGTTGCTGTAGAAGAAATAGGCTTATTACAGATGCACATTGCTGTGTTTGGTTTCTTATGTGGGCTCTGTGAGTCAGAACTCAGGTCTTCATGCTATGTACAGTGAGTGCCTCTGACATGGTGCTGTACATTTTATGTCTTAGAAAACAATGAGAACCATGTGCAACTACAGTGCTCCATGCATGCTGTGTTTAAAGTCAGACATTAAGTTCTTGAACAGAGTTCCTAGGGCTTTTGCTAACCTACCTGGCAGTGGGGCTAGAAGAGATGACATATGACGATAGCTCACCTATCATGAAACATAAGCTTATACTCCCGGGGAAGTATGTCAATGTGAACATTAATTGATACATGAACTAGATTTATAAAAACCTATGCCAGCAAGGACTAGAAATCATCCCTGCAGTCTGGCCATAGAAGCCTCCAAGTCTTAGATTTATGCCTACTAACTCAGCAGAGTAAGAAAAAAGTAACATGATTTTTAAGAATGTGATATGTGATAGGGAGTTAAGTCAGCCCCAATCTCCTGGAAAGTCCCAGGTTACAGATTGGAGATTGCATTTATGAGACTGAAACAGAATTTAAACTGCCCCCCACCATTTAGAGGTAAGTGAACTGTATACATGGAACCTGGCAAATTTTTAACAAAGAAATAAACAAAACCTTTGTTTGCAAAGAGACTATTCTATGGCTCCCACGCTTGTGAAACCTACTTAGTCTTATTTTTGGTATTTTCAGCATCCGTGATATTATCTTTCATTTATTTGTTGGTTGGTTTGCTTTTATAGCATGCCAAGGCAAGCAGGTTAGACACAGGGCAAAATGTATACAGGTGACAAGAGAAAATCCTATAAAGTTGGTGGGAGAAAAGCCAGAGTGCTCTGCTTCAAATACCCAACTGAAAGCCACAGAACCAAGAGAACAGAAGTGTGACGTAAACATTGGGGTAAGAGGCTGAAGGGTAAGGCCATAATTTGGGCAGGATCTCATCTCTTTCTGATTTCAGTGACATTTCATTCATACCAAGTTCCTGGATCTCTCTAGTGTTCAATGTCCTACATTCTGTGAGTACAAAGTGGAGAAGACAGACTGAGGAACAGCTGGGGATAATCATGAGCTTTTCGGTTACCTTGGTAATGTCATTTTACCTCCCTGGGTTTCACTTTTCTCAGATGTTAAATGTGCCCCCCACCTAGAGACCTGCTGGGGCTCATGAAGGTTATGAATGTCATGGTAAACAAACAGGATGTCCTTACACATGACCACAGAGAACAGGAAGTTCTGAAAACATTGTAGATTGGTTTCATGGAGCCAAGAAAACCCACACTTGCTCTAGGTCCATCCTTTTTGTTGTTGTTGTTTACTTGTTTGTTTCAAGACAGGATTTCTCTGTGTAACAGCTCTGGCTATTCAGGACCTCAGTAGACCAGGCTGGCCTTGAATTCAGAGACCCACCTGCCTCTGCCTCTCAAGTGCTGGCATCACAGGCGTGCACTACCACCACCCAGATGTCATTCTTTTTTTTAAATTAGATTTTTAAAGATTTATTTTTTATTTTATGTTTATGTCTGTTTACTGTGTATGCAGTGCCCATGGAAGCCAGAAGAGGGCAGCATATGATCCTTTAGAACTGGAGTTACAGAAGGTTGTGAGACACCATTATGTGTACTGGGAATTGAACCTGGGTTCTCTGGAAGAGCAACAGGTGCTCTTTACCGCTGAGCCATCTCTCCAGTGTCAGCTTCTCCTTTTCTTTCTTGGTCTTTAGGATGGAACTTGTTTCTGTGACTTCTTCAAAGCATTATCACCAGCTCTGTCCACACTCCTCAAACTTTCTCCCCAAAGGCCTTATACAGACGAAACAGAATTCTGGAGGCCCTCTGCTTTCTCCCCTCAGGAGTGGCCTTTCCCCCATCTGGTACTCTACTTCATGAGAGATATTCGTTTTTTTTATATTTTTCTCTGAATATCCTAGGATTTATGTCACTCCCGGTGGATATGAGTCAATCCTATGATTTCCAGTGGCCCCTGGAATGTGCTGGTATGTTCTCAGGGCATAAAGAACCCAGAGTGAGAAACTGAGGCTGACCCTCAGGCAGGAGTCATGGAAGTTAGATCCTGTCTCCTACAGGAATCCAGCCTTCCTGAGGGCCTGTGGTTCTCAGATACCCAGAATTTCCTTTCTGTTTACTATCTTACACCAGCACATACTTCTCTCTCTCTCTCTCTCTCTCTCTCTCTCTCTCTCTCTCTCTCTCTCTCTCTCTCTCTCTCTCTCTCTCTCTCTCTCTCTGTGTGTGTGTGTGTGTGTGTGTGCTCTTACTTGTCAGAAGAGGGATCCAGATCCCTTAGAAGTGGAATTTTAGGTGACTGGTGGATATCTATCTTATTATGTGGGTGCTGAAATCCACTCCATTCCTCGCAATTGCTCAGCAAGTGCTCTTAACCACTGAGCAATCAGTCTCTCCAGGCCCTTGGGGACCTGGACTCTAAAGAAGAAATGGGAGAGAGGAATTCAGTGTTGCTGGATGTATGGATAGAGCAGGGTCCAGGCAAAGTCTTTAAAGGAGGGTGGTGGGGAAGCAAAACCAGATGGGAGATGCAGCGCAGGGGTGTGGCCCGTGGAAAGCCTGGCCTTGGCTGTGTCTGCAAGGGCTCTTCTGTGTCTTACTCACTGCAGCACTGTCTTCTCTCAGACAGATGAGCAACATTTTTTAAAATAATAGGTTCTTGTTTGGTTGGTTTTTTGTTTGTTTGTTTTTCTTTTAATTTTTTTTTTAAAAGACTTAATTTTATTTATGTACAAGGTATTCTGTCTACGTGTATCTCTTCATGCCAGAAGAGGGCACCAGATCTCATTACAGATGGTTGTGAACCACCATGTGGTTGCTGGGAATTGAACTCAGGACCTCTGGAAGAGCAGCCAGTATTTTTAACTGCTGAGCCATCTCTCCAGCCCCAGATGAGCAACTTTTTATAGGTCAGAGTCAGTCAGTTGTGTGTGACTGCCCATGGACTGTTGCTCCAGCAGACAGTAAAAATGGTTACTCTTTATTATGGAGTATTAGTTGAAGATGTGTTACATTCTTTTATGCTGTAGAACATTTGCTTAATGATGCAAAGAGTGTTGCATTCTTTTATGTTGCATTTGTTTAACTCTGTGAAGCTGTGTTACTTTGCCTGTCTGTATCCTGGTTGGTCGAATAAAGCACTGAATGGCCCAATAGCTAGACAAGAGAAAGGATAGGCAGGGCTGGCAGGCAGAGAATAAGCAGAAGGAGAAATCTGGGAAAAGAAGATTGAGGAGCGAAAGGAGAAGGAAGAGGAGGTCTCCAGGAGCCAGCTACACAGCTATACAGCAAGTCATGGAATAAGAAGTAAGGAAAGTCATATAGGACGGTAAAAGCCCAGAAGCAAAAGACAGACAAGATAATTTAAGAATGGGTGTCTAGAAATGAGCCAACCTAAGGCCAGACATTTATAAGTAAAAAAAGTCTCTGTGTGTTATTAGTTGGGAGCTGGGTGGGTGGGTCCTCCAAAGAGCCAATGAATAAAAAGCAGCAATTACCACTCTTGATTGGATTGAGAGATACCTAGGAACTTAATAAAGCACACTAATGGTTAAGTCTATAAAGGTGTTTTCAGAGATAATAATTTAAGGGGAGAAGACTGGTCCTAAATGCAGGTGGTCCCATATAGACTAGGAATGACCCACCCATGCTCTGCTTCCTGACCACAGAGGTGGATGACATTGCTCGGCTGCTTGCCTCACCAGAGCCCAGAAACAAAGGAGCAGCTGGTCATGCAGGGAAGCCTCTGAAACTATGAGCCCAAACAGAGAATCCTTCCTTCAGACTTTCTCTCAAGCAACACGTCTCAGCAGTGGGAGAGATCACACTGAGTGGTGATGCTTGGGATTCTTTGGTTTATAGCTCAATCCTGTATTTCCTTTGTTGCAATGTAGGTGGCCTAGTTTGCCACGTGGTGTCAGATGAACTTCTACAGACTGGTCAGGCAAATCCATGCTAGAAATAGGAGCTGAGTCTGCTTCTATGAACTGTAGGTATTCTCAGGATGCTCATAGCGCCTCTTATCTGAACTATTGGTTAGTTGTTTTCTTGGGACAGAGTCTTTCCTATGTAATCCTGAATTCATGATCCTTCTACCTCAGTCTCCTAGGTGCTGGGATTACAGGTGTGCAGAGATGCATGTAGCTTGTAAGGGATCTCTTGACGTGGCTCAAATGTCTATTCTCTTGAAGTTTTGGTACAATGGTACACTTGTGTTATTTTTGTATTTTTACATCTTAGTCTCTACCCTACCCTGTGTCTTCCCAAAGTGTTTAGGTAGACGCTACTTCCTGCTCACCCACAGGTTCAGTCAGGATGATGTCTTACTCACACAGTGCATTTGTAGATAGGCAAAACTCCAACTCCCACCACTTTCCCACCCTCTCCACTGCAAGGGTGTGGTGGGACTGTATAGTCTAGATGTACTGAAATTGCATTCTCTAATGATGGAGTCTTTTGGAGGTCTCTGGATGTCTCCTTCCATATGTCCTTCCCCCTCAATAGTGAATGACCTTTCCCTTCCCCGTCTCCTCCTGGTAAATTTCTCCACTTTTTCTCAAGATGGAGATCAAATGATTCCTTGTCCCTCTGTCCTTCAACTGTACCATTGTAACTGTCTTTATTTTTTATTTTTAGTTGATGTACATGTGTGTGTTTGTCTGTAAATATGTGCACACCAATGTAGGCACTCACAGAGGCAAGAAGGGGGCTTAAGATCTCCTGGAGCCTGAGTATTTGTGAAAAACTTGACATGGGTACTGGAAACCAATTCAGGTCCTCTAGAAGCACAGAGAGAACTCTTGAGCCATCTCTCCAGCTCTTCTGTAATTGTCCTTGATTGCTGTACTGATTGACTTGTTGTTTGTTTGTGTTTGACTTGACACATGCTAAAGTTCTTTGGAAAGAAAGAATCTCAGTTGAGAAAATGCACCTATCATACTGGCCTGTGTTTTCTTGATTGATGATTGTTGTAAGAGGACCAGGCCAGTGTAGATAGCTGTAGTGCCACCCCTGGCCTGGTGACTTTGGGTTCTATAAGAAAGCAGGCTGAGCAAGCAACAGGGAGCAAGTCAGTAAGCAGCAGTCCTCCATGGCCTCTGCATCAGCTCCAGCCTCCTGGGTCCTGCCTGAGAGTTCCTACCCTTACCTCTTGGGGAAATAGACTACAAGTTGTAAGATACAATCAACCCTTTCCTTTCCACATTGCTTTTGGTTGTGGTGCTTTATTACAGCAATGGCAACTGTAACTAAGACAAGTGCATATTTATTCCATGCATTAGCACCCTGGTTATGTTTAACATCTCCTCAGCAAGGTTTGCCTTGCTTTTCTTCTTTAGCATGGTCTTGGCATAGCACCATGGTATTCAGTGGTGCTCAATAAGTGTTAGCTAGATGTATTTAGTTTCCTTCTTAGCCACATGGCTTTAAAGGGTGGCATAAATGATCTATATTCACCCTCATTCTGAATACATAACAGCTCAATTATCTTTCCCTATGTTAGTTTTATAGTTGCACTTGCTACATGTTTTATAGATAATACATGAGAATGAAATCTTTGCCACCCCTGCTCCTCTGAGGACTTGGAAACAAGATTTGCATGACAATTAAGAAAACTGTGTAAAAACGGATGCATTTTACTTTATGTTGGAAGAGAGCCGAGATACTGACTGTAAATGTGTGACTGAAAAGCAGGGATACTGAGCAGTTCACTTTTACATGCCCTGCAGTTCATACTTGATGAGACTGGTACTTGGTTATGATATAAACACTCATTATATCATCACTTACTCATGGTTCCGAGAAACCTTGCCCAGCACAGACGTCTCTAAGGGCTGGAATCTGGCAGAATCCTTTTCCTCAAAAGGGATATTTCCCTGCCCACAAGACCCTGACCCTTGACCTGGAGCACCTGTGGTGGTGGCTACAGGGATACGGGTACTGCTGGCTGTCACAGCCTTGGGAGTTTGCATTTCTCTTTTCTCAGCCCTGTTTTGGATTCTGCTGGGTGGCGGTTGACCTGGCTGTAATTTGGCTTCTATTGTGTCCTCATGCGCCTGGTAGCTTTAGCTCTTATTTTACATTAGTAATATATGAATGTGATGAAGATGACACTTCCAGAATATTCTGACCAGATTGTTTCAGGGTGGTAGAGTAGTGGCTGACTGACCTCCTTTTCAGCAGCCGGCTCAACTCTTCCTCTTCCTGTGCTCTCTGAGGCCAGCAATGCAACTCAGAGTTGCTGGTCTCCCACTTGGAGGAACTTAGCCACCCCCTTATTACTTTACTTCTCTATATTCCTATTTTCTTTTTATGTTTTCACGTATTTCTGGCTGGCCCCAACACATTGTGCAGCAGAGGTTGATGCTGAATTTCAGATTTTTCTATGTGGACCTCCTGAGTGCTAGCATTACAGGTTTGTGTCACCACACTCAGTTCATGCAGTGCTGTGAATCAAACCCAGGATTCCATGCAAGCTAAACAAATACTACCAGCCGAACTACTTCCCCTTTTAAAGTTCCATCTTGCTGCATGTGGTTTGACTCAGAAGTTCCATTTTACATGCACTGTAGTTCGCACCGATGGGACTGGTACTTGTCTACAATACAAATATTCATTCATCATTTAGTCAAGGCTCTGAGATACCTTGTTCCTGCAGAGACTTACAAGATCCCTCCCTACTCTGTTCTCTCTGTTAGGGTTTCTTTTGCTGTGAAGAGACACCATGACCACAGCAACTCTGATAAGGGAAAAGATTTAGTGGGGTGGCTTACAGTTTCAGGGGTTCATGTCCATTATCATCAGGGTGGGGCATGGTGGCAGGCAGACATGGTGCTGGAGAAGGAATTGGAAGTTCTACATTTGATATATAGGAAACAGGAAGTGAATAGAGACACTAGACATGGCTTGAGCAAATATGAGACCTCAAAGCCTACTTCAGCAAAGCCATACCTCCTAATAGCGTCACTGTCTTTGGAGGCCATTTCTGTCAAACCACCACATTTGCCTTTGAATCCAGAGCTTGGGAGGCAGAATCAGGCAGAAGTCTGAGAGTTCTAGGCCATCATGGGCTACACAGTGAGTCTCTGCATCAAAGCAGAACAAAACAAAGTACTATCCTGCCAGGACAGCAAGATCAGTAGGTTAAAAATGCTGCTGTGTAGGCCTTTTGACCTGAGTTTGATCCCCAGATCTCATGGAGGAGAGAACCAATTCCACAAAATTGCTCTCTGACCTTCCAACACACACTGTGGTACATGAGTGCACACATTCACACAATAATAATAATAATAATAATAATAATAATAATAATAATAACAATAATAAATTAAAGAATAAGGTATCTCCTTATACTTTCCTTCTGAGTCTAAACATTTTTGACTAGTTGATATAGCATTACTAGTATAGTGGTGAGCATAGTTATCTTCTGAATTGTACAGATAACATAGACCATGTACCCTCTCAGATATTTTTAATTGGTTACCTAAAATTTGTATTGTAAGTTTAAATCATTGCAAAGGATATAACTTCTGATGCAGCAGACACAGGAAAAATAGGTCCCTCTTTTAAATGTGTCCAATGAAATTAATTGCCATAGCTGCCCATTGGAATGTGTTTTTAAGATGCTTAAGCCAGCTCTTCATTAACAGTTCAAAATTTTTATATAGTCATTTTAACTACTTCATATTTTCATCCCATTTCACCTAGAACATTTTATTTCAATGTAATGTATTTTTATGCCTGAAAGTCTTTTATTGGCCATTCTAGCACAATTTGCTGTGATAGATACACCTCTACATATATATTGAAGTTAAATTTTGTTTTTATTTCCTGTGTTCTTGGGCTTTAAGCATTTCAAAATATCTTATTTGAGTTATTATCTCTAGGACATAATCAACATATCACAAATATGTTACACATTTTATGGGTAACATGAAAAGTAAAATTTTATTGAAAGTGAACTTCTTAATGAGATGAAGCTACATTTTTTTATAGTTTATGTATTTGTGAATGAATAAAAGTATTACTATTGCCAGAAGGTTCACTTTAATGGCTGTTGAGACAGGTATGGCAGACATCACTTGGTTCCTATTTTTCATCATTGCTTAGGGAATGCATCCCCTCAGCACTGTCAGCATCCTGCCGAACTGTACTTTTGCTCAGCAAAGTTAGACTGAGGAAGAGGCATGCCATTCTCCGGCAGAGCGGATAGGGGGCGCCTGTGAGAAGGAACCGGGGGCTGGTGGAGAATAGGAGCCTCTTTACAGGAGCAGTTGCCCAGGCTGACATTTAGGAAGGAATACTATAAAATGCTAGGCTTTGGAGGTTAGTGCCCTTGGGCCAGGTATGGAAGTGAAAACCTTCGATCCAAACACTCATGAAACAAAGCTAAAGGGATCTCTGTGAGTTCGAGACCAGCCTGATCTACATATGGAGTTCCCAGACAGTCAGGGCTGCATAGACCTGTCTCAAAGAAAAAAAATATTAGTGCCCTTTAAATTATCCATATTATTACAAAGTCTTGTCTGTGAGCTCAGGGGTCCATGTTACCCAGGTGTAAGAGCTCTGTTTTTATTTTAAGTTGGGGTTTGGATATGAACTGTCTGCTACACAAGGCAAGGTTTCCCACCATTATCCATTTTAAGTACAAATCAGTGTCGTGAAGTGTATTCCTGTTGTCCAACATCCCCACCACATAGCTCCAGAACCCTTTTCATCTTGCAAAGCTGTAATTCTGTATCCATAAGACAGCAGATTCCTAACCCCACTTCCCCCAAGCCCTGGCAACAGAGTTAGTTATATTTTAAATATAGGGGAGTGTGTGAGGCCTCCCTCTGGGAGACTGAGCTCCAAAACTTGAGGTGTTTAGCCTGTCTCTCCTTAAAAATCACATTGGAGGGTCATTTATCAGATTTGGGGTTCTTTCTACCGACTCTTACAAAATTAACACCAAAATAAAATGCATATAAAGTAACTTCCTGAACCCAGGGAGGTTTTTAGTGTCACCACAGAAAAGGATGACAGCATTTTGTAAGAATTTGTCCAGGCCTCACTTAATATTATCTTGGATACCTTTAGCAGTTTCTAAAGTTTAGTAAAAATCACTTATAATAATGGGAATTTTCCTGAACAATTTTTACCTACTTATAAATGTTTTATTAGATATGAATAGAGTTCCTCGGGGCTACCAGAATAAAGTATATGCACTACATAGCTCAAAACAGAAATATTTTCCCTTGTAGTTCTGGACATTAGACATTTATGAGGTTGCTAATTTGTGAGGGCTCTGAAGTCTATTCTCTACCTCTCTCAGAAGTGTGTGTGTGTGTGTGTGTGTGTGTGTGGTTGTTGTTGTTGTTGTTGTTGTTGTTGTTGTTGTTGGGGAGTGAACCTGGGACTTGCCCCATGCTGGACAAATGTTCTACCACTGAGTTACATCTATTCCCTATGCCTATTTCTTATCTTCTGTTGATGACTGGAGATCTTTGGTGTTGCTTGTCTTGTAGATCTGTAGTTTCAGTCTTTGTCTCCTACTGGGGAGCAGATGAAGTCTTGAGTGAGTGTGCATTGCTGACATGAGCACAGCTTCCACATGCATGCTGTGTGTGACACAACACACACACACACACTTTAAAAAGACAAAAACAAACCCCACAGATTTAAATGTGTCACAAAACAAAGTGAAAAATATAAGACTTTCAATTTATCAGAATAGGGAAAATATATGATCTGTGTGTAAAGGGTTTTCTTTTCTAACTTTCTGTATTTAGGTTTTTGTTTGTTGGTTAGCTTGTATGTTACAGTACAGTTTTGTTTTTGTTTTTGTTTTGTTTTGTTTTGTTTTGAGATAGTGTCTATTTGGCAGAGACTAGCCTTGAACTTCTGACTGTCCTTCCTCCACTTCTGAAATGTTGGGTTTACAGTCATGCACCACCACCACTGGCTAAAAAAGGATTCCCAAGGAGGTTTTCTGATGGAAAAGAAATAGCATTTATCAAAGCACTAAGAAAGTACTTTGGCAAATCTTAAAGCATGCAGGGAGAAAGGACACCTACTGTTTTGCTTTGTGTTTGCTTCTCAAGTCCTAAATGCATGCTGCCCAAGAGAGTTAAAGGATACCAAGAAATGCTTTGTCCAGGGCTTGCTTGCTTGCATTCCTTCCTTCCTTCCTTCCTTCCTTCCTTCCTTCCTTCCTTCCTTCCTTTCTTCTTTCTTTTTTCCCTCCCTCCCTCTCTCCCTCCTTCCCTCCCTTCCTTCCTCCCTCCCTCCCTCTCTCTCTCTCCCTTTCTTTCTTTCTTTCTTTCTTTCTTTCTTTCTTTCTTTTTTTTCTTTCTGTTTTTTGAGACAGGGTTTCTCTGTGTAGCTTTGCAAAGCAGGCTGGCCTTGAACTCACAGAGATCTACCTGCCTCAGCTGGGATTAAGCCATGTGCTACCACCATCCAGGGCATTTTCTACTTAGATCTTTCCTTGCTTCAAATAAGATGCATGCGGGCTGGAGAGCTTATTCTTGCAGAAGACGCAGGTTTGAGTTCCAGCACCCACATGGCAGCTCATAACTCTGTAACAGCAATCTCAAAGGATCCAAAGCCACCTTCTCACTTCTGTGGGCATCAGGTATGAATGTGGTACACAGAAATACATGTAGGCAGAACACCCACATACATATAAATAAAATAAACTGTTAAAGGTGCATATGACTATTTTCTAGTCCTCAGAACTGGTACCTGAGCTGGACATGGTAGCACAGACTGGTAATTCCAGCAGTTGGGAGCCTCAGGTAAAGGTTACTGTGACCTTGAATTCTTGGCCAGCCTGAGCTACATAATGAGTTTTAGGCAAGCATGGACTTTATAAGTGACTATCAGGGCAACCTGGTATATATTAAGACCCTGTCTCAAGAGATCAAAATCAAAACCCCCAAACATAAAATCAAACTGCCCTCTGATCCAAGAACGTACTTGTTGACATAATTCTAAAGGTACTTAATATTTTATTCTCTCACTGATGGCTTTTCAGACAGCATATGAATCTAGAACAAAAGTGTGGAAACTACTGGAACAGTAGATGGTCTGCCCTTGCTGTTTTTACGCTGTTCTTCTCTCGTTCATTTTTTTGTGAACTTTATTCTCTGACAGCTCTTAGTACACAAGGGAGGGCAGTAGGCTGTGATGGATTATGTTTACTAGTGCTCTAACTGGGATTTGAAATTTTATAGTCTAAATAAGAGTTAGAATTATGTCTTGCAGAGTCATTGGCTTGGAAACTATTTTCATGAGAAATCATATCTCATTTGATTAAAATAAAGACAGAAAATTCAACCTCGAGGAAAACTCATTTGTCTTCTAAGAATAGCATTTCTGATAGTCTAAGAAATTAGAGGTGGAAAAATCAATTCAAGCCAATCTACTAGCTTGTCAGAGAGGGCTGTGCTCTGCAAAATATATTCTAGTTCTTTGTCCAGGTTAATTTTAAATGTCTCAAGGGATGGAACACTCTTTACATCTCTGTGAAGTCTTTTTTTTTTTTTTTAAATCTTATTGAACCTACTAAGAATATTTTCTAATATGAAATATTCATCTTACATATTATTATATACTATTGTTTCTAATTACACTTTTTCCTATACGAACACCATTTTCTTCCTGAATTCAGTTTCTGTACTCTTAGTTATTTTGAACAAAATTGATATCCTCTCTCTGTCTCTGTGTTTCTCTCTCTCCAGGGTCTCATATAGCCCACACTGGCCTCAAACCCTCTATGTAGGTAAGAATATCCTCATGATCATTTCTGCCTCTGTCTCCTGAGTGTTAAGGTTAGAGGTGAGCTACAACTTCCAGTTTATGGGGTGCTAGGGACTGAACTCAGGACCTCAGGCATGCTGGGTACTCACTCTATGAGTGAGCTAAGTCCAATCTTCAGAAGCTAGCCTCCATTTAACCCAGAAGTAGATGTTTACTATTAATAATTTTACTTCCTGCCTCTGTCTCTCTCTCTCTGTCTCTGTCTCTGTCTCTGTCTCTGTCTCTCTCTCTCTCTCTCACACACACACACACACACACACACACACTCACATGGGGGGATCAGATTTTCCACATAGGTATTGGTAGAGACCACAGATTGATATTGGGGTGGCTTTCCTCAATTGCTTCACCTATAATGATCTTTCTCTCTTCCTTTTTTAAAAATGTTTCTTTATATTTTGTGCGTGCGTGCGTGCGTGCGTGCGTGCGTGCGTGCGTGTGTGTGTGTGTTTTACCTCCGTGTATGTATGTGAACCACCTGCATGCCTGGTTCTGGAAGAGGTCAGAAGAGGGCATTGCATTCCCTGGTGCTGAAGTAATAAACGGTTGTGAGCTACCATGTGGGTGCTGAGATCCAAACCCTGGTCCTGTGCTGAGCCATCTCTCCTATCCCCAGTTTCTTAAAAACAAAGGAACTGGGTATGATGACACGGGCTGTGTGATCCTACTGCTGATGTAGGAAGACTGTCTGGGAGATATAAAGAGTTTGTTCCCCACCCCCACCCAAGGCAAAATAAAAGAAAGTCCTATAAACCAATAAGCAAACAACCCAACAAAACAAACCTCTGTATCTTTTTTTCTCCTCCCTCCCTCCTTTCCTTTTCAGATTTTGTAATGTAGCCATTTATTTGATCAAGAAGGCTCTCAATGCCTTATCAAATTGGCAATGTATTTCTTGCCTTTCTCTGGCATAAGGCATTTTTCTCTCACAAATGATTCTTAGTTCCTTTTAAAATATCTTCCCTCTCAATATTCTCCATCTCGAATTCCCCATTTATTTTTAATTATGTTTGTGTGAGTTTAAATGAGCATTTTTCTGGGTTGCATTGTGTGATTTGTATTGTACCCATTGGATAAAAAGGTGTCTCCCCACCCCCATTGACAAGATTTAAATTCTTGCCTCATCTGGGGAGAAGATTAAATGTGAGACACTGGGCACATTGGTACTCCAGACTGAAATGTCTGCTGTCTGATGATAGGGGAGCAGGGAACCCAGGAGGGTGAAGAGATAGCATGTAGCCTGGAGTAGAGATTGCCCAGAGCAGGAGAACATAGCTTCTTTGCAGCCAGAGTCCATTCATTAATATGCCAGCTCCTGGTGACCTGGGGAAAGAGTGATGCATGTCACTGTATGCTTTTGTGTACATTTAATTGCATTTCTGTCAATTCTTGTATAGAGCCAGCCACTACCATTGTTCAGAAACGAGGACATTTTAATGAAATTCACTAAATATGTTTTTCAATGGTAAAAATCTACAGAAGCATTGGATTCATTTACTCTTCTTATCAGAGTCCATCAGGGATTAAAGCAAAAGCAAAACCAAACAGACAAATAGAGCAACAGCAAAACCAAAGCTATGTGGTGGGATTCCCCAAGAAAGGGCCCTGCGTGACTTCTCTTAGGAAATAACACATCGCTGAGAAGGAGCTGATGCTATTGCAGTGCCCTTGAAGAAATTCTGCTTCTGTCCCAAGCAGTTCAGTGGCTTTTGGAAAGGCACTTACCTAACTTGTCTGGCAGCAGTCTCCTCTGAAATAAAATTGTGACTTGCCCATTTGAGGAAACACTGTTAGAAATTGAGACTTAGCTGAGTTTGTGTTTGCATAACGTTCAGTATTTAGCACTTTAAATCTAATTCCCTTTAAAAAGCTTAAGGATCTGTTTGTTTCTTTACTTTTTTTATGTGTGTGTACAAATGCTCACACATGCCTCGGGGCATGTGTGGAGGACAACTCACAGGAGTTGGTTCTCTCTACTGTGTGGGTCCTAGCGATCAAACTCAGGTTGTTAGCCTTGGCAGCAAGCACCCTTACCAACTGAGCCAGATCAATCACCCTGCTTTTCTGTTTTCATATATTGAACAGGCATTTACTATCTTTCATACGATGAAATGACAAAGAGGAGTTTACACAGCGACAGAGAATGGTACAGCATGGAACTGGATGGATGGCACCCTATGGAAACATTGGAAACACTCTGGAGTTAAAATGTGAGCAGCTGACTTGCATGGTGGATCCAGGGAAGCACTGGCCTGTGAAGAAAGAACGACTTTCAAAGGTTGACAAGGTAAAGGAGATAGGAGGGGGCCTGGGCAAAGCAGGGAGTGCATTCCAGGCTCAGGGAAAGGCCTGTTGGTTCGTGGAAATGCATGACCTGTTTGATAATGGATGACCAAGAACTGGCAAAGCATCATGGGTGAGCGAGGGGGGGAGGGGATGAAACATTCCTTCTCTCCTCGCTGAGTCTACATTGAATGAATGAGTTCTGAATAGAAGATGCTCCCACCTACCAGGGTGGGACCCGGAGGGTCTCTATATTACTCTGTGTTGAGAGTGAACTATTGAACCTTCCCATACATTTTATTGCGGACACATTAATGACAATGAGTTCCTTTTGCTTGCAGAGATAGTTCATCCAACAGAGGGTTTAATCTTATAGGTTTGTTATCTTTATTTGTCCTAAATTTTGTTCAATGAATATGAAATACTATTAAAAAGAATTGAGTGTGAAAATGTAAATAATAACTTTTAAAAAATATTTACTGTGTGTGTGCATATGTGTGTGTGTGTGTGTGTGTGTGTGTGTGTGTGTGTGTACAAATGTGCGCATGCTGTGGCTCATGTGTGAATGTCACAGGACACCTGGGGGACTCAGTTCTCTCCTTTCTCCATGTAGACCTGGAGATTGAACTCAGGTTATCAGGCTTGGCAGCAGACACCCTTCCCTGCTAGTCTGTCTTGCTAGCCCTGAACTACAGTTTTTAAATTAACAATTAAGGTGCCATTTAGGGAACAGATCCATAGTGACAAAAGGCTCAGATGGATAACAAGTCACAGTAGCAGTGATTTTAAGGTGATTCATATTGAGTGCTTCCCTGTGAGATTCAAGAGCAGGGACCCTCTCCTTAGGTGACAGTGCTATGATGGACACATGTTGGTTATTAGTGTTACCAGATAAGAAAACAGGTTTGAGAGAAGTTAAGTCATTGCCCAGAACCCCCATGGAGGAGGACATGGTACAGTCAGGGTTTCAACCTGGATAGCTGAACACAGCATCTGCATTCTGTGAGCTTTTGGCTGCCTTTCCTTAAAGAGCTTCAATAGAAGAGATAACACATGAACTGGACCTTGGGGTCTCAATAAAGATGGAGGAGCATGAGTTCAGCCTGAGTAGGATGCATGTTAGAGCAGATAGGACAAAGCCATTTGGTACTCCAAGGATGCTCACAGGCAGGTGGGGGACTATGAAGAGGTAGAGGCTGGCTGGGGGAGAAGTGACTGAACAAGGTGGGTAGCAGAGAAGGTCAAAATGTGCATTTTCAGTGAGAGAGGGGTTGGCCATGTGAGTAGTAGAGGTTTAGAGTTAGCATTTTATCCTAAAGCAACACAAAGTCAAAAGGTGGGTTAGGGGTGACATCACCACCTGTGTCTTTGTTCTAGCAGGATCTCTCCGGAAGCTGAAGGGAGGGGCTTGACTTGAGACTGATAGGTGTCACCAAGATCAGTTAGCAGGATTGTCAAATGGTGCACAAAAGGCCCAGGGGAACAGTGAAACTGGGGACAGGCACGGAGGCCTAGATCTGAGAGGCAGCCTGCATGTGGGAACAATAGGTCTTGGTGACTAAGGACTTGAAAAGATGGTTAGGGATGAAGATGGTTGAGATTAGTATTTTAGAAACCAGAGTAATCCATGAAGTCATGAACTGAAACGGGGGCAGAAGGAAAAATCTCACAGGAGGCCTGCTGGAAGCTCTCTGTAGGATTTCACCCATGAGAAAAGGACTCTGGTGCCCATTATGCGGATTAAAAAGCAAAACAAAGTAACTGAAGTCCAGTGAGGTTAAGGGTGTTGCTCATGGTCACGCAGCTGGGGAGAGCAGGACTGTCCAAGAAGGCCTTACCTCCAAAGTCCATTATCTTTCCAGGACAGGATTCTGTACTCTGATGATATTGTTAACTTGGGAAAATGAAGGTAAAGTTCAGGGGATGGGCAGACCACACAGACATGGTCTCCTAGAACTGTGTAGCATGCAGAGAGCTGAAGGCTGCACTGTTAGATAAAGAGCATTTTCTGTCCTGCTGGAGATGCTTTGTATTCCAGGTCCAATACAGTTCTCATTTTGTGAGGCTACTTGGGGCTGGTGTGACTGAGGAGCTGAAATGGTGATCCTGAGATAGATAAGCCCACCAGACATAGTGGTACACATTTTTAATCTCAGCACATGAAAAGCAGAGGCAGGTGGATCTCTGTGAATTTGAGGCCAGCCTAGCTTATATTGTGAATTCCAGGGCAGCCAGGGCTATGCAGAGAAACCCTGTTTAAAAGTCTGTTACCATATTGAACAGTTTTAACTAGTGAGGTACAGAGTAGCCACTGGAGAGCCTGACTGGCATTCATGAGAATTCAGTACGTATAGGAATGATCATCTGTTTCATATGAGTGGGTAAGTGAGGCCTAAGTTTAAGGTCATAATTCGATAATAGAGGCCCACTGACTAAAACTTCAGTGGCTGAGGGATGACTGGAATGTCGCAGTTTCACAGCCCAATTATAATTTCTCTTGGGTAATCTTTAGCCTATCAAATGGTCATTCCTTGCTCACCTCTGGTCAGACCTAACAGTCCAAGAATTTAACAGAACTCTGTCCTCCACCAATGGGGTAAGCAAGGTGTCAGGTAGTACTGAGGCCTAGGGCTGTGATTCCCCATCTTGCTGTAACTACTTCTCTAATATTCCCAATACTGTATTTTATTTAATGTCTTGATTTATGACTTTCTTTGTTCTGTTATTTAAAAAAAAAGTTCATGAAACTGCTTTCTTATTGGAATATTGCATTGGGAAGACCCAAATCTATGTTCCCAGGACATGCTCCCTTATATTTTAAGCTCCAGAATAAGCTACCTTTTATTTCCTTTGAGTTGAAAGCTGTGTTTTTGTGTGACCTGAGAAAAAATAAACAATCATCATCATCAACAACAAGACAAAACTCAACAACAAGAGCAAAGCAAAACAACCAAAAAAAAAAAAAAAAAAACCCACTAAAGGAGGAGGAGAAGAGGGAGGTAGTGTGGACAGACATAAGAGCTAGAAGTGGTGACACATATCTATATCCCTATAACTCAGGAAGCAGAAACTGGAGGATTGCCATAAAGGCAGCCCAGGTTTCCTAGTGAGACCTTGTCTCAACAAACAAACACATAAGCAAACAAACATAAACAAATACATAAGAATAAAAATATGAACATTACATGTCCCAGCCTCCTCAGTGCTGAGACAAGTAACCTTCTTACATAAAACAGAAACAACATAAGCCTTTTCTCCATATTTGCATGTTTCTGTGCGTAGTATTGTTTAAGAGCACAAGCACAGCTGGGCATGGTGGCTCACACCTGACTCTCTACAACGGGAGGAAGGAGAATCAGGAGTTCAAAGTTAGCCTCAGTTACACAGTGAGCTCAAGACCAGCTTGACCAACATAAGACCCTGTCAAAACAAAAACCAAACCCAACAACCCTCAACAAACCAACCAAACAAGAGCCTAAGCATTAGGCAAAATAGCTAGTTTAAATCCTACTAGAACCTAGTTCTGCCTCCACACAGTCTTTGTCTTTCTTCAGTTATGTCCCACGCAAAAGCTTAACTCCTCTGAGGGTAACGCAGGGATATGTAGCACCCCCCTCAATGGGTACTGGTGAGGATTAAGTTGAACAAGCTATGTAAAGTGTCTCACCAACCTCTGGCACATGCTCAGTAAAGCTAGCTACTCTATAACCAGTACCTTGTGATGCCTTCTGACTTCACACCTCCATGTTCTGACATTTACTTCACTCTATTTTTTGCATATGAAGAAGGTATTCTTTCAGATCTCTAAATGTCAGAACATTCCCAAAAGAAATACACACCCAACAAGATAAAAAGGTAGCGTTGTGGAGAGTTGTTATCTAGATATTGCAAGCCATCTCCCCCACAACATGCCTCCCCCCTCCCCTCCCCCAGGGTCTCAGTATGTAGCCCTGGCTAATCTGGAATTGGTTATGTAGACCAGGCTGGTCTCCAGTACAGGTCTGCCTGCCTCTGCCTCGTGAGTGCTGGGATTAAATCTATGGCTGCTGCATCCAGCTTTATTTTTAGTTTGCATGCTGTGAATGCATTTGTAATCATTACTAAAGTAAAGGAGGACCCTAAATTTCGTTTGGTTTCACCTCAAACAGCTCATTACAACAGATGGTCAAATAAAAGTACTTTAAACTCTAAACGCTGGCACAAAACACTTCCTGATTTTCTGTGTTTGAAGACTTTTGCCATTTGAACTGACACGGTTAGTTAGTGCCTAGGGTAGGGTTTGGCTATCGTGGTTTGATAGGTTGTTGATCAAGAGATGTTCAAAGCTCAATGGACTTCACAGGAAGGAACCAGTCATAGGTCCTTTGTTGCCGATGTTTGTACTTTTAGCTTTTGGATCCAATACCTGCATTATATTAATAAACCTGGGCCTGGTGGTGGATGCCTGCAATCCAGCACTGGGGGGTGTTGAGGCACGAATTTTCTGGCCAGTGCCGCCCAGATTTGCATTTGGTGTTTTTGACCACCAAGTTCAGGCTAGCTTTGAATTCACTGTCCTCCTGCCTCAGCCTTCTTGGTGTTACGACTGCTGGCCTGGGGCCACCGCAGCAGGCTTATCTGTCTTCTTTAAGGAAGCCGTTGACATTTCTGGGATATAAAGAGGAAAATGCTTATTGAATCTAAGTGTTGGTGTAGGGTTGATTCTATACTGTTCTTGGAAGTGTCCTTTCCACCAAAATTCCTTGAAACACCCACACCTCCACTTAGGAGGGATTTTGGCCATATGGAATTTACAGGGGGTAAATTTTAATGTGTGGTTCCCAGCATTTACTTCATACTTAATAAAACAAGAGCTCAGAATATTCTTGGAATAGTTCATTTCCTAAGAAAACAGTTGATGTGTGAGTCAGCAATACGAGGAAAAACCCACTCACAATAGTTATCAAAATTGCATGAGGTGGACAAATGAGAAATGATTTTCTTTGTAAACTCAAAACGATGAGGTAGAGAGAAAGCCATTACTTATGAGTGTGAGGTCGCAGGCTTTCTCTAGCCCAGCTTAGGCGGTGTTACATCCTCAGCCTACATGGGTACATAGAATTCTCTCCACCTTACACGTGCCTTTCAGGAACAGAGAAGAAAATGGGTGTAGGACGCAGGAAGGAAGCAAAGGGGCGTTCAAAGCTTGCTCTCCAGGCCCCGCCAGGAAATAACTGAGGGAGTTTCCTCCAAGAAGCTGCAGAATGTTCTGTGGCCGGCCCCTCATAACTGGGTAGGAAGTGACTTCTCGACTTCTGCTGGAAATCCGGGGCTGGGGGAAGCTGAAGAGCCGGCCGGGACACGGTGGCTGGAGCAGGCGCAGAAGCGTTTCCCGGGTGATCCTGGAGACCTTGCGGGTTTCCGGGAGGGTGATTGCATCAGGTGTGGAGCAAGGCGCCTCCTCCGCCCAACCTGGCGCCCACCGCGCCTGCGCGTCCCGTCCCGCCCCGCCCCCCGCCGTAGACTCTAGCGCGGGTCTTCCTGTGCATCGGTATAGACAGCCTGGAGGGGGCAGGCGTGGTTCAACCCGGGAGCCCCGGAGAAGCCCCAGAGAAGCGGGTGGCAGGGTGGGCTCTGGACGTCGAAGGCGGGGAGAGGTCAAGGTGGAAGGGTAGCCTGTTGAGATCGCCGTGTTGACACCCAGGCTGTCTGGGCCCGAAGGACACAGAATAGTCTTTAGGGCTCTCTGCAGTTTATTTTTCCCAAGTGGGTATTTGAACGCTGGCCTTCGAATGTCCGGGGTTCACAGGGCTCTTACTCCTGTCTTAGGCTGCAGAGCTCAGTCCCGATAGTGAACGCTTACTTAGATTTATGGAAATTTTCCTAGAGCAGTATGGTTGGCCTCCAGCTGAGTCGGAGGGAAATATTGACCATAGGAGAGGCAATATAGGATGCAAGAACCAGGCACTCACTCCTCCAACACATGATGGCCCCTCGGTTCCCAACAACTCAACTCTGAGCATGATCTATGCACTTTTACAAGTCAACACTTGTGCATGGTTCTAGCACATTCCCTGTTGGAGATGAGATGGCAGAAATAGCGTCTCATAGATGGATATCAATCATCCTTCTAGACTGTAACACTGTGAAGGCAGAGGCTAGGTTTTTTTTGTTTGTTGTTGTTTTTTTTTTTTAAATGCTTCTATTTCCAGGTCTAGTAGAACTTGTGAAGCCTCACTAAACTCACAAAGAAGGAGAAAGGGGAGGTGGAGGGGAGAAGAAGAAGAAAAGCCCACCTCCATAAAAGAAAGAGGAGGAGGGGGAAGAGAAGAAGGAGAAGGAGAAGGAGGAGGAGAAAGAGAAGAGCCCACCTCCACTGTAGGGAGGACAAAGTCTGAATTTATTATTCGAGGAGGGTTGGAAAAGAGCCATTACTTAGTAGTTACAATGTTTTTTAGAATTACAGTTCTAAAGCAGAGGGAAGGTAGCACGGTCTCTGTGTATATTAGAGTCCTCAAGACTAGTCCTAGGCTGATAGCCACACCAGCACCTGGGGACTTGTTATACGCGCTTTTGCAGCACAGGCACTTATTTAGGTCCTGGGAAAGGGGCCTAGTTTGCTGCTTTAGCTGCCTTCCCGGTGAGTCCGACCCAGGGTGCAGTTTCACAACCCCTGGTGAAGAACAAATTAAGGATGTCCAGGTGCCTGCAGCAGGTCCACTTGCTGGCTAACAAATCGCTAGCAAGAAGATAATGCTTTTCCTTTTCGAAGGTGTGTTTCTTGCCCGGAGTTATCTTGCTGTGATTTTCCGGTGCAGGAATGTTCCTGTGTGGCGTTTGTCTGGGCGTGGGGGAGGAGGAGGCGGAAGGCAGGAGAAGTTTCACCTTTTCATGTTCTGCTCGCCTGGACCGCTGTGGGCAGCTCTCATCTGGGAATATTTTTCCCATTCTAAAGGAACGCAGACGTGTGGGAGACGAGTTCCCCCAACTGCCTTTTGGCGCAGACAGACGCCAGGCCACCTGGAGGGGATACCCGGGCTGCCCCGCGTCCTCAGCTTCTGGGTGTCACCCTGGCGCCCCCTGCCTCCCCGCTGTGCGGCAGCCGCGCCTTCTCCACCTGCAGGGGTCGCCCTGGGAGCGCGGCCCGCCCCCTTCCGCTGCGGCCTCCGCCCCCGGCCCCGCCTTGCTGGGTTCGCCCGGCTCCGCCAGGCCCCTCAGAGCCTTTCCTCGCGCAGCCGCCGCCAAAGCCTGGAGAAGTGGAATCTCGTCGCCGTTGCTGCTCTCTGCGCGGGCCTCGCGGAGCCGCACTGGGCATGCTCAGTCGCCGGAGCCAGTGCTGCTCTAAGTAGGAAGCTCGCGTGCTGCTGCCCGCAGCTGATCGGGGCGCTCAGCGGACTGTGAGACCTAGGACCTGGAACCGGAGACGATCGAGCGTCGCGCTGCGCTGGTGAGCCCCGCTTTCCTCCATACCTTCAGCCCGATGATCCAGGGCAGGGGGGTGGCCCGGAGTGCGGCGCGGGAGCCCGGCATCCGGCGAGCCTGGCTGCTTGTTGCCTCCGCGGCTGCGGCTCGGTTTCTGGCGGTCACCGCCGGCCGCCCAGCCGCAGCCCCAGCTGCAGCAGCTGCCACTGCATCTGCAGCAGGCGCCCGCTGCGGAGTCCCGCGCACCCCGCGCCCGCGCCGCAGGGCCGGTGCTTTAGCTGCGGGCTCGCCCAGTCACTCCCATTGCTCCTTCACTCCCATCCGCAGCTGGGGCTCGGCAGGGTAGGGGCGAGGATACTGGGTCGCCGGGCTGTGTCCAGGCGGAGACTGCGGAGGGCAAAGTGCGGGTGGGAGCGGGAGACGAGCAGCGCACGCCCCCTTGCCCTGGAACCGGCCTGCCCGCCCGGCGGTGCGCTCTTGTAGGAGATTCAGAGACCTGGCCAGCGACTCCAGGGGTGCAATGAGCCCAGCTGCCCCGAGAGGAGAAGGGGGCAAAGTTCCTGTCCCTTCTGCAAAGCCGAGAGCATTTTAACTAGAAAATGGCTGTTTGCCGAGGGCTGGATCAGGGAAGCCGGTCATCGGGGTCCCGAACGTCCCACTGCTGCCCGCTGGGAGGAATGGTGGCTCATAAGCCAGAAATGACATTTGTGCGTCGAAAACTAGCTGGGCGGAGGAAGGGATGCTGAGTCCCGGAGAAACAATGAGAGGTGGTCCCTCCACATCGTTGGTGGAGAGGTCTGGAAACAGGAGGTCAGGCGCAAAAGGCAAAGGGAGTGTGGGGCTTTAAAGAAAGAAAGAAAGAAAAAATTGGAGAAATCAGATGGAGAATTGGACCGTTTTTATAGCCAGGTTCTGTATAACCACGTCTGTCCCGATAGCTTGGGGATGGACTGAGTGGTTGGAGAGGGCTAATGTGAAGAGAATTAGGTCAGTGTTGGAAGCCCAATGGGCTCTTAAAGGGGGCAGTTTTAAAAAGTCCTGTCACTGGCTTTGTATTGTGCCTGTTGGATGACTTAAATGAAAGTCATAAAAGAGCACCATAAAATGATAACAGCAGTATCATTTTAATTTTCAAGAAATAAGAAACTTTGTCATTTTTTGTTATTCGTTTCTTCATTTCGCAAATTTAAGAATAAATTATGGCAGGTGCTCCGTTGTTTTAGGATTTGGTCTCTTAAGTCTTTTTCTTTCTCTCTCTCTCTCTCTCTCTCTCTCTCTCTCTCTCTCTCTCTCTCTCTCTCTCTCTCTCTCTCTTTCTTTCTTGTTATGATATTACAGATCCTTCCCTGAAATGGCCATGGTAGATCTTAATTTGTGTGGCTGACCTTGCAGAAACAGGACACTCAAGGGACTTTTTTTTTTTTTTTTTTAACTTAGGAACAGGCTTTGTCTTGTTTTCTGTTGTACCTTGAAAGCAGAATTTGCTCAACAGTTTGGAGATGCTTAGCAGAATCTTAGAAATGTCACCTGTTTGGAAAGATGGTATTTGTCCTGAGGATGGGGACCCCACTTCTCCCAGGCAGGCAGAAATGTGATGAGAGTTCCGGTGGCATGAGTGCAGAGTGGTCCTGTCTGTGGAGTGTGGCCGTGGGACTGAAGTGGTCCACAGGTACGAGATATCTGCCACTGTTCTTTTGAACTGGGTGTGCTAGATTGGTAGATCCCTTCAGAGAGTTCCCAGAAACGGAAGGCCACATGCCACACTTGCTCAGAGCCTTTGAGAAAGGACTGGGGTTGAGACCATTTTTCTGGTGAAAGTGCTGATATCCTTTTACACTGTATTTCTTCCTCCAATGGATACTCTAAACTATACCTTTAAGGAGCCAGCTGAATCCTGCTTTCTGAAACTTCAGAGACTAGTAGTTGAAATAGTTTGAGGATCTACAGTGTGGCAGAGGAGTATTTTACATTTGGTTTGAGTAATATGATCACAGACTACAACCTTGTTTAGGGAAAGACAAATATTACAAGAATACATGTGTGCAAACAATATTTTAGAACAATTATTTTGTACGTCATGTTTCTATTTTCTGAGGACTTTTGGTGCCAGAGGAGAAACAGCAAACAAACATTGGATTCTGTTTCTGTTACAGCAGGAATCAACACTTGAAACCCTTCTTCCCATGATTGTTAGATTTGTGTTCTGTTGCTTACCCTGATTAGTGGGTAGCTAAATGTATTTAAGAGAAATGGAATCTTAATAGCTTTCTATTTTCCCCCACACCTTTAAGATAGACAGTATCTTTGTGATAGATACCTTAAATATTCAGAGAAATACTACAGTGTTCTATGAGACTGATAGCTACTTACTACAGTAACAAGGCACCTAGGATGAGTTCTAGGAAAATGTTGTATGAAGTTATTACCAATTTTGTGGGTGATATTTTCCTTCCCTGGGTTAAGGAAACTAGCATTTGACTAATGGCTGTTACATGACAAGACAGATACTAAGCTTTTTACATATAGTGTCTTATATGTGAATATATATATATATATATATATGTGCATGTATTTATGTGTATGTATTCACACATACTTGTCATGTGCACATGTGATGGTCAGAGGGCCCTTTGATATAGATCCTGGTACTTTCACCTTTTTTGAGACAAAGTTTCTTCTTCGTTGATAATTTCTAAGTATGCCAGGTTAATTGGCTCGAGAGCCTTGGGGAATTGCCCTGTCTCCACCTTTCATCTCACAGTAGGAATACTGTGCTACCATGCCTGACTTTAGTGAAGGTTCTGGGGACTTAAAACTCAGGGTCTGATGGTGTCTTGACATAAATGTCACCTGTTCAAGAAAACTCCTCTTAGAGGTGGAGACTTGTGATCCTGTAGCACATTCACTGTAAAGTTTTGTCTCATAGGAGAATATTTCAGTGTGTTCCGTTCTTATCCCCTAAGCTTTCTCTTACAAGACGTCTTTGATTTGTTGTTTAGGGTTAGGTTTGATTAGAATAGCATGCCTTCAAATTGATGTGGATGATTATACAGCGCTTCTGTATGTATTTTAACATTGTTTTGTGTTCATTTATTTTTTGCAGTGTTGTAGTACTAGCAAATAGAATTAAATCTAGAGATGATAAGCCCAAATTAACCATTTTGGAGTGTTATTGGTGTATATTCTGTGTGACGATACGTGTTGATGGTGTGTTTTGTGGCTGTGATGGCTTGTCAGAGGCAGAGTGGCAGCTCTATGATTAAGGGTCTAGTAGAATTTGATAGTAAGACCACCAAACAGGGCCTCTATAGATTTTGCTTGTGTGTTCAGCTCCTCTTTTACTGCAACTCACTCTTACTTGGGGAAGTCAGTTCACATCTTGGGGTCTCAGTTTCCCCAGTTGTAGAATGAGATTTGCAGTAGAATATGCCCTCTGGTTGGTTTACTGAGTCCTTCTTGGTCCAGAGGTCTATAATACAGTCATTCAAGGAGGGAGGAATTTGTGTAGAGCATAGAGGCTGATTTTGTGCTTCTCAGAGCCTGTCCTGTTGTTTTGTCTAATATCCTTCCTTCTTAGTCTTCTGGATAGGAGACAGAGCTCGGATTAGGCTTGGCTAAAATGTATTAGTGTTGGAAATTTTTGCACCATCTTCTGAAGAGAGACTTTTGGTCTTTAGGCTCCCAGGTCATCTAAGAACATCCCACCAGCTGCAGAGGAGGCGTTCTGAGTCTTGAGTGCTGAGATCTCTCTTGCAGGATTTTAGCAGTCTTTTCCATGGTTTGAATTTCACCTTCTGCCCTTAATGAGAGTTCCAACCCTTAGGAATTGATTGTCACTGTCATTTAATGTCAGTATCTATACTGGCTTGTACAGGTGTTTATGGTCAGCTGCTGCCATAGCCAAAATACCAGCTAGATGACGATGGGACAAAAAGAGCATGGGGACCAGGCCTGTTCTGGGTTATGCATGCATAGCCTTCAGAATGCTCACAAAATTAAGTGAGACAGGAGAGGGTAGCCAGTTATTGCACTACTTAAGAACAGTGAGGTCAGTGGCACCAGTGCCTCTATCCTTCACTGGGGGTCGGGATTCTGGACCCCTGCAAGGAGCAAGGCTGGATGGAACTGCAAACACAGGCAGAGAGCTCTAGGAACAGAAAGTAGGGGAAAGGAGGTAACTCATCTTCACCCTGTGGTGAAGACTGGGAGCCTGGTTCCGGTTAAAGGCATGGGAGGTCAGCACACTAACTTACTAATTAACTAACAACAAAAGACACAGACAAAAACAGAAGAAGAAAGAATTAAAGGGGGGGAAATCCCAATGTATAATTTCCTGGCATATAAAATGTATGAAATGCATGGGTTCACAGAGACAAAGGAGAGAGAACATAGAGATGAATAATGAGGTGGGAATATGCATTAAAGGTTTTCTTTATGTTAATGATTTGAGAATGTTAGGAAGTTAGCCATTGTGTCCCTTGCCTCTTGTGGATGCTGCAGGATTTTGCCTGCTGGGCCGTACCTGGGGTTTCTGAAGTTTAGCTGTATTGGCAAGTATGCTTCAGGAATGCTTGGAGTGGGAGGAAGTGTGGCTTTGTTATTTTTAGTTGTCTAAAAAATGCAGAGTTTTGAACTGAGCTGGAAGGGGGAGCGTGCATTTGGGAGGATGCAATTGGAGGGACTTTGCAGAGTTCTGGAGAGGAAGGGTGAGTTCCTTTGCTGGGGAAGGAAGGCTTAGCATGACTGGTGGGACAGGGTGTAGCATTTGAAATCCACTACCCTAGAAATCAGATCTTAATTTTTATATGCATTGTAAAAGTGAACGTTTTGTGTATATGCAAAGCGCAGTGGAAGCCCGAGGGCTAAGTCTGTCAGTGACATTTTCATCGCCCTTCCTGCAATGATAATGATAATGATGGTGCCAGCATTTCATTGGCCTTCAGATGAGAAGAGGTGACCCTTTTCTTTGAGATTATACCCTCCCAATTTTGGGGTAAGAATCCTTTGTGGAGGGATGGGAATATTTTCATTTGGCAGCTTAATGGTCCATGAAATTGCTAAGTCTGGGAATCTGGTCCTGAGATGGAGAGTTCTGCCCTTGGGATTGAGTTAGTAGTGAAGCTAGACAACACAGAGAACTTGTGGGTGAGCTGCTGGAGCCCTGGGCCTTCCAGGAATGTAGTGTCACCCAAAGTCCCCGGAGCTGTGAAGGAACTCATTTCGAAAGTACTGGGAACCAATGAGTATTTCTGAATTATAGCCTAAGAATGACAGAGTGCCCAGATGAAAGACGAGGGCCTGCGAGAGCAGACAGGGCAAATGGCTGAAACGTGAATTCAGCAGGCAGGCCTGGAGATGTAACTTGGCATTTGTTTCTTTGCATGCAGACCTCTTTCTGGCAGAACAACATGCTTTTGCAATTTGGAGATGGTGATTCTAGGAATTGCTATTGGAACTGAGACAACTGAAATCAAGAATTGCTTAATAGTCTTCTTAGTGTGGGTCCCTGTGCTACCGTGCCCTCCAGGATGAGCCTGAGATGGCTAGAGGAAGCTTGAGAATTGCTGTTTTCTATGGTGGTGGTATTACTACTGGGATAAAATTGGGGAGAAAAACGTTTCTAGGTTTGAAATAATAGTTTTACAAAGTAAATAATGTTGCAGGTCTGTGCTTAGTAGGCCTGGAAAGATGGCTCAGTCAGTAGAATACTTGTCATGCAAGTGTGAGGACCTGTGTTCAATTCCCAGCACCCATGTAAGAGCTAAGCATGGTGCCTATAATCCCAGCTTGGGAGAGGAAGAGACAGGGAGCTCCTTGGGGCTTGCTGAGCAGCCCAGTCAGCCTAGCTAATTTACCTTTCAGCTATTTTCAAAGTCCACAGGTATCCAGCACCTGCCAGTTGGTAGTACAGTTCTCTCCTCTCAGGTTTGGCCCTCAAGTGACTAGCAGCATCCAGATGTGATTTCCAGGTATGTTGGAAGCTGAGTTTCTCCGTTGACTCTCTCGGAATATTCCAGGAGAGATTCCATCTGTATACAATACAGGGGAAAGCCTGGCGGTGGTGGCATACACCTTTAATCCCAGTACTCAGGAGGCAGGGGCATCTCTGTGAGTTCTAGGCCAGCCTTGTCTACAGAGCAAGTTCCAGGATAGCCAGGGCTACACAGAGAAACCTTGTTTCGAAAAATCAAAAGTCAAATGAACTAATAAAACACAGGGGAACCTGATAGTTGCCATATGCAGGTTCTGGGAGACTGAGTGGTTGGATGAGGGTGTTGGGGCCTCTGAGCAGCAGTCACAAGGCTGGCCTGAGGTTCTGGCTCCTGTGGCCTTGGGTTGACATGTTTCCCTGTGTATCCTGCTTGTTCTTTGCTGCTGTGTTCTTAATTTGGGGTCTTTGTTTAGTTTGTTCAGTAGACTTTTGTTCTAGGCAAGGGCCAGGCTACCTTCTACATTTAGTATCTTGCATTGCTGGTGTAAGTACTGTGTGTAGTTGGGCAGTACTGACTGTAAGTGGGAAGGGCAACCTAGCACGAGTTAGGCTTCCTGGATTGTTTTATTCTCGGTGGGCTAATGTGATGTAATTTGTGGCCGTGGCTGAGGCCTGAACACTCAGTTACAGGGCATAGATACCATGGGAAGCACCCATGAGCCCTAGAGTCTTCCTGCTATTAGAACAGAACTTTGGGTCCTCCCCAAGGAACAAGTTGCATATATGTCTTTATAGGTCATTAGCGAAGAGAGCCTTCTGGTGACACCCAGAGGCCTTGTCTTCACATGCTCATTCCTTATGCAGCAAATGTTTATTGAATGCATAGTTGGTGCCAGGCACTGTGCCAAATCCAGGGAGAAAGAGGAATGTGCCAGAGCTTTGGTGGCAGGGTGCTACTGTGGAGGCCTGCCTGAGGTTCTACAGGAGTGGCAAGAAAGGAAGCTGGCTTTCCCTTATAGTGGTGGGGGTGCTACATGGAAGAGGGGCTGTGGCAAAGGGCCTCTGTGAAAATATTCATTGCAGAAGCCTTTTCCTGGCTCCTTCTTCACCTTTGGCTTCCTGGAACTCTTGGAGGCCATCTCCTCTGCCAACACCAGGATCCTTCTGTGAAGGTAGAAATGTGGGTGGGCATTCATATCTCTGCAGAACCTGCTTGTGGGTGTGTGTGTGTGTGTGTGTGTGTGTGTGTGTGTGTGTGTGTGTGTGTGTGTGTGACTTTTGCCCTGCAGGAAACATTTGGCCCTGCCTGCCTGGAGACAAAACTTGACTCTAGAGGGAGAACCACTGGCCTTTGCAGATAGTGGTCAGGGATGCTATCAGCCAGTGTACAGTGCATAGGGCTGAACCAGCATAGTGCATACCAAGCAGAGAGTATTGGGGCTTAGTGTTGAAAATTCATACTCTTAGGGTCTTGGTATCGCTCTGCTATGTGGTAGCCACATTCCACCGATGATAGAATTCTAGTTGGACATCATAATTATGCAGTGCCTCCTGTCCTCACCTGCAAGCAAGGAAGCTAAAGATGTGTTTGTAGCTGGATTCTGAGGGTCTCAGGAGTTACTAGGGGTTAAGGGCTTAGGCCACCACTTGGCAGGCAACAAGACCCTAACCATTATTATTACTTTGGATTTACCAAGGTTTGCCTTTTGATTCAAGACCTCAGTTTTGGGCGTCCCTCGCCCACCCCTTGGGAGTACTTCAGTGTAAGAATTGGCAGTGTGTCTCTCTCAGTCCTGTCCCCATTCTCTTTCATTGTCCCCACTCCTTGGTTCTAGGGCTCTCAGTAGTCTTTTATCCTTTTTCCCCAGGGACCCAAATTTATGCCCTTGCCAAACCTTCCCCTAGAAGCTGAGAGTGACGTTTATGATTTTCCTTAGCTCTGTCTATTGGGAATAGTGAGAAAATGGGAAGCAGGTCAGGGGAGGCTGTCACATTGTTTTCTGATTGGAAAGTGGGAGGCAGGTGGCAGTGCCTGCCTATAGCGCTCCCCTTTGCACCCACTCGCTCATCCCCAAGCCGAGTGCCTCCAACTTCCAAAATATCCAGTAATTGGGTCACAACATCATCTGCCTGCCAGGAATCATTTCTGAAAATCAAAGCAGAGACACGGACTTCTGTCGGTGAGATTTGAAACATCTCCACTCTCTGCTTTACGGTTACTCCAAAAATAGAAATAGAGGAAAGCCGGCTTGTCGTCTCAGTTAGGTGGCTGTGTCTTTGTGGCCGAGAACTGTGTCTTTTATTCACTTTGTAAAAGTGTTCAGAGCCCTTTCTTCAGGGGGACTCCATTTAGTGGATCAAAATTACCATTGAATTTTCATAACAGCAATTTTGGGTTTTGGATGCTGCTGTCAACAGACTACAGAGAATGTAAAAAACAAGCCAGCAAGCAAACAAACAAAAAACAAAAACAAAACAAAAACCAGTGTCTTAGTTACTGTTCTATTGCAGTGAAGAGACACTGTGACCAAGGCAGCTTATAAAAGAAAGCATTTAATGGGGGCTTGCTTATAGTTTGGAGGGTTAGTCATGGTGGGGAGCATGGCAGCAGGCAGGCATGGTGCTGGAACAGTAGCTAAGAGCTGACATTTTATTTGTAAGATGAAAGCAGAGAGAAGAGAGAGAGAGAGAGAGAGAGAGAGAGAGAGAGAGAGAGAGAGAGAGAGAGAGAGAGAGAGAAATAGACAGGTACTGGGCCTGGCATAGGCTTTAGAAACCTCAAAGTTTATCCCCAGTGCATACTTCTACCAACAAGAGCACACCTTCTAATCCTTCCCAAAGAGTTCTACCAACTGGGGACCAAGTATTCAAACATGAGCCTGTGGGGGCCACCCTCATCCACACCATCACACTAAGGCACTTTTCTAATTCCTTTCCCACACACTTGTCTTCTCCTGAATGAGAATATTGACCTCTTAGCTTGCATCTCTGTTTGGCTTCCCAGAAGCTAGATACAGATTCCAGTGCCCTGTGTTGAACCTGAGCAGGATGGCCATTCTGCCTGTTCAGAACTCTCATCTAGAGACAAAAAACTGACCCCTGAAGAACCCATCACAACCCAGCATGATGGCATTACCAGCGGGGATGCACTCTGCTTCCCAGACCACTGCCTACTTCAGGCTTCGGGTGTGTCAGGCTCAGTTTCGGCTCAGTCTTTTCCGCAGCGCTCCTGCTACCCTACATGTCTGCTGTTTAAGTCATCACTTGCCTCCACCCCCTGCATAGAGCCCTGTCATCCCCCACAGCCTCCAGTTTCTTCCCACCACCGTCGCCTTTCTCTTTAGAGTTTGCAGTCATTCTCCAAGTCTCTTGCTCATTTCCTCTCTGTGCTGTTTCTAAAATCCTCTGCAGGTAAGGGCATGCCCATTCTGCCCCTCCAGGGACTCCTTGCCGCCTGCAGGCTGAAAGTCCAGCTGCTTGGCCTGGCACCTAACACCCTTGCTGGTCTGCTTTCCGTGCCATGCCCTGGGCTTGCATACTATTGTTTGTACAATGCGCCATGCATTCTTTGACTGTATCCATCCCTAATGGTCTGTTTTTCATCTGTCTGATGTCAGTCATCCTACAGGAAGTCACTTAATCAGTGCCCACCTCGCCATGCATCAGAGTCACCCCCAGGCTTGTGAAACACGTCTTTCTGGCCCTAGCCCTAGAGTTCCCTGTTCTGTGGTGTGACTTGTTGGAAGTCTGCAATTGTAATGATTCCCTGTCTCTGCTGCTGGACTGGGGGCGCGATCAACCAGGCCAGGGTCCAGGGATTCTTCTTGCTCCCACCAGGGTTTTCTTACTCTCTAAGTACATCACCCTTCATCTTCACCCACACTTCTCTCTGTACTAGTCTGTGGATCCTTGTGGGATGGCTCTGAGTTCCTTTATGTTTGAGTTCCCAGTGTTGGAAAGTCCTTGGGGATTAATATATATTGTTCAAGAGTGCCTTAAAAATGAAAAAAAGTTTCTGTTATTTCAGGATTTAATAAATATACCCCAGAACACATTCTCTGCATTTCTGCATCTGTTGTTTTTTTTTCTCTTCCTCCTCCTCTTCCCCTCCCCTTCCTTCTCCTCCTGAGAAATTAAAGGCAATATATTCCGATGTTACGAGGTCGGTATGAATCTACATGTAAGTCTTTTTTCCCCTGTTGTTCTAAATTCTAGAATGATTTGGAGAGAGAACCTATTTTTGTTTCTAGAACATAGTTTTCTTGTACTTCTTTTATGTGACCAATGTAGAAATAAAATGTGTTAAAAAGAAAGGCAAAGGACATTCAATTTAGTAAATAGGATAACATAGAAATCACCCTTTTATTTACAAACAAAACCACTAGACCATACTGAATTGAAATTAGTCATATTTAACTGAGGCCATATAACCAGATGCTTAAAAAATAGACAGGTAGACAATGGAATCAAATTGAAAACCCTGATATTAATCCACATACCTACGAACACCTGCCTTTTGACAAAGAAGCTAAAATGATACAATTGAAAAAAGAAAGTTATGCTGGCATAACTGGATACTGGAGTGTAGAAAACTGCAGATGGATCCATATCTATCACCATGCACAAAACATAAGTCTAAATGGATCAAAGACCTCAACATAAATCCAGCCACACTGAACCTCTTAGAAGAGAAAGTAGGAGGTACCCTTGAACGAATTGGTACAGGAGACTGCTTCCTGAACAAAACACTAGTAGCACAGACACTGAGATCAACAATTAATGAATGGGACCTCCTGAAATTGAAAAGCTTCTGTAAGGCAAAGGACATAGTCAATGAGACAATGGGAAGAGATATTCACCAACCCCACATCTGACAGAGGGCTGATTTCCAAAATATACAAAGAAGTCAAGAAGGTAGTCACCAAAACAACAAATAATCCAATTAAAAAGTGGGGTACAGAACTAAATAGAGAATTCTCAATGGAGGAATCTAAAATGGCTGAAAGACACTTAAGTGTTCAACATCTTTAGCCATCAGGGGAATGCAAATCAAAACAACTCTGAGATACCATCTTATTCCTGTCAGAATGGCTAAAATAAAAAACACTGAAGACAGTTTATGCTGGAGAGGATGTGGAGAAAGGGGCATATTTCTCCACTGCTGGTGGGAGTGCAAACTCATATAGCCACTTTGGAAATCAGTATGGCAGTTCTTTAGGGAAATGGGAATTAGTCTACCTCAAGACCCAGTAATTCCACTTTTAGGCATATACCCAAAAGATACACATTCATACAAGGACATCTGTCCAGCTGTGTTCATAGTAGCATTATTTGTAATAGCAAGAACCTAGAAGCAACTTAGATGCCACTCAACTGAAGAATGGATGGAGAAAATGTGGTACATTTACACAATGGAGTACTACTCAGTGGAAAAACACAGTGGAATCCTGAAATTCTCAGGGAAATGGATGGAACTAGAAGAAATCATCCTGAGTGAGGTAACCCAGTCATAAAAAAAGGAACATGGTATGTACTCACTCATATATGGATTTTAAATATAGAGCAAAGCATTACCAGCCTACAATTCACACCACCAGAAAAGCTAGGAAACAAAGAGGATCCTAAGAGAGACATACATGGTCCCCTGGAGAAGTGGAAAGGGACAAGATCTCCTGAACAAATTGGGAGCATGGAGGGAAGGGAGAGGGAGATAGGAGAAAGAGAAGGGGAGAAGAGGAGGGGAGAGGTGGGCATGAGGGAGCAGGAAGACTGAGACAGGGAAAGAATAGAGGAGAGCAAGAAAAGAGCATAATAGAGGGAGCTGCTATAGATTTAAGGAGAAATCTGGCACTAGGGAAATGCACAGAGATCTACAAGGATGAACCCAACTAACGATCTAAGCAATAGTGGAGAGGCTATCTTTAATGCCATTTCATGATAATGAGATTGACGACTGACTACCTTATATGCCAACATAGAGCCTTCATCCAGTAGCTGATGGAAGCAGAAGCAGACACCCACAGGTAAACACTAGCTAAATTCCTGGAATCCAGTTACAGAGAGGGAGGAGTAATGAGCAAAGGGGTCAAGACCAGGCTGGAGAAACCTACAGAATCAGCTGACCTGAACAAGAGGGGAGCTCATGGACTTCAGTATGACAGCTGGGAATCCAGCATAGCAATGACCCAGACCACCTGAATGTGGGTGTTAATTGAGGAGGATTGGGCAGTCTATGGGGCCTCTAGTAATGGATCAGTATTTATCCCCAGTGTACGAATGAACTTTGGGAGCCCATCCTACATAGAGGGATACTTTCTCAGCCTAGACACGTGGGGGAGGGCCTAGGACCTGTCCCAAATGATGTGACAGACTTTGAAGACTCCCCATGGAAGGCCTCACCCTCCCTGGGGGATGGGCTGGGGTTTGGTGGGGGTTATGGGGGAAGATGGGAGGGAACTGGGATTGACATGTAAAACATCCTTGTTTCAAATTTAAATAAAAAAGGAAAAAGTTAAAAAAAAAAATAACCAGATGCTTAAGTCATTATTTCTGCAGGTGAAAGAGGAAAGGCTACTAATGCATTTCATTTGCTTAGTGTTTATTATTGAGCACTTATGCTTTTCATAATCGGCCCTTTGAGCAAGGGTGGAGACTGTGCTCTCGATGATACAGGAGAAATCAGGGTCACCTGTTGGTGGTCATGGTTTCATTGATAAAGGAATTTAGAAGTGAACTCAAATAGAAGCAAAGAACAATTTTATTAGGCCATAATAGAAAAGCCCCAGGGCAGGCAAGCTGTGAATTTCAGCTGCTGTCTGGAGAAGAGAAGGGAAGAAGCCTTGCTGTTTAAGCTGGAAGGCAGGGCAGACACATGGGCAGCAAGCAGCCACATTGTAGACGAGAGGTTTTTTTTTTTTTTTTTTTTTTGGACTGCCAGCTCATATAAAGTGACACAGAGAATTATTATTATTTATGAAAGTTCAACCTATAGCTTAGGCTCGTTCCTAACTAGCTCTTATACTTAAATGACCCCATTTATGTTAACCTATGTTCTCTCTTCCATCTTGCATGTCCCCTTTTCTGTCTGTGTCCTCTGGCTTCTCTGGACCCAGGTTCCTCTGGTCGTCTTCTCTCTCTGTCTGCCCGGAAGTCCCACCTAACCCCTTCCTGCCTAGCTTTTGGTCATTCAGCTCTTTATTAGACCAATCAGAAGGTGCCTTGGCAAAGACACATCTTCACAGCGCACACATATTCTTCGTCACCTCATGATGGGGAGGGAGGCTTTCGAGAAAGCAAGGAAACCCAAAACATTTGGGGGAAAGCCCAGTGTTAAGAAAAGCATGCTCAGAAAGAAGAAAAAGAAACATTAGCAGTTTGTTGAATAATTCAGAAAGGTGGACAGACTTACGACCCTACATGATTGCACCTTCTAAGCCTCTGCACTAGAGGTGGAGATTCTGGGAAGGAAAAGTACAGAATTTCAGCAGAGAACTAATTCTACCTGTCTCTTAGGTCTGGCTTAAGGGGAGCCTGCTTTCCCAGGTCCTGTAGCCAAGGGGATTAAACTAGCCCCCTTGAGAAGTTAGGTCTCTAGCCAAACCATTCTGTTTTTTTGATTAGGAGTTTTTTTGTCTACTCCAACATGTTGGTAGGAGATGCTGTGAAATGGAAGGGTGATGAGATCGGAGGGCCTAGAGACCCTTTAGATCAGGTGTGAGTGAGAAGGTCAGGAAACGAGAGCCATGTCAAGAGCCTGGCATGTTTCTGCAACACAACACCATGTATAATGAGTTTATCCAATGTAAATTTGAAAGGATGCACAAGCAAAGTCAAATGCAAAAGCAGTGTGACATGGAAAGCAGCCATTCCAGGCCAGGAGAGTGGTTTAAAAATATGTCCTCCTCAGGGGTCCCTAGTGCACCTGCAGTCTTGCAAACATTGTTCTCACCTTGCCTGCGCCTCAGCCCTAACACTGCTTCCATGACTTCTAAAATAGGCTGTTTCAGCACATACTTGTCACACAAAGGAACATAAGAACAACGTGAAAGTAACTGGGCAAGGCACCTCTTTTTGTGAAAAGGGTTACCAGAGCTCAGGTGTGGCTAGCAGACACTGTTGGCCAAGATGGATTGTGTCTTGCACCCCTGATGTAGGTGGTGACGGGATCTCATCTGTGGGAGGCTCAGCTTCACTGTGTGATCAGATTGGCAATGTGAAGGTAAAGGAGAAGGTTTCAGGGAATAGCAGTCCTTGCTAGACTGATTGCCTTTGACAGAAAAACCCATCTTTCACATGCTTTTGCCTTCCTTGGTTTAACAGAGCGTAGATTTCGACTTGAATTGTGGATGTTATGACGTCATTTCATCATCTGGAAATGCAGACGCTGCTTTGGATGTTAACTGACTAGGGGGATAAAAGCAGAGAGGAAGTGCCTGACCATGGGTTTCCAAGGATAAACATTAAGTTTGAGAGAAGTAATCTTTTTTGTTTTCTTCCCCATTCTGTCTTTTCTATACCCTCCCCCCTCCTTTTATTCTTTTTTTCTTCTCCTCTCCTGCCTTCGCCTCCCCTTCCCTCCCCACCCCCATCCCCTGCTCACTTCCCCTTCTCCTCTCCCCTCCCCTTTACTCCCTTCCCCTTTTCTTTTCTTTTCCTTTCCTTTCTTTCCCTTCCCTTCCTTCCTTTCCCCTTCCCTTCCTTCCCTTCCCTTCCTTCCCTTCCTTCCCTTCCCTTCCCTTTCCCTTTCCCTTTCCCTTTCCCTTTCCTTTCCCTTTCCTTTCCCTTTCCCTTTCCCTTTCCCTTTCCCTTTCCCTTTCCTTTCCCTTTCCCTTCCCTTTCCTTCCTTCCCTTCCCTTCCCTTCCCTTCCCTTCCCTTCCCTTCCCTTCCTTTCCTTTCCTTTCCTTTCCTTTCCTCCCCCCCCTCCCCCCAGAACCGCATAGCTAAGGTTGGCTTGAATTTAACTATGTTAATCTCTTACTTTCAAACCTCAGCTTCCTGAGTGCCAGGATTGCAGGCAGTCAGCCACCATGTCCTGGCTTTTGGATATTCTTTTAGTTGAGGTATGCTTAGTTTGGTCTTTCATGAAGTTACAGTACAGGTGATCTAGGTCAGCCATTTTGAAGAGATTTATTTTCAGATACCTTATGGTTCTTTGGCATAGCAAACTCAGCAGGAAACAGGGAGGGGTGAGCTTGCCAAAACTGTTCATTTGTGAGGGATCCCCTGGGGGAGTCTGAAAAGGAACGTATGTTAAGGTTCAGTAATTAAGGGAGAGCTTGATACTTATAAATGATCCAGTAGTTGGGAGGCTGAGTCAGGAGGATCAAGAGTTACAGGAGAGCCTGGGCTACGTGGTCTAACCTAATGTTTGACTCAGCTTCTATCGTGGCACCTTCTCTGCATAGAGTAATTTTCAGAAAGATGCAGTGGGATTTTATGTGGAAAGGAATGAAAGGAGGTGGAACTGGAGAGAACAACCAGAGAAACAGTCTAAGGAGGGCAGGGAGGAGCAGCAGGGAGGAGTGGAGGGAAGAGCAGAGGGAGCAGGGCAGGGAGGGGCAGGGCAGGGAGGGGCAGGGCAGGGGGAGTGGCAGGAAGGAGCAGGGAGGGCGGGGAGGGGCAGGGCAGGGTAGGGAGGAGCAGGGCGGGAAAGAGCAGGGCAGGGAGGAATGTGGCAGGGAGGAGAGGCAGGGAAGCTCCTTTAGTCCAGGGCTTTGGATGTGTTTTTGAACCATGTGCTCCTGAAGAGACCCAGAATCTGTCAGGCAGGGTGGTGGTACTGGTCCTCACACCCCAATGCTCCAAGGAGAATCCTGTTGCCTTTGCATTTAATGTGTTCCACTGATTCGGGCAGGAAGAGCATGAGCAATGGTGCAGCGAGACGGGGCTGCTGCTGTGCTGGGTGCAGCAGTGGGGTCAGTGTCATTCTCTAAAAATAACTACAGGAAGTCCTGCATTCCATCCACTTGTGTATCATTGTCTCGAGGATCCAAGCCACCTCCTGCTGCGTCTACTTTTAGTTCTGTGTGAACCACCTCACTGCATCAGGCCTACATCCTGCGGGGTTTTTTCTTTCTCTTGGTTCTGAGGACATGGGAATTACAAGAAAGAAAGAAACAACAACAACAAAAGGGCCTTAGAGCTCATTGACTTGTGGCATTATTATCTTTATTCCTCTAAGAAAGCAGGATTTCCATTCAGTGGGGTTGTGCTGTTTCCCTTTGGGAGAGATAAGAGGAGGATAGATGGCTGCATTCGGAGTTACATAAATTTTTGCTTAACATTTGTTCTTAGATGAACGTTTGTGACGGTACTGCCTTCCTTGTGCAGTGCTAGCTGTTTAACAATACCATGATGTCTTGCCAAGAACAGTTTCCTGCGATCAGAGCGAAACTTAAGGCAGCTGTAATAGGGTGGGGTGGGTGCAGGTTTTCGTGAAAACACCTTTATTTTTCCTTCATGTTGACCTTGGGATTGATTTCCAAATGCTTGGCCTTGTGCCACTTCGATAGATGCTTATGTTAAAGAATGAGATGTGATGCCCCCATGTGAATGCTTTAAGGTGATGTAATTGCTAACAATTTGTTTGCATAAAGGAGAGAGTGGACAGACTCAGAAGTAAGCCCAGACTTTGGGAAGGATGATGGCTGATTTCGTTGCCTTTCTATTTCTTCCTTCCCAAGCTTTTGCACCCTTTTGGCAGGGAGCAAAGGAGTAAAATTATTATCATATGTCCCTCCGTGTTTCATCTGAAAGGTATGTGATCAGGACTGTGTCTTGGAGACAAATTAGGACTCAAAGAACTAGCATTATGCTAAGTGAAATAAGCTAGGAACGAAGGTTTGTGGTTGCCCTTTGTTGCAGCTCCTAGAGTAATAGTCAGCTCTCCGAGGCGGAAGCTAGCCTGGTGGTTGCCAGGGCTGCTGGAAGTTGGTGTTCTGTGGGACCAGAGTTCCATCTGGGGAGAAAAGTTTGGAGAACGGATGGCGGTGACAGTTGCACAGCCATGTGAATGTTCTTAATTCCATGTAATTATACATTTTAAAATGGACAGAAACAGTTAAAATTAAGAGGAGGAATGAACTTGTCCTGGACTGAAGCTCCCGGGGGAGCATGTTCAAACTTCAGAGTGGGCTGCATCACGGCCTGAAGCTCTGAGGGCAGGGACAGGACAGATGGCACTCCCTGGCACTTGAACTTGACACCAAGTTCCTGTCTTGTCAGAAGCTTTCTTTTGCAGGCAACACCTACTCACCCAGACTAATCCGGGGTTGTGGATTGAATGTGATCTCATAGGGCACATTGTGGTTGTGTTGTTACTGAGGTCCTTTGGAGAAGAATTAATTTGGTAAAAATGAACCTGCATTGGATTGCCCTCAAACACCACGACACATTCCTATCTGTTCTGTCAAGTGTACCCTTGGAGCCTAGGCTCCTTTGGCCCATGATCTTCTGAGAAAGCCACAGGCCTTAAGTGCAGGTGGATCTGGGTTTAAACGTGAGCTGGAGGAGCTGCAGTTTCTGTCCCTGTGAAATGCTGGCAGGATAGCTAGGGACCATGCTGGTGGGCTGGTTTGCTGTGGCACAGTGAAATGCCTGCTCTAGAGCAGTGATCATCATGATTTATTTATTTTTTATTTTTGAGACAGATTTTCTCTGTGTAACTCTGGCTGCCCTGGAACTCGCTCTGTAGACCAGGCTGGCCTTGCACTCACAGAGATCTGCCTGCCTCCCAAGTGCTGGGACTAAAAGCGCGTGCCCCCACTGCCTGGCTTTTTTTTTTTTTTTTTAAATTAATTGTTCAGATAGTCATCATTTGGGGTAGTCCTTCTGAATTGATACTTTTATAACTGGGCTACCAGTGATGACCCATTATCTAATTTATCCTTATTTAGGATTAAAATAAAAGGATAGTTTCTCTTTCTCTAAAGCTTTGTTTATAACTTGTTATTGTTTTAGCTCTTCTGAAAGGCTCCTGGAAAGAGATCAGTGATCAGCTTTGTGTTCAGCTGCCTGGTTTGGGTTGTTAACTGATGTTCTCTTTTGATAAACTGTCAGTGTGGTGCCAGCAGGGACCATGGTTTCATAGGCTCGAGGACCTATGGGTTAGGTTTTGATCGTGGGTCACACCTGATCAGCACGATGCCCTTATACCAGTCCTTCACACATTGTTGCCCATGCTGGCTGGGAACTTACTGTGTAACACAGGCTGGTCCTAAACTTGTGACAGTCTTAAAAGTGCCTCAGCCTCTTTAGCAGCATGAGCCACTCTGCCCTCTCTGCTTGCTCTTTAATTAAAACAAAATTACACGTACTTATTTATTTTTGTGCATATATGTGTATGTGTATGCCTCTGTGTGTGTGTGTGTGTGTGTGTGTGTGTGTGTGTGTGTGTATGTGTGTGTCTGTGTGTGTGTGTGAGACTGTCAAGTCCTAGGGCTTGAACTCAGGCTTGGTGGCAAACTCCCTCATCTTCTGAGTCACCCCTTTGCCCTTAATCTTTCAAATGTAAAGTGATTTACTTGTTGATTTGTTTTGAATGTGTGTGTGTGTGTGTGTGTGTGTGTGTGTGTGTGTATTCACATTTGCATGTTTGTAGGTATACACATGTGTGGAGCCCAAGTTTACTAGTGTAAAGGTACCTGAATAGTGATTGAGGCAGAGACCGGTCTCTCTCTGTGGAACCCAGAGCTTGCTGACTTGGCTAGCTAGGCAAGCCATTTGTGTGAGTGACAGAGATCTGAACTCTGGGCTTCATGCTTGCAGGCTTGCATGCTTCATCCCCTGAGCCATCTCCTTAGCCACCAATTGGTTTTTGAAACAAAGAAATTTTCTTCAGTCTATGGAAGGTCATATATGCTTAAAAAAGATGTAGTTAGTGTTGTGATGTTTTCTCTAGAAACAAATCAGGGATTTCTGTAATCACAGAACATTGTATTGTGAGGACATGTTCAGCATAATTACAAAAGATGGGCTCTGGCTACCAGGGAAGAATGTCTGGCAGCCTCAGAGTGTTCCATAAATTTAATATAGTCTGAAAATTGCATTTCCTGTGGAGTGGCAGTAAGAATTTACTTGCTAAACTCTTCCGTGTTTTCTCCAGAGAAAGACTGTTACTTCAGTTTTTGTTTTTTTAATCAGAGGTTATATTGTTTCTTCCAAAACCAGTTTTGGTTGCCCTTTAGAATAAATAACCTGTTAGTACCTTCATTTGTGTTTGAGTTAAGAGATTTGGTGGACTACAAGCATACATGCTGTGTTTGGGGTTGAGAATTTGATTTTAGGCATGTTCAGACCTCATGTCTGTTTTGCCTGCTGGCCCACCCAGACTTCAATGTCCCCCTCTCCTTTCTGTGAATTTGGCAGTCATGTCTTTCCAGTGATGTTCTACTGACTCGTAGTTTCTTTCAGTTAGTTAGTTATATATGAGGTCAGCTCACAGTCATGTAAAAGACAGTTCCTGAATAGTGGTTTGGTTAATAATTATACACGCTGAGCAGTTTCCCAAATCTGTTCAAGTGGCCAGAGTCAGGGTTAGCCTGTTGTAGAAATATTTTATTGTTTTTCTGGTGTCTGGAGAGCACCAGACGGCCGAGTTTATGGTGAATGTGTTTCTCACAGTTCGCTGCAGGGGGGGAAAAACTGCAGTGGATGTCCAGCTGATGTGACAATGACTTCTCAAAGGACAGGAAAACTCTCTCATTGAGTGGTGGCATATGCCTTTAGTCCCAGCACTCTGGAGGCAAAGGCAGGTGGATCTGGTCTGAGGCCAGCCTGGTCTACACAGGACAGCCAAGGCTACACAGAGAAATCCTGTCTCAAAAACCAAAAAATAAAAAACAAACAAACAAAACAAAACAAAAAACAAGTAAACCCCCCCAACAAAACAAAAAAACTAAACCAACCAAACAAAAAAACCCAAGCTTATAACGTTAAACACTTTTTTTCTATGTGTTGTATGTTTTTGTGACCTTGTATTAAAAAACAAAATGGAAACTGGTTTTAAGATACCTGGTGTTGACCTCAGGGTTCTACGTGAAGGCGTACACGTGTATACAAGCACATCCTCACACAACCACACACACACACACACACACACACACATATACTATGCATTACCTTTCAGTGATTACATGTTGCCATTATAGAATATTGTTGACTACTAGTGATTGGTTGAGCTCTGTTGGGAAGAAGGGGGTGCGTGATAAATAAACAGCATGAGAGGCAAAGCAGGCTGGAAGTGCCACACTTTGAGTATTTTAGTGTATTGGTTGGCTTCCAGTATGTGGAACTTCTTGTGGTAAAGGAAGCTCTTGTTTACTTAAACATGTTATGTTTTGTTTGTTTTCCTATTACTTTGCCTATAGTGAGACGCCAGAATCTCAAACCATTTATTGCAGGAGAGTGATGTGAGGAGCTAAACTGATTAGAGAAATGGAGTATTGCTGGGCTCATTTTTATAGAGTATTTGAGATGTGTTGAACTGTGTGTATCTCTCTCAAGAAAATTCCTGCATGTCTGTTCCAGTCTTTGCTATCTCTGAACTTGACTTTGTTTGGAAAAAGTATTTTGCAGATGTAAAACAGGTAAGATGGGGCCATAATGGGGCTAGCCTGAGCTCTGAAGTTGTCATAGCTGGTGTTCATATTAGAGAAGGAAATTGAGACATAGACACTTGGAGAATGCCAGGAAGAGACACTGCAGGGGGATGGCTGTGTGGAGATGGAGGCACAGTGTGGAGTACTGCCACCAAAACAGAAGATATGCCAGAGTCAGGCCACTGGTAACCGGGGTGGAGTTTCCACTGGATGCCCACTTCCCTACCAGCTCCTCCAGCCTCTGAGGCTGGGAGAGAAGCCTGGATACCACATTCTGACTGAATGTCCTTATATTACCAAAGGCTTGCAGAAGGCCTCAGATCTGTGACTTTCTTGTTATACTGTTTAAGAGTGGGGAATTCAGGTGTGAATCAGTTGCAGCTCTCTCTCTCCCAGAGCTTGAGGTCAAGTCAGCAGGGATTTGTTAATGTGCCTTAGTAAAATAGTACAGTGTGAACCAAAAAGAGGGAGGCAGGAAGTAGAGCCCACTGCTGTGTCAGGAAAGTTCCTGCAGGTGGGAATGAAGGTTGGAGGGGAGTTGGCCAGGCAGGCGGCCAAGGAGGGCTGTATATAGTACTAGGAGGAGAGGGACATGGGAAACAACACTGTTGCATTCTGGGTTTTTCCAGACCTATATATTTTCACATTTTAAACAGGAATCAAAGGCTTTGCCCTGGAGGTGGGGGTGGGGGGTCAGGATGGGAGTGTGATTAAATAAAAAGATTAACTTGAAATACCTGGATCACTGCTTGGCCACAGTGAAATAGTGACTTAAAAATCGCCAGCTTTACGGCTGTAGCTGTTGCTTGAGGACCAGGATTAGGGTTAGGATGATGCTGCAGTTGACACTCTTAGTCAGTGGGCTTGGATGCTTGTTGTACCCTTGGCCCAGATGCTTAAGTGTTGGTATTAGGAAGTGAAAAAAGTTTGCAGTGTATGATGTTTAAGGAGTATTAAAATGGGTCTGACATTGATTGGCACAAGGCTGTGTACAGATTGCTGATTAGGCAAAATAAAAAAAATAAACCAACATGTTGAGCCAACATAATTTTGTTTTTAAATCTGGCGAACCACCTGTATTTTTAAGCAATCAATTTAAAAATGGTTTTGGTTTGTTGTTAATTGTCTTCAAATTATCCAGTGACATCATTCCATGTTCAGAACCAATGTAATCACAAATGAGAGGTATCATAGCGACTCAGCCATAGGAGTGGGACACACCAGCCTGTGTCCAAAGGAGAAAGAGGGAGTGGCATGCCTATGACCTCAGCCACAATCCAGACTCATGTAATTTTTAATTTTGAAGGGGATGGTCACTTCACTTGTGTGTGTGTTTTAATCATAAAAAAGGAAAAAATGTGTTCCTTATGACAAAACTCAGACAAGAAAGAAATCAAAAGAAAACACCACCAGAAATGACAACATTTGAAGCAAATAATTGCTAGCATTTGGGACAGCCCCTGGGTCTCCTCAAACTTGCCATCCCCCCCAGAACATAAAATATAGTTGAGCACGTCTCAACTTTAGGGGTAGCTAAGGTAGCATTGTGCACAGAGCCTGAGCAGGGAAGCTTGCAGGAGGCGCTGAATTAAAATGACCCTGGAAAACCACAAAGCAGAAACAATGGAATCACAGATTTGCTTTAAAAAAAAATTTTTTTTTTTTTTTTGGTCAAAGTCTTAGACAGACAGACTGACTTTTAGTTCACTATGTAGCCATGTTTAAGCCTTGAACTCTCCAAAATCTGTAGGACTGTTACAGCCATGGGGAGGTGGGGAGGTCCCGGTACCCTTGATCTTCCTGCCTCTATCCACCTCCCAAATGCTAGGGTTGCAGATGTATGCCACCATGCCTGGCTGCAATTGATTTTTCTTAAGTTAGCTTATGATGTTGGTGATAGGAAGCAGCTGTACAGAGATGGTCCATTTGTTCAGATAACCAGGTAGGTGCTAGGCATCTGGAAGTGGATAGAGCAAAGTGGACTCCATAATCAAGCCTGGAGATGTAGCCAGCTACAGTGTGGAACTGATAACACAGGGTGTCCATGCTGTGCTGAAAAGCTAGACCAAGAGGAGATGGGATGAGGGGTGAGCTAGGAAGAGGGGAACCGTTTTAGTTCACTATTTTATTTTTAAGAGAGGATCTCATTTGGTAGCCCAGACTAGCCTTGAATTCATGATCCCCCTGCTTCTGCTTTCTGAGTGCACACCCTAACTACATTTGGTTAGCTAAAGGTGATGCTTGAGTATACTTAGAGGAGGCAAGGAGGACACCCTGGGGCCAGGTAGTCCAGGCAGAGGGCTGAAGAGCTGGTTGGAGTGGCTGAAAGAGGGGAGTAGCCGAAGCTGAGAATGAGAAAGGTGGGGGTTAAGTTGGTATAGGAGGATGTGAGGCCATTGAAGGCTCCAACATGGAGCCATCCTGCGCTTTTGAGGTTTGTCTGGCACCTGTGGGGAGGAAAGAGGCTCAACAGATGTGGAGCAGCAGGGGACCACAGAGACCCTCCTGGTAGTCTGGCTTCAGAGATGCTGGAGACTTGGATGAGGGGGGTAGCAGAGGACGTGGTGAGAAATAGCTGGAAGTTGACTATTTGTCCAGGTGGGGTTCACGGGGTTTATCTGTGTGTTGGATGTGGAAAGAGTGAAGGAGGAGGTAGGGTTTTAGCCACAGTGGCTGGAAGTGGACGGCTACTCTGAATGCAGGTGTTGGGGGTCTTGGTGGAGATTTGGGTGAGGCAGGTGGCCCTGTGACCTGAGGCTTACAGGGGAGGGGAGGGCTGAGCTGGCTCTCAGGTTGGGAGTATGAAGACCATAATGAAGAAGTGATACGAGAGACCTGCCGGAATCTCTGAAAGGTAGACGTATAGCAGGGCTGCCGCTGCTGTGGATGGCTGATTCCCTTCTCTTCCCCGCCGTCCTTGTTCCCCCGCAGTGTTTTCATTCCTGTTCAGAGTCAGACACAGCTTCACCCAATCCTGAATGTGTGCATGAGTATGCTCTCAGTTTCCTTCCCCTTGCCCTGGCTCCTCCTCCCTGCCCACTGCCTGTTCTTTCTGACTGTTGCCTTTGTGGTATAGCCACAGTGGTTCTGTATCCACCTGGGCCTTATGAGACTGTGGAAGCAATGATGCAGAAAACTGCAGCCTCCACAAGGCGTGTGTTAAGCTGGCTGATGACAGCAGCCCTGGGGATTGCAGGCTTCCTTGTGCCAGGCTTAGGAATACCAGGGGAGGACAGTGATTTAGGGGTAGAACTAAGGCTATGTTGCCCTGCAGGCCTTGCTTCAAACCCTGGCTCTGCCAACTTAAGGTGACCACAGACATGTCACCCAACACCTCATATCCCAGTTTGCTACACTTACAGACTGGAGCTCTCTTAGATGATTGTTGAGTGGCTTCTAGAGTAGGGGCCGGCAAGATGGCTGCCTTAGTTAGGGTTTTATTGCTGTGAAGAGACATCATGACCATGGCAGCTTTTTTTCTATTTATTTATTTGTAACAGCTTTGGCTGGCTGATCTAGAGGCTAAGCTAGACTCAAACTCACAGAGAGAACCATCTGCTTCTGCCGCCTGAGTGCTGGGATTAAAGGCTTGGGCCACTATGCCTGGCTCTCACCACAGCGACTCTTAGAAAGGAAAACATTTAATTGGGGTGGGCTTACAGTTTCAGAGGTTTGGTTCATTACTGTCATGGGGAGAAACATGGCGGCATGCAGGCAGACATGGTGCTGGAGAAGGAGCTGAGAGTTTTACATCTTGATCTGTAGGCAGGAGTGTGCCACACTGGGAGTAGCTTGAGCATCTGAGACCTCAAAGCCCGCCTCCACAGTGGCACACTTCCTTCCTCCATCAAGGCCACACCTCCTAACAGTCCCACTCCTGATGGGCCAACCATTCAAACACATGAGCCTATGGAGGCCTTACCTATTCAAACCACCACAAGCATATAAAGGCACTTACCAAGCAGCCCAAGGACCTCAGTTTGATTCCTGGGACACATATGGTGAAAGGAGAGAACCAACTTCTACAAGTTATCCTCTGAATGCCATATAAGTACTGTAACAATAAACCCCTCCATAATAAATAAATGAGTATAATTAGAAAGTGTCAAAGAAGGCCTGTCATAGACCATGAGCCAATTCTACCTGTTCTTTTTATGCGAGAGAGGGGGGATCTTTATCATATTTTCTTATGAAGAATGGTTATTTAATTATAGGGTTTCTTAGGGTTTCTATTGCTGTGAGGACCATGACCAACTCTTATAAAGGAAAAAGATTTAATTAGTTGGCTTGCATTTTCAGAGGTTTAGTCCATTATTATCATGGTGCAGCATGGTGGCTTGCAGGCAGACATAGTGCTGGAGAGTAGCCGCGTGCCCTACATCTTGCCTTGTAGGCAACAGGAAGTGAACTGAGATACTGGGTGTGGCTTGAGCATATATGAGATCTTAAAGGCCACCTACATAGTGACACATTTCCTCTAATAAGGTCACACCACTCAACAAAGCCACACCTCCTAATAATGCCACTCCCTTTGGGGGGTCATTTTCTTTCAAACCACCACACGTACTGCCGTATTTAGATAGAAATATAGAGGGTAAACCGTTTGGTTTTATAAAACAGTTGAATGGGAAGCATAATATTTACCCAGTGCTGCTCTACTGGTTCCTGTGACTAAGGACCTGACAGAAGTGTTTTACGGGAAAAATTTGCTTTGGTTTCCAGTTTCAGTCCATCATAGTGGGGTGCAGCATGGTGGCTGTTGTGCCATGTCCATGGTGGTGGGAGACTGTGGTGCTGCCAGTTCAAGTTGTGGTGGATCAGTTAGCATCTGTGGGAACCAGAGTTAGAGCTGAGTCACATCACCTTCAAAGGCTTGCTCCCAGTGCTCTGTGTCCCTCAGGTAGGCCCCACATTGGAAAACGTCTTGAGAGCAATATTACCAGCTGGAGACCAAGAGTTCAAACAGGTGAGAGGTGGTAGCAGATGTTCCACATTTTAATCCCATAATGACTAATATCTGCTTTTTAAAAATTCAAGTCCAGTCTCTCACCAGTCAGTGTTCACTGAGAACAAGTTCACTGCCAAGCCTACCTATGGAGATTTGGTGGAAAAGTGGGGATTGATCTTTCCCATCTCCAGCAATTTCTGCAGCCTCAGGAGATTGTAACACCCCTACAGGCCCATCCCTGCACCAGGTGGTGTGGTCTTGGCTGTCACCGTCTGTCAGTCCGTTCACCCACCCACCCACCCACTCATCCATCCATGTCACTATGCAGACCACATTGACCTCAAACTCACAGAGAGATCCTCCTGCTTCTGCCTCACAAGTACTGAGATTAAAGACGTGTGCTACCACCTGTCTATCCCACACAGTGTTTTTTGACCAGACATGCTCAGCTTGGGTTGTGCAAACAGGTCCTTACTTGCAATGGTAGGATGAAGGGGTTAAAAACAAGTAGGGGAAATGACTTCATCTGCTTTGTTGTTTCTGATGCCCACCTCAGCAGATGTTTAGTGCAGAATACTGTGTCAGGGTCTGGTGATGGCATACCCATCACTCTGAGCATCTGCCATCCCAAGCTGGGCAAGGTTGCAGGTTAGCCCAGTGTCTGCAGCCTCCTGCATGCTTCTTCATGGTTCTTGGGATCAGAAGTGTTTGGGGATATGTAGGGTGGGGTGATTGAGTCAGGACATTTATCTGTCTACCTAAGGTTCCTTGGCTGACCACCCTACTTGGCCTCATTTAGCAAGAACCCTACTTGACCTCATTTGGCAAGAAGTATCCATAAAAAAATAAACAAACAAAACCCAAAAAACTCATATGGTATGTATTTAAGGTATCCAAGATGATGTTATGTGAGACATAAATAGTGAAGTGGTTACTATAGTGAAGCAGGTTAATTCCATCATATCACATAGTTACCCAGATTAAAATTTTGTTTTTATGCCAAGAACAGCTTTAAAAAAAAAATCTCTTGGCAGGAGTTCCAAGGACAGCACTATAGTGTCTTCCAGGCACTGCATCTCTAGGCTTGCTCTGTCTGTGTATCTGCTCCTCCAACCCCTGACCTACACACCCCTATTTCTTCTTGCTCCTTATTTTGTACCTCTGCCTATTGACTTTAAAGGGCTCCAGGTATAAATGGTAAATGATATCATGTAATAATTGTCTTTGTGTCTGGCTTGCTTCATTAGTGTGATTTCTTTCAGGTTTTATTTGCATTGTGGCAAATGGCAGCATCTCATTTTTAAAGGCTGAATACTCTTTTGAAGATATGTGCAGTTTATAATTAGGCCTAGATTATTTCCATTATTTGGTTATTGAGAATGATGGTGCATTGAACACTGGAATTCAGATGTCTTTATGAAGTGGGGATTTTATTTCCTTGTGGACCATTTGGAAGATGATTTTTTTTTTTTTTTTTTTTTAAATCACTCTTCCTTTTGTTTTTAAAGTCAGGATTTCATCATATAGTTCCAGCTGGTTTGGAACTCACTATGTAGACCAAAGTAGCCTCAAACTTGCAGTAGTCCTATTGCCTCTGCCTTACACATGATGGGTTTACAGGTGTGTGTCACCAAGCTCAACTCTAGTTTGGAGAATCTGTGGATTGAATGCCCCATACTGAAATCTTGGGATCAGAACTATTTGTGATTTTGGAATATGTGCATATGTGCAGATAAACCATGAGACACCTATATCCAAACATTTCTCATCTTGTATATTTACACACATGCATTGTTAGTGCACTTGTTTTGTCTGCAAACCTTCACATGGCATTCAACATGGAATTTTCCACTTGTGTTATCCTGTCAGTACACAGATATCCAGCGGAGGGATGTTTAACTGCTATGTAAAATTTCTTTATTGACTTCCAGACTGTTTTTCATAATGTTTGTAGCAATCCACATTCCCAACAGCACAGGAGTTCCCTTCCTCCACACCTTCACTGACATTTATTATGGTCTGACGACGAAAATGGCTGCCTAGGGGAGTGGGGCACTCATGGATTTCTGCAAGAATCTGGGTGAAGTTCCTTTCTGTGCACCTGCTGGGCATCTTCTGTCTTTTGAGCACTGTCTATTCAGATCTCTTGCCTATTTGTTAGTCGAATTATTTGTTTTTCTCCAATTGGGTTCTTTATGAATTTTGGATATTAACACCTTATCAGATAATTGGATTGTGAATATTTTTCCCATTCAGCAAGTTTCTGTTTTGTTTCTTGTTTCTTTTGCTGTGCAGAAGCTGTTTAGTATGACATGCCATTTATTTATTTTGGCTTTGGGAGCCTGAGCTTTTGATGGGAGAGGAATAGGAATGTTACCCGTGCTGATGTCTGGAAGCTTCTCTGTGTTTTCTTCTAGGATTTTTCCTGGTTTCAGGCCTAACATTTAACTCTCTAATCTATTTCGACTTAATTTCTGTGTCTAGTGTCAGATAAGGGTCTAGTGTCATTCTCTGGCCCGAGGGAATCCCTGAATCAATTATTTTCCTACTGTGTCCTCTTAGCCTCCTTGCCAAAATTAATTGGCCATGTAGATGATGCTGCCTCATCTCTGTTTTCATCTCTATCTCCTCCTTCTTCCTTTCACTTTAACCTTCTTGATAAGGGTACAGAAAGCTGTTTATTGGTGAAGTTGGATAAGGGAGGAAAGCACAGGCCTAAGTTGGTTTCACTTCACCCTGGTCATCTGGGGTGGTGAGTGGCATAGCTCCCCAGTCTGAGCATCCTAAGCTAGGCAAGGCTGCTGCTTAGCCCGATGTTTGTAACCTCTTGGGTGTGACCTGACTCCACTGGGTCTCTAGGGACAGATAATGGATCCAGAGAAGATGCTGCTGTTATGTGGATTCAACGGCCCACATATGAAGAGGAAGAGCCTTGAGGGGCTGTGAAAGGCAGATTAAGAGGAGCCAGTGCACGCTTCTGACTGAACTGAGGAATGGTGCCAGTGAATCCCTCCTTTCTCCATCCGTTTTTCTTCCTTGTTGGAGCAGGGATTTAACTCACATGTGATAGACAGGTGTTCTACCTGTGAGCTACATCTTCAGCCTTTTTATTTTTATTTTGAGAAGGTTTTGTTACCCAGCCTGGCCTTACAGCCACTCAGTAGCTCAGCTGTCACCAAACTTGTGATTCTCCTGCCTTAGCTTTCTGAGTGAGTCGGAGTATGAGCCTGCACCACTGGGTTTGTGTAGACTTGTGTCTTTCTGTGTGCTTTATACCCTCACACCCACATATACCCCCACAGCTCACTCACACATACATACTCACATCTAGAGATTGTGTTTGTATCAGTCAGCAGCGGCATTTGTGTTAGTATGTTTCTATAGGGAAAGAGGAGTGTTCTTTAGCCCCGTTTTTTTGGTGGGGAACACTGTGCTGGGGATCTAGCTCTGGACCTTGCAAGTACTCTATCTGTAAGATAACTCAGCCTTTTGTACTTCTTTTTTTTTTTTTTTTTAAAAAAAAAAAAAAAAGACTGGGCCTCATTCTATGTGACTCAGGCTGGCCTCAAATTCATAGCCCATGTTTCAGCCTTCCAAAGGCTGTACCACTGGGAAGGATGGTTTTTGCCAACTTGATATAATGTAGACACAGCTAAGAAGGAACGACAATTGAGAAAATACTTCCATAAGATTGGCCTGTAGGCAAACTGTGGGGTGCATTCTTGATTAATGACTGATTTGGGAGGGCTCAGTCCATTGTGAGTGGGGGGCCCCCCAGTGATACCTGGTGTCAGTGCCCTCCCTGGGCATGTGGTCCTGGGGACATTAAGAAAGCAGACTGAGCAAGCCAAGAGAAACAAGTCAGTAAACTGCATTTCTTCATGATTTCTGCCTTGAGTATCCTGCCTAGACCTCCCTCTGCGATGGTGTATGACCTGGGAGTTATAAGCTGAAATAAACCATATATTCCCCAAGTTGCTTTTGGTTATGATGTTTTATAACTGCAATAGAAATCCTGCCCAAGACAATCACCATGTGGCTTTGTTGTTTTGAGACATGATTTTGTTGTGTAGCCTGGGTTGGCCTCTGACTCACCATGATCTCCCCACCTTAGCTTCCTGAGTGCTGGGATGACTGGTGTTACCATACCTAACTCTAGGACTTGGAAAATAAGGTACAACAGATAGCTTGATGCCTTTTGCTGTATGTGTTCTCCAGTGTGACTATTCCCAGGTCAGTGTATTCCATCTTTCCTCTAGTCCCATTTAGAGCATGCACGCCCATCAACCTTATCACTAAAGTTCAGCTTTCCCTCTTTTGAACTTTGTCTAAATGGAATCACACCACATGTGTTCTTTGTGTCTTCTGCTTAGTCCTCCATGGGGTTGTGGGGTTAATAGTTTCTTCCTTTCCGTTGTTTGTAATACTCCGTTATGTGAATATACTTCAAATTATCCACATTATGGTTGACATTCAGTTTCCCAGTTTTGGCTTTTGGGAGTAATTTGCTTTGAGAGTCTGGCACATGCCTTCAGTGAATACTAACATTCGTGTCTGTTAGATATATTCTTAGGAGTAGGACTGCTGAGTTAGAAGACACATTTGGGTTGTTTGGCTTTAATAAAGTAGTTTGTTCCAGTTTACCCCCCTCCCCCACCGGCTGTGTATATTGTAGGACCTCCTGTCTCAGCTGCAGTTAGTGTAAGCACCGCCATCCTTATACCACCATCCTTACACCATCATCCTTATACAGTCTCTCTTAGTCTGTTCATGCTGCTGTAACCAAAATGCCATAGACAGGTGACTTTTATTGCTCACGGCTCTGCAGGCCAATACATCTAGGATCAGGGCACTGGCAGATTTAGAGTCCTACTTTATGGATCAGACATGACTGTCTTTGACTCATAGATGACTGTCTTCTCATTACCTCTTCACATGAAGAAAAGGGCAAGAACTCTCCGGAAGTGTTTGTACAAGAACACCAGTTCTCTTCATGGGGGGGGGCTCATTCTTAGAATCCCATCACCTCCTAGAAGCCATTTCTCCCATTAACATTGTGCTGGGGGTGGTTAGGGTTACAGACGTTTTGTTGAGTGACACAGGCACTCATGCCTATAAGCAGGAGCCAACATTGGAGGCCTTCTGCTCTTTTCTAGCCTTTTATTTCACCTGCTTCTCGTAGGTTGGAGCAGCAATGGCCAGTCTTTGCAATGGTTTTAGAGCAGTGGTTCTCAACATTCCCTAAATGCTGCCTGCCACCCGTTAATCCAGTTACTCCTGTCATGCTGACCCCCAAACCATAACATTTTTATTGCTACTTCATAACTGTAATTCTCCTACTGTTATGAATTGTAATGTAAACATCTGTGTTTTCCAGTGGTCTTAGGGGACCCCTATGAAAAGGTTTTTGCTCCCTACGGGTTGTGACCCACTGGTTGAGAACTACTGCTCTAGAGTTTTCTTCCCCACCCCCTCCCAGGTTTCTGTTTTCCCTTTACTCTGTGATGGCAAGGATACCTGCAGATGGCTGTAGTTGGGTCCCCCCCCCCGTTTTCTTTTCTCTAAACTAACCCCAGGGATGTAGAAGTGTATAATTAAAAGCACCAGTCACAATTTATAGGTGATTCAATGTGAATTAAGCACGACTCTAACTTGTAACTGTCTTTAATGTATAGTCCAAACTTCTTTGCATAAATATATATTAGAAAGAGTTAGATAGTAATTGTGCATTCACTTGGTAATGATATTGGGGTGGTGGAAGAGAGAGAGAGAGAGAGAGAGAGAGAGAGAGAGAGAGTGTACGTGATATATTGATTCTTGGTGTACTTTCTGCTCCCTGTGTATGGGTCAGGATGTGAGCGCACTGCTGATACTCCAGTGTCATGTTCCTGCTGTGATGGCGATGAACTGTAAGCCCCAAATAAAAGCCCCCTTCCTACAAATTTCCTTGGCCATTGTGCTTTATCACAACAATAGAAAGTGAGTGTTACTGTGGCCGTGTTAAATATTACCATGTTGGGGACTTCAGGGAGCTGAACAACTTGTTCAGGGAAACCTGAACCACACGTGCTAACTTCAAAGCTCATGGTCATTGGATAAAGTTACAGCTTATGTGTGTCTGGCTTCCATTGGTCGGGCGCGGAACTTGCAGCAGTAGCATTTTGCAGGATAGTCTCTGCTGGTGTGACTGTGTGTTCTTAGTGCCATTCTCCTCGAGTGCTCTTGCTTTTCATGTTGTGAGGATGGTGCTGGTTTTAGTATAAAGCACAGTAATACACTGAAGAGTTTAAAATGGTAATATGAAGCAGTCACTTGAAATCCCACCAATTTGACAGGTGTCACACTGTAGTATATTGATAGCAAAAAGCCACCTTCTGTTACGTGTGATAGTTTTATTACATCTCCACCTTAGCAGCCAGATTTCTAGTTGAAACTCATCTCTGACCTGGTTTCATTTCATTTAATTTTCTTTTACTTTGCATTCAAGTATTTGAATGCCAGTACCTGAAACGGACAGGTGAAATTCCAAGTACCTTTATGATGTTCTGATGCCTCTGTGTATGCAGAGAGCCTTCATCTTAGTGATGACACCGAGTCCTTCGCTTCTATGTACACCGAATGTCTGTTTGTATTTGAAGTGATTCTCTCCACCTAGTGCCTGGGGACCTGGAGTCCAGCAGCTCTGGGTTCTGGTTCATCATTGCCTTGTATTACCTTGAACAGGTTTCTCAGTTACTACTTACCTGACAGGATTCTATGAAGACCAACTGAGATCGTGTCACTGTGCAGATGGTAGCAATATTAGTGATAATCATAATAATGGTTGTCTGTGTATGGGCCATAGGAATTTATTTTAAAATGGAACTGAGATTTGAAGTTCAATGATGCCTATTGATGGTGTTCTCCAGGAACACACAGACTGTTTTGAGAATGGTGAAGTTGTTGCAGAGTGGCAACACGATGCTCCCATATTTCTTAGATACTGCCTGATGGCAAACAGGGAGCCTGTGGTTGCAAAATGAGCAAGCACACGCAACCTGCAGAGCTACTGCATACCAGACAAGTGAGTAACATACTAATTGTTATCCTACCTTGGAGAAAGTCTGGTGGAATTGTAGCTTCAGGCACTGGGTAAGACCAAGCCTTTTAAGTTGGCCAAAAAGCAATTACTATTTTTAGTTCAATTTCTGCCCTTAAAAAAAAAATGTAGTCTACACGATGCTTGCTGCTCCTGGATGGTTTTATGCATTTTAATTAATGTTATCTTACTGCATTTGTGCCCCGAGGCTGATTTAGTGAAAGATGTGATTTTAGAAAGCTGATGAAATTAGATAGGCCTGTCTAGGAAGACTGTTGCTTATGTTTATGGTTGTAAAATATTTTGGTTCCATCTATAATAGGACATTTCTGTGCTGTAAATACACAGCCCGTATGCTAAATGTGTTTGTCTTAAGAGTGTTGCAGGTGGTCCCAGGCCACTAAGACAGTGTTAATTCCAGTATGGGGAGGATGGGGGGCTGGTGTTTTTTGTCGTTGGTGTCTCATCATGCAAATATATTTAAAAAGAGGAAACCAGTTTGTACACAGGATGCTGCACCCTCCCCCAGCCTTATTATTATTATTGTTGTTGTTGTTGTTATTGTTACTGAATTGCCATGAGTAACCAAGTACAGGACATGGAAAGCACACTTTAAACCACTTGCCAGAGCTGAATGCATTGGAATTGTTGGAGTCAAGTGAGAGACACTTCTCGACGATATGAGAGGCCAGGAATGATGGTGCGTGCTAGTAATGCCAGCACTCAGGGGGACGAGGTAGGAAAATTACCACAATTCAATGCTGGTTAGAGGCTACATAGGGAGATACTGCCTCAGACAGCCTATCAGCTCCCCCACAAAAAATGTTTTAGGTGAGTCTTCATATATACATAATCAATAAAGGGAAAACTGGTTTTTGTTATGATGAAATGCAGAGAAATTTTCTCTTCAAGGGAATCAAAGATTAATATGTAAGAGGCCACAAAGCACTGAATTGTTATTATTATTATTGCTATCTTTCCTGCCTTAAGTGTTAGAGTCTTAATAATACCTGCTTCATTGCAGAATCCAAGGTTGTAATCCAAAACACGGGGAAGTAATAGAGAGGATTATCAAGAAAGTAACTGAGCAGGGTGTACTAGTGGAGCTCTTGGGTTATTGAGACAGGAGGAGAGTCCAGCCCAGACTTCTTTGCAAATTTTAGGCCAGCCTGGGCTGTATAGGGAGATCCTGTTTAAAGAGAACCCCAACCCAGTGAAAAGTGACAAACAGCACAACAAAACAAAACAGACGAGGATCAAAATTAAAAAAAAAAATAAATAAAATAACATAAAAGGAAGAAGAGAAAATAAGTGATTTGTTGTTGGTTTTTTGAGACAAGGTTTCTCTGTGTAACAGCCCTAGCTGCCCTGAAACTCACTATATAGACCAGGATGGCCTTGAACCCAGAGATCCACCTGCGTAGGCATATCACTTGCACAGGCAGCTGGAAGTATGGAGCTATCATTCAGAGAGTGTACTACTTAGTTTTTGTCAATTTGACACAAGCTAGATGTACAAACTGAAAGCATGGCTGTCCCATGGTATGGTTAGGGGGAAGGTTTTTAATCACAGGTATGAGGGAGAGAACTACCAGAGGCAATTGGAAGAGTTCAGAGCAGAGAGAGAAAACAGTAGACTGAACATGGCCAGCGGACTGGGCCTGGCCAGAACAGAAACAAGAGTGGAGTAGAATGAGAGAGAGGGGGGAGAGAGTAAGAGAGAGGAAGAGGACCAAGAGAGAGCATAGCTGAAAGACAGGGCTATAAGGAGAAATGAGTAGCTGGGGAGGAGGGTGGGCACATGAGCTGGAAACATTTAGGGTAGAAGAGAGTAAGAGGAGCTGAGAAGAACATGGACTCTGCTGTGTATAACAGGTACTTGTGATGCTAAGGGAGCGTGGAGGCCAGTGTGAGCTTTGGTATGCTAATAGGCACCCCAGATAGCCATTTGTCCCTTCTGTCAGCGGTAAGGGAAATGGCTCCTTTGGTAGAGGGGAATTGGCGTCATAAGTTCCCGAGGAATGCTGGAACAACCAGAATTTGGCTGTCTTTGGGTTTCTCCTGCTGTGAAGAGACACTATGACCATGGTAACTCTTATAAAAGAAAACATTTAATTGGGTGGCTTACAGGTTCAGAGGTTTAGTCCATTATTGTGGTGGGGAAACGTGGTAGCATTGAGGCAGACATGGTGTTGGAGAGGTGGCCTGTGTCTTTGATCCACAGGCTATAGGAAGTGGTCTGAGACATTGGGCATAGCTTGAGCATAGAAGACCTCAAAGCCCACCCCCACAGTAACACACTTTCTCCAGCAAAGCCACACCTCCTAATAGTGCCACTTCCTATGAGCTTATGGGGCCAATTACATTCAAACCACTCCATTGGGGAAATAGCTTTTCCTTTGGATCTGACACTAGGTTATCTGGGAATAGGGAACCTCAACTGAGAAAATGTCCCCATCACGTTGGCCTGTAGGCAAATCTGTGGAGCATTTTCTTGAATAATGACTGCTGTGCTAGGGCACAGTCCATTGTGGGTGGTGCCACCCAGCTGAGCAAGCCATGGAAAGCAAGCCAGTAATCAGCATTCCTCCGGGGCCTCTGCTTCAGTTCCTGGCTTTACTTCCTTCAGTGATGAACTATAGGCTGAAATAAACCCTTTCCTCCCCAAGTTGCTTTTGGGCACAGCTATTTGTGGGGGATGTTTTATTACAGTGATAGAAAGCAAAGCAGGGGCAGTGAGGTTGTATACTATTTGGTCTGCTTTCTACTGCTTGAGTAATTTGTATAGAAAAGATAAAGGTTTACTTTGGTTCCTGGTTTGGAGCCTGACAAGTCCAAGATTGTGGTGCTCACTCTGCTTTGGTGAGAGCCTGCTGCCATTTCCTGTCATGGTGGAAGGTGGGAAGGCAAGCAGGCACATTTGGAAGAAAACATGAGAGACTGAAGACCTGCCCACTCCTGTGGCAATTCATCCTGTCTCACAGGAGGGGGAGCTCATTTACACATGGAGGTTTCTCCCTACTTCCCAATGCCCTCCCATTAGGTCCCACCTTTCACCTTGGCCACACAAAGAGGTGAAGCCACAGCATGAATTTTGGGGAGGACAAAGCATGTTTTAACACCACAACATCAAGGTTTAAGGACAAAGCATTTGGGGCTATTGTAACTGTGCCTGTTAGGCATTCTGGGAGAAACAGCGACCACTCATTGGATATAGGAGGGATTCTGGAATGTTGAAATCACAGCTTCAGCCAGGGGTGTAATTTGGGACTCATGTGTGTAGAAGGATCCAAAATCTGCAGGCTGGATGAGATCACCAAGGCAGACAGTGCCCATAGCTAAAAGTCTGAGAACTGTTCACAGTGTCACTCCTGAGTCTAGAGATGGGAGGGGCCTAGAGGGGACTGGCAGAGAAGGGCAGAGGAGTCAGTGAGGTTGGCAGACAATGTAAATAAAGTAGGTGGAACCGTAGATGCCATATAACCTATTCTTTTAAGATAGTTGTTCAGAAAGGATGCAGGTTCAGAATGGCCACTGGCTTTGGAAATGTGGAGGTCATTGGAAATTGTAGATGTGAGGGAGAAAGAGGCCCATGGTGGGAATTGTTTCTGATAAATGGTGTGATGAGTTGACATTGTGGAAAACTGTTTTGTGTCTTCCCCGGGGCTGTGAAAGATTGCTGCTCTGAAGATAGCTCCTCCTGCTTATGTTCTCTTAAGGCTTTGTAGTTATTTAATTATATCATTATATGACTCTTAAGGTATTCTTTTTAAAAAGTTTCACTATATAGTTCTGACTGACATGTAACTCACTATGTAGGTCAAACTGGCCTTGAACTCACAGAGATCTGCCTTTCCTTGCCTTCTGAGTGCGGGGCCTAAAGGCATATGCCACATTATCATCTCTTCTGGAAAATTTCATTTGATTTTTTTTTTTTTTCTTGAGACAGGGCTTCATTCTGTAGCTCAGGCTGGCCTGAATTTACTATGCATGACTCAGGCTGGCCTTGGAATCTTGGCAATCCTTCTACCTCAGCCTCCCAAGTGCTGGGATTGTTATAGACATGAGCCACCATGCCTGGCTTGGAAAGTTTAAATAAAGCCAGCTGTGTTAGATATTCATGGACTCAACTTTACTTGTTTAAAGTCTTTGGAGATTTATCTTCAGAGAACGTTAATGTGGCTGTTATTCTGCATTACATCTCTGATACCAACATTTAATTGGTACTATATTTCATGAAGATTATTGCAGGTTTATTGCTGTTGTGTTTGGAGCTTTGGTTTTGTACTGTAATCCAGAGGCACAAGATCCTTGATCTGTTTCCATTTTTAATTGTGTGTGCATTGAGTTGAGAGGTTCAAGGGCAGTTAACTCTTTGGTGTCCATGATGGATAGGAGGGTATTTTGGTAGAGTAGGTCTGGAGATAACCTGTCTGTGGATATTGCTGTGTGAATTGGATTTGTGCTGTGGTTGATGGTGTGTTAATTGAGTTTGTGTTCCTTTTAAGTTAGAATGTAAAAGGTGAATGTACATGAACAGTCAGGAGGCTGCACCCACAGAGGAAGAAAGAGGGTTTTCTTGTCAATCACAGCCCTTGCTACTTGTCTTATAAATGGAAACTGGAAAAGGAGGTAGAAGGAGGGAGCAGTTGTAGGTAGGGAAGGGAATGGTAAAAGCTAAAGAGACTAGAAGATAACAAAGCAAGGCGGAGGCCTTAGTATTTTATTGGCTTTAACTTGGGCATCAGAAAGTTCTGGAAGGAACCCCAGACTGGGAATTAACACACTTGGTTCCTTGCCACTTCCCGAGAATGTGACTTTGAATGACTCAGTGATCTTCAGGGCGCTGTTTTCTTGTCTGCCCAGCCTTTTCCGTGGGCATTTTGTGACTCTCGGGCCGATGTTGTAGAAGGATAGATATGTAGCAAACTGTGAAGGGTCTCCTATGAAGTGTTGTGTGAGCTGTGACAGAAGGTGAAGTGGCATACGGAAACCCCCATACAGGGATAGTTGGTAACACTGGCAGGGGAAATACAACCACAGCTCCTGGCTGTCATTGCAGTGGATAAGAAAGATAGTATCTAGAAATCACTCCGTGTAGAATTGTAAGCTTTCCTAAGCACCTTGTGAGGAACAAGGCCTGGAGGCTCATTCTAGTCTGGGCAGGGGACAGAGCCCAGCTGTGGGCTGTGAAGTTCTTCCTGGAAACCTGGATGTCTTTTGTAGGGAGTGACTTGAACCCAAGTCATTTTAGGAGAGTAATCTATCAGGATAGATGGGTGGAAGATTGAGCCTGGGAAAAGAAGTAAATGAAATTATTCTCATAGTTATATAAAAAGCTTAGACTTTTTAATGTTTATAGATTGAGTGTCCCTTATCTGAAATGTAAGGGAATGGAAGTATTCCAGGTCTTTAATTTTTTTAGACTTTAGAATATGTGGGCTTTACTGTTTGAATACTTCTAATGTAAAAATTGAAAATTCAGAAATGCACTGAATCCATTTTTGTGCATTTTACTTTTTGGGGTGGGGGTCTTTCAACCTGTAATTGTTTAATTGTTCAATGTTGATCTTATTAGGTCTTTTTTGGAGTATTTTGGTACTTACATGGTTTTTACTTAAAATTTTAGTGAAGATCTATTTTCAGTTATTCTTGCAGTTGCTTAATGTAAAATATTAGCAAATACTTCTCTGTGTAAGTTCTCTTGTGTCCTAGAAATCTTATACCCACTGTGTCATGGGTATATTTAACTCAGAATCCCATGTGGGACAGAATCCCCGGTTGTTTTGTGGATAAGGAAACTGGAACATCCCAGGGTGTGTGGCTGGGACTTGGACCCAGGCCACATTAGTGTTCTTCATGGCGGTTCAACTTTTGTTCCCCACATGAGGGTTTTAACATTCTCCAAACAAACACAAAGATGCCATCATCTTTAAATGGCCAACATGAATCCTTTTGTCTGAACAGGCTTTCTTCTTTTTAAATCTTTATTTCAAAAACCAAGTGTTAAAAGATTACAAATCTTAACTTATTTATAAGATGGGGATCTCACAACATAGCTCTGGCTGGGCTGGCACCCATTATGTAGAGCAAGCTGATCTTGAACTTACGGAGATCCACCTGCCCTCCCACTCTCAAGAGCTGTGATTAAAGGCAGGTTCTACCATGCTTAGCAGGAAAACCTGTTTTAAGACAGTAAAATGAGACAGGGTTTCTTTGTGTAGCTTTGGCTGCCCTGGAACTAGCTCTGTAGGACAGGCTGGCCTTAAACTCACAGAGATCTGCCAGCCTCTGCCTCCCGAGTACTGGGATTAATAGTGTATACCACAACTGCCTGGCCAGTAAAGATTTTGTAGTGAAGGCTGTTGGCATTGTTGATGAGCTGCATGGCTCTCTGTGTCTTCCTGGCTTTTGTAACTAGAATAACTGCCAGAAATATCAGTCAGTGTTTGGCTCTGCTCACAGGGCAGATCCCATGCTTGTGTGTGTCCTAGCCATCTCCTTCTGCCTGGAAAGCAGGGAAGCATCACTTCAGTATCTGCTGGGGTAGGGAGTCTTCTAGTGGATGACACTCTGGATGTGTGCCTGCATTGACTCCTCCATTTCATAGTTGGGAGCCTCAAAAGGAGGTGAGCCCTTTCCCTGAGTTCCTGGTACTGATTAGCATGTGAGCATTTGGGGGTACAGGGAAAGAAGGCACAGCTTGTTCCCTCAAGACACCGTGAGCTCAAAGAGTCCCTTAGAGTGTTAGGAATTAACTCAGGCCAAACCAGGGTCTGTGGTCTGACACTGAAAACAATTTAGAACTAACCAGTTTATGAAGCAGAGTTGGAGGTTTTATTAACGATATTGCACAAGAATTAGGAGCAAAAGCAAGAGTCACACAGACTCAGGGGCATGGGTGTGGGCTTCTCAAAGACCTGTGACAGCTCATTCATTTTTTATTTGATTTTTTAACAATAATTACAGAGATTATTTTGGTGGCATTTGCAGTTGCTGTCCTGTTGGTGGGTGGTTCTGAGGTTGGCATCTGGCAGGATTATTTTTTTGACCTTTGGGTTGTGCCTGGAAAAATAATACCATCTCTGTGTTGTAGCTTAGTTTATCCCCCGAGGGCTCTGCTTTAATTTGTTTAATGCTGTTATCTGCTAACTGATAAAGTAGAAGTCTAGTCTGTAGGGAATCAGGAAGGTAGGATATCTTTACCAAGAGCAGTTTTGAGATTCTTGTGTAGTGTCTGAGGAAATAAATGAGGCCCTCTGCAGGGTCTTCTACTTTACATTCAGGATTTAGGCTTAGGTCTTTGTTTACTAAATATATAAGAAAGGAGTGTTAACTCTCTGTGGCAGCCTTGATAGCAGATACTGTTGACTGTACTGGAATTCTTGCTTTTCAGCCGACAAGAAGCTTTTCTCAGACTGGGATGAGGGGCTCCTCTCTCCTTCTATGCACCGAGAACCAGAGCCAGAACCAGGACAGATAGTGGCCTTCACAGCTAGTTATTGTGAGTGTGAGAGAGTGGGTGGGGGTGGGGTGGGCAGGGATAAGGGTGTGTGTGTGTGTGTGTGTGTGTGTGTGTGTGTGTGTGTGTCTATTGTATCTATTCCATTACATATGGGCAATATAAGGGAGAAGTTATATTGTTTGAACCAGGAATTCTTTTAATTTTTGCCAGTATAGAATGTTTTAGGAAATGAGCCTCCATGAGTTAATGTCTCTCATCACACTTCCCATTTGTTTGACTTATTTTTCTTAGGACTAAATAAAAATTAAATCCTAAACTCTGGGCCAGTGAGGGTAGTCTATAAAAAGATTAAATTCAGACCAAAGCTAAACCCTGACTTTGGATCAATTTAGTTTATGTCTCAGGATTCCACTGGCTTTTATTTTTATTTTTTATTTTATTTCATTTTTGTAGCAACAGTTAGAGGGCTGTTTCATGGTGTCTCATCAGGGAGTTTTCATATTACTTTTTGTCTTCTGACCTTTGGGCTCTGCCTGGAAAATGCTGCCTCTTCTATGTTGTTAGCCGAGTTCACCCTGAGGACTCTGCTTTGTTTAATGCTCTTAACTGTACATCCTCCTCAGCACAGGGCCGTGGACAGAATGTTGCTAAGAAAGACATCAGCTTGCAGTTTCATAAAGAAAACAATTGTCTTTATTTGGTTAGGATCTCTTTTTGGACTCCTTATGCTTTCTTCATTGCTATGACTCTCCCCATACATTGTATTCTGTCTTTCTTTCATCACCTAACCATTTATATCTCAGTATGAGCCAGGGAACCAGAGTCTCTTGAATATGCTATATGGAATTTGTATTTACAGTATGAACTCTTTTGTCTGGGATTGTCAGGACAAGCAGCTGAATACTTACTCAAAGTGGAGAAATGTAAAAGATGTCGCATTTTGGGCTGCAGAGATGGCTCAGCTGTTAAGGGTACTTGCTGCTCTTGCAGAGAAGTAAGCACTCATGACCATCTGTAATGGTCCAGAGGGCCTGGTGCCCTCTTCTGGCCTCTACAGACACTTCCTGCATGTGGTACACATAAATATACGCAGGCACACACACACACACACACACACACACACACACACACACACACACACACACACACACACACTACATATTTATAAAAATGTTACCTTCATATCTATTTTGCACATTTCTGAGATAGAACCTGGTATGATAAGTTTCTGTGTTGATTTTTGTACAAACTACAACAATGACAAAGTAAAGTCTGCCCACTTTTAGTTTGGGTTGTTTCAAAGTACTATGAGAATGTTAATAATTCCTGTTCCTTGGGAAGCTAAGGCATAGGAATACAAGTTCCAGGCTAGGCTGGGCTACATAGCTGGTATTCAAACAAACAAATACAGGCTGGTGATGTAGGTCAGTGGTAGAGCACCCATCTAGTATACACAAAGTCCTGGTTTAGTTCCTAGAACCATAGAAAAATAAACCTAAGATACTTGTGAAGTACTTTGGTGGCAAAAATCCTAAGTTTTTGTTTTGCCTTTTAGTTCTTGCCGTCTCTGCTTCATGCTGAAAATGATGGCAATTATTTCCATGGTTCAGTTTTATTGAATTATTCTAAATCATTCAAGTGTTCCAGTTTCGTTCCCATAGAAACATTAATTTTCCTGAACTAACATTTTATGTCTTCATATAAAATGTACTGTGTTGGCATACAAGTAAATTATAAGAACAAGAGTTTCACATACCTTAGAGATAAGTACATCTCACCCCAGGGAAAGAGCCAGCTTGATTGCTGGGAATGCATGTCTGTTTCCCAAGCTGTGTGTAGATCTTTCTGATTTCCAATCTGTCACGAACTTAATACTTTTATAAGAAAAACCAAACAAATAAAAAAACACATTAGATACAATCCCAATCTTAAAGTTAATTTTAGATACAACAAATAAAATTATGTTTCAATCAATATAGTTAGAAGCAATATAATATAATGCGAAAAGATACAATTTCATGTTCATTAAAAGTGCTCAGTCATAAAATCACTATTGTGCTTGTTAATTTTTTAATTTCCTTTATAACCAGACAAAATGCTAGAATGAAAACTTGATTATCCCAGTTGAATGCCTTTATGTGCACTTTGAACACTTGCCATTCTATCAGTGAAGTTTTTCTTGCACGTTGGTTGACTTGTCACTCACAAAGAATGTCTTCTGGAGGTTGGGCTGGTTGGTAGCTCTTCTCAGGGTTGAGGACAGTGGACACTCAGGCTGTTTGAGGTTTTGATTTAGTAACATTCACAGTAGACAACTTACAAAGGGATACTGAGGACAATGAAAAGGACATCTGGTGCAATCAATGCCAAGTGACATTTTAAAGCAGTTTCAGCTCAGAATATTCGTTTAAAAATCTTCTCCAAAATGAAGAGCTAGGAACTATAGATTCGAGTCCATCTCCAGACCTCCTTCCTCAGTAGTGGTTTCAGTAATTATCTTACACAATTATGTTTAGAGGATCTTTCCTCTAAAAAGGGATCCCAGTTTTAATATTTTAAAATTACACTTGACAAGCTAACTTTTAATCTCTTTCAATTACAATTGGCAAGCTAGCCCTAGACTCTCACTATGATCACATGGTTTTTCCGGGCATGACTAGGTGATGACTGGTTTGATGGGCACTCACTTGCAAGGTGAGGGTTTGGTGTTCAGGGACTAGAGTGATATTTCTGCCTGATGGCCATGTATATTTTTTTTAAAAAATTATTTATTTTTATTGTATGTACATTGGTATTTGCTTGCATGTATATCTGTGTGAGGGTGTTGGATCATCTGGAACTGGAGTTACAGACAGTTATGAGCTGCCCTGTGGGTGCTGGGAATTGAACTTGGATCCTCCAGTGCTCATTTTTGGATGCCTATTTTCCATTTATGTGCTGGCCTCATCTGGAACAGTTTCACAGACTGGCTGCCATCTGTGGCCCACACTTAAGATAGCCCTGTGTTCAGCTAGAGTTTCCTAGTTGTTCACGAAGGGCTCATTGTTTCTCTCTAGCAAGTAGAGTGAGTATACTGGCTCATCTGGTTAGGCAGAGGTTGGCTCAGAGACCCATTCTTGAGAAAAGTCACTGCCTCCCGAGATGGTTCAGCCCTTTCATGAGATTCTCTGATTTAACCAAGATTAGAACCCTCAGTATCAGGCATGTCTGTGTCATGTGTCATTCGTTCTCTTCCAAGGGCTTGAGAATAAGGAATGCACTCCCCTCCGTCTCTACTGTTTACTGGGTTTTTATAGATGTCTTAAACTCTTTCTCCTCTCTCCCTGGTCAGTAGGACTCTGTCTGGTTGTCTCCTGGGACATTTCAGCATTTGATTCCTTCTTCCTTTCCCTCTTGGCCCAGATGGATTCCTCTGTTGCCAGCTAAACATACTTTGAAAAAAAAAAAAATAGAACAATTGGGGTTTCTTAGTCTCGTTCTAACCTGATGATTACTCTTTAAAAATAAGTTAGATCCAATCTTTTAACTAGGAGTTTAAAAATAGTCCTATGCTCAAGGACTATTTGGGTTAGTTTGTCTTGCTTTATTGGTTTATAGTTTAGACCTAAGCACTTAAGTTCTTCGAGTTGGCAAATGAGATTTTTAGCTACAGTTGAAATTGTTGCTCATGACAGTTAGGCAAGTGTCTAATGATTTGAGAAAAGGACAGAAAGTCCTTGGAAAGGTAATAACCAAGATTTTGAAAGAGACCATAAATTGAGGCAGCAGAGCTAAGTGATGATGTACTGATGACAAGTGTAGATTTCTCTCTGTTACTTTTAGAAGCATTTCCTTCCTTAAGGTCACACCTTGCAATTTGAAGATTTTCAATATGTATCCTCAAATGAGCTCATTTGATAGTCACAAAGTATCATTGAGAAAATGACAACTTGGCATCTTTTGCCAGGCTGCCTTTTTCCTCTACCAGGTGACAGAAAAAGCAATGGGAAATCTCCAGCACAGCTGGGGAAGTGGTTTCTGCATGTCTGCAGCTCTCTCCCTCAGCTCCCCCTCCCTCAGCTCCCCTTCCTCTGTACTTCACCCTATCTGGAAGTTTTGGTCCAGTCAGTCCAGAATGCAGGCCTGGCATCCACTCCCTCAGGCTCTTGCTCACAGTAGCCAGCAGGATTCTTTTGCATTCTGAGTTTAGGCTTTCTGTTTTCAAATGAATCTGCATTTCCACTCATTGGGTTCTTTGATGGGTGGGCTCTTCCCCCCAGGCACCTCTCTAAGGACTCAGTGCAGGTCAGGGGGTTTTGTTTCTCTTCTGCAATTGCTACTACCTCCTCTGCTCCTTCTCTCCTTCCTTCTCCTCTTCCTCCTCTGCTCCTTCTCTCCTTCCTTCTCCTCTTCCTCCTCCTGCTCCTCTCTTTCCTCTGTCCCTTCCTCCTCCTGCTCCTCTCTTTCCTCTGCCCCTTCTTCCTCCTCCTGCTCCTCTCTTTCCTCTGTCCCTTCCTCCTGCTCCTCTCTTTCTTCTGCCCCTTCTTCCTCCTCCTGCTCCTCTCTTTCCTCTGTCCCTTCCTCCTCCTGCTCCTCTCTTTCCTCTGCCCCTTCTTCCTCCTCCTGCTCCTCTCTTTCCTCTGTCCCTTCTTCCTCCTCCTCCTACATGATGGGCTTTGGCTGTAAAGTTGTCCTTGTTTGAGCTCTTTTTATGGGCAAACTGAACATTAATACATATCATTATCGTCCTCCGTCCGTCCGTCAGTCCGTCCATCCATCCATCCATCTAATCTTTCTGCCCCACTTGTTGCTCTTTTTCATGGCAGTGCTGCATAGGAGTGGTGAGTAATACTCATGCCATAGATCGGATGTTATTCCGCCTCAGAAATTCCTTTGCCAAGCACACTAGTGTGGTAGTCTGAATAGAATGATCTCCATAGGCTTATATGTTTGAATGCTTGGTTCCCGTTGATGGAGTGTTGGGAAGGATTAGGAGGTGTGGTCTTTTTGAAGGAGGTGTGCCACTGAGAGTGGGCTTTGAGGTTCCAAAGCCCATGCCAGGCCCAATGTATCTCTCTTTCTCTACCTGCTGCCTGTGGATCAGGATGTAAAGCTCTCTGATACCGCTGTAACACCATGCCTGTTCTCTTTCCTCTGTGATGACAGTGGACTTACCTTCTAAAACTGTAAGCAAGCCCCCAGGGAAATGCTCTCTTTTATAAGAGTTGCATTGGTCATGGTGTCTCTTTACAACAGCAGAATAGTGACTGAGACAAGTAGCCCATCACTTTAATCTCTCTTGGGCTGTCTGGGACCTGAGTTAGATAATCTGTACTCACGTAGTAGAGGGAGATAGCCAACTTCTACATGTTGGCCTCTGACCCGCTCACTCATGTGTCATGTTTGCTCATAAACATTTAGGCAAAAAGAAATCAGCTCACCCAAGTTCTCAGAGCATGGGTAGAAGGCAGCCAGATTCTTCTCTAGAACACAACCTGAATAGCCTCTACCCAAGTCCCTGATGGGGTCCTCAGCTGGGCCTCCACATGTGCTTGTGACTCAGCTGTCGGGCCTTCCAGCCTCCCCCCTGAACAGCCCGAAGTCCCAAAGTCTTCCACATTCCTCACACAAATCCATTCCAAAGGCCTAAGAGCCACTAAGTAAGATTCTCACAGCACCAGTCCCGCTTGCCTGTATCTATTTTCTATATTAGTTACTTTTCTTGTCGTGGTGATAAAAACTCTGGGTATATTCTGGTTTATAGCTCAAGGGGCTGTATTTATCAAGGGGCTGTGGCAGGAGTGGCAGGCTGGCAGGTCACATTGCATAGGCACTCAGGAAGTAGAGCCTGGCTGCTAGGCCTCAGGGCCCACCGTCAATGGCAGAGAGAGGTGGGGATGCTGAGCCTGCTGTGTGCTTTTGAATCATCAACCTCAAATCCCTCCCTCAACGACACACCTTCTCCCACAAGGCACATCTAATCCTAAATGGTCCACCAACTGGGAACCAGATAGTCAAATATATGAGCCTCTGGGGGCTATTCTCATTCAAACCAACACAAATAAAACCTGTTTTTATCACACACACCCCCTATCACCCTCTCTTGTTCCATTCCCAGCGACCCTGTTTTTTCTCAACCAGTCCCTCTCTACTTTCATGTTCATCAGTCCCCGCCCCCACACGCACTCACAATATGACCTCATTGTGGTTTCCCCTCCCTCTACTCCTCCCGGTTCTTCTTCCCCACTTCCCCTCCCATCACAAAGATGAAACTAGGATATGTGGGGTTTTTTGTTTTATTTTGTTTTGGTTGTGTTTTTAAAATTCCAGTGAGTCTTATTAGGGCACAGTACAAGAACATGGGTAAGGGGCTGTTTGCAGGAGCAAAAGAAAAATAAAATTTAACTTATTGTAACCTCACTGTGTTCTAGGAGTATCTTCTTAGATTAAGAAAACAAAACTAGGTGCCATTTTTTTTAAGTCCATTTGTATTTCTTTCTGTTACCCCCCCATTTCTAGTTCTCATTTTTATTGCTTTCTTAAGCCTGCAGTAGTGTTTTTTTTTCTTCCTATTTTTTTTTTTTTTTTTTTGGAGTTCACTTTGTTAATGTAGTATGAAAAGAAATCTGCAAAACTTTAGCACAAATACAGCCAGAGGTTGCCCGAAATCAGCGCTGAGAGCCCTTAGGTGGGGGCATCTTGGAGAAGTTTGCCTTTTAGCCACCTGATGATTTGAAAGAATTTGTTTCTTTCCCACCTCCGAGCTGTCACTGTTCTCCTGTTTGGCAACTCTAGTAGGTAAAGCTTTGAGAATAATTTAGAAAAAAAAAGTAATTACCCCCCTCCATGTGATATTTGCTAGTAGATAAACTCATTTGGCTACAAATTGCCAGTCATTGAGTGGGTGAAACAATAGCCTGTGTGCCTGGCTCACCATGGTGAGGAAGGAAACCCTTCAAGGTGGCCATTTAATTGAGGGCTGTGCAAAGCCTTTATCTGATTATGTGGCTTTGGATGGTTTTCCCTTCAGCTCCCTGTGGCCACTTATGCTATTATGTCGTGCCGGGAATTCTCCACTCCTCATAGGTTGGTCTTTGTTTCCTCAGGAACCTGACTTTGGCCAGGTACTGAGTTCGTGTCCCATACTGGGTAGAATAGTTTTGATTTGATATGGCAAAAATGTCAACTGCACTAGAATTAAAGCAACAAAGGGTAGTGTTGGCTAACCTACCTAAAGAGGGGAGAGATGGCGGCTGGGTGAGGTGGTTCAGTGGATAAAGGTGCTGGGTGCCCACCTGATGATCTCTGACTTCCATCCTCAGAAACCACATAGCAAAAGGAGAGATCAGGCTTCCAGAGATCGTTCTCTGACCTCAACATGTTCACTGTAGCACATGCCTAACTTTGTACACAAGTATCCCCCCCATATATAAAGAAAAGGTTAAGTATTTTCATTTTTGAGTTATGTGTCTGTGGATGCATGTATGTGAACACGTGTTGGGAGGTGTGCACGCATGGATTGGCCCAAGGTTGTGTCGTGACTCATCTTTGATGGTTCTTCCACTTTATTAATTGAGGCAGGGTCTCTCAATCCAACACAGAGCTTGCTGATTTGGCCAGGCCCCGATCCGCTCTTCTGTCTTCTGAGGCTGGAATCACAGGCGTGTACGGTTTACTGCTCTAGTCCCCAGTGTGAACCCGGGAGAGCGGGGCCTAAAAATGAGGTTGACCAAAGTCTCATGCAACGGGCAACTTTGTTCAGAGCAGCAGACAATTTATCCTCTGAGGGTTAAGTAGAGTCACACGAATCAGATGTCCAATCACAAGGACCAGCCACACATGGCGAAAACATGTTTTTCCATAGAGGCACACGAATAACAACAGCCGGAGTAAACTCCCTCCTCCGCCACACCTGGGAGGCACGGAAGCACATTCCAAAAAGAAAAAAAAATATGTTTTTGAAGAAACTGATGTCACAAGACTTGTTTCCTTGGAGGTTTCTCATAAGCCCTCAGACAGAATTCCCCTTGCACGTCTCAGTTCTTGGACTGTGTCCTGACAGGCACCATGCCCACCTTGTATTTATGTGAGTTCGGGGGGCGGGGGTCCTCTTGTTTATCTATCGGGCATTTTAATCATTGATCCACATCCCCAGTTCCCACCATAGTTTAAAGAAAGAAAACAAAAAACCAAAAGAGCAGACAAAGATCTGGGTTTAGGCTCGATCAGGGCCGTGCTTTGATTTCTCCACCTCTCAGCCTAGGAGAAGATGTTTTCCACCGTACTAAGTCATCTGAACATGGTGGTGGCACAGGCCTTCAGTCCTAACAGTGTAGGAGGCAGAGGCAAGAAAACGGAATTTGAGGTCAGCCTGGAGTATGCAGTGAGACTCTGCTCAAAGTAAAACCAAAAAAAGCAGAGCTGGTGCAGATCACCACTTGCACAATGAAAAAGAATTTCTAGCAAAGCAAAAGGAAAAACAAGAAGGGTGGGTACAGAACATTGCCACACCCCCATCTGGGATTTTAGTTTCTAATGTTTCTATGGTCAGCCATGGTCTGAAATATTAAATGGGAAATTCTAGAAAACAAATTTTCACAAGCTTTAATTTGTGTGCTGGCATCGGTGGGAAAAATGAAACCTTGTATATTCCCATTTGGTCCTCCTGGACTTGGGGTCATCCCCATCTAGTGTGTCTATATTACCCTCTTGCCATGGAATGACTTAACCAGTCATGCCTCTATGTTGGAACATCGGTAAAAGTCCCCTGAGCATGGGGGTTGGAAGGGCCTTTGGGAAGGTCACCCTCTGCCTTTCCCATTTGGCTGTCCCTGAGTTGTATGTAGCTTTTGTGATGAATGGACAAGTCTGCTTTCCTGAGTTCTTTGTGCTGTTGTGGTGAGTTATGGAGCCTGGTTTGTATTCAAGCCTGGAGTGTCAGTAACTAGGGAGGGGCTGGAACCTCCTCGGTGGGAATAGATGTGTGGTCTCAACCCATTGGTATTTGGATCCATTCTGGATGGTTGGTTTCAGAGAGGGATTGGATAGAGGATGTCTAGTTAAGTTGTAGAATTGGAGAGTCAGGATAGCTCTTAGGACATCTTTGGACCCTAATGTTAATGGGGAACCCGGTGAGCGGCTTGCCCCATGTCATACAGCTGTAGACGGCAAGGGGAGGGGATATTTGCAATCTGGGTCTCAGGTTATCTCTTCTATGTGAGTGTCCTGTAGCGCTTTAATAGCCAAGGAAAAAATAAAAGCGGGGTTGGGAACTGGTTTATTACAACCATAGTGATATGTTCTATAAATGGGGCTGGAGAGAAAAATGAGTTCTTAAAATCCTGTGTAAAGTAAAAGTTAAAGAGGGAAGTAAAAATCCGGAGTCATTCCCAGAAGGTGGACATTCTGCTCGCTTTGATATGTAGGCAAGTACCTGCCTTCTGGGACATCCAAGCCATAAGAGACCATTTGGGGATGTTCTTGGGTTAAGAGGAACCAGCTTCTAGAAGTACAGCCTTCGGCTGGTTCTTCAAACATGGGGATTTTGTTTATAGATGTGTTAAAGCTAGTGTCTTGTCAGATTTAAAACTCTGAGAATAAAACAGCCATTTTAGTCACTTCAAAGCTAACGTTTAGGGGAAATGATACTGTCTCACTTTCTCAGGCAGTCTGAGCTTTATAGGGCTTTCTTTTTGTTTCGAGTTTTTTGAGATAACCTATTCCAGAAAGTATCTATAGGCACTTGGGCTTGTGCTATCTAGGAGGAAGAGAAACAGTGGTGGTCTCTCAATTAGATGAAAGGCAAGTCAAGTGGCTGGCGATCCCCTCTCTGGCAGAGGAGGCTTGTGTCTTAGGTCCGTTTCTTAGGAATCTGTGGTTCTGATTGTAATCTGTCAGCAACCCCACATAGCTCCCGAGTATAAAGGCAGAGATGGCCACGCACATTGCTCATACAAGATGAAAGTCTAACCTTTCTTTTCAACTGATTTCCTCCCCCCTCCCATTCCCACTTTGAAACTCTAGTGAGTTTATGTCTGCTGTCGATTGAATACGACGTGATGGAAGTGTTGTGGTTGAAGTCTGGGAGAGGACCTCTGGTCTCAGAGTTTCAGGCTTGAAAATTTTCCATTAAAGTGGAAGCATGCTTTTCTTAAACTCCCACATCCAAAGTATGCAAGGGCTCAGGAAAATCCTCACCACTAACACTGTTGCGTAGGGGTGCATTTCACACCGGGAACTTTGGAGACATGGTCAAACCATAACCAGAGCTCTAGTAATTACTGATCCTCTCTTAAGAAAATCACTTCTTTTCTCACATAGCCAAAAATCAGGTCAGTGGCTTTACTCATCTTGCCTTTTGGCTTCAGGCACTCAGTTGACATTATGACTTTCTTCTCTCTTTGGTCCTTCCCTTTGGCTTAGCTCAGGGGCCAATTAGATGGGCCAAATTGCGTCCATTTTCACCTGCTGCTGAGGCTGTCATGCAGGACCTAGTGTGGCTCAGATGTGTGATGGTTCCCAGATCCCTCAGTGGATCTTCTATCTTTCCTGACCATGCTTTTTCCTCCACACAGTCTTTTACCTAACAGAGCTGCTGTCGATTTGAAATATGCTAGAGGCATTCCTTAACATTGTGTGAGCTATCCTCTATGCTGTGTTACACTGTGGACCCAGATTATTAGTTTCAAAGTTTAGCTCAGGTCCCTCCTCTTCCAGAAAATTCTTTGAGGGCCTTCTCAGATAGTTCTCTGTTGTACCGGGGTTGTTGTCCTCGTTGGATCATGTCTTATTCACCTTGGGACTTAGTGATGCTCAGTGGATAGTCACTGAATTAAATGAACACTTAAGTGGACGTAGGATTTATTCTTCTGGGGAGTGCATGTGTCTGTGTGTGAAGTGAGAGACTGTTCAAGGCACTTGCTTTGTGTAACACAGGGTTTTGTGAGGATCAGCAGTATATCCAGACTGGGAAAAGGCCTACAGGACAGTTAACCCCAATTTTAATGAATGCATTGTTAGAAGAAAAAATGAGTTAGAGAAATGAGCAGGGGACCTAGAGATTGCAAAAAATATGTAAGGGTTCAGCAAACCTCAGGGAAATAAAAACACAGTAAGAGATAAAGAAGCATCAGCGTTGATCAGAAGTGGTCACTCATTTTTGCAGGTGTGACAGTGTCAGGGTTGTGATCCTGCATAGAATCCTGTTGAAACAGTTAGGAGCCTGCCTATGGGCTCAAGGCCTGGTCTCCCTGTGGCGGTACTGGGCAGGGGTACAAGGTTTAAGAAATGAATCTAGTGTGGACAGGTCTCTGGGTCATGGGGGATTGGGACCCAGTGTTCTTCTTGCTGCATTATTTCGGCTCTTGGTCATGAGGTGAGCAATTCTACTCCATGTGCTTCTGATGTAATATACTGCCTGGAAACAGGCCCTGCAAGGAGGCCATCAACCGGAATCTCCAAAATTGTCAGTCAAAATAAACATTTTATTTTTCTCTTCCTCTTTAATCAATTAGTCAATTAGTTAATTAGTTGATTAATCTGTATATTTATTTTTGGCATAGCTTTCTCATGGAGTTTAGACCATCCTAAGAGCTTTGAATTCCTAATCCTGTTCCCGACATCTGAGTGCTGGTGACTTGACCGTATGCAGGGAGTTTAAACAGATTATGCCACCAGTTGATAATGATTCAAGCTGGTTGCTGTGTCTATGAGTCCCTGTGTGTCTTTGAGTCTGTGTGTGTATACTATTTTTGCTCATTTGAAGGATTTTTTTTTTAATGAAAGGATGTTTTTAAACTTTTTATTCTTAGTTTATGTGTGTTGGTATTTTGCCGGCATGTATGACTGTGAGTGCGTCAGATCCCCTGGAACTGGAGTTTCAGACAGTTGTGAGCTGCCACGTGGGTGCTGGGTATTGAACTGGTGTCCTCTGGAAGAACAGCTAGTGCTCTTAACCACTGAGCCATCTCTCCAGACCCCCTTCCCACCCCACCTTGTGAGAAGATATGGGTCTTGTCTTTGCACAATTGCAAGAACTTGATTTGGGAGGCTCAGATCAGAGCCCTTGTCTCTTGCTTGCTTGTCTGATGGAGAGAGCCCCATGTTCAGCATTCTGGGCCTTAAATACTCTCCTGGGTAAATAGTGTTTGGCAGGGTAGGTCCCCTCTGCTGGGTCTCAGTGGGAAGGATGTCAGGCAAGTTCAAGCCTCCAACCACAGATGTGCCACTGGACAACCCTCTCCATTAAGTAACAGCTACATTGGCTCTCTTAGTTTTGTGAGTAGCTTGGGTTTCCAGGTCTTGTAATAATACTGAAGGTTTAGTGCACCCATCGCCTTGAATTTCTCCTCTCATCCTTCTTGTCCCCCCATCCCTTCTCCCCTTCCTTGCCTTCCTGTAGACTAGGGACATAACGGAAAACTCATTTCTGTCCTCTGGTGAAAAGACCTGGGCAACAGAGAAGTGCGTTTGGCTGCAGAACTAGCCTTCAGATACCATCTGCCCCACCCTTTTTCCCCATTGCTCACATTCTTCTGAGTCTGGAGTGCTTGCCTAGCCAGGGCATTGTGGGTGGAGCTCTGCCTAGAACCCTGGTCTCCTGGCTACAGGCGCTTTCTGCTGCCATACCTCGTGTCTGGGGTCTTACTCTGGATCTTGTGTGCTGTCTAGAGTGTGTTCCATGGAGAGGAATGCTCTGGTTTAACTGCCGTGGACAAAGTCTACCCCTCCCTTAGGGAAAGCCTGCAGGCCCTTGCAGGCAAGGGTGGAGGAAATGGGATCGTGCCTGATGCTCCTCAGCACTCTGACTAATCCCTTAGCCAGCAGCTGCTGTCATTTCCTCTCCAAGGCCTGGTGAGCTTCTTGGCCTGGCTGGCAGCACCTGTGAGGCCCTCCCTCCCATTCCTCAGAGCAGCCTGTCACCCTGTCATTGTATTCCTGCAAGGAGTCACCTGCTGGCTTTGGTTTTTACCCTTGACTTTCCCCAGGAGCATCCCGCCTGGAGCAGCATTCTGTGATTCCTTTTACTACCTTTCACACGTAAGCCAACTGCTTTCCCCTCTAACACCCTGTCTTGATTCTGTTTTCTTTCTTTGCTTGCTTCTGTTTCTTTTCCATTCATTAAGCTGGAAATCAGTTTACAGGCATCTCTTATTTATTCCAGAGTTGGGGCTCCAGCTTAAGAATCTCCACATCCCTTTGCTTCTTCTGCAACTCCAGGTATTTGACAGCTCAGGGAGATTCCTAATAAGGGAAGTCTTCTCTCTCCCTGGCTTGATGGGTCAAGTCATGATTGTTAGACCAGATGGGGTGTGTGAAAGGGTACACCGAATCCCAGGTTTTCACTTCAGTTCCTAAGCGATGGGTCTTTGGCAAAGTTGTTTTTATCTTCTCCCACTTCAGTTTTTTAATTAAAAAAAAAAAAAAAAAAAAAAGGAAACCTTAGTGTTCATTTCTTGGGGGCTGTGAAATAATGTGTTTCTGACACTGAATTAGCTTAGTAAAGCTTAGTTACTGTCACTACTGTGTACATTGTGATCTTTGAACTTCATAGTAAAGTAGCATTTTTGATGTAGATCATTTTTGTCTGACAATTTCTGCGACTTCATCCATTCCTTGTCCTTTGTTCTCTTCATTTTTGGGAGCGTGGGGCAGGCAGGGATGGGAGGTGGTGATCTAAGGCCCACATCTGTCTTGTACAGGTGTTAAGTGTTAAGGCTTGGTGACTTGCAGGCTGACAAGGAAGGGGCGTGGTAGGTTCCTTCTTGCTTCTTTAAACTCTTGTCGCTGGTTCAGCACACTGAGAAGGGGGTGGGCTTCGAGGTGCGCAGTAATTCCTTCACTCACCTCACCGTGCCCAGGGCTCCAGCCCCTGTCATGGACCAGGCAGACCCACCTGGGATGGAATCTGTTCTGTTGGGGAATCTCTCCCCACTTGTATATATAGTCACAATGGGAGGAAGTGACTGTGGGGAGGGCCCGACCCTGGGGAGCAGGGAAGACACACAAAGGGCCTGGAATACTGTGGATGCCCGCTCTTGGTCCTTTCCTGCTCAGCATGCAGTTCTGGGTTGGGTCTTGGGAAGCTGACGCTAAAGGAATTCCAGTCAGCAGCAAACAGGTTGCAAAAGTTGTCTTTATGGGTATCTGTTAGACCTCACCCTCCTGTGAAGGCTTGTCTCAAAGACAAACCTTTGAGATTTCCTGGAGATGTGAGCTCACAGCCATTCCCACTCCCCCAGCATAGACTCCAACCCTCTGAAACCATAAGCCCCACTAAACACTTTTTATTGTAAGTTGCCTTGCTCGTGGTGTTTTGTCATAGCAATAGAAAAGTAACTGATACACCTAATTATATTCATTACTTTTCTTTCACTGTGGCAAAATACCCCAGAGAACAATTTGAAAGAGGAAGGATTTCTGCCGGTTGTTGGTGGCACGTGTCTTTAATCCCAGCACTCTGGAGGTAGAGGCAGGCAGATCTCTGTGAGTTCGAGGCCAGCCTGGTCTACAGCGCTAGTTCCAGGACAGGCTCCAAAGCTACAGAGAGAAACCCTGTCTGGAAAAACAAAAAAACAAAAAACAAAAATTCCATTAATGGATGCTTGGCCCCATCCCTTTGGCATGGGAGTATGTAGCAGAGTAGATTCTTCATCTCATAGCTCTTAGAGTACAGAGACCAGGGAAGAGACTGGGCAGGTATAACCTCCAAAGCTTGTCCCAGCTGTCACACTTATTCCTCCTACGTCCACTTCTTATATTTGCTAGCACCTTTCAAATAAGTTCTAGCAGCTCAGGACCAAGTGTTTAACATACAAGCCTTTGCTCTGAGACATTTCCTGTTAGAACTGGACTTTGAGTTAGTCTTCTTGGGAAGTCCTTTTTGGATAAGACAGGAAGCTTATACACTTGTTATCTCTGCCTTGGTATATAGTAACAATAATCCAGCTCCTTCTTCATATAGTAATAATTTGTTTAGTTCTTATAATGGCCCTACAAGTTAGAAGATGTTATTATATATTATGTTCAAGGTCACTCTCCAGAATTGGCCCTGGACTCATATATCCACCTGTCTATTTTCATGTGGGATTACCTTGGACATGGCTGTTGGAGTGTGTAGCTTTTGTATGTGGGCTGGGAAACTTGGTGAAAGCAGGTAGCTGGTAGCGCAGACCCTACCTTATTCCTGAGTATATCTAGGCCCCATTCAGATTTCAGGAGGATGCCTGCACTAGGGAATTGTGTATGTTTGCTACATCAGCATGGTAGAACAAATGTGCAGTCTGTGCCTCTGGTTATTCTTCCACAGTTGGTAAAGCCTTTGGGGTTAGCTTGTTCTTGGTGTTATAAGCAGGGGTAATTTTTTGCTGAATCCCATGGATAAATCAAACCCTTCTTCCTCCCTTTTAGAAAGCCTATGGAGAATGTTGGGGCCTGTGTGCTTTAGCTAGCTTAGTGGTAGGTGTCAGAGGAGGGCTTTCCTGTGGAATCTGGGCAAATGTGCTTTAGATCGGCCCAAACCAGCAAGTTGTGGAGTCCTCGGGCAGATGCAGCTGATGTGAAAAATCAAGTACAACGTGCCCTGGCTAGACGCTTGGTGCTGGGTGCTGGGTGCTGGGTGCTGGGAGCTGGGTGCTGTGCTCAGTGTTCTGAGACATTTCATTCCTAACTCTTTCTCCACTGCAAGACAGATGTCACCATCCCTGTTCAACAGAGGAGGACAGAGTTATTGTTGCATCTTGAGAGCATCCAGGGTTTTAATCCCTTTCCCTCTGAGTCTTGAGCCCATTCCATAATCAATTACTCTGTGTTTTCAGCCTCACAGAGGACATTTGCAAATAACTTTCCCCTACTGTGGCATGGGGGTTTTCTCTTGAATAAAATTAATGATGTTAAATGTTTCAAGATGAAAGAAGAAAAATGAATGAACAAGTGAGTTAATGAATGAATGAATGAATGAATGAATGAAGATGGGTTAAGGGTTGGTACAGGCACACAAGTGTGTCAGCCCTGCCCCAGTATACACAGAATTTCATGATGTACGATAATGTTCTTGTTCAGTGTAAAGATTTGTCACTCATATTGGTTTAATAAAATTCTGATTGGCCAGTAGCCAGGCAGGAAGTATAGGTGGGACTACCAGACTAGGAGAATTCTGGGAAGCGGAAAGTCAGAGCTAAGAGTCGCAGAGGGAGCAAGATGAGAATGCCTTACTGAGAAAAGGTACCAAGCCATGTGGCTAAACATAGATAAGGATTATGGGTTAATTTAAGTTGTAAAAATTTATTAGTGAACAATAGGTCAAACAGTTTGTAATTAACATAAGCCTCTGTGTTTTTATTTGGACTGACCGGCTGCAGGATTGGGCAGGACAGAAACATTTATCTACAGTTTCATAATTTTTATTTTGAAGGATTTTCATGTTGGACACTTTTTGTTTTTGTTAAAAAGTGATATCATATCTGGATGATCACGTTGCAATTGTATTTTTAGCTATGATTAATTCTTGACTTTTTTTTTAGAGTGCCCCAATTGTGGTTCTTATTTGTCCCCTCATTAAAATCTTTTTCCCAGTTGTATTATCTAGTAGTTTTACTTGCAGAGTTTCTTGGCTTAAAGTGGATAATATATGTAGTCTCTCAAGATTCGAGTCCTGAGAAGAATCAGTTGAACTGTATGTATTAGTTTATGAGCTCCTGGCAGTGGGCTTCCAGTAAGTATTGTTCTAGAATGCATGAAAGGCTATTCCCTGCCCAGTCATCATGCATGCGAGAAAATACGAGTGCAGCAGGGAGAATATGACCTGCCATGCTAATTAGAATTCCATGCTTGTGGTTAAATGGGCTAATCTCTTAATTAAGTAAATACGTATTTCTAGTGCCAGCCTATGCCCTGATCTCATCTGTTTATGGGGTGATGTCTCCATTTCTGTGTTGTTTTAAATCATTCTTAGCCTCAACTCTCAGCGTAGTTTATTATGCCAGAGTTTATGAATGTTATTTTATGAATGCCACCTTTCTGTGTGTTGACTACCAATACCACACCTGTCTCTGTCTGGTTTGTTTGAACAGATTGTCTGGTGGACCATCTTGCTCTTATTTTGTTTCATCTCAGAAGAAGATTAGGTAGAAATTATGCAAAACTTTGTCTCACTTTTAAAAATACCACTTGGGCTGGATGGTGGCACACACCTTTAATCCCATTACTCAGGAAGCAGATGTCTGAGTTTGAGGCCAGCATGGTCCACAAAGTGAGTTCCAGGACAGCAAGGACCAAACAGAGAAATGCTGTCTTGAAAAACCATGACACGCCACGCCACACCACGCCACGCCACGCCACACCACACCACACCACACAGATCAGAGTTGCCCACAAGCAGCCTTTAGACCGTGTCTTAGTTGGGGTTTATATTACTGTGAAGAGATACCACAACCGCAACAAGTCTTATAAAGGAAGACATTTAATTAATTGAGGCGGTGGGTGGCTTTCAGTTCAGAGGTTTAGTTCGTTATCACCATGGTGGGACATGGCAATGTGCAGGCAGACAAGGTGCTGGGGAGTTAGCTGAGAGTCTACATCTTGTGCAGGTGACATGAAGTAAAGTGTTTCACTGGGCAAGGTTTGAGGATATATGAGACCTCAAAGTCTGCCTCCACACTGACACACCTACACCAACAAGGCCATTTTCTTTCAAATCACCAGACTGGCCACAGTGCTTCCCTCACTTGCTCACCCACTCCAAAGCAAGTTACCAGAGGGCACCAGCTTACCTAAAACTGCCAGGATATTCTGTGTTTCTCTCTGGGACCAGAAGGTAATTGCACTCTCCTGCTCCTGAGGGAACCAAAAAATTTCCAAGTCAGATTTTAACCTTAGGTTTCAGAATGTGAGAAACTTTCATTAAAATTGTATTTAAATATAAGTTGGTTTTTTATACGTGAGGGATAGCTTCAGTTTATTATTACCAAATGTCAAATTATACTTGGTTAGTGTTTTTTTGTTTGTTTTTTGTTTTTGTTAATGTATGAGTGTGAATATGTACAAGTACACATATTATGGCACACACGTGGACATCAGAGGACAACTTTGGAGTTGGTTCTCTCCTTGGACTATATGTGGATTAGAAGGTTTGGATTCAGATCACTAAGGTTCCATCTCTTTATCCCTAGAGCAATAATCTCCCCACTCCCAATTTGGTCACATGTGGTGATCAAAGGACCTTGGGTGTCATCTTGAGGTATAATGTCTACTTCCTTTGAGACAGGGTCTTTCATTGCCCTGGGGCTTATCAGTTAGCTTAGGCTGGCTGGCTGGAGAGCCCTAGTGATCTGCCCGTGTCTGCTTTCCCTATACTGGGATTACACATATAAATCACCATGTCCACCATTTTTGCATGGGTTCTAGGCATCAAACTCAGGTCTTCATACTTGCTAGGTGAGCACTTGACCAACTGAGTTCCCTCTCTGTCCCTTGATTAAAACAAACAAACAAACAAAACATAACAATGGCAGAACACATTCATTTTAAATCCTATTCAGCGTTAGCTTGGGTGGCAAGGTCTCCGCCATCGTCTTCAAGGCAACATACAGCCAAACACCCCCTCTGTCTGCAGTAAGGGAGATAGATGTGTGAATGCTGTGACCTTTCTCTTGTGATTAGGGAGACCAATGAGAAAAGAAACATAAGGTGTGGATATATGGGCTAATATGTTGCAAAAAGTTGCATGTTGGCAGCAGGACTTTAAAATGAACCCATTGGAGGAGGAAGGGACTACATTCCCTAAAGAATCAGAATTAATATTTAAAAAGAAATAGTTACAATCTTCTTGTACCCATTCAGAACAAAAACAATGTTTCATCCTCTCCTTCCCTGGCTATTGAACCCCTTCAGGAAACGGGCTTCCTTCTGAGGACTGCCAGTGTTTGTTTGACACGTATCTGTTTATTTGTTGTGCTGTTACCAGGTACATTGGGATTAATTAATAGAGTCCAGTCAAAGTGGGGGATGGCAGGAGCAGGACTAACAGTCTTTCCAGCCATTTTTTATATTAGAAACAACTTCTGTTGGAAGAAAGAGAGGATAAGCCGCCTCCAAACGCTCATCAGTGATCTATGATTCATGGAGCTGGAGAATTGGTATGCAGGAGGATTGCTTGCTTGTGCCATTCTGTTCTGTTTCTCTGTTCGTTTATGGAGAGTATGACAAATGTATCAAAGATGGCCAAGTATATAAACCTCAGTAACTCATGCATCCTTTATTTAAAAGAAAAAAATTCTCATAAATCCTCAGTAATAAATAATTTTGTTATGATGTTCCTTAAATATGCCTGAACATAAAACTAGGTATATAAACTTCATGCTCTGGCTCTTCCGTAACTATAAACCAATGAAAAATTTATAGAGTAAATTCAAACAAGAGTACAAACCAATAAAATTCAAATTAACATTAATTTGTCATGATGTATAATTGTGTTTGATGAAAATGAAACCTTTCCTTGAAAATGTGGTTTGGTTTCTGACAGCTGAAGTGCCGGCTCTGAGCTCCTGGGAAGCTCTGCCCTCTCATCATCTCTGTCCTCTAAGACTCTTTGTGCCGTCATGTGCCTTCATTTAGCAGATTTTGTGATTCAGACTTCAGCTCTATCTCATCTATTTTTATTTGGCCTCAATAATTAAAATTTTCTTGGGTACTTTTAATAAGATCAGAACATACATACAAACCCACTTTAACTAAGTAAGTATATTTGAGGTTGTACTGCAAACAACACCTTAAAGAAATTACTATTGTTTTTTTGTGCTGTCAGAATTGTCATTCAAAAACAAGGGAGGTGGCGGGTATAAAGTTTTGGAAAAATAGTCAACTCGATTTTGCTATCACTTGTCTACTAAGAAAGTTCTTGCCAGGTGATAGCATAAGACTTTAGCCCCAGCACTTGGGAGGCAGAGACAGACGGATCTCTGTGGAGTTTGTGGCCAGCCTGGTCTACAGAGTGAGTTCCAGGACAGGCTCCAGAGCTACAGTGAAACCCTGTCTTGAAAAACTAAGAGGGGTGGGGGGAGAGGGAGGTTCTTAAAGGACCGTGCTTAGTTAGGATTTCTATTTCTGTGAGGAGACACTATGGCCATGACAACTCTTATAAAGGAAAACATTTAATTGGGGCTGGCCTACAGTCCAGTTCAGAGGTTTAGTCCATTATCATCATGGTAGGGTATGGCGATGCGCAGGCAGACATGGACCTGGAGGAGGAGCTACCTTGATCCACGGGCAGCATAAAGAGATTGTGTAACACACTGGGCATAGCTTGAGCATAGTGAGACCTCAAAACCTGCTTCCATTTTGACACACTTCCTCTACCAAGGCCACACCTATTCCAAAAAGGTCACACCTCCTATAAATGCCACTCCCTACAGACCAAGTTTTCAAACACATGAGTCTATGGGGAGCCATACCTATTCAAAGCCCGACAGGCTATGTTTCAGGGAGAAGGCAGTGGCTGTAGAGAAGGGCTCAGCTGCAGAAAGGTATGGTGATCAAGGAACCAGGAAATCTCTTTCAGAAAAATTCAGGTTTAGAAATTCACTTCACCACATTCATCACGATTTCAGGGTATGTGTAGCCAGTGGCTGCTGTAATGAGCAGCAGAGATATGGTACATGTTCATCCTCAGAGTGTTCCATCTGACAGCGCTGTTGTAGGGCAGTGGAGGGGACCGTGCACTGAGATGGTCGTTAACATGTGTTGACTGTAGGATGACAGTTTCTTTTTAAGGCCACCATGATATTTTAGAGAAAAGCAGTGCCATTTTTAAAAAGTCAATTTTTCATAAGACACATCTCAGTGCTGTGTTTAAAATGTGAGGAATGTGTCTGCGGGAGCAGCTATAACACAGGTTAGAGTTCGAGGGTCACAGAAGTGCAAGGGTCACAGAAGCCTCTGAACTTTGATACTGTTGTCAGGATGTCAAGGGTGGTCCAGCTAGGAATGCAGTGTTTGGTGCATAGGACATCTTGGTGAAGGATGAAATGAGTATGTGCGCTGCTGATGGGAAGGAGGAAGTCATCAGAGCACAGCTGGTACCTGGGCCTGGCCATCATTTGATGTTACTTGGAAGATCTGCATGAAGTGTGAGGGAGGAGGTGTGGGTCTCAGTGACTTTGCTTGTTGGTATGATAAAATACCCAGTGAAAATAACTCAAGGGAGAAAAGATTTATTTTGCCTCTCAGTTTGATGGCATGGTCTATCTTGGTGGAGAAGTTATTGTGGCAGGAGAGGTGGCTCATCACATTGTACCTACGAGCTTATTCTGGGTCAGAGTCCCAGAGTATAGTCCATCATGGTGGGGAGGTCAAAGGGACAGGAGCCCGATGGAGCTGTTCATTATCACATCCATCAGGAAGCAGAGAAAGACGTATGAACTCCGCTGCTCAGCACTCTTCCTCATTTATTCAGTCCAGATCCCAACTAAGAAATAGCTACTTACAGTGAGTGTATCTTCACAGCTCAGGTATTACACTCAATGTAATTTCCTACAAGCACATGCAGAGGCCTGTCCCTCAAGTGACCTTATGGCCATCTATCAAGTTAACTTGAATCACCACAACAGCCTGTGAAATGCTGCTGTCCACACTTAAGGTGGGTCTCCTCACTTCAATCAATCTGACCTGGATAATCCCCCACAAGTGTGACTGAAGGCTAACCTAAACTAAGTAAATCTTCACAGGCATGCCCAGAGGCTTGCCTTTTGGGTGATTCTAGATCCTGTCAGTGTGACAGTTGGTACTAAACCTCGCAGGGCAGGATGAGGCTGCTTGAAAGTTTTCATATTCTAGTGGTCAGGTGGGAAGGAACCCAGAAAAGAACGTTTGTTCAGAGAGGTAGTGGAGAACCAGAAGGCAGACAGGCAGCTTGAGCACAGGGTGAGGAGGTGAGGTGCTTCTGGTATGGATAAGGTAAGACAGTCAAATCAGTCAAATCCTGGAAATAAACATCACTTGCGCTCTTTATGGGAGAAACACTGAAATCGCAAAGCCCCCAATAAGTGCTTATGCCAGGGTAGCTGGGAGGTCATCGCGAGGTATTATGTTTGGGCTGGGCTGTGAGGAATGATTTATTTGCATGCTAGCCTTCCTCTCTCCCTCCACCTCCCCTTCACAGCCACTCAGGGCGGTAGGTAGGCACTCTACCACTGAACCACATCTCTGCCCTTCAGTTGGAAGATAATAAAAAGAACTGCACTAAACACATTAGCATGGTCTAAGTAGACCCCATTTATTATGAAGGAAGGATCTGACTTAATGCACAATTTTCATTTTTTTTTAAAAAACCATCTTAAATTAGTACTTGTTGAAAATCAGTAAGATGAGCAATCATGTGACATCATTAGCCTGTAGCAGAAAAGATACTGTTAGCCTGTTCAGAGTTTTCAGTCAAAGAGCCAAGAAGACATGGCTGCTGGAAGACTGGTTGGAAACCCCAGGCCCTTGATTTAAAAGCCTTGTAGCAGTCAAGTCATCTCATGACAAATTTGCGTGTTTGAGAATAGGCGTTGTAATGGTTCCTACAACGGGGTGGGTGTGGACGAAGAATGAAAAACACTAGCTGGACAGCTCCTGTTATTACAGTAAGAACTTTTCAGTACCTTTTCTCCCTCAGTAAGTAAATGCAGGTAATCAGTGGCTCCCACCACTGATGGGAGATGTTATTCTGTGTATATGTTTCTCATACTGGTTAATAAAGCCCTGTGGCCAATAGGAAACAAGATAGGCGGGGCTAGGAGACCAGGAGGAGGAAAGAGGAAGTAGTAGGGGGGGTCGAGATGTAGTCCGGGAAGAAGCAGGAAGCCTGCCGCGCGGCTCCCCGATAAGACGACCACGTGGAAATACTTAGATAAGTAGAAATGGGTTAATGATTAAAGCAGAGCTAGCCCATTAACAATAATGGTAACTGGCCAACAGGATTGTATCAAATACAGAGTCTCTGAGTGTTATTTGGGGCACACGTGGTTGTGGGACCATGGCGGCAGAACCAGCAGCAGCCAAAAGGGAAACCTGCCGTAACACACCACTGTATCAAGATTATCTGATTATTTGTGGTAATCGAGGTAATACAGATTCCTAGACTCTGCCCTTGACCTGGTCTGTCAGGCTGGCTTAATGGTTTGGGGAATCCTGGCTCCGGACTTGAATGGCATCTTAGTCACTCTTTTGTCCACTCCCCCTCTCCTTTTTTTCAAAGTTGGGGAATCAGTCAAACCCAGGCCACCTTCCTGTCCCACATTTTGGTTGCTTTTAATTCTTGCTGTGCCTGTTGAACACTGGCTCTCAGTGTGTTTCAGGCGAGTGGGTTTTTAGTTGTAAACATTAACGTGTGAGTATTCTATATCTTTTCCCTTTTCCACATTCATGTCATTTCTTATTCACTCATGTCTTTTTGTTTTCATTTGTGTCCCTCTGAGTTTCACCAGGACTGTCATGGTGTGACCATGGATTTGAGAGTATTCATTGGGACACAGTAGGCTCATCAACAGGTACACAACTGAAAACAGTGACTCTTCTCTCCCAGAATTTACCAGTAGCCAATAGTTCAGCAGTAAAGGAAGGCTCACGAACTCCCCGCCTCCTACCTGTGACTGATTGTTGACTGGCCTGGTTTTATGCTGGCCCAGTGCAGGTAACTACAGTTGCTGTGGGTTTGTGATTGCAATGGCTGTGCTATGCTCTGAAGGTAGCATTTTGCATCTTTCTCCCTTCTGGCTTTTTCATTCTTTCCCATCCTCTTCTGCTGTGTTCCCTGATCCTTCCTTAAAGGGGGTGGTACAAATGTCTTGTGTATAGCTCAGCATTCAACTGTCACATAGTCTCAGCACCTTGAGCAGCCAGAGTCTGCCTATAGTCACTTGCAGAGAGATGTTGAGAATTGCATCTGTCTATAGTTTAGTTTAAATAGTAGTAAGTGAACAACTAGGGTCTATGAGTTTTTGACTGGTTTTACAGCTCCAGGCGTGGCTCCTCTGCTCTTGGTCGGGCCTCAAGATTACTCAGAGAGCAGTTAGTTACCCGCATCAGTCATACCACTATTGCACAAATAAGCTCATCTTTTCTGGAAAGTTGTATTCTCCTCAGAAGGAGATGCATAGATGTCCTTTCCCTGTGATTGTCTCCACAGCACCGTCTCTGACAGCACTCAGCTTCAACTGTCTGTTGGATGGCATAGTGCTTTCCTAATTGGTCCCAGTAATTGGTGCCTTCAAGAGACTGGCTGATAGCATCTTCCTGGTTTGAAAATCGATGCAACAAAGGCTCAAGGAGGCCAAGTTAGTTCTCTCAGAAGGTTTTGGGTCATAAGTAGCAGAGCTCGAATTACAAGCTCCAAATCTCTTAATTCTGCACTCTTTTCCAAACAGTCTCTGAAGTTAGTTAACAGCAGTTTCCTCTGCTTTCTCTAGTTGATACCCTCTTTATTTAAACTAGGGCAGAGGGAGTCACTGCATGAAGCATCTTCCACATAGCAAGTCTTCATCACCGACCACACACCCTGCTGGGTGCCAGTGTGGATCATTCCTAAAAGTCCCCTGGGTTATCCATGGTATGAATACTTCATCATGGTGCTGGGGATTTAAAGCGGTCCTCCTTTCAAAGAACTTAGTATTTCCCATACACTGAAAATGTAAATTAATCAATACCAATAACCTAAATTATTCTATTTATTTAGTGTGTGTTTATGTTGTATGTACACATGTCCCTTCATGTATGCAGAGGCCGGAGAATCATTCTCTAGCTGAACCTGGAGCTAGGCTGGTGGCATCCATCCTGTCTTTGTCCCTCACAGCTTTATAGATGAGCTTGGCCATACATAGCCGTTACATGGATGCTGGGGACTTGAATTCAGCTCATCAGACTCGCTCATCAAGTGAGCCATCACCCAAGGCCACAATCTGAGTTCTTAAAAATCAAGCTCTCATGGCCCTGAGAGAACTGCTCTCTAGCTATTTTTTCTTACTTGGATGGCTGGTCATTTTGAGATAGAAATTTAGCAGTGATGAATTGGCTGTGCTGACATTTCTGGAATTTGGCCCATGAAGCAGAAATCTTCCATGGAACATCAGACAAGGAAGAGAGAAATGCTGGCCAAACATTCAGGTCCTCAAAGGGCAGCACTTCTGGTTGCACATTTTGTCAAAGCCTTTTAGCTGCGGCCCCAAACCAAACAACACACAATCAAGACACCAAGCATTCACGGTGCCTTATCTCACATCATTCTCATTTTTATTTAGTCATCTACTGAGAAAGATATCTTGGTAACTGCACCAAGATTCTGTCCAGTCTGGTTGGTAGGTCAGAGTTCTGACCAGACTGCTAAATTTAAACAGTGCCATTCTCTGACAAATGACTGCAGAACATTACCAGAACACGACTCGTCACACAACTATGGTGTCATTGGGCTTTATTTAGTATTAGAACTGAGGCATTGAACACAGCATGGTCCCCACCGTATTCTCTTTAGGTGCAGCCATGGGAATGGATGGTGGAGATGTTAGGAGCCATTTTGGGTAGAAAGCAAACTCTCCCCCACTCCCCTATCTTTTTCATCCAGTGCCTGGCTTCTCAGTCCAGGCAGAGCCATTGTGCTCTGCTGGGCTGTGACAAAGCTGGGCCAAATCACCCCTGGTGTGACTCCCTCACAGTTGAGGCCTTTGTTGTCCTGTGACACAGTAGGGGAAGGATGCTGGGAAGGCCTTGGGGAGCAGTTCTGAGTTGGTCATTTCCATCTGCCTGCCCCCTTGCTCTTCAAGCCATCACACTTTGTGAAAACCTTAGGCATCTGATGCTTGTGTAAGGGACCTTGTAGGTGGACCGCTAGCAGAAACAGAGGTGGTTCTGTTTCAGAAAAGTAATTCTAAAGGAAAGGAAAAGCTACCCGTTCTCAAGGCTGCAGAGATCATTGTTTATTTTCATTTTTACCAACTTGTTTCCTCCAGTTTCCAACCTGCAACTGTCTTTCCTTTAAGAGTTAGACAATTTTAGAGGCACACCTCAGGAGTTCATACCATGAATTACGTATTCCTAAAACAGTGGGCATGTGTCTTTCCTTTCTTGCAGGTGGCGTGGTACAGCATAGTTTTATCTTGTTGAAAACCTCTTGTCTTGCTTTGAACTAGGGGGAATCAATGCTGTTATCAACAAGGCCAGTGCTAGGACCAGAAAGCTCTTAGCTTGACAGGCAGTTTCTGTTGAGGACACCTGCCACCAGTACACAGTGCAGCCATTGTTCCTTCTGTGAGAGCATTGTGAGCAGAGCTGTGGCTTTTAAAGCCTGGCGTTGAGTCTTCCCTTTTCTTCCTGACTGAATTTTGGTTTCAGTGGAACAAATTCCTGTCTGTTCTGATTTTGCTGATACAAATTTAGCAGGTGTGTGTGACTCGTATGTGTGTTGCTTCTGAGAGTGCATGCTGAGGTATCACACTGTTAGAAGGAGCTATCTATGTACAGGGTCAGAGTTGAGGCACTCAGAGTGAGGGACCCAGATGCCCACTTCCTTGGAGGATGACAGAGGGAAAACATTTGACCTCTCTGGATATGGGATCACTGGGTGAGATCACCAAGGCCCCCAGGATTAAGATTCTGCCACTGTGCTTTTGTTTCTTGGGATGCTATAACGGCCTTGGTACTGTGAAACTGTTAACTCTTTCTGCCTAGGAGATGCCTTTAATTAAGGGATGGGTGTGTCTCAGATTACTGAGAGTGAAGTTTGTATAGAATTTTCTGTTTGTGGTATCTTCTTGGAATAGATCAAGAAAATACATTTTTAGGAAAGTTTTGTTTGTCATCCCTGAAGACCCTGGGTTTTGAATTTCTGAGTGAAGTGCTTACACAGCAATGGCCTTTCAGTGAGCTGGGACCAGGAGTGTTTTCGATATCTACTTTTTTTTTTTTTTCTGATTTTGAGATCTTTATATAATAAGTCTTGAGGGTAGGATCCAAGAATAAACAAAAACTTAATCTCTATTTCATGGTACCATATACATGTACCCTCAAGGTAAATTTATGCATTATTTTGAAGAGTTTTCCCAAATGAAACAAAGTTGCATATTGAGGAATTTTCCACTTATGGTGCCATGTTGGCATTGAAAGCATTTTAGGTTTTAGAATATTTTTAATTCTTGTAACAGGGATGACCAGTTTGTACTGAATTTAGATGAATAAATATTTCCTTTGTTAGACCTTACTATTCAGATAAAAGGTAATCTGCAGAGAAGGTGGATATAGATAGATGTCCCACTCTTGTTTTGTATTCCCATACTCTTAAAAAAATCCTAGATGATTATAATTGTGGAAATCACATGTGTTAATTGCATAAAAACTGGAAAACATTAAAAAGGAGCTATAAATATATTCTAGAAATGCCATTACTCATGTTTTTATGTCTTTGAATATCAACAGGCTATTCCATGCTTATTTATTATCTTGCTTTTTTTTTTGGTTTTTGGGACTGAAGTTTCAAGTGAAGGTAGAGATTAATATAATATTATTTTTTGACACATTTGGAGGGTTGATTGATACCGTTTTGACTTACAGAAAAAAAGAATTGTAGACTAATCTCTGAGGATAGGATTGGTCCCATTCCTGCTTGCATAGGCTTTCAATATTTAGAACGTATAGATATTGTCATGGTTACTAGTATAATTAATACTAACATGTGAAGACTTCTTAATCTCTTAGCTCTTATTGCTCAAGAATTGCTGTCAGAAGATTGACTTATTTGCTTTTTCAGGAGCTGCAATTGTCAGCCCCAATATTATTCAGCATCAGTTACTTTAACAACGTTTGTCTGTGTGTCTTTGGTCACTGGAGCCAAGGTATGGCTCTGTAGCTATGGACTGCTTTTATGGAGATTCTGTATTACATTTTATAATACTTATGGATATATTATACATTTGATAATACTTATGGATACAGTGTGTATTTGAGAATACTTATGGATACAGTATACATTTGATAATACCTATAGATACAATATACATTTGATAATATGGATACAATATTACATTTGATAATACTTATGGATACAGTATACATTTGATAATATTTATGGATACAATATTACACTTAATAATACTTATAGATATAATATACATTTGATAATATTTATGGATACAGTATATATTTGATAATACTTACTGATATAGTATACATTTGCTAATACTTATGGATACAATATACATTTGATAATACTTATGGCCTATTATTGAGGATAAGTTTCCCTATTAGGAAACAAAAGATGACTAGTGTCCCTTTTGTTATTCAGCCCGTAAAATTGAGGCCCTATTCACATTGCAATGCAAATTCATTCTGATTCCTAAATGACACAAAGCTTGCTTTGTGGCTTCTACTTTGGTGTCTTTGTGGTGTCCTTTGAAGTTCTGAAATGTTTCTTGTGTTTGATTGAGATTAAATCTGGGTTTCATTTTGCTTTTTTGAAACATATTGAGCAAGTTAATTTTCTGTTTGAGTTCCTAAGGGGAATGACTCCAGGCCGCTGTGTCCCAAGAATTCAGACTTGGTCCTGCCAGAACATTCCTGTGGTTTTCCATGGGGTAGATCAGTGTGTTCATGAAATTTTAGTTGTAGCTTGTGTTTTCTGTGGTTAATTAAAACATCTGGCTTTAAAACTTTCCACAGACAGAGGGCATCACCAATCAGAGACCCTTCTCAGTAATGAGTCAATGCTTTGGCCTCCTTCACAATAGGCCCAGCTTGTGTTTGGGGGTGCCTACAGGAGTGGCTTCTATTCGTTAGTGATTTTAAACTGTTGGGAGGTGTTGTTTGGGTTATGTTGGAGAGAGAGAGTGAGAGTGAGAAAGACAGAGGAAGAATGTATATGAATGAGAATATCAGGCCTAGTAATGGCTTCCTGCCTTTGCCCCTCCAGGTTGGAGCATCTGTTGGGGAGCTACTGTGCTCTCTAGCCAAGCATGCTGTGGTTGGATCTGCTCAGCCCTGGAATAGAAACCTTTGCCGGATGGAAAATCCATAAAAGAAAGCCCCTGTGAAAAGCCGATTCCGACGCTGACCTAAGTGTACCCAGGTTGGTGTTATAGAGGTGGTTGGAGAAAGAGGGTCTGATTGGGACTGTGGTTTTATTCTTTCTGTAAGTGTTTTAGAGGTAGTCCTAAATGGTCATCACCCATTAATTGAGAGATTCCCAGATTCATGTCCTGATTTCTTTCCCCATATTCTTTTCTGTCTTTTTTTTCCATCTATCCTTTCTTCATCTTTCTTTTCTCTCTCATATAGAGGGAGATCTTCAGTACAGTTAGGGAAAGAGTTATCACCAGAGGTCACACACAACAGCCTCAGTAGTCTTGGCTTTGTAGTAGAGAGAAAACTGCATCCTCACTCAGAGCATTCTAACTTATCTAGGTCTGTGCTTGGAAGGGCAGCTCATTTTTCTGGGGGTTCCTGGTTGTTGACATTTTGTTTGACAAAATTGTAACACTTGCTTTTCTGCCCAAACAAAAACTACTGATCCATGTGTTTCCAGCAATTCATACATTTGGCATTAAGATGTTCATATATAGATATATAGAAAGGAAATGTCCCCAAAACAATAACATTCAGATAAATGTGTAATAATAGTCCCGTGTTTCAGGAGAATGAAACGCTGTAGAGAATTTGTTCCGAGGACTGCATGTACAGACACTGTACTGCAGGCAGTTGTCGGTGGCGGGGCAGTCAGCATGAACAATAAGCAGTTGAAGGAAGGAGAAGCCAGCCATCTGAGAGCAAGGCTTGGTCTTGCTCACCCAGCATCCTTAATAAGTTACCCAGACTTCCCCTGGGGAATTTAGTCTCACTGACTCACTCTGGGCATGTGACATAAGCCTGTCCAGTCATGGTCACAATGGTCAGGGTTTGGAGGCCTCAAACCTGTCACTGAAAACTATTGAAGAGAGCCTTTTCTTATTTGTGAGTTTGCTAAGCTGGAGCTGTAGGAGGCAACTTGAGGAGAAATAAGTTGACTAGAGAAATCAGCAGAGAGATGCAGGGAGGAGCAGGAGTTGGGAAGGATGGACACATGAGTAAATGTGCATATAAACATATATGCAAATATATGAACATATACATACATATACAGAAATACATATACACACATATAAGTATTCCTAGACAACATATACATGTACATATATACATATAGACTCACATTTGTATTTATCACCTGTACACACATACACAAGTGGACAGATACACATAGACATGTACACATTCTAACACATTCACATAAGCAGACACACATATGCCTGTATGCTTGCACACACAACTTCCGCCCACGAAATAGCCCTAAAGCAACTTCTCCTGTTTCACTTTACAGACAGATTAGCTGGTGGGTCAGGCTGTGAAGTCTCAGTGTGAAATGACTGTGTGCTACTCTGTTCCATAGAATCACAGTATAGAGGACAGGCCAGTGGATGGACTTTGTGGAGGTATTGCCAGAGGTAGAACAGATTGGCCGGAAGCAAGGATGGAACTCAGTGGTAGAGAGACTAGTAGAAAGGGAGCTGTTAACAAAGGAGAAATGGAATTTAGGTCTCAGGAACATCTGAAAATCTATTTAACTCAATTACTTGCTTTTTGAATCTAAAAGGAACGCTTCCCAGAGCCTATACTTAGAGCAAATTGCTGATAAGGAAGATAATTCCTTATGCTAGTAGTGGTGTCTTATTTACAGTAAATACAATGGCTGGGGAGCAGCCAAATGAGGGGTTGTCATGAAGCTGCCCAGAGTTTAATAGCCTGGGCAGGGCTGCTGCTCTTACCAAAACCTCATCTGGCTTCCGTCCCAGCCAATCCAGGCACCTCACTGAATGCTGAGGCTGCCTTCTCCTCGTTCCTGTGAATATCAAACTTTATTTTCATTATTTGATTTTTTTTATATAATTAACATTACTTACTTATTTTAAAATTAGTAGACTTTTTCAGGGGGCATGTTTAGGCTATAAAAGAATACAGCAGAAAATACAGCTTCCTTTCACTGCCTTTTCCCCTATTATTACTTATATCTTACGTCAGTTTGGCACCCTTTTTTTTAGTATTTATATAATTCACTAAAGTCTGAACATTCTTATTTTTTTCTTTTTGTGTGATTTGTATATTCTGTGTCTTGGGTAATATATCCTAACATTGATATTATTGTACTGATTAGTTTTTGTCTACTTGACCTAAACTAGAGACATAGGGAACCTCACTCAACTGAGGAATTGCCTCCATCAGATTGGTCATGGGCATATCTGTGGGGGCAGCTTCTTGACTGCTGATTATGAGAGCCCAGACCACTGTGGGCAGTGCCATTTCTGGGCTGTGTAGGAACAGTAGCTGAGCTGTGGCTTATCTTTCATATTAATTGCATTTTGAATGTTGAATTAGTCCTTTGATAGCGGTCACATGGACATTATCTCATTATTAAGAGTGTTGGTTCATGAACTCATGACACAGAGTGTATCTCCATGTTTTTAGGGCTGGTTTCTTTGAACAGCATTGTGTTGTTTTCAGGGTTCAACGCTTGTACTTTTGTGTTTTTATTTCCAAAAGATTTTTGTGGCTGTTCTTTTCATGCCTTTTACAAGTAGAATTTTTAAAAATTTCATTTTCAGATTATTTGCTAGTAATATGTGAAAGTGTGGTTGATTTTGTATAGTGACAACCACAGTAAGCTTGCTTTATAAGCACTGATGGTGATTTTCTTAGTGTTTTTTCATAGCAGATCATGTCTAGTTGACAGCCTGCAGCCACTCATGTACCTTCTTTAGGGAAATGGCTATTCAAATCTTTTGCCCACTTTTATGTTGAGTTGGGGTTCTTTCTTTCTGTATATATGTGTGTACAGTTTGGATATAAGATTTGCACGCATTTCTTCCATCTCTTAATTGCTGACAGTGTTCATGAATTTTCTTGATAGAGTCTCCCTTCTGTATCTGTCCTAGTTAGGGTTACTATTGCTGTGATGGAGCACCATGACCAAAGCAATGTGGGGAGGAAAGGGTTATTTAGCTTATGCTTCCACATCACTGTTTACCATTGAAGGAAGTCAGGAGGAACTCAAACAGGGCAGGAACCTGGAGACAGGAGCCCACGCAGAGGGCATAGAGGGGGTGCTGCTTACTGTTTTGCTTCCCAAGACTTTCTCAGCCTGCTTTCTTATAGAACCCAGGGCCACCAGCCAAGGGATGGCCCCATCCACAATCAGCTGGGCTCTCTCCCATCAACCACTAATTAAGAAAATGCCCTCAAGTTTACCTACAGCAATGTACGTTGTAATTTCTTTTGAAGGCAATTTTCTCAGATGAGGCTTCCTCTTGAGTTGTCATAACTAGCCAATACAATGTCCTACAGTGATTTAATGTGAATTTAAATCAATTCTAAATTATGTCATATAAATATAGGAAACTATATATGTGTGATATTTTTACTGGTGATATTCTTAGTAGTCAGAAAATTTAACTATAATGAAGTTCAATTTATGTTTTGTTTTGTTTTCTTTTCTTTTAAAGGTTCCCTGCCTCTCCCCATTCCCTTCCTGTCTCTGAATCTCCTTTTGTAGCAGAGGCTAGCATGAAGTTTACTATGTAGTCCAAGCTAGCCTTAAACTCGGGATATTCCTGCCTCTGTCTTCAGAGAGCCAGGATTGCAGGCATGTGTCAGTATATAAAGATCATGACTTTAATGTTATAAAACTCTTCGCCTTAATTAAAGTTTAGAGATGTCCTTGTTGCTTTTTTTTTCTTTTAAAGAACTTTTATTCTATTATGCCTTACATCTTACTCTTTGACCCATTTGAGGTTAATTTTTAAGAATGCTAGAAGTTCCAAACTATCTTTATTTTATTTTTTGCATATATATATATATATATATATATATATATATATATATATATATATTCTAGCACCAGTGGCTGAAAGAACTCTTTTACCCTTTGCTCGTCGTGATACAGTTTAGAAAATCAGTTGCTTGTGGGTGGAAGTCTTCTTTTTTGTGCTCAGTCTGAGTGTCTTGCTTATCCTTAGGCCAGTGCTTTTTGTAGTGCAGTTTTCCTATGAAAAAGATTTGAGAACTAGACTTTCATTGCAGCCCATCCATTTCCATTAAAACACAAAACCAACCAACAAGCAAGGAAAAAAAAAAAAAAAAAAAAAACACAACTTCTGTTATCTTGCCGACATTATGTCTGCATTTCTTCCATTTTTCTTTCTAATACTGGTGTCTATGAGCTTTTCTTTGACATAATTATGAGATTCTGAGATGGTAGACAAGGCAGAGTCAATCTAGGTGTATCCTCTAGAGTGCTATGTTTGCTGCCCTGTCTTACCTGCTTTATTTCCAGCAATGGGTATTGAGTCTGGCTCTCTCCACATGTTGAGTTTAGGCTCTGCCACTGAGCTACAGCCCCAGTCCTGTATTGCTTAAAATCTGAGCAGTACTTTGCATTTCATGAAGGCAATAAACAGTTTGATGGCCATTTTCTCTTTGAATAAAACATCAACTTTTCCATGACCTCTACCTTAATCATCTAACTTAACTTTGAATGTCTTTTTGGGAGGTGGGGGAGAGGCTAAGTTAGAGGTCCAGAAAGGTTGAACCATTGAAGTTACAGTACAGTTACATTTCTAAAGCCTCTGTACTATAATGATTTGACCATAAACATAAAATCTGGTTAGTTTTTTCCCATTCACTGAGCTCGTGAAAAAATTAAGAGTGAGGTTGCTTCTATTGCTAGAGGCCACATTTGCTAAGTACGTTGATACTTGCTTGGAATATTATATATTTTTATTTCTTATCTGTATAGTTTCCTTGTTAAGTAATCTGAAATACAGATTTCCTTTAAAGGCATGATAGATACCATATGTGAGTGACGTGTAGTCCATGCTTATGTATTTTAATGTAATTACTGGTATAAGAACAAACAGTACTTTCTGAATCCAGTACTGATCTGAGATGAATAAAACATTTAGTCTGATTATACTGTTCCAGTAAGATCTATATTCTTACATGATAACTACTCAAAGTGGAAATTTGCAAATTATGTGCTCCAAGAAGTATCGATTCCCAGTTTTATTCATAAACAAAAGTAGCCTGTTGAATGTTTTCACATGGACAGTATCTCAACAAGTAATTGACTGAAAAAATGGACATCAGCACCATGCTAGCTTACACTAGAAACTTGTTCTGCACACTTTGCCCTCTCAACCCTTTTTGAGCATGAAACAAAATGGCTTTTTATTATAACTGTCATGTAACTGAGGCCCATCTGAGGACAAAATTTAGTGTCTCAGTATATTACTCCATATTGATTTCATAAGCTGAGCTTTCCTGAGGATGCTTAAGGTTGTAGGGTTAGTTTTTGCTGATATGCCTCTTTTCCTGTTGTCTGTTTAAAGTGTCTGAGTAACTAGGAAAATCTGTTAGTAATTAGGGACTTTCCCAAGATTTGTCTCAGAAATGAAATGCCTGAAATGCCAGCCACAGCTTTTTGCTTCTCAATTCTTGAGTCTCAGAGAGGATTGAAAATGACCACTGATCTTGAGCAGGCATTCACTTAGGAGAGATAAGGGGTGCTGAGTTAGATCTCTTTATTAAAGTGTGATTGTGTTAAATTCCAGAGGAATGTGGTAGGACATGCTGTGTAGAGCAGCTGCAGGAGGTCTAGGAGACAGAATGAAGCAGCCCTTAGCAGGAGACAGCCAGTGTACCAGCCCTTCTGAGGCTGGAGAGGGTGTGTGAGCATATGTAACATTCAGTTGAGCCTGCACACTGTGCAGAGCTCAGAAGCACTTCTCAGTTTTGTACTTAACAACCATCATACAGGGAGACCGCATTACCTCACTTTTTCAGTGGCTACAGAAACTCAGCATTGGAGATATCAAATGATCTTGTTCAAATCTTGTGTCTGCTTATTCAAATTTGAACCCACTAGGTGGTGGCACCTGCTGCCAAGCTTGATGGTTTAAGTTCAGTTCCCAAGATCCCACATGGCATAAAGAAAGTACTGATTCATTATTTGTTCTCTCTCTCTCTCTCTCTCTCTCTCTCTCTCTCTCTCTCTCTCTCTCTCTCTCTCTCTCTCTCTCTCTCTCTCTCTCACTCCTCTACACAAAATAATTAATAATTAAAACCAGGTTCTTTTTCTTCCCAAGCTCTGTGGCACACCCATATAAAATAAAAGCGCCCTTACAAAGTAGGTAGTATATAGCAAACTCTGTGTCTCTATAGTTGACTCATATTTAAAAATGATAATTAGTCAGGTATAAAAGTCTCCACCAAAGTAATAGCTGAATAAGATGCTTAGGAATTTCCAGAGTCAGTGCTAAGCCTGGAAAAATGGCCTCATTATTTTTGATGAATTAGTGGAAGGTAGAGGGTGTCAGTGGGTGAGGGTTTCAAGCATTTTTACCTGTGAAAAATGCCTCATCCATCTGCCAGAGGTGGCAATTGAACACGTAGAACATGCTCAGAAGTCTCCCTGTGTTTCTTGGCTGGTGTGTGTGTGGCCCAGCCCTGCACTCCATCAACCTTCTGGGAGTTACCCGAGGTTGTAGGGGAATCGAATACTCCCAAGTAGTTCTTAGACAAGGAGGGCCCATTCCTGGCTGCCCAATACTCTTACTGGACTCCACACCTTCTGTGGGAGCTTCAACTTTCTTTGTGTTGACTAGTTAGGGAGCTGTCTAGAATTTGACAATGACAAGGTCCAAGATCTTTATGTCTGATAGCATGAGACCATGGTCTGCCTACTGTGTTTCTAGTAGTTTGTGCTGGTAGTGTTGTTAGTAAATGTGTAGTAGATGGCAATCTATCTCCTCCCTTCCCCTGGCTTTGTGTCTGCCTTAGATTGTAGAAACCACTGATGTGAAAGCCGAGCTGCTTGGGACCCTTCCGAGAGCTGTGATAAACCAACCACTTGGCTCTGCAGGAAGCAATGCCTACCCAGATTCACGGAGTCCGTCTGTTACCAGCTTGCCTTTGGTTGCTACAGCTTGCTTGTCTATCAGTTCTATGATGCAGGCGGAGACAAAGCAGGGCAGTATGATACTTACAAGTAGAAAAGGAACTGGTGTGAGATTAAATTAACTTCTAAAAAAGATGCTATTGGATCCCACCAACAATTTTCCAAACAGGATCGCTAGACTGATACCAAGAACTTGTATAAGCTGTACTGTAGTGTGTTTGTAGTGAATGAAGTCTGTTTGGGTGGTGGGTTGCAAAGATCTGTGATACAAATAGACTCATGTAATGAATGACAAAAGGTTTTGTAAATTCTTGTGCTGTGCCCCACACCCTTTAAGACATTTATGTTGGCAGTGTGTATTTTTCACCCATTAGTGCTCTAGAATATTTCTCTTTTCTCATCTTCTGTATTGTTTCAATTTTCTAGTCATGGCTCCCTCCCTCCCCCCTCCCTCCCTCTCTCTCTCTCTCTCTCTCTCTCTCTCTCTCTCTCTCTCTCTCTCTCTCTCTCTCTCTCTCTTTTTTTACTATGTTTGTTATAAAATCCTGAGAATTTTTAAAAATATTGAGACATTTTCCCCTAGAGTTTATTTTCAATTCAATTTCAATTCTTCTTTTTTCTAAACACAGAGGAAGTAGGTGGTGTGTGTGTGTGTGTGTGTGTGTGTGTGTGTGAGAGAGAGAGAGAGAGAGAGAGAGAGAGAGAGAGAGAGAGAGAGAGAGAGAGAGAGAGAAGTGAAAAGAGGCAAGGTCAGTAAACCTTGCAGTGAAATTGTTAGGCAGAGCATTGGGGACTGGGATATAGCTGGGATTACATTCTTGCCTGCCTCTGTGCCACGCATGAGGCCCAGGATTGAGACTTAGCCCCACACCCAGCAGCCTCTCACTCACTTCCTTACCCACTGAAGCCGAGAAACACAAAGGAACAGGTATGTATTTAGTTAATATGACTGAAGCATGGAGAAGCCCCTGGTGCTGAAGTGTGCAGAAGGTATCATTCTGCTCTCTGTTTGCTTGAGACTTGTTTGCTCTCCTGGCTGCTAGGCTGGGGTGGCTCTTGGCAGACGGTCTGATTGCAGAACAGAGAGCTTTTTGCTGAAAAAGGCTTGCCTGTTGGGACTCAAAGTATTGACTGATGCCCAGATAAAGCCACTTTGATTCTAAGTGACTTTTGCATCAGCATTTGTATTTTTCTTAATTAAAAATCCCTAGGCAAAGATCACAGGTCAAAGAAGGTGACTCCCTTAAACTCCTTTTTTGGGGGCTTGGGTGGAGACAGGGGTTCCTCTCTGTAGTTCAGCTGTCCTGGATCTCATTCTGTAGACCAGGCTGGCTTCAAACTCAGAGATCCACCTGCTTCTGATGTGTGCCACCACAGGACAGTTCTCTTAAACTCTCTTAGTCTTCCCCGAAGCCATGTGTTTGTTTTTCTTTGGGATGATTTTGATCCTGATTTGAACACTGAGATTTAATAGTAGGTGTGAAGATGATGTTTTGGGACTGTAGGCAGTGGTAGTCTGGAGGACAAACCGTGGGCTACCCTGCACACGTCCACATTTCAATACTTGATATATCACTTAAAATTGATACATGAGTTTTCTGATGTCAACAGAACTTCAGAGACATTCAAAATCCTAGAATGGTTTGATAAATGCCTTATGTGACTATCCAGTATTTTTGTTCCTCTTTCTTTAGACTTCTGTATTAATACCCGATTTTTTCCCATCTTAGTTGAGTCAGGAGTTTTGACCGCCTTTGTTCTGACCACTTTGAAAACACAGTGCAGGAATCATGATGCAGTAGGGAGATTAAGGACATAGTCCCCCAAACTCACATGTGTATGTGTATATGCATATATATCTTTATGTGTCTATAATTATTTGTGGTTATGATATAGGAGATCACAAACACCATCCCTGCCACTTGAGATCCTGAAGGAGGATAGTAAATGGTTTCAGTAAGTTTCTGTTCTCTCTCATATCTGGTAACTAAAAAATTCAAGGCAGCCAGTATCTTAATAGAAAATTGAACCTGCTTGCCACCTCTGCTAATGAAAGTGTAGTGTGGCACAATGTTCTCAGATGGCAAGGAGGACTAGAGTTTGGATTTTTATATGACCAACATTAAAATTAGAACGCCATGCTGTTGTCAAGTGATGAGCGTCTGCCATTGGTATTAATTCCATAATCACTTCCTGTGCTGCAGGAGTCACAGGGCCTCAGTACCAGGATGTACACAGAGGGGGTCCCACACAGTGAGACCAGTGGGACATGGATCAGTTACATTAATGCTGTAGGTGGCAAAGTCTATGAGACGTTAGCATGAGCAGAGCATTTTGGAAAGGCTTCATAGTGGACCACATCTGCAGTGAGCTTTGAGGGGCATGGAGTGTCTTAAGGAAAAGGGTTGATAGAGGGAGAACCAACAGAAGCAGAGGTGGGGAGAATGGGGCAGGATGGGCAAGACAGGAGGCTGGCCTCAGCTGGGAATCTTGGAAAAGATTTGTGCTGGAGAGAGAGCCATGCTGAGCAGTTGGCGTTACAATGGGAACAGCCTGCATAGTTCTGCGCCTGTGTTTTATAGTGTGAAGGGAAAGGGCTTAAAATGGGGAGAGCTAAGTTTGGGCTCCCACAGACATCCTGAGTGAGAAGAGTTGAAGCTGGGTCTTAGTCATGGTCAGGGAAGAGAAATAAATGTGGGAGCTGGGTGTGACAGCACACACCTGTAATCCCAGCACTCAGGATTTGGAAGCAGAAGCATGTGGCTCAAGAGTTCAAGGCTGCATGAAACCCTGTCTTCCTGAAAAAAAAAAGGAAGGAAGGAATGAAGGAAGGAAGGAAAGAAGAAAGGATGGATAATGCATGCTTTCAAGCTCTACTCTGGCAGAAAACTGAACAGACTTGGCTTTCACGGTATCTCCAGACTGCGCCATGGCCTAGTCCTTCATTCTGCCCACCCTGGCTGACACCAGTAACCTCCTAGCTGATGACACTAGTTTGATATCCTTCTCCCTATATCTGTTCTCAATAGAATGACCCAGTCAACACTCAGGTCATACCTGCCATTTCCTTTAAAACTTAGGATAACTCTTCCCCATCCTCAGAGTAAAAGATGAAGTTCTGATAGTTCCCTGGTTAGGCTCCAGATGTCAGTGGCTCTTAATCTCTAACCTTGTCTGTTATGCTCTTCCTCCTGGCTAACTTCTCTAACCCCTGTTCATATTTTTCCTCAGGGCCTTTGCCCTGGCTGTTTCTTCTGCCTGTATTCTCTTCTCTCCATGTCTACACGGTCACTTACTCTCTTACTTAAGCCATTGTCCATGTTGAACCCTGCTCTGACTGATGTGAAAACCACAAACTTTCCAGACACCCAGCCCCAATTCTTCTTACCATTTTCTCCCTGTGGAATTTACCACCTTCTGATGGGAGATGTAATTCTGTAAATATGTTTCTCATAGTGGTTAATAAATAAAGCACTGTGGCCAATGAGAAAGCAAGATAGGCGGGGCTAAGAGACTAGGAGAAAAGAGGAAGTAGTTAGGAGGAGTCAACATGTAGAGCCTGGAGAGATCAGATGTGGCCCGCCACTGTCCAGTAAGATGAGCCATGTAGAAATACTTAGATAAGTAGAAATGGGTTAATAATTAAGACAGAGCTAGCCCATAAACAATAATAGGAACTGGCCAACAGGATTGTATCAAATACAGAGTCTCTGAGTGTTATTGGGGGCTGGAGCGGCTTTGGGACCAGACTGGCAGCGGGCAGGCAGGCGGAAAACATGCACGCTACAACCTTCTAACAGACTGCATTCTATACTTACACCTTAAGTTAGTCTCTTTTCCCTCTCTTAAAAAATTAATATATATGTTTTATGTATTCTGTCAGAATATTATTTATAAGTATTCTTTTTTTTTAATAAGTATTCTAAAAGCCAGGAATTTGTCTTTGTTTTCACTTGCTGACATATCCCTGCCTGCTTATTGGGGTGCTCAACAAATATTTATGGAAGGAGTGAATAAGGAGCTCTCAAGTGGCCCTTGAAACCTACTGAGTTTTGAACACTGAATATTTGAAGTGGGGGAAAAAGCTCTACCCTCAGCCAACGAGGCCAAGTATATAGACTTTCTACAGTGCATCCAGAGTCTGCAAATAACAGCCAACGAGTAAGAGGTCTCCCTTTCTGACCCAGGTCTACAGTTGATATGAACCTCCCAAGGCACTCATCTTGAGACTATATATTTAGAGGAGAGCAGCCATGGGAAGGATAGTTTGGAGGCAGGGATGTGCCTCAAGTTAAGTCCAGGTAAACCATCGAAGGGGCGTAGGTAGTAGGGGGTGACTTCAGGTAAGGCTGGAATGCAGACTGGGGCCAGGCTGAGGGGCCTTGAGTGCTGTGCACAGGGCTTGGAGTTCTTGTGTTTGCTGCTCTCCTTATGTGTGTACACCCGGTGCTATGCTGGGGTGCTAGGGTTGGAGGGGTGAGTTGCCATTCTTCAGTCTCTGTGTTCATCCTTTGTAGAGGATGTAGAGTTAATGGAAGAGAGATAGGATTAGAGTTTAGAGGAGATGGGGGAAGTCCTGAGGGAATAAGGCTGGGAGGATTTGGTGAATGACAAGTATCATAGATATAGGTGGCAGGTAGAGTTCTCTGGTTTGTAGGGAGAACTCGTGATAGATGGGTGGTGATTATGTTGTCTATATCAGGAAAGATGGAGAGGAGGCTGAGAATGCCCATCTGAGGTCTTCAGAGGATTATGAAGGAGAGTAAAATGAAATACTAACTCATATAAGTTTTGTCATCAGACTGTAGCCTGAAGATCCAAGGGCACCAACCAGAGGATTGAGTATGCATGTATAGACTACCAAGGGGAATGATTTGCAGTTCTAGGGATGTGGTGAACTCTCTTTCTCTCTCTCTCTCTCTCTCTCTGTCTCTCTGTCTCTCTGTCTCTGTCTCTCTGTCTCTCTCTGTCTCTCTGTCTCTCTCTCTCTGTGTGTGTGTGTGTGTGTGTGTGTGTGTGTGTGAGTGAGTGAGTGAGTGTGTGTGTGTATGTACTTGCATGCACATTTTATCCTTTGATTCTTACCTTCTTGAAGGAATGCCTTCTCAGTCAAGAGAGATGGATGCTAAAGTAGAGAATTCCTTAGCAAGACAGAAGTTTAGTTAGCAAAGCTAAATTAGACCCTCCGAAGAGAGCTTGGAGTAGGCTGCCCAAGGCTGGGAACTGCTTACCATTTCTGCATTGTTTTATGAATATGTATGAAATGGGTGTTGGAGCATCCAGGCCCTTCTGGCCCTAAGCAGAGGACACTGCTGGGAACCCCTCCCCCATCTCTGTGATCTTCAGCAGTTGGAGTCTAGCCCTTTAGTGTCTGGGGTCTGAGCAGTTTGAGTTATAGACATACATTAATCAGCTCCATCCTTGCTCTTGTCTGGCCAGCCTGGCTGTTCACACCCAGCTACAAGCCCTTCTGTTTGCCCTTCCGCAGTGTTCTCAACCTCTGTTTTAGGCCTGACATTTTAACATTTTTGTTGTTGTTTGTACACGTTAGTTTTTTCTATAAGGCTAGAACATCCATTGGAAGAAGGCAACAGTTTTGTCTCTTCAGTGCTATATTTCTAGAATCTTCCTGGAACCTGTACGTTCTCAACAGATGTCTCTGAAATTCCTGAGCAGTGTGGGCTAGAGGACAGAGCTGAAGTTATGTTTTTAGAAGTCTTACATGGAAAGTAAAGGCGTTTTGAAAGTGCATCATTTTGATTATCTGGTTGTCCAGACTTGAGAGTAATCTACCTTATATAGACTGTATTAGTTACTTTGCTATGACTGTGATGAAACACCCCCAACAAAAACAACTTAAGGAAGAACGGGTTTGTTTGGCTCAGGGTGCATACAAGCCATCATGGTGGGTATAGTATTTCCTCTTCTATTGTCGTGATAAAATACCATGGTCTAGGCAACTTATAAAAGAAAATGCTTAATTGGGCTTATGGTTCTTAGGGTTAGAGTCCATGATGGCAGCATGAAGGCATGGCAACAGAGACAGCTGAGAGCTTACGTCTCAAACCACTAGCAGGAGGTGAAGAGCAGAATGGGAATGTCACAAGTTTATTGAAACTCCAAAACCTACACCTCCTCCAACAGGACCACATCCAAACAATCCCATAAACTGGGACCAAAATGTTAAAACATATGAGCCTATAGAGGCCATTCTCATTCAAACTCCATGGTGGGGAAGGAATGTTGGCAGGAGTATTAGGCTGGCCTGTCACATTGTATCAACCACCAGGATATAGGAAAAGAACAGAAAGGGACTTGGGTATAAAACCTCAAGGCACATCCCATGATGTACTTCCTTCAGACCTACTAAAGATATAACTTCCCAAACAATGCCACCAGCTAGTTGAGGATCAATTGTTCAAACTTAGGAGCCTCTGGTGGACGTTTCTTGCTCAAACAACCACACAGACCATGCTTTTGGTTTTATCTCCCTCTGATAGTATCATTTGTTGGCCCTGGTGTTATGTTGGGAATATGCAATAACATATTAAAGAAAGTAAAAGAGAGAAATGACTATATGTAAAGGCATGCATCCATTAATGTCAGCAGAATTCCTTGTGGGATTGTCTGAGACTATCTGTGACCTAGTGCTCAGCCTTCTTTGGGTATTGTTCTCTTTCCCTCAGAGACTTCATGATGGATGGAGTGGATATGAAATGAAGTATTTCATAAGGATATTGAAAATCACTTTTGTCTTTGTTGGACTCAGTCGGAGCCATGTTGGGATGTTATAGTGTGTCATATTCTTTTGTTGCAAAAGAACGGTGATGCATTTTCAAACAGGTGATGTTTGTGATAGGCATATTGAGTCCATGTGGCCCTGGTGGCTGTGATAAGTACAGATGGGAGCACAGCCTTACCGTGCAATGGCTCTTATAGTCTAGTCATCAGATAGTCTGATGAGGTTGCCCCTCATCAGAATTCATGTGTTGAAGTCCTACCTTACAATGGAAGTCTGTTTGGAGACGGTGTCTTTGAAAAGACAGTTCAACCTGGATGAAGTTAAGGGCCATTGAGGTGGGCTGTGTCCCAGCATGAGAGGTGTTTGACAGGAAGAGGAGATTGGGTGCAGGCGTAACACTGGGAAGATGAGGTGAGAGGCTGTAGTAGAAAGCAACTCTACAGACCCTAGACCTCAGACGTCTGGTCTCCAGAATGGTAAGAAAAATAGATTTCTGTTGTTTCAGGCAGTCCCTCTACCCTATCACTAGCACTTTATGGCAGCAGGAAGCCAGCATCATGGCTCTTGGGAACCTTGCAGCAGTTCTCTTGTGGGGCTCAAACACCCCCCCCCCCAAGTGCATGTGGGCATGTGCAAGATTGACAGGCAGCCCTAGTTCTGTGCTTTAGTCTCCATTTCTTTTCTTTCTTTCTTTATGTTATTTTTTTTCCTTGCTTGAAGCTGCATGCCAGCATTTCCATTTCCCTCAGAAACTCTATTAGAGAGTGAGATGAAGCCAAGGTGTTCCTGTGATAGGAAGCCTCAACCTTCGTTTACTTGCACAGTCCTAACCTCGGCAGAGTGGATGAACATCCGATAAGGCAAGGCAGCTGTGTGGATGGCTGCCTTTGGCATAAATTAGACGATGTGCGAGAGATGCGAGGGTTTGAGGCCACGTCTGCTTTCTCAGGAGACTGTCCCTGGCATCCTGGTGTTTGAGCAAGGCTTAATGGAATCTTTGGTTTTCTCTGAATCTGTGGGGTGTTACTTATGGTAGGGATTGATTGGAAGGTTCCCTCTGGCCTGTTTATTTGAATTTGATTTACATGGAAATTCTTCCGGAAGCAGAATACTTGAGAGGTCTTTCAAAAAACTTTAAAGATTCATTTCATGTACCAGTAGAGTTGTTTTCAACCTGGGTAGGGTAAGTAGAGTCTGCAAGATGATGACAAGTAGTAATGTTTAATTCTTTCTTGTCTGGCTGCTGGAACACTCGGCATCTGGATATTTGAAACCCAGGGAGAGGTATGCTTTTTCTCTACTCAGTATTCAAGGTCAAGTACACGTGTTTGATGTTAGTGGTCCCCTCCGTTCCATGTGTGATTATTATCACAGGGACTGTGACTTCCAACTTTGCATTTTCACATATTGCTGTTATGTAAGAGGAATGGGGCTGTCATTATTACACAGTGAAAATTTGAATCGTCTGCTTCAAGTTATGAAAGATCACATTTTGGCCCTGACTTTGCCCAGCCGGGTCTGTTCAGCTAATTTTATGGCCCGTGGGGATGGATGACCTTGAATTCCTGTAGCACCTGTAGTCAAAATAGTTCTTATTCTGGGCCCGCAGAAGAGGGTGTGCTTGGAAGAGTTGGAAAGGTCGTGAAAGCAGCACATGGTGTTTTGATCATAAAACATTACCCTACCATCTCCCTTTGTAGTACCTGGGAAACTGAGCCCCCCTCTCTCTGTCTCTCTCTCTCTTTCTCTCTGTCTCTTTGTCTCTCTGTGTGTGTGTGCACGCGTGCGTATCTTTCTCTCTCTGTCTCCCAGATTTTGTGACAGTTGTTTTTAAAAAATGTTTTATTATATATATACATATATATACATATACATGCATACATACATATTTACATACTGTGTGTGTGTGTGTGTGTGTGTGTGTGTGTGTGTTATAACATGCCTTCTGTGGAGTTGATTTCTCCTATCTTTGTGTGGGTCACAGCCATCTGACATACATCATCAGGCTTATGCAGTAAGGATTTTTAAACTGCTGAGCCACCTTGCCCCCCAGTTCCCTCTCATTTTTTGATAGAGGAAGGAGGACCAGAGTTGAATTTCTTCACTGGGATAAAAGATGGAGAGATACTTGGCTGAGGAAAGGACAGCTAAGAAAACTTGTGAGAGAAGATAATCAAATTCTGGGATGGGGAGACAGTGTTACCCAAATGAGCTTCAGATGCTCACATTCTCAGATAAACAGTTCCTTCAGCCCATTGTTCCCTAACAAACACTGTGATTCCGTGTGTAGTTAGTTGTAGGATAGCTAACAGATTCACAGACCAGATGTATTTTATTTTATGGTGGGGAGAAAGCCAGTGTTTTTCCTCGGTGTGGAAACCCAAACCCAGAGCTTTGCAAATGCTGGACAAGCAAGCCCTTTGTCTCCCCCCAAGCCGATTGTAGAATGGTTTGAACCAGAGTTCAGTAAATGAGCTTGTACACCACTGGGTCTGGCTTGTCTCGGATGCACAGGTGATGCCACAAAAGCAAAATGGCTTTCCTGAGTGGATGGCTGTTTTCCTGACATCTGAAGTAACTGGGGATGCACATTACAGTGGCTGTGTGTATAGTTTACTGGGACCCAGCTGTGCTGATGCACTTTCTGTTGTGTGTGGTACATTCTGGGTAGAGCTGCAGACAGTAGTCAAGACAAATAGCCCTAGAAATCTAAGTTGTTTTCTGTTCAACAGGACATCTTTGCTGTCTTGGTGTAAATAGTTGTTTCTGTTTTATGTAATTTTTTTTTTCTTTACTTTGTCCTGTCTGGTCCTGATGTGCAGTGTGGAGAATCTTTGTGTAGAATGGTGGATCAATCAATCCATAAGCCGATTTTTAATTGTAAACAAAGCATCTCTGAAAGATGACTACAGAGTGTCTCAGCCACAGGAAACACAGATGCAATCATTTAAGAAAACAGATCAGCCATTCTTTATTTTTTCCTTGACAAATCAGTCATTTCTTCAACATGTACAAAGTGAATGCTGCCTGACTATCATTCACTGTTCTAGGCAGTGGGAATGGATACTAACAGACATGCCCTTCTGTCTTGGATCACAAATTTTCATGAGGGGAGACAGGTCATAAACAAACATATAATAGAGTAGGGTCATGAGCATAGAGAAGAAAAAACAGAGAAGCAGCTTGGGGCTGTGAGGAGCTGCCTGTGGTGTGTTCTGCATAGGCTTCCTGGAGCTGCTTGGAGGTGAGCTGGAACCCATTGTGGAAGACCAATGAGTAGGCATTATTTTATAAACTGAGGGGATGTCTGGGTGAAGCCATCTTGACTTGTTTTGAGAAACCAGTAAACTGCCCCCAAGACACGAGGTACACAAGTGAAGCAGAAACATCAACAGAAGTAAACTACAGGCTCTGGTGCAAGATTTGTGGGTTGGAGAGGAGCTGCCGGGCAGTGAGGGGCACATGTTTTGCTTGGAGACGAGGCCTTGCTATGTAACCTGGCTGCTCAGTACTTCAGATACTCCTGCAACAGCCCAGTGAATGTGTGTGCATGCATGCATTTGTGTGTGTGCATGTGTCCGCGTGCGTGCGTGCGTGTGTGTGTGTGTGTGTGTGTGTGTGTGTGTGTGTGTGTGTGTGTGTGTATGTGTGTGTTTGAGTACTATATGGAGAAGAGAGCTTTCACCAGAGAGTTGACTTGATATGACTTAAGGATCAACTAAGAAATATTTTCTTAGTGTGTGTTTTTTCACAGATGGCATTTTGTGGATTAACTTGCCCCTCCTATGTTAGTGCAGTGTTCCAGAGGAAAGGGTTAGCTTTAAAATTTCCTGAAATATTTTTGAGTTATTCACTGGCACATTGATGTAAAGCTGTCATGAAAGTAGGGCCAAACAGTAGTAATTATGGGGCACTATGTTGTCAGGTAGGTATTGAAAGGTATTAGTTCTCCCTAGTCATCCAAACAGTGTCAGGAAACGTCACATCCATACTGGGGACATGGCAGGGGGACTCCAAAATATAATGCCTGTGTTCAGCTGGTAGCAGCCAAATTCTTTCTATTCCTAAGCCTGACAGGTGAGGCAGGGGCATTGCTGGAAGACAGAGCTCTCTGTAGAGATAGACCACCTGAGAGATAGACCTGAGAAACCTGCAGGAAAGGATTCATTCTTCTTCCTTTGGGTTGCGCCAGGGAGCCAAACCCAACAGTAGAGAGCCTACTGTTTAATGGTTCGGCCTTTCAGAACATAGAACAGTGTGGAAGAGCAGAGTGGTAAATGGGATGATCTGTCTTAGAGATACCTTGAGGTTATCACCTGGGCTCCTTGTCTGATGCCTGCCCCCTCCCACTGTGATAGTGTTGTTAACTAGACAATATCAGGAATTAACCTAGGAGACAAGGCTCCAAGCACACGTGTGAGGAATAATTTGGATTAAGTTTGTCTCTTGGCATGCCTGTGAGGGGTTTTCCACACTATGTGAATTGAGATGGGTGGCACCATTTTCTTGGCTTGGGCCCTGGACTGCACAGATAGGAAGGGGGGGGTTGGAAAAAGCGGTCATGAAGCTGGGAGGAGGATTGAGGGGTTCAGGAGGAGTTGGAGGGAGGGAATGAAATCAATATTATATAAATAAATTATATATGTATGAATTACCAAAGGAACTGGAGAGATGGCTCAGCAGTTAAGAGCACCAGTTGCTCTTCCAGAGGAGCTGGGTTCAGTTCCTAGCACCCACGTGGCAGCTCACACCCATCTGTAAGTCCAGTTCCAAGGGATGTGATGACTGCTTCTGGCTTCTTCATGCACTAGTAATAGACATAGTGTGTAGACATACACACACAAAACACCATATACATTAAAGGAGGGGGAGGAATAACTACCAAAGAATAAAGAAGATTTGAAAAGAAAAACATTAGCTAAGCACGACCAGTCTTCATCTCCTGCATTTTCCTGGTGAACACAGTGGGATCAGTCACCTTGAGCTCCAACTGCCAGAGCTTCCCTAACAGGTTGCCTTTATCAGGGATTTTAATTATAGCATCTGGAAAGTCCAGCATGTCCTCCTCCATCCACACAACATACTCCACTGTGTACACATGAAGGGAAGGGGTGCACACAGAAAACACATCTGAATCCCTTTGGACATTATGGTGACTTTCCTACCTGTGGCAGAGGACCCATTCATTCACTAAAATTAGAGGATTTTTTTTTCATTATTTCTGTTAGAATCGAGAACACTCTGTTTATTGCATGTACAAGGAGGGTTTAGATAGGGCTACATAAAGCACTTTTGATTCCCGATAAATTCGGAGCACATGCACTACTGACGGTAGAGTTACCCTTTTCTTTTGGAAACACTGTGCCTTTTATGGCAGGCACAGCAGGAAAAACACTGCTGGTGTGGGAGAAATCTGAAACCTGTGTTGGGCTTGGCCTTTCTGGTTACAACCATCAGAGCAAGTGTTGACTTTTAGCTACTTCAATCCAAATGGCTTCGGTGTGTTTTGCCACCAGACATATTAAAACTGTGAAGACACAGAGATCCCATTCATGAAACTGCTTCTTTCAGCAATGTCTCTGATGTCCTGTGGTGCCCAGTCAGTCAGCACCCTGACTTAACCACTTCTGAGACTAGACAGTGGCTTTACATTTTGTACCAGAGACAGAGCCAAGTTTGAAAAAAAAAAAAAAAATCATTTGATCTTTTGAATAGGCTTGACTTTACATTAGATTCTGAGACTGGAAGATTTGAGTAACAAAACAATGGATTTAGCTAGTAAGTCAACAGAAAGGAACATACCAGAGCCAACTTCAGGCCATGCTGTAGACAGCGCCAAGGAACCCACTTGGGTGGATGGCAAAACCCATTTCCCACCTTTCCTGGAATCTGTCCAGGAACCACAGCATGTTGTCAGAATGGTTTGGGCCCCAATATGATCCATGTTCCTTTAAAGCCAAGGAAAAGAAAAGTCCTCCATTGAATTCCCCATAAGTTTTGTAGAGCCAGAATAGTGCATGTTTCTGTTGTAATTTTTTTGTTTGTTGTTTGTTTTTGTTTTTGCATGTGGGCCAGTCAGGTACCCATGTGGTGGTTGCCTTAGGGACTGGGGAGCTCCCTCCACCATATGGATGGCAGTGAGTTAGCTTACAGAGGTGGGTTCACACAATTCTGTATGGGTTGCATGACCCATGTGTGGCTTACAGAAAGGAGGAAGGACCAGGGATGCAGGGAACACATGGTGTCCCTGACTATAGTGATTCAATGTAACTGATTGTTTGTTTTAACTTTACCATAGTGCAAAAAGCAGTAGCATCCAGTGCACATTGTACTTTGAAGTTTTTGCATTTGGATATTTGCCTGGGTGGTGCCGTGTCGGAGGATACACCCACAAAACCTGGTTAGCTTCAGTGAGTTGCAGCTCCCAATGACCCACAGGGCCATGAGGGGACATACCCCAAATTCCACAGCATGTGTGTTGCTAAGCATTGACACCCATTGCTATAGGGGAGTTAAATGAATCTTCAGCTTATGATATATAACTTAGGATGCAACCCCATTGGAACTCACAGACTATGTGGACTGTGGGCATTGGAGAGAGAGAGAGAGAGAGAGAGAGAGAGAGAACGCACAGCTGACATAGAGCCAGGCCTAAGAGGACAGCAGCCGAGGGCCTGAGTGGCCGTGAGTCTAACTTCAGTTCACACACATCAGTTTTCTTTAGGTTGGAAGTGATCCTGTCTCACCCACTCAGTTACAATGTTTTTATGCTCCACCCCAAGCAGTAAGTACTCTAATGTTGATACTTCTTTTTGTCATTTGAATGTTCAGAAGGCTTTTATTAAGCGAATATGGTTCTGTGGCTCAGCTCTCACTTTTCAGGAGTTTAGTCTGAGGAAGAATCGCTGTCAATCACAGTGATTTTTATTAGGCTAGCCTCACCTAGGAGGGTCATTCTATGTGGCAGCCTTGGGGGATCTCACTGAAACCTGGAGAGTGTTTTCCTACAGAGATGGGGAAAGGATGTTGGGCAAGGTATCTGAAAGCCTGGATTGCTTTCCTTTAAAAAAAAAAAGTGTTTTCCAATAACATAATATATATATATATATACATATATATATGTATGTGTGTATATATATATATGCATACATACATACATACATACATACATACATACATACATACATACACATATCAATGAGTTTCTTATGGCATTTCCATGCATGTCTATAATGTGTTTTGATTTTATTTACTCCCTATTACTCTCTCTTGTTCTCTGCCAATATTGTTGATCCTCCCCCCTCTTCCCAACTCACCCCCAGTTCTTTCTTTTCTTTCTTTCTTTTTTTTTTAAACCAATATAATTACTTTATTAGAGTTGCTTACAGGAGCTTTGGCAGTGGCTACCCTGAAGAAATAAATGTCTCTTCCTCCCCCATCAACTGTGAGTTGCCTGTACATCTTTATGGGTGGGTGGGGCCTCGTGAACTCTCCCTGTTCATGGCAGGATATTGCTGGGTCCCATCTTGTGTAGGTGACCAGAGCTGCTGTGGGTTCAAGTGTACACAGCCATGTCATGCCCAGAAAACAGTGTTCTATATCAGTCTGCTCCTTCTGGCTTTTTAGTTTCCCTTCTGTAGTGTTCTCTGATCTTTGACAGGGGTGATATGTGATATGGATATTTATGGCCGGGCACTCAATACTTATTGATTCTCAGTTGTGAGTCTCTGCACTCATCACTGCCCACTGCAGAAAGCAGCCTCTCTGACGAAAGCTGACAGCAGTGCTAACCTATGGGCACAAACAATTATTTAGCAGGTCATGTGATCAGCTCATTATGTCCATCTGGCAAAACAACAACAGTAGCTCTCCCACTGGGCTGTGACCTCCACAGTCTTCAGTGTTGACTGGGTTTACAGTACCACACATGCATTTGCTTTTGTGGAGCAGGTCTCAAGCTCAACCAAAAAGTGGCTGGTTACTCCCATAACAGACTTGCCACTATTGGCTATTGGACTAATGGGCACGTCTTGTCTGGCAAATTGGTGATGTTGCATGCATGGTCCGCAGCTGATTAAGACTGTTAGTGGCAGTCCTCTATATACAGCCTGAGCATAGGAATAGCTGAACTGTCTCCTTTTTAAAAGACTCTCTCTCTCTCTCTCTCTCTCTCTCTCTCTCTCTCTCTCTCTCTCTCTCTCTCTCTCTCTCTCGTGTGTGTGTGTGTGTGTATGATATTTTGGAGCTGGAGTTGCTGGCATTTGTGTGTGTCTGGACTGTTAAGCACCAATGGGCCCTTCGGAAGAACAGGAGGAACTCTTAATGGTGGAGGCAACTCTCAGCTCCAGTAAAGTTGCCTTCTTTAGGGAGGAACCAGGTAGAGTTACTGGGATGTGATAGCATCCAGATTCTTGAATATCTGGGCTTTACATCGTAGAAGTGGGGACATGGGTTTGTCTCTCTGGCTTTGCTGTTGGGTTTCCTAAAGTCTTTCTGACATTTGACTTTGAGGAGTGTGTGTAGTGTGTGTGTGTGTGTGTGTGTGTGTGTGTGTGTGTGTATATGTGTATATATATATATATATATATATATATATATATATATATATATATATAGCTACATGAGACCCTATTTCAAAAACAAAACAAGACAAAACAAACCTCTGAACAGATCTATACTCAGACTTCTAAAAATTAACAGATCTTACTCTTTTAAGAATGGAGTTTTAGGTTTATAGAAATGTGGAGAGACTGTGCACGGAGTTCATGTATAGTACTCCACCTTGCTTCCCGTTGTTAACATCTTACAGTACTGTGGTACATGTCTTAAGAATATTGGACCAGTCTATTAGCTGTGCTTACTTTGTTCACATGTCTCTAGTTGCCGTTTCTCTTCCCGCTTTTCCCCATCACGTGGAATAACTGTTGCTTGACACACAGTGATAGAGATAAAGGAATGAGGGGCATTGCCCAGACAACCCACATCTCATTTCCATCATTAGTTCCTATTTGCTTTAGCTATAAATATGCATGCATTAGTATGTTTGATGAACTGTTGTAAAGCAAAATATAGATCCACAACATAACAGTGTGTCCAAAGTAAGGAAGCAGCATTATTTAGACCACTACCATTATCATTCCCAACAAAATTAATACCAATTCCTAAATGTTACCGAATAAATGCTCATAGTGAAAGTTACCAAATTTGGCCTCCTTTGATCTCTTAAAACAGTTTTAAAGTAGAAACCTGGCAGAGGACCGTGTGTCTCCTTACACTTGCTTGTCAGCACCCTCGAGTCCCTTTAGCTTGTAACTGGAATAGTAAGACTTGAGACTCCAGAGCATGGGAAGGTATGGTGGTTCCCTGTACCATCTATATCTATTGTCAATGCAATTTAAAATAAAAATGATACAAATTTCAGTAAAGTAAGTGAATGAAGTCTAAATGAATCCCAGCTTTCCCTGTATGAGGGTGATGACTGAAACTGGTTTTGAAATCTCAAGTGATCACATTTCCCCAACTCGGCAAGAGCTTCCTTATTTTAAATAATTCCAAGCTAGACTCAGAATTTAGTATACAATGACATATTGTTTTCTGTTAAGCCCATGTCTCCTGGGTCTCAGCTTCCCAGATATGAAACCACATCCTGAATAGTACAGAGTGGACAGCACAGAAAGGATCTGTGGCTTCATGGCATTTGGAAGCCTTATGGGCTTGGATTCAGTCCTTAGGTGGAATTTCACAATGAGTCTCACAATTTTCTTTAAGGCCAAAAATACTTTTTAAAAAGGACTGTGGGTAGAATCATAGTTGGGATACACAAAGCCTGGGTGAGAGTGAAGAGCTGAATACAGGGTTTTGCTTTTGACCTGGAGAATCCTGGTTATACCATGGACCACTCGGGCTTCCTCCCATCTTAGCTCTTCCTGGACCACAGACACCTGAGGTCAAGCAGGTGTCTGGATTGCTGCAGGAGTAAGAAGTGCCCACCAGCTGGGCCTGTACCTTCTCCAGCTCAAAGTGTGTAAAGTAGCACACACTGGAACTCAGGAGAGGAGGTGCACACGTAGGGATGTTTCCTGTGAAAGGAAGCCGAATGCTTTGGTTGCACTGCACTTTTGTGTGTGTGTGTGTGTGTGGGGAAGATGGGGGGAGCATTTCTCTTGTCTTGCCTGCACTTGTGCTTTGGACGCTTCCTTAATTCATCCCGTGGCATCTTGCTGCAGAACTCAGCTCCCTGTGCCTCTGCTCTGTGGAGAGCCCTCTGCTTCTGCGTGGTTCTGTTGACCCACTTGGAGGAAGTTCAGCACAGCACCTGGTTGCTTCTCTGTCCTTAATTTGGATTGTCTTCTTTAAAATTATTATTGTTGTATTCCAGCAGAGAAGATTCTTATATTCTCCTTCTCTTCCCAGGGAACCTGAGAAAAACAATACTGTATATTGTAACTGTATGTTGAGGACAATTGCTATTTTCTGTTACTTTCCATGCTCAGCTGAGAAGAGAGGGAATTACTAAATTTACCAGTGTTGCCTCTTTAGTCTTTTTAACACCCTTAAATAAAGATGTTGCCTTGTCGAATGGAAATGTCCAAACATAAAAACTTTTTGGGGGCATGTGTATATTTAGCATTTAAATATTTTATTTCCAGTACCACAAGTCATCATAGAATACTTGAAAATTCTAGAAGAACAGGAGATAGGACCCAGAGACAATAATATTAACATTTTTTAAATCTCTGTGAAGCCATCTTTAGACTACAGGTCTTGTTTAACAGCCTTAGCATCTCTTGGGAGGTTATTGGAAATGTGGTCTGGGACGCCACTATGGATACTTTGGATCCCAGCTTGGGTGGAGTGTGCTTACATGTTCTATAATTTGGGGGTACTGCTCTATAATGCATCTCCTAGGAAAGCTGATGAATAGAGACCCCAATAGCCAAATCCTTAGTTCTTCATGTTCTGTGTCATTTTTTAAAGATAATCCTCAGTATGTAATAAAGCTAAAAATGAAGTTATTAAAACAAATAAGAGGTAGTGTTTTTAGAGACAAACTTGTCTATCTCATGTGGACTTATTTCAATAAGTAAACATTTTTAAGTGCCTTCTATGTGCCTTGAAGCCAGGGACAGCCATTCAGCATATACTGCAGTATAAGTATGTGAAGGGCAAGGAGGAGAGGATTGGTTGTGCAGGGATGAAGGGCAGAAAGAAAGATGGTTTCTGGGTGGCATCTCAAAGCAGAAATCAATGACCATGAGTTATGAGTGCTGCTACGTTTTGAGAGAGAGGGAGCACAAAGATGGATAAGGTGCATCCCTTTTTTTTGAAGACCTTGTGCACAGTTAAAGGACAGAGGAATAAATAATGCAACACATGTTGGTGTTAGGATATAGCCAGAAGATCATGAGCTGAATATTAGCCCCATAATTCCATGCCCTTGGACAAGCTTATTTCCGAATTACTGATTGAACATCTTTTTCTTCTGGAATAGGTAGAAAGTGATAACAATTATTTTACAGAATACTGGACCAGCAAGATGGTTCAGCAGGCAAAGGTACTGACAACCTGAGTTTGATTCCCAGAAAAGTTGTAAGGAAGGAGAGAAATGACCCCATAAAATTATTCTCTGTCCTACACAGACACACACACACACACACACACACACACACACACACACACACACACACACACACACACACCCCACTGATGAATTATAACATATCAACACCCACAAAACCACCTTGCCACCAAAAAGGCATCCACTGATTCATCCAAAGACTATAAATAAATGCTTAGACTATTAGAGAAAGACAGTGCCAAACACAGTGCTCACAGTCTCGAGGCCCCTCCTTCATGTTGCCCATCACTTCCTCGGGGAAAATGTGTTCCCACAACGCAGACCTTTGGAAGATCACCTCATCCAAGTGACATCTCACATAATCATTCGGAAGATAACATGAGTCAATCAAACTGTGATTCATTCTACCAGATGAGTGTTCTAGTACCTTCAAAAGTATCAAGGCCATGAACAATACGAACTAAACAAAGTTTGGGTGACTGTTTTAGACAAAAGGAAACTAAAGAGACACAATGCAGTGAATGATCATGACTGCATCTTGGATTTGGATGTGTTAAAATATTAATGAAATAAACAGATTTTAATATGTATTCGAATATTATTTGTTAGCCGTGATGATGGCCAGTGTCAGATCTGCGTCCATTGATGCATCTTTCCGTGGCTCTTCTCTTAAAAAATAAAAGTTTATAGCTTTTATTTCGAACACTCGTGGTAAGATTGAGTCTGTGGATTTACTTGCTGAGGATAGTATTTGATTATTAGTCACCAAAGGTGCCTGTGTGCAGTATTTTAGGCCATAACTTTTGAAGTATTAGAGCCAAGAGCTTCAAAATTATCTCCCAAAGCAGTCAGCATGCATTTGTTGTGATAAGTCTCTGAGGGGACTCTTGACCTTGGACAGACGGACTTTTCTGGAACTCAAAATTTCCTCTAAAATTTCTTTTTAAAAAGTAATAGCACAACCAAAATGTGTGCTTTACCTCACATAAACTAAACATGAAGTTTTTGTGCGTGTTTTTTTTTTTTTTTTTAAACATAAGCTAAACATGAAGCCAGTGGTTTGACAGGGGAACCATTGAAGATACTTTTAAAAACAAAAGTCTGAAATGAGGGTTTTGTTTTTGTTTTTATCTATGAGAGCATCCTGGGAAGTTATAAGACAAAAATACTTGCTATATACTTTGTGTAGCAAGCACATGACTAATAATTACTTATGCAGCTGTTAAAATGCCCTGTAAACCCCCATAGCATAATCGGTAGCTTTAAAGATATTTTTAATTTTATCCTTTGACAATTTTGAGCATGTACTGGTTATATTCTCTTCCAGTGGCCTTTCCTTTACCTCCCTCTGCTCTCTCCTAGGCCCTCTTCCTCCCAGTGTCTCTTCTACTTGGATGTCTTTTCCATTAATGACCCATTCAAGTTTAATCAGGGTTACTTACAATGAGTGTGGGTGTAATCTTCTTTCCTGGAGCATGGGTGGCTTATTAGCGGCTATATTACTGAGGATAAATGACCCCCTCCCCCGCCCCCGCCACCTTTCCTCCAGTAGCTCCTCAGCTAGGGGTGGGGCCTTGTGAGCCCACTCTCCAACGATGCTGAAATTTTACTGTCTTCATCTGTGCAGGTATCAGTAATCACTGTGAGTTGCTGAGTGCAATGGCTTTCCATCGCACGCACCCCCCCCCCAGCTCTTTCGGTTTTTTTCCCCTTCTTACATGAGGGTGTTCCCCTGAGCCTTGGGGCGTGGTGTAGTTACTAGTTTTTAATCCTCAGCACTTTCTTGAGGATGAAGAGGCACAGTGAGGTGACTGTCTGGTACCAAGCAGTTCTTGCAGGTGCAGGGAAGAGATGCTCCAAGCACAGATGAGGGAACTCACCAGAAATGTGGCACATTGCCCCAAACTGACCCTCAGCTTCATTACATCTTCAACACCCAGTTCCCGGGAGAGATCATTGGATGGGATTAAGTTTACACTCGCCCCACTAAAAAGTCATTGTTTGGTGCTTATGGATTATCCTGGCACTGACAAGGCTGGTAGCATGTCCTTGTCACCCTAGCATTTAAGGAACTGAAGCAAGAGGGTCTTGAGTTTAAGGTGAGAAAATTTCAATATAGCCAAGTTCCTGTGAAGGTTTTAACATCTGATCTCTCTTTCCTTTCTTATAGCTCCCCTAGTTAGGTTTGCCTCCATCCCTCCTTGCCTTTGTCTAATCTTGATCTTATTTGAAGGTATTCTATCCAGAACACAGTGTCTTTATTCAGGACAAAATTCCGGGTACTCGCACAGCTTGGATATAGTAATATATCTTTCATCTTTCATCTGAACTTTACTAAGTCCCTGTCGGAGCCAGTAAAATCAGATTATGGCTTGGCCTCTGCAGTTGTTTTATGTACTTTAAACACCCCTGTTGGGACTATATTTGACCTTGACTATGAAGTAGAAAATGCTTGGAAAGGTTTGGCCTCCCAGCTGGGCCCCCTACATGGCTCTCGATGACAAGAAAGCTCTCTGTGCTCCTTGTTCTTGGCTGGGCTCAGGGGTGACATTAAAATGGGCGGCAAAGGAGAATTTCCCCCACCCCATGAAAACAGAAGAAAATAAAAGTAATCTTATTCCAATTCTGCTCTCTGAAGCCAACAGGTTTTTTCCCCCCTTCTGATTTTTCCTAGGCATAAACACTTTTAAGCAACATGGAGAAACTTTTTGAGTGTGTTTTTTGTTGCTTGCTTTTTCTTAAAGTATTTTCCCACTTTAGTAGACGTTTTACACATTTAAAAAACTTCATCTGTTTGTGTGTGTGTTTAGACTTTTTTATTGTTTAAAGTGTTACTTTAAAACTTCTTTGTAGATATCCTTTGTGTATGTTGAAAACTTTTAAAGAATCGTTTTGTAAAAGTATGTATTCGTAATAAGGAATGAAAACTTAGTTCTTTTGGTTTTCCTTTCTAGCAATTACAGTTTAGCACTCCTGTCAGCTAGAATCTGTTTGCCATTGTCATATTGGTCTGTTCAAATTGGTGCATTGATGCCTTATCCATCCTAACCTTATTAGGAAATTTCTCATAAGTAAATTTATCACATAACTGACCCTTAAGTGTTCTTAGTTGCAATGAACATTGGAAATTGAAATCCTTAAAATAGCTGTATTACAATACTACCATGTTCTCTTAAATATAATGACAAAAGATGTGAATCATAATTGAATCTCTCCACATAGGTCACATACGTGTGTGTGTGTACATACATACATACATACATACATACATACATAAATACATATATGTGTGTAGTTGGCTTTGCTCACATACATTCTGTGTGGCTCTAAAATCACATGTTGTGCAAACCCCATAGTATTTGTGGAGTTTGGGTATAGTGCTTAGAAAAATGTATGACTATTTGAAGCTAGTGAGTAAGAAATAAATGATACAATAAGCATGTGTGTTCAGCATGTTGTATTGCCTGCTATTTATAGTGACTTTATGCCTTGAAGTATTACAACCTCTGGACTATTATAAAATAAGGGGCAATGGGCTACCTGAAATCACATGGAGAGTTGGGACATGAGGTATGGATGGGTGTGGCCCAGCACATGTGACAAACTTAGGTGGTTGGTAGGTACGTGAGGTTTGGGCTATGCATGTTCTAGCTATCCTTAGGTAGCTGACATCAGCCTGGGTGTTAGCTGGTCTTTTTTGATGACCTAGTGTTTCCAACAAAGAAACCATGCACAAACAGGCTGTGCTCAGATAGTTCTCTTGCTGAAGCAGGAACCAGCGTGCCATGTGGTAAGACACAATGTCCTGGGGATGGCTGGCATGTGCAACCCACCTGTACCCATCTTTGTAGAATTGCTGGCATAAGAATCAACAATATGCAAATGTTGACTATAGTGGTAACAGTAACAGAAATGATGTTGATGTTGGTGTTTATGGAGTCTGCTGCTGTTTGGTTATTGTACTTACTGTAGTGGCACTTCTTGTCTCTTTCTGATCCACTAATTTCTCAGGGTCTTGTGGCTTATACATGGCTTAATTCACCTAATGCAAGGTGTGAATGGGAGTGCCTGAGAAGGGAACAGCCTTTAGTTACAGGTGGCTTCTGCTGTATCTACTCATTATATTGTGCTATTGAATTATTATCGATGCATCCCCTTGTACAGTTGCTGGGGAACTAATTTATGTACTGAGCATAAAAGTTTTCCATTTATTTAATGTGTGTATGTATATGTGTGCAGATGTGCCGAGGCATACATATAGAGGTCAGAGGGCAAGTTGTGGGGATTGTTTCTCTTCCCTATGTGCATCCTGGGGTGACCTGAGGTCAACACACATGGTGTCAAGCGTCTTTACCCACTGAGCTACCTCACTGGCTCTAAGTGAGGCTATTGATCATGCAGAATCTTTGTGTTTTCTGTTTTCATAGAAAACATTCATGACTGTCATTTTTGCACCTGTAGAAGTGAAGTGTGCTGAAATGCACACACCCAAAGAATGTTTAGATGTTCAGCCTTTTCTGTAGGTTGTTACCATTCATTGCTGTGTTCGTGAAACACTCATGTTGGCAGGGGTGTGGGGTTGGTGGCAAATGTGGTTTCAGATGGCCTTCTCTTCTATCCTAAACACAGCATGGTTAGACATGCAGATCCCAGAGAAAGACATCCGTTAACATGATCAGTTGTCAACAAGCCTCGAGAGTTCTTGCTTAAGGAATGGTAATAAGATGACAGATCAGTATGCCATCTAGACTTCAAAAGCCTTGTTAGTGAGTTGTGAACAGAATTAGCCTGCACATCTCACAGTTGAGGAATCCCAGTGAAATCATGGTTTTAATTATGCAGAGACCCTCCGAAAAGCAACGAGGCATTTTGATGTTTAATTTCTGATCTGACTTTGAATTTAAAATTTTTGTCCCTACACAATTTCTAGATATATTTGGACTGCCTGACCTTTTTGAGTGATTGCTATTAATTAACAGACTTTGTGGGAAGTCAGAGCTGGCCTTCTGAGTTGTGTACCACAGATCCAGAAAAAGCAAAGTCGTGTTCAGTGTGCATTTTCAAGTTCTATGCTACCTCTCTCAGAAAGAGTGTGGTGGGCCTGTGGCTTTTCTGTCTGAGTTCATGGTGAATACCATTGGCTTTTATGGATTTTTAGTTGGGAGGGAACTCGGGAAACAACTTTGCAGAGACTTTCTCGTGATTAGGATGTAGGCTTTCTGCATTGTTTCATTTCTTTGGGTTTTATAGACATGCATGCACACACGCACAGATGCATGAATATGTGATATGTGTGATAGCAGGCCTATGTGTGTTACTGCAGGTGCGTACAGGTCAGAGGACAATTTCTGAGCACGTTTCTCTTCATCTCTTTGACTATGTGACCCAGGGCTTGAACTCAGACTCTCAGGTTCACCCAGCAATAGCTTTTACTAGCTGAGCCATCTTGCCAGGTTACCTGTATGGATACTTTTGCTCACAACTGCCTATAATTTCAGAGGATCCAACTTTTCCTTTGATTTCTGCAGGCACTGGCACACAGACCATACACATAAAAAAAAAAAAAGTAACATCAAACTTCATGCATTTTATTATGCTTACTACAGATTTAATTATTATTAAGTTGTGTGCCATTTTAAGTTCTGATAAGGTGAGACTCTTAGTTATGAGGCTTATTTAAATATTTATATTAAAATATATCTGCATGTATATGCACCCATATGGTATATACACACTCTAATCATTTTCAAAGTTCTAAATACAAATCCACCAGGAAACAAGAATTTTAAAATTTTTCACCAAAACCAGGTTTTTTTTTTTTTGTTATAATGAATATTTGCAGTTGGTGGAAATACAAATATATAGGAATTTATTTAGTTGAATATTTTCTTACAATTACATATTAATTTTAAAGTAAACCCTTACTTAGTGTTGTATTTTTATTCTATCATGGAAGACACCAGGCCATCTGCAGAAATTGAAAAAACTAAAGGTTAATTTTTTAGGCTTTAGGATCCATGTCTTGCAGTGGTGTTTTGTCAGAAGTCAGTGTCCCCAGAAAGGGAGCTACTTATGCTGTCTCCCAAAGAACTTAGCATTTTTTAAGAAAATCTAATACAGTCTCTTGTGAAGTAATTTTCCTTCCCTTATTCCAAAATACTCCCCTTTGGGACACACTGTGTGGTATTGTGAAAATTTTATTTCCATTCTGTAGAGGCAAGGTGTCCGAGGACTGTAGTGTGCAGCGGCAAGCTAAGGACATCCCTCGTGGGACCAGAGGGAGTGTGTTGAAAGATTTCTGCTTAGTACTAAGGTTGGTGACATGATGGAACAGGAGTATGTGTGGCAGTGTGTTCACTGTTACTCTGAGATTAGAGGCAAAGTTAATAGACAACGGCAAAGGCTGCCATCTGGGAAGGCCTGGGACCGCTTACAGAGAGGATGGCATGCAGTGAGCAGGGTGGGGTGTGAGAGGGGAGCTGCTCATTCTCAAACTGATTAACATCATGAGCATCTTGATACTACTTTGAATACTACCAAAGAAAATAAAGTGTATGGCTGACTTCTGTTGTAGGAAAGTGAACAGCCCAAACAAATCTCACTTGAAAAAACAAAAAAACCAAAAATCCCTTCTACCTGAGGTGTGGGGGTGGTGTGTGTTGGTGGCACCAGGCTTCAATCCCAGCACCTGGGAGACAAAGAAAGGTTGGACCTTGGAGTTTGAGGCCAGCATGGTGTACAGAGTGAGTTCCAGGACAGCCAAGGCTATAAAGAAATCCTGTCTCAAATCAAACAACCAAACCAAAACAATAACACCAATAACCTCTTTTTTTTATATTCAGCAATTTTTAATCACACGTGTTTTATTCATGAAGGATTTTTAAAATTGTTTTCTTATTATTGGGTATGGGGTGAGGAGGGAGATGCATGTGCCTTTGAGAAGCATGTGGAGGCCAGAGGACAGCTTCTGAGAGTTGGTTTTCTTCTTCCACTGTGTGAGTCTCCAGGACTGAATGCAAGTCATTAGACTTGACCTCAGATGTCTTTACCCATGAAGCCATCTTACTGGCCCATAGATCTGTTTTCAGTGTCTTCCTTGTACAGCTGAGCATGCTGTAGTGTACAGCTGAGTGCCTATAGTCACAGCACTCCATTGGAGGCTGAGTAAGGAAGTCTGGGAGTGAGGCTAAGCCTGGACTATGTTGAACAGGCTTGAGTCGAAGAAACAAAAGGACAGCAAGCCAAAATCAGAAAAAGGGTCTTCTTGGTTTAGTATTTGATGTAATTATTTCAGAAAGTGCCTGTCTTGGTGACAAATGGAGACATGCTCAAAAAGTAGCCATAGGCTCTTTGAAAAGAAGTGAAAACAAAGTTGTTCTGTCATTCTACTTCATATATGTATTTATGTTTGTATGGTAACAATAATGGAACAACATTGTCTAGGAACTCATATTTTCCACAAAGCTACAGTGTCCATGTTGATGAAGCGACACAGTTAGATCCCAGCCTCTCTTTACTTAAAGGCTGCCCTGGCCTTCAGAAAGAAGCATACTTGTGGAAGATACTGGTTTCCTGAGAATAGATTTGTATTCTAAAGTCTCTACGGTGTTTACAATAACCAGACATTCTCACCAGGAGTCTTGTGGAAATGAGTGTGCGATCAGAATTGTGTCACTGTCTGGCACATACGTACTGCGTCTGTTTCTTTTAGCATCTTCTGTGGTCCCTTCATCATAAGAGGCTCTGTGTTATGTACTTTTGCTTTGCTACCCTAAGCACTATTTCTGAGCCTGTTAGAATTTTACCAGTGTATTTATTTTTCTCTGCAAACATGTCAGCTGTCTGAGATAAAGATGGTATTGAGGGAGCGTTTGGGGGATGTTGGGCTCTTAACTTTGGAGCAACTTGAAATCAGCACTAAATAGAGATGTAAAGGTTGTATAGACCATGTATAATTTCTCAAGTATTAATTAATTTGGAAGCAAATACTTGTTGACCCACTTTTAAATGCCAGGTGGTAAGTTCATTATTCAAAGTTGATTAAAGTGTGAGTTGCAAATTCAGATGCCAAATAACATGTGTTTATCATGTACCACTGACAAGCAGCACACAGGGAAGGGTGTTCTTCAGTGAGGCATTCAACTACAAATCAAGTGCTATTCATACCCTCTACACTAAGCCAGGAATAGAACATCTCTGTTCTTTTAAACTTGTATCTCCCTGGTGACTTCGTAAGCATTGTGTGTCTGCTGCTACTGCTTGCTAAATTAAATTAGCAATTGGGTAGGGTCTTAATTTAAATTGAATTGATGAACTTAGTGCAATAAATAAGTAAACACATCCATTTATGATTATATATAAAATGTGATCATAGTTTTTGTAGTAGGATCGCTCTTAGTTTATGTGATTTAGGCTGTAGGAATAAGTCTGTATACCTGGTTTGTTGAGATTTTAGGGGAAGATAAGCCTTATCCACATGGGAACCACACTTGCTTATATACCTTTCAACAGGCCATGGTCACTAGCTCCCAGCCTGGGCTCTAACAGTGTACTATGCTGTGCCGACCCTTTTGCTGTTTCTATGCCTAAATTTGCACTGTCTTAAAGCTGCTGTGTCTCCCCCAACGCAGCACACCACAAAGCCATGTTTAAGACTCTGCTTCATGCTCTGAATCCCCTAAGAGCAGGAAGTGATGGCTTTTAAGAGAACGGAAAATGCATGATGCTCAGTGTTGTCTCTAGGCTTTGGAAAGCTAGGGTTTCCTTTATCTACCAAGGGAGTGGAGCTGAGACAGCAAAGTAGCCTCTGGGGAGAGCTCTAGCTTGTCTGTACTGCTGTCCTGGGAAGGGACTTTATCTAGCCCTCAGAGCTTAGCTGTTCTGAAAATAGAAGGCAAGGAGCTTTTGATTCCCATGGGTTCTGAGGGCCCGAAGGAGAGATACAGTGGCCGAGTGGGGCTCAGAGAACATGGTTGTTCCTCCATCACAGAACCAACCAAACAGTGGCCTGTGTCCAGTTTCATGTTCTTCCATTAATTTCAATTTGCACAGACACCATGATAATTCTCCATTTTGAGAATTTTCTATGATAGGTTGTTGGACAAACCAGCACCATTGGATGGACTCATAGTGGAAACCAGACCTCACGCTTACAGTCTGCAGCAGTTAATTTTGTCCTTCTAAGGCAAAAAAGAACCTTGTCCAGTGTATCACTGACTGCGAAAAAAGTAAGTTCAGACCCTCAGCACCCATGTAAAGCTGGTGTGGTGGTGAAGGTCTCCTGAACACTGGGAGAATGGTGACAGGAGGAGCCCTGACATCACTGGCCAGTCTAGCCAATCAGTAAGCTCCAGATGCAGTTGGGACCCTGTCTCAAAAAATAGGTGGGGAGCGGTAGAGGGGGACCCTCAAAGTTGTCTTTTATGATGCACAATACATGCAAGCATGCGTGCGTGCACGCACACACACACACACACACACACACACACACACACACACACACACACACACTTACACAGAGAGAAACAAAGAAAGAACTTCCAACACTTGAGGACTATAAAAACTGATTTTAGGTTGCTTCCTTCCATTGTGTGATTCCTGGGTAACGCTTAAATGCTTCAACAAAGAAAATACGATTGGGTTGTGCACTTGTCTCCCACCCTGTGGACTAATTGTTTTTTTCTTGCATGTAAAGGCAGATGTTAGGGTATTCCTTTGATATTGAACAACAGTCTGACTCCTGTTGTTAGCCCTTGATGCATATCTGTTGCTTGAATGAACTTTGGCTTTGGCAAATTAGATTTTGGTAGTTATGTTTTTATCTGGAGCTGCAAAGTAGAATGGCAGATGATTTCATTCAACAAGGTTTCCTGTGTGGCTCTTTGTATAAGCTGCTTTCAAATTTCAATACCCAGGGCCTTGCAAACTGTATCTTGTTTATTGATATGAAAAGCAATGTATAGAATGTGATTAGGAAACATACTCAACGTATCCTTGCTAGGGGATTTGATTTGGGATGCTGACTGACCTCCAGTAGTTATTATAATGGAGCTGCCTTTGTGTGTGCATTGGTGTGTGTGTGGGGTGTGTGAGTGTGTGTGCAGGGATTCCAAACGTTGGTCCTAATACTTGCATTTAAACGTTTTACCCTCTAAACCCCCTCCACAGCTTATAGAGATCCAGTATTAAGTGGGGTAAAGATCTTGAGGAATTGGGGGTAAGAAATAAAACTCTCCTTTGCCGTAAGCCCCTCATTTATCATTTACTCCACAGATATATATTAAGTGTTTGCTTCTAGATGCTCGGTAGCATGTTGACAATTCACTGCTCAGTAAGACTTACAGTCAGATCTATGGAGAAAGACGTCTCAGGAGAGGGGCTGTGACATACTGCTCCCCTAAAGGCCACAGTGTCTTGCTTCAGAGAATTTAGAGTGTTTGTTACTGTGTGGAAACACTGACACCTTAGTAACAGTTTTCATTTTTTATCCTTTTGAATCAGGTCATAAAGTAAAGGGGGAAACCCTGGACTTGGTGTGGCCTCAGCTCCTCAGTGGAGACTGTAGGAAGCTTGTCTTTTGAGATATAAAATGTCCAGCAGACAAATAACTTTTGCACAGTTGTTTGGCAAGAACTGCATCTCATCCAACTCTGAGCTCCCTGTTTTATTTTGGGTAGCCGAGCCTACTGCCTGGTATATAGCTGGTACCTGACAACTGGTTTCGTTGACTCATTGATGGACAGTAAAGGATGAAAGTAAGAGGCAAGAAAGAAAACTCACAGGCTGGGGGAAATGTTCAGGGTGGTACAAAGCATGTGATGAATTTTATACCTATGTACCATGCACAGGGCGGGCAGAGCAGTGGTCTGCGGGGTCATCTTTGGAAATGCCATTTGGCTTTCAATACTACAAAGAGACTGTAGCTTGCTTTTACCTTCTAGAGTGTCTCTTTTGATTTTCAGCCTGTGCAGGAGCCTCTCAGCTCCCACAGATAGATGCTCTTTATTCTAGTCTCCTTGGTTTCTGCTTTGAAGTGTGTGGCCCTTTTCTGGTGTGGTCCTAGCTATACTTGCTCTCCCGATAAAATTTTTGAACCTGACTTAGATAAGTTAAATGGCTCCTTCCTAATAAGGCTTGTGTAGTATCCTGTATCTTAAAATCTTTATGGCATTCTGACAATTAACAGAATGTGAATGCATTGTCAGCACAATGGAATCAGACTAGTGTCTGATATTGTATAACAAGTAGGGGAAAAAAGTACACAGAGCTGAAAGAGTCAGATGTGGGAGAACCAGTTGTTTGAAAGAGCACTGTAATTGCAGCCGGTTTCTGGCAGAACCATCAAGAAAGGGCATCTAAAGTTTACCGGGATTGAGGGGGGTCATGTGTGGGGGCTCAGAACCCTCCTAGAGACCCCGATTGCCAGCTTTGATTTCGTTTCTGTTTCCACACCAGTGATGACTTTATGAAATGTGTTTCAAAGTAGAACATTTGAAAAATAATTTTTTTTTTTTTTAGAACAAAGGTTTTGTCAGGTTCAAAGAAGTGACTGGAGGGAAAGTAGTTAAATTTAAAAACTCCTCCTAACTATTATGTTAAATTGTATCTTTTGTTGGGATTTGTGTCAATGTTTGAATCCCATCAAGTATGTAGTGATTCATGTGCTTTAAGAGGATGTATGGCTCCCAGCACCCACGCAGCAGAGCACAACCTTCTGTGATTCTAGCTCCAGCGCTCTGATTACTTCTGGCCTCTGTGGACACTGCCTGAATGTGACACACAGACAGACATACAGGTCAACGCTCATGCACATAACATTAAAATAAACCACCCCCCTTTTTTAAACATCACAGCAGGAGATTGTTATATCGGATTAAACATGAGCTCTCAGCCAGTGTTCTTTCCATCTGAATATTTTACAAGACAGCGATGTACTTACCTGTAGGTCCTATACTTGTCCCCTGAGGTGTTGTCTTTTAAAGATTAGACTTCTAGAGTAAGGGTGTGGTGCTTTGAAAGACAATGTCCTCCAAAGGGAGTGGCGCTATCAGGAGGTATGGCTTTGCTGGAGTAGAGGTGGCCTTGTTGGAAGGAGCCATCACTGCAGGGGCAGGTGTTGAGGTCCCCTTTTCTCAGACTTCACTAAGCTTGGCTGTCACTTGACTTCCTGCTGCCTGTGAGATGTGGCACTCTCAGCTCTAGCACTACGTCTGTCTGCACATGCTCCCCGTCATGATAATGGACCGAACCCCTAAAAGTGTAAGTGAGCCATCCCAACTGAACGTTTTCTTTAGGGCGTCACTGTGGTCATGGTGTCTCTTGCCTGCAATAGAAACTCTAAGACAAGGGGACAGTTTTTAGGTAATCCTCAAAGGCTGATTATCTTGAACTAAGCTTCCACTTAGCCCCGGCTCCTTGGGAAAAGGGTCTTTCCATTTCTAGCCTGTACAATAGAACCACCAAGTATCTGCTGTTCGGCTTCTTCATTCTCGAATCTGGGATTAGTATCGCACTCAGTATTCTACCAGGCCCAGGGTGGAGAGATTAAGTGATTGTTGGAAAAGCAGGCAGTTGTCTAGCAATCTGAAAGGAGGCTGGCTGTCAACAATAAAAATGGTCAGAATGCCTCCCTCCCTTGAATGTCAGCCTGAGTTGTCAGTGTCTAGCATTCTGTTTAGCCCATAATTGTTTGCAGGAAACCCATGGCATCTCTTGGTTAAGTGAATACCTGTTCTCTACAGTGATTGGGGAATGAAAACACCTTCGAATGCTGATGTTGGCCTTGCCTCTGTGCTTGACTTCTTGTGGTGATATGTTGTTTATGATTTAATAAAGCTTGCCTGGGGATCAGAATGCAAAGCCAGCCACACTAGATAGCCATAGAAGCTGGGCAGTGGTGGCACACACCTTTACTCCCAGGACTCGGGAGACAGAGGCTGGTGGATCTCTATGAGTTCAAGACCATCCAGGGCTACATGAGAATGAATTAGTCAAAAAGAGTTACAGAGTTTACACCTTTAATCCCAGCACTAGAGAGGTATATAAGGAAGAAACAAACAGTCTCATGCGGAATTCAGTTTCCAGTCACAGGGAAGACAGGATTTCCACTTTAGACTTGGTAGAGATAAGAGCTACTGGGTGGCTGCTTTGTTTTTCTGATCTTCAGTTTGAACCCCAATATCTGTCTGTGGGTTTTTATTATCCATGTTATAACGAGTTCCAAAGGGTGTCCTTTCCTTGGGGACCACGCTAATTAATCATCTTGCCATCCATTTCCATTTTCCATTCCAATCCTCATTTGGAAACAAGTGTTTAATTCCCCTCAGAAGATAGAAGTTACATTTTATGCCTATGAGAATCTAAAATTGCAGCCCTAGATGCATCCTTAGGTGGCCTTACAAGATCCTATACTTACAGAACTCTGGGGTAGGCCACCAGGCCTTCCCTACAGAGGTGACTGTAGCCAGATGTAGAATCTAGACATAAAAAGACACTAAGATCCTGAAGAGCAGGGAGAGGTCTTCCATCTTCCTTTTTTGAAGTCTTTCCTCTTGGGCTCCCATTTCTTATCTGCCTCTTCTTTGGATAGTTGACAGTAGCAACTCCATCTCTCACATGGGACATCTCAGTGCCTTCTGTGTGGAAGGTATAGCAACAGCCAGAGCTGTCAACAATCTAGTGCAAATGTAGAAGCTTCCCACATGTGATCACTTCCTAGGGTGGTGCTGAGTTGATTTAGTCATCTTGGACAGACATAGCATTTTACAAGTCTTCAAAGAGCTGTTTTGCTGATTTTTCTACCAGGAGGCGAAGGTGGTGCCCCCAAGCTGGTTTTGAGGAAGGTGGGAAGCATAGGAAATTGGCTATCTTGTCCTGGTTTTGCCATCTGCTTACATGGCTGGTAACCATACAATTTATAAAAAGTATATATAAACTGATATATAAATATCTCAGTTTCTATAAGAAAAAATGGATTTTAAATAGGAATTCACTTATCTTTTGGGTAGTTCTGACATGTAATAAATATTAAGTATTCTAATCTATGAACAGAATGGCTTTCCATTTATTTGGCTCTTCCTTAATTCCCCTTGACCATGTAGTGATGGTTTTTAGAGTTCATGATTTCCCCGCTTATGTTGTTGTTATTATTACTGTTATTGTTGTTTGTTCTGATTATATAGAAATATAACTGATTTTTATGTGATTATTTTATATCCTGCAATTTTGCTAAATTCATTCATTCTAACTTTGTGTGTGTGTGTGTGTGTGTATGTGCGTGCACGCATGTGTATGTGAGTGTATACACATGTGACTGTAAATCTTTAGTATTTTTTACATGTAAGACAGTGTCATTTGTAAGAATACTATTCCAGTTGTATTGATTTAATTTGTTTTTCTTGCATGGTGACTTTGTATGAGCCAGACAGTAATGTGTTGAAAGACATGATTAGAATAATGTTCTAATTATTTATCTTTCTGAGTGTGGAAGAAGGCTTTCCAGTCATGTATCATCAAATTTAATATGAACTGTGAGTTTTTCGTACATGTTTCTATTATGCTGAAATAGTTTTCCTTCTATGCCACATTCATTGAATATTTCTGTCATAAAAATTATGAATTTGTCAAATGCTTTTTTTGCATCAATCAAGATGATTGATGTTTTTCTTTTTCTTATTAATCTATAGCATTAATGTATTACATTAATTGATATATATTAATTGATAATTCATTTATTGAGCTATCCTTGCATACAGAAATTAATCTGTCATAGTCATGGTTTACTATCTTTTAAAAATACTATTGAACTATTTTGTTGAGGCTGTGCTGCATTGATATTTATAGAGGGACTGAAGGGTATGATTTAGTGATATTTTGTCTACATGCACAAGGTCCTGTATTTAAGCCTCATGCATTCATACATGCTTAGATATCCAGACAATATTCTTCCTATAGAATAAATTTGGAAGTAGAAGTGCTAATTCAAAGTGACTTTGGTATTCTTTCTCACACATACATGCATACACACACAGTACACACTAGCACCACAGGAGTACAGCACTGACTAATTTGGACAACTGCTGTGTGGAGCCTGTCTAGTAACCATTAGATATTTCAAGGGCACTCATAGCACAGGGAATATATATAGTAAAGATGGCCTCACAATTGATGGCATTTGAAGTAGGATTTGCATCACTATCCAAAATGAAATTGTCCTCCCTCTCCAGATGAGACTGGGAGACTGATTTCTTGGCAAGTCTTTCTAGAAAATACTGAATAAAGTAACTTGGGTGTGTTCACCAGATTTCTCATTTATTCTGTAAATTGTTGTGCAGTACAACCAACCAAAATGAGCTGTTCTTTGTCATCCAGAGCTTTCTTAGATTGCAAAGACAAATGGTTACCACAGTGGGACATTTTCTCTCTCTGTGTCCTCAATTCTATTAATGTTACTATGGCATTTGACTCTTTTATGAAGCCCTTTTGGTCACATCAACAGTTTATTCTGAGATATCTATCCTCACTTCCAGCTTGGTCTGCAAACTGTGGGTGGTTAGCTTAGGACACATGCAGATAAATTGCCTGGGTTCAGCATCCTCGGACTTGGGACTGAAGATGCTGCTGTGCCCTGTGCTGATGGATGCTGCAGCTTTTCAGCAAAGTTGATGGTTCACAGCTGAGTATAAATCTCAGGATGCCGTGGTTTGCATTTTCATTGTCATGGGTAGCTCTTGACCACTTGTTCCAGACTACCTCATTTCAGAGTCTATGCAGAAAAGCCTTGAAAACTGCACCTCCTCACCCACTGCTCCTCTGCCCCTCCCACACTGGGCTCCTGAGCATGAGTCCCTGGCTAGCAGGGAACAGTGACTACTCCCATTGGATGCCATTCACAGTGCCTCTTGTACAGTAAATTAGAGAGTAGGACCTTGGAATGTGGTGATTAATGGAGAAAAAAAAAAAAAAGGCGAGGAATAGATGAGCCAATGAAAAGTACCCCTAACTGACAGCATACAAGAAAGAAGTTTCATTTGTGTTTTAAAGATGACTTTCCCCTTGGTCATTTGTTTTGCTTAGAACCACAAAAATGTCATCCTTTCCTTCAGAAGACCATTACCACTGTTTTCTAGGCAGTACACCAGTCAGGCTTTCCACATAGAAGGGATGGAGCCTGGCTGAGTAATTGAAGAGAGGAAATTTACTGACACACCTGCTAGGCCCTGGATTAGATGACTGTATGACCAGCTTCTAGCCAAATTCATACATTAGGCTTAGTTCTCTGCAGGGTTGACACTACCTAACAGCAGATGATGGTGTTGGTAGTGACAGCAGTACATGGACCAGACTCTCAAGGCCAGCCCAGTGCCTTCAGCCCTTGCTGCCCCTGGGCTGGGTCTTGCTGTTGCTCATGTCATGATGGGTCCCTGCACCTTCAAATGTTCTCTACACATCTGTGGCTCAGAATTCCTGGTTGGTGTAAGGCTAAGTCAGGTGCTCATGCCTTAGTTGCACAGGACTCAGGGAAGATGAGGATCTGGCCAGTTTTATGTTGAGAAAGATGTCTCTTAGCAACATTCACATAGTAAGAAATTCCCTAACTGTGGGAATGGGGTTTAAATGCTGCACTTTCTCTCTCCTTTGCCCATCAGATAGACCCTCTGTAAGAAGCTACAGTAGGGCTTGGTAGAAGCAGAGATAGGTAGCTGTTCAGATGTTCATCCATCTGAAACGATAGTGGGTGAACTTGTGACAGCTAAGATGGTTGACCTTTTTTTTTTTTTTTAAATTACATTGATATTTGTCGATGTGTGTATGTGGTTGCACACAGGCTATGGTGCATGTGTGGAGGTCAGAGGACAATTTGTAGCAATCAATTCTCTATTAAGTGGGTTTTGGAGATTGAACTGAGGTTATCAGACTTGGAGGCAAGTGTCTTTACCCATTGTGAACTGTCTTGCTAGGCCGCCCAATTCTTCCTGGTGCTTTGGTGTTCAAGGTCCCCTTTGCTTTTGTTCTGTCCTAACAGACAAAAACTACAACCGTGAAGACTAGTTATATTTGACTTCTCACTGTGTTCCCCAAAGTAATAAAGTGAAATAAATTAAATTGACTTAGCAGCTTGATTACCCAGAAGGAGCTAATTAAGATTTATCTGTTTCCTTGTTTATAAACCAGACATTGGACTTTCCCATTAGTTTGTCTTTTATACTTGGGCAGTTTTATGCATTTTATGGATTGATTTCCACTCTTTTAAATTGTGTGTGTGTGTGTGTGTGTGAGAGAGAGAGAGAGAGAGAGAGAGAGAGAGAGAGAGAGAGAGAGAGAGAGAGAGACAGACAGACAGACAGAGAGACAGAGAGACAGAGAGACAGAGAGAAAGATAGACAGACAGAGACATACATTTGTGGGTGCATATGTGTCACTGAATGCACAGAAACCAGCAGAGGACATCCAGTGTCCTTTTTCTCTCTTCTTGATTTCCCTTGAGACTGGGTCTCTCATTAAACCTAGAGCTTGCAGTTTATCAGCTATACTGGGGGTTCCTGAGCCACAGCTGTCTTCCTATCCTACCTCGATCCCTCAACTCCCCAGCACCGGGGTTACAGACACTGCTATGCTGGCCAGAGATTTGAACTCAGGTCCTCATTGCTTGCAATGCAAATCCTTCTACCCCACTGACTCATCTCCCAGCCCTAAAATTTCATTTCTAAGTTTCAGTAATACAGATATATGGCTTTCTGGTTCCTGCCCCATTCATTTGCACTGTCATTTCTGTAGTACAGTTACCTTAAACTCATTCAGTTCTTTGGTTATCAGCTGCCATGTAACGGATTAGTAGCTTTATATGGATGTTTCTTCCTTGTCTGTTTGCAATTTGTGGTGGCCAGTGTTAACTGGCATCTTCACAGGATGTGAGGTGGTCCTCTGGCATACTGTGGAGGGTTATCGTGATGATGTAATTGGTAGAACTCAGCAGCAGTATGCATTCATCACGTTCTGTTTTCTGATTACGGTCGAGATGTGATCAGCTTCTCCAAGCCCTTGTCACCTTGATCTCCCTGCCGCCTGCTCTTGAACTGTGAGCTGAAGTAAAACCTCGTGTCAGGTATTTATCCCAGCATCAGGAAGAGGAGCTAAGATACGGTTTCACACACTAAACATTGATCTTTTATTCTTCCTCTAACACCTGCCCTTCATTCTTCAAGGTAGTTAGGTATTTTCACAGGCTGGCTCTGCACTGTGTTACGGCTTTATTTGTTTATTTTTCCTGTGTGTCATACTAATTTCTGGTTGTGCTCTATATTTTTTTCTACCCTGTATGTTCATCCTCAGATTCTCAAACAAGGTCAAACAGTGGCCCATCTTAAAGGTTTTCTGTTTCACGTTATGTGAGGTTTTTCCTGGTGTCCTCTGCTCTCTTGTTCCTTCTAGGTTAGACCCTTTGCTGTGGTTCACCTGCAGTTTTCCTTGATCCCATGTGGGAATTGATTGACTTGCTTACTATTGGATACCATCTCTTGGCTTTGATCCTTTTGAGAGGCACATTACCCAGTGGCTTCTTCAAAAAGTGTGGGGGATGTAATTTTCTGTGATCTGGCCTGTGTAAAAGTATCACTTGGTCCTACCTTTCAGGTGATGCTGAATTTAAAGTAGGATTTATTTATTTTCTCTGAAAAATTTGGAGGGCTTCTGCCATTTTCTTCTGTTCCCAGTTTTTGTTTGTTTGCTTGCCTTTGTTGTTTTGGGTCTCCCCCCCCATCATATTGTGAGGTGCTACTCCTCACATTTTCTCTGTATGTGACTTAAAAAGATCTTTTAGTTTTGTTTTCATTTTTATTTAGATGTACACTTCTGTGTGTATGTGCTGGGTGCCCATGAAGGCCCCCAGACGGCATGGGTGGCTGAAACATCTCTTTGGCTGCTATGGTTATTGTTTTTGTTTATGGATTGTTATTGATCGTGTATGTTTGAACTTTGCCTCCAGGTTTCACTCTGTTTCCTGCATACATTCTTGACTGTCACTGCAGCTCCTCTTTGGTATGTCAGCTGGTCCTAGCCTTCATTTTTCTGTATTTTTCTGAAGGTCCTGGGCAAGGCTTGGAAACTGGTGTCATTGACATAGAATGGCTTCCAGAAGCCCCTTTGCCCCTAGTTGTACTAACTGTAATTTTTTGTCTTGCCCGTGAGTAGTTTCTCCAGAAAAGTCTTCACATCTCCTACCCTGCCTGCGCTCTGGGAACCAAACAGAGGAAGGGCTGCAGGGCTGTTCAGGCTGAGTGCAAATTTCGAGTCTGCCCCCTGTGTCGTGCCCCCCCACCCACCCAGCACCATGACCCACCACTGTTCCTGCTCCTCTAGTCCGGATCCTCCCAGGATCCTTTGCCAAGAGCAAACCTGATTTTTTTTTTTTTCTTGGGAGGGTAGAGAAGGGAAGTGGTGCCCTCATGGTTAGGGAAAGATGTTGAAACTCTGTCCTTAAGAGGGTTTGCAGGCGACCCTCCAGTTTTCACAGCCACCCCTCCTGCCCTCTTCTTACAGCCCCTTTTCTAGTTAACTGCACCTTGACCTTTGTAAGGCTCTGTGCCCCAACTTCTTGACGGCTCTGATTGTAGACATTTAAGTTTTCTCTGGCCAGGCCTTGAAAGGTCACTCATCAGAGGCCTATTTGTTTGCCGTGTCTTCAAATTTTCTGTGTCTTCCACTCCTTTTGTCTTCTTCCGTTCTTTGGCATCTTTTGAGTCTGTTTCTGGCTCTGACTTCATGGCGTTTATGAGGGGATGGAGATGTACACATGATTATAATCTGCCACATGCGGAGAAGCCACCAGTTAATCAGCCTTTGAGGCTTGCCACTACGGGTCACGTGGCTGTCTGGCCCATTGAGGAAGGGTTCTTGTGGTTAGTCTCTGCCTTCGGGTTTATTCGGAGGTTGTTATTCTCACTTTCAAAATGAACCGAGTGGTGGTATACTGACTAGGGTGGTACGTATGTAATGAGGGGGGAAGTCAGTCAACCCTACAAATTCAAGTCCGGCCTGAAACTCAGCCACAAGAATTAATATCACAAGCATCATTTTCCCAAACATTTTACACTATAGCTTCTCTTACAGAAGCACCATCCCAGGTGGGTTAGTCTTTCTTAGTTCTATTTATATGATGACTTGAGTTGTATCTAAGTTGAAAGAAATACTGTTTTCCGAGGACTGCTGTCCCCAGTGTCTGTTACTACACCAAAATTGATTCAGAAGACCATAGTGCCAAAGGCTTGTATCACTGGATATATAGACACAACTCCAGAATCAGGACCAAGTATCATCTCTCACCCACCTTTCCTCATCACCCTTAAACATGCACATATGAGCAACAGAAGTCAGCAGGTGCTCTCTCTCTCTCTCTCTCTCTCTCTCTCTCTCTCTCTCTCTCTCTCTCTCTCTCTCTCTCTCTCTCTTCTTGGTGTGTGTGGAAAGAGTTGGAGTGGAGGCAGGAAAAGGCAGAAATGATGTAAATTCAGTTACACAAAATTATAAAAAAACAAAATTTGAGTGAAAAAGAGACCCTAGTAAATTCTAGGGTAGTAGTTGCTAATACACTGTTCTAAAATACAAGAAGGAGAATTTCTTGCAGTCTAATTAAGGTGCATCAAGAATTATTTGTCTTTATTCATGTGCTGTCAAACAAAAAGGTAGCCAGTTCCAATTTTAAAGGTTTTTGAATCCTGCAGGGTTTGAGTGAATATAAAGCAACAGGTTCTGGCTTCAGATACAGTTGGTAGAGTTGAGAATGTAGAACAATATGCTCTGTCCTCAGATAGAGTTGATAGCACCTTCAAGAAGTACTCTCAGTATGGTGGAGTTGGTGGTTTCTGCTGTGACTGCCCTGTGATCCCTGTCGGTAAATCAAGGCTGAGAGCTTGTGGAGGTTCTGGGAGGAAGCATCCCTGTGTGAAGACTCCTGTTGCCATCGTGACAGACTCGCTCCCAGGGCATCTGCTTTGTCATGAAGCTTCCTAGAAGTGTCTCTGCACTAAGCAACGGGCAGGAAGTACCTCTGTCCTTAAAACCAAAATAGATGCTCTCCCTCATTATCGTAGCTCACATGAATGCAGTTTTTAATGAGATGGGCACATCCCTTGTGTTTTCACAGATTTAATGATGAGAGGGAAGTGGCCTTGGTAAAACAGTTGATGGAGATGTTGCTGGAAGATAAAATAACAACTTTCTTCTCTTACCGTGTGGTTTTTTTTTTGTTTGTTTGTTTATTATTTTTGACAATTCTTAAAGAGATTGGCTTGTCTTACTTTAGTACATTTTGGTAGATGTATTCTTTTCTCACTGTTTTAAAATAAAACAATAATAATAAACTATTACCTGGGAACAAAGTAATTCTTTTCAAGAAAAATTGGATGTGGTAGGATTCTGTGTATCCCTGACTGTCCTGGAACTCACTCTGTAGGTCAGGCTGACCTTGAACTCATATAAATCTGCCTGCCTCTGGCTCCCAAGTGCTGACTGCTTTGCTGATTCTAGAATGTTCTGCCTCCATTTCTGAAAGAAAACAAGGAGAAAAAAAAATTTATTTGTGGGAAGTAAGGGGTGGGGTTCCCACAAATGCTGGCTGGCTAAGGAATGATCCATGAAAGCCAAGAATGAAATGTAGTTCAACACGCCTTAGCAAGTTGTACAGTCTGACCCCAAGTAATTTATTTTTGACATATTTAAGCACAGTACACTTTGGAGAAACGTGTCCTGGTGACAGTTATGCTTAAAGCATGATTACACGGAAGCTCCTTTGCAAAGCACATATCTTTTTGCAAATACCTCTTCCATAAGAATGGGTTCTCTTGACTGGGAAACTATGCTCAGGATAAGGGTCTAGGGAGGGAGGGTCTAGGATAAGTATAATAGTGGAATCTTTTGCAAAGTACATGAGGCCTCTTTGATAAGAATGGGTACTGTTGACTGAGAAACAATGCTCAGGAGTCTGGAGGGATTCAAGTGAAGTCTGGCTTTCCAGATAGCAAAAGATCACCAGATTATTAACTACAGCCACTTCCAGCCTTCTGGGCAGAAACAGATGCAAACCCCTTCCGTTGAAGAGAAAAGCCTGCACGTTTAATGTTCCTGGTTTCTCTAGTGCCATCTGTGAGCACAAGGACCTCTGACCCTCTATAATAAGGAATGTATATGAAGATATTTCCCACAGTGCCTGGTAGCAGATATGTTCTATAGTAGTTACTGCAAGGATTAATTTTGACAAGAGCTAAAGCCCATGAAGATTCTCTAGAGAAAGAAAGAACTTCAGCTAGATGCTAAAGATGAAACACAAGCAGGAAAACATAATAGAAAATAAAAATTCAAATCTGGAAGTAATATATTTATACTTGTTTTTGAGTAGTTAGGGTCATTTTTGTTATTAGCCAAAAAGCACTGCTTGTTAAAAATATTTGGCTCAGGGTATGTGAGACCCTGTCTAAATACTAAGAATTATAATTATGGTTGTTATTGTTTGGAGAAGAGCCTTGGGAGGGTAGAGGAAATCACATAGAGCTGTGGCTTTGTGTTCTGTTTCTACTTAAGATTTGTTTATGTTTTTCTCTTGCTGGAACCTTCTGTTCTCACCGAGAGCTGTGTAGAAGAGGCACCGTGAGCCCATTTTACAGATGTAACTTTGAAGGCTCACTGCCTCTGCAATCTTTTATGAGTGCAGTGACAAAGCTTTCAGTTTTCCATGTTTCAAGTTCAAGTATGTCATCACATTTCCAGAGATAGCTTGTGGGAGAACCAGTTTCTATAGATTTTTATTTCTGGTTTAATGCTTTTATTTTTTAACTCCGCTTTGGTACTACAGAATTCATAAAAAGTACAAGTCAGACAGTTAAAAATATAATTGACACTGGAAACTTAGCTTGCTAAATTTCTCTAAAAGTAGTCCCGTGGAAGAACAGGGGATCAGTCACTCAACAAGTAACATCAAAGGACCCATATTTGGCTTGGCTGTGTTTGTACTTTGCGATTTCAAACACTTAAGGACTAATACTGGAATTTTCTGAGAAGTAAGAAATAAACAAAGAAGGCATTTCAGCAGTCTTGTGTATTCAGTCACCTCGCAACCTTCAGACCATGTTACTAGCTTGGTATGTTGAGCTTCATTCTCTTATATGTCAGCACTTTGGTTTTAAAAGCCATTGCTGGGTTGAAGAAAATGGAGAGTTAGTACTTCAGGGAGCTCCTCAGGATGAGAGGGGAAGTGGCCTGAGGAGAAAAGGAGACAGAAGACAGACGGGCCTGGGGCCAGAGGACAAAAGCCCTGTGCACCCTGAAGTTCTGAGAACATTGCCACTGGCCTTTACCAGGTCGCCTGTGTCCAGGTCCTAGCACCACACACATGAAGTCAGTCTGATGCTCCCTCTCTGTGTGATCCTGGCTCCAAGCCTTGGTCAATACCTTGCACTTAACTCCAGTTCTTTGTAGTATGGTTTGTAGCCAGTAACTGAGCTTCAGGGATCTTTCTGATTGTCAGTTTGTCCATTGTACCTCATGGTGGAAGAAAGCCAGCTCCTGTGGATCATGGCAGACATATCCCTTTCCCTTGGAGCACCTGTGCTCATGTTCCAATACAGCAAAATCATTAGTGGTGTCATTAATGACCGTGGGCGCCCAAACAATGAGTAATCATGCTTCAAATTCTCTGAGGAAAACATTAATCCTCTGTGGTTGAAATTAAACCCATTTAGCGATGAGACTGGTAGTCCCTTCAGTTATATTGAAAATCTTCAGCGTTCTCAATGACTGACTCCTTGAGATTTTTCTTTTAAAAAGCAGAAATCTTACCATGTTGTAACAGCAGGATGATGGGGGATTGTGCTTTAATGAGTCACAGGATATGTGATTTTTGAAGAACACAAGCTACCTTCTTGGTAGTTCATGCCACTGTTCCTCGGACCAAAAAAAATGTTCATGGGCAAAACCAGTATTCAAATTTTGTATGCAAATTCATCTTTAAGGCCAGTATCACCAACTACGTGCACAGGAACACTCTCCTGAAATAGTTAAGCAGGGACCAGTGGTAGCTAGGGCTGTTGACATAAAGTATTTACTTTGAAGAGAATTCTTAGCATTTTTGCCCCACGTCAGCACAATGAGAATTTGCAGGAGAGGGGGGCACATTAATGTACTTGTCAAGGATTAATGACCTGCTGAAACATTTGTGGTGGGGAATATGTTATGGATAGTATCATAAATACAGTAATTAAAAAGCTGCACACTGAACACATTGGACTGGCAGATAGATTCTTTCCCCCTCCTGGCTTACAGTCAAGTGAGTGGTGTGTTGTTTATCTTGCTCCCTTGCCTTCTTGAGAGTGGAAAGAGGAATGACTATCACAAAAGGTTGTTTCTGTGCTGCCAGTGCGCTCCGTGGTCAAGGGCAAGCCCAGCGTGTGCAAGCTGCTTACCACTTGAGCCCTGGAAAAACGTGTGTCAGTGATGTCTTGTTCTCAGTATATTACTTACTGGTCGTGGGCAGAATCAGACCGGAAGGATCAAGTTACTTTCTCATAGGGAAAAATCAAACAAACCTGTCACCTACCCCTCAGATTTGGAAGCTCTGTTATTGTGATAATATCCAGACAGATATGAGATGTGTTCAGTAGGATGTTATGTCTCAGAGCTTATGTGTTAAAGGGAAACTGTAGTAGAATTGCACACATATTAGGACAGAAACACAGAGTGCTTCTGGGATGAATTTTCGAGGTAGTAAGGCTTGATGCTCTCCTCACTGTTTATCTTGTGGTCCCCATGGGTAAAGCCAGGCAGGTTGCTGCAAGGTTGAGCATCTGGGAGGAGAGGCACCATACTGCTAGAATGATGAGCCTGTCCTTCAGAAGGACAACAAAGCAGGTAAACAGATGTAGTCTTAAACTCCTATTCCTTTGTTTGCTCAGAATCTTTGCACCTACTTGTTTCTCATTTAAAGAGCATCTTCCCATAATTTTAGAGACCAATCTTGTGCTATTTATTTATGAATTCATAAAGACTGTTGTGTAAAAAATGAGTGCAGTTGAATGCAATTTACAGTTTTCCTTTGAGTCTGTCAGGGTAGGACAGCCAGGCTGTTTCTGTTCTCACCATTTAATTGGCCTCCTTACCCCTTAGTTGGGAAAAATTATTCAGTCATATACTGGTTTATTGAATCATTCCACATTTATTGCATGCTGACTGTCTTCCGTGCTCCAGGGCTACAAAAATGAATGACCCAGTTAGTGGCTTCTGCTGGCTTTGGTGCCAGATCTATGGTGGCTAACCAGTGAAGAGCACATGGTTCTACGAGACTGTCACTCCAGTGACGGCCTGGATGTCATTTCCACACACAATAGGCAAACTGTTAGAACAGCCAGAGACTGCCGAGGAGAGTGCACATCTGCTCTTCATGGTGTTTTCCATTGTGTTCAGTTTCTAATGAACAGTCCTGCTTTTGCCTTTACTGGGGTTTATTGCAGTAACTGAGTCACTCCATGCATTCCTAACCCTGTGTGTGTGTGTGTGTGTGTGTGTGTGTGTGTGTGTGTGTGTGTGTGTGTGTGTGTGTGTGTGTGTGGTGGTGGTGGTGGTAGCAGGTGAAGTGGGATGTGTATGGGCAGTTTTAGAGGCATTGGGCTAGGATGTCTCCGGCAGGTGCCAAGTCAACTCCATGACCCCATGACTTTAGTTAGTGAAACTATAAGCAAACCTTGGGAGCACGGTATCATTGGCCCCCAAAACCTAAGGTTGTTTTAGGAAGGGCTTTCGTCCACATCCTTTGCCTATGCACTGCCTTAACTCCAACAGTAAATGTGCTTCCCTGCTTGGATAGCTACCAGCAAGTGTGTTTGTTTACCTTTAAACAGAGTCCAATGGTTTTCATTGGGGGTGGGAGCAGGGGCCGCATACCAGAGACCAGTAATTACAAGATCTGTTATTTCAACTATTTACTTGTCACCTCATTCTTGACAAAGCTGTGCCAAGCTCTTGTTCTCTCTCTGTTCCCCCTTTTCCTTTCTTTCTGTGTATGGTGTGTGTGTGTGTGTGTGTGTGTGTGTGTGCGCGCGCGCATGCGTGCATGCATGCACTTGCAAAGCACAGGTGTCAATATTTACAAATGTAGGGACCAGAGGAGGACATTGAAAATCCTCCTCTGCTCCTCTGTCTCTCTGTCTGTGTCTCTGTCTGTCTCTCTGTCTCTCTCTCTCTGTCTCTCTGTCTCTGTCTCTGTCTCTGTCTCTCTCTCTCTCTCTCTCTCTCTCTCTCTCTCTCTCTCTCTCTCTCTCTCTCTCTCTCTCAGAGGTTCTAGATAAACCTGAAGTTTAACTGTTTTGATTAGACTATGCTAGTTGACCAGTGGGATCTGCCCATCTCTGCCCCCTCAGCTCACTCTTACACCATTTACTGGCACGTGAGGCGTTGCCTAGTTTTTATGTTGATACCATTCTATTCCCTGTCTCCTCCATGCCACTGACTCAGTCCACAGTCAAGGTGGCCAGTGACTTTTCAAAGTAAGACCAAAAGTATTTTTGTTTTTATCTTCAGTTGCCTCTGTATCCCCTGGTACTTCTCCAGAGATCTTTGTAGCCTAGTTTTTGCTAAAAGATCATGGTTGGCTTCCAGGTCTGTCATTGCTAGTGCCTGTCTTCTGGCACTTATGGTACAGTCTTCTCTCTGCCCACAACCCTTCTGTGTTCTATGGCATTGCCTCTATGTCTCTGCCTCTCTGTGTGAGCTCCTTATTGTCTTGTATTTTGTTCTGCCTTCTTCCTCAGGCCTCCAATCTTCCTATTCCTTCCCTGGTGTTCTACACCAGATCTACTACCATTGGTCTGCATGTAGTTGATCAAATTGTTCTCCCTTTAGCATTTAGATGTTTTCAAATGCTAATTTGTCTCATCCTGTCCCTGCTCACTTCCACTATCTGTCTCCACCCTGCCTCTCTTGGCTGCATGATTGTAACAAGCAGGCTGGTCTCGCTACTCTCATGGCTTCCATCCCGCCCCTTTGGATTCACCCAGAGAGGGTAATCCATCTGAAACCCACATCTGACCCAGGTCTAGTCAGAGATCTCTGAAAGCGGTACAGAGTTGCCAGCTGGCTGCAGTCTTCCCTGTTCTGATGACATGGATGTCATTCTAGAGTGGGACCAAGGACAGTAAGCCACATGGTGCAGTTTCTCTCCGCTGCCTTTTCCATTGTCTTGACGCCCACCAAGCCTAGCTACCTCCAACCCAGCCTTAAACATGTCAGACACCCTTTGTTCCTGGATGCATTTCCTGACCTCTTGTCTGGGCTGGAGACCTCTACTGGATCGTCATTAAATCATTGCACTCACCCACTGCCCTACAGGGCCCATTCTGTTCGAGTCCCTCAGTCCCTGGGCCACTGTCCTTAGAAACCGAGACTATTTTGTTCATCTTGTTGCTGAATACTTGACTTCGAGTAGGATATAACCTGTGCTTTTTAAATGAAAAGTTAATGATAGTAAGTTAACTAATGTCCACAAAAATGTGTAAAATGTGCATAATTGTTACCTTTAGAAGGGAACACAAAGGGGCCTTCTATAGAGAGTGTAATTGATGTGTCCAGAAGTATTAGTGCTCTCTCTCTCTCTCTCTCCAACATGTAGCCTCTCCATTCAATAAATTTTCTTTTTCTCATTTGAGTTTTTAGAGTATTATTGGCAGGATGCTAATTCAGGTATCACAACAAGCCAGTCTGGTACCATCCCTGACATTGAAGAAAGAGATGTAGAATCATCCCAGTGCTGTGGGATTTCTGGACTTTACACCCCTGACCAGCGATTCTTAGGGGCCTGCCCTTTTGTCAGCTAACTGAGGGGACCACATGCTAACCCTCTGCAGGCTCCATGCCTCCCTGCAGGGACAGGGTGATTTTTTTCCTGCATGTGACAATGAATAATTCATAAACATGGTTATCTGGAAGGAGGTGGTCATCATTAGCATTTTAATGAAAAATGTGATCATTATCCTAAGACTGTTTTATTTCTACCTTTTTGTGTCCTCTCCTTCAACAGCTAGCCATCTCACTGTTCCCAGAGTCCTTGGACGTTCCAGTTGCTAACACGCTGACTGTCGCTATGGGCAGAAGGTACCCACAGGCTTGCAGATGTCCAAGCAGTTCATGTATGTATGCCACCGTGCACATGTGTCCTTCTTCCTCCCTTCCCTCTCCCTTTCCTTCCCTTCCTCTTCTCTCATTGTAGATACCACAGGGCACTAACCTGGGCAGTGCTTATACGGTATATGTGAGAATAGTGAGAAAGGTAGAAGAATATTTTGTTCTGTGTTGTTTCTATATCAGATAGTGAAAAATGTTACCTAAGTTAGTGTTTTTATAATCAAGTACTTCGATAAGACTTCAAGATGACTCTTTTGTGTTTCCGTTCACACATAGCCTTTAAAATGCCTTTTTTTATAATCACAACATATAAAACATTTAAAACTATAGGAATACCACAAATTAAAAGCATTTCCCAGTGATTGTTTTAATTTCTTTAAAAAACAACCCCTCCCCCCCAACTCCACTGTGGTGCTAGAGAGGTGCCAGCTAGTGTGCCTTTGTTTTATGTTCATCCCGTGAAATTGCTCTGTCCTTGTGTCCCAGCACTCTTGAAGGCAGACACACTGCCCTGGAGACGGCTCCCCGTCTTTCAACACTGGAGCTCGTCCAGCAGGTTTTGGGAAGTGTTCAGCATGCTCATCTGATGGCCCCGACCCCCTGATGAATGTAACGGTGCAGGAAGAGAAGGGACTACCTCCCATCTGGTGGTCTCTGCCTCTGTTGGTGTTCCTTGACTGTCTTATTTTTACTTCCAGCTGTACAGATAATTCATTTACTTTTACTGCTCCCCTTTGGACTCTCTCGAATGTTGGCCTCAGGTCAGGGGTGCATTGGGGTGTCTCCCCACACTTGTTTTGTTCCTCTAGTGACACTTATTTATCGTCACCCTGCAGCTCCATTCCCTTGGATAGCTCAGGTTTTGTTTTCTTCCTAGGAAAGTGAGTGCTTTGAGTGCTTGTGTAGCAATCCTGGCCCTTAGAAGCCGTGTTTTAGTAGCCATGGGAATAGATTGCTCATTGCATCACAGAGGCTCCCATCACTCACCAGCAGCAAGTCAAAGTGTTAGCTCTGCTATTGCTGGAGAGATGGCTCAGTGATCAAGTAGCTCCTCTTCTTTAGGACCCCGGTTTGCTCCAAAGCAACCACAAGGTGACTGACACCCACCTGTAACTCCAGTCCCAGGGATCCTTGTCCTCTTCTGCCTTCTGATGATACCAGGCACACATATGATGCACATGCATACATGCAGCTAAAGCACCCACACACATGAAATAAAAAGAAATAAATCTCTAACAACATAATTATGACAAAAAGTAAAAATTAGCTGCTTTTGAAAAGAGTGTGCATCACCAGGGTAACACGTGTACCTGGGTGCTGTGGAGGGAGACGGACACACTGTGGCCAATGTCTGTGGGAGCTGAGGGTGGATTTCTATATTTTTAAACTTTAACATTTTAAGTGGTTATGTAAGTACCTATGTAATCTCTATTTTGTCCCTTACACTCAAAGCTGAAATAGGCTGTGATCTTGCTTGGGGGGTTGAGGGGTTGGGGAGCTGGGAGGGATTCCCTACTCTTTCTGTAAGGAGAAGCTGAAAGGCATGTACCACTGTTGTTCTGCATGCCTTGGTAGGATTTGACATTTTCTTCTTGGCCTCCAAAAATGCTAATTTCATGGGGTCTGCTCAAAAGTGTTTGGGAGGAAGACTCTTCCTTCAAATGTTACGGTTCTATTGCTAGGCTCCGTGTTTGTGGAAATGCTTTTCCCCCACCTTCTGGAAACAGACACCACCTGCCAACCATGCATGTTTTCTAGAACATACTATAGCCTTCTGAGTCCCACAGGCCTGGTTCTGCCCGTGGCTTTCAAGGAAACACTTCTTCCCTCCAGAGGTGTTTCCTACCTAGCGACCTCTTGGACAAAACTGTCCCTCCCTATGTTCACTGGGCCACACATATCCAGATGGCCTCCAGTAGAGGTGGCTTCCATTCGCTGTTCCAAAGGTTCTCCTAAGAAGGTCACTGGCATCTCTTTGAGATGGAAGGATAATGAGTGAACCCCTTTCCCAAGGCTATATGTCTCCTGGAATTGCCCTTGCGGGGATCTAGAAGGTGGCATCCACCATCTGGTTTCCACCTCAGTGTTTTATGTATTTTTTTTTCTGGCATCATTCCTCAGTCCACTGACTCAGCAGCCTCTTTACCTATGTAGTTTCTTTCCCATTCTCTTCCTCCCTCCTTTGCTTCTCCCTCACACTCTTTACTCCATGAGGTTTGCTTGTGGAGATCTGCAGCCTAGCTCCTAGGAGACCTTATACTCCATGGGCCTTTCTGCTCTCATACACGGCAAGGAAACTAAGATTATTCAGTGCCCCAGTACCAGGCCTGTGTCTCAGTAGGGTCATACTGTTCCCTGGGTAGTATTTCACAGAAAACCACAACAAAAATATCTCTCCTGCTTATAATTTTATCATCAAGTGTGATCAGATTAGCAGGCCAGGGTTGGCAGGACACACTGCTATACTTGGGGTTGTTTTTGAGCCTCTTCTGTTGGTTAATTGTCGTTTTAATTCTCTTTCCGTTTGGGGACCTGCCCTTCAGCAGTACCTTTTCCACGGGAGGATGTCCCTCTGTAATGGAATGTGGTATGGCATCCACTGAGCCTCAGAATAGGAAATGAAGGAGCCACAGCTGACCTTACCTGACCTTTTAGAACAGTTATCTGTGCTTCTCCTAAGACCTGAGTTTGAAAGTATTCCAGGAAATGCTAATATAGTTGCATCATAGTTTATTATTGTTTGTATACAGCTGTTCATCTCTTTGCATGTCTGAAGCCACCACTGTAGCCATGGACTCTTGAATAGTTACCCACCTCCAAGCCCCAAAGTCCCTTTACCCCCAAATTTAATGATGCATAGTAGCCAAGTTGATCCTTTTTGGGAAGGTCTGTCTCTGATCATGCCACTCCCCTGCTGAAAGGGGTTGGGGCTTTTTCATCAGTCCAAAAATCACCCTATTATATTTGTAGCACCTACATTTTCTTTCCCTCTTCAGTACCCATTCTCCATAATAAACAGTGATGGTTGTTTGTATTAAGACTTGGAGATGCTCCTTTGGCCTCTGTGCTGGCACTCATCCTGTGGCCTCCCTGTAATGGCGATTATAACTTGCTAACACCCTGCTCTCTCTAGGGTACAGAAGAGTGGCCCTTTCCTTTCCCAGGGAGCTTGCTGGTTTCTTAGCTGGAAATACAAACTCCTATAACTGCATGTAAGAGATTTAATCCCCCAGAAACTGGTGTTCCCATGTCTTCTTCTTTGGGGGATCGATGTGTATACTTTCTGAACTTTGACACTAAAGTATTCATTTCCACCTCTCTTCTGAGCTGATGAGTGTTTTGTCACAGGAGAAGTCATCTTGGGGCAGGGGCAGTAGTAACCACTGTCCTTAGCAGGCTCCATGAAATGATTCCAGAGTGGGATTCTGGGAGCCCATTCAGGCCAGGGGTAGCAATCAGGGCTCAGGTGCAGACTAACCTTACCCCCCCCCCCCCAGTTCACTCTCACTCCAAGGTGGGTGTGCCCTCTTAAGCATGGCTTCTTCATGTGAAACTGTAACAGATACATATAAATGGCGGGGCTCTATGCCACAGACACACACTGTCCCATATCAGTAGGAAATGTCACACTCTAAATCAGTGAGATACTGAAAAATTGTCTGCATCTTATAGATAAGGAAGAACTTAGGCTTGCAAGCCTGTCAGGGCAGAATGGTGGTTTGAGTCTCTAGTTTTTTTGGCCCCTCCCATTTTTTAATGTTTTAATTAATTAATTAATTGTCTCACAGGCTGCCTAATGGCATGGCAGTCACTAACTTAGGTGACATCTTGACAGGTTCCACGCATGGCCTGAAGGGATCAACAGGAATGGTGGCTGACATTTGTCTTGCATTTCTTTCCTTCTCTGACTAAACCTAGTGGCCACAGGTCCCCAGGAAAACCCTACAGACAATTTTATATAGAAAGAGGAGCAGCCCTGGGACTGCTGCCTGGAATGAGGATTTCATAAAGAAAGTGAAAACAGTAAAGTTGCCCTTTGAAGAGACAAGTGGCCCGACTTTGTGTGTGGCAGCAGTGTAGGGAGGTGAAGTACAGGGCAGATTCCTTGGGCTGATGTTCAAGAACAGCAGCCTGTGATGGTGAGAGAGGCTCTCACTGGGAAGTGGGGCCTTAGTCCCAATTCTGCACCTCTATGCTTAGGCTCAGGGCTGTGGCCAAGTCATCTAACCCAACTTGAGTATCACTTTTGACATCTGTAAGCCAAGGAGCTGGACTGGCTGATGGGAAAGCACTGGCTCAAAAATTCTGCTACTTTCACTTTCCAGAGAGAGGCATGCAAATGAAGTCTTGCTCTAGGGAAAACCAAGACAGAAGTAGCAAATGTACTTGAGACACAGAACTCGGGATATTAATAGCTAGTGTCTTAGTCGGGGTTACTGTTGCTGTGATGGAACACCATGACCAAAAGCAAGCTGGGAGGAAAGGGTTTGTTTGCTTACACTTCCATCCCATAGTCCATTGAAGAAGAAGTCAGGGCAGGAGCTCAAACAGGGCAGGACCCTGTGGGCAGGAGCTGATGCAGAGGCCATGGTGGGGTGCTGCTTACTGGCTTGCTACTTCTGGCTTGTTCAACCAGCTTTCATGTAGGACACAAGAGACCCTCCCACGTCAATCACTAATTAAGAAAATGCTCTACAGGCTTGTCTACAGCCCACTTTTATGGAGGCATTTTCTCATTTCCTCCTCTCCAATGATTCTAGCTTTTGTCAAGTAGGCTAGTTTTAGGTCAACTTGACAAAAGCTATAGCCAACACAGCTAGTAAATAGTGTTTAACCTGGGGCTTTTCACTGCTTAAAATAGCTGCAAATAGGCTGAGACAAAGACCACTTACCCGAGAGAGCGATGACAGTCAAGCACATATAGTAATTTGAGTGCATAATAGCAGTTAACAGAAATAGAAAATGCTCTTAGACCGTAATGGTGATCTGGTTTGCTAAACAGGTGAATTTACATCCATTTCCTGGCGTAATTGTACAAACGTCTCTGATAGCAGAATTCCGGGGAGCCACTCTGAATATTATTAGAGAATAGGACCTGACCTATAATTAGAGCTTAGGAGAAACCACTGTGTGATGGGACACGTGCTTTCTGAATTGCACAGCAACAAGAAGGGGATTTTTTCACACTCCAACTTTCTCCACACCCTTCAGAGCACTTGGTTGTGCAGTGTCACTTCTGTTCAGGGCTGTTTCTTTGTTCTGGCAGCAGCCCCGTGGTTCCCACCCACCTGGATTCATCATCCCTCTCTTGATTAATTCCCTTATGTCCTTCTCTGCACCCCCAGAAGGTCATAGGTTTTCTTCATGGCCTTTAAGGCTGAGTGACAAAATCCTCTTTTTCCGCTTTTGTTTCCTGTTGCTGCTCTCCCAACTCGATGCACATTTAATGACATAAAACAACACAGATAATTCTCTTACAGTTTTGGAGACTGGAAGTTTCCAAGAGCCACAGGGTTCCCGCCATAGTGTGAGTAGGGATGGCTCCCCATGGGAACTCTAGAGGAGAATGCATAGCTTTGACTCTTCTGCTTATGGACGCTGCCTATGTTCTTTGACTTAGATAGAGCCATCTTCCCTAGGCTCACATCCCCATGTCCTTGGCAGTCAGAGCTCCCTGCCTTGTACTTGTAAAGACAATTGTGGCTGTAAGTCAGAGTCTGGGATAATTCAAATACCTCACCTTCTGAAGTCCTTATCACAGAGCCCATAGGGCCATACAAAGCAACAGTCACGAGGCCCATGGTTAGTAGTGAACATTCAGACACAGAGGCCATATTCATCCTTCCTTGCCTCAACCCTTTCCTTTACTACTTCTAGGAACTCATACACACAAACCCATGTGAATGCTTGTGTACGCACATACCTAGAAAAAGCATGGAGCTTTACCCCCAAACAAATGAATTCTATTGGAATTGGTGCAGTTACACTAGCTGGAAGGTTTAGATTTTCAATACTTCATAGGATGAAGAGACAAACATACAGTAAAAGAAAATATGAGGCCCTAAAACATTGTTTTGCTGACTCGTCTCCACCTCCTTTTAGAGACAACTCCGTGCTAGCTGAGTGAGTATAGTCACCGACCAAGCTATCTTTTAGGCCATAAATTCTCCCTTTGACTTATTCTAGTATATTATTGAAGTTGCACCCTTCACAGGATATTATTTATTCACATATTATTCAGCCTCTTAAAATATAAAGTTTAGAGGTGTTTAATATATTTACAAAGTTGTGGGGCCAACACTACTATGGTATTGTAGAGTGATTTTTACTCTAAGAGAAATCACGGGCCCACCATTAGCTTTCGTTCACATTCCTCCCTTCCTTCTACTTGATCACAGATCTGTTTTGTCTCAATGGACAATCTGAACATTGCCTATCTGAACATTGTATATGAATGGAATTATGTCTATGAACTTTTGTTATGTAGCGTAGTATTTTCAACATTCATCCATGTTCTACACCATTCTTTTTTATTGCTAAATAGCATTTGTTGTTAATAGACATGCCACGCTTGTTACTCATTCATTTGTCATGGCATTTATTTCTACTTTTTGTCACAATGAATAATGTAACTGAAATTTCTATGTATGTTTTCATGTAACATGTGTTTTAACTTCTCTTGGGATTTATCTGAGAGTGTAATTGCTGCTTTGTTCTGCTTAATGTTTTGAGGAGCTGCTTAAGTTTTAAGAGTTTCAGAGAATAATTCAACCCTTTTTTCATCATGTTGGTCTATGGGTTTCTGTTTCTTTGTACTCCTCCCAACTTGTCACTATGTGTATTTTGGTTAAAATCACCCTACCAAGTCTCATGTATTAATAATTGTAAGCATTATTTGCACTTCCCTAATAACAATGCTGTTGGGCATCTTTTTTTTTTTTGGTGCTCATTTTAGAGAAATACTCAAAGCCTTAGTTCTTTGCAGACTGGGTTACTTGTCTTTTGCTTTGTTGTATGGATTCTTTTTGCTAGATAGCAGACTCTCCTCGGCCCCTAGCTTTCTGTAGATTCTTTTATTCTTGTGAGATGTCCTTCTATGCATAACCGCTTTGAATTTTGGTGATGTACCACCTGTTTGTCTCCCCTAACCCCTACCCTGTGGTTGCTATTAATTTTTTATATGATGACTAAGAAGTTGTTACCAAGCTATTGGAGATTTACACATGTATTTCTTTTTTCCTCAAATTTTTGTATTTTTAGCTCTTATGGTTGATTAATCAGAGTAAAGTTTTGTGTGTAAGCCAGTATTGTCATATGAGCTTACTGTTGGTATTTGTTGAAGAGACTTCTCCTTTGAGGACCAATTTGGCAGCTTCTGCAGAGAAGCCTATGGACTTTGTGGGGAATGCTTTTTCTCTCTAGATCATTTGGGAACTATTTAACTGATATTTTCTTCCAGGCAGAAACTTATTTTCTATTTATTTTGGTTTTCTTTCACTGATATCTTAGAGTTTGCAGTATATACAGCTTACAGCTTCCACTGCTACCAACCAAACCTCTTCCTAAATATTTTGATGCTACTGTAAATGATAGGATGCTTTCTCTTTTTCACAATTTATTTATTTATTTATGTGTGTGTGCGCTACTGTGCGTGCGTGCGTGCGTGCCTGCGTGTGTGTGTGTGTGCGCGCGCGTGTGTGTGTGATGTGCATGCCCACATATATAAATGCTTGGAGGCAACTGATCATCCTCAGGCATCATTTTCTCAGCAGCCAGCTGCATATTTTGAGGTAGACTCTTCTGGAAATTGGGGCTTGCTGATTCAGCTAGGTGTAGGCAGAGCAGGTTGTTGAGCTGTCCTGTCAACTGCTCCCAAATAACCACACAGAGACTTAATTATAAATGCTCAGCTGATAGCTTAGGCTTGTTTTTTTAGCTAGCTCTTATAGCTCTTAATTTAACCCACTTTTATTAATCTATGTGCTACCCAAGGCTCATTTGCCTCATCTGTGTACTTCCCAGCCTGCTTGCTCTACATCTAATGGTATCTCCTCCTGACTCCCAAGACTGGGGTCATAGGCATGTGCTGATTTTTATATGGATACTGAGAATCGAACTCCAGTCCTTAAGCTTGCACTTTATTCAACACACACACACACACACACACACACACACACACAATTTTAAATTATTTATTACTGTATTCGGGAACAATGATTTTTGTATGTTGGTCTTCAGACCAATTTATTTGTTCATTTTTGTTAAATACATATTCATCTTCTTTTCTATCTGTACTTTCAGGATATTCTGTAGGTTTTTGTTGTTGTTTCTTTTTATACTCACTGTCATCCTTTTATACAAGTCCATTTTTGCTTTTTTTCTAATTATTTTAGTGTATTTCTAACTCTTTTGGAGACTGGCTGTACTATTTCTAGGTAAATTTGCTGCATGCATTGGCTATGCCTTACTGGTTTCTTACTTGTTGTTAGCCCCTGATTCTCAGGGGATGTATCTGTGGGGTTATTTGATGTCAATCCCACATGAGCACCAGTGTGCAGACAGGGCAGTTTCCCTATTGCCCTCAAGACATCTTGTTGCCTGTTGGGTCATTATATCTGATCCCATGGTGTCAGGGCATCTACTATTTGGCCTGGGAACCTCATGTCACCTGACTCCCAACCTCTAGACCTGTGGCTTTAGTTTGGAGAGCTTCATTTTTCTTGCTGATGTGTGACGTTTTCTTCTCTGTGAGTCATGAGACTCTTATTTGCCAGGCTTTTTACACGTGTGTAGTCTTTGCTTTTTAACAAACGGTATCTTATTTAAAGTATCCTATTTATCTTGTCCATCTCTGTGAAGTATCACAGCCCTTCCTGGTGGTCTCCACTCACCATAATGACTGGAAACTTTATCACTCTACTCTGATGAAAGAATTTAAGACCTCTGAGGCATCAGATTGCAATCCCTGATTTCCACACAACTTTAAATATAGTGAGTGACAAGTAAATATTAACTCAGTCAGAAGGAGCTGCTATACCTGCAAGTCACCCCTGCCTCCCTATGGTGGAGTGCAGGCTTGTGATGGTCAACTCATCCCTCAAGACACACCTCTTGGCTAGGTCACAGAATCTGTGTACTCCACTCTAGATTGCTACCTGGAGGCTTGCCTGCTACCTTTATTTTTAGGGACTCACTAATACTGGACCATGTTTCATATATCCAGTGACTTAATACTAATATTAATATTAGAGATAGGAAGGAAAGACTGTATATATTTATCTTTCTCTGAAGAGTTTTTGAGTGCATTAAAATATCTTCCTCGTACATTTACTTCTGTTTTATTTTTGTTTCCTCAAACATCCTCTGTCATCTCTAAGTAAAGCTTAATGTGTGTGTGTGCATGTATGTATGTATGTACATGCGTACACATGTATTTTTTCAGCAAGGACTTGTTATGTAGCCCAAGCTGGCCTGAAGCTCATAATTGCCCTGCTTCAGCACCCTGATGGTTTAGTTCATAGGCATGTGTTACCATACCTGAATTGGAATATTACTTTGGTATGGTCAGCAAATACCCCTCCCACCTGGGTGCTCTGGAGTAACAGAGAGCAAAGTTAAAAAGCCCCATAGCAAGACTTTAATAGCAGGAATTGTCAAGGAGCCTGCTTGTTACCTATTCTGAGGCAGGGGGCTTAGAAGGCCATCTATGGAGGGAACTGTGTGTGCCTTCCCTTTTGCTTCTCTGGATAGCTGAGGGAACCTGTGTCCTGAGTCGTTGCTTTGAGTTCAAGTCCAGCCTGGGCTACAAGTGACACCTGTATCAAACAACAAACCAATCCAAAGCCCCTATCCCCTTCTGAGCGCAGCCCTTGGAAAGGGAAACAGAGAAGCTCATAGCTGTATGGGGAAGTTCTGAAGCCAGTTGAGTAGTTTCTCCAGGCTTCCTGTCCCATTTATGTAAACCCAGAATCACTTTGAAGATAGTGAATCTGATGAGTCAAATGGAAATCCTTGTAAAATGAAACTGATGGAATTCTGAAAGGGATGGCCTGGTTTAATTCAGAGTTGCCAGATAGGTCAGCTTGTGGCTAGCTTCTGCACTTCTAGGCTTTTCTGTGTGGATACATGTGAAGAGTAATGAACACATACTAGCGATTATTCTGCAGAATGTCTGGGTTCTAGTCAATGTTCCCTTTGTTATGGAAAGTGAAATCCACAGATTTTCACTTGTTTCCCCCTTGAATCCTTCTTTTCTGTCATCTGATAACTGTCAAAGTCACCTGCTCCCAGGGTGCAGGGTGAGTCCCTGGAGAGCTCAGATTTCATTTGCTCATCTGGAACTTGATGCCAGTAAAATGGACAGACTGGCTAGCACAGTAATGGTGCTACCATCCTGTCCTGCTTGAGGAGCATGGCAGAACTGAAGAATATCTCCTATTGTCTGGGGACATCAGAAGATAGAAGCTTTCTGCTCGAGGAAAGCGGAGCTTAGATCGCAGAGGTGGAGCCAACCTGCCAGAGTCCAGGGCTGTCCTGACATCACTGGGAGTTTGGGAAGTAGCTTACCCCACAGTGAGTTTTCTATGGTACCCGGGACCGGTGGTGACCATAATTATACCATTTGTAATCAAATTATGGCTCATATCAGCTTAGAGGAGAGGTGGGTCGATAAGGAGGATAGGGCAGCTCCCTCTAATGGAATATACTGTTGTGGAAGTGGATGAAGTTCAGGTCATGTAGCTGGCAGATTGGACGTGGGACTCAGGGTGCCATGGATGGTCTTTGAAGGTCACAAGGAGGAGAGTGTTATGGAGGGACCTGACATACTGCATGAGATGAGAAAGGGCCAGCGGGGCATATGCCCTGGTAAGAACAGAGTGTGTTCCAATAAAAAGAGTCTAATACATAGAAACAGCTCACAGTTCTTCATGTATATATTGTTTTCATCTTGTGTCATAATTACTACTATCATCCCTCAATATCACATGAAGAAACTGAGGCACAGAGACAATAAGCACGTTATTTATTGAACAAGAACCATTGTTGTTTAAGGCAATACAGGAAGTCATGGAGATAAAATTTGAATGTAGCTCTACAGTGTCAGTTGTGGACCACAGTGTGCTTCTTCCTGTAGCGGGGAGAGGAGTGAGAAGTTGGAAGGGGCAAGTGTACCAAGGTCAGGATCTGGTGAGGTGATGACATCCCATCTCTGCTCCCTATTCCACTGAGATGCGAGGAGAAGAGGAATTCCCACTGCCACGGTGGTGTTTGTATTCCTCAAACTTGAAGCCAAAATAAGTCCCCCCTTTCTTAAATGACTTGGCCAAAAAATTTTTTTAAAGCCACAAGAACAATAATTTAAGACAGCCCATTCATGGGGACAGTGTCACTGGAAAAATTAGTGGTGAAGTACATCTAGCAAATCCAGATGGTAAGAGTGGGCCTGATGCTGATGCTGATGCTGGAGCTGGAGAAATTAGAAGGACAGAGAAGGCCTCCAGTGATGGAGAGTGGACAGGAAGCAGACTCCAGCAGAAAAGCTTTTTTGGATCCTGGTCCAAAGTGTGGCACAATTTAGATAGAGGGGTACTGCACCTCCATAACACTGGGAGACCATGGTTGATCTCACTGAGTGATTTTAATGAGAGATCGGAGCATGGTAAAGAGCCTAGTCTGAGAAGAACTGTGGCTTCGTCTCAAGTGAAGGAATTGTGTGTAGTGTGTTCAGGGCGTGGGATGGGGCAAGGTGGCCAGAGCAGAGTGTGCCTAGTGGGTGGTGGGTGACGATGGAAATGGTGCCTGAGCTGAATCCTGGGACTCAAGGATCTCACCTAGGACTGCTGATTGTTTCTGAAGAGAAGTGAGTGAGAAGGCACCGGAGGTGATGGTAAGTGCAGCATGCTAACTGGGTGTGCCCTGTGTGATCAGGCAGGGACAGGAATGTATGAGAACCGAACATCACCTGTAGGGGACAGCACCTTTAGGAAGAGACTTCCCTGCCTAACATCCAAGGCATCTGCATTGCAGCTCACGGGTCCTTACTGGGAGAGTGAGGAGTCTGGCCCTTAGCAGAGTTCTCAGTGCTCAGATTGTGTCTGCTCCTAGCCATTTGATTGCCAGTTTATGCCTGTGGGTGTAAGCAGAGGAAAACCAGAATATGTACGCTCACAGATTTAACTCATCTCTCCTCCTCTTCCTCTTCTTTTTCTTATTGGCAGTGATACACATGAAATATAATTTTCTATGTAGTAGGTGTTTTGATACAATACCTAGAAATACTATGAGTACCTTCTCTGTTGGTGACTTCTCTTACTCATAGAACAGAACCTCAAAACAAGAACATAGCAAGTAGCTTACTTAGTGTCTATAACCCTGCAACAAGTCTTTCTCTATCCTACCTGCTCCCAAATAATGACACAGAAACTTCTCGTTAATCATGAAAGCTTGACCAATAGCTAGGCAGGCAGTATAGGCAGGATTCCTGTTGTGAGAAAGGAAGAGGAGGAGGAATCTAGGTATGTGTACCAGAGATGCCAGGAGACACCAAGAAGAAATAGGAGGCGCAAGATGGAAGAGAGATAGTGCCACATGGTAGAACGTAGATTAATAGAAACGGGTTAGTTTACGTTATAGGTGCTAGTTGGGAACAGGCTTAAGCTATAAGCCACGCCTTCTTAATTAATAAGAACTCTGGGTCATTATTTGGGAGCTGGCAGGACAGAGAAAGAATTGTTACATGACGCATTCCATTTTCCAACATACACTTGACTGAATTGGGAGTGGCATAGTTGTGAGCCTAGGAGTATAGTCTAAGACAACATAGGATCCCAAGGCCCAATTTCCCAGAATTCCCTGTAGTGAACTTCTTTCTAACCATTAAGACCCTAGAACAGTCCACCAGGGTAAGGGTGAGGTTTCAGGCCAAGTGCTTAGCATCCTGATGAGACATGACATATTAGTCTATCAATGTCACTTTTCCCTTGGAAGCTGATGAGGTGACTAAGAGCAGCCATCCTGTCACTATGAGGGAGACAAGGATAAAGGAAAGATAAAGAGTTATACAGAAATGGCTGCCTTGACATACATTGTTGCTATTTAGCCATCACCAGTATCCCTGAGCATTCCAGCTCCTTTATGTTGAATCTATTCCTAGATAGGTGTTCTGATACCTAAAACCAAACAACGTTAGACGGAGTAAATTGAAAGCTATTATGAGCCTTTTCCTGTGTGCTGTGATGGATCCATAATGTCCGTGATCTTCAGGATGACCTTTAGCCTGCTTGAAAACAACTCTGAGAGTTTCATACCTTGTATTGAAAAATGTTCACAATTGGGAGTGATGAGTTGGGGACTTAGGAATTTAATTTTCAGAATAAATGAACTTATGTGTCTAACTCTCTGTAGCATGTCCTTCCAAGCTACTGTTCATGCAGTATCTTCTTAGGGCCTTTTTTTTTTTTTTTTTAAATGACCGTTTCACTTTCTGGTGAAGTACATTGCCTGTGTTTATGGCTGTGGTGGAAACGATAGCTACACTTGGGATAATAGCATAAATAGTCTGATTTCTTGAAAATGTGGAGCTCCAACAAGCTTTATTAGATCTCAGGGTAATGGTGTTATTAAATTTTCTCCCTCTTTCCAAAATGTATTGTGGCTAGGTTCCAAGCTGGTGACCTAGAGAAATTTCAGGCTCTGTACATTTATGGGGAAAAAATTATCTTGGGATGCTCAATTGCTCAGATGGGGTAAGGGAAATAATTGGATTTTCTTCTTTATCATGTTAGATTTTCCGTGTCTCATGCAGATATGGAAGGTAGGAATGGTCAGTGATGTGCCTCATGGAGATAGGGTGGGAAATGAAAATTGTCTGCTAGACCATTAAGGAAAAGAGATAGTTCATCATGGGGAGATATATTGTAAAGAGAAAAGGACTTTGAACATCATCTAATAAAAATCCTACTTTTAGTCATAGTCTTGTTATTTGAGTCCTAGAAGGATTTTGGACATTCATTGAAACAGTTGGGTTTACCCTCTGAACCCTCTTCCTTCTTTGTTTTTTGTTTTCTTTTTTATGATTAGAATGCACTTATACCATGTTCCCTTTCTATTTCCTCCTCCAAACTCTCCCATATATCCCTTCTTGCTCTTTCAAATTCATGACCTCCTTTTCCATTAATTGTGGTTACATACATATATGCATATGTATGTACATAGCTATTTCTAAATATATCAGTCTTGATTTCGTAGGGAAAGATAGTGTTGGCAAGTTCCACAAACACCATAGAACTAACACAGCTGCACACTGTACTGGGCTCAGCTGCATGGGGAACATGGAGCAACTATCCTGGTTTCAACTCTCTTAAAAGACTCTACAAAAGCAGTGTGCAGTGTGGGGTTTGATCCTCTTCTGTCACCAATAGAATGTCTTTCCTTATCTCTCAAGTGCACAATGAGGACGGAGACTGTCTCAGTGTTCTCTTTCTGTAAAGGGATACCATGACCATGGAAACTCTTTAGGAAAGCATTTAATTGGGGCTGGCTTATAGTTTAGAGATTTAGTTCCCTATCATCATGGTTGGAAACATGGTGGAGCACAGGCAGACATGGTGCTGGATTGGCAAGCAGCAGGAAGAGAGTGATACTGGGCCCAGCTTGAGGGTTTGAAATATCAAAGCCTGCCCCCCCCCATGGTGACATACTTCTTTCAACAAAGTCCCTGCACCAATATGACCACACTTCCTAACAGGACTGCTCCCTGTGGGCCCATGGGAACCATTTCTTTCAAACCACCACAGGGACGTTTACCTCAGAACAGATATATGACAGATAAATGAGGTGACACCAAGCATTCTCTCATCTTACTGTCTTCTTGATAAAATTCTTAATTGTACCTGGGAACGAGCCAAGGGGGAATCTAAGCATTGTCTTTCATTGCTTTGTATGTTGTGTTTATCCTATTCCCTCATAGTAACCATGCAAAGTAAATATTTTTATTCCAGATGATAACTGGTTTAGGCAAGTTTGAGACAAAATAGTTTCAGCACCTCCTAATGTTTAGCTCTTACTTTTATTGATGCAACCTCGACTCTAAGGAGGTGGGAATGATAGTGTTTTCTTCCTGAGGTAGTTAGGAAAGTCTATGCAGTACATGTATAGAAAGCCTTAACATGATGCTTGGTAAATTAGTCCGTGCATGATAACAGGCTTTAGAGATCATTATCTCTCATCCAAGTACTGACCAGGTCTCACCCTACTTTTAGCTTCAGAACTCAGATGAGATCAGGGGTGTTTAGGGTAGTATGGCCATAGACATCACTGTCCTTATGAAAATACCAGATATCTTCTAAGTCAGTGTATGGGACCATCAGGATTGGTTCAGTAGCTTAGTGTGCAGGAGTTTCACTGCCAATTTTGTTTGTTTTGTTTTCAAGACAGGGTTTCTCTGCATCACTTTGGAGCCTGTCCTGGAACTCACTCTGTAGACCAGGCTGGCCTCGAACTCACTTAGATCTGCCTGCCTCTGCCTCCCAAGTGCTGGGATTAAAAGCGTGCACCACCAATGCTCTGCCTCACTGCCAGTTTTGAAAATTAAAACCAGTTTGGTTTTCATGGAGGAAGAAATGATAGAGCTTTGGGAAAACCAGACATGGTGGCACACACCCTTAGTCCCAGTACTCAGGAGGCAAAGGCAGGTGGATCTCTGAGTTTGAGGCTAGCCTGGTCTATGTAGCTTGTTTTAGACCAGCCATGGCTACACAGTGAGACACTCTCCACTCCCCACCTCCACCCCCAGAAAGAAAAGAAACATCATGAAAATTCTAGAGGACTCTGAAGGTGTGAGGTTAATAGGAGTGACCTGGTGGTGACCAGGGAGGGGTCTGGGAGACAACTGTATGAGGTGGCTGAGGAGCGCGTACCAGGTGCTGTGCTTATACAACTGTATTTTCCCAGATGTACAAGGTCAGAGAGGTTAGCTCTGCAGGTGGGGCCTGCACCGTGCCTCACCCTAGCTGAGCCTTCATCTCACTAAGACTCAGCACCCTGCTCTATAAGGTGAGCCAGTTGTGGGTGCCTCCCCAGTAGGATTCGTGCAAGCATCGAGAGCATGTACAGCTCTTTCTTGTTCATCCCACAGGAAGGCCCTCAGCAATATGTGTTACTTCATACTGCTTGGGTTTGTACTCTGACATGAAGTTGGAAACTCAGGCCCAGTAAGCAGGGCAGAAGTGGTGATGTTTGGATGCAGCACCCTCTTGGGATGAAATAAATTCATTTGTCCAGGACCCTAAAGAACCCCAAGTCCTGTTGTTTCAGTCAAGAATATTAGCATGGAATCCAGGGATAATTTTGAGGTGTGTGTGTGTGTGTGTGTGTGTGTGTGTGTGTGTGTGTGTGTGTGTGTGTGTGTGCTTGCGGGTCACACACATGTGGAGGCCAAAGGTCAATGTTGTGTATCTTTTTCAAGCCGCCCCCCCCCCACCTATTTTGAGACAGGGCCTCTCAGTAAACCTGGAGCTCAGCAATTGGCTAGGCAGGCCCCTGAGTTTTCATTGATCCCCCGGTGTTGTGATACACATGTGCCCAGGTTTTATGATTGTACTGGGGATCTGAACTCAGCTCCTCATGCTTGTGTGTCAAGCACTTTACATACTCAGCCATCTCCCCAGTTCTCTTCTTTCCTTCCAAAAGATGAGAAGCCGTTCTAGAGAAACAGCTTTTTCTTTATTGGGTCCCAAACACCCAGGCCCACTCCCCTTCCCTGTATCATCTGTTCGCATTACGTGCATGTTGTGAGATTTCCACTTCTACCAGAACTTTGTAAGATAATTACATTTTAGATCAAGAGATTTTATACTTAAAGTGTGTGTATTTATCTATCTGGAGATTTTTCTTATTTATTCTCAGCACTGAAGGTAGAGTGGGCAAGTGAATAATGGGTTTTGCTAAGAGAAATTAACAGGAGGCAAAAGTCCCTTAAGAACTTCAAGTCCGGGAGTCACCTCTCAAGGGTGTGGGTGGGGTTCGCTGCTGGGGCAGGTTCTTAACAAAATCAAGTAACTGACAAAAGTTGCCCTTGGAGAAATCATGAGCAAAAGAAAAATAGTTCAAAGAAGTTCAAAGTCAAAAAGAGATGAAGAAATAAAAATTTGGAAAAATGGACAAATACTGAAGCAAACAAATGTAGGTGGAGTTTTTCTGTGTCCCGACGGTTGCTCTCAAATAATCACAACAGACTTAATATTAATTATGACTGCTCAGCCAATAGCTTAGGCTTGTATCCAGCCAGCTCTTACATTTTAAAATTAACCTGTATTTCTTATCTACTCTCTGCCACATGGTGGTACCTTCTTTCAACATGGTGGGTTCGTCTTCTCTCTGCATCTCCCATGACTCCCCAGACTCCACCCTCCTTTCTCCCAGCATCCTCTGTGTCTTGCTGTCCCACCTACACCTCCTGCCTAGCTATTGGCCAGTTAGCTTTTATTAAACCAATCAGAAGGCACCTTGGCAAAGATACATCTTCACAGTGTAAAAAACATTATTCCGTAGCAGGCAAACTACATAGGGGGGTGGTGAAGAAGTTTGTGTTTGAGAAAACATTTTTGAAGAAAAATGTAATTAATGCCATATTTAAAGAGAAAACCATGTGTTTTAGGGCATTAAGTTGGAACCTTCCATCCCAAGGTTTCTGGCAAAGTTAATGGAATACAGAAGAAAGGAGACACCCTTCTGGGCAAGTATACACAGAAAGAAAAAGTGACAAATGGTTCTTGGTGTTTTAACAGAGACCTTTTGTACCTACTTAAAAATTCCTACGAATTTCACACAACACAATGAAATACCGTATGTACCTTCATTTCCCTCCTTCAGTTACCCCATAGCCACTCCAACCCACCCCGCTCTGAACTTCATATCTTTTTTTTTTTTTTTTTTTTTTAAATAGCCCACTTATCCAAGTTAGTGCTGCCAACATGGGCATGGGTGTGTGTGGGCCTGTCTATCGGAGCGTGGAAAACCTACCTTTGCTACATCCTCATAAACAGGATGATTCTCAGTGCTGGAGAGATGGCTCACTGGGTAGGAAGGCAACTCCCACCCAGCACCTCTATGGTTGTTCACAATGGGTAGCAATTCTAGTCCCAGAAGATCCAGCACCTTCTTTTGTCCTGGATAGACACACCAGGTATGAACATGATACACAGATATACACGCAGACAAAACACTAATACAGATGAAACAAATTACAAAAACAAAAAAAAAAAAATGAAGGAAGAAATATTTCCCCTCCCTGAGAAACTGTACCCTGCCAGTGGCTCCTCAGAGAAAGATGGGACCTGCAGATCATCCCCCCAGCTGTCAGGATTTGGTTCTATAGATCTCACACAGGACTTGGGCAAACAACCCTTGCTGCTTGAGTTAGTGAATGAGACAGCCATCCTGTGCAGAAGACAGCATTTCACAGTACTCCTCCCCAACTTCTCTCTCTCATATTCTTCCTGCCTCCTCTTCCCCCCGTGTTCCCTGAGGCCTGGGGGTCCCAGTCAAGGGTGATGGAGATGTTCTATTTAGGGCTGAGCACTCGGCCTCTTATTCTTAGCACTTTGACTGTTGGGCATCTCTCCTTTGATTGCTACCTATTGCAAAACAAGATGCCTGTCTGACCAAAGTTGAGAGGTCTATGGCTATAACACAGGCCCAGATCTATGGCTATAAACACAGACATTTAGGAGGTACTTTGACAGCATGACCATTTAGCAAAATAACAATAGCAGGGTCCACATCTTAGGATCTCTGACTTCCCCAGCCATGGACTTTTGACTTGAGATTGTAATATCAAGCATGACATTCCCTCCTGTGGAACAGGCCTCAAATTCAGAAAGCTGTTGGTTATCCCATGGCAGTCATGCTACTACTACACCAGATACATGTTTCCTGGCAGGATCTGTCTGTGGGTAAGAGCATTGGTGCCTTCTCTCCCCTCACCAGCTTGTCTGATGCTGTGAAAGCTACCTTGAGGGAAGACGTTTCTTGTGGGGTTGCAATTGATTACTCTGTGTCTTCTAGCCAAAGTGTGTCTTACCATGTAGTTATGGTTGATAATGCAGAGAAACAGCAATAGTATGCATTGTTGTGGAACATCTGGAGTCTTTATGTCTAATAATTCATAGGGAAATATCCCATGCCTTACAATGTAATTTTCATTTCATAACCGGTGTATTATAAGAGAGTTGTTGTCAACTCATGCAGGGTAATTCTATTAAGCTCCTTTTTTAAAAAGTTACTTTTTGATGTTGGCTTACTAATTCCATAAGGCTTTTTCATACATGCTTAGTTTTGGTTAACACACTTATTACTCTCTCCTCTTTCCCTTATCCCACCCCTACCCTATACCCATCCCTTCTTAATCCTTTAAGCTTCAGTATTTCCCCCTCATCTTTAATTTTTAAGTTCATAAAATACATTTGTGGTTTCATAATGACATTTTTATACATATGTATCTTATACTTTGTTCTATTTATCCCTTTCCTCCTGTCTTCTCTGTCCCTGTCTTGCTGCTAACTCCCCAACAGTCCCCCTCTGCTTTTGCCTCACAGATATTCGAGAACCCTCTTACCTTCTTTTCCCCAAAATAGCTCCCCCTCTCCCAGCCCCCTTACATAAAACCCTTTTGGCCCAAGAGAAATGGAAAAGCAAATGTAATGTACTCCAAGAAAAGAAAGCATGTGCCAAGATTTCCAATACCAGAAAAATGACTTTCTGTTATTATAAAGAACAAACCTGGGTGTTGGTGGTTGTTTTTTTACTCTTATGGCTCTCGTGGGGTGCCCAGCACCCAAATAAACTGCACATGAAAGCTTATTCTTAGTTATAAATGCCCGGCCTTAGTTTGGCTTGTTTCTAGCCAGTGTTTCTTAAATTAACCCTTCTACCTTTTCCCTCCAGTCTTTTATCTTTTTTACTTTGTGTATGTCCTACTTTCCTTCTTATTCTGTGGCTGGCTGGGTGGCTGGGTGGCTGACCCCCTGCTGTCTTCCTCTCATTGTCCTCTTGTTCCTCTCTCCTTGCTTGGGTCTCCTATTTATTCTCTCTGCCTGCCAGCCCCACCTGTCCTTGCTCCCGCCTCATTATTGGCTGTTCAGCTCTTTATTAGGACCACCAGGTGCTTTAGACAGGCAAAGTAACACAGCTTCACAGAGTTAAATGCAGCCTAAACAAAAATCTCACACCTTAAAATAATATTCTACCACATTTCCCACTTTTTGTCTAAACAAAAAGAAAGGTTTTAACTTTAACATAAACAGTTATCAAGTAAGATTACCTTTACAATATTGTGTCCATTTGTAGTTAGCATATTCATAGGATATAATGCATTATGTATCCTATCTTAGTGAATCCAGTTTTATACCTAACTTACTTCCTATCATATCTAAGAATACCTGTAACTATTACTATCCAGTCTTTAACTCCATAAAAGCACCAGAAAGATATATCATTTAAGTAAACAAAAAAGTGCATTGCAAATGGCTTCCATAAACTGCAGAAATGACAGAGACATCTAACTGCCTGGACAGTTACCCAAAGTTCCTTTGCAATGTTGGGGCATCCATCTCCAGCCTACAGACTCATAGTATCTGGCAGACTTTTCAATGAATCAGAACATTTGAAAGACTGTCCTGCCTGTATTGGCATTTTGTGTCATTTTCCTCTGTGTTGTGTAGAATGTTTGGCAGTTTCTTCTGTGAAGCCCGTCCCTGAAGGACCATCCCACCTTGTTTTGGCTAAGTTTAGTGGTCATTTTACTGTGGGTCCAACATGTCCAGTTTGTACAGCACATTGTCAGCAGGCAAAGGCAAGAACTTTTTTTTTTTTTTTTTTTTTTTTTTTGGTCCAGTGGCTAATCTTGCCACAACGAAAGCAAACTCCATAAGGAGTATCTTTGTTACCCATCATCTCTGAAGTAAATTGGTGCTGCCAGGATCAGATGTGTCTACTTGTCACGAAATGCCCTCAGTTAACAAAACATTTTAAATGCCATATTTTGTAGGTCTTGAATGGGTTGAAGATCTAAAATATATCTCTATAAGATCTGGAAAGCATACCCACATACCTACAAATTTGATAGTTATTGATGACTAACTATTGAACTTTTTTGATTATCCTAAATAGATTATAATAGCTTTTAAAAATTAGAATTTTATGTTACATTTTTAAATGAACTTTCTAGATATTATACCTTAAGCAAGAGCAGAAACATATGTAATATGTTGTAACAAAAATTACCTTAAATTAGCCAGACGTTGGTGGCACATTTAATCTCAGCACTCAGGAGGCAGAGACAGGTAGATCTTTGTGAGTTTGAGGCCAGCCTGGTCTACAGAGTGAGTTTCAGGACAGAACTCCAAAGCAATACCGAGAAACCCTATCTTGAAAAACAAGAAACAAAACAAAATAAGTTGGTATCAATATAAAAAAATCCTTTAAACAAGATTAGAAACATATATACAGTATGTTGTAACAAAAAATTACCTTAAATTTGTATCAAAATACAAAAGTCTTTTGAACAAAAACATATATGCAGTGTAACAAATTTGACTTTGAATTTGTATCCATATACCAAAATTTATGCCAAGGCAAGATGTCTCAGATTAATTATAACAAACATCCATAATCCACAAAATAACCAAAGACCACCCATACCCCTTTTCTCATGAGAATGTAGGTGCAGTCCTCTCCATACCGCTTCCTGCTGGCTGTGGGCGAAGACATCCCCAGAAGTCTCAGAGAAAAATTTTTAGATAATGACCAAGTCCTGGGAAGAGCAGTTATAACTTCTGATGATAGTTATCACCTATCAAGTTTCAGGTGGTCTTCCTTGATCAGACCAGACCCATATCAACCTGGAACGAATCCACTGGAACAAATCCAGTCTCTTTTTCCCTGTGGAAGCAAAATCAAAACAGCTTCCTGAAAGCATTTTTGATTTTCATTTAACAAACACATTTTTTGACTTTTTTAAAGCTAAGGTATTCTTAAAATATCTTGGCTGTTTCCACAGTCCCTCTTTCATTCCAGGTCTCTTAGTAGCTGTCCTTTGCTTCTCAGTAATCAAAAAACTTAAAATCAACACAATAGCATATAGGATCCAGACTCACTGTATAATTTCCATCTCTACATGACTTTTTTTAATTATTACTTTTATTTTCTCTTTTATTATTTTAAAATTATTTTATCACTGTCCATACTGTTTTTCAAGCCTACCCACATTGTAAAACACACTGGAGCCTATGTAGAGGTTTTTCTGTCTGGACCTCTTACACTGTGTATCTCTAGTCTTTTTTGACCACATGAGCAAACTTTAAACTGTTACACTACACCTGGTCCTTTTGCAGCTCTACCAGCTGACTCTGTCCAGTTTTGGGGTGGGGAAAGGCTAGAGCTCACATCCATTTGGAGGTTTGTGATGGAGAACTGCATTACCTTTTTTGGCTATGAAGTACAAATCCATGATTACCATTGATTCAAGAGTTTAGTTTGAAGAGAGAGGGTTGCTGAGCACAGGCCTCCTGGGGTAGCTGGTGGAGTCTTTTCTGTGACCTGGGAAATAATTCTTTAAGAACATTTCTTTAGAATAAGTTATTTTTTTGTTCAGTTTTCTTAGTCATATTTTATTTTGCCATAAGAAGAGTATAACTCGGGTGGGAAGATAACACAATGAATTGTTTGCTATCCAAACATGAAGACCCGTGCAGACGCACTGTGTGATTGGAATCCCAGTGCCAGGGAGGCAGAGACAAGCATCTCCCTCCAGCTAGCCTGATGAACGACATGCCCTTTGTATGTGCTTACCATAAACACTCAGAATTTCCTCTCCCAGGGTGTCCTGCTGTGCACAGTAAAAAACGGCAGCAATTTGTGTGTGAGCACAGTAGGAGAGGCTAATGCGTTCTGGCCTCATGGAATCTAGGGAGGTGCTTGAATATCAGAAAAATGTTGCTTCACATAACCTCATCTCTCTCCTAGATCAGCTCAGGTTTAATCCCAGCAGCTCTTCGTGTATAATCATGTTTGGTTGCTATGTGTGCAATTAGTGTATCACTGTCTCTCTACTTCACAATGTTGCTGAAAGCCTTTTAACTTTCAGTTGCTCACACGATCACTAGCATCTTCAGATACTCAGCGAATCTGCTTTGAGGAAGTCAGCCTGCTCACCATGTGTAAGTCAGCCACACTGCAGCCTGCAGGTCTGCTCACCTTTGCAGCAGGCCCCTACATGTCCTCTGTTTGCCCAGCCTGGGCTGGTGTAATATGGTATTGACCAAGAGGACTTGGCCATCCTACCAGAATCTCTAGCATGCTTCTAGCAGGCCAGCGAGCCTATGCATGTTCTCATGAAGGTAGCAGAGATCCTGGGGGCTGAAAGTGGGCCTGCCCTCTATGGTAACCGCCTGTGTCCTCCCATTTGATAGCCAAAACAAGTCACATAGCTGAGGACAGAGCTAGTGGAGAATGACTGCACAGTGAGAACAGATGGCAAGGGTACAGGAACCTGGCGATGGGTATGTCAATGCAGTCAGTTAGCCATCGCCGCCCAGCAGTGCATTTAGAACCGGCGTGTCTTTGAAGCATTAAACATTGCCCTTATTTGTAAACTGCAAGTATAATGCCTTTGAAATACAAAAATGTAGAGATCAGGTACATGAATGAAGGAAGCGTGATTCTTTCACTTCGTCTTAAAATTTTCTGGTAACCCTAAGTGGAAAAGACGCCTATGTTTAATGTTCTGTATTGAGTATTTCTTTTCCAGTTGCTGACATTTTCCCCAGAGAGGCATTTGAGCCAGCAGCCTCCTCCTGGGCTGTGTGTAACATTCTTTGTTGATGCTGTTCTTAGGATTGGTTTTGAATTCTCTCTTGGAGAAGACCAAATGAGGAAGATAAAGAGCTAGAATCTACGTCCTTAAGGGGTTTTGTGTAAAGTATGAAAATCAGAGGTACCATCAGTCCCCGTACTTTCCTTAGGAGAGCTGCATTTCTTACTGTTTTTAAGTTACTAAGTGGTCAGTTTACAATAAACAGTGATTCTTAGGAAATATGTCATGTGCCTAGTATGTAGGTGGCAAAAGTCATGTTACCAATTATGACTTATGTCCCTCAGAATAAGAAACCCAAGTCCTGTTTCTATAGAGCACAGATTTATATGTGAATTCAGAATTCAGTGTGTGCACCTTTACTCTTTGTGTAGAATTAAAAAAAAAAAAAGTTGGAATAAAGTTCTGCATGTACTTGCTTATTATGTGTCATTCATTACATGCACATTACAAAATTAAACACACACTGGTAGCCTGTGTATTGTACTAAATAAGTAGGTTAAAGTTGCAATTTGCTTGTTTTCTGATTTTAGGAACTACCCTTGGAGTCAGATAAAATTCCATGTACTTCCTCTCAGTTGTGTTGTTTTGTTTTCCTGAACTGAAAGGAAAGGGGACTCAAGTTTTGCTTGCCAGAAGTTGTTTTCATTTTCCTGTATTAGAAAAATGTTAGACATCAACTCAAACAAAACAAAACAACCCTGAAAAACGTGGCAAAAATTATCTGGTAGCATTAATTAATTCAGATGGCGCCATCTTCATGCAAAAATCCTAGTGAGTGTGGCAGTGCCAAGAGCCTGGTGTTCAGGGGTAAAAACAGGTACAAGTCATGGTAACAACGCATGACCTCCTTTGGTATGACCTCTGCCAGGCTATCTGTGTGTGTTTGCTTCTCGGTCTGTAGTATTGACATTGTCACAGGACCTCTTGTGTAAGTCTGTGGGAAGTAAGAAATAGGATTATCCTTCTAATGCCTTTACTTGGCATAAGGCCTGACACACAGTAAGTGTCCTGTCAATGCCACATGAGTGCTGAGTGCTGATACCCTGGTCGTTTTGTGGAGCTGCTCCATTTTATAGACCTTAAATAGAGATGAAACTCTTAAGGGAAGATAATGAAAACCCTGAAGATTAACTCAGTAATGTATTAGTAGATAGACAGCATTGTCATACATAGAAAGGTTTAACCCTGGCATATAGTGTCTAAAAGTATTCCTTAACTACCATAAGCTTGCAGAGTTTCAAGTTCTGTTGTACATTGATACATTTTTTTTGACAGACCATCTCTTCTTGCTTGACAGGATGAGATGATGATTCTTTTTTCATTAAAACTTGAGCTCACTATTTGAACATTTTCACAAAAACTTAGGCTAGGGCAGGGAAAGAAGGGAGAAGATGTGGATCTGCTCCAGTTTATAGAGTGCTTATATTGGATATACAGAGCTCTCCAGAGCACTTGGGTTCTTTTCAAAAAGTTTGCAGCCTGATTAAAAGAGATAATGTATGTATAAGATGTTGGCAACAATAGTAGCAGTTGTCATTTGTGAGTGCTTAAAGTGTACAAGGTACTAAAGCAAGCGAGCAAGCAACCTATGATCCCCCATTTGATCCTCAGAGTAACTGTTGGGTTGATGGTAGTCACAGTATGCAGTTGGAGACATTTGAACCCCCGACAGACATGAGCCATTGGCTCTCATCATGAAGAACTGAAGTGTCGAGTTAGAACTCGGGGCTGAGGTACTCATTTTCAAAGTGGAGAATCCAAGGTGTAGTTTGACCTCATTGCACAGTTTTCATTACTGATGTGTGGAGAACGGGAATGATCATTGTGTCTGTACGCTGAAATACTCTTTCAGGTAAACCAGTGTGTATTTATAGCTACCCATGCCTAGAAGTTCTAAATGTAAGTTATTGCTTACCATCTTAATATGCAGCGGAGATTCCAGGAGTAAAAGCTTCTAAATGAAAGGTAATAGTACTGAATCATGTGGGGACTTTTCTAAGATCGATTAGCATTGTGAAGTCAGTGTTAATGCCTGCAGCGCATGTCATCCTGTCTGAATTGACAGAGAATTACACAGCTCTGTCAGTCTACATGAATGTCAGTGGCAAGAACAATGATTCAGTGTGTAGACAAGCCTCTGGTTGCTCTTCATTGTCCCCTTGGTGTCTTCGTGCCTGATAAACTATCCTTTGACCTGCATTCCAACTTTGTATTTTCTTTTTGTTAAATTTGTGTGTTACTATGTTAGCTATGATTTCACTTCCAGAAAGTAAAGGGTTCCTTCTAATGTCCTACAAGGCCGTGGTCAGGGAGAAATGTGGGATCTGCTAAGATTATACTGGGGAAGTGTTTTTAGAAAGCATTTGAGATTCTATAGAACTTAGTTCCTGAGGTTTGGGGTAAGGGCGTGAGTGTGGATCTGAAAGGAATGGAACATGCAGAATGCCCTGCAGAGAGAGGTGGAAACGTGCAGCCTGCTCCTCAGCTGTGCTGCTGCAGGGTTAGATAGAGCCGGCTAACCTATAAAGTGAGCTTAGCTTATACTCTTAGAGGTTATGGCTATGGTTTCTGCCCTCCATTCTCTTGAGAACATCTTTACAGCTGTAGTTTTGATCTAGAATGTTCCCTAAAGGCCACATGTTAAAGGCTTGATGAACAGCCCAAAGTGCTATTGGGAGGTAGGGGTGTCTTGGAAGAGAGATCTTAGTGGGAGGTTTCAGTTGGTACATTTTTGTGTTCTCAAAGCGAGTTGTGAACTCCAGTCTCTTGTTTACTAGCTCCATCCTTGCCATAAAGTGAGCGGCTTTACTCCATCAGCCCTGCTGTCCTGCCTCGCCACAGGCCCCAAAGCATAGGGCAAATCAACTATGGATCGAAACCTCCAAAACTGAGGCAAAACAAGCCTTTCTTGTTTACAAGTTAAATGTCTCAAGTATTTTGTTATAGCAACAGAAAACTAGCAAGGCCACACTTACAGTGGCTAGCAGTGGGAGTCATCAAGTGATTGAATTTTAAAACAGAAGCAGAGAGACATAACTGGTCCTTCAGCTCAGTGTGTTGTACAGTCAACAGCCACAGACTCAGCTGTAAAACACTAATTGGGAGTCCTCAGTTTGTGTTTAGATTTTATAAGATGTATTCGAAAAGCTAGACTCATCTGTCCATGAAGCCACAGACTTAATAAGTATTTCCCACTCAGAGTAAGGTATCAACTTATTGAAATTATATCTAAATTAATTACAGATTCATAAAGTTGAAAATTCACGTCTTAAGTTGCACCAGTTGTGTTTTACACTGGTTATGTTTAAGTGTTGAAAAGCTCCATGTTGTTCTCAGTGGCTACCCTGTTGTACAATACAGCTGCAGATTGTTCTTAAAACCGCACTGCCATATGACACATGGCATATCTGTCATGCAGGGAACATGGCAACCAACAGGTGGGCAGGCATGACACTGGAGCAGTGGCTGAGAGCTTACATCTGGTCCACAAGCATGAAACAAAGAGAGAAAGTGAGAGAGCAAACTGGGAACGGGGTGGGTTTTGAATGGTCTGAGTTTACCCAGGAGTACACCTTCAGCAAGGTGGCGCCTCCTTCACCAACAGTACCACCAACTGGAGACCAAGTATTCAACTGTATGAGTGTATGGGACCATTCTGTTCCAACCCACCATATTACTAAGGAAAAATGATTCATTTTGTTTCAGCTTTAAGGCCAGGGTATGTCTTGTTGCAGTAGAGTTGAGTATTTAAATATTTTTTTTACCTAAGTCCTGTCCTGCTTCATAGTGCATCTTGAACTTCACTACCCTGGGTTTCCTGTCTGGCATCTTTCCTTCATTATGTCTCAGAGATAGGTTCTTTGCCTCCAGAACACACCCTCCCTGACTTGAGTACTTTATACCCCCCTTTCTGTTAGGCTTTGTTCACTAGAGGATCCCCTGATATACACATAATGCATGGCACAGGCAAGTGTGGAATGTGTAATAGATAATATACAGTTAGTTACCAGTACAGGACAAGTAGGAGATATGTGATACATATTAATAGAAATAATGACATGGGGCAAACAGCGACTATATCATAATCATGTGTGGTCACAGGGCAAGTTAGGAATATGTAGTAGATACTGTGTAGCTAACAGCAGTGACTAGAAGAGTATCTGATTTTTACCTATAGTAAAGATGGAGTTTCGTTCGGGTCAAGGGAATAGAAATATTTTCAGGATTCTGTACAAGAAATGGATGCAGGAAACCCTCATGCAAGTCAGTCTCTTCTTGCCTTCCTGTGTTGCTTTATCTGTGTTCATTTTCCAGTTGCTTCTATCACTTTGTCTTTGTGCATGTCTTGCAATGCAAAGTGAAGACAAAGAAATGAAGTGCTAAGGAGCTGAGCTGCACAGCGCAGAGACAAATGGGTGCAGAGGAGGCATCTCCTGGTGTTTCAGGACAGCCAAACAAACCCACCCCTTCAATTATAATGGAGTAATGAGCCTGCTCCACAGCATGTGGAAAAATAATTAGAAAAGTACTGTAGGCCAGTGGACCAGGTGTCAGGTCATTATCTGAATCATAAAGTTGGAAGTTATGCCCATTAAAGGTTACTAGTTTGGAAAAGGTTAGATTAGAATGCAAGAGTCTTGGAAAATAAGAATTTTTCTCATTTGAAGGAAACTTTTGAAAACCTCCAGCATTTGATTGTTTCTTGTATCTTTCCATGGAAGTGTAATGTGCACACAGAAATGTGCACACGAGGACACAGCCTAGGAGGACACGGCTTGATGGATTTCTCCATCTGTCAAGAAGTGCTCCATCACATCTTGACCAGCATTACCGGGGTCACTCTCTTGCTACTTCCTCTCCCAGCCCCTGCACCCCATCTTGACACACAGAAGTGTTTCCTGTTTTTGTATTTTATATAATGGAATCGTGCAATCCCACTCTTAACCCAGAGTAATGGGTTATCATCCTGAGTGACATTCCTGATGGTGGACTCCCTGAAAACAAATCCTATCCTGTTTTCAGATTTCCCGGTGATAGAGCTAAGCTGGTAGAGGCAGTTTCCTGTTGTTTCTAGATCTTTGTTTCTCTCTCTCTCTCTCTCTCTCTCTCTCTCTCTCTCTCTCTCTCTCTCTCTCTCTCTCTCTCTCTCTCTCTCTCTCTCTCTCTCTCTCTCTCTCTCTCTCTCTCTGTGTGTGTGTGTGTGTGTGTGTGTGTGTGTGTGTGTGGTCTATATGGACTAACGGTCAGCCTTATGAGTCCTTAGAAACTATGCATCTTGTTTTATGATGCAAGGTCTCTTAAGGGACTAGGGTTTACTAAATGGGCTAGAGTGGCTGGCCATGGTTCTTTACCTCCCCAGCACAGGGATTTAAAGCACACACCATCACACCTATCTTTTTTGGGGGGGGGGGATTAGGGTATCAAAGCAAATTCTCATGCAAGTACTTCACTGGCTAGTCCTTCACTTAATGAGCTATCTCCTCAGCTCCTATTTAGGAAATCTTCTATGAAGATCTTTGTGTAAATTGTGTGTGTGTGTGTGTGTGTGTGTTTACGTAGGTATGTATACTTTAAGAGTTTTTACTCAAATTAGGGGTTGGGGAGATGGATCAATGGATAATGCTGTGCAAGCATGAGGGCCTGAGTTGAGATTCCTAGCACCCATATAAAAGCTGTACTTGGTTGCACATGTCTGTAACCTTAGCATTCGAAGCTGGCTGGAGGGGAGGCAGAAGTAGATGGAGTAGAGTCAAGCAGAGGTGTAGGCCAGCTCACTGGCCAGCCAGTCTAGCCCCTTGTTGAGCTCTGTGTTCACTGAAAGATAAGAATCTGTCTCAAAAAGTAAGATGGAAAGCAATAGTAGAGGGCCACCTCTTCCAGCCCCCATTGTAATGTGAACAATATAAATAAAGAAAGAGAACTTCTACTCGGGTTACACCATACCGTGGTGTGCATAACACTCATTTCTCAGTGATAGATCTTAATGTGCACACCCAGATCCACCACGTCTCCCTATTGGCATCACATTGCTCTACTGAGGTGTAGATGCCTCTCAATGCCATGAGCCAGCTGCTTACCCAAGAACAGTGTGGGCCTTACTGGGTTTTCGTGGCCATTGAAGAGTAAAATCCTTATGAGATTACCTACTAAATACATTCTTCGAAATAGACTTGCCCCGCAGTAGGGGCCCACCCATCGAAAATTTCCTCAGGTATTTGTAAGTAGCCGTCCAAAAAGTTTGATGACTTTTAATCCCGCCAGGAAGGTTGAGGTTTCTTCTTTCCCATGTCCTTGCCTTGCTTCCTGCGCTGTCTAGCTTCTCAGTCTTTATAGTCTCACACAGCACAGCCACTGTCCTTCAGGTTGTCATTTGTTTCCTTTGGACTGTTTTTATGTTTATTGGACATAAACATAATTATGTTTATGGACATCCCATAATTGGACATCCCCATCCTTTGTTCCATTTTCTGACAACTTGTTTATATTTTTCTTAGTGATTCTAAGCAGTCCTTTCTATAGGTAACCCTCTTCTAATGGTAATTGTTTTTCAGGGTTTTTTGTTTGTTCTTTTTTTTTTTTTTTTTAAATCATGATTTTTTACCACTTTTTGTTTTCTTGCAGTCAGGTTTTAATGGAGGCAGGGTGGGGGGAGGAGGGGGTTCAAGATAGGGTTTCTCTGTATTGCTTTGGAGGCTGTCCTGGAACTGGCTCTTGTAGACCAGGCTGGCCTCGAACTCACAGAGATCCTTCTGCCTCTGCCTCTGCCTCCCAAGTGCTGGGATTAAAGGCGTGTGCCACCAATGCCCGGCAAGTTTTAATTTTTAAAAGGCAAAGTTCACTAGATTTTTTTTTTTCTCCTTAGTGTCTTCTGCTTTGTGTGTGTTTAGCAAGAAATAAACACTGAAAGCTTGAGACAGACAGACAGACATGCCTGGAATGGTCAGAGATCTTAATGTGGGAAATGTGGTTGGTTATGTGGCAATTGAAATTCAAGTGAAAAGTTGTATGAGCAGTTATAAGTCGGCAAACATTTACACATAATCTACCAATTTTTTAAAATTTGAACCATATTTGGAAGGACTTTTAGTTCTGTGCCTGTTTCCTTTTATACTTTGTTATTTGAGGTTCTAACCTCTCAATTTTTTTTTTTCAATTTTAGATTGTAAATTATAACCTGCTTCCTGCACTATTGCTGATACCCTGAGATCCATGTCAGAAGTACTTCCAGGTCAGATACTATTTTACATATTTCAATACATAGAAACAGTTGAATGTCAAAGTTTGAAAATGTATATGATAGTTATTTTAATGTTTAAAGCTCATATTTGCTAAATAGCATTTTAAATTTCCATTGTTCTTTATAATAGAAAAGGTAAGTATTTAAAAATTAAAATGTCATTTGAATGTAACCACATGTATGTTGTTCATGTTCATCACCAATGTCATATAAAAAGAGTACAGTTGACTGTGGCAGGAATTTAAGCTCAATTTTCACCACCTGGCATTGTATGTTGTCACCTGTGGACTATTGATCTGCCCACAGAGAAGGTGTTGCTGTTGAGTCTTTGTAAACAGCATCTTGTGTCATAGGATTTATCAAGACTAGAGTCCTCCAACTCAGGATTCTCCGTGGCTCTAATTCTGATTGATTCCAGGCCTGAAGAAGACTGCCCTGATTTTATTGCATGTCCCTCTCTTATATCATGACAGATGCTAGTCTCCACATCACAGTTTGGTGTGGGATTTAATTCTTGACCCTCGGGTAATATAAGGAAAAAGCAATTATGGAAACTCTTTGAGGTAAACTGTATTAAGTGGCAAACAGTGTGTAGCTTCTCTTTCTCCCTGGACAGGTACCAATTCTGAGGTTTTAAACCAGATCAACTTAACCATGGGTCACTATCTTTAATTTCTAGAATTAACCTTATCATTAAATTGTCTCAAACCTCCTTCTCTGTTGCCTAGAACTCTGTGTATTACATTTTCCACAAAGAGGTTGAAAAAAAGCTTGCTATTAGTATATGCAGGGCAAGAAATTTACTTCTTTTTAGATATGTATGCTTTTATTTTATGTGTATGTGTGTTTTTCTTGCATGTATATATGTACACCACATATGTACCCAGCAGTAGAATTTCTGGAACTAAAATTTCAGATGGTTATAAGCCACCATGTTGGTGCTTGGAATAGAACCCAGGTCCTCTGCAAAGAGCAACAAGTGCTCTTAACCTCTGAGTCCTCTGTCCAGTCCTAAGAAACCCATTTTTACTAAAGAAAGAAAAAACAACAAAAAACAAACACCAGAGTAGGGAAATGTGATAAACCTAAGCTAATGCAAGATAGTCAGAAATTTAAAGCTGATTCTTGGAGGTTCCTAATTATGCTGTGATGGTTTGAAGAGGGAATTGATATATACTTAGATATGTATGTTAATTTTAGAAACTCAAAACAAATTATATGTTCTTTAAAAAAGACATTTTAGGTCACCTTAATGGGCTTGTTGACTCTCCCCAGCAAATGCAGAGCAGGGAGGGTCACAAGCACCCACCTGGGATTCTACCACCCATACCCTGCTGCCCTTCATACACGTGGCCTCAGAGGGTACTTGAGTAGATAGGAGGGTGGAAAGTTAACAGAAGTCAGGGCTTGGTGATACAGTCAAGTAGGTTGTGACTTATGATGGGGTAGGACTTCTCAGAGATGCAGCTGTCTTAGAGTTACATGCATTCCTGTGAGTAATCATCCCCATGTTTCTGTAAGTAAGCCTAGCAAACCCACCAGTTCACTCAATAAATAACCAGTAGGTAAACTGTACACTTTAAATATCAAGAATGATTCCTTTTTAGGAATTTTTTATGTTGAGGACAATTCAGGATCAAAACAATAAAAGAATGAGGCCAGCAAATATACAAAGTAATATGCTTCCATCTGAACCTTTCTTCTGTTGGCTGTATTCTGTCTTTCAGATATACTCATCCTCTCTATAGGTATTCAAGTTGCTATATAAATGCTTTGGCTATTGCCCTATTGCTGGAGGAGATACTGTGACCACTGTAACTCTTATAAAAACAAAGCATTTAATTGGGGCTGGCGAACAGTTTCAGGGGTTTAGTCCGTTGTCATGGTGGGAAGCATGATGGATGGCACACAGACAGACATAATTCTTGAAAAGATCCCGAGAGTCCTTTTCAGATTCACAGGCATCAGGAAGAGAGAGAGCCACCGGGCCCGACCTGGGCTTTGAAAGCTCAAATTCCACCCCCAGTGACATACTTTAACCTTCTCAAGTAGTACCAATCCCTGATGACAAAGCATTCAAATATATTAGCCTGTAGGGGCCATTCTTACTCAAACCAGAATAAGGTAAAGAAACAGTTATCAAGCTTAATCTTCAAAGAAAGCTAGTACTGTCAGATGCTTACAAGAAAAGTGTCATGTTTCCATGGTGTATCTTGTTCTAAGTTCTCCCATTCCACCCTCAGAAACTCACATGGTAACTGGTGAGGGGTGACCTGACCAGCAGCACCTCAGATGAGGTCAGCCTTCAAGAATCCCATCATCCAACTGTGGAGCTGTGACCACAGGGAGCCTCTCTAAAGCAAATCTCCCGGGTTTATGTTGCCATCTGTCTAGAAGGTTCCTGTTTGTCCTCGAAGGTTGAGCTCAGGCATGCTTTCTGAGCAGGTCTCGGTACACAACAAAGTGAAGTAATTTTCCTGTTTCATAGATTTTGCTGTTTGCTTTTTCTTAATGTTATTTTCCTTTTGGAGTTGGCTTGAGAGCCAGCTGATCGGTTGCTCAAGGAAGTGTGTAATGTTCCTTTTCAACACGCCTACTTTCTCCATCCCCATCAGTGTTCCCACGCTGGAGCATTGACTGTGTTCATCAGACGTGACTGTAGAAATCTAGAGTGTCATTAAAAGTAAATTCATCTCTGAAAGACACAGAGGCTTTACCAAAGCATGGATGTAGCTTGAAGATGAACAGAGAGAAGTATCATTGGGCTGGGAGCCACATCTGCATAATTTCCTAATTCTCACCGAGATGTACCCATCCTGCTTTGTATTTCCTGAGTAGCCACTCATCACATCTGCCAAGTGTGACATTTTTCTTCTTTAGTACTGATGGCTTCCTGCCTATCCCTCAGACCAACTCAGCGTTCCCTGGAGCCTTCTCTGAACTTCTGTATTCCTTTCAAATACCGTGTTTTGATAAGACCCTTTGCCTTCTTCAGATACTATGAGTTTGGGTAATGACTTCCTGTCTCACTGCCCAAATCAGGTTGAGCCTTAGAAAAACACATCATATTCTTTTTAACAACTAACAAATAAAAGTTGCATATGTTTGCTGTGTCTGACATACTGTTTAGAATGTATGTATGTGTTGAATGACTAACCTGTGTCTCAGATCTCCTCAGTTCCCCTGCATTGTTGAACAGAGCTAGCCCTCAGGCAGTTAGGGTGAACAGGGTACAGGAAACCCGGGGTGGGGTTGGGGGTAAGGATCAGGGGCTGAGACAGCCTTCTCATGAATTAGCCTGTGAAGTTGCTCTCCCAGACCTAGGAATTTTCGCATTACTAAGGCTGCAGCCTCCCTGATCCTGTGGCCCCAGCTGCCTTCTCCTAATTTGAACCTCTTTGTTAGAAGAGAACTTCTTATCGCCCCTGGCACACGGAGAGTTTGCTTTCATGGATAATACCAGGAAGCCAGCTTTAGTTTGCCTCTCCTGCCTAAAAGGAAGAGAGTGAAAAATCTGAATTTATTTAATTTCCTTTATAGTTTGAGGTGTAGTTCAAAAGATCACATTCCTCGGGGAAGAAGTATTGCTGTTAACTCCTCAGTGGGAATTAAATCCTGTGGCAGAAAAGAAAGTAATAATAAAGAAAATGTGAAGTTTTTCTTCAAATGTGGGGTACACTTTGGGCCTCGGCCTATTTGTTAATCCATTTCTAATTGTATCAGCATGTCATGGGGGAGAGAAAGTCTGTTACTGAAGAAAACGGAGCTTGCTGTCTTTGTAGAAGACTAGAGTTCTCCAAAAAGAAAAGGAATATGGCCAGGTGGTGGTGGCGCACGCCTTTAGTCCCAGCTCGTGAGGCAGAGGCTGGTAGATCTTTGTGAGTTTGAGGCCTGCCTAGTATACAAATTGAGTTACACAGAGAAATCCTGTCATGAAAAAAAAGAAAGGAAAGGAAGAAGGGAAGGAGGGAGGGAGAAAGAGAGGGAGAGAGAGGGGGAAAAAAAGGAAGAAGGAAGGAAGGAAAGAAGGAAGGAAGGAAAGAAGGAAGGAAGGAAGGAAGGAAGGAAGGAAGGAAGGAAGGAAGGAAGGATATCAACTGCAGATCCAACCTCAGTAGATCTGAGTTAGAGGAGGATCTACCTGACTGACTTTACCTGTGCTGGGACCCTTGTCTCTGGGAAGGGGAGGCCGTTGTTATGAGATTGAAGAGGCTCTGGCTTACTTAGTCTTGATAGTCTTTTATACAAAAGAAAACTTGTGTTTTAGCTGAGACTATTAGAGTTGCCAAAAAGTTCAAGACTTAAGCAGGATAACTAGATAATCAGTGTCCTGGCCTGAGAAACCCAGGCTTTTCAGATTTAGGCTCTGTCTGTTGCCAGGACCTGAGCCATGTCTGGTATCTGTCTTTAGGCTCTGTCTTACTGGATAGATAGATGTTCAGGCAGGTTGTTGTCTGCCCCCCGCCCCTTGCCTCCAGTCCTTGAAGCTCTAAACTTAAACCTGGTTTTTAAAAAACAGGGAGGGGGTTGTACCTTTTCTTCCCTTCTTTCTCCTCCTTGTTCTTGGGACAAAGTCTCACTATTAAGCCCAGGCTGGCTTCCGGCTGGTGGTGGTCCTGCTGCCTTATCCCTCCAGTCCTTGAAGCTCTAAACTTAAACCTGGTTTTTAAAAAACAGGGAGGGGGTTGTACCTTTTCTTCCCTTCTTTCTCCTCCTTGTTCTTGGGACAAAGTCTCACTATTAAGCCCAGGCTGGCTTCCGGCTGGTGGTGGTCCTGCTGCCTTATCCTCCTGAGTGCTGGGATTGTAGGCATGCATGCTCTCTCACACCTGGCTCCTACCTCCCTTCTAACCACTGCATCGAGTCACATGATTAACATTGTGTGGGCACTTGCTTCTCCTTAACCAGCCACCAAAGGCGTGAAGATTCACTGCTCTGACTGGTTGTGCATGCAGACTGGTGCATGCGGCGCGCGCACACACACACACACACACACACACACACACACACACACACACACGCACACGCACAGAGACATGCACAAATGAGAGGTACAAGCTTGCAGCATGTGCTGAACTCCTGACCCTAAGAGCTGTGAGGGTGACTTTTCCCTCTGAGTCAGTTTTGTTCACTGTTGCAGCCTCAACTTGGAAGCACGTCTGACACAGAGTAGTGGGGGAAATCAGTGAAGGGATGAGTGAGTGGATGCCAAGGAAGCTTAGTTTCCCCAAGAAAGAGTGAGACCGTACAAAGGAAAAAGGGAGGAAGGGATACATGCCGAGAGGTCATAGTTATTTCTCACCTATACAAGAGAATGATGACTCTTGTTCTTGTCACTCTTAAATCTGAAATAGAAATCGATCCTCTTGAATTAATGTTGGGCCTTTGTGTTAGTTACTTTTCTCTGTTCTGTGACAAAATACATAACAAAAACAAGGGTCAGAGTGAAGGGTTTGTTCTGGCTGACTGTTCCAGGGTACAATCCATAGCAGCAGGGAAGTCATGGCAGTGGGCATTGGGGGCAGCCACTAACATCACATCTGCTGTCAGGAAATGGAGAGACATAAAAGCTTATGCAGTACACTTCCTCTCTTAATTCAGTTGAGGTCCCAGTCCCTGAAATGGCGACACCCATATTTGGGGTAGGTATACTTATCTCAATCACCATAACGTGGGGAAGTCCCTTACAGATTCATACAGAGATTTGTCTCCTAGATGATTTAGATGTTGTCAATTTGATAATGATATTAACTATCACAGTCTTCAGATGTCAGACTCTACATAGTGTGATAATGGTGTCTTGGCAGGTATGGTAAATAATGACAAATCCCAAAGGAAAGCCACCTCAGTGTGGAAGACCAGTTCTCATGGCCACTGGCATTTTGTGGGTTCATTCCTCACCAATGTGCTTCCCTTGTTTACTGTTGTGTTCCTGGACTTGAAGAGTCTGCCGAATGGTAGATGCTTAATAAAAATTTCAGGAATGAGAAAATTAATTCAGGGGTATGCCAGACTTTATAAAAAGGAACTGGAAATCCTTGACATCTATCTAGATCTATCTAGATCAATTTATCTTTCTGTCTGTCTATCTATCTATCTATCTATCTATCTATCTATCTATCTATCTATCTATCTGGGGGGTGGGAAGGAGAACTGAGCTTCATGGCAAACTCCTAATCCTGTCACTTGGAGAAGAGAAATAGGTGGATTGAAAGTTCAAGGTTAGCCTTGACTACAGAGCAAGTGTGAGGCCAATCTGGACTCCATGAGACCCTTTCTGAACATATAAGGAAAAAAAAAATACTAAAGTGGAGTTGATTGAAGTCAGTGGCTATTGATTGTAGTCAGAACATGACCCCAGTGTTGAAAGTGATATGTTGAAGAGTCTTAAATGTTGACTAGAGAAATCAAGAGAAGCTGAGATCGTACCGTGAGAGAGGACATGCCATCCTTTCATTTTTATAGACACAGAATAGCCCCCTTTCTCCAAACTTGCTAAAGTGTTACATTTCTCTTTCCTAGGGTAATTTCCTTTCCTTCCTCTTTACAAGTGGTGCAGGTGCTGGATGCACCTGAAGGCAAGGACTGGTGGAAGGCCCAGAGTTGGATGGTGGGGACCACAGAGATGACCAGAATGTGTGTGTGTGTGTGTGTGTGTGTGTGTGTGTGTGTGTGTGTGTGTGTGCACGCGCGTGCATGCAGCAGAGCTTTGCCTGTGCCTCCTGTGTTTCTCACACTGAAACGTGGAGACTCTTGGTTCAGTAGGTTGACTGCTGAGGATCAGTCATGTCTGATAGAGAAGTGCACCAGCCAGCTCTATCACAAAACATCCAGCTGCAGCTCTAAGTTTCTTCTCTTTCCTGAAGTCATGGCAGACTTCAGCAAGAATTTCTTTGATCCAGGATGGAGAAGCAAGACAAATTGACCTTAGTTATTAGACAAAAGGACTTCATTTAACTCCTATTCAGTCTCAGTGTGTAGGTAAAGCTGAGATAATGGCCATTAATCCCCGTTTCTGGAAAAAAAATAAAATGAATCTGTTGCTAACTGCACAGTAGTAGTAGTTTGCCTAGACTTTTATTTAGGATGGTGGGTGCTAAGATAGGCTCTCACAGTAACCCAGGCTGGATTGCATATCACCATGTAGCCCATGCTACCCTAAATCTCATGACAGTCCTGCCTCATCCTCTGAGGTGCTGGGATTATAGGCATGAGCCATCACAGCTAGCTCACATTTCAATTCTTAAGATGTTAATGAAACCAGTCTTTCCAGCCTATATAAAGATATCTATTGTATGCTGTTGTGCTGCTTGGTGGAGGCCACAGTCCAGCAGGAAAGTACACCAGGATAAAGACATCTGATTGGAGTGATGCTGCTCTAGAGGTGTTTTCATGAAGATGAAGGGAGGGAAGGCCAGGAGCCCTGGAGTCCGCCTGGAGAAGAGAGATCTTCACAAAGAGCCAGTGTCTACCATGACCCATAGGAGAGTGGAGTTTGTGACAGAGGGAAGGACACTGAGAACATATGCAGTGAGAGCGTTGCACTCACCTCTGGCCTTGGTGTATCAGGTATAGATAGTCCAACCCTCCATATCTGTAGCCTCCCAACTCCGGGACTCCTCAGCCTTGGCCATGCCCAAGAATCACCCACAATACACTGTACCCTCACAGTCCCAGTCCTCGGCTAAAGGATTTCACACCTGTGGGGTGGGGGTGGGGGCTGTCTCTTAGAGGGTACAGAACACTTTGTGTCCTTTTATTCCTCGCACCTATAATCCTGGCCTCTATTTCCCCCAGCTCTTCACCCTCTCATGACTTTGGCCTTCCTTCGATCCCAGAGGCCAAACCCTTCTGTGTTTATTTCCTTCTCCCCTCTCTCATGTATGTACCCCTTGTCGAGGGAAGGCCCACTGTGCCCATCTGCTGTGCCCCTTTCTCTTCTGTCATCACCTGGACTGGACTTATTAACTGCGCTTCTGTATGCCACCACCCTCTCCACTGACTTCTGCTGTAACAGCCTCTAAAACAAGAAAAATGAGACTAAGAGTCCCATTGCTTCCTAGACTCCACCCCTTCCTGCAGCTAGTGTCTTTTCTCACTTTGTTCTTTGTGACACTTTTTATGGGGTCACTTTCTACCCACTTTATCATTGCTTTGGAACAGATAAAGTGGAAGTCACTGTCCTATTCAGGTTCAGGTTTCAACTCAGTCTTGACCCTAAATCCTGGTGGCTGATTAACACTTAGTCATCAGTATGGCCTGGTCAGGGGGGATGGGATGAGAACTGGAGCTCCCTGGAAGACAGCCAGACTTTAAACTTTCTCAACCCCGCTGCCTCTCTTCACTGTCTTGACTGTCCTGTTGGAGTAACCTTTGGAATTTTCTGAATGCCCGCCTATAGTGAAGCCTTCATGGATACAGCTTCTTTGTCCCCCAGTTACCTGCTTATACTCCATGTGTCTACAATAAGAGTTATGTCTATTGTTCTGAACTTAGAGACTGTTATGATAAAGCTTGAGGGGAAACTTACATGGGGGAATCTTGGCGGATTCCATAGCAGACAAGGGGAACCAAAGTAGCAGACAAACATGCACTCTATACAGCCCAACCCAAACTATTAAAGATTAAAGTCACCCAGAAATTATGATGGCATTCTTTCTACAAAACATTTATTGTTATAAGTGTAGTAGACAAGAATGTCTCCCTAATAACATTGTTAGGATATGATATCTAACATTATAAAATAGCCTCATGGAAACTTCTGTCATGCCTTTTCAGACACTAGCTAGCTTCCACTTTCTCATAATGTTACTGTAAATGCCCAAGGGTATAAAAGTAGCTTTCTATGGTGTGTGTGTGTGTGTGTGTGTGTGTGTGTGTGTGTGTGTGTGTGTGTGTGTGTGTGCGTGCATGTATGCATTTATGGCTGTCTCAGGGAAATTTTTATGTAGGTTCAGAGTGTGACCTGCTCATCTCAAGTGCTACTCTTTTTTTTTATATTTATTTATTTGTTTATTTATTGTGTATACAGAGTTCTCCCTACACACCAGAAGAGGGCATCAGAGCTCATTGTAAATGGTTTTGAGCCACCATGTGGTTGCTGGGAATTGACTCAGGACCTCGTTAAGAATTCCAGGGCCCTTAACCTTTGAGCCACCTCTCCAGCCCCCTCTAGTGCTACTTTTTCAGTGAGGCTCAGAAATGTTTTTCAATAAAATAGCAGTAGTAGCCTGTCATTTAAAAATGTAAATATTAGTCAACAGAATCTTGTTTAAAAGGAGAAAGCACTATAATTTTCATTAGTTTAAAACTCGACATGGGAGCTGAGTTTTGGAATGCTGGGCATGTAATAATAGCTTTCCAGGAGAGGACCCAAAGTCTAACCACTGGGAGTTACAGCCCTTCGTTGTCTTATGGGCCATGTGGGCATCTTACTAATAAGGATGTTTCCTGCAGTGAGTGGGTACTTTCCGGAAGCCCCGACTTCTAGAAGCTCTTAATTGGTCTTTCTAAAATGGCCAGCCTGGTGCATTTTGATGATAGAGATGCTCCACAGGAAATTCTTATCCCTTTCCTCTTTGGGGATCCCTGTTTGCCCAGGAGAGGAGGAGGGAGCAGCCAGAATACAATTTCAAGAATGGAGGAAGCTATGCTTGGTCCCACTGCTGTTGCTGCAGAGACTGTAAGTCTCTCTAGAGGGCCCAGAATCAGATAAGCAGGAAGCCATTGCTCACAGATAGAAAGAAGCCTGACCCTTAGGAATCCTTGCTGATGAATTTCATTTACTTCTAGCGCCAGAAGCCTTCCTTTCTTCCTATCAGGAGACAGAAATTAATCTCTGATGGTACAAAGAGTGTTTGAGATAAATTCGACTGTCAGGTTGTTTGCTAGGTGTCTTTTGCAAGGGCACATGGTGACTGCAAACAGCTAAGCCTGTGTTTTAATTCAGAAGGATACATTCAGACTCCTTGGGGGCTCTCACATGTTGTGTGTAGCCCAGGGCTGCATCTCTATTAATGGTGTTTTGTGTGTGTGCGCGCGCACTTGCGTACTAGTTTGTGTTCTTGAGGAATGGAGCTATTTATTTGATTTTTTCTTCAAATATTGTCATTAAGCCCAGACCAAATATGTTCACAAAGACATTAGCAGATTCTGGTGGTCATTTGGTTTTCCAGGTGTTCAAAACATAATATCAGAACATAATTAGGGATATTATCTTGAACACATGGGACGTCATTGAACAATGATCTTTTGTGCTAATTACGAATGTTGAAGTGCGGAAGGAATGTCAGAGCAGTTTTGTTGTTGATGACAATGTTGTCAAAATGAACTGCAGGTTTAAAACTAAAAATAGGATGTGAAGTTGCTGTTTGAAAATGGGATGATTTTCAAAGTTGTGAAGATTAAAGACTGCTGACCAGAAGAAAATGCTCATATATGAATGTATAAAGAAGTTTTTTGCACTATGTAAAATACTTCTTAATATCTGTGTTAAATTAGCTTTTGGGTTTCCACAAAAAAAAAACAAAACAAAAAAATAAAAACAGAAAACCGTTCTTTACTCTTGTTCAATGTATGAATAAATTATGACATGAAATGGACCATCTCTGTAAGAAGGTCTCATTTGACAGAAGTGTTTGTTCTTACAATGCTCTGTTGAGAAGTGACCACTCACACTGTGTGCTAAGTTGTTTGATCATGACCTGTGCATTATAACCAATTTCCTTTTTGTTCCCCACAGCTGACTCAGGTGTTGACACCTTGGCAGTGTTTATGGCCAGCAGTGGAACTACAGACGTTGCAAATCGAAACAACCCAGCCACTCCACCAAATACCCTTAATCTCCGTTCCTCCCACAATGAACTGTTAAATGCTGAAATCAAACACTCAGATGCCAAGAACAGCACACCCCCAAAATGCAGGAAAAAATATGCATTGACTAATATCCAGGCGGCTATGGGTCTGTCAGATCCAGCCGTACAGCCTCTGCTGGGAAATGGCTCTGCCAACATCAAGCTAGTGAAAAATGGGGAGAACCAACTCCGCAAGGCTGCGGAACAGGGGCAGCAGGACCCCAACAAAAACATCAGCCCCACAGCAGTCATCAACATAACTTCTGAGAAGCTGGAGGTTAAAGATCTCCACCCACCAGAATCCTCAAGCTGTGAGATTTTGCCTTCCCAGCCCAGGAGAACTAAGAGCTTCCTCAATTATTATGCAGACCTGGAAACCTCAGCTAGAGATCTGGGGCAGAATCTGGGCCCCTGCCAAGGGGTCGGGGAAGAAAAAGCCCAGCCAGGCCCTGGCCAGGCCCCTGTAGTCATTGGGAATGGTGACTTGCTGATACAGAAACCAAACAGACCCCAGTCCAGCCCAGAGGATGGTCAAGTAGCCACAGTGTCATCCAGCCCAGAGACCAAGAAGGACCATCCTAAAACAGGAGCCAAAACTGACTGTGCACTTCATCGGATCCAGAACCTGGCACCAAGTGATGAGGAATCCAGCTGGACAACACTGTCCCAAGACAGTGCCTCTCCCAGCTCCCCAGATGAAACAGGTACCTGGGGAATAGCACAGCCCCACCTGGTACTTTTCCATTGGTGTTTTTAAATAGTGGTGGAGTAAATAAATCTCTCCCAGCTGAAATTGTTGGCTCCAGCTAGAGGAACATGTGGGTGAAATCAGGCAGCATGTGGAAACTATCATTAGGTTTCTCAGGCACATTGTGGGTTCGTTTCATTTTGGGTCATCCATAAATTGTTGTGGTACACACTTCCATAAAAATAATAGTTGCTGGTTTAAGTATGGCATATTGTCAGCTCTGGTGAGGCATTAGACTTGAAATGCAGGGAGAACTGTTTTGGGTATTGTCTAGAAACATCAGGTTTTGTTAAATAAAATAATAAAAGAAAAATAGTTACCAAGAATAGGCTGTAATTTAACTAAAAGAAACCACTATTTGAAGGTTCTCAGAACTTTGTTGTGATCGAGCTTATGAAAACTTTAAAAAATGTCCAGAACATTGAAAGTCAGGTCTTGAAAGACATTTTCCTCTTGACCTTTACTGGGGAATATTTTAGTAGCCTAATCAAGTAATATTTGGAAGTGAAAAAATGATACTCTCAAATGTATTTAGACATTCAAGATTTTAAGTAGTGTGAGTGATTTTGGTCTGTCAGTACTTCTGTCTGTCTGTAGCTTTTTCAGGAGTGGTCTAGTCTGGTGTAGTGTGACAGCAGTGAAGAGAGTCTTAAAAATCAGCCACTCCTCCTCCATTTCATTTTCTCAGAGTTCCCACTCGACCAATCAGAAAACTGTAAGCTCTAGAGTACTCTGTGCTGAATGAATTCAGTGTAAATAACATACACATATGTGGCTCAGCATCTGCAGAGTGCTCTCAGAGTCAGGTAGACCAGATGGCCCACCAGGGAGCCAGGTGACATTTTCCAAAAGGTAGGGCAAAGAAGGCACAAGGAATGAAGAGAGAGAGAGAGAGAGAGAGAGAGAGAGAGAGAGAGAGAGAGAGAGAAGAGGAGAAAGTTAATAGACTTATTCAAAAGAGGAAGGAAAAGGGCGTGGTTTGAAGTGCCTTGTAAACCCTAGCTCTTTCTGAGTTTTTCTGAGTTAGATTTCATCAGTCTGCTGGAATTGGCTGTGGCAGTAGAAAAGCTGAGTGAAATCATTTCATCTTTGTCTGGCCATGCACATAGTTGGAGTCATCATTATGTTTAGTAATAGCATTATGACCACAGCCCTCTATGACTTTAGAGTATTCCTGTCCTGTACCTGAGAGACATTTTCACTTGCTAGTGGTTGAGTTTGTGCAGCCCAACTTAAGACCTTGTGTCCTACTATGGTTGACAGCCTCTCTGCTGCTCTTGCAGGCATGGTGTGTTCTGGTGCACTTAAATTTGAATGAACTAGAATTTGAATGAACTAGTGAGTGAAGAATGAAGCCTCTGCTCCCAACTCTAGCCCCTCTTCCTTAGTGATGACTAGGGTATTTCTTCTAGAAAACATTTTAGGCATGTGGCTGTATTTATAATTTTTTTAAATTTATGAAATTTTTGAGGTTTTATTTTTTGAAATCTTGTCTCTTAGAAGTATAAGCTAATATATAATCACAATAATCTCCTTGATGCAGATGACCCTCCATAGCCATTAGTTCCACAGCTGTGGATTCAAACCAACTGTGGATTGAAAATGCTTGAGGTAAAATTACAGCTGTACCAACAAACATGCTTGGACCTTTTTGTCATTTTTCCTAAAATGGTATAATAACTATTTGTGTAGCATATACATTGCATTGTTACATGCAGCCTTTAATTTTGGTCCCATAGGGGTCCTGGAACCAATTTCCCTGAAGACACCAAGAGATAAGTGTATTTAAATAATACATGGGGCAGAGGTGGAGGGGGTGTGCACCATGATGAGGATTTAAAAGTCCCCACAGAAATACCCAATATCTACTAGCTATTAAAACTGGATTATTATTACAAGGGTTCATCATGCTGTTCATTTTGTTTTTAAAAATTCCATGTAAGAAGTTAAAAAAAGATTTCAGTTTAGGTTGTTAATTCTTCACTTTTTAAAGACTGTATTTTATACGTGCACTGGAGCTGTAGTTTAGTGGTAGATCACTCACTTATCATACACAAGGCTCTGGGTTTGGTCCCCAGCATAGCAAAGGGGAAGGGGGGGAAGGAGGAAGGGACGGAGGGAGGGGAGGGAGGGAGGTAATTTGAAGCTCCAGCTTCTTTTTCTATTTCAGTGGCTTTTTTTGTTTTACTTTGCATTATTTATTGCAATACCCAACAGCTAAGTTAAAGAGCTTTAATTTTATATGTATATATATATACATACATACATACATATATATACACACACATATATATGTGTATATATGCATATATATGTATGTATTTCATGTGGATTTATGTTGGGTGAGCATGTGTGTATGTGTGAGTACACAGAAGTTAGTGTCTAGTGTCATCTTCTGTCACTCTCCACTGTTTAAGAAACAGTCTGGGGATTGAACTTAGATCCTCAGGCTTGGCAGTAAGCGTCTTTACTTACTGAGCCATCTTTCTGGCCTTCCACCATATTATCTTTATTTTTTTGTTTGAAGCAGGGTCTCTGGCTCAGCATGGTCCTCACATTGGCTAGACTGGCTGTCCAGTGAGATCCAGGAATCTGCCTGCTCCTGCCCTCAGTGCCATCATACCCAGCTTTTTACACATGTTCTGGGTATTTGAACTTGGGTCTTTGTGCTTGCACAGCCAGCCAGTGCTTTCCCCACAAGCATCTCCCCAGCCCCCCACTTCAGTCTCTTTTATTTTATATGCTGTGCTGTCATAGACAAGTTCAGTGAGGTATTTCAAAAGGTTTCTTCATTGACTATGAGTGTCGGCAAGGAAGGAAAACAAAAACAAAACAAAACAAAAAATGAGGAAAGTACTGTAATCAGGGCTGGAGAGCTGGCTGAGCAATTAAGAGCAGTGATGCTTCTTCCAGAGGACCCGGGTTCTGTTACAGCACCTGTGTAGAAACTCACAGTTGTTTATACCATCAGTTGCAGGTGACCCGATGCTTTTTTCTGGCTGGCCTCGGTGGGCACTGCATGCAAGTGTGCACAGATATAGATACAGGAAAAACACACATTACATAAAAAATGTAAAGGTAAATAGCTATATCTTTTAAGAACTATAAGCTAAACTTGAGCTTTCCTGGAAAACAGGCACTTTGGGATCCTGGCACCCACTCAGCTTGGCAGGCCCCAATGTCTCTAGTATAGTATAATTTCAGGAATGCTCTTAAAACGACCTCAGAGCTAGTTTGTGGACTCCTCTTGAAATGGATGCTCTCTCTTTCCTAAGGGTTTTTAAGGAGTGAACCTGATACAGTGAAATAAAGTGGGTGATTCTTTGGCATCTGTGTCGGTTCATGTCCAGTGAAACAATATTGTTTATGTTTAAAGTTGTCACAACACAGTTTAAATGAAGAATCATGTGTGTCTCTTGTAAAGGCAAAATTAGTGTTTATGTTTTATCCAATCTGTTTACTGAAGATAATGGTGATCAATGTGAACACTACCTGTTGAGTGAAAACAAAAGTGATAGTGAATATTTCTAAGACACTGGCATGCAGCACCCCAGCTGTATGTAAAAGGTGCATTGACATGCTGAGTTGCTTTGTGCTAAGTCAACAGGCACTACATTGAGTGTGCTTTATGACTAAGTCACAATATACTTGTCCTTGGATTTCAAGCGGTGTTTTGGGGAGCCCAGGAAAAATAGAGCAGGCTCATGTGTACCTTAGGGCATCCTTTCAGAGTTAGAGTGTGCTATTTATAAAAGAAAATACATTGCCTAATGGCAGGACTGACCACTCCATATTGCCTTTCTTTCTGAATTGTCCCCTCCAGCTATGCGGTGGAATTTTTGCTCGATCGATCATGTGTACTGTATGTTGCCACCTTCTCCTCCTGTGCCATTTGTCCTTTGACAAAACCAGAGGCTGTTTGCAAAAAGGAAAGCAACTGGTGACTCTACAGGGCTTTCAGGGAGCTTTGGGGAAACAAAGGGCTGCATTGTTTTGTCTTTTAAAGTGAGGACATTGGATCTAGCTAGAATCCCTCCGTAGGTCTAGGTGGCCCCAGGTAGACGGGATGACTCAGATAAATACATGTTGCTCAGCCCTGTATAGTCTCTCTGTAAATTGCTTGGTGCTCTATGTTAGGCACTTCATTTAGACCCTTCCAGGACATGAACTTGTAACTTAAGATTTATTTGAGCCTCACAAGAGTTGGGAGCCATAGATTATGGATGTGCTTTCCTGTTCTCCCTTGCCTGGGATCGAACTTTGCACAAGCTCAGCCTCTGTCTCTGTCCAGCATTCCACACTAAGCTGTCAGACCCAGAGTGTGGCTGTGGTTGCAGTACTCCATTAAATTGTGGAGAGCATGGGCTCCAGAGCCAGCTGCACTTCCTTTCCAGGTATGCCACATACAAGGCTGATGTGCAGGGCAGTCACAGCTTCTGCATAGACTCTGCTAAAGAGGAAAATGGGACATCCAGAAAGAACTCTTGTCAGTACCTGAAATACAGGTGAGCTTTGTAAATAAGTCATGATAAATCAAATAAAAAATGGAGGTTGTCTACATATCCCCAAGTAACCCTCATGTGTTGAATGGGACATTTGATGTTACACTTAATCAATGTCTGATTCTAGTATTGTCTATATATTTTATAATTTAACTGATATCACTACCTCATACTGAATGATGCTGAATGACTAAGGTTATCAGGAAAGCGAGTTTGTTCCTGTTCTGTCAAATGTAGATGACTGTGCTGGCATTTGAAGCCAGGTATTTGGATGCAGCATTTTGAGTGTCCATTGTCCCACAGTTGTGAGATTTGGGCATGTAGAATGTAGCCACAGAGGCTGAATACCTCTGATTTTATCCTGTTCACTGTGTGGTAGTTACTGAAAGAACAAAGAAAATGAAAATTATGTCTTAGCAGATCTGTCCTTACCTATAGGCAATTAAGATTTGACTCAAATGCTGTCAACTTTGTGAAACATTTAGGAGATCCATTCTCTGTATACCAAGCCCCCAAAGAGTTCCAAGTGTGTTGCTGTGTTCTTCCCATTCTTTGCTGCTCAACTCTAAAGTTGTCAATTAGACTCAGAACTCTATGAAAGTTTCTCCAGGTCTCCATGATGCATGCCTGAGGATCTTCCAATGCACTTCATGGTACATTGTAGCAGGCCCCATATGATACTCGTTTGCTGGATGGATGGGACTGGCTCATGGTAGTAGTACGTGCTCTCTGATATTTACTACACATGTGCATCAACAAAACAAGTGAGCACAGCCTGTGTAAAGGACATGCTGAGAGCACTTGGACAAGATTCTCACTCACAGTGGAGGCTCTAGGGAGTATGCACTGGAATCAGTAACTTGTCTGCCACAGCCTTCCTCTCAAGAGCTGATAGGTTTGTCAATCAGAGGAGTCTGCGCCAAGGACAGGAGCCACTTGGCCTTCACCTTCTGCTTGAACTTACAATTAATCCTGTCCTGGGTCAAAGTGAAACTCATTTGCATGCATGGTTTGTGGTTTTGTCATTGTGAACAGTCAGATAGAGGCTGAAGCCAGGCAGCAATCTCATCTGTCAACAGGGCCACTGGCATTGAAGAGCAACTGTGCTGTGGATGAATGCATGGCTCTCAAACCTTTAAAAATTTCTTCTAAACATTCATCATACCTCACATGGCTTTTTAGTAATTTGATTGTAATTTTCCATTTCTCTTAAACTTCCAGAATATTGGAAAAGTGCAGTCTTTAACTTCTATGCCCCACTATACTAATTGGGTTCTCTCAGATCCTTGGAGTGATTTCACTAGCCTTCCAGTTGTGTCTCCTCAGTTGGAAGCTCCATGATGTGACAGATGTGAGATGTTTCCAAAATAGTCAAGCACACTGTATTCTGGGATAGCTCATATTTTCTAAATTAGATTTCATTGCCTCTGGGGCAAAATGAATGAAAATATTTCTTATTTTACTTTACAAAATTAAAGAAGAAAATTTTGCTCAATTTAGTCTTTGGAATTTTTAGGCCAAAAATAAATTTCAAACAGCTATGATACAACACGCTTTTAATTCGAGCTTCCAGGAGGCAGAAGCAAGCAGATCTCTGTGAGTTCCAGGCCAACCACAACCACATAGTGAGGCCTTCTAAAAATGGGCATGTGTGCACACATGCATGTGTTTTAATGAATCATTAAGATAATATCAGGTTACCTGCTATTGTTAAGTATGCTGGATCCTTCAGGGAACAAAAGGATTAACTTTCTGTATTAAGTATTGGCTGCATTTCCTGCCACCTCTCTTCCTGTACTCCTCATGTACCCTGGGACACCTTAGAAATATAGGCATCTCCAGACTGTGTTGTTCCATAAAGTCTTGTAGGAAATCTTGAATTAGGAGCTGGAAGGATGGCTCAGTGGTCAAGAACACTTGCTGCTCTTGCAAAGGAACTGGGTTTAGTTCCCTGCACCTGCATGGCAGCTCGCACCTATCTGTGACTCCAGTTTCAGAGGACCAGTGCCCTCGTCTGGCCTCAGCTGATTGTAGTCATGGATATAGTGTACAGAGATGCATGTACGTAAACAGGCACATACATAAAAATAATACTAAAACAAATCTTTTTACAAGAAAATATTGGTTTAGATGCTAGTACTTTCCATTGAGAGATTTCATGTAAAACCACGGGCCTCATGCTTCTCTTTTAATTTCAGAAATCTTATAACCCAGAGTCCAAATGGTAGAGATACGGACCTCTTTGGGCTAGGGCCCTCCCTCTGTATTATCAAGGCATCTGTCAGGCATGAGATCCTTTGCTCCATCTAATAATGGCCTCAGAGCCCATGCACACACATACGGAATATTATAGTAGAAAGAAGCAAGCTAACGTGTTAATCTTTGCTGTTGCAGCTACAGAGAAGTATAATGACATTGTAGCAACATCCTCAGATTGAGATGCCTCTTTTAATCAGTAGGCATCCCATTCCTTCTGGTTGAATCATAAAGTGTGGCATGAATCATTAAGAAAAACACACTTGCAATTTCCAAAGACATCTTCAAATGAATCCGATTAGAGGAGGGTAAACATTCGCCAGGATGTGGGTGGCTCATGAATCCCATGCGGGAAGGCTGACTCAGTTAATATACACCCAATTTGTGCTTGTTATTGTATGGGTGGTTACCAGTTACCTCTCACTCCTAGTTTTTGTTTGTTTGTTGTTTGGTGCTAAGAGTTGAGCCCTGGGCTTTGTGCATGTGTAGCATGAGCCCTACATGAACTCTACCCCAGAACCCAAACCATATAATTCATGCATTGCACTTTCCTATTAGAACCTTTGAATGAAAAACTGATGAAATAAAAGCTTCTTCTTCAAACACGACTGGCAAATAGTCAAATAATTTGACTATTAAAAGATCTATGTGGTTTGCATATGGGCACAAAGCAAGAGAATGAGATCACTCTTTCTGGGGATTGGTGCCTAAAAGGAGAGCTGAACTTCCCTGTGTGTAAGCTTTCGTTATTTTCTTTTTCTTTAGCTTTCCATCAGTTACCCTTGAATATGACAGATTTGGATCTTCTGAAGAATTTTCCCTTAGTGTCCTTAGGAACATTGTTAGTTGATATTTTTCTCCTTCAGTGTTACATGGCAAAATGTTCATATAGAACTGTACCAAACTGGCACATCTTGGACATTTAGTCCTCCAACCTATCAGTTGCTTGTTTGGGAAATTGATTTTGGTCTTGTATTCGGTTACCAGGACAGTGTGCCATTTATAAAGAGCTGTATACACTATATAAGATCCCTGACCCATGAAAGCCTATTTAATCCCTAGTAGACATAAAGAATGTTATTAATAGAACCTTTCTCAGATTCTAGAATAAAACATGGCCAACTTTTTTTTTTTAATGTGGAACTGTCAAAAATTAAAAGACAAGTTGGATGATTCCCAACTTCCAGTCATTGGAGACAGACTGGTTTGGGATGTACAGGAAGTTCAAGGGCTTGGGACAGTCACATCTTTGCAATAGTAGCTTCTAGTTACTTGTCAGTGACATTCTACCGCTCCAGTCCCTGCTCTGCTATCCTTAGGGGGAGCTTTTGGCCATCACCTCTATGATGACATGGGGTGGCCTCACTTCCCTCTGTCCCCAGAACAAACTGCAACCTGTCAGGATTTCACAGTGGCTTTCACCCTTTAGTTGCTCTCCTGTCCCTCTGTCACCTATTTGCTTTCTTCCATGTACTGTGGAACAAGGGCCCAAATCAGAGAATGAACTCCATGTATAATAAATTAGAGGGAAGCATTTTCACCATGGGTTCCTCTTTAATGGGCGATATTGAATTAGTGAGTAAGTAAATATTTTCATAGTACTTTAGTCAGGATGATAAGGAAGCCATGATCTGTTCGTATGTTTTTAAAGGTACTGCATGGCTACAGGGTTCAGAATAGGCATAGTGCTGCGCTTTACTGCTCTGTGTTGACCAGGCTCCAGGCGGTCTTTCCTCCAGGGAGCTCACCCATCCTTCCTTAGAATCCGCTTCCATCTTCCATCCTCCCTGTTCTTGTAAGGCATCTGCCACTTTCTGAGGTTTGGGATCAGTTCTGTTAGTCTGTCTGTCTGCCTCTGTCTCTTTATCTCTGTCTCTGTCTCTCTCTCTGTCTCTGTCTCTGTCTCTCTCTCTCTGTCTCTCTCTCTCTCTCTCTCTCTCTCTCTCTTCACACACACACACACACACACACTCACACACTCACACACGCACCCTCAGCACACCTGAGTGTTTCCTAGCTCTAAAATAAAAATGATCGTAGTAGTAATCCACCTGTAAGATTGTCCACAGCTGGCAGGCACAATTCTGAATGTGGTTTCACTGAGTTGTGAGAGAGCTCACCTGGAAAAGCCTGAGAGCCCATGTTCAGTCCCTGGAGCTCACATGGTGGAAGAAGGGAACCAGCTCCTACCAGTTGTCTTCCAACTCCACATAGGTGCACACACATGTGTGCGCACAGAGTCAAACACACAAGTGAACATGATTAAAAGTTTTTAAATAAAAGTCATTTCCAGAAAACACTGACTACCACTGTAATTATTTCTGATGAAATGGAAAATTTTGTCGGAATCTAGACTAGGTTTATTTTCATTTTATATTTTAAGTTTATTTTATACTAGATAATTTTGAACATTTTTGAACATTTTTATATGTGTATGTGATTTGATAATATTCACTCCCAAATACCCTGTCTTACCCCTTTTGTTGTTTGTTTTTGTTTTGACAATGCTGAAGATTGAACCAAGTGTGTCCCTTGATAGGCAAGTTGCCTAGCTACTATGTTACATCCACAGTTCTGTTTTTGGTTTTTTGTTAGTTCACCCCTCCCCCCTTTAATCCTTGCCTGGAAATGAGTTTATATAATTATGCTTGTTTGAATGAATGATTAGCACACTGTTATTTGATACTAAAAATACTAGCCAATTCATGGCAATTAGTTAGCTTCTGAGATGTTCACATTAGTTAGATTAGGGAGATGCATACGTTCTTTGCTTCTCAATCTGTGGATCTTGTTGAAAACACTGATACTGATTTAGTGGTTATAGACTGGGACAATTTTTAAAAAACAAACAAAGCAACAACAAAAAAAAAGCCCTTAAAATTTTATTGTGCAGTCTTGTGTATTTTAGTTGGTTGGTTGTAACTGTCTAGCTTTGAACTTATTATGTGAAAAAGGGTGCCTTTAATAAGGATCAGGATAAACAAATAGGCCAAACAGGTGTTTATTCAGGGAGAAATAACTTACAACCCAGACAGATGAACACCAGCAGGTCCCGCCAGCGCTCCTCCTCAGACCTAGTTCCCCAGGTCACTTCCCCCCCTGTCTCCACCTCCAATGGGTGTGGTCAGTGCCACAGATGCGGACAAGGTGAATCTCTCACTACAGGTGCCCATTCTGTCTGTTTGTTTCTTTGATTGTTGTGCTTTGATTTTATGATGTGAAGAATCAGAACCAAAGCTCTGCCATGGAGGGAGGGAGGGAGGGAGGGAGGAAGGGGGAAGAGAGAGAAGGGGGGTAGAGAGAGAGGGAGAGGGAGGGCTGGCTCAGCATTTCCATATCCTACCATTTCACATCTTTCAGATTTTCAGAAGGCTCTTAATAGCTGCAAGAAGTTCATGAAGGAAAGCTTTATCCAGATGGTGTCCAGACAAAACATGCCTTCAGACAGGAAATGGAGAGTGGGTCCAAGTGTGCACATATGGGCCAAGGAACACAAGTTAAACCGTGGCATATGTTACCTTAAGTGACTCCACCATAAAGAAACAGTTTCTTATTGGTATACTCCCAAATGTATGATGTGTCTCCCTCACCTTGAAGTAAAGCAAAGATTTGGGAATTAGTCCATGAAGGCACAAATTGGATTTATGAAAATCATATTTAAGGAAAGAGAAAGCAAAAAACGCTTGGAAAGTGACGTCTTTGATTCACCTCTCTGCTCATCCATTCCCTATCCAGTCACCAAACCCTACACACTTGTCCTTTCGTCCAATAAGGATACTCTGCATTCAACTTAACAAACAGTGCTCATCACCTCTACCAGACTACTGTGACCTTTCATTAGCTCCCTGCCATCCTTGCAGCAGTAACTTAATTATCAGTGTGATCACGTCTTACAAATGGTGCCTGAGGGATGAGGATGTAGCTCGTGGCAGAGCTCTCAACACCTTTCCATTGTGGGGTTCAGGTTGTGAGTCACTGACCAGCCTTTCAGAAGTTCTTCATTTCTTCATTCATAACCTGTGCTCAATAATATCTACACCCATGAATGTCTAGTGTATACTGGGATTTTTGCAAATAAGTTGGCATTTAGTTCTGGCTACAGCCCACCTGCAGAAGAGAGCTTCTTTAAAACTTAACTTTTTGAAGAGATAAAGTTGATAGGACTTCGTGGCTAAGCAATCAAAAGAGATAAGGATTCATGTCAAGGTTTGCCTTAATCAGAGTCTGCCCCCACATCCCATGCCCATTCTTTTGTAGTTCTGAGAGTCTGGAAGACTGTGAACTGTGCAATGACAGCAGCTAAGGGAAGCTCTGTGTATTTCTGCCATGCTAAATCTAAGGTTCCCAAGTCCGTCTTTGGGACTCTTGTGGGACACCATAGTTTACATAGTTTACCATTTTGCATGTTTTTTTTTTTTTTCCTTTTCTCTCCTTTTCTCTTTTCCTTTTTTTTTTTTTTTTGTTTGTTTTTGTTTTGTTTTGTTTTGTTTTTTAGGGTTTTTTTTTGTTTTGTTTTCCTTTCTCAGTTGATCAGACAGTCCACTGAAGATCCCATTGAGATCTTGCCTTTCTGGAACCATCAATGATTGATGCCATTAGACTCCTGATATTTAATCTCCCAGTTCAGCAACTGGAGCAGGCACCCCCATCCCATCCCTGTCTCTGTCCTGTTGAAGCTGCGATGACAGATCTGAACTCAGCATAGCAAAAGAGTGCAATTCAGTAGGTTGTTGAATATTCTCTACAATGTACACGTCTGGAGGGTTCTATGAAATGTTTATAGTTAGAGTAAATAATCAAACAAGCAAATTAACAAAGTAAATATGTAGCTTATTTAAAAACTGTTGCCTTTGAAAAAGCGTACTTTCTGTTGTCCTCAAAGGAAATTAAAAATTCTTGTGTTTTATTGATTTCCACTAAGCTTGTCTGAACATTGTGTTTTATAAAAGCTAAGTGATGATGGGGAGACCTTAATTTTTGGAAACATGTTTTTTGTTTGTTTGTTTGTTTTATTTCCGATGCAGAGCTTTGGGTTTTGCTACTGGATAATGAACTGTGTCTTTAGAGGCATCTACCCTGGAAGGAGCCTTCATGTCCACTCCAGTGCTGCAGCAATGGGGGTTGGGGGGGCACACACCCTCCCTGAGCTGTCCTTGCCTGGCCTTCTGCCAAAGGTCCGAGAAAAGTACCAAGGAGACAAGGCATCATGGGATGGCTGCCCCATTTGAGAGTCCAGGCAAAGTAGCAGTGACTACCTGCTGGCTAATGCTGCACATCAATAAATACACATTGGCAGGGTACACTGTCAACTTCTTGTCCCTTCCTTGCCAAAGTCTGCTTTTTTTCTCACTCACTGTGAACATTGTAAAGTTCGGGGATTGTGGAGAGACTTAGATGGCAGAAGAAAATGTCTCATTTATTTTACACGCCCCCCCCCCTCATGTTTTGTTTTTCGAGACAGGGTGTCTCTGTATAGCCCTGGCTGTCCTGAAACTGCCTCTGTAGACCAGGCTGGCCTCAAACTCCGCCTGGCTCTACCTCCTGAGTGTTGGGATTAAAGTTGTGTGCCAGCAGTGTCAGTTGTATGATGACTATTTGCAATTTAATTCATTTGAACTTAATACAGTATGTATTAAAATGGGGCTTTTAGATCAAGTGTCATGGAACTAAGACATCTTGGGTCAAATCTGATTCTGTAGCATTGGCATTGTATGTGTGGCCATGATGTAGTTTTGGAGTTCTTATGTCAGAGTTAGCTTTGAGTTATGGGGGTGCAGTCAATCAGTCCTGTGTTCTTGCCCACAGTATGAAAACTCTGTTCACACCTATCATGTTATTTGGTTCTCAAAACAGACTTTCAGAGGATTTCTCATATTTTTTCATAGAAGGAAATGGATTTGGAGATACTGGTCTTTGGATGTAAAACCTCATTGGAAAGCCATGAGAGTGGACAGAGAGTTAGCGTTTGAAGAGACCTTGGGTTTTTATCAAATCTCTTCTCCCTGTGATTCCCTTCTATTGTGTCATAGAGAGATGGCCATGTGGTGCCTGATTAGGATGAAAATACCCGGTCCTTAGACAGATGGTGATGCTGAGTCCTTAGACAGATGAAACACTGTGTTCTTAGAAGCTTGATGATTGACAGAATGCAGCTTGAAGAGTACTAGAAGCGGCGTAGACATGAATATGATATTATATATCTGCTTTCTAAGGCTCTTCTACTTTTTTCCATGTGTGGTCTTCAGCCCAGAGCATCGTGAGAAATATAGCCTACTTAAAGAGAACTGGACACAAAGAGATTACACCGCCCTTCATTTTGTGGAGAACATGCTCTGTAATTTTAATATGTTTCAAAGAGTTAATCATTGGATTGAAATGTCAGATTTTTTTTTAAAAAAAGAAGTCTCCTAAAATATTAAATAAACCTTCATATCCTTTAGGGCACAAATCAATACCCACAGAGAACAAGGCACATTGAAATAAAGAGCTGGTTTAGTATGATTTGTTGCCAAACCATCATAGAGTCCTGTTGATGATTTTGTAACTTTAAATTAAAGATAAGCTAAACTGGAGAAGCAAGTATTTTTTAGTTGTATTACCCAAATTCTGGATTATGTTGTATGTCTGTGTCAGCTACAACTCAACATGGACTTTTGACAGGAAATCAAATATCTGAATAATGAAGTCTGAGTGTTCTTTTAATACATACATTTTATATCCTATTGTTAATACTTTGCTGGAAACGACTTGATATTTTTAGTGTATAACTCTCTCAAGAGCAGAATTTTGGAGCTACAAAGTCAACTTTACCTCTACGCTGTATAAGACAAAAGTTTTCTTGGCAATTTTAGCTGATGTGATCTGAACCTTTGCTTTAAATTATTGATTGCAGTTAAAAAGGGGAAGAACTTTCTGATGAGAACAGCACTCTGTTTAGTAGCCTTTTACAAAATCAATTCCCACCATTCCTGCCATGCCCTTTCAGATTATTGATGCTTCCAAACCTTGGGAAGAACTTTGGTGTCTCCTAAAGTTAATCTTAATATTAATGTTAGTATTAATCTTAATTTGTTTTTTACAATTTGCACCCATGTTTATTCAAACTTTATTTATTCAAATGTTTATTTGAAATAAAGTCCTTTTTGAATGATTTGTGTGGTGCTTGAAAGAGGGATATAGATGAGGGATTTTGCCATTTAGGTGGTACTCAAAAGTGATGGATCAATTCAGTGGTCTACCCACTCCTGTTTCTAGATCCCATCTTTTGGCTGGAATGATGCATCAGTGTCATTCACATGGAGGCAATTTGGAGGTGAATCCATGCACGGGAGCATTGAGACAGCTTCAGGGGGAACTTTGCTATATGTTTGGAAGAGGTGGTTACACTCTCTCCTATGTAATCTGAGTCTGCTTAGGCTACTGAGCTGAGTTCTTGTTTACCTGCCACTGTTGTCTTGCTTCAGATGGGAAGCTAATCTGGAAACCTGTGAAGAAAGGTGGGCTGTGTAGCTCAGAACCCCGCAGTTGTTGGTAGCAGAGGAGTGGTCACGGTGAGAGACTTAGTTTCTGATCCTGGGCCATGTTTCATGGGGGTTGCTTCAGACAACTATGACTTCCTCCTTCTCTTCCTCTCCTTTTTAACATTTCTGCTTTGTTAGAACTGAAGCAGATTTGAGTTGATAAAGTACTTGAGGAGATTGCTCCAAATCCAAGCTCTCTCTCAGCTTTCCTGGGGTCTGAACATTGAAGTCCAGAAACTGATCTGTGCGGCTGGACAGATTTCAAAAGAGAGCCTCTTGCTTCTGGTTTTTTTTGGGGGGTTTTTTGTTTGTTTTTTTGTTTTTTCTCCTTCCTCTCTGAGACACCTGCTAAATGACTCAAGCAGAGGAAGTCAGTGCTCCAGTTAATATAAACCTAGAAATTTATCCTAGCCAAAATGCATTTTTCTCATAATAAAATACAAAATGGGCCTCAATCTTTGTAATCATGACCAACCATGTGTTTTTTCTCACAGAATTTGACTTGTAGCTAGAATGTTACTTGGTTCAACTTGAAAGAAATTTCTGGTAGCCATCTTTTTTACCCAGCTGTATTCTAATTCAAGTTGGCTTTGGGGACATAATCTTTTAAAATCCTTATTTTAATACTTGGAGGTTTAATGTGGCAAAACTGTTGAAGAATGGGGAAGATAAAATTTTAATTTATATGGTAAGAAATCCACTCTTAATAGTAACTAAACCTGCCCTGATTTCTGTCTTCATTTCTCCTCTGTGGATGAGGCAGTCAATGTATTGAACATGAAATTCAATATCGCCAAAGTGATTTTACATGATAATGAAATCGATACGAACACAAGGGCTCTGTCATGGCTGCCTGCTTCACAACTAGCATGTGCTCACCATTGGTGCATGACTGGGTCATGTAATTCCTATTGTCACCTCCTGAGAAATCTACTTTTCTCTTATAAATAATTCCATTGAAGTGAATCTGAGTTAACCCAGATCAAAGTAACTTAATCACCTATATTGGTGGTTTAATTTTTTTTAAACTATTAGCCTACAAACTTTGAAGTTTTACTAACTTATTAAGTACACTAAATAGGCATGTTCATTGAAGACAAAGGAGACAAGACAGACAAATGTGAACCTGCAGTTCAGGCTGTCTCCAGCTTTACTACCCAGAGGTGAAAACTGGTACAGAGTCTATGAATAACCTTTCAGACTTTGTCCTATGTGAGCAAACAGATATTACTGTTTGTTTTTCTCAATTTTTTTTTTTAGTGAAATTGTGGGATGTGTTATCTGATACTTTATATTCTTCATTTATTATTGTACTAACTGTTGGGTCTATTGATAAATTTACCTGTCAGTCAGTGTATATACTTTTTCTTCTAGGTAAGGCCTCAAGTAGCCCGGGCTGACCTTAAACTGTCTGTATAGGCAACAATGACTTTGAACTTCTGATCCTCCTCTCCTGTCTTTACCTCTCAAGTCTGGAATTATGAGTATATCCTCCCCCTCCTCCTCTTTTCTTGGAGGGCTTATGCTAGAACCCAGGATTCATGCATGCTAAGCAGCTTTACCAACTGAGCTACACGTCAAATCCCTACGTACACTTTTATCATTCAGTTCTTAGTAACGATGCAGGGCTTAGTAACTATGTAGGTGCATGGTGATGTGTTCTGGTGACAGTTCTGATGGGTAGACTTGTGAGTCAGTGCATACCCATATCATCCATCATCTTCTTTCTCAAGAGATTCCGAAGGAAAAGGGGACATGTGGTTGTGGCTTGTTGGTTTTGTTTTATAAAAAGTGGATGGTGATCTATGTGTCTCCAAATGCACACTAAATATTGGGCTGATAACACCCGTGATCAAGATTTCCATGGTCCTATTCTGTGCCAGGCACCCATGTTCTGAGCACTTTACTTTGAAGTTTACCTGGGCCCAGTAAATAGGCTGCAGTCATAAGAATTTTATAGTATGAAGAGCAAAGTCCCAGAAAGGTTTTCCTAAGGTGTTGTAGCCAGACCCTCACATAAGCAAACTTGTCAAGGCCTTGTTCACAGTAGCACACCTCATTGAGTGCTTAGAGGAGTCTGTACAATGAGTACAATTCCAGATCGAATGCAGAGACCATCATTCTCTACCAGGCTGTGTTCTAGATTATAGCTGAAGTGTACTTAGTTCATTGTTCCCAAAGGACAGACCTTTGGACTGCTTCTCGCTTTCCTCATAATACTTTAGATTTCCACAAAATTTCTTACACATCTAGGATTCTTACTCAAATGAAGAATCTTGGACTGATAATGCCCCCTCAAGGAGGTTTACTGTTGTAGACAAGGCTGTGGCAAATACTGCTCGTTGGGCTGTTTCTTGCTTAAAGCTCTTAGCAATACTGCTATGTGTACAATTTGGCAAGATGTTGCTCTTATATACTACAAGCTTCTTTAGCTTGTCTTAGTCAGTGCTCCATTGCTATGAAGAGACTCCATGACCACTCTACAATCAACACAACTCATTTAAAGGGAAGCATTTAACTGGGGCTGGCTTACAGGTTCAGAGGCTTAGTCCATCATCGTTGTGGTGAGATGCATGGTGGCACACAGGCAGACATGGTGCTGGAGAGGTTGCTGCCAGGAGTTCTACATCTGGATCCAATGGCAGCAGAAAGATAGCAAACCACTGGGCCCGGCTTGGGTACATGAAACCCCAAAGCCCACTCACCCCCCTCCAGTGACACATTTCCTCCAACAAGGCCTCACCTTCTAATGCTATTCCCTAAGTATTCAAATATATCAGCCTGTGGGGACCATTCTTATTCAAACAAACACATGGCTTCTGTTTCTTAGTGTTGCCTTGTCTCTTGGAGCCCCAGGAATCTGGATGGCATTAGACAGACATCTCTATGTGGATTAAGTAACCAATTCTGGCCAATACTGCATGGTTTTCACAGAGCAAAACTCTCCTGTGCTAGGAGTGTCCAGAACTTAGCATTCCTCTTCGTCTGTGTCTCCTCCACCCCCTGCCACTCAGCCCCCACCTTCTTTATTTTTCCCAGGGACCACTTCCATTTACCCTCTTTTAACACCTTACCCCCTCCCCCCCCCAGTTCCCTGGTTGATGCTAGTTTTGTCTAATCTATTTTGACCTCCATTTTCTTATAAATTGATTCTATTATTTTCCTTGGAATGAAGAAAGAAAGTTCAGAATTCGAGCCAAGTTCATCCAGTCTGCATTCAGTTCTGTATGGGATAACACCAACATCTGTACTGTGATGTCCTTTCTGAGCCCATACCTGCCCTCTCTGACTGCTTAGCAGGCTTAGATGATAAACTCTCATTCCTAAACCTCCTCCACCATCCCTGGTACAGGTGCCTGCATCCCACCACCTTTTGCCTTTGATGATCAGGTTTGCCTTAGGAACTGTCCATAGCACCTAGACACCAAGGATCCATGGTTTTCCTTGGGTCATTTCATTAACCATCAAGCTCTCTTATCACATTGCAATTGAAAATAAAAGACCTAAAGATTCAGAGATTAAAAAAAGGGGGGGCACAGTAATTGGGACTCTGGATTCAGAGACTCAGACTCCCTGTGACACTGGACTAAATCAAAGTTAGCTGTTCTGTCTCTAGAATTGTCCTAGAAAAACTGTTTGTTCCTAATGCTTTACGTTTAAATTATAGAGGTATGGTTTTCGTTCTTTTTATCCCTAGACACCATGCTCTTCTGAGCACAGCAGGAGGTGGATTACTGAAAGAGTGCTTTTAAGTCATCTTTGCACTAATGTCCACTCTTCATGAAGAGTACGGAATGCAGTGGCTCAGAGTACAGTCCCACCATTGATGAGCAAGCCATGTGACCTCAGAAAAGCGGAGACGCTGCCCTATGCCTCACTGTCCTGGTCTGTGCAGGGGAGATAGGAAGAATTAGCTGAGCAATATGGCTACAGTGCTATCTGTCTATTGTATTTGAACAAGTGGGAAGACTTTTTGAACTTTGATGTTTCATTTCTGGGAAATAAAGTCCATTCCAGTTATGAGAAGGGGCCATCCTGATGTTCCACATCCTGGAAGGATGATGGACAGAAAGAAGTACAGTCCATCTGTCTCTCGGCACAGACCATGACTCTGGTCCGGGGAAAGGAATTAATTGCCTCTTTTCTATGTTGTGTGTATTTGTGTTTAACTTCTTAAACACAAATTTGGGTCAGGGAGGGGGAGGTTGTAGAGTTGGATCAGTGGTTTAGAGCTCTTGTTGCTTTTGCAGAGAACCTGATTTGATTCCCAGCACCCACATGGCAGCTCACAATTGTCTGTAATTCCAGTCCCTGGGGATTCTGATCTCCAAGGACAGCAGGCATATATGTAGTACAAGACAAATAAATACATCTTTTTAAAAAAAAATGATTTGGGGCTAGGGGTAAAATATATACAAACATGAGGACTCACATAAAAGCTAAGCAGCATGATAACTGGCCTGTAATCCTGGTGTTTGGAGGGCAGAGACAAAGGATCCCCAAAGCAAGGCAATTAGTCAGACAAGCTGAACCCAGCAACTTCTGGGCTCAGCAACAGATTCTGACTCCATATAGAAGGGAGACAATAATCCAGAAAGACATCCTCCCATGTGAACTCCTGGCCTCCACACATGATTCATACGGCACACACAAACACACACAGATACTTGAGATAACTTTTTGTTGGCTCTTTGTTACTTGATGGCCTATGAAATGGCCAAATATGAGTACTTACAGAGAAAATATGGGGTGTTTTAAATTCACTAAATAAATTGATTCTGTCTAATCTTGAAGAGAGAGAAGTTGTGGCTTCAATCAGAAAACCAATCTACCCTGACTGAGGAGAAGTGACTAAAATGCACTTCCAGACATGTCATTTATCAGCTTTGGTTATCAAACAAGGAAGGGGCCTCATATTTCCTGAAGGTGATTGCTGTAGATAAGTCTATTCGGCTGCCCTAAAGTACACCACATGCAAGGATGCCTTACACACCCTACATCTGTTTCCCACCGTTCTGTAGCCTGGAATGCCAAGGTCAAGGTATGGGTCGGATAGGTTTCCTCTGATCTCTGGCTGACTTGAGATGCTTTGTGCTGTACGTATGGTCTCTTCCCAGTGAGTGTCCTTTTGTGATGCTGCTGCTTCTTATATTAGTCAGAATGGGAATGGAATCCCACCATGAGGACTTCATTTAACCATAGTCCTCTATAATGGACCTGTCTCCAAACGCAGCTATATTTTGCAGTCCTGGGATTGTATATTCATTTCACATTAGAGTCAAGGGACACAGTTTAGCAGATATGAGATGGGGTTGTTTGAAAGTGAGTGAAATAAAAAGTTCTTATAGGGTAGATGTCGCCCTATTACCTGGTCTTTGTAGAGGAGGCTAGCCCCTGGCATTTAACTGCTGCAGAGGAAGAATTAGAGGGTCTGTGAGTGGAGTGGGGTACCCTGGCAGCCTCTGTGTGTAGTAGGCGTGGTCACAGGTGTGGATTTGGGGGAGGGGGGTCAGCTAGGTCTGAAGTCCAGGACCCCAGCTCGCTCTCTTGCAACCTGACCAGGAAGCAGGGTGGATCTCTCTACATCAGTGTCTGTAGTCAGTAGCAGCCACCCGTGCAGCCTGAATGAAGTGCAGCCTGAATGAAGAAATACAGACATCTGTGAGGAATTTCTTTTCCTAGTGTATTTACGTGTTACCAGGCACTACAAAGGCATTGTCTTCAATGCTGAATTATATGTATTAATGGTGGAGAATATTCATGGGGAAAATGGAAAATGATTCATCTTCATCTACCCTAGCAATGTCAGTTGGTTTTATATTCTAGATTCGAATTTCACGTCTCTTCCTTGCCAAACAGAGCACTATAAACATGTTACTTAGCCTCACATACCTTATCTGTAAAGCAAGGGAGACTGTTGGCTTGCAAATTTACATTTGTTTATCATGTGTGTGCACTTGCATGTATATGTGCATTGTAACATGTGTGTAACTGTCAGGGATCAACTTTCAGGAGCTGATCCTACTGTGTAGTGTCTGGGATCAAACTCGGTGTTGCTGGAAAGAACTTACCATCTCTCTGGATCTGCTTGTTAATTTAGTGTGCAGAGGATATATTGTGATGAAAAATGCATATGCACTGGGTCTCATTCAGAGATACTCTGGTTTACAGGGTGCAAGGAATCTTCCTTGATAACCACCATTTCTAAATTAATCTGAAGCCAATGGTGCTCCATTGCCCTCAAGAAAGGAATGAGAGCTCTCTTCCGACTGTGATGAACCTGGGAGATGGGATGCCTACTGTCCTTTTTGGTTCTTGTCCCCAAAGCTACCTGTTCTGGTTAGTGTAGTGTGATATAAGCTACACTCATCTTGGGAAAGGAAACCTTAGGTGATAAAAATGCCTTCATAAAATTGGCCTATAGGGCATTTCCTTGGATTAATGGTTGATATAGGAGGGCCCAGCTCACTGTGGGTGGTGTCACCCCTGGACATGTGGTACTGAGTTGTAATTTTAAAAGCAAGCAGAATAATCCATGGGGAGCAAGCTAGTAAGCAGCACGCCTTTGTGGTCTGTACCTCTACCCCCACTCCTGACTTGGCTTCCCTCAATTATGGACTATAAGCTGTAGGATGAAATGAGCCCTTTCTTTCCCAAGTTGGTTTTAACTATGGTGTTTACCATAACAACACAAAGCAAACTAACACACTACCCAGTTTGAATTCTGTATTGTGTTTATCTGCAGCGATTGGGCTATGAAAAGAGAGCCATCCAAGTGTAGACGCTGTCTCAAACCTCTCCTCTTGGACTTCTTATGCCTTTATCACTTAGGGATTGCTCAATTAGACCAGGCTAACCCTGGGTAAGCCTTTCCAAGGAGCTCCTTTCAAAGGAGCTGATGAGAGAACTTGATGGAACATGCAGAAATTCTTTCTCTTTATAATATAACACAATTGCAGGATATTACTCATAGTTCTTTCCCACATTCAGTAGAAAAGCTATTCTGAGCATGTAAATTGGGGGAATGTTCAAGGATGTGTGTTATAATAGTAAATATCAGATCTTAAGTTATATTTAAGAGGAGTGTGTGTGTATGTGCACATGTGTGTGCACGTGTGTGTGCACGTGTGTGTGCAATGCCATCAGATACCAGAAGAGGGTATTAGATTCCCCCTGTAACTAGAGTTAGAAGTGGTTGTGAGCTTCCCAGCATGGGTGCTGGAACCAAATTCTGTCCATCAGCAAGAGCAGTAAGTGTGCTCAACCACTGAACCATCTCTCCAGTTCATGTACAACTATACAAAAATTAACCTCGGGGGAATCTAATTTAAATTCTAACCTACTCCTTCTTTTGAGAAATGAGGTTAACAGAATGAAGTATGTTGCCTAATCCTTTGGCAATTGAAAACCAAAGAGCACTAGAAAAAGCTAGAGCAGACTCGGGAACCTGCACGCATGAAAAGCTATTTCTCTGGTCATAGTCACAGCTGAGAAATCCCAGGTACCTGCTGGCCCCTGTCCCAGGCACTTTCTGCCCTTTCTTTTGCAGTGTAGTTCTTAAATTTTTTAAAGATGTGCTCTGAGTATTCTTATTAATAAATCCAGAGCTCATTGAATTAATGAATAATTTCCTTATTTGCCATTATTGTATTGAATTAGAGCCTTTTCTTTCTAATGTGTTATGAATTAGTTACGGAGTGAAATGGGATCTTGGATAAAATGAGATTTTGTTGTTTACTCATGAGCATAAAATCTGAATAATCTGCATAATGGCAAACACAGTCAGGGAATTGAAGAGCTGAGGGTGATGTAGGGACCAGAGAAAGCTTAAAAAACAAAAACAGAAACCCTTTTTTGCAGTTGACAGTTGGATTGATACCCATTAGGTACTTTTCTATCCTTTTTCCCAATGGAAGGCATTCATTGATGCTTGATAGTTTAAAAAAAATTAAGTATAGATATGATTGACTAGTTATCTATTTCTTATGGAGTAAAATCTTTCCATGACAAAACTGAGCTTTTATAGCGATTCATTTTCACACCTCTGAGTCTCACCAAGTGACCTTAGAGGCTGATAGGTTTTTATCCATCTTAAGAAGTGGTTATTGCCTAATGTAAATCTCAGTGGCTTGTGAGCATGAAGTGACCAAATGTCCTCCACCAGCCACTAGAATGAGGTGGCATTTGTTCCAGCTTCAGGACTGTCTAGGTGACACACATCCCTGCTGACATCACAGTTGCCAAGGCAGGTTTATGGGCTAAGTCCCCAAAATCAATGCAATTTTAGCAATAAGCCATTTCTGTCTGTCCTTTCTGCGTCTTCCATATCAGTACTTGGTTATAGGTACAAAAGATAGCATCTGTCTGTCGTTCATATGAAAATACCTGAGCCATTTTACTGCTGTTCTGCCGCAGAGCCTCTTACTATGTGTCACATTGCTGTCACACCTTCCAGAGCCCTGGAGTGTATTTTATTTTTCATGTTCCATGGAGCTCATGTGCGTAGCTGCTTATCTCCATTAGAACAAAGGCTGCTTATGGTTAAGGATAACGTGGCCTGCGTCTTTCTGGCAGTCTCATTTATTCATTTATTAATTCGTTGAGAGAGTCATGTGTATCCCAGGCTGCCCTCAAAATCACCAAGAGTAACTAACCTTAAACTCCTGCCTGATCCTACAGCTTTCAACTGCTGAGACATCAGGTAAGTGCCACCATACCCATTTTAATGAGGTGATGTGAACTGAACCTATGGCTTTGTGCATCTTGGGATTATATACACGAACCACCCATGCCCAGCTCAAAGGCTTAAAAATGAAATTTCATCATTCCTTTGGGGTAAGATTATTAGGAAAATCATCAGCATTAGTAAGACTTATATAAACCAATGGAAAACCAATTTTAAGGACATTTTTGTTTCTATTATAACCACCATCATTCTTTCCTTCCTCTATTCAGTTGTGTGGCATTAGTGTTCTATCAAAATTTACTAAAATTGGACTTTAATTCTAAATTATTAGACCTGGAAAAAAATTAGACTGAAAAAACAATAATGCCGAGTACAAAGAAAATCAATTGAGCTATACTTCTAGTAGTCATTTAAATATCTGTCACACACTTTAATACGCTCTAGTCTGAGTTTAGGCTTTAGGAATGAAACTGTGTCTCACTTGTGTGCACCATGTTTTTGATGTGTGTGACAACATACTTAGATGCTCTTGACACTAATAAACCCCAAGTGTCTTTAAAGATATGCGGAGTTCATTGTAATTCAGACTGTTTCTTCACCAGTAGTTACTAAGACTCCAGCAAAAGACATCTGGTTTTGGGTGTTGAGCCTCTGTGTCCCATGCTCTGGCAAAGGACTTTGCATTTGGAGGTTTGTAAACTATTTCCAAGTCTCAGATGTCTGGGCTGACTGTTTCATTTGTGAGGTATGGAAGTAGGTTCATTGTCTGCTTAGTGGCCAGGGGCTCTGTGATCACAGATACTAAGTGTGTGTAGCCACTGTCATCTGGAGACTCTTCTACTTTTTAAAACTTGGGAGCTGCTACAGTAATATTCTCCAGGGCATTCCAAAAAGAGAAAATGCAATGGTTAATTTATGTTGAAACAGAAGCCTGCCCCCTGGTGTCAGGTGAAGACCTAGCATCTTGGCTGATTTTGTTACTGAATCTTATTTATTGACTGGTTTAGTTTTTGTGGTAAATGGTGCATTTCACATAAAATAAATATGATTTAAAATTGCTGTTGAATTGCTCCTATGAAAATAGGTTTTTTTGTATTCAGCATTGGTTTTTCCCCTTATCTACATAATAATTTAGAATTAATTTTAGTAAAATGTTATAGATCAGTAATGAATTTTATAGAGCAAAGAAAAAATAATGGTGGTTATAATAAAAATAAAAATATCCCTAAAATTAGTTTTTCATTGATTTATATAAATCTTACTATTGCTGACTGTCTTCCTCATAATAATCTTGCCCCAAAGGAATGCTACAACTTCATTCTTAAGTCTTTGAGTTGGGCTTAGGGGCTCATGCCTTTAATCCAGCATCCAGGAGGTAGTGCTGGAAGGATCAGGAATTCAAGGTTATCCTCAACTATATAGTGATTTCAAGACCACCCTGCCCATAATGAGTCTCAAAACAGGAAACCAGACAAAAAACACTAAATGTTTGAATAACTTAAAATCCTTAGTAGAGATTAAACAAGGGTGCTTATATCCATGAGAGACCCTGGAATCACAATTGTTCAAGTCTCTATTCTCTGGTTCATAAGGAACAAAGGCTTAGAGAGGAGAAGGTAGGATTCGTTGCTTATTTCGCTTAGATTCCCTTACCTGAGAGTTATTTACACCATTTGCAGGAAGCCTCACCATCATGCTTTCCCTTTCAAGCTAACTTACGACTGTGTGAGATGCATGCCCAGAAATGTCGGGACTTATAAATATTAGAAGAGGAAGGTTTTCTTTGTCTTGGTTTGGTTTGGGTTTTTGTTTTTCAAGACATGGTTTCTCTGTAGCTTTGAAGCCTATTCTGGAACCCTCTCCGTAGACCAGGCTGGCTTCAAACTCACAGAGATCCACCTGTCTCTGCCTCCCGGAGTACTGGCATTAAAGGAATGTGCTACTATGGCCTAGCTGGGAAGGTATTTTTTTTTTTTTAATCATTATTTAGCTGATGCATTGAACGTAGACACTATACATATTTATAAGGTACTATGTCAATACATGTAAACATTGCATAATGCTTAAATCAGGTTTAAGCTATCTTTTGCCTCTAGCAATTAACATTTCCATATGGGAATAAGCATTCAAACACCCCTCCTCCACCTTTTTTTTAAGTCCAAAGTAATTACTTATTCAGAGTTCTCAGGTCACTCTAGGGAGATTTGCTTCTCCATGGTTCATGGAGACATTGGAGTTGGAGATGACTGAAATGACATGTATGCACAAACTGCAGGCAACCTTCTTAACACTTAGCTACCTGGTGGCTAACCACCTTGCAGCTTTAAGAGTCTGTTTACTATAATAAGACCACCAGCCTTTTCACAAATGCATGCCTTTCATGTATTGATTTAATGGTCTGTTTGAACACATGTGTATTGTATCTGTCATGTGATTGGACCTGGGCAGAATCCTGAAAGTGTATTATAGTAATTGTTTCTCCCTACACTCAAACAATTCTGGATATAAATATTTCCAGATACTATAATTATTGTTAGTGTTGGGTTGTTACAGTGAATTGTGTCCTCCAAAATATTATGTTGAAATGGGAATCCCTAGTACCTGTGAGTCTGACCTTATTGTGGTATTGTAGATTTAGTCAAATTAAAATAGTCTATAGGTGGGCCCTAACCCAATATGACTTGTATTCTTAGAAGAACAGGGAAATATGGGGACAGGGAGATGGGTCACTTGGTAAAATCCTTATTGCACAAGCATGAGAGCCTGAGTTCAGTTCCCACATAAATAGCTAGGCGTGACAGTGCATTGCCTGTTATCCCAGCCTGAGGAGGCAGAGATAGGCGGATCCCTGGGGCTAGTGAGCCAGTTAATCTTGCCAAAACAGCCAGCTCGGGGGTTCAGCAAGAGAGCTGTCTCAAAAATAATGTGAAAAGTGATTGAGGAAAATACCAAATGCCAACCCCTGGCAGAGAGGGTACAGCCACATGAAACCCGAGATGATAGCTATATAAAGACAAAGAGGGTCTGGAGTTGTGCCACCACCCATCCGGACACGTCAGGGCTGCCAGGAAGTGATAAGGCAAGGAAGAAATCTGCCTTAGAGCTTTTGAAGTGAGGCTGGCTCTGCCAAGTTCTTCATTCTGGGTGTCTAACCCCTAGAGCTACGGGACAATAGATTTCTGTTGCTTTAAACCACTCATAGTCTGTGGTACTTTATTATAGCACTCCAAAGAAACAGATACAACTTTAATATGTTCCCATGTCTATGGGCGTCACAGTGAAACAACCGCTCGGGAGTGGTGATGAAGCTGAGTTTAAAGAGGATTTTTAGTAAAAGAAAGGTTACCAGTTAAAATGAATTAGGAGTGAGGGCAAGATGGAGAACTCCAAGGAGTGGGTGAGCCTTGAGGGGGATGGGCACCAGCAGGTTCCAAGGACCAAGTAGCATAGAGGGACCAGAACCCAGGCAGAGTTCAAACCTGTACCTATGGGTGGAGGAAGACGTGGCCTGACCCTAACCCCAACTGGCTTGCTTCCTAGCAGAGTGAGCCTGGGAGTTAGTGTTCTGACCCCTTCTTCCTCGCCATTCTGTTGATTTGTAGAGTCTCGCATCTCCAGTGACGTGGGATATAGTTGAGTCTCCTGGGACACAGGGCTGATTGGAAAGCGGTGGGCAGGGTGGTGAATAGATCTGGAAGGGAACTGGAGACTAGCCTTCACATTGAGGCAAGAGACATATGTCATTCGGTTATGCTTAGAAGATGAAAGAATTAGTTTCTAAGATAGTATTCATGTAGTGCTAGTTCAGCAGGTGTTTGTGATTAAGGATACCAGCCTCCTGTAGATGGTTATGTTGGAAACTAAGATTCAAGGCTGTGGAATTCATTGTACAAATTATCTTTAAGCCCCTGCTGTTCTGCTAGGTCCTAGACATGCCCTGGGGCCTTAGCAATGAGCAAAATTAAATCTGGCCTTGCACTCATAGAACTTACAGCCCACTGGGTAACGATTGTGTTAGCCACGAGCCCATAGGGCTTGTGACTTCTTTTTGAATGTTCAGTGTGACTGCAAACTGACTAGATAGCACTGTTTTCCGGTGGGCTGTGAGCTCTGTGAGGCCAGTGTCAGGGTCTCCTGTTCTCACTGCCCAGCTCCTTCATCTAGACATCTGCTTGCTGCCTTGTGGGTGTTCCTGAATTGTGAGTGAACTCGTGTCCGATGTTTACTGTGTAAAAGTTTCTCAGAAATTGTGAGTGGCTCACAACATTTAAAGTTGGAAAATGAAAATCTATTGGGGATTTGGCTTTTTAAAGGATTGTTTGAGGTTAATCCTTTCCAAAGCAAGCATGCTAGATGATTCCCAAGTAGTGCAGATTGGTATTTAGGGAGTTGGCGTTTTGTTGAGAGCACTGTGTACAGTTTTAGGGGCTGACACTGAGTAGTCTGTCTGTCTGTTCTCTCTGGTCACTGTGCTCGTAAACTGATTGAGCCTCCAGAGATCTGTGCTGAAGTTAAAACTCAACTGGGCTGAGTGTGGTGGTGTGCACCTCAATTCCAGTACTCTGAAGTAGAGGCAGGCAGGTCTCTGCTTTCCAGGCCAGCCTGGTCTACATAGTGCTTCTAGTCTACCCAGGTTGTGTAGGAAGGCCCTGTCTCCAAAATCCCAACTCTGAACATGAAGGAACACTTTATATGCGGTAGCCTAGTCATGTCTAAGCCAATGTTAGTTCCAAAGTAGTAATTTATGAATAATAATGAGGAAGTACCTTTCTTCATTATTTGTTTGTTTGTATATTTATTTATTTATTTGTTTGTTTGTTTGTTTATTCTGTGGCAAGGTTTCTCTATGTAGCACTAGCTGTCCTGGAACATGCTCTGTAGACAGGCTGGCTTCAAACTCATCCAGATCCGCCTCCTTCTGCTTCCCCGGTGCTGGGATTAAAAGTGTGGTGACCATCCCCCAACCCTAAATATTTTTAAAGCAGGGTCTGACCTGGAACTAAATCTTTCTGCCTCAGTTTTTCCACTACTAAGATTATGTGTCCCACCACACCCAGCCTAATTTGAATGATTCAATTGAATCTCAGACGTTTGTTGGATTAAGAGTCCACGGGTATCGAGGAAGCACAGCACTGTGATGGGTTTTCTTTGTGTATGCTAAGACATTTTGCCAGTATTAAGTTAGAGCTTTTAACTCGTTGGAGGTTTTGCAAATGTCATTTACTAAGAAGCTGCTGCTCCCATGAATGACCATATAAGGTAAACATTTTGAGGAGGAATGTTGCAGAATCCTTGAGCACTTGTATTTCTAGTGGGCTGAGAATGGGGAGGTATAGAGAGAGAATGGGAAGCCCCTGGCTTCATCATTTTCCCACAGACATTTCCCCACTTCTGCATAAAGACGTATAATGTATCCCTCAGAGACCTCACTCCATCTCTGCACCTCAGATAAGTAGAGAATTTACTTTTGGTGCTTGTCAGTAGTATAACACTGTATAATTCCCAGAGTGATGGAGGAAATTACTTGTGGGAAAAAAAATTAATGAAAGAAAGCAGAGAAAAATAGAAGCAGGTTTATAAGGACAATGGAGTATTTCTCTCACACAGTCTAAATTGTTAGAATAAAATCTTTCCTTCCTCCTAGACTTAGAGTCTTGAAGGGAAAACTGTGTTAACAGCCCCTTTTGTTAGGTGTTGCTGGAGTTTACCAGCCAGTAGAAATACCCTGAGCAGTGAGACGCTTCATAATTTGGATCGTTACAGGAATTATTCTCACAAAATCCAAGCCAGGAACCTCTGAGATGAGGTGGGGTGGGGGGATTCTTTTCCCTCTGAGGCATAAATAAGTGGCATGGTCAAAAAGACCTGAGCTGTGAGCCAGACTTCCTGAAGGCAGGATGCAGGTGTCTATTTGCTGCTCTTAAGAAAGGAAGAGCTTCCGTGTTTGACAAGGGACAGTCCCTCATTTGTGCTGAGATTAAAGTGACAGCTGGTCAGGGACTGAGAGTTTCCCATAGCATGGGACTTCTCCTGCTATAACCAGCTCAGCCTTGGGTCCCACAACACTTAGTTGGTCATTCTAGCTTTAGCCCAGCCCATCCCAGTTTGTCAAGCCTGCCTTCTGGTGGGGACCCTAGATGCTCCCCACATTTAAATGCCTCCAAGACCACGGCATTGGGTTATTCTGGTCTCATTGGCAAGACGTTGCTGAAACAGGATCAGACACACAGTAATCTTTAGTCTTAAAATGAACAAATACAGGGGCTAGAACACAGTGGAAGTGCACTCATAGTCCAAATACTGTGGAGGCAGAGACCAGGTTGATCACTGGGCCTCACAGGCAGTCAGCCTAGCTGCCTACTTGGTGAGTTCCAGGCCAGTAAGATATACCATCTCTAAATAAAATAAAAATGAATCATTTTTTAAAAGGCAGCTGGGACCTGAGGAATGATGGCACATGAGGTTGTCCTGACCTCCACGTGCACATTTGTGTGTACACACCTACATACATAGTACATCTGTGTGCATGAGCTCCAGCGTTCTCATGTGCATGCGCACACACAAATACACACACAGAAATAACACACCTATACTCCAAATTCATTTATCTTAAATACTTTTGGTTCAGAAAAGATGGAGGAGAAAGAAGAGTCAGTGTTAATACTGAATTCGGTGCTTGAGGGGTGGGGAGGGAATGAGAAAAATTGATTCATTTGTGGCTCCTGTTTATGAATCATTATTGGTTGTTACATAGACTCCAAATTAATTTTTAAGGCCATTATAGTGATGACCAACATAAAGACAATTGGGGAGGGGTAGAGAGATCATGAACCACTTTAGGATGACTAGCCTAGATTCCCTCTCGCTCTATTCATCCCCTTTGAATCAGGGGATGCATCCCTAACAAAAACACATCCTTTAGAAGGGGTAAAGCAGAAGAGAGGAGGCCTGGCTTTAAGATGGGCAGGTTTAGGATAATAGCAGTAAGCAAAAGACAGTGTGCTTCTGGAAAATCCCTCACTAAGTGTAGGACCTGTGTATGAAACCTAAGCATGTGTCATTCTTATATGTAAAGGATATAGATGCTAAGCATGATTTAATTACTTTCACAAAATCCATCCTGATTCAGTAAGTTATAAGGATTTCAAAGATGTTATATTGGGTAACCCTGGTTAAAACATGTCCCCTTTCCATTTCAAAACTGGCTAATATATCCTTTATTTAATCTGACTGAGCTTCATTTTTTTTTTCCTCTCTCTCTTGTTAAGGGCATGCTTGTTCACAGAGATATAGCTGGAAGTCATGTTGTCATGGCAACGGCTACACGCTGGGAGGAAAGATTCTTTTAAATGGCCAGTGACTGGGATTTTAATCTCCAATATATAGATAGCTGAACAATATGGGGATATAGAGTTTATAATCCTATTTTGGCTGTGAATTTTCACTTCTTTTACTGATGTGTAATATTTGGGCATGTGTTATGATGTATAAATTGTATATAACAAAACACAACTCCAGCTCATCTGTTCTCTGTTGTCAATAATCTCCAAAATAGATGGATTTCTCTGCTCAGAACTGTTGTATTTTGTTGCCTGTATATTAAATTCTAAATACATGAGTGTGGTACATAAAACCCCTCCAAAACAAAAACAAACAAATAAACAAAGCAGCTTCCATTCTCCCTGGCATCTATTATAGATCCATGCATATAGAATTCTTGATTCCACTGTTTCAGAGCTGAAAGAGACAAGTATCTCATGGCAGAAACTATGGTATGAAACATAAAATTGCCTGACTCAATTTGTCTCTACTGGGATTGGGCAGTATGGCAAGAGGAGATTCTTTGGTGGAGGGAGAGAGCAGTAATTAAGAAAGGTTTGCAGACGAAGTGACCCAGGTTTTAGTTTTAGGAAGAAAAGATGATTCCAGCCCATGGTAACAGCATAAACTTTATAAGCAGAAATGTGACATTCCCTGATACTAGTAGTATCTAGGCAACCCTAAATTAGAAGTGGCTTAAAGGAGTAAAATGACAAGGGGGGATGACAACATGGTGAAGCGGGGATTGAATGTCACGTTAATGGGAGTCAGTCCATTCTGTACATAAATAAGAGGCAAGGCTTGGTAGAAATAGCCCTTATCCGAGTAATGGCTAAGCAAGAGTACAAATGACCAGTTGCCTTCTACCCATAGCAGCCATCACCATGTATGTAATGGCTAATGCCTTCTTCAGATGTATTCTTGCAGTGTGCATCATTGTTTTGAGGGGGTAGACAAATCCACTTAAAGGGTATCTCTTCCATATATTTGTGTGTAATTTCTATCTGTGTACATCCAATGCATCGTTTTAACTGCTACTCCAGGATTTGACTCCTACATAATAGATCTCTCCCTTGAATAATGATGAGCTCCTCTGGCTCCAATTTTTCTAGGATTACAAACAATTGTGCTAGAACTGTCCTAGAATCCCTGCTTTAGAACTGGATTCACGAGAATGTGGCATATATACTTAAGACTGCTTAGTTGCTACATATCAACAGCAGACATATACATTACATCTAAGAAGGTGTGTTTTAATTCACAAGAAGGATATAATTGCTTACCCTCCCCCCCCCCCCAGTGAGAATACAACAGTGTTATTGTTGATCAAATTAGATTCTTGTGATAGATGGGTGAATCAGGTTCTTTTCTCCCTTCCTTTTATTTTGGGGGGGGGGTGTTTTAGTTAGGGTTTCTGTTACTATGAAGAGATACCATGACTGCAGAAACTCTTATAAAGGAAGGCATTTAATTGGGACTGGCTTGCAGGTTCAGACGTTTACCTATTATCATCATGGTGAGAAGCAAGGCCATACAAAGGCAGATGTATGCTGGAAAAGAAGCCAAGAGTCCTACATATGTATCTGCAGGCAGCAGGAAGGAAGAGTGAGCCACTGGGCCTGGCTTGAACTTCTGAAACCTCAAAGCCACCCACCCCCAGTAACACACTTCTTATAGTAAGGCCACAGCCCTAATCCTTTCAAATAATACCACTCCTTATGAGCCTATGGAGGCCATTGTCATTCAAACCACCACATAGGGGTAGCTTTCCAACTTAATTCCTCTCCATATATTCCTCGCTGACCCTAAGATAAAGTCTTCATGGGGTAGCCAGGCGAAATCTGAGCCAAGTGTAAATGGATGGAGCCTTCATCTGCAGTAAGAGCTTTTGTAGTTCTCACTCTGTCAGCAAAGTAGAATTTTTTTTTTATTTTTTAATGAATTAGTTACTGAAGCAAAAGGGGGGACGGAGTTAAAAATGTATTCTGTATTGAAGAAGGAGGAGGAGGAGGAGGAGGAGGAGGAGGAGGAGGAGGAGGAGGAGGAGGAGAAGAAGGAAATTTACATACAAATAAACTCCTGCTTTTAAAAAGCTGTTTGTTTCTTCAAAGGGAATTAACAACAAAATTGTATTTTTTCAGTTCTTTTGTGTTCCTGGCCACATGGTTAGGTCTGCAGTCTCTTCTAAAGTGAGGGCTAAAAGTGCTGTCAGTTCATTTATCAGAGCACATCTGTACCACAGCGAGACACACAAGTTTTTTTTCTCTGAGGATGGAAGCACACAGGACTGTGGAGGACAGAGCAGTCCACGTCACCAGACTTTGGTCCCCACTGGTGTCGCCCTGTTTCGTCTGCCTCAAGGAAGACCGACACAGTGTCTGCTTCATTTGCTTCCAAAGAATGTTCCTTAGTTCCCACTTCTGAGACATAAGCATAATTTTGTGTGGCAAGCCATCTTCTTGCAGAAGCATTTCCTATATAGGGATTTCCTGCCTAGAGGAAGTAATGGAGAGAGTGATTAAGTGGAGGATGCTTAGAACACACCAGAATTCAAGGACACACACACCATCATCTATAAATGGACACTCGCTACCAATCTATCTAGCAAGAAAAAATTGGAGCAAATTCAGGACAAAACCTTGTATAAATCGGTTTTTACAAGTGAAGGGATGGGATTCTAAGAAGGGGAGGGAAAAAAGAGCCCACAACTATTCCTGTAGTGTAATAAATTTAGAATCTCCTCCCCGAAACCCTGCGGATCAGAAAATCTCTTAACGCTTGTCTCAGGAACACTCTTCTGGTAGTAATATAATTTGAGCATATTGGCTGGAATCTGAAGCTTAGTGGGCTAACTAGTACATCTGAGGGAGGATGGAAAATAGCAAGCAGGGACTCTGGTTCCTTTTGGACATCAGAGCCAAGTAGGACTCAGATTCAGCAGACACACTAAATGCCCCTCCCCAGCACATTTCCCGTTCTCCTTTCTCATCTTCTTTGCCCTTCAGGATCTTCCTCTTTCCCCAAAGCGCCCATTCATATAAGTGTTATTTTGACATTTCTGGAATTTCTGAAAATGAAATATGAAAAGGAAGGGACCATTGCTAACCGTATTATTCACTTATCGTCAGAAAGCTTACATTGTACCCCTGCAATGTGGGAGAAAGGTTCGGAGTGGTCTTTTCATTAAGGAGGTTAGATCTGTGCTTAGCCTTTTTCTGTTGGGAATTTGCAGTTTAAGCCCTAACTAGTTCCGTATCCTAATATATACAGAAAAAAAAAAAAGCCCTTTTAAAATTGTAGCACAAATTTGTTGTTTGAGAGTTTTGAAAATAATTATTCCAGTTTTGTCCCTTCCTTGAATTTTGGCTCAGTTATCTAATATTGTATTATACTATATTCTGTTTTGACTTTAAAAAAAAAAAAAAAGAAAAAGATACTTTCTACACGTGCATCCCTGGCAGATGGGATCCACAAATAACCCTGCCTCTTTTCTGCCAGTAGCCTAGCATCTTTGAAAGAATTTGGAGCTCTCAGTGCCACTCTTTCATGGCTGGAAATGAAAATCCAAGCTGTTGTGTTCTCATTTTTCCCTGGAGAAGCTTGACTCTTTTCTCTTGATCTAGAATTATGCATTCTGGGGAAGAGGTGCAGATTAAAGAATTGAAATCGTTGAATGAAATGGATGGATGGTTGTTGCTTGGTTTGGATTGAATCCTGTATATGTTTAAGAGTTGTGACAAGCCGGGTGGTGGTGGTGCCCACCTTTAATCCCAGCACTGTGGAGGCAAGGGCAGGTGGATCTCTGTGAGTTCCAGACCAGCCTAGTCTGCAAGAGCTAGTTCTGGGATAGCCTCCAAAAGTGACACAGAGAAACGCTGTCTCGAAAAACATTAGGCCAAACCCATCGCTTACACTTGTAATATCTGGCAATGTTTGGAAGTAAGATTAAATTGCTAGGACTGGGAATTGTGCAGAATGAGGGAGTGATAACTCAGAAAGCCATATTCCATCAGTGTGATGTTTTAGAACAGGTACCCCACAAGTTGGGATTGAAAAGACTTTAATTTAGATGGCAGCGGGTTTGGGTTTGCCTATGAGAGCATAAAGTAGATGTATTATTTGTTTCTTTTCTCAGTGGATGAATTGCTGTTCATTTTCTTACTCTTAGATGAATAAATTAGGTCTGTTGCTAATAATCCAAAGCTCTAAGATAGCTAGGACTTTCTATAATAGAAATGTACTTCTCTTTCACATAGCAACTTGGAAGTAGCATTCAGGTAACAGGATGGCTTTGCTGCCAAAGAATTCACGAACCATTTTTTCTTCTGCTCTATTACTCTACTATCCTCAGGTATAATCATCTTTTATGGTTCAAAGCAATAGTGCTGTTTCAGGCAGCAAGAAACGTGTGCCAGCTAGGTTCTTCCTAAGAAAAGCTCTTAGAAATTGTTGTGTAATCCCTCAGCTTTATACCTCAAGAATGTTCCCTACACAGGCAAACTTAGTTGCAAGGGCGGCAGGCAGAAAATGTAGTGGTCATGTGTCCAACCAAAATTTATGTTGATGTGGAGAAAGATATTAGAGATGGATTAACACATTTCAATGTCTGCTATGAGCTGCTTATATTTTTTTTTAATTTACACTGAATTAACCCACTGTATAATGTGATTACAAAAGAAAATATCCCATTTACGATGTATATTGTATAATGTTCGCACATGTAGACTTGGATTTTAAAGACCATGGCACCCATGGCAGCTCCCTCATTAAATGTGCTGCTGATGGAGTGCTGGCCTGGCATGGCAGAGGCCTTGGGCTGAGTCTCTTGCACCACTATGAGCTCAGGTGCTGGCACACTGACCTGTAACCCCAGTAGTCGAGAGTGGCAGCAAGGGGGTCTGGAGTTGTAGGTTATCCTCCATCGCAGTCAGCTCTTAGGCATCCTGGGCTACACAGGACTATATCTCAACAAGTGGTTTTAAAACTAAATTAAAATTGTGTACTTTGCATTGGAGTGTCTGGCCCAATCAGAAATCACTTAAAAGAGAAAATATTAATGGCTACAATCAAGACCTTGGGAAATAGACAATCTCCCTTTAAGAATGCAAGCAGTGAATAAAATTGTTCTTCTGATCTTTGAGAATATAAAGCATGACCTTCAGATTTGTCCTTTGCATAAAGAGTGATGTTTAGCCAGTGGAGTCTCTACGGCAAATCCCTAACCCCGAAGATTGACTTTCCTTTTGTGGAGGCGTAGCTGGCTTTTTCCAGTCTCCTGCCCTTTGCACTTGCTCTTCTGTCTGCCAGGAAGGTCACCCCATTCAGTATAAGACGAATTTGCTTCCTTGGAGACATTGCAGGCCATGTGGTGACCCTACTTCTCAGTTTGCATCTTATTCATTGCAGGGTCCTCCATTCCCATCTGGATGTTGATGAGTGTTAATAAGAAGTTCTTGATGCTGAAGAATGAATGCAAGGCTGGCATTCATTTCATTCTGTAGCCAGTGGTTAGAGACCATTTCCTAGTTAGTGTTCCTATTGCTTTGATACACGCCATAACTAAAAGCAACGAAGGGAAGAAAGGGTTTATTTCTTATACTTCCATGTAATAGTCTATTGTCTAAGGAAATCAGTCTAGAAATTTGAGGCAGGAGCTGATGCAGAGGCCAGGGAGGGATGCTGCTTTCTGGCTTGCCCCTTGTGGTTTGTTCAGCCTGCTTTCTTGTAGCACCCAAGACCACTTGACCAGGGGTGGCAGCATTTGCAGTGAGCTGGCCCTCCCATATCAATCATTAACAATAATTTTTTAAAAAAATATGCCAGAGGCTTGCCCTCAGGCCAGTCTGATAGGGTCATCCTCTCAATGGAGATTTCCTCTTCTCAGATGACTCCAGATTATATGTCAAGTTGACATAAAACTAGCCAGCCCAGCACATCTGATAGATTAACAACTGCCCTTCCTGGTTTCCTAGGCCAGTACTAAAAATCCTAGAACTCTGGAACTGGAACAAGTGTCAGGACTGTTAGAGCTACAAATTCTTGTACCTCCTCCTACCTGGGTCAGTAACCCCAGGCCACCAGGTAATCTGGCTTTGTTTGAGTAGTCTTGCCTTCTCTAACATGGACAACATCCTGTCTGTCATAACCGTATCTGTGCCCTGGGCTCCAATGCAGAGCCTGACTCAGGCCAGACAAGAAACGTTTATGGAATACTGTCATCCATCTTCCCTCATCACCACATACACTGGAAGCACTGGGTACGCGGTGTAGCAAATGCCATTCCAAGACCTCAGGGAAATGGGCTGTGCTCGGCAGTGAAGACCATGCTAAATATAGATTCCCAGCTCTCCCATTCATAGATATTTCTAGCCGCTGTCCATACTAATTTATTTTTCTTTGGCCCCTGAGTTCCAGAAAAAAAGGGTGACTAGAGGCCAGTGAGCTTCTCACCCTGCCAGACCCTAGCATTGCCCAGACCCTAGAAGGAGCCAGGTGGAGCCAGATGGAGCTAGGCTTTAGTGCTGGTGCCTGAGGTGGCTGGGGTGGGTGTGTCCTTGCTGCTCATAAATGGGCTCCTTGTTCCCATGCCTGGCGTATTGCTTTTGGCCCAAGAGGGACTTCATGGGGCCATTGCCCTTGCTATGTTTACTCTCTCACTTCCAGTCCCCGTTTTCTGTTGCTAAATAAATAAATAAATAAATAAATAAATAAATAAATAAATAAAATGAAGGCAAGGGTGGGCCATGGACTCCTTCTGAAAAGAGACCTGTGACTTTTCAGCTCTTGCCCTACATGTCTCCTCTCAGCATGTGACAACCTTCAGTGAGCTTTGGTGATGACAGGAGCCTGAGAACTGGGAGAAAGCATCTTAGGTACAAGATCCAGTGGGAGAAAAGCAGGAAGAAGCATGGCAGGCATCAGTTTCATAGTGTGTCTGAGGGTTGCATTTCTTATCTTCCAGCAGGATGTGCCATCTCGAATGGCTGGGTCACTTTACCAGGCTGGACTAGCAAGACAGGCATTTAAAGGGGGGGTCCTGCATTAGAAGAATCGTCATGTCTGTGGACCTAGAATGCTGGGTGGTGGGGTCTCCAGGCCAGCATCCATGGAGAATCTTGGTGTTATTGTTCAGTTTTTGGCTTTAGTCAGGTACACTGCTTGTCTCATGGTCTCATCCCTGTGCCATTGTTTTCTTTTCTTTTTCTTTCTTTTTTTTCATTAACATCCTCTCCTTGCTATCAATACTCTGGGTTTTGTCTCTGAAAAATTAATCCTGATTTGTATCAGGACATACTTTATTTCTTTGGTTTAAAGCCTTCTACTGTCTTCTGTAAGCTTTAGGACTGGAGATAACAATTCTGTTGCTTTCTCAGGGCAGCCTGATCATGCCCTGTGCCCTGCAGTAAAGGGCACATGAGCCACACCCAGCCAGCATCCGTATCCTTATTAATCTTCTTAGCAGCTACAGTATCCCAGTTCCTAAAAGGCCCAGCTCTGTGCTTGCCTTCTAGCAGGATGGCCTTGAGCATTAAATGCAGCCAGGTCACGTGCTAAGCGGTGGAGAGAGAAAGACTTCTTCACCCGTCTACACTGAAGCCTCACAGGAGGAGGAAACTAAAACCCGATACAGACACAAAGCATCTGTCTTCAGTTGGGGTAGACTTACGTTTGAGAGAAGCTTAAGCAAAGTGTAGCACATGTTTGATGATGCTTTAACATATTTGTTTAAAAAGTAATTAGTTGGTTTTCCTCATTGGCAGAGAGAGATGGAGACAGACAGACAGACAGACAGACATTTGGAGGACAAGAGGGTGTCTTGTGAAAGAGAAGGGCCAGCAGGGCAGGCGTTGTTTCAAGCTGGCCTTGTTGGAGTCAACTGGAGTGATTCCATTGAAAAGTCACCAGGAAATTATCTTCATTTCATCTTTATCCATGGAATCGTGGTGTCCCTTTAACCTCGTGATTTCTATACTAGAGGTTTTCCTTTGCAGTGGGGAACTTTAGTGATTTGGATATCTTGCTATATTGCTGAAGTGTTCCTGTCCTGTGTCCTGCTCTGTTATGACTATTGACACACAGCCCAGTAAGGCAGCTGCTACTGTGACCTGTGTTTTCTATATAAACATCTGACACTCTAAGGAGCCCTCTGGTTTGTTCAGGGCCATTCAGATAGTGAATGGCTGAGCCAGGTAAGATGATCCCCTAGGGCATTCCCACTCATTTCCCAGGCCAGGCGATATAAAGCCACTGCTGGGCTCTTTGAATTGTGTGTCTTCACTGGAACCAGCAAGAGTCGTGAATGAACTTGTTTTTTGTTTGGATCATCTTTGTAGACATTGAAAATACTGATTTGGCTAAGTGTGTCTGTGTGTGTGTGTGTGTGGAGAGAGAGAGAGAGAGAGAGAGAGAGAGAGAGAGAGAGAGAGAGAGAGAGAGAGAGAGAGAGAGAGAGAGAGAGAGAGAGCTCTGCCTTCCAGTACTCAGAGTGTAGGCACACACTGCCACCTCCACCTTTATGTGAGTTCTGCAGATCCTGCTTTGCTGGCAAATACTTTACTATCTCTTCAACCTCTATGTTTTTCACTTGTGAAAAATATACGTTTAGAATTGTCTATTCAGCGTACAGATTAACAGATAATTATAAAGGACACACATTCATGTCACCACTAATGAAATTTTTTTAGACTATGGAAGACCAGGAATGTGCTCTTTTCTGACCAAAACCAACACCCCCTACCCCACTGCACCCTACACACTTCTGGCTGTTCATCAGCCTGTTTTTTGTTTTTGTTTGGTTTTTTTTTTTTTTTTTTTTTTTGTATGTGATAACTGTGTGTTTGCAATTTTGACAGTTTAAACAATTTATGTCTATCACTAAATAATTAACGGTTGGACTTTATCTGAATGGAAATGGAGTGAATGTAGTGTCTTTTTGTCTTCCTTTTCATCGGTGGCATGTCATGAACTTTGTATTGTTGTATGCAGCTGTACTTGGCTCATTTTTGTTATTAATTTATGCTGCTCTAATTTTGTCATTCTTCTATGAAAGCAGATCTGAATTGTTTTGAGTTTGGGTCTATTTAATGTAGCTACTGCGGTCTGCATGCCTAATACTCATGTATGGGTTCTGTAGGCCATATTCCAGGGATGGAATTGTGGGTCGTGATGTAGCGATAGCTTCTTCATTAACTAGTGATAGTCTTTTGATTTCAATATGCCTCTATTAAAATTGCCCTCCAGTGTATACAAGGCTATGTGATGTATACCAGTTCTCAATGTTTGACCCACCTGCCCCCTCGTGTAGTGCTTTTTAATGTTTGACAAGCTGGTGTCTGTGTAAGAATGTTGTGCTGAAAGTTGAGATACTAGAAGTACTTGGGAGACTTCCTGTGTTTTCTGCCATTCTGACTCTTTTATCCACCTTTCATTGAGACCACCACAGTTGGTCTTAATTCTAGTTATGAAAGTGGGAAACAAAGAATCCCATGGTGTACTTTTTATGTTCTAATACCGGCTCTAACACCCAAGATTGCCATGGCATATGACCCACTCAAGAAAAACAATTTCTCTAATATTGATGTCTTTTTAGGATATTGCCCCTGGAAACTAAGAATATCCCATCTCAAACCTCCAACAGCAGATCTATCAGAGTGTGTGTGATTCCTTGATCGCTATTATCCACAAATGTGGAACCTGCAGATATGGCTGGAGAAGACTGACTGTGTCTCTGTTTACCTGTGAGAACAGTCATATATGCCGCCAAAGGAAATAGGCATTGATCCTGAATGAATGAATGAATGAATGAATGAATGAATGAATGAATGAATGCTAGTGGTCTGTTTTGTGACAGTGTACAGAACTTGTTTCATTGGAATTCTTCTTTTGTTAGGTGACAGGTTTACTGTTGGAAAACCTAATTCATTCAATAATTTCTTCCTTCTTTATTCATTCATTCATCTACCTATCCATCAATCCACCCATCCACCTGCCATTGAATACCTGTTTTGGGGGTGTGGGAAACAGGCTGATGGATGAGATGGACATGATGTCTTCCTGTCCTAGCTCTTAACCCTCACACTAGAATGGGGTGCTTCTTGGCAGGATGCTGGGACTGTGATACTGGAGTTTTGCACACTTCTTCCACCATCTATTTTTAGCAACAGGATAGCACCCCACCCCCATTCGAGTATTTTTTTCCAACACAATCTCAGCAGAATTTTAAAATACAAACCAGGATTCTTTGTTTTTGTTTTTGTTTTTGTTTTTTTCATTTTGTTTTGTTTTGTTTTGTTGTTGTTGTTGTTGTTGTTGTTGTTGTTGTTGTTTTAAGGTAGTGTGTTTGGTTCAACAGAACAGTTTGACTCCTGCCATGTAGCACAAAGGTCCCCTCACACACTCCAGGCAACAACATGGCTTACACTCTGCCCTTGGTCTGGCTCGAATTCATAGTCTGATGATGTGCATAGATGTCCCTCACTCTCAGGTATAAACGTGCAGACCTCATGAACCACGCAGGTAGGAATAGGTGCCGTCTCATTCCTCTCCCGCTTTTGCCCCAGACCTCTTTGTCTGGGAACTGCAGAATGCGAATAAGGGCCCTCACATACCCCAGGTCTCTTTAGCTTGAGTCCTCTGCTTTTGCCTTCTCTGCCCCAGTGGAAATACTAACAACAAAGGGATCTCAGAAACCACTCTTTACCTCCTAAGGCTGGGGAGGGGGGGGGAGCAGGACTGGGGAATATAAACACATTTGGTTAGAGTTGTTTCTGCAAAGTTCGTTAACTTGGAATTGCATAATCATGCCTAATTTTCCTATGGATAGAGGACTGTGTTTCCACTGTAATTTGAGACTTGTGGCAGTTTTGCCTCTGGCAAGCTGAGATGAAAATAGTGAATGTTGGGGCACCAGCAACAGAGTGGATTCACTGTACACCCATGGACTTAACCAGCCTCTTTGTTTGGCCTCTCTTTTTCTTCTCTCCTATAACAGCTTTGGTAATGTGTGCCCACATCACACAATGATGTTGTATTGAGCAAGGCCCACATGTGTTCTCACTGAAAATGCAATAAAGCAGTCTGGCTTTTTGTACGGCTGTGTAGAAAAGGACCTAGCCCTTAGAATAGAACAGTGCTCAGTCCAGAGCCCAAGCTGTGAGCCTGCTCACACAGATACCGTTAGCACTGTGACCTCTTCACGATCTTTCCATTTCTGAATTTCCCACTTCTTTTCTCTTGTACATTTTAACCCCTTTAATATTCAATTCAAGGACAAGAAGAAAAATTTAAGCAAATACTTACTCGATAGATAGAGAAAATACTGAGGTAGGTCAAGTGTGCCTGAAATTGTCCAGTGAGTAAATTCCATTTGTCACCCACAGTGCTTAAGAGTAATTTATTGAATTGGAATGTCTTTGGACCTGGCAGACACTTGCCTATTGGCCACACTCCACACTGTTCTGTACGGCCTCTCTTCTCCCTTGTTTTTACATTACCAGCCCACTTTCAAAGCCAATCTGGTCCTTTGTTTGAATTCCACAGCTATTTATTTCAGTTTGCTTTTCCTAAAAGTACAGTTCAGAGTCCTAGAGGCCTGAAGAAGGCACTGCTCCTCTATGGGTGATTCAATGCAAACACAGTGCTTATCTATAGAAAGCAGTTACAGGAATTTAGACTTATAGCCAGAAAGGATGGGTGATGTCAACCAGTCACTCTCCTGGTTTTACAGTGGGATTTGGTAGGCTCTGTATGTAAACATGGAGTTTGCCTGCATGGTTGGTTATGATTTATGAAGCTTTAGCTTGGGGTTCTTGGGGGTAAGGGCTGAATTGAAAATGAGATCTTTATGTCTGTCTTCACAGATGGTAAACAGCCTTTCCAGTTCTTTCTGTTCCCTTCTATATTACCCATTTTACTACCCTGTGTATGGTAGATTCTCAGTTGAAAGTGGGTGTTTCTGCATGTGGGGTTTATCTGACTGTTGGAAGCTTCCCTTTTCTCTTTTAATAAAATTCTCTCTCTTTTTCCCCCCATTTCTCAGTAGATATCTGGAGTGACCACTCATTTCAGACAGATCCGGATTTGCCGCCTGGCTGGAAAAGAATCAATGACATTGCTGGGACCTATTATTGGCACATCCCAACAGGAACAACTCAGTGGGAACGGCCTGTCTCCATCCCAGTGGATCTCCAGGGTTCTAGGAAAGGGTCACTTAGCTCTGTAACGTCATCTCCTACCCCAGAGAATGAGGTAAAGTGGAGTATCTTTTTACATGCTTAGTAGGTGTAACTCAGTTTCCGTTTAGACTAACAGCTTCTGCCCCAAAATTCTTTGAGGTAAGCCTTTTGATGGCCATGCATGAGAAAATAATGTTAATGTCTGTCGTTTAGGACTCTTTTCACTTTTAATGGATTCTGGTCTCTTGAAACACCATTCTAGGTACAAAACCAAGAGGAGCTGATTAATGGGAAGTAGCTAAGTTTCCCTAGAGCTCATTGAGACAGCAATTTACTCAGCAGGTACCATTGAATGGTGCTGGATCCATGAAATATTTACGCATAGAAGAACATCTCTTGGCCAGACATGTTATAATTACCATGTATCTTATTAGCCTTGGGTTCATTTGCTAGCATGCAGAAGATGTCTTGCAGGAATAACCCTTGAGAACACTTAAATGCTTAATTCCTATTTAAGGAGAAAAAAAGAGATTGTTTATTTAGTAGAAGTGACATTATTTTGGAAATAATTAGCAGCATAAATTCCGGGTATCCCTGAGGAAGAAATCAGGATGTTTAAACAAAGACTTGAGGTCTTAAAAATTTTCATTGTGGTATTCATTCATGTAATGATCCTGCAGCAAATATTTGTCAGCAAATATTTGTTACTAACAGCATGCTCAAGAGAATTATCACCAGGAAAGGTCACAGCCAAGTGACAGCTTCATTTGTATATTTGTTTGTTTGTTTGTTTGTTTATATCAATGGCTTCTCTAACAGGCTATCTTTTCTGCCCCCCTCCCCTTTCCTCTGACAGTCCTCTGTTCTTTAAACAAGCCCATTTTCTTTTGGGTTGAGAAATGAGTGCCTTTAAACTTTACCCCTGACTGGCTAAACTCTACTGCATTTGCCACTCCTATCGTCCATCCTGTCTTTAAAAGTAGCCAGCATCTTATTCCTGGAGACCTGTTCTTCTCTGGGAGGCGGTGAGACTGGTATTGTACTCAGCTTTCTGCTTTAGAGGGCTTGGACATCTCCCTTCCCCAGCCCTGGCCCCAGTTCTCCATCTGTAGACAGAAGGGTTGGTACTGCCCATACCCTCTAGTAGAGGAGCATTTTGGCTGGTTTGGACTCTGCCGTGGTCATCAGGCGTGTAATCAGTGCAAGCAAACCACCTAGGATTTTGTTGTTTAGCATTAGATGACTTTGATAGCTTTTCATTGACGCCTAATAGTTCTACATCCTACAACTTCTATCCAGGGGCGTATTCATTCACCCTGTGTTAGGTATGCTTGGAATAAAAATAAACCAGTGTGGCTCTAGCCTTCAACAATTTGGATGTGAGGGATTTTTATTTCTTTGCATAGTATGGTAGAATTTTGTTTCTGAATTGTCTGCAGATGTCTTAGGGGGGATGCAATACACCCAGGCAGCTGGCACTGGGTAAAACTGTCAGGATAGAGGGCCTCTCTCATCCATGGGGCTCTTAAAGCCCACTCTTGCCTGTTATTTCCTGTCCTGTTCCTTCTTCCTACCCCCACCACTGGCCAGGACCCCTTCCCAGGCTTTAAAGGACTTAGCTCATCGTCTTCCTTCCTTGGTGTTTTCAGCCTCGTTTTCGCTTATGAAGACTTGTTGGGCCTGAATGTGTAGCTCAGTGACAGAGCATTTACCTAACATGCACAGGAACTGGGTTCAGCCCCAGCACCACAAGAAACAAAATCAGAATGTTTTTATAAATATTATGTTTGGCTCACACAGGACTCTGCTGTGGTGGAGAAGATGGCCTCTGAGAATCAGGAGTTGAGTGGTCCTACAGCTGTTAGTACAGGTCCTGGCTTTAGCCTGGATTCTGCCCCCTCTTGCTGCTGCTTATGCTTACCATGCACTTTTCTCCCTCAATGGAACTTAAAAAAATGAATAGTTTTTAGAAGTTTTAGACGGGCAGTGACTGGCTCATACCCAGCCTTTTTTTTTTTTTTTTTTTTTTTTTGTCTGCTGCCTTATTTATTTATTTATTTATTTATTTATTTATTTATTCATTCATTCATTCATTCATGTTTTTACTGTAGTGCTGGGAATCAAACCCAGAACCTCATGTCTGATAGGCAAACACTGTGCCACTACAATTTATTTGAATGTTTATTTATTTATACATTTATTTGTTCATTCATTCATCCATTCTGGTACCAAGAATGGAAGTCAGGGCCTCACACACAATAGACAAATATTCAGCTACTGGGCTCCCTTCCTCAGACTGCCAGCCCTTTGAATGATAGATATTCCTCAGATGAATACATAGCTATTCCTCAGCTGAACCTTTTGATTGTTTCCTTCAGTTTCCCCTCACATGAGGCCATCCATTGAGTCAAACATCCCAGCAGACTTCAGAGGACCAGGCATTGTAATCACAGAAGCAAAAGGATGGACAGACAGAGGGGAGGTGAAAGTAAAAAACAAAACAGCCTGCCACATAACACACCAGGGCACGGGGACACTGAGGAGGCTACCAAACCATGGACCCCAAGAGAGTGCCAGTATTTACAGGGCCAGGCCGGTGCCTTGTCTCCTTATTCCACAGAGTACACCTGTCACCACGGGTGGTTGTCACTCCTGTTTTAATTTGCCATGGAAAGGTTAAGTGGCTTTCAGAAGATAGCAGAGCTAGTGTGTGTGGCAGAGCCACCCTTTGAACTTTGATCCATTGCCCCCCTGTTTCCACCCAAGACTTGACACACTCTATTAGGCAATGTGGGGACGCTCAGATCTCCTCATCTCACCCAAAGGGAGGGCTGTGTCACATGCAGAACCCACCCAGAAAATGACTTCTTAGTAACGCCCTCCCAGGTGCCAATGATAGCGGAAGAGAAATGATTTTTTTCCTCAGCTCCATCTCTTTGATCCCTAAATAGAGTCTATTTCAACTAATTTCAAAGCATGGGGAAAAAAGGAGAAAAGAGCAGAGTGCTAAGAGAGAGAAGTAGCTTATAATAAGTTGTGTCAGAAACGCGTGTTTTCCTTGAGCTTGCTTGTGAGCTGGCTTGAAAAGAAAAATCAGATAAATAAGCGCCAAATCTGTTGACGGCACAAAAACTTTGGGACTGCAGGCTTCCTTACAGTTTGAACATTTTACATTTCACTTTCCAAAGTTCACCCGGGAAGTGTTAAGCACATCGATAATGTTTCCAGTGCACGTGCCAGCGAGTATTTTTGAAAGTTTATCAACTGGCCGAGAAGTATTTGCTACTGAAACTTGGCCCAAAGCGCTGTTCCTTCCCTCCCCTCCCAAACCATTTACTTGTTCCAAATTACCTCAGAAATTGTGTGGCTATGGAATTTTAAAAAGAAAGGGCAGTGGCGGGGTTGGGGGACATACAAGATACATTTTATGGAGAATAGCTCTTGGCCTGTGGCCAAGACTTGCTTAGAATCTTTCTGTGGAGATTGCCAGGATTTCTCAAGAAGTATGGAAAGTGGGACCCTCAGAGGACACCTGGTCCCCTTAAGAAATCTCTCCACCTGCTATGTGCTCATGGCCACTGGCTGCCTACGCAGTTGTGACTCCCAGGGAGGGCACAATGTCCATACTCAAAACCTGTGTGTTTCCATGTGTACCTGAAAGACCGTTCTGTCATTTTACTAAAGTACACAGCCCAGTCATGTGAGTATGACATTCGAAGGCAGGAAAGAACCTTAGAGATGGGCTTTGTCGTCCCAAGGGCAGCACCTCCCAGCCTGTGAGCTGAGGATGGCTTCCTGGGCTTTAATTTGGTTTGTGCTGCAGATGTGAAGCACTCCAGTGATTTGTAATGAGCAGAAATGGGTTGCCTTGTAGGCTGGGGGTCCAAGCTTGAGAAGCTGCATCTGATGAGAGCCTTCTTGCTGCTTCATCCTCTGAGCAAAGAGGAGGCAAGAGAACGGGAGGATGGACTGTGAAGCTTGAGCACATTGGTAGTTAGCACCAACCCATCCGCCAGAGTGGGGCTGATGAGCTCACCACCTCCATTAGTCCCCATCCCATCCCCAGTGCTGCTGTACTTGAGATTGTTTCCCACACAGAGTTTTGGGAGGACACATCCCAGCTCACGGTAGTGACAGCTTCCTCATCAGGATTTTCTAGCCCCTGAGAATCCATCCTCAGGATTATCCTGCTGGCTTTGTTGAAGAAGGGCCTTTTCCAACTGAAGGTTATTGGTCTGTTTCTTTTTGATATCCAGAAATGTTTTCCAAGAATCCCTACCCCAAGGGAAGTTAGGATAAAAGCACTCAGCCATCAAGGATATGTGATTGGCTCTCCCTAGTGGGCCCTGCATGCTGTGGTAGGTCTAGAAGGGCGGGTATTGTGTTCCCAGCTCTGGGTCAGTCGCTCAATATACACCATGGGAGCCAGGACTCTGCAGCTTTCCCATAAGTGAGCATGGCCATCATATTTGGAGCAATGTATGCTGCCCCCTGAGCACCCTATTTAGAACATGGGATGCTGTACCCTGAGCATCATATTTAGAACAATGGACACTACACCCTGAGCATCATATTTAGAACAATGGATGCTACACCCTGAGCATCCTATTTGGAGCAATGAATGCTGCACCCTAAGCATCCTATATACAGCAATGGATGCTATACCCTGACCATCATATGTGGAGCAATGGACACTGTACCCTGAGCAGGGCGAGGATAGGGACTAGAAGGCAGTGATTCCAGCTACAGATCTGGCCCAGGACATCTCATGACCATGCCAGACTTCAGCCACTCTGCTCTGAAGGTTCCCAGGCAGGTTGCTTATGGAAGATGTCCTCTGTCCATTCCCTCTCACCCTGTCTTGTGTGTCACTTCCCACCTGGAGCATATGGCTCACCTCCTGTTTGCTTTCTTACTGGCTCCTCTTTGCTGCCCGCCCCCCATCTTCCCCATTCTACATGCTGCAGACCAAAGTGACCATAGACTTTCTGTTGCCAAAGAACCTCTGGTAGGCTTGTTTAAGTCTTTATTAGCTATCATTATTTACTAGAGCTGGAGTGTAGTTCAGGGGCAGAGTGTTTGGCTGACATGCTCCAGGTTATAGGCTTGAGCCCCAGCACTGCAAAAATATATAAATCCGTTTATTAAATAGCTAAATGTAGAAAATAGTTTCTCTTTTAATTAAACATAATTAAATGACTATATTTTATTGTTCTTAAAATTTGAGAAAAAGTATGCTGTTCTTTGTTTTAAAAAGAGAGAGAAGTTATGGTTGCTTTTATCAGAAAGAAAAATGTTTATCTTTGATATCAATGAATTACTTAAAATGGGTTTTAAAATAAATACCTTAGACCCAGTCATAATGCACTTGCCGTTGTTCCTTACTTGAGTTTTGCAATAAGCACTCACTGTTGTTACCATCTGCTAAACCACTGCATAGGCTTTTGTTTATGTAGACGTAGGCGGTCACCAGGAGGCTTCCAGTTGACTCTGCAGCACAAGAGCTGGCTCCATAGAGGCCAGAGCCACAGTCAATGTCCCCTCACAGAGAGACTCCTGTGCCCAGAGAGCAGATACATAAAAAGGCATAAAATTGGACACCCACACAGAGGCCTGCTTTAATTAAATTCTGAAGTTTCTCTGAATGGTCCATTTAGAATATTCTTCCGTCCTTTCCTTTTTGGATAATTTCTGATTTCAAGTGTCTGTTTTTCAAACATCAACCCCTCCTTTCTCCCTCCCTCCCCTTCTTTTCTTTTTCTTTTCCCTTTCTCTTCCTCCTTTCTCACTCCCTTTCTGCACCTCCCCCATTCTCTTCTCATTCCCTCCTCTTCTTTTCTTTCCCTTTGATGTTTCTCCACACAAACATACTTAGCCTGACTTTCTTCAGCTCCTCATCTGATGCCCCTTTTCAAAGTTCAACCTAAAGGAAGAACGAACGCCTCCCACCCTACAGCCAGAGTCCTGATGTAGAGCCATGGCGCTTGCTTGGAAAAGAAACTTGGTGGGATTTTTTTTTGGGGGGGGGGTTTGTTTGTTTGATTGATTGATTGCACTTGCTGCTTGCTCTTGGGTGGGGGGTCATTTTCTGTAGCTGCAGAGCAGTGACTAAGCTGGCTACCACTCTGAGAATAGGAACAGTGGGACTGGGGAGAGAATCCAGCTATTAAGAGAGCTCCCTGCTCTTGCAAGGCAGCCAGGATTGGTTCTCAGCACCAACGTGACAGCTCACAATCCCCTGTAACTCCAGTTACAGGCAGGGACCCATTGCCACCTTCTGATCTCTGCAGGCACCTGCATGCATTTGATGCTTATACGTATACTCTGGTATACATACACACATGCACAAAATACAATTTAAAATATATATTAAAAATAGAGGCAAAGCTCAGTGATTTTTCCCAGGAAAACACACACAAAACCCTATACTCATCTCAGGTTCCCAGCCCTTCTGATCTCACAGGCCACAATTCTCCCAAGTTATACTTCTCAAGGGAGGCTGAACATACCTTGAGGTACATGGAGTAAGGACAGAGCTAAGATGGGCAACATTTCTGTCCTTATATTCATTAGAAGAGATTAGTTTTCAAAATTAGTATGGTGATCTGAATCATTTTGTATTGTGAATATGGCAGTTCAGACCCCTAGCTCCCTAAAGAAAGCCTATTGCATTGACAGTGGAACTGATCGGCAGTACATCTACCCTGCCAAAACCGAGAAGTTAACCAGCCCACCTTAGTGGCCTGACTGTAAGTTCTGGGCCACCATTCACTGCTCATTTTCTACGAACCTCAGTTGAGAAGTTACTTGGTAAAACTTTCCATTGTTGACATTTCATCTGAGGAGAGATGCTCAAGGCCTTCTTTGAGTTTTAGTGGTTTCATTTAGCTCCATAAATCCATGAAGAGTATTTGAGTATTCCCTTGGCTCAGTGGGAAAAAAGTGTTTCCTTGTTGTCTGGGGTGCTGGAAGGAGTTGCTTGCAGGCAGTGGTCTGTTGGGAGTGCATTCCTAGTGTGCAGGACTCTGTGCTGTGGTCTGCAGCCAGCCACTTAGAAAATCATTTCCCTGCCAGGTGTAAACTCGGGACAGACTGGTGTGGCATCGAAGAAGAGCTTTTTATGAATTGGTAGTTCAGAGGAGACTGGGCAGAGCTCTCTCATTTTGTGGACTAACTCTCACCAGGATGGTGATGTCTGCCTCTGCTCCTGACCAAACTCCTATTTTAATCATTGCCCTTTTCCCTGTAGGTTACAATACCTTGACTCCATACTTGTGCACTCTTAGATATGGGTATCCCCCAGCTTCTGAGCCAGCATAGCAACATCCCTGATTGTACTTCTATCTCTAGAAAACGTGTGTGTGGTGGTGGGTGGGTGTCTCTGTGGAATTGTGTGGACTGGGGACTGGATGTGGGAAAGCATGCAGTTTGCTTCTGGGAACACATTTAAGAAATAACAGAACTGTGTTCTAATAATGTCGAACCATTTACTTTGGTAGGTAATTGAGGCCTGCTCCGGCCAGGTAATAATCTAGCTTAGAGAGAGCGATAACAAGTTACTGTTAGATTTAATTTGTTCCCTGACCCATCTTGTGAATATCAATGCTAACAACAGTGTCTTGTGTTTTTCCCCCCCTCCTTGTGTTTCTTTTATTTTTTTTTCTTCAAATCAATATGCTTTTTTTCCCCCATGTGAATAATTATATGTCTAGAAACAGCCATGGAGTGATTTTGCTGTTCTGAATGGGGGAAAGATTAATAGTGACATTTGGAAGGCAAGTATATTGTCAGATTTTAGAACATTTAATATGTTTTTGTTCCTTTCTGCATGGCTGTGGCTGTTTATTTTTCTTCTTCATGAATATCATGCATTCTGCAGGGACGGAGCAATGGGGTTTCCTGCTGGGGGCGTGCCACTCACATTCACATTGTCTTTTTTTGATGTCTCCCATTGTGAATGACTTCAAGCTGGTGTGCGCAGGTCCCGTGTTGTCTTGTAAGAGCCGGAGCTTGTGAGCCATGTCTGCATACAGCATCCTTGCATGCCATATCCTGCCTAAGCTCACACCCACTCTCTGCCTCTTGCTGGGGCTCTCTCTCCTCTTTGGTATTTGAGGCAGGGTGATGGGCCCTTCCATCCTACCTTAACAGGATCTTTTCCCTCTAGGATTTGCACGCAGCCACCGTTAACCCAGACCCCAGTTTAAAAGAGTTTGAAGGAGCAACCCTACGCTATGCATCCTTGAAACTCAGGTAGGAGGGCGGAAGGGTTTGCCAAAAGTGGTGGTTTCTGTATCAGTCTTTACCACAGAATTCTAAGACCAGTTTTATGTTTTCTTTCTAGAAACGCCCCTCATGCTGATGACGATGATTCTTGTAGTGTCAACAGTGACCCAGAAGCCAAGGTTTGTGAGAAAGATACTTTTAGCAACTAACTTGTATTCTCACATCAGAGTAATGGCTTTGAATGATGCCACCACCATCCCCCAAGCCATTATCCTTTCCTTGTCTCTCTTTCTTAGTACCTGTGACATTTCAAGAAAACTCCTGTTCCGGTTTAGGTTTGTGGCATTTCTGTAATCACCACAATGTAAACTCTCACCGTGATTGGCAGTGACTGGAGTGGCAGGCCTCAGTCAACCCAATGATGGAAAAGAGGGACCAACCTAAATGTGTCAGGAGATTGTGTGGGGTTCTGTGAGTTAAGTGGATGGAATGCATGCTCAGGTCACATGGTTATCAGTACATAAGCACTGAGTCTAGGAGCACCTGTGGTTTGTTGCAGATTATTAGGGGGAGTGGGCACATCCTGAAGAAGATGAAATTAACAATCAGACTTACACCTGTCCCATCCTCAGTCCAGAAGCCCCCACGATATAGAAACTCACTATGAAGGGAAGAGGGCTTCAGGCTTTGGTACCTTCATAGTAATCACAGTGCACATTGCTTTCCAGTTTCTTATAGCCTGTAACTAGTTCCTTGTGCTTCCATGTACAATCAGTGCAACTCAAGGTTGGCCTCTGACCTACATATGTATTCTTATGTGTTAACACACACACACACACACACACACACACACACACACACACACACACACACACGAGAACAAGCACTACAAAAGATATTTAATCCCATGTTCTAGAGAATCCTAATATAGCCTTATGAGGAGAGATCATCCACAAGATCTCTATGAAAATATCTCCCTGGGGCTGGAGAGGTGTTCAGTGGTTAAGAGGACCTGGGTTTGCTTTGCTAACAGCCACCTATAACTCAGCTGTCAGGGACAGGATGCCATCTTTTGCCCTCCATGGATATACCTAAGCAAGAAGCATATACTCTCTCATGCAAATAAACTTAATTTTCTTAATTTTTTAAAATAAAATGTCTTCATATATATATATGTATGTATATATATATATATATATATATATATATATATATATATATATCGCATGTACAAAGTTACATGCTGGGAAGTTAAGAATAATTGCTAGACCAGTTGTCTGGTGAACCCTGTAAAATACATACAAGCACATGTAGCCACACATGCGGAGTCCCCAAAGGGGTAGAGTACATTTATAACTCTGAAAATGTCTGTGAGCCTTGTTAATGTAAAATACATACAAGCACATGTAGCCACACATGCGGAGTCCCCAAAGGGGTAGAGTACATTTATAACTCTGAAAATGTCTGTGAGCCTTGTTAATGTTTGGCATTAAGTGTTTTGTAATCGGTAATCATCTGTGTGTGAGCTCGTATGAAATTTTTAAACCTACTCTTATTTTGAAATGATTATGGATTCACTGAAAAGTTCTCAAGCCTGAGTCCCCATATGCCCTTTACCCTGTTTTCCCTAATATTAACATCTTCATAATCATAGAGCTATTAAGCAGATGATTTCTCACTAATATTCTTTCCTTACCCTGGCATCCTGTGATTCTATGCGCAAATAAGGAGCGCTTTGAAAGGTATCGCACACATCGCTTTCGAAAGTTCTCTGGTTCACCCTCCTTAATTTCCTTATTGCTTTAATTAGCAGTACTGCCCCTCTCCCCTGTTAGGCAGTGGCACCGTTGGTGCTGTTAAAAGCACTACAGAGCTGAACTATAGCTTCCTAAAAATGGGCGACGGTTTTCTCTTTTCAACTACTGCTTTGCTAGTGGTTGCTGAAACTGATATTGCCAGGTCAAAGGTTATCAGTCTTATGGCTTCTGTCACTTCCTGTAAAATTGCTTTCAGAAAGCCTACAGTAATATTCAGTCCTATCAGTAATACAGTAGATTCCCCACCCACCCACATGCCAGATCACCCGAGGCTTTGCCTTTCTTTATTTGTCTTAGTTTTATTGCATATGAACTACTACTTTCTAGTATTAAATTGTTCCTCTCCCTTCATCTCCATTCCTGTCTCTCTTCCTATATTAAAGATTCACCCTCAGTTGCAGGCATGCCATGACGAAGAGTCATGGCCAGTCTTAAAATTCCCTTGTTAAATGGTCAGCAAGTAGGACCTTTCTTATGGAATAATTGAAAGCTCGTAAGTAAGCATTTCATTCTGATTTGGCCAGGTTTTCTTCTACTGTCCTCTCTTGACTCAGGGTATAATCCACGAAGCCACTTGCATTTAGTCCCTAGAGGTTTTTATAAATGCAAAACTTGTCTGCCATGATAGTCTTCAGTGCCTTCCTCCAATTATTTTTTATTTTTTTCGCTGACTTTTCTCAGAGAAAAAAATGTTTTCATTACCCCTGCACATCCAGGTCTTTCACAGATAATCACAAAATGACCACTGCTCACTGTAAGTGGCCAGGTAGGAAGCCACCACCGAGACCCCCATTATTTGCTATCTTTCCTGTGCTCATCTCCTGTTCCTGTTTTGAAATATGAGTTTAGTCCTTCTCTTATGACACACAATGTGTTGCTGACCAAATGCATGATTAACACTAAAATAAAATCAAATTGAAGAAAGCAAAGTTAATGCTTTTTTTTTTAAAAAAAAAAAAAGTACACCAGTTCCTCCCCACCCTTTGTTGTGACTCTTCAGGTTTCTGTAAAGGAGATTTTATGCCACCTGGTGGAACGTATTGACGATTACACCTTCAAAGAAAGGGGTTACATTTCCTTTGGAATCCTTGAAGTGTATAGAACTGGAAGTTATTTTAAAGATGAAAAAAAAAAGGGGGGAGAGAGTGAGAGAGAAAGAGAGAGAGACAGAGAGAGAGACAGAGAGACAGAGAGACAGAGAGAGAGAGAGAGAATTCTGGGGTTCCACAATTAGTATTAGAAACAGTATTTGAATTTAGGTCTCCTGGGCCTCTGGCCACTCAGTGCCACTCCCTTTGTTGTGACACTTTTTGTGACATTTGGGAGGAAGGGCTTGACAACATTATTCTTTGAACTCACAATAAAGGAAATGAGTAAGCAAGATGATGTTGTCCCAAGCATCAGATGCTTTGGGTCTCAAATTCCTCATCTGTAAAATGATCGTACCTCCTAGCAGAAGTCCCTCCTGGTTCTGAGCCATCTAAGATTACATATGAAATGTAGCAGCCCTCGGCTATAGCATTTACAGATGGATTGGTCATGTCTGTCTGACTCTAGAGAAGGAAGGCTGCAGTGCCTCCTGTCACAGGCCTTACACCCGGCTCATGAACTTGTCCTGCGAATGCAAGGGTTGCTGGTATTGTAGATAGAAAGCGATGCTCTGGACAGGGTTAAAATAGTGCATTTCATCAGTGCGCTCACCTGGTAGCTAGTGGAAACAAGACCTGAACATCTGACTCCCAAGCCCAGGCAAGTGTCAGGCCTACATGTTCCAAGCCATGCCTGGTTAGGTGGGGTTGAGGTAGCAGAGTTGCTAGAGGTGAACATGAGTTGTGGAACTGGGAGGTCATTGCCCAAGGGTGGACTTCTCACTCGCCTCCGGACTCCTGTGGCCCATTGCTTTGTAGTATATTGTCCTTAGCAGAGTTTGGTATGATTGTCCTGGTAGAAAGGATCACACTGCTGAGCCCAGGAGCCACATGGATGTGGCAGGCCTACAGGGAACACTACACAGGTACCACCATTAAGTTTGAAACTTGGTCAGAATAAAACATGGTTTTATTGTGTCTTCTGCAAAGACGCCAACATGGCTTTTTACTGCCCTACCTTCCAACAGCTATAGCTGTTTGCAGTTAGTGTTTGGTTACTCGGGCATTTTATTATCCAGGCACTGGTTCTGCTGAAAGCTTAGCTTGAGTGCTGCCCTTGCTACACCCTGCCCCACAAGGAGAAAGAACGGAATGAACGATGCCATGCAGGGCTAGGTACACTTGACAGAGGAACTCTCCAACAAATGGGATATGAGCATGGGGTTTTAATATTTCTCTTGAGATTTATTTATCTAAGCCTTCCCTTGGTTCCTATTAGCATATATTTCCATGAAGTAATTATATTAGCCAGCAGCTGACTAGATTAACCCTAATAGATAAACAGGAAATCACAGGGAGTGTCAGCTCTCATTCAGAGTTATTCTTGGTCTGTAGCAAATTCATTATCGTTGCTGAGCGTTTCTATGGGATTTTTTTCTGTGTGTTAAGTCCATGCCATTGAAAAATATTCCTGTGGTTTAGATCTGGTTTTCTCCAGAAATTCTGCACTATTAGAGACCCTTGGACCTGATTTGTATGGAGGATTCATTAACTAGGTGAAAACACTTGTCAAATGCTTAATGCCAGAGAACCAAATGAACTTAGTGTTCAGTATAACAGTTAAGACGTGGACTCTGGACCTGGACTGCCTAGGTCCAGATCAAGATCTGCTTTTATTACCTGGGTGACTTTGGGATCGTGTCCTCTGCATTACATAATAAACTGCTACAAAACTCGGTAGCTGGAAAGAGTTTTATTTTGCTCCTGACTGTGAGTTTTGGGAATTTGTGCAGAATTCAGCAACACAGCAGTGCACTTCCTTCCTGATCCACTAGCAGGCAGCAAGACATGGAAGATACACTTCTAGTGCAGCCCTTCACAGGACACATCCCCCAGGGCCGCTCCCACGTTGCTTGTGTTTTGGCAGTAGAGGCCATTGGGTAGGAAGAAATAGGAAGGCAAGGCTAGCAGATGAAGGAAGGCTTTCCTTGGAAATGGTGCCATCATATTTGTTAGTCAAAACAGAATTCTGATTCAAGAGGTAGTGGACATTTGATGTGAGCTCACAGGGGCCACAATATGGGGAGAATATGTTGGGAAGCTTTATTGTGCCAACTTTGAGAGAAAAAAATCCTCAGGCACCGGCTATTCAGAAAGAATGCCCTTTGTGAAGGGCATTGCCTATCTACATGACTCAGTCAAAAAAAAAAAAAAAAAAAAAAAAAAAACAGGAGGCACTAACAAATGGCCACTCCATCCTGGCCAAATGAGATGTGCCTGCTGGGGCGTGGCTTCTGGGTAGGCAAGCATGGAGGAAACAGTAAAATCTCTTCCTTGTCTTAGCCCCTTAGGAAGAGCCCAGTACTGTGGTCGGGCATAGCTGGCCACAGAATAGCAAGGTGTGAGGCTGGGCTGCCCAGCCAAGCCCCCCATGGTCTGGACCATCTTTCAGCACACAGCAATACTGACACACAGTGCTATTGGCTGGAGCTCATTTCCCTCTTAGCCCAAAGGACAGATTTTGTATTTCTAAAGCTGTTTTCCTGACTCTATTTGCCAACATGGCCAGGCGCAGTACCAAAGTCCGGGCAAAAGCCTAGCTTCTTTCCCCTGTCAACTTCTGGTTACTACCCTTGTCCAAGTGAGCAGCCCAGGAATCGGCTGCCATGGGTGAGTGAGTCGTTGAGTTCTGAGACACGCTGTTGGGACAAGAGACGTCTTTATCAGCTAGTGGTGTCTGGGCCTGGTGGCAGATGCCTAAAGAGTCTAATTAAAGAAAGACAGACCTGCTGTCTTCCCTGAAGGGGTTCGGTACGGATAAGGTGAAGGTGTGAGCCATAGCCAGCAACCGTGTAGCGGTGGCTGTGCTGACAGAGTGGGCCAGCAGGGTGCTCAAACCTGGCCCCGTAGGAATCTGGGAGAGAGTTCTGGGTTATGGACACTCAAACTATGCAGTCTCACGCAGATGCAGCTGTAGTGTTCACTCGCTCAGCAGTACTGACTTCTTCAGGCAGGGCCCTGGAATGCAGGTGTCTTTTTCCCTGGCTCCCCCCCAAAAAACAAACACATCTCCAGCCTTGTTCTCTTGGGCTGATTGCTGGGTAACAGTATTTTAGTAGTAACAAAGGCATTTCTTGTTTATTTGCAGTTAATAAAAAGACATTTCTTGTTTACGAGTCTGCCGCCAGGCTATTTCTACCTAAGCCATTTTTTTCCTCCCTTTCCAGTCCCTCACTCGTATCTAAAAGCGCATGAGCCAGAGGCCCTCCAGCTCAGTTGTGAAGAATAGCATCTCAGTTCTTCTGTGCCTCTGGCTCGGGTATAAGGAAATCAGATCAGCAGCCAGGCTTCTATATTCCCCGACTCTATACTCACACCAGGAGTGGGAGCTTTCAGCTGTTGTCTGCAACAACTGGTCACTGGATTATGTATTCAATGGCACATGTGTGCATGTTGTTGTGTGACCCATCAGACTCAGGAGGAGAGCCTGGAAATATGTGAGAGACCATAGTGGTGTCATTTCAGTGACAGGATTACAGTTTCAATATGAAATGCCCTCCATGGGATTACAGTTTCAATATGAAATGCCCTCCATGGGCCCGTGCTCTCTCCACTTGGTGGAGAGCGTGGAATGAGCCAGAAACATAGCTGCCATTGGTGTTGCTGGGCTGTGGGGACTTTGGGAGGTGGTCTAGCTGGCAGAAGTAAGTCACTTGGAAAGGACCTTTGACTCTTGCAGCCCAGCCCTTTGTTCCCACCCTGTTCCTTTTTCTTCCTGTTTGTAATGATGTGAGGAGCCTCCACCATTTGTTCCCACACCCATATGCCTGATGGACCGAAGTCTCTGAAACCATAGGCCCAAACAAACCTTTCTGTTAAGATGTTTCTGTTAGCTACAGTGACCACAGCAGGCCAAAAGTTACAATAGACAGTTACTTACCATGCAGCTGGAATTAAGGAGAGATCAGTTCACTAAACAAACACATTGATTACTTCGGTTGGCTTTGAGAGCCCCTTAGATGAATGTCTCCTTTGTTAAAAACACATTTGGCCATTGAACCAACATATTCCCAATCGGGTCTCTAGCTAAACCTTGCTTCACTTACCCTCTGCTGTTGTCACCACCACTGTCCTTACGTGCTTTTATCTCCCACAAGCCCAAGAGATGCACTCTCTGTTTTCCCTGCAGTGCCCCAGGCAGTCTGGTTGTTGAGCCACAGCTTTGATCTACTGAGCTGTTTTTTCTCTTGGTACAGGTGCAGGCTGGCCTTTAAAGAGTGTGTTTGGTTCACTCCTCTGGTTTCCTAGGGAATTGTAGTGGTGGATGTTCCATACCATAAGCCCAAGTTCACTTATGGACCTACAGCAGCTTTGGAAATTAAGAAGCCAGATGTTATGGTGTACGCCTATAATCCCAGCACTCTAGAGTACCTTACATTGAAGCACACTTGTTACAATAGTCATCAATCCAGAGTTCCTGGTTGGTACAGCAGGAGTGGGGAAGGTGGCACCCTGTGTCAAAATCCAGACATTCATTTTCTGGGACTGCAGCTGTTTAATCCCAAATAAACACACAGTGGCTTATATTAATTATAAACTATTTGGCTGATGACTTAGGCTTCTTATTGGCTAACTCTTAATTATTAACCCATAACTATTAATCTATGTATTTCTACATGGCCTTACCTTACCAGAGAATGCCCAGAGTTCTATCTTTCTGGTAGCTACATGGCTTCTCTCTGGCAGCTTACTCTCTGAGTCCTATCCCCAGAATTCTCGTTGTCTGGTAGCCCAGCCTTTATGTCCTGCCGGGCTACTATACAATCAGCATTTTATTCATCAACCAATAAAAGAAACATATATACAGAAGGGCATCCCCCAACATTTGTTCCCAGAAGTAACATTTTACAATCTAGATTCAGAATCAAGTCTGTACAGGGAGGTTCTAAAGTCTGTACTGGGAGAGCCAAGCCATCATTCTGGTTTTAAACCTTCACCCACCCATCTCCCTCCCATAAATTAGATGAGCCCTTCCTAGAGGAGTCCTTGGTTCCTATCTGTTTCGTTTTGTTTTTGTTTTTTCCCAAAATTCAGCACTTCTGCTGCCCAGATTGTCCCTGTAACTTTACCTCCCTGGCATATGACCCTGTGTAGGTGGCCAGTTTGGGTTGTCATTTTCTCACATAAGACACTTGTCTCATTCTCCCTCGAGGAAGCTCATTCACTTCATTGTTTGTTTGTTTGTTTGTTTGTTTTTCTTAAGATTTTTCTCTGGATACTTCTCATCTATCAAATCCTGGTTAAAATACATTTAACAAAGTACTGGGGGACCCAGACCTCTACCGACATGTGGGATGGCTATAGATGTTAACAAGAGAATTTGTCTGAGACTTAGAGAGACCCCACCACTCACTCATCTGTATAATCCATGGCCATGAATCCTTGGGCAAGTGCTTTGCCCATGATGGATTCTGTTGATCAAGCAAAGAGGACACAGGGTCTTGAGCTTGTCTCTGAGGAGGGGAGCTACTGAGTGCTGTAGTAGCAGTTTGAGAAATGGGGAGATAGGTTAGGGAAGATCTCCAGGAGCTAGATCCACCCCAGGCCCACTCAGCAGGCAGAATTCCCCTGTCTCCAAAGTGGAATTAACAAGTTGCAACCAGCATTACACAGTAGAGGCTACTACATGAGAGCTCTATAAATATCAGCATCTTGGCATGGCCCAGGTGTCTCTGTCTCTGTCTCTCTCTCTGTCTCTGTCTCTCTCCTCCTTCCCTCTCTGTCTCCTCCTTTCCTCTTTCTCCTCCCTCTCTCTCCTCCCTCTCTCCCTCTTTCCCTCCCTTCCTCCCTCTCTCTCTCTCCCTCCCTTCCTCCCTCCCTCCCTCTCCCTCTCTCCCTCTCTCTCTCTCTCTCTCTCTCTCTCTCTCTCTCTCTCTCTCTCTCTCTCTCTCTGTGTGTGTGTGTGTGTGTGTGTGTGTGTGTTGGAATGGGAGAGCGTTTGGTGTGGGTGACAGTCAGAGGATGGTTGCCAGAGTTTGTTCTCTCCTTCTGTCCTGTGGATCAAGCATCTTTACTTGCTAAGCCATCTTGACAGCCCCACCCTCTTTTCTTCCTCACCATAGACTTCCTGCCAGAGTTTCTCACCCTGTCTCTATGAGTCTTTATCAGTTTTTGTGTGTTTACTGCTTCCTTCTGTCCTCCTCATTGCCTTCCTGGCCTGTGATTAGATCAACTCTGTGGTCACTTCTGTTAGAATCTGGGGGACTCATGGGGTCCTGGTGCCTTGCAGCATGATCTGGAACTATCCATCTCTTTTTGCTCTGTGATCAACAGGGTTGGCCAGTCATGCTTACCCTTGGAGAGTTCCAGAGTTTCTAGAACAACTGGATGTCTTAAGGGCCTCCTGGACATCTCTGCAGGCATGTATATGCAGAGACATAGTGTACACAGAGTTGAGGTAAAATGTGGTTGTGGTAAGATTAGGCATAGCACCTACATGAGTCCACAGGGACCACAGCTGTTCATTCCAGTGCAAACACACTATGCATGCATTGGAAAACCACCTCTCAGCCAGCACCATATTAGAGCACCCAATCCAGTGAACAATGTGGGAAGCTGAGAAAATCTACTCTTACCTTTCAGGTGGACCTGTTCATAGCAGCATTCACTTTGTGCTTTGTTTCTTGCGAAAATGCACAAAGAGTGTCTTCATTCCATCTGTCCACCTATCTACCTTCAGGTCAAGCTTGACATACATCTACAACTTTGACATCTCTGGAATTAGCCTTTATGATATCCCTTTTTATTTCTCACCTTTATTTATTAGTTTATTTATTGAGATAGGGTATCACTATGGTACCCCTGACTGACCTAGACCTCACTTTGTAAAGTAGGCTGGCCTTGATTGAACACCCACCTGCACCACACACACACACACACACACACACACACACACACACACACCACCACCACCACCACTACCGCCACCCCCCACCCCCCCACCTCCCCCCACCCTACCCCTGCCAGAGATTCACCTGCCTTTATCTCCTGAGTTCTGGGATTAACATCATACCCAGCAAACTTGTCACTTGTAAACTCATATTCCTACTCTAGGAATTCAGTATAAGTAATCTATAAAGCAAATTCTCAAATCACTCTGATTCTGAACTGACCTCTCCCATCTTTTTAAGGCATGGGAAGTGCCTGAGGCCAGGAGCATTGCAGTGAGATGATGGTACTGACAAGGATGCCTTGCAGGCCAGCCTTCCACCTCTCACTGCCCCACCACACCTGTCACTCACAAAACAGATGTTTCTTAGTGACAGCCCTGGCAATGCTCTGGGGAATTGGGTTTACTAGACTATGAAATGAAGCAGTCAGGTTCTAGGATTCCAAGAGCCCCAGGTTCAAGGCTCTGTGCTGTGGTTAAATGCTTTTCCTAAGTGAGTAGTTTGCTAGGAGTCAGCTTCAAGGACTAAATGACTCATAAATGCTTGTAGAGCCTGAAAACAACAGCATTTTTAATTGAGGTCTTTGTGGGTCTTCACATATTATGTAGTCACTGAGTTCATTTCAGACACTGAGGAAAATGTTGCAGATTTTTTTATTTAAAACCTTTCTTAAAGACCAGCAATATAAATTGCAATAACTCCTGGGAGTGGGACTAATTATAGCTAAGTTACTGCGTGGTGGGATTGTTGGGAGCCCAGCTTCCTATATTGGAGCTCACCTCACAGCCGTCGGGTTGTATGCTAAGGGACTGGACACGTTGCATTTCAGACCCTTTCATGTCATTTACCTTCCAGCTGAGGGAAGGGTCAGCCACAAAACTCACAAGTTCAGTGTCAGCCAATTAAATGAAAGAAAGTACTATCAATGGAAGGAAGTGAAGCCAGGAAGAGCCAGGGAGTGCCCAGAGGGTCTTTCGCTCTCAGAAGTCAAGGGCCTCATGAAAGGGAACACGGAATGATGTTAGTCCAGGAAGCAGGAAGCTTGGGATGCCTGCCATGCCTGGTGGATGAGGGCCCGGGTGATTGAGTGCCCAGTGCCGGTGGACAAGGACAAGATGGTGAATTCGGAAACACTGCAGTGGAGGAAGTTCAAGATTAGGTTCCTGCAGGCATGTGGTCAATTTGTGTTGAGATCAATAGACAACATTGTTTTATGAGGTTAGGCTTATGTAGCATGCATTATTGATTCTCTAATGTTGAACAGACTGTTGTTACTGAACATCAGGGTTGACTCCTTGTCTGAACTATATGTCTAACATGTTCTTCATCAGGTTTCTTGGTCTTGGGAGCATTTTGACACTATTCTGGGGGGAACAGTTGGCAGTGGTGGCAGCATGTGTCTTGTATGAATATATGTTTGTATACATCCCAGTATTATGTGCATATGCATGCAAGCCAGGGCTTAGTCTGCCTTGATTTCTCTCCCCTTTGTTTTTTGAGACAGTCTCTTGTTGAACCTGGAACTCATCCATCAGACTAGGCTGCCTCCCTCTTTCTGTCTAAATGAAAAGAAGGGTTTTAACTTTTAACATGGTAAAACTATACAAGAACAACTATCAAGTAAGGATTACATTTGTTTTGGCAAATTCAGAGAAAATATTCTTATTATTTATCTTATCTTGGTGAGTCCAAAGTTTTGTAGGAAGCCACTTCCAAAACTATAGAAATGACAGGCATCTGGATGCCTGGACAGTCACCCAAGGTTCCTCTGCAACATTGGGGCATCCATCTTCTACCTGCAGACTTAGAATATCTGGCAGACTCTATTGTGAAGCAAGAATTTTGAAGGACTTTCCCACCTTATCTTGACAAAGTTTGACAGTCTTTTTCCTTTGTGTCCTGCTTGTCCAGTTTGTACAACATACTGTCAACAGTCAAGGCAAGAGCAGTTTCCCTGCCCAGTGGCTAACTTTGCCACAGTGAAAGCAAACTCCATATGGAGTTTTTTCAGTGCCCATCGTCTTTTTATGAAGTAGATTGGTGCTTCCAGGAGCAGGCATGACTCTTGTCATGAAAAGCCTTAGATTACTAAACATCTTAAATACCATATTCTGTGGGTCTTTGAAGTGTTTGAAGACCATCTATCTCAATATATCTGTTTAACCTCGAAAACACACCTAACATGACTACAAGTTTGATTTTTATAAATGACTAACTACTAACCTGTACTTCTTAATTGTATATCACATTTTTAAATGAGCTGCATAAGCACAACACCCCAAACGAGTAGAAACATGAATACAGTATATCAAAAATAGTTTTAAATTTGTATCAATATACCAAAATTCATACCAATGTAAAATGTTTGAGGTTAATAGTTGTCTTTTTATCTGATATTTTTATAGTCCCCATAAATGATGACAAGCATTCATAATCCACCAAATAACCAAAACCCACTCATCGCACCTTTTGGGGGTGCGGGTGTTGTATTTTGTAGACTGATTCCTGTTGTCTGTGGATGGCAGCATCTTTGGGGAAACTGAGAAAATTTAGATAATGGTCCAGTCCTAAGAAAACTTGCTATAAGATTTGTTGTCCAGACTTGTACAATGGAAAAGTGCAAGGTTTACCCACAGTCCTGTAAAATAGTCTACAAGACTGGAGCATCTCAGCCAGCAGCCTTGGAGCTGTTCTAGATGCAGAATTCTGGGAAACTGCAACAGAGGCACTCAGAGAGGCTGAATCACATGGGCCACGATTTTCATTGGTGTCTGGTCCTCTTGCTCTGAAAACACACAAACTTTCAAAGATAACATACATATGTGCATTAACACAATTATGAACTGTGAGTTGTACACAAGCCAGCCAAAGATTTTTTTTTTTAATGTTTGAGCAGGTAAAATATGCATCACCTGTCTAGTTTTTCTAGTATTTCTTTATGTCTGCAGGCAGGATTTTCAGGAGGTCTTCTCCTATCAAACCTGAACTCTATTAACTTTGAATACACAGTAAACAAAATTACTTTTTCCATGACTGTCTATACCCATTTTCTTTCCTTTCTTAAGGCTATGCACATTTTTAAACACACTGTAACCTCTTTAGAGTGTTTTTCCCCACCGGAACCTGCTTTACTGCACATCCCTTGCCTTTTCTGTCTGCATGAGCAAAGCCTTAAATTTCTAAGCTACTCCTGGGTTCTCTGCTGAGGCTTTTGTAATTGGCTCTGCCCTTCCTCGGGTCTGTCCAAGCTGAGCCTTAAGCTAGCAGGCCCAGTCTGGAGGTGCTTTTGACCACCCCAGCTCTGGAAATGGATGCCAGCCCTGTGGCAGGCGTTTTTACTTAGTTTTTTGTTTCTACTTAATGTGTCTGTTAAGTGCTCTGCTGTGTGGCAGAACTTTTTAAAGGAGCCATATCTTTTGACTTTTAAATTTCACAGGCCCTATGTGATCCAGGACTCATGTTAGGCACCAGCAGGTTCTTATCTTTTGGCCACCAACCAGCTCCCAAATCATGACAGAGACTTCTTATTAGTTATGAATGCTTGACCTTATCTTAGCTCTCATTTTAATCTGTTTTTTTTTTTCTTCATCTACACTTTGCTTTGGCTTTTTACCTTTCTTTCTGTATGTTTACTCTGTTCCTGCTGGCTGCTGGCTGCCTGGCTGACTCTAAGTATCTTCCTCTCTTTCTCTCCTCTCTTCTTCCACCTCTCATTCTTAGATTTCTCTTCTTACTTACTCTCTGCCCACCAGTCCCTCTTATCCCTCCCTCTTCTGCCTAACTATTTGCCATTCAGCTTCTTATTACACCAATCAGGTGCCTTAGGCAGGCAATGTGAAACAAATGCCAACACATCTTTATATATAAATTAAACAAATGAATACAGCATAAATAAATGCAACACACCCTTGCAAATCAATTAAAGTAGGATTCCACAGCATAAACAAATGTAACACGTCTTTACATAGCTAGATATGCCACAACAGCTGCCTGAACAGTGCACACCAGGGATCTGCTTGTCTCTGCTTCCCAAACACTGGGATTACACATCTCACCACCACACCTAGCTTTTATGTGGGTCCTTATAAGTAGCCATCATCCCAGACCCTGTGAAGACTGTCTTACATAGGAAAATCACAACCAAGAGGTAAAACCGTGAGGAAACAAAGCCCTGGGTGGACCGGGGAGAGGACCCTTGTTTGTTTAAAGTGTGAGAGCTGGGCCAAGAAGGCAAAGCACCACTTTGCTGCACTTCTGCTGGGAGCATAGGGACCGGTGGCTCACTCCCAGCTTCCATTCTGGGGTTACAAATAAGTTAGCAAGTGAACAAACTTGAAAACAGTATCTGCCCATAAGGCACAAAGGGAGAAGTGAAGGCTTTTGCACTGGAGCCGCTCAAAGGAGTGACTTGTTTCAAGCCCCCGAGGTGGGTGCACCGTTTGTGGTAGAACCACCTGCCAGAGCACATTCCGGGGTGGGAGATCAAATGGGTCCTGGCTTGCCTTAGATACTTGCTAGAGAGCAGTTATGTCAGGCTGTCGGCTAAAATGATGACAGTCTTGCTTGCAGTGCTGCTTTTTTTTTTTTTCTGTATAGCAAATACACTTGCTGTTTGAAGATGAACTGTATACCCCTCTCTTCCCAGGGTACACTAGATCTGGCCTTGCCATGCTTCCCCAGGCTGGGGGTGAGGATGGGACCCACCTGTCTCTCCTGATCCAGGCCTCCTCTCCTCTGACTCAGCATCTCCCCTAGAGCTCACATGACCATCCTGCTTTCCTGGGCAAAAATAAAGCATTCCACTTCACGTGCCGGGCTCTGACACACGTTGTGGCTTTGCTGTGTGCTTACTCTGCAAATAACCTTCTCGGCTGTGCAGCCAAAACAATCTGTAGCATAAATCAGCCGCATGGACCCAAGAACTTGCCTCTCAGTCGTTTCCAGGACTCCTTTGGGGACAAAACAGATACACTCACACTTGTGGGGAGTAAGAATGGCTTCTCAGGTTCACAGGTGCCTGCTGCACATGGGCTGCAAAAGCAGGATTCTGCCATTTGAGCTCCTTGGCTGCCTCTCTCACAGGCTCCTATTGAAGCTGTGAGGGAGGAAGGGACTATGACAGCCATTGCTACCACATTGGCTTGGGGTGGCATTCAGTTGTCTCCAGCAGCAGATGCAGTCACCCTCCCTTTGGTGAGAATGTCCATGGTCAGTTTTAGAATGTGATTTTGATGATGCAGCATGGTAACTTAGAGTTGTCCTTCGGGGCCTTGGGACAGAGTGGGGTGGGGTGGGGTGGGATGGGGTGGGGTGGGGTGGTCTGGGAAGAGCTGTGACTAGAGTTCTGGGTAAGGCAATTTCACAGTTCAGTGTGATCTGATGTGGCTCATTTCTCAGTCATTGGAAGCTAATGCTAATAAATGCTAGCACATTGAGCTAGATCACCTGCAGTACTTTATATGTGTGGCACTAGTCATGGAATACTTGGTTCTTTAGAACCTAAGTGCCATTGTCTCCATCACACAGACATGTGGCAACTCAGGAACTGGCCTTGGATCATTTGGGAATTAAGCAGGGAGTTCTAGGGTTCTAAGTGCTGTGGCTTCAGAGTTGACTCTGTGGACACTGTTGAAATTACCGCAGCCAAACCATCTGCTTCCTGTAGGCAGTACCTGGCCTCCTTAGATCTGTACCCATTCAGTCCTCGATGGTGCCTGCAGAAGCAATGGTTTCCCTCCAGTGATGCAGGCCGGCCGGGAAGTGAAGAGTGATGGGCATGGGGATGGGATAGGCAGTGAGTAGAGGTTCCATACTCCCAGCCAGGGCTACTCCATTCTTGCCATGACACTTCCATGTATCTTAGGAGCCTGCGGCTCCTCCTCACTCAGTAAATACCCACCGAGTGCATAGCATCTGCCTGACACTTGTTTGGGTAATGGCATCCAGAGATCCACAGGGTCCGCTATTTCTCTTTCTAGAACAGCAAGTGCGGAATACAGATTGACAGCATTAATGCTGCACTTGAGGTGCCTCTGTCCCTCTGTGGTGTCCCTTGCTCACTTTCATGGTGCCGGCTTCCCATCCTGTGGAGTGCAGGTTGGGACCCCACGTAGAGGGTGAAGGTTGAAGTTTGGCTGCTTGCTGCAGCCGTGTGTGTGTGTGTGTGTGTGTGTGTGTGTATGTGTGTGTCAGGCAGTTCGGCTGCTGTCTGCTCCCACCTCTCCTTCAAAAAACAGGAGCTATAGCACCTGAGGTGGTGATGTATAAGAACACACTTTGCTGCATGTTATCAAGCATGTAGCACTTGAATTATGATCTATAAGTAGTCACTCCTGCTTTCATGATTTCCCTGCTAAATCTCTTTAATTGTGTGTATCAGATAGCACAGAGTAAGCCTTTGATAAACTATCTCTGCCAGTAGGATGGTGAACATTGTAATGTTACAAGTTTGTGTCTAAAGCATACACACACACACACACACACACACACACACACACACACTTATTCCATTTATGTTTTTGAAACATTGGACATAGTTTCTAAGTTAAACCTACCTCTGTTCAAATTTCCCATTAATTAAAAAGACCTCGATGCCAGGCTGATTGCTGGGCAGGAAATGACTAATACAATTAAGTATGCCTATACTAAATCTCAACCCTGAGACCTATCTCTGGCACCAGGGAGAATGGCCAAGATCCTGGCCCGGGGAATCTCTGCATACACCTCCATTGCTCAGCTTGTCGTGGGCCACTGAGTAGAAATCAGGGTGGATTTGAAGCAGACAGCAAACTTTCTCATCAGCCAATGCTTGTGTTAAGTCAGAGTGACACCTGCACTTCTCTGTGTAAATTAACAAGTTGGCACTCTAACTCTTACAATTATATGACTTTCTCCTGCTGTCATGGCTCAACCCACTCAGCAGCTTAGCAGCAGTCTCTTGGGGCTAGGCCTTTTAATGATGCATTCCCAGGCTTTTAATGACCCAAGCTGGGAACCTTCCCAATAATGCAGTAGGCAGGAGTGGGTGAGCAGGCAGGCTTGAGGATGGGTACTGGAGATGTTATTTCCATCATGTATCACCCCTTCCTAGTGGAATGGTGTAAGAGTTTCATGGGTGTCAGCTATCCTTATAACCTTCATCTTCATAGATGGGCCTGGCAGATATGAGTGCAGGACAAACTTTTACAATAGGGCTGTTTTGCTCGGGGAAACAGGAAGAGGAAAATTTAAATAAATGGCACTAGTCAGCCCAGTGTCCCAGAGGGCCCCTGAGCCGTGTTTGCTGCCTGAATGGCCGTAATGTTGCAGGCAGTCTAAGGCAGCAGCAGAAGTAGTGGATATATTTGTTGGGGGCTGGGGCAGAATGTGTTATGGGGCCTCCCTGGACAAGGAACCTGCCATGGTGAATAAATAATTCACCAGGCCAACAACTTGTTTCCTTCCAGAGGCAAAACTGAGTCAAACTCCACTCAAGGGAGCCCCCAGACACCTATCCCCACAGAACCCACAGCATCCTGGAGTTGGAAAGCACTTCCCTGTTTCCAAGCTGTAACAAGCCTGATTCATTCATGAGTGTGTGTGTGTAATGACAGTGGTCTGCATTCCTGCCCGGAGCAACCCCTGCTGGCTAATGACTTCCCTGTGGCAGAGGCCACATCCCAGTGGGCTGTTTGGACTTGAAGGGCCAGTGCATTTTCAGGGGGTGTTGTGAAGAAGGTTGTTTTGTGTTAGAGCATTTTACTTACTGGACAATCAAAAGATGTGGCTCAGAGTAGAAACCAGAGCCTCTGCAGTTTCCACAAAGGTATGAAAAGAAAACCAAAGTGCTGGTTGGTTTTATGGTGGTGGTGTTTACAACAAGGAGTCACTGTGTAGCTCAAGCTGGTCTTGAACTTGCAGTCTCCCTGCCTCAAGTGCTGGGGTTATAGGTGTGAACCACCACTCCATCTTTCATAACTCTTGAGGAACTTTCGAAACTCTTTCATAACTCTCCTCTTGAGACCAGAGGAGATCAAATAGAATGAATATACTTTAGATGGGCATTATTCTGACCCTCACTGACTAGATGGGTATTTTTAAAGTCCTGTATATTCAGACATGGCAAGAACACACTCCCTTTTCTGTGATATGAAGAGTCTCCAGGGGGCTGAACTCTATGACTATGGTGGCAGCCAGGATAACCATACCCTGGGATCTAGCAATACAGGCCTGAATCCCAGTCCTCTGGATACCCGTGGTCCTTGCAGAAGCTCTGCCAGCTTGCTGGGGCTTTCTCTTCCTGCTAATGTCATCTTTACTTTTGCATGTTCCTCCTCCTCTGCCCACAGCCTAGCCTGTTTCTTGTGTAGGGCCGTTGCTGGGGTGTTGAGCAGTCTCGAGGGGCTTTGCCCTGAACACTGCCCTGTATTCAGCTCTGGGTTCTTGGACCCCCCTCACCTGCAGCTCTAGCGAGGGACCCCACAGATTATATGCTCATTCTTCATGCCTACTTCCGGTGTCATTTCTTTTGTATACTCCCAAATTCCTAGCCTCTTTTTTGGCAGAGCCTCTTGACCACTTTCCTGAATGCTAGCTAGTAACTTTGTTTTTGTTTTTACCCCCACTGTGGTTTCTGTTGGTGATGATGGTGGTGGTGGTAGTGTTTTGTTTTGTTTGTTTTGGCTTTTTTTGAGATGGGTTCTCACTATGTAGCTGTCCTAAAACTATGTAGACCAGGCTGGGCTCAAGCTCACAAAGATCCACGTGCGTTGGATTCCTAAGTGCTGGAATTAAAGTGCTGGAACCGCCCAGCTTTGTTAGTCTATATTAAAGGTCAGAGAAAGAAAAAAGACAGAGACCTGGAACTTAGCTGAGAAAAAGAGAAATAATCGATCTTGGGGGAGAAAAATGATTGGGGGGGGAGTGGGAGGAAGGGAGTTTGTCTTTTGGAGCCGTAGAGAAGAGGGAAAGTGAGCATCAGAGGAGTCCCTACATTATGCCAGACAATATGGCACCCGCTTTGTTTCTTTGGAATCTCCTGGCAGCTCTCTGAGCTCATGTGTTATAACTTTTCAGCAAATGTGTAGTTGCAGGGGCTAAGCACCTGCCGATTGGAATAGAGAAACTGGAAGCCTAGACTGTGGCATAATAAAGCAGGGTTTGGAACTGTTTCCTTCTGCCATCACACAGATCTTCAGTAGAGGTTCTCTCCAGATACATGTCTCTCTGATGATGGGCCTGAGTTAACTAACAGAGGAGCTAAGAGACAGCTTGGTCAAGTACTTGCCCGAGGAGCTCAGATCAAAAGTGCAGGGCGTGGTGCAGTGCAGGGTGTGTTGCAGTGTGGGGCATGGTACCTCGTGGGACGTAGTGCAGTGCGGGACATGGTGCAGTGCAATGCATGGTGGCAGTGTACGTGTGCATTCCCAGCACTGGGGAGCAGAGACAGGTGAAGTGCAGGAGCTCTCTAGCCTGGCAGCCTAGCTTCATCGGTGATCCCTGTCCCAATAGAGAGATACTGTCTCACAAAACAGAATGGATGGTTCCAGAAGAATGGCCCACAGCTGACTTCTGGCCTTCATGCATACGTGTCTGTATGTGCAGTGAGCACACACTAAAAATAAAGGCTAGCGAAGGTCAGGAGTGGCAAATGGCAGGCATTTACACCCAGAGACCATAGAGCAGTACAGCTCTGGGAAGACAACAGGGCTGCCCCTCTGCAGCAGTTCTCAGAGCATCATGGTCTACAGAAATCTTATCCACATGCTAACACTGGCCGAGATCCCTGCACCTAGGGCAAAGTTTAAAGCCCACTAATAGAAAAAGAATATCCGATAATGGTGGTACACACCTTTAATCTCAGCACTCTGGAGGCACAGACAGGCAGATCTCTTTGATTTTGGGGTCAGCCTGGTCTATAGTGTGAGTTCCAAGACACCCAGTGCTACACAGAGAAACTCTGTCTCGAAAAACAACAACAAAGATTTATTGCCAATAATGATTGTAATTAAACATTCAGCGATTTCTTGCTGTGAATAGACCATTATCTCATCTGGTTGACTTAGTACTATAACATGGGTAATGTTATTATTCCCTTCTCATATTTAAAGAGACAGGAGCCTAAAGTGACGTACTGCAGGCACTCCCTCCATGCATACTGCAGAGTCATGGCTTAAATCCAGATCCATCGAATCGCGCCATCCAGACCCTGCACCACTGCTCACCTGCCCTCTTCATCAAGAGTTGCTGAGGAATGAGCACCCATCAAAGTGTATATATATTTTTCTTTTAAAATTTATTTTTTTATTTATTATGTATACAGCATTTTGTCTGCATGTGTCCCTGCAGGCCAGAAGAGGGCAGCAGATCTCATTACAGATAGTTGTGAGGCACCATGTGGTTGCTGGGAATCGAACTCAGAACCTCTGGAAGAGCAGTCAGTGCTCTTAACCTCTGAGCCATCTGTCCAGCCCCCAAAGTGTATATATTAAACTGGGTGATAGTGGTGCATACTTTCAGACCCAGCCCTTAGAAGGAAGAGGCAGGCAGATCCCTGTGAGCTCCAGGCTAGCCTGGTCTACAGAGCAAGTTCCAGGACAGCCAGGGCAACACAGAGAAACCCTGCCTCAAAAAAAAACAAAACAAAAATGTATATATTGTTTTTTTTCATAATCAGTTTTTTTTAAGTTTTAAAAGGCAGATTATTTTAATATTTTCAATTCTTCCCCTAACAAAAATTGAGTTTTTTGTTCCTAAGAGCCAAATTTGGTTTACCTCCTGAATTTAAGGTACCATAATGACTGCTTTAAGCTTCTTGACCACTTGGGGGCAGCACCACACAGTGCTGGTGCTTGCTCTTTGCTCCTCTTGGAAAGGGCACAGCTGGAGACATCCACGGTGGGGCAGTTTTCCCTCTGCCATGTTTCTTTGGCTACATGGAATGGTGGTGAAGCTTTTCAGACCACAAACTAAACAGCTACATGTAGGAGCCTTATGCCCTTAAAAGTGGTGGGCTGGACGGTAAATACATATTTACCTTGGTCCAAACCCTGGTGAATTCAGCCTCTGGTGTCCATCCTTGGGCCTGGACAGGGACTCTGTGATACAATCAAAAGGGAATGGTCTTTGGGGTGGACAGGAGCTGGGGACCTGTTTGTTGGCCAGCCGTGATGATTTGGTGAGCTCTAGATCCAATGAGAGATCCTGTTTCATTGTTTCATTGGAGAAGTGGAGAAAGAGTGAGGAAGACACCCAACATTTACCTCTGGCTTCTACACATACGCACCTGCACACAGAGTAGGAGCCAAAGCCAAGGAATCCCAGGCCCCGTACCTAAAGTGTTCATACGTATGCGCGCACACACACAAAGTAATAAGTCAGAATGCAGAAATATAGCGGCGCAATGCAAGTAAATGTCATCCAAACCAAAAGTCAGTTCTTTTAGAGGCAGGAAGGGATTGACAAGGTTAAAAGGACAAGGACAGAGGGTGAGTTGTGACACTGACTTGGCTAATGAGGGCTTGTGTTGGGAACCAGTGCGAGAGATGTGTTGAGGCTTCCCTGGCTACCTGAAGAAATAGAGGAGTCAGGGTGCTCAAGAGCTCAGACCCAGGAAGTGGGTTTTAATAAAACAGGGTGTTTGGTGATGTGTGCCTGGGCATTTCGGACTAGCCAACTACCCGGAGAAATAGAGTTTGCTTTGGGGGCTATGAAAGCAGAGATGTAAGAGGGGCAGGTCAGAGGAGTGTCTATGTTCTCTCTCTCTCTCTCTCTCTCTCTCTCTCTCTCTCTCTCTCTCTCCACACACACACACACACACACACACACACACACACACACACACACGCATATGCACACCACAGAACAACTGTGAGGGGCTCTGCCACAGCTGTTCCTAGCAGCCCGGCAGCTGAGTAGCTTTTACAGTCTCTAGGACTGCCTTCCCTCTGGGATTTATTTGTAGCAGACTCAATCATGCATATGCTGACTGCACAGCATCAAGCAGGCATTACACAGCCTTCTCCGCTAGGCTGAGAGCATCTGTGAGTGGTATGCATACTGTGTTAACTTCTGTGTTTAGCATTCCGGTGAGTTCTCCCCTTGAAGTGTGACTAGCAACTCAAGTAGGGGATGCCCACTCTAGCCATGGTGATGGGGTGGAGGAGGTTAGGCCAGACTTGATGCCCATCACACTGGGATAGATTGCCACATTTCTTCATTTATATAAACTTGGCAACTTCTCTTTAAAAGCCAGTCTCTTTGCTTTCAAAGAAGAAAGTGGCTGTTTGTCTGCCTCGCCTGGCCCTGATGCACAGCTTGGAGGGGACCTTGGGATGCAGGGAGGGGTGAGAGAGTTCAGATCATCTGAGGACTGAAGCTCTCATGCATGATCAAGAATATTGCACATGCTGTGTGCTGCGTTTCATGTCTTGGAAATGTTGACTTGTTAAAATAAGCACATAATTCTTTTTTGGTTTTTGTTTTTGTTTTGGCTTATGTGTGATTCTATGTATATGTGAGAAATTTTTTTATACAACGTTCTGATTATGGTTTCTCCTCCTAGAGATCTTCCCAGATCTCCTTCAACCACCCAAACCCCTACCTGTCCTTGCTCTTGCTCATTAGAAAACCAGCAGGCATCTCTAATAAATTAAAATAATAATAAAACAAAAATAGGATAAAATAAAAATAAATGAACATAAAATTAAAAAAAAAAAAACCACAGAGAGCTGGAGAGATGGCTCAGTGGTTAATAGCACTATCTGGTCTTTCAAAGGTCTAGAGTTCAATTCCCAGCAACCAGATGGTGGCTCACAACCCTCTGTATTGAGATCTGATGCCCTCTTCCAGCCTGCAGGCATACATGCAAGCAGAATACTGTATACATAATAAATAAAATCTTAAGAAAAAAAAAGAGCCAATGAAAAAGCATAAACACATATAACAAACGCAAACAGAAACCCCATAAGGACACAAAAATCAAAAGCCATAATGTATAAGTGAAATATATGTAAGGAGAAAAAAAATATCCAGGCAAAACATTGAGAGGGAAAAAACAAAACAAACAAACAAACAAAAAAAAACTATAAAAATACTGCTGAGTTCATTTTCTGTTGCCATCTACTAGTACATGTAAGTTCACTCTCTTCTGTTTTCTTTGCCTAGGTACCTAATAATACCAGGACTCATGGGGTTACATTTCTTACCATTAAAAACATCTGTCTTTTCACAGGTGATAAGAACTTAGAGGCCTTTGTGCCATCCGTTAGCTCTGTAATTAGCTCCTGGTGTTCTTCTAAGGACAAAGTATCTGAGAGCACAATACTAGTTAGACAAAGAGGGTTGCCCCTATGCTTTTAAAATACAAATCATCGCAATTTTGTCTTCCAACAGCAGATGATTTTGCTAACTGGGTTGGACGGTCAGCCACACTGAGGCAAATAAAGGCGCCCTGAGCAGACCCTGTAGCTGCCTAGTCGTTCCAAGCAACATGATGCGCGCGGATGACCTGGATTGATGAGTCACTTTGTGTTGTCTGACTTTGTCTTCCAGTGTTTTGCTGTGCGTTCTCTGGGCTGGGTAGAGATGGCCGAGGAGGATCTTGCCCCCGGGAAGAGCAGTGTAGCTGTCAACAACTGCATCCGGCAGCTTTCCTACTGCAAAAATGACATCCGAGACACAGTTGGCATTTGGGGAGAGGTAAGTCACCCTTTCCTGTATTCTGCCATGCTTTGTTGACCCTGGGCTCTGGGAGACCTTGTAGTGAGGGACTCAATGTCTTAGGAAAAATACTGTCAGTAAGAGGCACCAGAGTAGCTGATGGTTAACCCCGCCACAAGCCACTCAGGACTGTGCCTCTAGGAGAGAAAGAACATTTCTCAGGGGCTAAAAGAGTTCCCTGACCCTCAGATCCTCAGAGGTCCATCAGTAGACATTCACAGCTCAGAAGCCACCCCATGTTCATCTGCTCTTGAGGGAAAGCTCTCACTCAGTCACTCTGAATGCAGCTGCAGACCCTGGCCACTCTCACTATCTGACAGAGGCACTGCCCCTGTCACCCCAAGCATCACAGCTCAGTCATCCTAAGAACCTTTGACATCATTCTCAAAAACTGTACCAAGAGCCACTGGTCCATCCCTTTGGGATTGGAGCCCCACAAGAGGCCTCATAGTTCACTTCAGGCAGGCTTCCCTGGTTTCAGTGTGCCAGCATCTGGGCTGCCTTCTTGAGAGACCGTCTTGCAGCCATATAGCAGATGGCTAATCATTCCTTGAAAATGTACGTGAGGATTCTTTGAGGGAAGAAGAAAGTTACATAAGCTAGCATTCCTGCCCTTAAAGAGCCAACTTGTATAGGGAGAGAGGACGTGAATGAACCCTATAAATCCAAACTGTAGACCAAGAGTTGAAAAGCCCCATGTCTCCCTCTCAGTATGATGGCAATGCCCATTACAGACTCTGCATCAGATCTTGAGCAGGTACTTAGGGCTCAGCCTTGGCATCCACAGCCAAGCTGTCATAGAGCCGTTGAGAGTTCAGTGCACCTCAGGCATTCAGTGTAATACTTGACATCCAGTTAACATCTGTGGACATAGGATGGGGAAGTGGAGGCAATGGACGTGCCTGTGGGTCAAGGAAGAAGAGTGTCCTTAGCATGAAGAATGGTGGAGGAGGGGCTGGGCATTGGAGGCTGGAGGGGAAGTGGAGTTTATAAAAGAAGATTTTCTGGGACCTTCATGTTAGGAATTTGTCTAGATCCAGAAAAATAGTTCAAGAAGAGCTGGCTAGAAAGCCAGAAAGCAAGCTTGGATATAAGGTCTCCATATTTTCTTGTTGACTCCCAGGGCAAAGACATGTATCTGATTTTGGAAAATGACATGCTCAGCCTGGTGGACCCCATGGACCGCTCCGTGCTACACTCCCAGCCCATCGTGAGCATCCGAGTATGGGGTGTGGGCCGAGACAATGGCCGGTGAGTTCCTGGGAACCTAACTCCCTCAATATGAATCTGAACAGAAACTGATTAGAGATGTAATAGACCAGAGTAAGTCTTTGCTCTACTCCCCTGCCTCCCAAGCTTTCCCTCTCTGGCTTTCGTCCTTCAAACTTGGGTCAGCTCTGACTCATGCATGCCTTTGGGTCTACATTGCAAGCATTAAAGCTCGGATGGAAAGGTATCCTGGCAGCCAGGAGTCAACGAATACCACAAAGTCACACTGCACAACAAACCTAATCCAAGAGATTTCTTGGGAGGGGAAAAAACCAGGAGTGTAGCTGCCTCTGCATGGATAAGAAACAGCAGCAAACTGAACAGGATACAGGGCTTATATAGAGCATCTTGGGAGAGGGGTGGAACTTCTCAGGGTGGAGCTTTCCAGGGTGGAGATTGGTGGGATTTCATGTCCATAGATTGGACTTTTTACCCTTGGGATGGGGCTGGGTTTAGCAGTTAGGGCAGTTAGAGTATTCTGTGGGTGGAACCTGGCAGTTACAAGTCCTTGGGGGGATGGGCCTGGACACTCCTGTGGCTTGAGGGGCTTGCATACACACTTCTCCCTCATTTTACCAAGTCCCCTATGCATCAGACAATCCCGAGCCCCATTATTTCTCTCTTCTCCACATTCTTTTTCTAATCAATGTCATTGTACTTACATCCATCCTGGCTGCCTCAGATCTATGCCACTAGTGACGTTTCTTCAAGGGTGGGCGGGGGCTTGTTTGAGAGGATAAGGTCACATACAAGCCTAAACCTTCCATCTTTAAGTCATGAGTATCAGAGGCTTGGGTTTGGCTAAAGTTTTTTTAACAGTTGAAATGTCTAGTTATAGAAGTTGCCTTCCACTTCTGTTTTTACGGTGTTCTACTGAAAATGAGTTACCATAAGTACTGTGAATCTTCCGTTCTTCAAAGTGACAGGAAAACTGCTGTTCCCATTTTCAGGCCCATGTCATGGCTCATAACTTTAGCAGTTGTTACCACTAATATTGTACTTGAACCCCACTGCAAAATAGTTGGACAAAAGTACATTCAGTTGACACTTAAGTTATAATCAGTGTTTTGGCAAGCCCCAAGATATAGGGGCATCTTCTAGCATCTTGGGTCAAACTGTTGGACATTTAAAGTATCATGTTGAAAATGGACAAAATTTTACAGAATTAGATAAAAATCACAGTTGGCAAAGAGATGGTTTTCCTGAACATTCTGGCTTGTTTATGTATTTGCAATTGGGTCCCGAAGTCCTTTATTAGGGGAGGGTCTGCCTTGTCTTATACAGCCTTCCTGTGTATGAAGCACCATATACAGGTTTGTGTTTGATCTTTGACTAGTTCCACATCCCATAAGTGAAGGCTTATGACTAAATATTCGTCAGAGAACAAGCATTTATGCTGGAACCAGATTTGAGAAAGAATCTGTTGCTGGTTGGGTTAAAGCTTCCTGGGAGTGTAACACATCTCTGAGCCATCAATACCAGAGTGAGGAGCCCAAGAGCTGGAGCAGGTGCTTTGGGGAGAGCACATAGATGGTTCATGTAGCCCGCCATTTATTTGGAGTGCTGTAGACTGGAGTGCTCATCTTACTTCAGTGAATTACTGTAACAGAGAGACTCTGAGGTGGCCATTAACCACCTCTAAAAACATGTAGCCTCTGTAGAGGGCTCTTACCTTCCCAATTTCTGTCCTCCATGTCTATCTGTACAGCAGGAGCCAAAGTGAAGACCACTATATATTTCTACAACCAACTAGAAATATGCATTCAGGTCTGTTATTTGTTTTGGTTTTGTTTGCATTTGACTGAGGACCCCAAACATGCTAAGCAGCACTCCACCACTGAGGCACGTCTTCAAAACTACTACCTATGTTTTAGGTTAGATTTAACTCATGCAAGTTTTCCGTCTACACTATTTCTTTAAAATAAAGCCAGTTGGTACATGTGTGTAAGAGAAATGTGACTTGGATTCTAGATGGCAAAATTGTTCAAAGTCTTTGCGCCTTATTTTCTCTCATCTGAAAAATGAAGATGACTGCCAGGGACAACAGCACATGTGTGTATATGTAATAATTCGCATGATGATGAAAACATGCGAGTGGTTAATGAATGTTTACTCTTGATTTTTTTTTAAGCAATTGTGTACTTAACAGATGCAGCTAATTACACGGCTTCCTTTTCAAGTCACTGCATCTGGGAGGGGTCACACTTCCAGTGGCTTCAAAGATGGTTTATCACTGGAGATGGGAAACTCTTGCAAATCCTGATGAGTTCAGTTTACCTGCAGAGCAGGAAGAGCCCCTCCCCTCCCCCACCCCCACCAAAGAGCTCTACTTAAGTTGCAGGGTGTTAAGTCAGGGCCTCCCCCTAGGGAGTCAGGACCTCAGCAAGTCTCTGTGGTTAGTGGGGCCGGCAGGGTGGCTTTGAGCCCTTTTGGCTCAGTAAGTAAAGAAGCAAGTTTGCCACTTAAAGGTTCTGTTTTATCCCATTGGTCCTTTGAGCTTTCATGCCCTGGAGGAAGCCTTTGTATTCTGGGCAGATGATAGATAGATAGATAGATAGATAGATAGATAGATAGATAGATAGATAGATACGGATATATGTATATATGTGTGTGTGTGTATGTTTGTGTGTATGTGTGGTACATATATTTAACTTTCCTTTGCTTTTAATTCTCTCTCTTTTCCTTAACAGCAATTTACAAGAGCAAATTCAATTTGTAATGCTGCAAAGGAAAAGGATTTTCACTTTGCATGAATAAAACATAACAGTGTTTCATTTTGCCAGGGAAAACAAGGCCAGTTCACATTCTATTTTGTAGCTTGCCTTGCTGAGAAAATGGCCTCTCTTGGGGGGTTTCTTGATGTGGTTAAAATGAGTAAGGGAAGTGTGTGCGCCAGAATTGAAAGGCAAAACCTTCGCCTACAGCACATTGCACCCCACTGAGCTGTCTAGCTTCAGAGTTTCTGAAAGTGTTTTGGGTTTAGCGTTTTCTTAAGGCCTTCAAGGGACTTAGTTTTCTTGAAACCCCTTGGGTAGTAGTTTCACTTTGGATGAAGCAGAGATCTGGGGGTAGGAATCAGGGAAAAGGGTGAGGCCTGCCAGAGCCATGTTTGCCCTGCTTGAGCTGGCTAGAGTCCCTTCTAATGGGTCAAGACATCAAGAAAGTTGAGAACCACCAGTCTGGAGTCATTGGGAAACTGTTAAACTAAATGACAGTTCCTTTTTATACTGTGGTTTTGTACTGCCATCTACATTAGAATACTAGAATACTAGTTAGTTCAGTTCTGTGTTGCTGTGAAAATGTCTCAGGTAATTTTTTTTTTTCCTAAAAGAAAAAGAGTCCTTGATCCATTAGCATCCTTGCTTTGCTTTTAGGACTATGGCAAGGTGGCAAGAAACACCTCCTTCAAACATCTCAATTTTAGTATTCCCAGCCTCTTTCCTGGGTACCCCTAACTATGGAGGTCAGAATCTAGAGAGAGTTATTTCCCTCATCATGACTGGGAAACCAGTGGAAGAAAGAAATGAGCCCAGGGTCCCAGTGCCCCCATCATAGACGTTATGAATAAAGCTGGAGAAGGACCTTGTGTGGGGGACCTTGGTAGATTCCATGGCAGGCGAGGGTGACCAAGGCAGGGGACAAACACCCCAGCACCCCAGGCAGACAGAGCTTATTGAGAAGTTTTATTAGAAAGGGGATGAAGGGGGAAGAAAAGAGACACAGACAGAAGAGAAGAGAAGAGAAGAGAAGAGAAGAGAAGAGAAGAGAAGAGAAGAGAAGAGAAGAGAAGAGAAGAGAAGAGAAGAGAAGAGAAGAGAAGAGGGAGACGGGAAAAGTCCTGTCTGCCCCAGGAGAACCATGGGGGAAGAGTGGGAAAGAGAAGAGCAGGAAAGAGAGCATTAGAGGGCAGGGTCTTTCTTTTAAAGGGATGCTTTGCACCTGCATGCAGAGTAGTAGTCATGGGCTGACCAGAGTACTGCCTGAGTGCTTTCTGCCAGGTGATGGGGGCAGGCCAGCGTAATGCCTGAATCCTTAAAGGGTCATTCTTAAAGGTCACTTCCCAGCAGTTCTGTGAATTGAGGACCAAGCCTTTTCGTGGTCTGTGGAGAGAAATAAAGATACGCACCCGTCTCTTTCATGGAAACACACTTTGGGGAAGGCTGTTCAGGGTAGCAAACTCATTCATTTAAATTAATGGCGACACTAAATTGCTGAGGTCTGTTTATTAAGAAAAATTTGATTGCATTCAATAAATAATGACTCTAAGTGGAGACCCCATTGGGCCTGCTCTAATGAAGATAAAATTTCTCTTTAATTAATCACAGCCATCAACACCATTGCATACACATGCTTTTTAGGAACTGGTCCTCCCTTATTACTCAGGTTGAATGAGGGGTGTGCTATATATATCATATTTCTGATTGTGATGACTAATTTTAATAAGCTCTCTGTATGTCACAGATTATTCCTAAGCCATCAGATGATTTCTCTTCAGCTTAGTTGTTCTGTCTGGTTTTGATCTCAGGGATGTTTTATCCTATGAATATAAAGGATTGTAGCACCAAGCATTGGTGGTGAGCACCTTTAATCCCAGCACTCGGGAGGCAGAGGCAGGTGAATCTCTGTGAGTTCCAGGTCAGCCTGGTCTACAGAGCTAGTTGCAGGACAGGCTCCAAAGCAATACAGAGAAACCCTGTCTCAAAAAAAAAAAAAAAAAAAAAAGATTGTAGCAGGGTGTGGTGGTTCACGCCTTTGATCCCAGCACTTGAGAGGCAGAGGCAGGTAGACCTCTGTCAGAAGAAACCATCCTGGTCTACAAAGAGAGTTCCAGGAAAGCCAGAGAAATCCTGTCTGAAAAACAAAGCAACAACAAAGGATTGTGCTGGATGTTCAGAAATATTCTCCTCTCCTAGGTTATCCCCAATGGGTTTTATGAATGAATTTGGTTCAAATTGCTTTCAAAGGCTTTTTGCCACACATAGTACATGTTCCTGCTTCTGGTGTTGCTGTTTTGTTTTGGTTTCTTTTGAAAACACTGCTTATTTTTGGTTGGATCTTGACAGTTCTGCAGTTATTTAGTTAGGAAGGAAAAAAAAAAAAAAAAAAAAAAAAACTCCAGCTGACCTTCTCTGGAGCCCCTCCTTCTTTGGCAGGACTAGGAATTGAACCTGGGTCTCACCCATGCTAGGTAGGCAAGTGCCTTACCATTAAACTCTATCCAGAGCCCTCTTTCCACTTTTTCCTTTGGGACTTGTATCACTGCATTGCTCGGGCACAAAATCTCCATGACCAATTCTTCAGCCCCAGACTACAGCTGTTCTCTTGTCTAGCTATTCCAACACGGGCCCACAGTCTGCTATATTGGGGCAGAGGTATCTTAATCAGCTTCCTGTAGTTATGACAAAATGCATGAGATAATTATCTTTAAAAAGAGGAATTAGTTTGGCTCAGTTTAGCTCTATGGAATGCCTCCTTCAAATATCTCAATTTCAGTATCCCCAGCCTCTTTCTTGGGTACCCCTAACTGTGAATCTCGTAATGCTCTCTTCATGCCCTTTGTGTTACCAGTGGCAATTCTTTTGTCTCTGTTCAAATAACTGGTATTGCTTCAGCTGCTTGGTGGTCCTGTGGGGCCTTTGTTGACTGTTAAAAATAATTAGCACAGACTGAAGGAGGCAGTCTGTTATATGCTGGGGAAAGTGGCAGTCAGCCTTCCATCACTGTGACAAAATGCCAGAGATCATCATCTTTAAAGAGAGGAAAAGTTCACTTTAACCTGAGATTATTTGGCACTGTTGCTTTTACACCTTAGTTACACATTCATGGTAGGAACACGTGGCCAGGAGGCAGAGGGTGATGAGGAGCCAGGGTCTTAATATACCTTTCAGAGCCCAGTGACGGTTCATCTTCCCAATAGGCCCCATTCTTAAAGGTTCCAGCACCCAGTCCGCAGGGTGGAGTCCAAGCCCTTAGTGTACGAGCCTTTGGAAGACATTAATATTTAAGCTACAGCACAGAGCAGTTGGAGAGTTATTTTAAGTGAGTGGCTGTGTTTATCCTGTTGTTTAGCCGTACTGCACCGTGTCACACACGGTATCAGACAGCTTTCGATCACTGACAAACTACACGGAATACTCAGCTTTAAAAGGGGGGAAGGTGCCAGGCAGTGGTGGCACAGGTGCTTGTGAGCTGTGTGATATGGGAGCTGGGAAGCAACTCAGATCCTCTGAAAGAGCAGTGTGCTCCCAACCACTGAGCCATCAGTTGCACCCTCGTCCCACCCCACCTTTAGCTTTTTCTGCTAATCGGAAAATTACCTATAGTTTTTGCTTGGCCATCATTGCTTCTCCTAGGTGTGACTTGCTGGGTCTCCCTATGGGAGACCGTTTCCTAATGCCACCCAGCTGAGGATTCTGTGAGCCAGACAGTAATAAAAGATTGATGGAACCCCAAGCTCTGCTGATGAAAGTTTAATCTGGGGTATCTGTGCTGCCATGCCTCAGGGAGAGATGTCTTTGGAGAGAGAATAATAATTCTCTCCCCGTGCCACAGTATTATCCTGACCTCCAGAGTTAATATCTTTTTAATACAGCCTCATGATAAGATGGGGGCCTCAGGATTTTCTTGGCCAGTCTGCTGACTGGTGCTGTAGGGATAGTATAGCTCTTCACAAGTGGCTTCCTTGCCTCCCACCTTGGGTCACATCAGTCATGGTGCATTGTCACTGATGGTGACACAGAAGTCAAATCCTTGTGAAACGTCTCATGCATTTTGGTAGTTCTGGTTCTGCTCACTGCCCAGTGTCCTGTGTGGATTTTAGCACCAGCCAGAGGATATGTCCTGCTGGTTCTATTCCTGCTGGTTCTATAGGATGCAAACAAGTTTAGTGTAAATGGACGTTTCCTGCCCCAGAGCCGCTTTGTCCCAAATACCCAGCAGCCGCTTCCCAAATCACCACACAGAGGCTTATATCACTTATAAATGCTCAGCACATAGCTCAGACTTAGTACTAGCTAACTGTTACCCTCAAACTAACCCATAATTCTTACCAATGTTCAGCCACATGGCTTGGTACCTTTTCTCAGTACAGCATTGTCATCTGGCTTCTCTCCTAGTCTGGCTCTCACACAGTCTCTTCCTGCCCAGCTGTCAGCCAACCAGCTTTTATTTAACCATGAGCATAACCTACAGCACTTCAAAGTCCCTAAAGAAATGGTTATCTTTCAAATCCTGAGTCCTGAACCAAGTGAGCCCTCCTGTATGCAATGGGGAGGAGACTATTGCTCTTGGTTATGGTCACCTTCAGAACCAGTCTTCAAGGCACCATCTTGGTGCATCCCAAGGAGTAGTCTTGGTTGGAGCTGTGTCTGAGCCACTCACATAAACGTGTGGGTGAGTGCCTGAGAGCGGAAAGGTTGGAGCTACTGTGAGCAGAGCTTCGCTCTGTCACGGCTCATGTCCCAGATGCTCAGCTGGGAACTGGGTACTTGAAGGGCTGTGCGTGTCCTAAGCCTCGTGTTGCTGCAAGTGAATGTTTGGTCGCAGCATGCCGCATTTTATAAACCACTTTTCACCTTGAATGCTTTGAACTCAAAAGCAATCACCCTGAGATTTATAGCTTCCTATTGAATGCAATGAGTGCAAATATAATCTGGCTTGGGAGCCTCTAGGGAAAGAGGATTCGAGAGCCTCAGTTTGAGCTCAGAGAGGATCACTGTGGGCAATTGAGTTCTGGGAGCTGGAGCCGCCGGTCAAGAGAAAGGAGTGGAGTGGAAGTCCCCATATGCAAGCCTATCGTGGTTCTTTGCTTGTACTGTTAGGGGCCCTTACTCGGTGTCCTGGTGTCTTTGGCCCTCCCTCTGCGGCAGGGATCATCCCTCTGGTAGCAGAAATGCTGAGGGGCTTCCCACCACGTGTCGTACACGGCTCACCATGCTACTATAGTAACATGGTAATCGTTCCGATTTAGAGATGATTAGCTCAGTTGGCAGAGCGCTGACCCAGGGTGCACAAATCCCTGGGTGAAATCTCCATCGGCATAAATCAAAAGAGGTGGAATATGGGGAATGGAGACAAGAAGGTTAGTTCAGAGCCACCTGTGGCTTCAGAGAGAGCCTGAGGTCATCCATCCATCAGACCCTGTAAAACAAAGCCACGTGTGGTGATACACATTTTAGTAACAGCACTCTGGAGGCAGAGGCAGGCAGCTTTGGTGGGTTTAAGGTTTACTTGTCTATATAGGAACTCCAGACCAGCCAGGGAGATTGTCTCAAAAAAAAAATTAATTTTTAAAGAAATTCAACATGGATTGTTTGCATTATTCTGACCTTGACTTTCTGTAAAATTTGTGATTTTCTGGTTCACTGTGATGGTGGCAAATGATCTGAAATCCCTTCCTGTGGCTCCTCCGAGAAATCTGAAAGTTCTTCAAAAACTAACATCTTTCAGATCACCCAGGATAGCATGGTATTCCCTGGGCTTCTCACAAAGCCAGACCTGGTTGGAGCTGGAAATTAAAGCCCTAGAATAGATAGTGCTGGGAAGAGTTGGGTTTTGGTAGAGAAAATGTATGAGTATTATTATCCCATAAGGAATTCTCAGCCAGTCCCTTGGGTCCTGACACTGCTGTCATCCATCACACTTAGGTCACCAAGGCTGTACTTCTCACTGGCCCTCGTTCCTGGCCTCACTGTCCTCTCTAAGGACAAGAGACTCATGTTGCCTTCACAACTGGTTCACAACCACAGACCCAGGTGCCATGTTTCTGTGTTGTAACTCCAACTGGGCATTTCTGGAGAATACTCTGGGAGGATACTCTTAGAAAAAGGAAAAGAGCGAAAAGGAAGGGAGAGTGGCCAGAGTAGAAAGCCAGCCATGCTCCTTACAGCTGGGGACCTGTGCTAGTGCTTGTATCTCTCCACCTGGCACCTACCCAGTTTTGGCTTCTCAGGTGTGGAGTAGTAGGCAAAGCCTTGTCCAGATCCAATATCCATCAGCAGGTGAATATAGACATGGGTGTCCAGCTACTGAGTCACACAACAATGTGCTGATTCTCAAAATAACTGTAGAAACAAGACCCCATACACACTGAGAAAAAGAATACATATCATATGGCTCTGTTAGCATAAAATTCTTTGGGGGTAAAAAGGCAAAATGTACTAACCAGAAAGTAGGGATTATAAAGAGGCTAGAAGAAAGCCAGGTGGTGGTGACGCATGCCTTTAATCCCAGCACTTGGAAGACAGAGACAGGAGGATCTCTGTGAGTTCGAGGCCAGTGTGCTAGTTCCAGGACAGGCTCCAAAGCCACAGAGAAACTCAGTCTCAAAAAACGAAGAAGGAGGAGGAGGAGGAGGAGGAGGAGGAGGAGGAGGAGGAGGAGGAGGAGGAGGAGGAGGAGGAGGAGGAAGAAAACACTGATTCTGCACGAATTTAAACCATTGTGCATTGTTGAAGAGAAATATTGTTGAGTGAGGCAGGAGGATCTCTGTGAGTTCGAGGCCAGTGTGCTAGTTCCAGGACAGGCTCCAAAGCCACAGAGAAACTCTGTCTCAAAAAACGAAGAAAAAGAAGGAGAAGGAGAAGGAGAAGGAGAAGGAGAAGGAGAAGAAGAAGAAGAAGAAGAAGAAGAAGAAGAAGAAGAAGAAGAAGAAGAAGAAGAAGAAGAAGAAGAAGAAGAAGGAAGAAAACACTGATTCTGCACGAATTTAAACCATTGTGCATTGTTGAAGAGGAATATTGTTGAAACTCTGATTTACTGGTACCTTGTCCCATGCCTTTCTTGCAGAGCACTGCTTCATAGGGACACAGCTTCTATAGAGAAAGTTTTACTTTTTTGATAATGTCATCCCTGAAGATGTCCCTTCACATTGCCAAGTGGCCCTTGAATTGAAAACTTGCATGTGCGTTTCTTTGAAACATTTTTAAAAGAACTGTCTCTTAAAGAACTTACACACAAGAATTTGGTTATTGTTAAAAAAAATTATGTATTGCTGTGTTTCCCTTTCTACGAGGAAGTTTCAAGTAGACTTCTCAGTCATAGCGATTTTTGTGCATGAAACCACAAACACAGCCATTAAAAGGATGTCTCATATCCACCCTCGTTGACTTTTAGACTTACTTTCTCTGCCTTTGGCTTGACTTTAAATTTTTACTTTTTTAAAAATGTAAGAACTTGATATAATATGTGCCTTTTATTGTAAGCCACTGATTAGTTCTGGAAAGCAAATGGAGTATCTTTTTTTTTTTTTTTTTTTTTTTTTTTTTTTGGTTTTGAGCCTAGCCTTTAAAGGTTGAGCCATCTCTCCAGCCTGTGGAGTATCAATTTTAATAAATAAACAGAGCATGGTTATAATGCCCCATTGTCAAGTTAAAGTACATCGTCTGGGTGTTTCAAGTCCAGTGTCCTCTGACTTGCACATTGCTACAGGTCAGGAAGTAGAGAGCTTTCTGAAACGGGGTGTCTTGGGGTATTCTTTTCTTCCCTGTAAAGTCCCCGAGTCGCAAAATGAACAGCAAAGTTTAAAAGAAAAAATCTCTCCCTACAGCCAGTTAGTATTTATTGGCCTATCCAAGTGACACTTTTGGCTTTCTACATGAATTAGAGAACAATAAAGTGACAGAAACCAGCCCACCTCCAGAGGTGCTCACCCCACACTCTAGTTTCTGCTGCCACCAGGAATCCCATTTCAAAGATAAGCAGCGATTGCTAAAAGCACTATGTGTAACAGATGGGGAGAAATCTCTTAATATATGTCCTCTACAAATTCAGTGGCCTGGAGTCATTGTCTGTGACCCTTTCATGACTAAAGGAAATGGTCTGATTTAGCTCTATCTACCCTCTAGCTTAATAGTTGCTTTGTCTTTTTTATTGACATAATGGAGGCTGTAGGAGATATTTATAAGAAAGATAAAACCTAATACTATTCATTAAATTCACTAAGCTGGGGGTGAAAAGTGAAAGAAAAAGTTTCCTAAAATAAGGTAAGGCTGGGAAGCTGTCAGTACTGTACAAATAAGAGTATGTGCTTTGTCTTCAAATTTTACTCCCTATTAGGCAAGTGTTTGTTTGGTTTTAATTGTTGCAGTGCTGAGGACTGAACACAGGGCTTTGCACTTGCTAGGCAGATTCTCTGTCACCGAGCTATATTCCCAGCATAAAGCTTTGGTCACTTTTAGTAGTAAGACTGCTTGCTAATCATCCTCTGAAGCCTGGGATCCTCTGGTTGGAGACTATCCCAAAGAAGTATGCTAATCAGAGCAGGGAAATAGAGGTGCATCTCATGATGCAGAAGGGGGCACTGTGCTTTCCTCCTCATGCCATTATAAGTTAGCCACGTTTGTTCCTTTACACTTTGAAGTGGGGTAAAGTTGGTGTTTTTCTCTCTTCTTTACTTCTTCAAGATATCAAGCTGTTTAATTCCCTTCCCCCTCCTCGCTCCCTCTCTCTCCCTCCGTCCTTCCCTCCCCCCTCCCCCTCTCTCTCCCCCCTTCTTTTGTTATGCATCTGCATCTCAGAGGATTTATTAAATGTACATTTACTCAGCCCTCATAGTAGACTGGCCACTATGCTTGGCACCGTGTCTTATGTTGCAGCCTGTGTGCGACTCAGAATGGCACAGCCCTCTGAGTCAACGCTTCTTACCTGCTCTGCTCTTACACTCCCCACTCCCTTCCTGTGGGTGCTTCCTATCCTGGGAGCATCACCAGGGTAAGATACAGCCCCAGTAAATTCCGCCACCAGTCTTTCTGTGCCCATGTGACTCTGGACAGCTTAGAGCCAGCATGCAATGGGGTTGTGTAATAGGTAAAACTCTAAACTTCCCACAGCAGTGTCTACATTCAGTGCTCCATCCATCTGCTCCATGGTGTTGGGTGTGGGGGGCTAGAGCAGTTTCTGTCATATTAGTAGCCTTACCTGAATCTACTGATATTTTGACTCCTATCTGTACCACTTGGCCCCACAGTCAGCACCCCATTGCTCAGACCTTGGCCCACCAGCACTGGCTCAGCTGCGGCCACCAAATGTAGGTTTTAACTAAGTCTCTGTCATTCTGTTTACCAATAAAGACTCAGGAGTCAGATGTTGGGGTGAAAACCTGCTGGATCAGAGTGGCCAAGAAGCAACCAACTGATCTTTCATTTTGGCTAAGACCCAGCAAGAAAAGTATCTCTCCACTCATCCCAAACCAAAATGACTGCAAATCCCTCCCTAACCCTTCCTTCCTGTGTGTCCCTCCCCTCCATTTGTATTCTTGGGTCCTCCTTACTCTATGGCTAATTCTTGTTAACTAGTCACTGGCTCCATCCCCTGATCTAAAGTTAATTTTATTAACAGTCGTAGGGTTTTGCAGTGTGGTCAACTATCCTGCAACACTACAGATGGGCTATTGCCCAATAAGGTCCCAACTGTGCCTCCTCTGCTTGATTTTTCCCAGGCCAGTTAAAAACATACAGTGTTTATGAACTAATTCATCATCCTTTCCCAGAAGGGTTATTTCATTTCATGGGTGAACAGTTCTTGCTAGAGAGCTGTGTCTTCTTCCAAATGATATATAACACCAAATAACATGGTGTCTTAAGTCTTTAGACATGTGATGTTCTTTCTCTCTGAAGTTTGACCTGGAAGCCTTGGCAATACCATGCATATTTATTCATAGATGCTCTATCTTAGAGAGACACAGTTACACAGGGGTGCAGGGGCTCCTGCGCACTGCATGCTTTCTATTTCTTTCGCTTCATTTCATTTATCTATTTATTTATTTTGAGACAGGGTTTCTCTGTGTAGCCCTAGCTATCCTGAAACTCACTCTGTAGACTGGCTAGCCTCCTCAAACTTAGAGATCTGCCTGCCTCTGCCTCCTCTTCTGCTGGGATTAAAGGTGTGTGCCACTACACCCAACTCTAGTTTTCTACCCAGAGCCTAGTATGTCAGTACTCAAGAATTCCAATACACTGTAGGTAATAAATACCATCGATAATATATCTTTATAGGTAATAAGTTCAAGAAGAAGAATAAATGGTTGTATAATTGGCAAGAAAATAACACTCAGCAGGTTAGGGTAATCCAAGGCTAATCTGGCCATATAGTGACTTCTATGTCATCTGAGGCTACATAGTGAAACCTATCTCAAAATAATGATTAATAATAAAATAGGCAAAGAAGCTGATATATAGGTACAAACTTCAAAACTTGGAAGCCATGTAAAGGTTAGCTTTACAGTATATTCACTGTCTGGCTTTATAATCTAAAATTATAGCCTCATTTGTTTTTAAAAATGGCCTCTCTGGACATTTCCTTTATTTTTAAGACATTTTAATCCCAGCGCTAGAGCCTTGATACAGACTATACTCCGTCTCTGATATGGTGACATTAGTTATATGAGGCTTTGGAAACTGTGAAAACAAAACTAGATTGCTTTGTTGCTAGTCCTGTCTGCTGAGGTAACATTAATGTGACACAGTATAACTTTTGAATGTGCACTGTGGCCATGGATTCCAGTTAGGTCCCTATGCTCTCTGATGTCCCAGAATCATTGGACAGCAATGACTTTTATGGAAGAGAACAAAAATGAATACTTGAATTCTTACTGTGATGGTTAACCTTCACTGCCCCCTTGACTAGATTTAGAATCACCATGGGAACTCAGGCATGTCTGTGAGAGCATCTCCGGAGAGGTTTAACCAAGAAGGGGAAAGCTAACCCTGGACTTGAGCAGCACCATTCTGTGGGCTGGGGTCCCTGGACTGGGGAAGAAATAGAGGGGATGGGGTGAAAGCATGAGCACCAGGGTTCATCACTGTCAGCTTCCTGGCTGGGGACACAGTATGACCAGATGCCCTTTGCGCCTACTACTGGGTCTTGCCACTGTGACATGCTGTATCACCTCAGACTGAACCCAGCCTTCCATAGACAAGCAGCTAACACACTTACTGTCCGACCTAAACTGTAGTCCTTTCTCTGTGAACATCTGTCTGCTCAATGGATGATATATGCAGTCAGGTTTTCCTAGACCCTGTGACCATGTTTGCAGAGGGAAGGTGTTCCATTTGGAACTGGGTGTGAACCAGGAGGGCCCTGAATTTGTATCTCCCAGGGTGCACAGCGCTAGGCAGTGTCAGAATGACCAGAAACATCTGTACAGCCTTTGCGCTGAACAGCCTCAGTGCAGCTTTGAGTGTTCAGTCTTTAAAGCACCCATTGCCAAAGAGCAGATGTCACCCTGCAACAGTGTAGCCTTTTGTTTGGTTTGCTATACCAGTAAAAGGACTGAACTGGATTTTTTAGGTCTGAATTCCAGTCTACCATCATCTAACCTATTGTTTGGCAACTTGCATAACCCACTTCATTCCTTAGTTTGCTCATCAGGTAATAGCATTGCCAACCACCAAAGGATAGCAGGTGATTCCTGTCCAGAGGTGAGGTGGCACGGGCATGTGCCTGGGTGCTGTGTCGCATTGGCCTCTTGAGGTTCAGCCTAGGTTAGGCCAGTAGAAGGTGCCTGTCCCCCTCTGTCTGCCTTGGATGGTCTCACCCACAGCAGCTGGCTCTTCTCAGGCAGGGCACAGGCCACCTCTGTACAGGCTAGCCATGGCGTGACTGCTTGGATTAGTCCTGGACACTCCTTTGACTATGAATTCCCTTGGCCCCTTTTGTGCGGAAACAGCAATGGCCTCCTTCTCCCCTCCTTCCTCCCTTCTCCTCCTCTTCCTTCCTCCTCCTCTCCCCCCTCCTCTTCCTGCTACCACTGGATTGATCTAGAACAAGTGCTTTTCCACTAAGCTCTAAAACTGGGTCTTTCTTATATTTTATTTTGAGACAGGATCTCACCAGATTGCCCAGATTCACCTTAAAATCCCTTCATAGCCCAAGCAAGCCTTGGACTTGTAATCCTCCTGCCTGAGTATTTGGATTACAAGCCTGCACCACCAACATGGGCCCCTGCTCGCTTTTGAACTCTTCCCTCACCCGTGTTACCAGCAAATCTCCTCTGTTTAGGATTCTTAGAGCAGTTTTTGTTTTCCCAATGGAACTCTTGACTGATAAGCACTGTGCAGACTCATACTGGTGGTTAAAAGACCCTTCGGTCTAACCAATACTCTATAAATGTTCAGAATTTTGCTTGGGGTAAGTAATGTAGCTCTCTTGTGTGACATTCCTTCAACTTTGAAGATGATTGAGAGTTTAGGATTACTGATTTAGTCTTCCACATGTATCAGGAGTGTTTAAATATACATTTTTCCATCCAGTTAATAAGTCATGAGCCCATTTAATTTATCATCAGTGCAGTCAGAAGTCATCAAAGTAGAAAGGGAGCTGCGAGCACACTTCCCTCCTTTGGGTTCATCTTGACTCATTGCACAAGTCATGTTTTTCTAAAACCCTGAAAGTGAAATTGCCTGCTGTTTAAAAAAAAATGGTCTCCAGGTTACTATGTTTCTAAAAGGAAATTGTAAGGTCTGCTTTAGTGATGTAGTTTCCCCTCCTTTCTTCCAAAAAGCAAACATTCAGCAAAAGTGGAGAAGGGATAGAGTGGGGTTTAGAGAATGGCTCCGTTGCTAAAGAACACTAACTACTCTTTCAGATGACCCAAGTTTGCTACCTAGCACCCACAGTTCCCTGGAGTCAAAACCCAGGAGGGCGACACACAGCCGGCTGTGTTTCTTCACAACCCCAGCTAAGCGTGATGCATGCTCCATACTCTGCAGACAAAAGAGGCTTCTTTTTCCACTCTTTTATTCCCTATCCATTTTTCAAGAAGGCCTTGCTAAGTAGCTTAGACTGGTCTTGAACTTGTGATTTTTCCTGTCTCAGCCAGCCCCAGAGCTTAGTTTACAGGCATGTGCCACCACACCCACTTGTTTGTTCTATTAGTTATTAGCTGTAGTTAAACATGCCCCAAACCGGATGCGATAAAGATACTCACTCACTGATAGGTGGGTAAGCTATGTGGTACAGCCAAACAGTAGGAAACGGAATGGAATTGTTTGCAAACAGAATTATCGGGAGTTTTAAAAGAAATGAACTCCTAACAGACTTAACAGTTAACTAAGTGACAGAAACGAGACTTCAAAAGCACATACTATATAATTCCATTTATATGACACTCTAGGAAAAGTAAAATTATTGAGACGGAAACCAGATCATGGTAAGCAAGGTGTGGGTAAAATAACACTCCCTCCCATGCAAGTATCCATCTTGGGGCTGGAGAGATGGCTCAGCTGTTAAAAGCACTGACTGCTCTTTTAGAGGCCTGAGCTCAGTTCCCAGTATCCACTCTGTGGCTCACAACCATCTATAACTCCAGTCTCAGGGAACCCAATGCCCTCTCCTGACCCCCGTGGGGCACTAGGCATGCAGTAAAAACACTTGTATCCACCCAAAAAAAAAAAAATAATAAATAACATTAATAAAATGCTTAAGGAGGAAAAAAAGAATTTCTCTTGGCCTCACTCCAGTGCTGTACCCTTGTTCCCCACCCCACATCCTCCCTGTCATGTACTCCACAGCAAGTGAGGCTTGAAGTTCTAGTGTAGCGATACACACATGACATTTCTCTAGTTGGGACCATGGATGTTGTCAGACATCCCCCCCTCTCTGTTCACTATGAGTGAGCATGGAGGCAGCTGGCTTTGTCCTCTGCCTTTCTGCTGCTTCCTAGGGAGAGAAGCCGTGGCTGAGCAGGTAGGGGAGGGACTGAACTGGTAGGGAAGGAGCTGAGCAGGCAGGGGAGGGACTGAGCACCTTGGGAACTGAGTGCTTGTGATTGTTAGGATTCTGAACCATAGAGAATGGTGATTTTTACACCGCACACACACACCCTCACACACACACTCTATTCCCCTGGCTGTTGGGAACATGAGAACTGTTGGGTGGAGGGGCTAATCAAACCTCTTTATAGTCTAGTGAATGCCAGGGAATTGCCCAGGGTCTTTGGTCGATCAGGAGGTTTTGTGTGCTGAATATTGCATAAAGAAAATGAGCTGTGCTGCCTGCCTAGGGCTTGGAACTCTTCCACATACAAGGATTTTTGTTGTAAACATGCATTTCTTGTAAAGAGTTTCTGCATTTTATAGGTCAGGACAGGCAATCCCTAGACCCTTGGGCAGGAGAATATCTTGGGGAGGAGGCAAACTTTCTTGGGGAGATCTGAGTTGGAGATGATGTGCTAAAACATGGAGGTCTTCTTGATAAAGGTCATGTCCTAATCCAAATGCAAGCCACGTTCCTGTCTGAGGGATTGGTGTGGCAGAGTGAGTTTTCTTCTGTAAATACACACCACAGTCCCCCTCCAAGGATGAATTTCTCAGGGACAGAGTCCTGGAAATTGGGAATATTCCTGGTCCCAAGTCCTTGGCATTGATTATCTGGGTTCTTTGCAGATCTGACCTGAATTCTTTTCTGCCCTTTGCTTAAATTGTGGTCACTGAGTGCATTATTTGCACAAGGACTCTTGCTGTTCAAAATAGTGTAGCCACCTGAGTAAGGACATGGCATCACCAAAGGTCTTTGTACCAGCCCCAGACCCCTGCATTTTAGCCAATCCCCAGGTGATGGGTGCCTTTACACAAGAAAGTTGAAAGGTGTTGATCCCTACAAAGTCCTGCCCAGGCACCAGAAATCCATAACCAAGAGAAACACAGGGAGACGCCGGAAGCCTACAGTGTGGTACTGTCATTTGACTCCAGTCTATCATACTAGTTGCATCTCTAGAAGTGTCTTCTCCAGGTGTAGTGCACAAAACACCTGCCTCCCGAGCTTTTGTGGGACCCACAAGGGGGTGCTGTTTGTATAATCCAGCAGGGACTTTGTCCCAGTCCTTCTCACTCCACTCCCACACCCTGCACCTTCATTGTAACAGTCATGCGCGTTATAATGTGAGAACCACTGGCCTGGGTGGGGCTTTGATGTTGCTGTGTGACCGGAAGGCAATACTTAAATACAGTCTTGAGTGTGTGAGGGATCATTCAGGGCTTTCCTCCTCAGGAAGAAGTTGAAGTGGCTGCTGGTTCAAAGCTGCTTTGATCTCTGACAGAGGCAAAATAAACATCTTTGTGGATGGTGCTTAAGGGTAGTTCAAATTCATATTACATATTTCCTAGTAGCCAGTTTTCCAGGAGCAAATGAGAACGCTTTGTTCTATAATGAGCTAAGAGTGTAAACGTTGTTATGACAATCCCCTGGCTTTCTTGTTTAATGTTTATACTCATCTAATCAAACAAATTGAAATTGGATTATGTCTGTTGCACATTATAGCAGTTATTATCCAGTTTAAATGCAGGTCTGAAAGAAATAAAATTGATTTTTTTTTTCCTCCAGCTATGCTTCTTGGGGATATATTCTGCATTATTTTTATGCTGGCTGTATTTTCAGTCAACTTTGTACGGGGGGAGGGAAAGATAAGTAGCTTCAGGTTTGCTCCCCTTAATATATTATGCAAATAAATTGCAATATTTCATTCTAATTAGGAAGTACAATGACTTCAGAGTTTAGTGATTTGCTTCCCTGTTTTTATAAATCATGTCAGGTTTCTTTTTGTGTTAGGTTTTTTTTAAAGAGGATAATAATTTCCAGCAACATTTTTATTTTTAGAAAGAAAAAAACAGAATAATAGAGTAGGCCCTTATAACACTTGGTTACTACAGTAACGCCTTCCTTACTTATCAGAGAACATGTTGGGCTAAGTACCAAAATTTTACATATGACTGAACTAATGTTTCTGTGAATGTGGATTATGTCTGTTGCACATTATAGCAGTTATTATCTTGTTTAAATGCAGGTCTGAAAGAAATAAAATTGATATTTTTCTTTCTGCTATGGTACTTGGAGAAAAAAAAAATGCCTTCGTTCTAGAAGCATCTTTTGTAGGGCTATATGGGGTGGGTATTGTGTGTGATTAATGCTCCGGACTTGGAGTTGATCTAGTATACATCACACACAAAGGCTAATGACCACTGCCAGAAGCAGGACCACAGGCCAGAGAACACAAAGGCAAGGATGCCAAGCCTTGGGGAAAGAGGAGGAGCCTCCTGAGAGGCTGATCTGGACACTGACTCGGAGCAGGTGTTTGGGAATGGGTGCTTGCCCTTTAACTTGTTAAAGTGCCATGCACTGATAACACGGCATTGAAAACCTGGAAAATTTCTAAAGTGAACATGACCATTTGTGTAGGCACAAATCACCCTGTGTCAGGAAAAGTGTAAACAGTCCCCAAGACCCTGGCTCCACCCACTTGGTCCTTTGGCTGCCAGAAGGACTCTCAGCATCCACTGGACACTGGTTTATTATAAAGGAGGTCTATTAGAGTCATCTGTGGGAAGGAGCACATGGGGCAGGTCTCAATGTGAACCATCCACTTGCTCAGCCCCTGGCAGGTTGAAGACAGCACGATTTACATGATTTTGCCTTGTGACAATAGCACATGAGAACTCTATTCCAGACTTGGTGACCAGAATTGTGTGGGTTGACTGATCCAGGGGTTGAGCTCAGCTCTGGTACCTGCAAATGCAGAGCTAAAGCCACAGCATCCACAGCCTCCAGCAGACACCACCCTGCTGAGCCAGGGCATCCCAACATCTTGGAGAACAAAGATGCCAAGCCTCTCTGTGACCAGGCTTACATTTTTCACCACACAAGAACAATAGATTACTGTTTGCTTGCAAAGCTCACTGCAAAGTGAGGTGAGTGAGTAATAATTGGGTGATAATCCAAATGTGTATTGCCAAACCACAGCAAGGGCTGTTGGGAAAAGCAATGAAGGTGCTGTCAGTTAGGAACATTTTCTGAAGCAATCGGTGTGGGGGCTGAGGTCTGAGGAATGGGAGAGGAGAGGCAGGAGACTGGCCAGGTAAGTGGTGTGGGGACGGGCATTTCAAGAGAAACAGTCTGTGCCAAGGCCCTGGGGTGGAGGTAGACATATTCCAGGGACTGGAAGAAAACAGGACACAGAAGAGCAAGAGCTGTTTGCAGCAATGGCTGGGAGGAAGAGCTGGGCAATCCCATGTGGCCTCTGAGGCCCCAAAGTGTTTGTGCATTTCATTTTTCTGCGCAGGGGAAGATGATGAGAAGGTTTTAAGCAAGGGGCATGGATACTTGTAAATATATATAGGGCCTTGTGTTGCCTCCATCTGCCTAGTGCAGGGGTGGCAACAAGCATATGCCTCCATGAGAAGCTCTGAAACAGTTGTTAAGGGACCTATCTGAAAACAGTCTGTTATGGACAAGAAAGGAGCCAGGGAGACCTGAAACACTACCACAACCGGGATCACAACACAGACTTAGAGAGGGGGGGGCACATTTGGGAGAGTGGTAAGAGAGCATTGGCAGTTGTCAGTGGTGACTTCCTTACCAGGAGACCTCTCATCCTCACATTGGACTGCTTTGTGGCCTCAGTCGTGATACAGGCAGAGAGGCAGATAACCAACCACTCCAGAGTCACGTGTGTGGAAAGTGGCTTACAGGTGCAGTCCTGTGAAATTGGTTTATCTCCAGCCTTAGTGCCATCAGCCCTGGCTGCTGAACCCCAACTTTCAATCCGCCCACAGCTCCACTTTCACTCTGGGCTTCACACAAACCTTGCAGTTGCTGTAAGAAGCTGATTCTAAGTAAAGTCTTTTAAATAGCAGAGGTAACACAGGTCATAGGCTCAGTTCACGGTGAATTACATACCACTCTCCCCGCCGAGACACCTGCTAAGCAGAAAGGGGAATTGTGAGCACCTAGCATGCTACTTAGCAGATGTCCATCATAAATATTGAACAAATAAGTGAATGTTTGGTCCTATTTTTAAAACAAACATGAAGAGACTCCTGTACACCTGTTGTGCATCACCAAATCAGACAAGCTTCCTATTGTTCTTTCTCTGCACAAGGAGTGTGTAGGAGTTTGAACAAAACACAGCGATGTCACCTTCTACTTCATTTTGTTAATTAATCAATCAAATAACTTCTTGCCTAGAAATTGTTACAAAGGGAGTATTCAGCGCACATGATATAATCAGCAAATGATCTCGCCTTCTCCCTTCAGACTTCTCTTTTGACCGCCAGTCCTATTTAAAATGCTGTCACTTAGCCAACTGGACACTTTTCTGCTTCCATATAAATGGGGTGGGGGTAGGCTGTCAGCTAGAAATGACAATGCTAAGAGTGCCAGTGTGAGCTTGGCTTCAAGTCAGCGGATCAAGGACTGGAGAGGTGAGTTGCTTTAAGAGCTTTGTCTAAATTAACAGGTCTTCTGTAACATTAGGTCCAGCTCGGTTCGCCTTGGTCTCTTTTGAAATTTATTCATTTCATCCACTTTCTGCTTTGTGGTTGAGTCTGTTGTAAAGGCAGGCTCTCTAGCTGTGGGTAGCATGCGCGCACCCAGAACTTTCTTTACAAGTCCTGAGAGTACACAAAGGGGGAATGTTGGTCACAGAAAGGGGATATACATGTAGTCTGGGGTGGCACATTTGCACCCCTCTTTGCCTTAAGGCCCCTTGCAGCTGGAGTACCTGCTTAAGCATCTGGCCCAAGAACCTGGCGGGGCGCCGCAGGAGGCTGGTGCTCAGCAGCCAATGGGTGGCAGCGATGGCCTCGCGGGCGGGGCGGGGCAGTGCGGAAGCAGCTAGCTTGAACTTGAGATGCAAAGACCGCGCGCCTCTGCCGCTGCTCTGCTGCTGCCCCTGGCTTAAGCAAGTGCAGCCAGCTAGCTTGGCTAGGACACCAGGTCCTGGACGTAGAGCATCGGACAGTGTTCCTGCCCTGACCCAGTCGCTGACAGACTGAGAGCCTAAGGTGAGGAGGGGTGGTGCGCCTTTGTCTGCAGGTGTGTGGAGTACTGGGCTTAGAGACAGCGAGGTAGGTCCTGGAGACATGCGGGACAGCGGGACAAAGGCCGTAGCCTCCCTGCCCACCACGTTTAGCGTGATGCCTGGAGGAGGGCGGCCAGCTGGGCTGAGGCGGGGTCTCCTACCGCTCTGGAGGGAAGACTATGTGAATTGAGTGGGAGACATTTTTTTGATCTTAGTTTGCCATCAGAGCAGGAAGTGATGAACTATAGGGGGTCTGCACCTGACATCGCTGTGATGGCCAGTGTTCTGTGTTGAGTGTATTCAGCTCACATGCGCCCCGGGAAATGTTCACGTACATCTTTTCTAAATCAGGAGTGAGAAACACTACCAGGTTTTTTGTTGTTGGTTTTTTAAATGCAGTATTTGGATTAAAGGCAATATCCTTTGTGTAGAAAGACCTCATTTACAAGTAATTTTATTTGTATGACAGAATATTGGTATGATTTCCATGGGTAGAAAATGCCTCAAATTCCCCACATGCAGAAACACTTATCACATGCCAACTTATCGCATGCATGTTCTTGGCATTGAAAAAGTAGTGTTTTTGAAAAAGAAAACCACAACGGTTTAAATATTGCATACAACAGTTGATGAAATTCTTGAGGAATCTGCACCTTTTCTAGCAATTATCCTTTTCCCTGTCCCAATATTGTAAGCAGACACGTCCATCGATCCCCTAATGAATGTGTAGCTGTGAATCTTCATTACTGCTTTGGGTGAAGGGAGGTGGGAGGAGATAATCTCATTAGTCCTCTCTCTTCTTTTGATAACTCCGCAGCTGCAGCCTACCTTCCACTTGGCGCCTGGAGGGGGTAGCAGGGGAGGGGGAGAGTCTGCCTGTTTTCCTCTAGTTTCCTCAGACCACCAAGCATGATCCCCCTCCTCTAGCCTTGCTCTAACACAAAGGCATTTTGTAAGTTTTCTATGTAACATGCAGATCATTGCTACCGCTGTCCTAGTTGTTTGCTTTTGGGCAGATGTTTAGAGATCTTTCCCAAGAAGTTAGAAGCAGAAAATAGTGTCAGGAAACCCAGCCCTGGATTTGTGTTTATGTATTTTTACCTGTCATTCTGTAGAATTACCCACAAAGGTGTCCTCCAAAGTGAGATGGGAATTAAACTGTCCAGGGGAAAGACTCTCCATCAAGCGGCAGCTACTCTAGAAGGAAAGTGCAGTGATCTTGGCTCTGCAATGAGGATCCCACTTTTTTAAACAATGAGCACACTTTTCTTCTCATAGCTTTTAAACAGTGGGGCATCATGTATTTATTTGACAAGTATTTATTGAATTTGAGCATGCTAAGTTCTCAGGGAAGGATTGGTAAGCTTGCATTCTTGGAGCTCCTGCTGTGCTCCCACCGTGCTAGCATGGGGTCGATTTGAACTCTTCTGAGCTGGAACACATGTAGAGGGCAGGGTGGATGGCCCTGAGCTGCTGTGCCATAAGGTTAGCTGAGCCCAGGGCTGTGGGTGAAAACAGGTGAAGCCCAAGCCATCGCCACTGGAGGAAGGGGTGAGGAATTATCAATCAAATCAATGGTTCTCTCTGTCTTGACCTTCTGTATCATAGATAGATGCATCTCAGAGAAGTGTGGGCTGTGGCAGAGTGAGAGCTGAGTTGTAAAGGGCTTGGGTAGTGGCATTGTTCACTCAGCTGTGGTAATTCTAATCTGTTACAAAAACTATCAGTCATGCAGTCTCCCACTGTCACCCGAGGAGCTTTTGTCTCAAACAAACCCTCAGAAAAATGAATTTCATCCTGTACTACTGACTAAGCAAGCCTTACATCTCCCATAGTCCCCAGAGTGCTGAGATTCTGGGTTCCAGGGTAAGGGACCTTGAATTTATTTGGGAAGCCTCTAAACATTCTTTATGTGGGGAGAAGATTAATGCCAAATAACTTCAGGTTCGTCTGGATTTTTAGTCTCAACTATCTGTACTAAATGGAAACAGAATTTCTTCTTTGTTAAGCACATATGTTAAACACAAACAATTGTATTGTGTGTTTTGAGTTCTTTTTTGTTTTGTTGTGTTATTGCTTTTGGAGACAGGGTTTCTCTGTATGACAGCCCTGACTGTTCTGGAACTCACTCTGTAGTCCAGGCTGGCCTAGAACTCACAGAGATCCACCTGCCTCTACCTCCTGAGTATTGCAACTGAAGGCATGTGCACCAGCGTCCAGCATGTTTTGAGTTCTTAAACCATTGGATCTTAGGCCTTATCGTGATACTTGTGTCTCATAAAATATTGAACTGTTGCACATAGCAATGAACAAATATACATAGAAGTTCTTCAGTGTCTGTTTTAGAGTTTAACGGTAGTCATCCTGATCGCTCTATCTGTTGGTTGATCTGCTTGGCAGCTACAGAGTCTGTGAGTCAGACACTTTAGAGAATGAGACAGCCCATGCTCAAAGAGACAAGGAAAAACAATTCTGGAGGCCGGATCATATAGACTAGGCTTCCTTGAAGACAGGCAATAGTATGACACAACAGACTGGAACTAGCTCAGTGTGGAGGGAGGGGCCCCATGAGGCAGCCCTTCCTAGGAGGTGAAGCTCTCACTGGCCTGGAAGGCTGGTGTGGTCAGAAGGAGGAATATGGAGAACAGTGGCCCACGTGCAGACAGGAGAGGCAGAAATATGATCACGCAGGGAGGGCCCTTGAAAAGCAGTTGCAGATCTGACTTCTGTTTCAGTGGTCATGAGGACCTCTTAAAAAGCAGTAACCAGAAGTATCTAATCTCCTTCATACAAGGAGACCTGGAGAAGGCTGTCAAGAATGGATACTGGAAGCCAAGGCTCATCCCTGGTGAGCCCCGATGAGATCACTACATGAAACCAGCAGGGTGAGGAGATGCTGTGGAGACTGCGGACAGGTTGAATGTGGAAGACGCAGGAAGGCAGTGATCTGGATTCATTGGTTATTTCTGTTGGGAATACATGTTAATGGAAGTAATGATTGTTCAAGGACAGAGTTATTAAGCAGTGGAGTGACTCACTTTAAATTTATGTTGTGTCAAGACCTTGACTTCATCTTGCTGTCTCCTGCACATGCACCCAGTAGACACAATGCATTTGACCATTTTTCTAAGAAACTTTACCCTTCAGTGCTCTTGGCTGTCATTTTCTGCTTGTTATCAGACCTCAAGCATTTTTCTCCTTTGCTGTAGATTAAAAAAATACAGATCCAAAATAAGAGGGAAAGAGATTTACATCTATATCAAAATTATTCACTTCTGCTCCCAAACCATTGATGATTTCCCATTTTTTATATTTCTTTTTTTTTTTAATAATTTTATGTGCATTGGTAAGGTGTCAAATCTCCAGGAACTGGAGTTACAGACAGTTGTGAGCTGCCATATGGGTGCTGGGAATTGAACCCCTGTCCTCTGGAAGAGCAGCCAGTGCTCTTAAGTGCTGCGCCATCTTTCCAGCCCCCTAATGACTGATATTTAAACTTTTCTGTAAGTATATCAAGTGAAGAGGCAGGACTACCATAGCAACTTTGCAGAAAATTCACTAGTATTTGGAGCACTAGAAGGATCATTTCTTTGTATTCAAAAAATAGGGAAACAACATACAGATGCTCTTCAGCTTAAATTGAGAATGCATTCCCATAAATCCATGGTCAACTGAAAATTTGCAAACAGAAAATGCCTTTAAAGCCCTTACCTAACATTTTGTTGCCTAGCAGGCCAACACAGTATACAGGTGTGTGTGTGTGTGTGTGTGTGTGTGTGTGTGTGTGTGTGTGTGTGTGTGTGTGTGTGTGTGTGTGTTTTCTCTTGATCACATGGCCAGCTGTGAGCCACAGCTCCCTGCTCAGCATCATCAGAGAGCATTGTACCAAATATCACTACCCCAAGAAAAGATCAAAATCCAAAGTCCATTTCTAACTGGATGTGTACCACTTTCCCACCATCAAAAAGCTGTGAAAAAATGGTCTTGTTGAGTCACTTTAAACAAGGACAGTTTGTATTTAGTTTCCAAAGGGATTCTTCTGTCACCTTCTTCTCACCACAGTTGTATGGTCCCAAAAGTTAAGGGCAACTGTGGCAGGAGACGTGGGTTTTGAAAATAATTTTAGTTCTGCAAAATTATGTTGTGTCTGCAGTCAGTCTTCCAGCCTCTGGGAAGGAGCAGAAGTGAGTGGCACCGCCAGCCTTTCTGATCTGGAAGCCTGGACCGGTTACTCTACAACTTGTAAGCTTGTCGGCGGGGATGAATAAATTATGGCAGTTGAAATAATCATGATAGAACGAAAGCAGTTGCCAAGAGCACGGTTGTCAATTGGGGCCGGTTGGCCTGATTCTGTCATGTCAGAGCACGCATCCATTTGCCAAGCTACCTGCACATGCTGTTTTCGAGGGTCTGGTATGTTCTTGTCTTCATCCCTTCCCCCTTGAAAGGCTCTTAAGTGTCACAGCCTCCTAGTGACTTTTTTTTTCTTTCTTTTTCTTGAATCAGAGATCTTAGTAGATGGTATCTTTCTGGGTGGGCATGTAGGATTTCCATAAATGTTTTTTCTTAGTGTGTGTGGGAGGGGGTGCAGGGGTACAAGCAGACACCTAGGCAGACAGGCAAGCAGACAGGGATTGAACCCAGACCTTTGTCTGTCACTGAGCTGGATTTTTTGGAGTCTGGAGGCATTTACAAATTGTTCCTGCAACTTGGTTGTTAATAGTAGTTACACTTTGAGGTTATCTCCCAAGGTCATGTTCTGAAAGCTTGCTCCTTGCTTGGATGATCTTAAGGGTGACATGAAGACCTAAGTCTTCATGCCAAGAAATTAGGTCACTGGACAGCATCCTATGAGTTATTAATACAGGGGAGCCCCATGACAGCTGGATTTCAGAAGGGAGCCTAGCACCTCTCCCAGATCTCTCTGGTTTCCTGCTTTGCCAACTGACTCCATGCTCACCCTGTATGCCATCATCATGATCATTGCAGCGAGAGACTGTCACCAGAGCTGATGGTACGCTCCAATAAGTCAAATAAACTTCTTTTCTGTGTAAAGTACCCAATCTCTGGTATTTTTTGATATAGCAATACAAAGTGTCCTAATGCATTGATGGAATAGTTTCCAACCAGTTCTGAAATTTGTCACTACATATAATAAAAATGTTTCTGCTGCAGACAACATGCTGCCCACCATGCTGTAGAGTCCCACACTTGGTATAGTGGTATAGTCCTGATTTTTCTCTTCCCTTTGGTGATGCTAGGGATTGGATACCATTGAAACTTTGAATCATTTTCTCTTTTGCACTGGGTACTCTGTAGACTGTTCAGCCCATGCCTGCCTACCTCCTGCACCGCAGTGCTGAATGAGATTATCTAGAACAGGGCTCACAGGCTTTCCCTGTAAAGGCCAAGCAGTCCATGCTTTGCTGGCATTGCGGCCTCTGTTTCAGTCACTTTGTCTGTAATAAAACAGCCTTCGCCTACACCTAAGCGGATTGGTGTCACTGTGTTCCATAGACACTTCAATTGTGAAATGCATTTGTGGCAGGTCATGCTTTGCTAAGCCCTGATCTGAGGCCACATGAGTAAAACCCACAATGACAGCTGAAATAAACTTTTTTTCCTTTCTCATCCCCCACCCCCACCCCCGCTTTGGAAGACAGAAGGCACAGTCACCTGACAGCTCTGCAGTGCTGAAAAGCAGCCCACCGAGAGACTTGTCTGCAGGTCAGGCTGTTACTCTCACACTCTGACCTAACATGGTATATCTGTTTGAATTATCAAATATCAACATATATAGACAATAACAGAAAGGCAGACTCAAACAGTAAAACTGGAGTGATGAATGGAAAGCATTGCATTTTTTATTTTCCTAGTATACATTGATTGACTGACTGATAACTGGTGTTTGCTGTTTAGTTGGGTTTTTTTGTTTGTTTGTTTGTTTGTTTGTTTGTTTGTTTTTTAAGACAGGTCTGCTGATACAGGCCTATAATCCCAGCTATTTGGGAAGCTGAGAAAGGAGGATCCAAAGATCAAGGCTAGCTTGAGCAATTTATGGAGCATCTGACTCAAATAAAAGCGGGATTAAAGTGGTAGCTTTAGAGGAAGGCCCTTTCCTCACATGCATGAGGCTCTAAGCCAAATCTTAAATACAGCAACACACACACACACACACACACACACACACACACACACACACACACAAAGAATATATTTGTGTGTGTGTACATACACATAACATAAACAGTGAAATGCACAAGTGCTCACACAACACACACAGCTTAAAAATAATAAGTAATCTCCCTCTATCTGAACAACATAAACTTGTCACACTGTCTGAGGTGACTCTGGCCAGGAGACCATGCCTCTCTAGAGATGATGCTGTCAGGATCTCCCTCAGTTCCTACCCACCCTCTCCTTCAGCGCAGGTGTTATCTTGGGTCTTTTCCTCAAGTAACAAGTTTATTTATTTATTATTTTCCTCAAGCTAAAGTTTATTTCTCAGAGCACAAACATAAAGACAATTATCTGAGGAGCCAATAAATCTTGATATGGGAGAAATTTCTGTATTGATTTGTAGGAGCAAAGGAACTGTTTGTCATTTAGACAAATGTCCCAAAGAAAGAATCTGGTTAGGGGTCTTAGAAACATCCTTGTCACTGTTGCTGGAGCTAATCAGAGCACAGATGTGCTTTGCTCTCAAATAGTCACAGAGATCAATGAATGTCCAAGAACTCTTCTCCTGCCCATTGCAGGGAAGCGAATGTCTTATTAACATGACTTCAGATGACATGAAAACGCAATAGGAACTGAAGTCATTTTTAAAGGACCGTCTGTAATGAGTAACAATAAGAGAATGAGAAACCCAGCCAGCTGGGTAGACAGAGTCCCCTTGTGTTCTCAGCGGCATGGTCAGGGCTGAGGGGGAAACCCTCTCTGTTCAAGCTCCTCACTCATTCCAAAGGGTTTGTTATTTGCTGACTCTATGCCAACCAATGGTGGGTAACTGAGGTACTCTCCTCCCACCCCTCCTCCCCCTGTGCACCCATGGAATTTTCTTTTTAGATTATACACAAATAATCTGGGCTGTCCATATGGCTCAAGTTAGCTGTGACTGGGAACAGTGGTGCCTGTTGGAGGCAGTGTGATCAACAGAAACCTGCACAGATCATGGAGTGGTGATGGATAGTAGACAAAAATTCCAAAGAAACGGATGTGTTTGGGAGCCAGGATTGCAAGGTTGGAAAGGTGGGGAATTTGAGGGTGGTTGTAGGCTGGAGAGTAATAAGAGAAGAGGAAGAAAATTTAAACCAAAAGCAGCAGGTAATTACTGTTAATTGGCACCAACATGAAGAGCCATAGCCTTGTTGGGACAGAGACATAGAGAAACAAGAGAAGGAGAAGAGGAAGGGGAGAGAGAATGAATGCAAGAACTAAGGCCACATATAGGAAGAGATCCTTAGCAAAGCCAACTAATGAGCCTTGCTGGGGGTCCTGGGAGGCCAGGTCCCCACAGGACACACAGAACAAGGGAAGAGCTCAGTCAAGCCCAGCCCAGAGTCCACTCTGTCAGAGATGACCGCTGCCAGCTGTGGGACTGGAGCAAGGTAGCAAAGTCCTCTGGTCCTTGGATTCTCTTTTATAAAATGCGCCCCAGGAGTTTTTGACTACTCATTCTAGTGTTGTCTATATTTCTTTAGATACTATTGAATTTAAAGATTATCGGGAACACTTGCATGGACATGGGAGTTGACAAAACCTGTTTGTTGTGTTATTTACCCTAGTACTCCTCCCATCCACCCAAAGAAGTGGGGTGGGGCTATATAGTAATCACCCCGTTACCTTAAAAACCCAGAAAGTGATTAAAAGTATAGTTTACCCCAAAGACCCTCAAGGTGGCCAGGTATACAGTCAAAGGGAATTCACCCACAGGCACAGAGTGGCTTTGCTGTATGGCTTTTTGTTTTCCATTTAAGCATAACACCACTGAGCAACTGAAACCTCCAAACGTGAACCTTCAGGCTCCAACTCAGGAAAGGTGACACCCCAAATCCCTCATGAAAAGCAGTCTTGATGCAAACTGCATGAGGACTTTTTTATTCCAAGTGCGCTGGGGTCCACAGTCATACGCCATGCAGGGGTAGAGGACTGAGGACCCCGAATATAGAATTGAGACAGCTTTTATAGGGTTTACAACAAAGCCCGTGCATCACAAACCAATCATCTCATAGCATCAAGAGCCCACTCGGTGCGGGCCAATCAATTTAAACCATTTTATAGTTTGTAGACCAATCATTTTAAATCATCCAAGCCCACGCTTTATAGACCAATCAGTTTTCTATAGCCCTGGAGGTCTGCATTTGCATGGGCTCCTAGGTGGGGTGACAAATGGCAATTAAGATAGGTCATTGGGGCAGGGGTTTCACAAGCAGTTTACAAAGTCAGATAAGCGGCAAGAAGTGTGACCTTTCGCCTATTTACTGGCAGAGGACAGGGTCGGGAATTTGAGGTTTTGATAGTATTTCTAAATTTTTAGCTTCCTGGGGTCTTTGGAGAGTTAGGCTTCCCGTTCTTTTACAACATCCCCAGCCTATGGCTTCTTTTCTTTTTTTACTGGGAGTCTTGGACAGTTTGTGGAACGGCCATCTTCCCTGCTCCGTGTCGGTCTTCGGCATTCAGGCATTCGTGTGCCCCATCAGACATGAGCCTTCTGGGTGGCACGTGCCTCTGTTTTACCATCTGTTTCTGAAAGAAAGCCACGCCTTCACCATTCATGTATGATTTATATAATTGTATTCTTTAATAAGCTCAAACTTTTCCCTTGAAACCGTGGCTTGGCCCGAGTTACCGCTTTTTTGAAAGGTAAATGTTAAATTTCCTCTTGGCCAGAGAGGCAGGTTTTTCATCTGTAACACTGCACAAAGGGAAGCCGGAACTCATCAGCTCTCTCCACAAGATAGACTTTGGGGAGGGGGAGAAAGCCAACACCCATTTTTTGGTTGCTTTTAAATATATTTCCTCTCTCATCAGTGAGCTGCCAATTAACTCTGGTCTCTCCAGTGTCACGAGACACCCTTTGTTTAAAAGAATGTGCCTTGAATTTCAATATCCTTGTCCCACTGTAAATCCTCAGTCACACTTGCTCTCTCCAGCCCCAGTTAATGGCTGCCATGGGGCCTGCTGCTGGTAGCAGGGACAGGTAGGAAGGAGCCTGCTGTGCAAAGGACAGTGTCCCCTGTTCAAAGCAGGTATTTCTATCATCCTTGGCTGGAGGAAAGAAAGCATGTCCCTGAGCAGACTCTCGCCAGAAACCAGATGGGAAATTTGCATAAACTTGTTATTCATTTCTGTTCTGAGGGCTTTCACCAGTGAGGTGGAGATTCCACAGGGGTCTGCTAGGCCATTCCAGCTCGGTCCCCCCCAGAATCGAACATAAAATTGTGAGGGCAGGCCCTCCTGTGGACCATTGCTTCATGTCACAAAGGAGGTCACCACTCAAAACAAGTTAGTACTCTGGCAGACCTGCCTTTCTTCCCCCCATACAATCACATCTGAGTCACACTGCCACCCATTACAGCTCAGGAGCACTCTGTGAATGGACTCAGACACAAGTCTACCAGCCGTTAACCTGTGTGTGTACTGCTTTGCCCATATTTCAGATAAAGTTGAAGATCAAAGGAGCCAAGGGCCCCAACCAAGGGCAGACAGCTAATAAAAGAAATTTCCTAAGGAGGAAATTTCCTAAGCAGGAAAATGGACTGTCAGCTACAAGAGCAGGTGTAAGACTTTTTTTGTAGTTTGCTGCCGTGTGTATAATGCTGACTCCACGCCCAGGGTTCCAGAGACCCACAGTGATGAAGAGAAGCATCAAAGAGCAGGTTCCACAGTAGTGGACAAGCAGGCATAGTAGAGACCTTGCCTTGTGAGCTCCGCCTGTGAGAAGGGGACAGTTGTGTGCTTGCATGAGTAGGAAGCGACTTGGCCGGGGCACAAATGATGATGCCCTCTTTCAAAGAACCATTCTATACTATGTTGTTCCCGTGTGCCGTCTCTGTTGTTGCTTTCCAGGATTTATTGGGAATGCCAGTTGCACACGTCAAGCAGTTCTGTCATTTCAGGTTTATGCTTAGGGAAGCATTGCCAGTTTTCCTTGCATTCATTTTTCCAAAGAGCTGCTGCAAGAGCATGCTGATGGGACAGCCCTGGTGGGAGACTTCAGTGGAACTAATCTTCACGCTTGATTCTTCCCACTGGCATCGTATGTACCAAGAAGGGAACAGACTTGTCCCTGACTAAATTTAGCCTCCTCCACTCTCAGAATGGCTCAACTTGTGTAAAAGCCCAGCTCTGGGCTAATGGGTCTTTTGTTGTTGTTTCTCATCCAGCAAACTTAACGACATGCTGAGTGGTGGCACAGCTGCCATTGCCTAAGACTTTAGGGTTTTTGAATGACGTTTCAGGGCTCCCCCGAACTCTCTGTTTATGACTGGTTTTTACTTCAATACTTAAAGCAAGCAGTATGTCTTAGTCCCCAAAGAATTAACTCTATTCAGCTGTTTTCCAGTTCTCCCTGTAGGGGGAAACACAGCAGCTGTCAGTGTTGTTTGTTCAAATGAGTCCCTTGCAATGAGTCTGATTTTAAATAGCCAAGGCTATGCACAAAAGAAACATCCTATTCTCACTCTTTAGATTTATGGGCATTGAGCTAAGTTGTTGTCATACACTAGACATAGGCATTTGTGAAGAGAAGAAAGTAAAAGGGTTTGTTGAAACCAAGATTGAATTAAAGAAATATCGCTTGCACATTCTCAAAAAAAGTGTATCTTTTTGTTATTAAAAAAAGAAACTGACTGTAAGGACTTTCTAGGAGCCTTTTTCCACTGAGGTAGGTAGGAAATCTGAGATTCCAGAGGATCATTGATTTACAGAAGAATGTTGGTGCTAAATACTGGCTTTTAATTTTTTTTTTTTTAACTTATATTTTGTGTAAGAGAGCTCTGCATATATGCCAGAAGAGGGCATCAGATCTCATTACAGATGGTTGTGAGCCACCGTGTGGTTGCTGGGAATTGAACTCAGAACCTCTGGAAGAGAGAATCTGGAGCAATGACTTAGTGGTTAAGAGAACTAGCTGCTCTTCCAAAGGACCCAGTTTCAATTCCCAGAATCCCCATGCAACTCATAACTGTCTGTAACTCCAGTTTCAGGGGCTCCTACACCCTCATCAAGATACACATGCAGGCAAAGCAGCAATGCACATAAAAATTAAAATGAAAAGAAAAATCTTTAAAGTTTTAAAAAGACTGACTTTGATAGCAAGGCTGGGAGAGTACAGAGGAACCTTAACTGAAAACAATTGTGTTATCCCAAGAACACCTAGAAGTCTAAGAAACACCTCCTCTCTAGGTGAATGCCTTCCCATGAGAGAAAGTCCTCCTCAAGTGCCACCTGTAGATATGAGGGCAATATGGCTGTGACATCTGTCATCTTACCTGCTCCCAGTGTTGATTCATCTGGCTCTGGCTGACTAGATAAGTGTCCTCCTCCTCCCTCACTGTCCCACATGTCCCCTTCCAAAGCTATATGCTCCTTTGAAGATGACTTTCTTCAGTAGAGAAGGGCCTTCCTCCAGTCAGGAGCACACACATGACTGCATTCTCCTGCTAGACCCTCCAAACAAGCTCCTCAAGGCTGCCCACCCCAGCCTAACTGCAATAGAAACCGTTATGTGACTTTGTGCTAATAGCTCCCAAGATGCAGGTCAGGTTAAATGCCATCTCATTTATTTCATTTCTCACGAATGCTCTGAACTAGAGTCGATGTCCCCTCTTCAGTGATGAGTGACCTCGGTCAGGAGCGTGCTGTCTAACATAGTATGTCCTGTGCATCTGAGAGCCTGGTATATTGACAATGAGACTCTAAGTATCATTCTGGAAGACTCAACTCTGTCTACCTCATTAGCCTGAAGAACCTCTCCAGGAAACTTGGGCTACCTGAACCTCCAAGAACCCAGATCCAGATCCCTTTGGCTCTGCTTTAAGCAAACTCGTTCAAGCCTAGTGGCTTTATCATCTGAGAGACAGATCAGGAGAGACTTGCAACCGCAAACCCTGTAGTCGCCGTGGAATTGCTGTATGACCTAGTCACGTTCCTCAGACCGCTTGAACTTGTTTTTTCATATGACACTGTGATAATGACCTTGTCAGGTTGCTGGTAGCATCTACCCAGACCACGTGAACTGCACAACACCGGAGCTCAATGAAGGGTAGTGGTAGGGTGTGTCACTGTAGTCATAAACGTCAGAGGTGTCGCCTGTGCTGGCACTTGGCCCGTCTTTATCACAGTGACTCTCCCTGAATATGGAGGTAGATATGTGTGTTGTACCACAAAATTAGTTCATGCCTGTTGTATAATATTCAAACACATATGTTGAATAAACTCCTCTGTAATTGTTCCGCCAAGGTTAGAGTTTGGGTGCTGTGTTGTTGCAGCCTTTTTACAGTGCATATCTTGAGATGCACTTGAACCTTTTTTTGTGACTTTTCATTTGAGACCTTGTGACTTCGACTTTTCATTTGAGACCTTGTGACTTCCACTTGGGTCGGTAGACACGCATCTCAGCCCCCATGCAGTAGTATGACACAGGTATTATTCTGAGTGGGGTACAATGGCTCCCTTTCCAGTTCATTGTCTGGTGTACTTGATTGCATATTAACCATCATCCTGCAGGGCCCTGCTGGCCTGGGTGACAATAGCTGCAGGGCTGGTGTGCGAGGGAGAGCAGGTCCCTGTGGATCCTGCATGTCTTCTCCTCATTGGCTTACCTATCTGGTGATCTGCCTCCTCAACCTGTTGCTCTATAGAATACCTATGTGTCACATAAAAGACTGCCCCTGGGCCCTTTTGCACTGCCTCTGACAGGACAGAAATAGATAGAGGATTCGGTGACATCTGTAGGGTCATCTAACAACCCAGGGTAGCTCTGAGAATGGAACTCAAAACTTTGTTGTCCCCAGCCCAGCCCAGCCCACCCCACCCCCATATGCTCCCAGCTTCTTTCTGTATCCCCCTCTTCTCTTCTCTGGCTCTTCTGTGTCCCCACACCCTTCTGTCACTTCTCTGTCCCATACCCCTTCTTGGTGCTGCTCTGTGCTGCCCAGACCCTCCAAGTTTTCCTCTCCTGACTCTTTCCTTTCCCATCTCCGCCCCCCACCTTCTGCTCTGTGTCCCTCCCTATTTCTGTTCAAGCATGCCCCTTATTAAAACCCCTGGGTGTCAGGCCATAGCTTTGACAGGATGTCCTAGTGCTGGGAAGCAGGTAAGGCTGCATCTGCCTCATTGTTTCTGTATGTTTTGTTGTTTTTCTTTTTAAATCGTGAGAAGCCGGGGGCTGGAGAATGAAGATAAGTTCCCTGCCAGTGTTTCCACTGTGATCAGTCTCCTGTATTTGGCTGTGATATTTTAAGCTTGGTTACCTCCCCCGGCTGCTCTGTTGCCTCTGTAAATTCAGCTGGCAACTCTTGGCTTCATCGTAATGTGGCTTGAAATACACCCTTCCGGGTGATAGTGTTCAGCTAAAATAAGCACAGAAAGGCTATTACTGGCTGGGAAGTTGGGAAATACGGTGGGACATCGGTGCTGAGAGCTGCTGTTGTAGACTGGATATGGTATGGATGCTAACCTGCTGTTTCTGCTCTCCCCTCATGCCTTCCTGGATTCAGAGAGAGGTAACCAGTGAATTTTTACTTCTCCCCTTCCCTGGCATCTCATGTGTCTGGCAAAACTCACTGCTTCTTCCATAGCAACACCATCCTCACAGCCCTCTCTGCCTCCAAAAGCAGACCTTTGTTTTGTTTAACCTTTCTCATCATCACTTGCACCTGAGCCTGGAGCTGCATCCGGGGCCCCTAACCTCCTTCTGTGTTTGGTCCTGTTTGGGGAAGGTGATGGGCTAAGTGACTAAGAATAATAATAATAATAGCCACCCCACCCGGTCTCTCTCACTAATGGCTGAACAAATGACTCAGCATGCTGAGAAGTAAATGTGACAGATATGTTTGGGTCATGTTATACCTATTTCTTGAAGAGTGACAATTTGGTCCTTTGTTGTGTTCACTTAAGTTTCCTGAGTAGCTAGCCAGAAATACAGTCCATTTCAGTATCAGTTATTGTCCACATGAAGGATATATCAGTGGAGAGGACATAACCATGAAATTCAAGGCATCTATACATCATCTGTGGTTTTAAAATGCTCTGAATGTCAGCCTCTCAGTTGACAGTACCAAAGCTTGAAGGGCCATTGTTCTCCAGTGCTATCTTCAACACACACACACACACACACACACACACACACACACACACACACACACACCGTGTTGATAGAAGATGGGCATTTTGAGAAGTTCTAGCCATAGTGAAGAGACCAGAGGATGAGTTCCTCTCTGCTTTAGACTCAAACCTGGCTACACTTCTGGTATCGTGGCTAGTAACCATCTTCCTGTCTTACCCATGAGCTCAGTGGTTCAGCAAGTGAGACAACGTGGACCTATCAGGTCATACTTAGGGGATGGAACTACTAGCAGAGGATATGACGAAGAGAATTTCTCACTTTAGGGGGACACATCCTGGGCCTAAGAGTGAGATGTAAGTCTCTTACCCCTGTGCACCACAAGTCCTATTGGAATCATGGGGGGAGGGGGGTTCCAGACATTTGCCAGCGATTCCCTTCCCTGTGTGCTCAGGTCTCCTTACTCGGAGACAACTGTGACAGCTGTTGTGAATATTAGCAGCAAGGCCGTGTGCTGAAGAATGTGAGCCTTCTGTTCAAGCCTCCTTGCTCATGGCAGATGGCAGAATTCAGACGTGCTGTTTACACAGTCCACATCTCAAGAAGGTGCCTGGAGAGTCCTGGCCATGCAGAACATGTTCACACCAGGTAGCAAGCTGCTGGGCTGCCTCTTTTCAGAGTGTAAGTTTAGTGTCTTCCTAGATGAAGAAGAGCATAGTTTACCAAGATGAAACCCAAGCTTGGTGAGATCCCTGATACCCACCTGTGGTATAGCTGATGTTGGATAAAATGAAGCCAAAAAACACCAGTCATGACAGACTTGCAAACAGACATTCTAGAACAGCCATCTAGGGCAATGAAATTCCTCATGTCCCTTTGTCCTTCTTCCCTGTTCCTCCCATCCTCAAGACAAACTTCCAAAGTAAGCCGGGTGTTGGTGGCTCATGCCTTTAATCTCAGCACTTGGGAGGCAGAGGCAGAAGGATCTCTGTGAGTTTGCGACCAGCCAGGTCTACAGAGAGAGTTCCAGGACAGGCTCCAAAGCAATACAGAGAAATCCTGTCTCAAAAAAACAAAAACAAAACAAAACAAAAAAAACCCCAAAAACCTTCCAAAGTATATATCAAATAACAGGATACCATTACCATATTGGACTTAGGATTCCTTTTTCTCCCAGGTCCTAGAGGGGTTAGTAATTGTATTTCAATACTCCCAGGATCCCAGACAGCACTCTGTTCTGGTGTGGGCTGACTTTCCAAATTCCAAAATCCTATGCTCAGCTCTGTGTGTGAAGCAAAGGAGAGAGGAAAGTCTCCATCTGAACGTGCTAGAAGTGTCTAGGCCCAGGTTCCTTTGCAGCTGTCTCATCCTGACTTGGGACCTCGCCTTGGCCTCTCAGGAACCACTCTGCTGGCTTGTGTGTAGCCTCTATTAAAAGGCAGGCTGAGAGGAAGTATGGGAAGTTTTCCCATCACTCAGGCCATACAGGCATTGAGTAAAACATCCTTCATGGAAAGGAGACTACATCCCAAAGTGGGCTTTTTTTTTTTTTTTTTTTACTTTCTCCTCATTTTAATAATGGTGACTGCCACTCAGCAAATGTCTGTCATGGACCAGCCTTCACAAATCCTCTGCATAAAAGCATCTAGTTGACCTTAAAAAATGTGAATTACATGAAAGGTGTCCCCTAGTCTGTGGAGCCTTGGTAAGAAATTCCAGTAGAGGAGATTGGATGAGACAGTGGATGGGAAATGAGTTGAATGGAAAAGAGGAGAGAGAACACAACGGCCATCATGTGGGCAGCCGTCAAGGTCATCATGTTCTGGGTCTCCTCAGAAGGTAAAACTAATTCAACCGCCAAAAAGTAAGGGAAGGGAATTCTAGTTTCTCATTAAGAGAAACAAACTGTGTATGTGCATGCGTGCGTGCATGTTTCCATCCAGTCACTTCCACCAGGATAGGCTGGTTCCATAAGGAAACATTGTTTTCTGTCTGAGTACCACTTGTAGGGTTACGATAGCAGGGACAGTTAATGTATGTAGCAGCTAAGGGATCTTTAGATACCTCTTCAGTTCCTTTGGCAGAAAAAGAAGTGGGTTAAATAAATTCCATATACTCTAAGAGAGTTGCCAGAGAGATTGAAAGAGTGAACCGAGAAGCTATTTTTAATAGAAGCCATTTGAATAAAGAATTATTTATCCGTCCATCCCTTGAAGATGGAGCAAGCCCCTGTAGTGTCCTTGGATGTCATAGAGCAGAGAATAATAAAAGCAATCTTTGGCTCTTCCCTTTTCCATTAAGAAATTTGAGGCTGTCAAAGATGTCCTAGCGCTGGCATTTTTCTCTCTCTGGCAGAACTTGAGGCTGGTCCTCTGGGGAAATAATTAATGGAGAGAACAGCGAAAGGATAAGGAGGAAAAGGCTGGAAGTACACAGGCCCAGTAATCAAACTGCTAGAGGGGCTTGAGTCCTGTCACTAGCATCTGTCAGGGTTCAAGAAGGAGACATGAGGTTACAGCTGCAAGCTTCCCACTCCCTGCTGTATACAACAGAACTCCACCATTCCGTGATGGCAAGAACAAGTGGAGTGGGACTCTGGGCAAGATGATCTGCCCCACACCTGCTTTGATGGATGGCCCCTGGTCTAGCCTTAGACAGGGTGTGAGCTGGAGCAAAGGGTTCCCATCATCAGACAGAACGTCTTGGACAGTTGAATAGAAGAATGTGTGATAAAACAGAAGCCATGTTGTCACCGGAGCCTGGTGACCATTTAGACTAGTGGTGTGGTTTTATGGATGAGATGCTGTCCCTGGAAGATGCCTGCCTGTGTAAAATACCCAGACACCAGGGGGCAGCAGAGGAGCCTATTTCTAGAGGTCTGGCACAGCTCTGGAAGTGAGTATATTTGGAGTCTTGGTAGCTCTTGAAATGTCCCTACTGTATACCAGCCAGCCACCTAGCCTGCAATGTCTGAGCCATAGGGACTGACCAGCTGCATATACTGCATCGTATCCAAACTGCTGCAGACCAGCTGGGATGTGACATCTGATAGGCCCATGGCCCATGGTAGTCTCCTCCTGAGGTCATGGCCCTAGCACTGGGGTGGCCATTTGCCCAACTTCCAGGGGTCCCTGACCGTGGAGGAAGATACACACACACACACACACACACACACACACACACACACACACACACACACACTCCACAGGGAGGGTGATGCCTCCCAGGAGGGATCAACAAAATCTGTCAAGTCATTTGGAGCAGGGACTAGGCCCTCCCTCCTGCCTCTAGCTTAAGGGAGTATCCCTCCATGGGGAATGTGGAGAAAAGTGTTTTTTGTTGTTGTTGTTTTATTTTTTTTAAGTAAGGTATCAATTTTGCTTTAACCAGGATCCCATATTCCCTTCTAGATCAGGGTCCAGGAGGACAGGGTCCCTGTCAGCTTCCCCCTTCTACCAAACAATCTAGGCGGTCTCCTACTGCTCAGCCTCTCAGGTCTGGGAACTTCTCCCAGCCTCACCTTGGGCCTTCTTCCTCTCACTCCTTCCCCAGCGTCCTTTTAAGGGTCCTACATTCCCCACACTTGTCTGCTCTGCTGACTTCAGCTCCCTCTCCAGACCTCAAGGACCAAGTGTCTATCTATGTTGGTGGACCTCCCCACTGTTGGCCTTTGAACACCTCAAACTCAGTGTCCACCATCAGAACAAATTTCTCGCAGCACATGCCACATATGTCGGGACACATGTAAGAATGCAATGCTTGAATGGCTCAGAATAAAGGCTGGATACACAGCAGGGGCAGTGCTATTCGGTCAAATGATAGAGTCCAAGGACAACATTCATTATAGCCACCACAGCTGCCGCTGTGTGCAGAGGACAACCAGAGGCTCTTCCAGGCACCTGGGTGCTTACTTACCTCTCCTCTTGGTGGTCAGTTGAGCAGCCTGCTCCTTGCTTACTCTGGAGAGGCTGTAAGGAACGGCTCCTATAGCTCTGACTAGTGTGTGAATTTTGCCAGTGGGCTTCCTGACTAGACCCTTGTCTGACTGTTTGCATCATTGCTGCACCATGGCAGTGACACCGAAGGAAACTATTTCAAACATGTAAATTCTAAATGCCCCAATTGCTCCTGCAATTTGAGGCAAGTTGTGGGACAGCTGTAGTTTCCTGCTGCTGCTATAAGAAATTACCATGCGCTTAAGTGGCTTAAAGCAACAGATATGTTCTCCTAGGGTACTAGAGGTCAGAGGTCTACTGGAAGGTTTTCAGAAATAGCGGGGCTGTGTTTCTTGTTGAAATTTCAAAAGAGCACATGTGTTTGCCCTTACCCATGTCCTTCCATCATGGCCCTGCTCCTGTCCTTTCATTTCTAAGTCAGGAGTTGCCTCATTTCCCTCAGGATTTCTCTGAGTCTGGCCATCCAGAGAAACAGCCCCATCTCCAATTCTTAAGTTGGTATGTCTGCAAAGACCCTTTCACAGAGTCCATGAATTAGGACAGGAACATCTTTAGGGACCAAGGGAAGCCATTACTGTGTCTGCTGCAGCAGCCTTTTGCAGAAGGTGGATACTGAGTTATGAGATGCTTGTCCATGCTTCAGGTCTGAGGGACAAGCCTTGTCACCCCTGAAGGCCTCCATATTGGGGACTAACAGCTATTTTAGAGTGATCTGGACTATGTAATGAAATAAAGTTAGAGACACTTTAGTTGCAGCCCTCTTTATTCATGGAAGGTGGCACCAGGGAAGCCTATGAAGCCCCCTAGTGTCAGTGAATGGCCTCACACACTATTCTCACTTCTCAGATGTCTGCCTATATGTTATCTACCTAAGAAGAAATAAAGATAGGCTGCTCAAAATTTGTGAACAGCCCCCCCCATAAGCCCAAGGCTGCACACATTCTCCTTTGGGAAGATGTAGGTTCCAGGCAGTTGCCCCGAGGCATTCATCATCTTCCCCTGAGCAGAGAGAAAATGAAGATTAATAATAACAATTTTTAAGAATTATGCCTGTGAGGTTACACATGAAAACAGATAGCACAAAGCTGGTGCTTCGGAGGGCTGATCCAGTGGTTAGTGGTCCAGGTGTGTCCCATCCTCTCTGCTAGTAACGTTGGAAATATATGCTTCCTGCTGCCTGTTAATCAGGTGGGGAGAGGATGCTGGATCCTGGAAGCTTCCATCAGAAATAAAGAAACATAGAAGTAAATATCTCTCCCCACACATAAAGTTGGGGTTAATATCCAGGCCTGGGGTCATACGGGTCCAATATTCTTCTCCAAGATGCTTAGGTCCAGGAGGATTTGGAATGTTTGCTTCTACGTGATGAGATGGGACCCATTCAATGTGACAATTATTTTTTGTTCACATAAGCCTAAGGCAATTTTAACAAACATCGTTTTGATAATTTCATTAAAATGTTTCATGGTGTACAATTGTTCACTTGTGGTGCCCTGTCAGCACCCAGTAAGTTTTGGCTTGAGGATTTGGGGATTAGGGATGGTTAGCTAAGCAGAACCAGGAATGAACTTGAAGCTGGTTTGCATGCATTTGGTGCCCTTCTATCTGTTCCTTTTTGTCCATTAGAGAGGACAGATACAGAGGTGAACTGTACACTTCTACAAGAGAGGATATGGCAAGCAGACTTTGTATAGTGACAGCATTTAATCAAGCTAGGCCTTGTGGGCAGAGGGCCACAAAGACCTCCAGTAGACTGTGTTAAGCACATCAGTGAGATCTAGACAGTTTGGGAAGGGCAGGCAAACAGTCACCAAATGAGGGAAGATACCACAACATGCAATCATGAAGACCCTCTTCTTGAGTAGAGGGGGAGACCTTGATTTAAGGAATGATGCTTGGAAGATGTTACAGACATTTTACAGCTCTTAAAATCCAGACAAGGGTGTTTGTACTTTCTATGAGTGATGCAAGGGAATCTGGGGAGATTTGGCTTGAGAAACATGGCAGCCAGACCTGGGAGTTGGAGGGAGAAGGGTTGTAAGACAGGATGTGCCTTACTGTCTGAACCATCTGAGAAATGAGGTGAGTCTGGGGAGGGACCCAAGAACAAGGCTTCCCTGAGCGGTCTCCAGAAATGAAGGATAGCTTTTTTAGGCCATGTGTTTCCTTAATGGCACTTGAGCCTGGGATGGGAAGGCTTTAGGAAAGACTATGCTCACCTCTCACAGTCTGCCCCACCCCCAAACCTATCTTTTTACCCAGTGCCATGGAATCCATTCACACTTCTGGGTCAATACCACCATCCCCTATAGGCACTGGGGACATGAGGAGTAAGCTTGTGCTTTGGTCCATAGATGTTACCAAACCCTGTTGTGGCCTGGCCCAGAACAGCCATTGGGAATAAGATGTAAATCGTCCTCATGGAGCTTCATGGTTTTGCAGGATACCTACTGGTGAGCCTAGTGTGTACAGGAAACCTGAGGGCACTGCCGAGCCCAGCAGTTGCAATAGAGTAGGGACAGTGTAAGCAAAGGCAGGGATAAGAACTTGCTAAATGCTGGGCACTGGTCAGGCCAGAAGGGGAACAAGGGGGTTCAGCTGTCCGGGTGGTGTGATAGGTCAAAGCATTGGGAGCGGGTACAGGGCTGTGGCTGGCAGGCTAGGGTACATTTCATTTCAGTCTGGAGGATGCCAACTGAGATAGCCAGTGAAGGAGCAAGTTAGGACAGATCCTGAGGGCAGGCTGAGGATCGAACTGTGAGGTAGCAGGCAGGGATTTGCTAGCCTGAAGTCCACGTTTTTGGACCAACTCCAGGGCACACAGGCAGGGGGACAGGTTTCTCTTGGGAAGCCTTCAAGCTCATCAACTTTCCCTCATCCTAGACCTTCACGTGGTCATCTATGAAAACACTGACAGTTCCCATATTAAGAGAAATAATTTAACCTGCATGGTAGCTCTCAGCTGTAATTCCAACACATAGGGAGGTAGAAGCAAGAGAATTGCTGTAATTTTGTGGCCAACCCGGTCCACGTTGTTAGACCATATCTCAAAAATCCATGAATAGTCAAGAGTGTAGACTGCTCTTTGAAAGGACCTGAGTTTCGTTCCCAGCACCCACCTCACAACTCCAGCTAAATCTCCAGCTGCAGGGAGATTGGATGCCTCTGGCTCAGGGGGCAGGCACCTGCACACACATGTACATATCCATACACAAACATATATTTGAAAATAGAATATATCTTTAAAACTAAAAATAAAAAAATTAGATAGAAGACAAGTAATGTAAAAATAAATGCAACTGTTATGTGGGGTAGCTCATACTGTGGTTTCAGCCCTTGAGAATTAGGCAAGAAGATTATTTCAGGCCAGCCTGGCCTATACAATGAGACCTCTCATTTCGTCTTTGGAGAACCACTGTCTCCATTAATAGTAGCAAGAAACTTAATTGTATGGTATAGTTGTTTTGAAGGCAAGTAATGCTCTTAATGGTTATCAGTAAACAGACAGCAATCTAGCATAGGCCACTTGCTCAAGTCTCCCAGAGCCACAGTGTGGATGTTTAGCAGAGTCACATGACTTTGATGACAGTCCAGTCCACAGGATATGTGTGTTCCAGTGCTCTCTGATTGCCCATCAACTTTCCCAGGCAGCTGTGGGGCTGGCCCGTCCACTGTGCAGGCATCCACACATCACAGCCCATTGTTTTGCGTTCTGTTGTGCTTTTTGCCATTATATTGTCCTGCAATTCATATCCTCCCCAATTCCGTGTTCATTGTTTCATCATCTTATTTGTTATTGCTCTAGACAGACGCTTTCCGCAGAATTCAGTGTTCACTCTGGGTTGATCCCCATCCCAAAGTCCAAGAGATAAGCTCAGAAGACATTACCATGTCATACAGCGACAGGTCCCTAACAGCCACTGAACTCTGCTTCTGCTGTCTGTAGCTGTTGATGTTTTGGTATTTGGTTTTAATCTGCATCCACAGTTCACCACTGACATGCTGGCTGTGAGCTCAGTTAATATTCATAACGAGAGAGCATGTTGGTTAAAAAAAAAAAAAAAAAAAAAAAGTCTTTTCCTGACATCCTGGTAAATTTCCTTTGCACAGGGATTTTGCTTATGTAGCAAGAGACAAAGACACGAGGATTCTGAAATGTCATGTGTTTCGATGTGACACACCAGCAAAAGCCATCGCCACAAGTCTCCACGAAATCTGTTCCAAGGTAAGATGGGTCAGGGCACAGGATCTACCTCCGTATTTCCTCCCACTGCCTGAGCAAGCAAAAGCAAATGGGAGGGCAGGAGAGCTGCCTGCAAAATCAAACTGAGGAAGAAACAGGCAGGGTGGTGTTCAGCCCGAGTCATTAATGTATAGTGGACCTTGGAGGTCCAGGGCACATCCATGACAGTTCCATTGGTGCTACCCACTCACATATTCAGATGCCGGAATCCCTCACAAGATGGTGGAGTATTTGCGTGCAACCTGTGCTTAATCCCCCTGTGAATGTCAAGCCACCACTGCATTACTACACCCAGAGAAATGACGTTCATCGCCTTGCAGTGAACACCTTGGGCTTGAACTGAAGGTGTGAGTTACTTCTAGGGCCACTGTGGCCGGGCTCCTTTTAGTCCCACGCCACTGTGTAACTCACTGGTGGGGAACAGGAACACACAGTGTGATGCCTGCACAGTGACCATTAGTGTCCCTCACAGAAGAGAGACTTGGAGAATAACGATGACAACAGCTGACATTCCTGAGCCCTCTGGACCCATTTAATAAACCATTTAATGATTTATTCCACATAGCCTAGCCGTGACATACATAACTCTCATCTGAATGCAGTGAAGGCAATGAGACACAGAAAGGCAGCTTACCTACCTAAAGTCACAGCTAGTAAAGGCGGCGGTGGGATCTGAACCGTGCCCTCTGTCTCCACCAAAGAGTATCAAGAGTTGCCATGGGGCAGCAGTAGAGAAGTCTGTTACTCTGTGTTCCCTGAGGTCAGGTGCTAGAAAGTACAAAGGGTACATGCCAGGTTGTTCTCCGCAGAGGTGAGGACCAGTAGATGGAAGAAGTAACTCCCAAGCGCTTAAGAGAACTATTACTTTGAGGAAATGTTCACCTGTCATCCCCAGCAGAGAAAAGTGAAATCTCACATACCCTGTAGTGCAGGGATCCTGGCAGGGAAAGAAGGCAGAAGCTGAGCACTAGTTAAGTTTAAATCCCAGTGGGATCAACTCAGATACTTTACTGGCAGGGCTGGCTGGTGACATGGGGTCTGTAGCCGTGAACCCAAGCTGCGCTTTCATTTGCTGTCTAGATTATGGCTGAACGGAAGAATGCCAAAGCCCTGGCCTGCAGCTCATTACAGGAGAGGACCAATGTGAGTCTCGACGTCCCTTTGCAAGGTATGTGTACAGCGAGCAGCTCCTTGTCCAAAGCTCCAACCAAAGACTGAAGGGTTGCAGGGGTCCCCTGGTGTTTCAAGTCTCCTTTGAAAGCACATTCAAGGTCTGGACAGATGGCACCAGCTACTCTTAGAGAATACCCAGGTTTGATTCCCAGCACCCACAGGGCTGCTCACCACCATGTATAACTCCATTTCTAGAGCATACGTTGCTGTCTTCTGGCTTCCGCTGTCTCTGCGTGCATTTGCTACACATATATGCAAGTTAGCAACACATTTCATACATATGAAATAAAAATGTGCCTTAAAAAATGAGCATGATGGCCCCCAACCTAGAATCCAATCTCTAGAATTCAGGATGTAGAATCAGTAGGTCCATGAGCCGGCCTGGGTGCTACATTGTGAGATCCTGCCTGGGTGGTGGAGGAGAAGATGAGCATGTGTCCAGGCCCTGCAGGGGACAGAGTTGCTTTTGTCAGTCCAATGGAACACAAAAAGGCAGTTGATTTTTGTTTCTGTTGAACAAATGAGAGAACATTCTCAGCAAACATTTTTGTTTTGTTTTTTAATCCCATGTGTAGCCCTTGGGCTAGGACTCTCTAGTTTAAAAATGTGTAGATTGTTCGTGGGGAGGGGGCACTGCATTATTTCTCCAGTGCTTTTGATTATATTACCCTTTGTGATTAAACTTCCTTTGGGCACACACCTAACAAATAAGCCATAAAAAGCTGTGTCTTAGCACACAAATGACTTATCATACCTGGTTTTGGCCTTCCAAAGCATTTCACCTTGAGAGCTCAATAGGGTTTAGACTGGCAAAGTCCCTATATCTGGAGTGGAGACATGCTTAGGATACCTGGGAGCAGGACATACTGGCATGGGTGGCCATCTGGGCATGCAGATGACAGACAGGCAGCTGGCTTTCCCTGCCTCCTGGAACTGCTGAGAAACACATTGCTTTTGTTCCCTGTAGTAGATTTTCCAACACCAAAGACGGAGCTGGTGCAGAGGTTCCATGTGCAATACCTGGGCATGTTACCTGTGGACAGACCTGTTGGTAGGTACAATTTTACAAGGCTTCCAAAGCTTACAAGAGCCGTTGGTTCTCCCAGGAGGGCGAGTGCCGCTCCTCTTCTTCCCTCGACTCATACCTCTGTGGTGACACCAGCCTGGACACATCTTGATCATGTGGGTAGTGAGAGCCAGCTAACCTTGACTTGATGTGCGGTCCCAGAGTGCAGAAACTCCAAGGGGACGGGTGTGTGTTTCCTGTTGTCTTAGCATTCTGAAATTGAGCAGCTCTTGGGCCAGGCCCCTGCCTCCATTCTTACCGACTGGAGACAGGAAGGCAAGATTAATCTTTGTTTGCTTGTTTTTTGGTTTTTTGAGACAGGGTTTCCCTGTGTAGCTTTGGAAGCTGTCCTGGAATTCTTCTATAAACCAGGCTGGCCTCGAACTCACAGAGATCCACCTGCCTCTGCCTCCCAAGTGCTGAGATTAAAAGTGTGCACCATCACTGCCTGGCAAGCCAGTGTCTTTACACTGTGAACTAGAAGTGGTATTTCCAGTGTTCGGGTTCTACCCCAGGGCCAGGAGCTGAGGTGTTCTGCTTGCCCAAGCTCACAGAGAGGCTGGGAGCCGGAGCTTCTCCCTGGCTGGAAGAGGCTGTGGAGAAATCAGTGCTCTGCTGGGGATAAAGTGAAGCGCTCTCTGGGTGGTAGCTCCACGTTCCTCAAAGTACTAACTATTATAACCATTGTTTCACCCCGCCGACCCCTGCCTCACAAGCGCTGAGCTTGTACCACCATCACCAGGCCTGTGTGGGATTCTTAACATGAATGCCAATAACAGACAGGCCCCCAGAACTAAACAGCAAGGAAGAGTTGATTTGAGGCTAGGCTATAGGGAGTATAGAGAGTAGTCCCCTAAGAGTTACAGAGGTGCTGAAAATATCCTAAAATTAATTTGATGGCCACGCTGTGAATATATTGAAAACCACTGAGTAGTGTGCTGTAAAAAGAGTGAATTCCATGTGAGTTATATGACAATAAAGTTCTTACATCTGAGCAGGCAAGATAGCCTCTGGGGGCAAAGGACAACCGACATACACATACGCATGTTGTGTCATGTGCTCACACACACAGGTTTAGTTTGTTTTAAACATGCTTACTCTACAGCTAGCAGAGGAACCCACTGGACAGCATGTCATGTTTCTGTAAAGGGGCCATCAACTCTGTCCTGACTAAATATTAAGGGTCTGGTGCTCTGATAGATGCTGGCTTCTGTTTGGGTCTCCTTCCCCAGGCTCTCAAAGGCAGGGTTGAGGCTGGAGTGTCATAGTCTCATAGACAGGACACACACACACACACACACACACACACACACACTCATCATACACATGTATGCATGCAGGCACGCATACATGCACAAACGCACACATGTATGTATACTGGACCCCTACAGGTGCTCATGACTCTATTGGAAAAACTAGCTTTTTTCTTCTGAGCAAACTTGAGGATAAAGCGATGGATAAGGTGGCCCAACTCCAGGAACTGCAAAGGTCATCCTGGGTGTGACTGTTACTGGGCGATTGGGCCCGAGTGATTAGAGAGTGAATTTTCCATTTCCCTTTCTACCTGTAGGCATGGATACCCTAAACAGTGCCATAGAAAATCTTATGACCTCATCCAGCCAGGAGGATTGGCCTTCTGTGAACATGAACGTGGCAGATGCCACTGTGACAGTCATCAGTGAAAAGGTGAGGAGTTGGAGAGGGAGGCTGGCTTGCCTGGACTGTCAGGGAGGTTTTTGAATACAATGGTCTTTCATAAGACCTAGAAACAGAGTCAAGGCTTGACTCCCTGGAGGTTATACTGACTTGTGATTAAAATGGCCTGTGTTTCTAGAAGATTTGGGGCTTTGTCTGGGTCTAATTGTGCCTTCCTCGGGACCTGGAAACTTCTATCCTTATGGCCCGATTCAGACTTCCTCACTTGCTCTAGAGATTAAAATTGTTCAGGGTGACACGTGGCACGAGCTGTAGCTTACTGTGGATGTTGCTTTTGTTTTAGGGCTCTGGTGTGGAGTAGACTGTGCTGTCTGGGGTTGGGTACAAATGTTGCTTGTGTTAGGGATGCCCAATGATATATAACTTCAGGAGAATAGATCACTGATCATCCTGACAGGCCGGCATTAGCCTCAACCAACTCTATCCCATCATGGTCATTGAACAAAGTCACCTGTCTAAGATCAAATTAGAAACACAGGACAGGGCCTTAAAGTCAGGCAGTCTGAGTCCAGCCCACTTTACAAAGGTGCATGAAGCACCTGTGCTGGAAAGACCTTGGGTCAGAGACACGTCCCAGCTTCTGCCTCCCACTTCACCCCCATCGATGGGCAGAATCTTGCCCAGCCTCTGTGCTTGTGCTGGATTTCACTCCACTCCTAAAGCATGTTGCCCTGCCCTCTCCCACTGCAGTGTTCTGGCTGGTGCAGCTCCCTCCACGAACCACCCCTTCCTTTGTCCATATCTTCTCTCCCAAATTCCTGGTCCTGCATTTCTTCCCCAAACCTCCTAACCTCTCTGCCCAGGGTAGTCTGCCTGTGGGACGTGTCTCACCCCTGAATGAATATTTAACAAGCCAGAATGTTACAATTTGAAAGCTGGCATTCTAGCTGTGTCTACTAATTCACAAATTGCCCGTGTTTGCTGCCATGGATGTCAGCTATGAAACGACTCCCACACACATCTTTATGCTGCCTTGTTCATGTGAGAAGTAGGAGGGGGGTGAATTGACAAATGCATTGATTAGGCAGCGTTTTGTCTTCCACTGTGTTGGACATGATTTGGTGCTTGAGTAAAGACCAATGGAGAGAGACTTGTGGATCTTTTTCTCTTGGACCCTCAAGATTCACGTGGACAAAGAGGTCTTGAGCCACTGAGTGTCCTGCATTGGGCAGTATATAGAAGTATATATGACATTGTTGAGTGGCAGATGTGGGCTAAGGTGGATAGAGAATGGATACATATCCCATTCCACAACAGCAGTGTCATTCCCTGTGAGATAGATGCCAGCAGGCACACACAGCAGTGATGGCCTCCCTGGACACTTAGCCAGGTTTTCACTTTCTAATTAGATGTAAGTCCTACTGGGCTCTGCAGGCTGGGTTCTCTGAGGTATTTTAGGTGTGACGCTTTTGCTGACAGCTGTCTGGCTTCCCAGAGAGCTTGGGTGCTGAATGATGTCTCTTGCAGAACGAAGAGGAAGTCTTGGTGGAGTGTCGAGTGCGGTTTCTGTCCTTCATGGGTGTCGGGAAGGATGTCCATACATTTGCCTTCATCATGGACACTGGGAACCAGCGCTTTGAGTGCCACGTGTTTTGGTGTGAGCCTAATGCTGCCAATGTGTCAGAAGCCGTCCAGGCTGCCTGCATGGTGAGAGAGCCTACCCTGTGCTCAACCCTCCCTTTCCTGCTTGTTCTACATGCTGTATATTAGAGTGGAAATCCTTATTTAAATCTGAAAGCCCTATAGCACTCTCATATCTGTGGGCAGAATCCACTAAGACCAGCAGCACACCTCAGCAGTCAGGGCTCTGTACAGAAGCAGTAAGACTTAAGGGTCATCTGTTCTGGACCCCTAATTAATAATTTCAGTATGTGACCAAGAAATGCTAGTCATGTGTGAGTTTTCTGCCTTCAAATCAGCATTTAAAAAAAAAATTAACAATGGGCGGAGAGATGGCTCACAACCAAAAATATTAAAAAAAAAAAAATTAACACGTGATTCTTTTGCCCATGGTTGATTTCAATGCATTATCATCATCTATTTTATTTATTATTTCTGTCTTAATCCTCACAACAACCACAACCAGTAGTTGGTTTTGTTTTGTTTATGAGATAAGAGACCAGAGGCATACATACCTTTAATCCCAGCACTTTAGAGACAGAGGCAGGGAGATTTCTGTGAGTTCGAGGCCAGACTGGTCTACAAGTGAGTTCCAGGAAAGCCAGGTCTACACAGAGAAACCCTGTCTCAAAACAGCAACAGAGAGAGAGAGAGAGAGAGAGAGAGAGAGAGAGAGAGAGAGAGGAGAGAGGGAGGGAGGGAGGGAGGGAGGGAGGGAGGGAGGGAGGGAGGGAGGGAGGGAGAGAGAGAGAGATCAGTAAGTAACAAACTAGGGTCAGCGCACAGCCCATGGTGCTGGGTCATCGGGTACTTCACAGCATGTCTGCTTTGAGTCTAAAATATCTCTTCACTGAGCAGATGTGCTCCCGGCACCTTTCAGACACACAGTGCAGAACTTGTGGTCAGAGAAAAGGAACTATGAGGTAGGCAGGTGCCAGGGCCTGAGGTCCAGGGCATAGTCTGGTGGTAGCAGTTTGAGTCACTAGAACTGGTGGAAGAAGCAGGACTCTGTCATGAAAGACAAGTGAAGTCTGACTCTCTCCAGCAAAGATTGTCAAGTAGGAATTGGTCATCTCTAGCTTTGCAGCTTTTTGGGTGTGGTTTTTGAGAAGGTCCCCCAGTAGCCCTGGCTGGCCTGGAATTCATCGTGTAGCCTAGACTAGCTTCAAACTCTCAGCAATCCGTTGCCTCAGCCTTCCAAGCAATAGGACTATAAGGGTGTGCCACCACTTCCAGCCCATACTGAGCTTTTAAAATAGGATTCTGTCGGGAGCTGTCTTTGTGGGGCTGCAATTGGAACCAGACAAGCGTTCCCAAGTTCATAGCTGAGTAGGGGAGTGTGGAGGAGGGAAAGGCTAGCTATAGATGATAAAGAAAAGACAGAGAGACAGAATAAAGATCAGGAGGGCAGATCCTTGTGAAATGTCACAAGTTTACTTTTCACCACTTTTATATACCTTATCCAAAAAGGGGAACACAGTATCATGCATACAGGACAGACTTTTCTTCCTCACTTATTCTAAGGGTTCAGTAACCACACCTTAGCTCCAACTTCTTGTTCCCTAGTCTTGAGGTCAGGAGTAGCCACACCTCAGGTTCAACTTCTCCTTCCCAAGCCTTGACACCTCAGGTTCAGGTCTGTTGTTATTTAGACTAAGACAGCCAAACATCCTACTGTAGCCACATCTTTGACCCTTAGGTCTTATGACTTGCTGAGGACAGTTTTGAACTCTCTGTCTTTGTGCCAAGATAGAGTGCAGCCATCTTTATGGGCACCCACAGGATTCCATCCAAAAGGAAGACAATCTGCCTTCCTGCTGATCTTTCCCAGTGAGGTGTAGAGATCAACCCAGGGGCTCATCAGCTAGTGTAGACGGGAGAGATAAGGAGGGTGCACCACAGGAGCCAGCTAGGAGAGCTAAGGAGGCCATGTTCTCTGAGTGCTGAGGTGGAGCACTTCCTGTGTGGGCATGGAGAAGTCCCTTCTCTATATCCGTGGGCTGCACAGGCCAGGGAGCCCCAAGTGTGAATCAGGGAGGTCAGGTATAGTGGAAGGAGCTATAAAGAGGAGGAATTGATAAAGACCAAAAGCTCTGAACGTGGGGGGCTAAGAAAGTCTGTCAAGGGGGTTGTCTAACACTGGCTGGCCTGTGAGCTTGGTTAGGATGGAGGCAATCTGCACACTTTCTTGTGCTAAAGAATCTACATGTACTGTGTGCCTTGCAATGACATTTATGTGACTGACAGACCCCACATAAGACAGTGGTTTCATGAAAGCATGGTGGCTTTGGAAACCACCTGTTTCCTACAGTGCATTTGTGGGTTCAGTTTTCAGTCCTCTGTGCAAAAGTTTGCAGCACCCTGGCAGATCCATCACTGCAGACTCCCCCCCCCCCTTGCGTTTGCCAGCCTCACCCCCTACCCCACCCCCTTCACTCTAATCTCTAGCTCATTTTGCTGTCTTCTTGGCATCTTTTTTTTCCTGGTATAGGCCATGTCTTGCAAGGCTGCGTTTGGGCTCATTTTTCCTTGCACAATCCAAGGAATCATGAATCACACCAAAGCCAGTTGTCATGTCATTCCCCCAAATGAGTTCTGAATCCAGATACAAAAAAAAAAAAAAAAAAAAAAAATGGCATCTGGTGTGTTTTTGTACATTCTGGCTGCTTCTCCTACATTTCTGTTGCCTTCCCAGGATGAAGGACATTAGACAATGCAATAGGAAAAGAGCAAGTTAGCTGCAGGTACCTGTTGAGGCCAGTGAGGTGGTCAGCAGGTAAAGGCACCAAACCTGGTGACCTCATTTTGTTCCCTAGCCCTGGACCCCGTGAGAAAAGACCAACTCCCACAAGTTATCCTCTGGTTTCCACATGTGTCCTGTAGCACATCTCTCTCTCTCTCTCTCTCTCTCTCTCTCTCTCTCTCTCTCTCTCTCTCTCTCTCTCTCTCTCTACACACACACACACACACACACACACACACACACACACACACACACGCAAACTTTTTAATCTTTCAGACACTGTTGACTCGGGAGAGGGGAGGGAAGGAAGAGAGACCTGGGATCCACACTCCATCTGGTTTCCCCTCAGTGGTCCTCAGTGGGAGGGTTGTTTTCTCTAAGTGCTATGTACCCAGTATGCTGATGCTCACAAGCCTAGATATCAAGGGGCAGGGCTGAGGGGAGAGGAGCAGGGGAGTGCAGGAGTTGAAGTGAACCTGGGAACCAGATGTAGAGCCTTTAGGTGGGAGGAAAGGGCTATGGGAAATAAGTGCTATTTAGTCAAGCAAAAACGATATTTTACAAAATTGAAATGGAGCATAACAGATGGTTTGGGCCTAAAATGAATGGCTTTCACTCTTAATTATACATTTTAAATGCTAATGACAGTTAGCTAATTAGTTTTATCAGTGGCTACAGTTTTGTTTTTCCAGATTCCCAGACTCATTTTTCCATTTGAAAACACTTTTTTTTTTAAATAAAAATTGTATTAATGCAACCAGCTGGAGTAGCTCAGGCAGTGTGCTAGAAGGCATGTGGGTACAGTCCAGGCTCCCCACCACACTGATCCAGCTCTCCCCGGTGCAGGGCTCCTATCTTCATTTTAAATCCATGTTATTCTCAACACTTATACACGGATTTGTGCTACTGGTGGTGGTGGTGAAGTCCTAGATTTATATTTAGAAGCCAGGCCACTAACTTTTGAAGGTCAACATATTGGTAGCAAATCACAAGCACAATAACCAAGAGGAAATAGTATGACCTAAAATTCTGCTTGCCTGTTTTGTTCCAGTTGCGATATCAGAAGTGCTTGGTAGCCCGGCCACCTTCACAGAAAGTTCGACCTCCACCCCCACCAGCAGACTCGATGACTAGAAGAGTCACAACTAATGTAAAACGAGGGGTCTTATCTCTCATTGACACTTTGAAACAGAAACGCCCTGTCACAGAAACACCCTAGCAGCTCCGGGGGCTCAAGGATTCTGTCACTTACCCCTAAAGATCAAACATCTACACTAAAGAAGCCGACAGCTGGCCCTTCCTCCATTCCGTTGCTGATGCTCTGTCTCCAGAGAATTTATCCTTAACCGAACGTGTTAGACAAGCATGTGATCTCGTCTTGCCGCCATCATGTGACATGAAAAGAAGCATGAGGTTTTGTTTTGTTTTCTTTCTGTAAGTTACATCACGGGCAGTGGAAGGTCTCTTCCTTACTGTAAATATTGTGAGCAGGACTTCACACACACTCAGAAGAATGTGGCCACACCCTTCCTAGAGAACTAACGCTACATCCTTAGAGTGAACCATGCCCAAGTTCATTTCGCTGTCCTCTTGATTGGATCTGTCACATGCAACCTTGGGGTCCCTTGACACTTTGCCCTGTTTTCAGCTTTTAAAATATCCAGACCCTGAGGAACAGATGCCATTGAATTGCTGTAAAAAGAAGGTGACCCTTGGGGTTTTAGTTCTTCATAAAATTGAACTGGTTGGTTGACAAAATTGGCTGTCGGCATCAGTACAGACTTCAACCAACCACTTTCCTCAGCGAGGTCTCTGATGCATGGACACCCTTTCATGTCTACAGCTGTTTGGGTGCAGGGCAAAGAAAAAGTTTAAAATTGATAGAAAACTAAATTTGAGGAATTAAAATCAAGCAAAAAAAAATAGCCTTTCTTTTCAGCTGGTTTTCAATCCAGTTATTTTTAAAAAAGATATTAACAGAATCATAATGCATTTGGGGTGGGACATATTTCAAACTTCTGCCTTACATTGTACAATGCAGCTAGAGAATTAAAGTGTACTATGGCCATTCTCTACCCACACCTGAAAATAAAATATTCCTGTACCTTCCATCCTTAGTTTGATAACGAGCTAATATGCAATTTAGAGTTGAGGAAATGTCATTTATCTCTGTCACACACTATGATTTTAGATCTCCACTGTGTGGTTCTTGTTAGTTCACATCCTGGAGGTAAATGTACTCCTAGGATTCCCTATCTGCCACAATCTTTCTCTACGCTTTTTGTCCAGAAAGCTGTCTAACCATCATATATTGTCCATAGCAACAAATTTAAGTTGTACTTCTCCTGAATTTATGTATTTAATGTTAGAAATTGGTAAGACTTGACTAGATATGTTTTACGACTTCTATTTCTCCATTTTACTTTTAAGAATTATTTTTTTCTTATCAGAGCAAAATCTACACAGGTTGTTTGATAGTGTCCCCCAAATATCATTTTCTTGCTTCACTTTATGTAGCTAAGAAACTAACTATAAAAATTCACAAATTTAGACTCTTGTTGACATCATTATTTTAAGAGGAAGTTGCAAAGGAGATTAGTCTTAATATTACTCTTATTTACTTTTAATGTCAAAATTGATATGGTTATAGAAGCAACGCTTTATGTTTATACACTACTTTGCAGTTGTCAGAATGCTTCCCAAGTTTTATCACATTTGAGCCTTACAAGGAAGAAAAGGTACTTAACTCACTGGAGAAGTCAAAATACACAGTACCAAGAGGCTAAATGAGTGGCCTAGGGTCTCGACAAAGTCCTTGAGAGCCAGAATCAGGAGCCACACCTCCCAGCTTTTGCCACATTATGCCCCCTCCACACAGTCAGGAAGACCCTTCACAAATGATTCTGGGTACATACAAGGAAGAACAGATAATGAAAATACTGTCGGGCAATTCCAGAATTCCCAAGTGTGTTAAGGAAAATGTCCAGTTTATCTATACATTAAGACCATTCCTTTCCCAGTCTAGGACTGTGTGTCCTCAAATGTGTTGTAGAGGACAAACGTCTGTCCTCAGCAGCCTGTTCCAAGCTGAGAGTTTCTAGAAATTATATTACTTGTGGCACTTAGCCACCATGGAGTATGATGGAGAGAGAGAGAGAGACGGTCCTCCACCTGTGGGTCCCTCAGAAAACCGGTGGAGTCAGATGCAGAGAACCTGAGCTGTTCTCTGGCATCCACACATGACAATAAAAGCGATGTCACTGGAGAAATTGTATTTACACTTGGTGCCAACTTGCACACTAGCTGAAGTAACTAGCACCACCTGAGAAATTTCTACATTAAGGAGACCTTATTGTGCCCAGAGAAAAACTGCGCTAGTTATCATGGTCTCTCATCTTGAGCTCCATGGTGAAATGTTTTAATGCACTCAGCTTCAAAACTCTAAAGTAATCCGTGTTTCTATAGGAAGTCTCTACCCAAATGCGGTTCGTCTCTAAGACCTACATTTGTTTGTTTTCAGGATCAAGAATACTGAGCTAGCTTTAAGTAGCAAACTGATTTATATATGCAATTTCAGGATGCAGTAAGATGAATAATAGCCTTTACATGTGAAGAACTCTTACTGCAGCTGTTTTGTTTTGAAAATAGCTTTGCATACTAAATGCAGGTTGGTTTTGTAAAATGAATTATGTTAAACAGTATGTTCAGACAACTTTCTGCCATGGCCAAAAAGTATGTATGAAAGTATGTTTGCATTTGTTTATGAAGGGATGCCAATGTTTTACCTGAGATCTTAGTGATTCTTCAGTTATCTATGCATTCTTTATATCCGTGATTCGGTAAACAGGCAGCCGTGTTCACTATGCCTTGTGTGTCTTATCATTTTTTTTAATTAACTTGTTAAATACAGCTTAAAATATTTTTATTTTATTTATTCTATTTTTACTGAAATATACTGCATTATTGTGTTAATGTTTCTCTTTCCTGGGTGTAATGTCAGTGTACCCGGGTCTGAGTAATCTCAGTGAACTACATCACCTAAAAGGTGGTTTTCTAATGATTTGTAGTCACATTTCTATTGGAATATGTAGAAGCAAGAACAAAATGCTTAAAGTTCCTTTTATTTTTTAAAAGCGACTAGGTAGATGTGCTCTGACCACCTTACCTTCGATTCTTGGTAGCATCAACGTGGTAGCCAACATGCCTATCTATGGCTCAGAACTTCTCTTCGTAGACTAAGGCACTGTGCGGTGCTCTGTTTTTATATCCGTCACAGCGTGTGTGATTTCATCAGAGATACACTTATATCCACGTGCCCCTTGTTTCCACCTGGATTCAAGATCACCCACAGCTAATTAGAACCATTGTTTTGTTTGTTTGTCTGTCTGTCTGTCTTACTGCATGAAGGGACATTAGACCCATTTCCATTAAAACAAATTCTTGGTGATACAATTGTTGGCACTGCTACTTTTTTTTTTTTTTTTTTTTTTTAATCCACGTTAGGCATTTAAGAGAGACACACAACAAACCACTCAAAACAGGGCCACTTGTAGCCCCGAAGCTTCCCTTAAACACTTACTTTATGAACATTGCAACGCAAGGTTTCAAAAGCCACGTGGAAAAATGTCTCCCCGGCATTAGCACAATTTAATCAAACCAAAAGCTCTCTAGTTGGCCAGGTTTAACCTAACAACATCTGATGTGTTTGCAGCCAGTAAGAAAGCAACTGAGCTTGTTTCAGCACACTGGGGATGTGGCTCGCTGGTAGGGCCTTGCATAACATGTGCAGAGCTCCGAGTTTAATCCTTGGAAACCACCGGGTGGGGGTGGGGGTGGATGTTGCATTTCAAGGCAAAGAGCTTTGCTTGCACCATCTGTGAGCATTGCCGGGCAGCCACATCAGCCACTTCCTCCTGAAAGGACATCTTGTTTTCATTTTGATGCCTTTTGCTGTTGACCACGTTTACACATTTAAATGTAAAATGTTGTGAGAATAAATGTAGCTGCATACTATGTTTGACTCATTTATCTGACAGCATGGCCACATCTATAAGAAACGGATACAAACTTAGTGTCTCTACAGTAGTTGTTTTATTTTTGTATTATTCTGACTTCAAATTAAACTTTTTAAAAATCATTTTAGTAATGTAAGATTCTGCTTTCATTAGCATTACCCACTTGGTGAGAATGAACTAGTTACCCTTGCTTTTTGGTCAGTAGGGAGAGCTAGCATTCTGAACACATCTATTTATCAGCTGGAATTTTTTGTGAGCAGTCTTTTAAGGTTAAGGTATTTCAGCACATACAAGAAGTCTGCCTTTCATTCCTGTAAGAATGACGGATGGAGGTGGGAAGTGCATTAAATCCCAAATGAAAGGTGGTAACTAGAGAGTCAGTAACTCCCTTACACAAAGAAGACAAATAATTAAAATTATACATTTTATTCACTGCGTGTGTTGTTGTTTTCTCTTTGAGATGGATCTCACTATGTAACCCAGTTTAGCCTTGAACTCAAGGTGATCCTCCTGCCCGGCCTCTTGAGTGCTAGGATTGCAGATGTGTGTCACCACACTCCACTTTTTCTTGTGCTACTAAAGACAATAACTCTCAATAAACAGCATTTCCTCATGCTTCCAGGGATTTTACGCAGGAAATAGTTTCAGGTAAGAATCTGCATTTGCTTGATCAAGGCTCAGGGGTCGATCCCCAGTGCCCCAGTTTATTTTATTCAATAAATAAATTGGAAAAAAAAATATGACTTGTTGCTGCAGTATTTAAATATTGGTAGTTTGATTATTTTTTATTTTGCAGCACTTTAAGAAGCTCAAGAAAGTAAAATGCAAATTAAAAGACAGTGTGACCAGCAATCTTCACCAGAGTTCTTATGTTGATTTTATCCTGTTTTCCTTCTTACTTTACCAGTAAATAATTGATCCTGTCTTCCCAAGAAGATTGCCAAAGAAGAGCATATAAGCTTAATAGGTGAACGATTCCATTCGGAATCTCCATGAATGTACAAAGAGAAAACTTAGGAGACACTGAAGTAGCTGCAAGTGGTAACATGAGTAACATTCTGCTAGAGATTAGAAAGTGTCCTGAGCCTGCACGAGACAGACTTAACCCAGAAGACACTTGAAAGTACAAATCTCAGTCTGGGTGGAACGGTCTTCAACCTGAGCTCCCTTGCTGGGATGAATGATGGTAAATTAACTAAGAGAGATGCATAGTTTATATCTTGGTAAAATACCTAAGCAATGGAGGCAGTGTGGGCTTGTGTTTTGTAGGTCTGGGAATGGAAACTGACACGAGGTGCATGCTAAACAAGGCTTCCACCCCAGAGCCATATCCCAGCTTAGACAAGATATTCTTGAGCAGCTCAGGCTAGACCGGAATTGGGAAGGAACCCTTCTACCTGTTTCCTAAGTTCTGTGCATTCTAAGAATCATAACTAGCAAGACTTCTTTGGAATATAAATATAAACTCATTTTCCTCACTCACAGATTTTAATGGAAAATATAAATCTTTGGCTGAAAGAAAACTGTACTATGAAAACTAAACCCAACTGTAGTGAGATATTCACTTTGTCCACACCTGTGGCACTGACCATGCCCATTGGGGGGTGGGGACGGGGGCGGACATTACCTGAGGGAACTAGGTCTGAGGAGCCGCCCCCACCCCCACCCCCCAGAGCTGTCTCTTGCTTGCAGCACAGGGACAAGGCATCCAGAGGCATCCTTGAGACCAGGAACCTGCTGGTGTTCATCTGTCTCTATTGTGAGTTATTTCTCCCTGAATAAACATCTTTTCGCCCTATCTGTTTCTCCTGATCCTTATTAAACCACAATACCCAACAATCCTTTGCCTTTCCCAGGTCAAGTGGACCAGGAAAAAACCACTAAAGCTAAAACAGATCCCAGGCTACCTAAACTGAGCATGTAGCACTCACTCACACTTCTCCACAACTGGATTCTGAAGATAAAGCTTTACATTCAAACTCTAATGTGTTGGAACTCTAAAATAAGTTTGTAGTCATAACTTTATTTAATGTCAAACAATTTCTGTTGCCATGATGAAAAAAATCAGACCCAGAAATGACAATCATGTCAATATTGGTAGGCAATTGTTACTATAGCTAAAAGTAATTGACATTTAATGTATTAACATAGTGCTATAATGTATTTCAATTGTGCATCAGAAATGAGTTACCAAGGTTTGATCACTGTGTGCATCGGAATGACTTGTACATTTGGCTGTGTCACCTGATCTTTGCATACAATTAGAAATCTTGAGTTTTTTCAATGATACATTGCTTGTGTTCAACAGTTAGCGTTAGACCTCTTTCTCAGAACAAGAATGCTTAGTTAGAATTTTTTCACTGTCCTTTCCCAACAGTGTGTGGATAAACAAAAGACAGGGATTATTGTGTGCAGCCTACTCTGGACTCTGGAATTCTCCAGAAATGTTTTTTTCTGTATGGACATCTGGGCCATGCACAACTAGCACAAGGAATTCCCTGTGCTTCCTAGCCCTCCCTACTCAAAGCTCAGTCCATTACAGAACCTTCTGGCATGCCCTGTTTCAGGAACAGTGGGATGCTTAAGGAAAAAACTGGCCTCAATTGGGATTCAAGAGGTTTCGATAACAGTAACTGCCTGGCCGGCTAAGGAGCGGTCTGAGTGTCCTGGCTGGAGCAGGAGTGGGCGGGGTAGGACAGCATCATTTGTATCTCAGGACTTTGTACCAAGCCCCTCAGTGAAGTCTGCACAGCAGCCTGCTGGAAGGTGAACTCTGTACCCTTCAGGTAAGACAGCTGCTTAGTCCACACTTCAAAACTCCCAGGAGAGAGGCAAGTTCTACCAACTGATCCAGTCTGCAACTGTGCATCCTAAAACAGATTCGCACTGAGCTGATGAAGCCTTCGTTTGCTCACCCAATCCCCTCCATTATTTCTCATCTGCCTTCATTCTCTGGAGGTAAAATTGCCGTCAGAAGATACTAAGCGACCAAAAGCCCCAGTATCTTGTGTAATAGTATCTAAATGTAAAGAAATCCCAGCCAGCCTGGAGGAAGGGCCACACAGTCAAAGCCATGGTCTGGGATGCTTGAGAAGGGAGGAAGTTGTGTTTTCCTTAGGTTTCTCCCCTCTTCTGGGTGCTGATGATGTAACATAGCTGGGCACACCAGCCTTTGACCCAGTGTATCGACAGTAGAAATTGTTTGCTGGCATCTGAGGTCGACCCCCCTGAGGACTTGACAATGGGAACATCACTGGAGGCAAAACAATCTCCACGGATTTCAGAGGAATCACTTTGCCTTCTGGCCGAGTTCGTCTCAAGGTCGTCTGCCGTTCTTCTGGCCGGGAAGGATAAGTGTTCTTTGTCAATGTGGTTGCTAAAGGATTGGTGGCAGCCTTGATGGGTTTTCTGACCTGGGAGGAAGTGCCCACTTGAGTCACAGTTTTTGATGGGAGAGGTGTTTTTGCTGTCTCGCCTTGGGAAGTATTGGCTTTACTTTCTCGGTTCAGGAACTCAGTAATTTTCATTTGGATGTCATTGTTATCATTAGCAAGAGCTTTGGGCAGTGATGTTTTGGATTTCTTCCTCTTCTTCTCCCGTTTGGATGACTTCCCAACATCAACCCCATCCAATAGACCTTTGGCCGCAGCTCGGGCCAGAACATCCTTCACAGACACGGTCTCGGATGGATCTCGCTGCAATGAAAGAGGCAGCTGTTAACATGGAGGCCACCTTCAGGGTGCAGATTTTAAAATGTCAGTGATTTAGTGAAAATTAAAACATATTAAAGTAAATGATTTTTAGGCCTTAGACCCTAACATAACTCATAAGGCATACCAAATAACTTTTTTTCTTAGTTCAATTTCCCCATTTACAAACCTCAGAAGAATTACACTGCTTATTTCTTATATGTTAAGGGAGAGATACTAGACAGTTGGCAAACTGCTGGGAGAGGTAGGAGCAGAGGGCAAGACAAAGAGGAATGCTGAGGAGGATGGAGAGCAGAGATCGCATGCTGCACAGTAGTGTTCCTCTTCTTGCCCTCCAGCTGTCTGAAATACAAGCAGCCACTGCAAAATGGTCATGAAGTAGGTTCCGATGACAAGTTTGTTTTTTACAATTCCAAAGTATGTCATGGATTAGGATTTTTCTTCCTCCTTACCTCTCTTGTTAAAATAGAAAGAAAACAACCATTGGTAACATCAGATGGTTCCACTCTGAAAAATTTGTCCATAGACAATTTTATTTCTTTTAAGGAGCACAGCGGAAGAACAGGAGGACTGAGTCTGAAGTAGAAAAAAAACAACCAAGTTAAAATGGCTACTTAGCCAAGAGAGAAAGACAGTATTCTTCAACTATAATTTCTGTCTTGCCAATCACTTGAGTAAAAATTTCAAATAAGAAAAAAAAAGTGCTAAAGCTGTCTTCTCAATATTTCATGTTAGTTCATGTCTCTAAATAACTGTGCCAAGAATAACCTCTCAACAAGCTGGAAGGCTCTCTAAAGATTAATATGTTATAAACATAGGTGAATCACAATTGACAGATGTATAGTACCAGGACTAGAGATGCTACTCAAGGGGTAGCATGGTTCCTTAATACACAGGAAGCCATGGGTTGGATCCTGAACCCTGCACAGTGACAGTGCAAACTAGGCACAGTGACAGTGACACAGACCTCGGAAGCAGAGACAGGAGAAACAAGTCCAAGGTCATAGTTAGCCATATAGCATGTGCAAGGCCAGCTCCTGGGCTACAGAAGCTATCTCAAGGCAAACAAGCAACAACAAAAAACAGCCAGGGCTGGTGAGAGAGTTCAGTAGGCAGTAGCACAAATCTGATGCCCTGCATTCAATTCCAGGACACACATTGCAGAAGAACTAAACTGACTCTTGAGTTGTCCTCTGATCACCACATATGTTCTTTGTGCACTCACACTCACATTCACACACACAGTTCACACACAGTTCAAGACTACACTATACATACACACACAGCCCAAGATTACATCACACACACAAAACTCAAGACTACACTATACACACACACACACAGTTCAAGACTACACCACACACAAAATTCATGACTACACACACACAGTTCAAAACAATACAATATACACACACACACACACACACACACACACACACACAAAGTTCAGGGTCATTCTCAACTTCATAATGAGTTTGAGGCCAGCCTAAGATACAGGAGAGTCTATGTCACAGAAGATAAGTATAAAATAAAGACTTTCTAACACAAAGGGAAAAATGTTTAACTATTGACATGTTTATAAGTATATTTAATTTCTTGTTTGGTATCATTTATAAATAAGATATTAATGTTCATATTATGTTATTAAGCATAATATGATTATGATGTTATACATGCCTATTGTACTCATTTTATTTATTTATTTATTTATTCGTTTATTTATTTATTGAAGTTTTGAGACAGGATTTCTCTGTGTAGCTTTGGAGCCTGTCCTGGAACTCACTTTGTAGACTAGGCTGGCCTGGAGCTCACAGAGATCCACCTGCCTCTCTGCCTCCCAAGTGCTGGGATTGAAGGTGTGAGCCACCACTGCCCAGCTTGATAACATATTTATGTCTCCACATTTGGGGACTGGGCTATATCTAATCAAAGCAATTAAACCCTGTCCATATGAATTAGAGCATCAGGAATACTTCATTCATTTTGTCTATTGTGAAATTTACAACCAATTTAAAATTTATATTTATTTCACTATTTGCCTACTAGGTGCAAAGCCCATGAATAGAACTGTAACTCAACTTCGTTTACACATTAGAAAAATAAATCAAGTTGCAATAAAATAAATAAGACCAAGACGAATGCCAAGACAATTAGAAACATCCTATGGGAGGACAGAGTTAAGGTACAGCTAATGGTAACCATGGAGGAATGCAAAGAGAGAGCCTGCACAGAAGTGGGCTGCCGATGCTCATCCTGCACAGTCAATGGTTTCTGAGATATTGATGGGGGTGAACAGAACAAAGAATGAGGAAGAGCACCCCCAACCTGAAAATCACACTGTGTTCAGCAAGTATTTCCCATGCGGCTGGGACAACAGGTGAGCAAGGACATGTCACCTGACCTGACTCACCAGAGAGTCTATCACATGACAGCACTGACAGAACAGCAAATAGTGGACCTTACTCCATGGTTTCCAAGGGGACACAGCCTCACCAGATTACCTGAAATCTATTGTGCACACAAATATATTCTCTGTGTTTTGAGACAGGGTTGCACTATGTAGCTCTGGCCAGCCTAAAACTAGGTAGGCCAGGCTAGCCCAAGCTCAGAGACCCATCTGCCTCTGCTTCCAGAGTTCAGTGATCAAAGGTACTCAGTGTCACTCCCAGCCAGATCTTTTTTAAAGCTGACATGATGCCACAAATAGAATGTCCCACATCAGACCTCAGGTGTCAGGTCACACTCAAAAAACTAGCACATGAAAATAGTGTCAAAAATTACCCTCAGGCTTTCTGTATAAGAAGCATATGTAACATAAATGAACTCTGTGCACAGACTTGCATTCCATCCCCACCCCAATACCTCATGTATCTAAAAATACTCCACTGATAAATTGCTGGGATCTAGTAGAGGGTTTGGCACATAGTAGATATTCAATACATAATTGAATAAAATGCTATTATATTTAGCTACATTCATGCATTCTTATGGTAGTAATAATTCATAAATAAGACTAGATAAGTCATCATCCAGAAATTGACCCTACAAAATGGTTTCTGATTTCCAGTTTATAGCCTATTTCTTTAAATATCAAATATTACCACACCCAGAGTCTTGGTTACCTCTGATCTTGGTGTCAATTGGGTTTCTTTTTCTAACTGATAATATGAGAATGTGGATTTATAAGTGATCTTTAAATGGATGAAGACCTTTGGAGATGTTGAGGTACAGTGAATATATTTTGCAAGTGAAAGGTATAAATTTTGGGAAGCCACAGAATAGACTGTTGTATAATGAAGAGCATCCCCACCCTGCCTCAAATTTAAGCCCACTCTAAACCACAAGATGAGAACTTGTTGGAGAATAGATTCCCCAAATCTAATACTGTAAGAAAATAAAGACACCAGAACACTCAAGGAAGGGGCTGCATGAATATAGAACAGAGACTCAACTGTGAGTTAAATGCCAAGGATTGGCAGCAACTACCATGGAATATTCTCCACCACAAGCTCTACAAGGAACTAACCCTGCCAACACCTTTTTTAGGATTTTGGACCTCCAGAATCATGCATGAGTAAATACCTGTAAATGAAAAAGTTCAAGTTTTTAATTTAAAAAAACATTTAAAAAATGAAATGGTGTGGAAGGTTGGATTTTCCAGTACTGGAAAAGAAGGGAGGAAGGAAGGAAGGGGAGAGGATAGAAAAATAAAAAATAATAATGTGAAATATTTGTAATTTATATCAAAACATATATTCAATATATAAAAAATACTAAAAGTTCCATTATCCAGTTGGAAAGCAGCTAAGCATATGAACATGCAATATACAGACTAATAATCATGGTAATTTTAAATTACTGACTATTTTCTGTGGACTACTAGCCCCCAAATAATGAAACAGAGGCTTATTACTAATTATGGAAGCTTGCCTTTTAATGTCAGCGTCTTCCCAACTAGGTTTGTTTGTTTGTTTGTTTTTCAAGACAGGGTTTCTCTGTATTGCTTTGGAGCCTGTCCTGGAACTCACTCTGTAGATCATGCTGGTCTCGAACTCACAGAGATCCGCCTGCCTCTGCTTCCCGAGTGCTGGGATTAAAGGCATGAGCCACCTAGTTTTTATAACTTAAATTAACCCATTTCTATTAGTCTATGTTCTGCCACATGGTTTTTTACCTCTCCTCCATTCTGTACATCCAACTTCCTCAGTGTCTCGTGCCCTAAAGTCATCCCCCTGAGTTCCTCTCTCTGACCAGAAGTCCTACCTAACCTCTCCTGCCTATCTACTGGCCATTCAGTTTTTTATTAAATCAATCAGGTGCCTTAAGCAAGCAAGGTAAAACAGCAACACATCTTCACACAGTCTGATAAAATATCATATAACATTTTTGGGCCAAGTACTGTTTATGTGTTAAATATGTTCAATCCCAATAAAGATTCACTGAAGCAAATAATAATAGTAACTCTGTATTACACCCAAATTTCCCTTCTCTCCACTCACAATGCTCTTTCTCACTTAACTGTCACCTATCTTGCTTAGAACAAGGTTAAAATCTCTAGGGAGGTAAATAAAGGAACAACAAGAATGTGGCTTGCTTCTCTCACACCAAAGCAGAGTTTGTGTTTGTTTGTTTGTTTGTTGTGACAAGGTCTCACTATATGTACTATATGTACTGGATGGTTTTGTGTGTCAACTTGACACACGCTAGAGTCATCAGAGATGACTCGGTTAAGGAAATGTCTCCATGAGACCCAGCTGTAAGGCACTTTCTCACTTAGTGACCAATGCGGGAGGACCAAGCCTGTTTTGGCGATGCCATCCCTGGACTGGTGGCCCTAGATTCTATAAGAAGGCAGGCTGAGCAAGCCAGGTGGAGCAAGCCAGTAAGCAGCACTCCTCCATGACCTCTGCATCAGCTCCTGTATCCAGGATCCTGCACTACCTGAGTTCCTGGTTTCCTTCATGAACAGCAATGTGGAAGTGTAAGCCAAACAAACTCTTTTTCCTCCCCAACTTGCTTTTTGGTCCTAGTATTTTGTTGCAGCAATAACAACCCTAACTAAGACACAATATAACCCAGGCTGTTGTTGAACTAGAGATCATCCTGTCTCAGCTTCCTTGGTGCTGGGATCTCAGAATTCTGCTGCTCATGCTGCCCACCAAGCCCGCTTAACCATTGAGCTACCTTTCCAGCCCAAGGAAGGGATTTTTAAGAGGGTGTCAGATTCTCTGAAGCTCTGTTCTGGAATTACAGACAATTTTTCCACTTCTCTGCTTCCCTCTCCAGTTGCTATTGTAAAATATTCACCAAGATATCCAATTTTATAAGCGTATTCCTCACAGCTTCAAAAAATGTTGGGTGCAGGTGAGGAGATGCATTGTTCTAGTAGGGTACATCCCCTTTTCTATGAGAGAGGTTGAGTATGTTTGCTGCCCACTGACTGCCTGGTGATGAGTGGGGACCTAGCAGATCTCTTCGGTTTTGGTCAACTATTCCCTAAAGAAAGTGTTTCTTTAATTCATTCTTGTTATTTCTTCTATTCATTTTAATCTTTATCTCTATGTACCTTAGATTTTATAACTAACAAAATCATATTAACATGTTCATCTGAATCAAAGAATAAAATAAGACTTCTTTGCCAAGGTAAATTTGATTTTGAAAAATGAAAGCTAGTTCGTTTTTTGTTTTTTGTTTTTTGTTTTGTCGTTGTTGTTGTTTTGAGACAGGGTTTCTCTGTGTAACAGTCCTGGATTTCTGGGAACTTTCTTTGTAAATCAGGCTGCCCTTGAACCACTGAGATCCACCTGCCTCTGCTTCCCAAATGCTGGAATTAAAAGTGTGAGCCACCACCACCACCTAGCAAAAGCTAGTTTTATAAAACAAGTAATAAATTTATTGTTTTTCCTTAGGTCAATTAGTAAACCTTACTATAAGTCTAAATATTTAATTGAATGTTTTGTTATTAAGAGACACATATTCAAAACCTATATATACTATTTTAGGAATAATAAATATTATTTAGGAATAATAATAATAGATTTTATAACCATCTAAATTTACAATGAAAATGTTAGATATGAACTCTAGAGTTACTAAAAAAATTATAGTGTATATTTGTGTTTCAAGGCTTCTAGAATCCCATTCTTTACTTCGCACACTATACTGCTCAATCAGTAAACTGGGAACATGAGGGACCTTAGAAATTGGTAAACATGAGTCTGATCAACAAGGAAAAGTGAATCTTTCCACCCCTCAGATTGGTAAAGACAGTAAGTCTAATAAAACCAAGCATTTATAAAGCCACAGGAAACAGATTTTAAGTATGACTACTTGAGGGGCTGGAGAGATGATTCAGCATGTAAGAGCATTTGCTACTCTTGAGGCAGACCTGGATTCTGTTCCCAGGACCCATACATCAGCTCACAAACACCCACAACTCCAGTTCCAGAGGATCTTAACCTCTTCTAACCTGTGCAGGCACCAGGCACATATGTGATGCACATACACACATACAAGTTGAACCCTCATATACATAAAATAAATAAAATTCTAAGTGATTATTTCATTGGATAACTTGGCAATAACAATTAACATTTAAACTATGCACATTATTTTGTGCTAGAAAAATGTAGATTGTAGATCAAACTTTCAAAAATGGTTATATCTAAAGAAGTTCTTCTAAAAAGTATTTCTTTGTTTTATGTGTAAACGCCTGAGTATCAGTATGTGCACCACATTCAGTCAAAAGTCCATGACAGTCAGAGGGTGTTAAGTCCTCCGGGGCTGGAGCTATACACAGTTGTGAGCTAGGTCCTAAATACTGAGCCAGTTCTCCAGCCCTAAGACATCTTTGTAGGTTAATACTTCTAACACATGAGATTAGTGTGTGCACATGTTTGTGCATGTACAGAGTTGGGGTGTGTGTCCAAACAGGCACCAGTGGAGGTCAGAGATTGACATTGGCCCCATTGTCCTTCACCTTACTCTTTTGAAGGACAGCTTCTCACTGAACGGGGAGTTCATTGGTTGGCTAGACTGGTTGGCTCACATAATTATGAGCTTTTCCTGTCTCCATCTGGTCCTCCCACCTACCATGCCTGTGCTGGAATTATGGACATGTGCAGCTATTTAAGTCTCTTTACAAGGGTGCTGGGACTCCAAACTCAGGACCTTATTCTTGCACACCATTCTGTTTACCCATTGAGCGATCTCCCCAGCTGCACATGAGATTTTAGCAAGTAAAGCATTTACATAGGCTTGTAGTTAAAATCATGATAGCTCAAGTCCAAAATGAAATAAATATTTGGGGGCTAGTAAAAGAGAATAATAAGCAATAGGTGGGTGACTGGATTAGATGACATGTGATATTTAATTCCATTCTAAATCCATCACGTTGGTGTAACACAAAATAAACAAAAAAAAACAAAAAACAAAAAAAACCAAAAAACAAAAAACCCAGAGACTGATATTGGTGTTCAAGAAGATTAGAAAAATGAAGTAGCCAGCCACTAGCTCTTAGCCCTACCTCAAGCTGAAAGGGCTTATCCTTCTGCCTCTCCTCAGCATGGCTGGAGAATCCTGAGGCTGAGTGTCTTCCTATTCTCGATGATGCTGAAGAATGAATGCCTGACACTGACTACTGAAGACCCTACTCCTATCTTTTATACCTCTCTAATACTGGGATTAAATGCGTGTGATCCCAGGTGCTGAGATCATCTTTGTGTGAGTTGTTTCTCTTTAGGACTGGATCAATACTGTATAGATCTGGATGACCTTGAACTCACAAAGATCCATCTTTTAGTCCTAAATCCTAGGATTAAAGGTGTGCACCACCACCTACTAAATTCTGGCTACTAGGATTAATGGTGTGTATCACCACTGCTTGAGGTGGTGATACTCCTCATCTCTACAGCTTGAGGCTGACTTTGCTTACTGAATCCTCAGGCAAGCTTTAATAAATCATAAATAATATATCACCAGATAGTTGGGTATTAAGAAATGACTCTTAAACTAGTTACATGGGTCAGTGGTTAAGGGTGCCTGCCACCAGGCCTAATGACCTGTCCTGACTTCCTTCAATGGTGTACTATGATGTAAAAGTATAAGTCAGATATACTTTCCTCCCCAAATTGTTTCTGGTCATGGTGTTTTCAGCACAGCAATAGAAACCCTAACTAGGACAGAAATTGGCACCAAGATAATGGGGTATTACTGAAGCAAATGTGACTGTGTGTTTTGGGGTGGACTGTGGAATGCCTTTGGAACTTTGAACTGTAAAACCCACAGAGTTTTCAAAGCTTTGGTGTGCTGTTCTGTGGACGCCTAGAAGAAACTAGTGTTAAGAGAAACACAGACAATGAAGGTCTGGTTTGTGATGTTCCAGAGGTGGGGGGAGTTTGAGAGTTACTCAAGACTATCGGGAGGGCCACTTGCAAATTTACTATTTTGAATTAAAATTCCATGGTTCTGGTTATCTGAGGCTGAAGAGTCAGCTGTGGTTAACAGGAAACCAGCACCACTGAAGTAAAACCTTTGCTTTACTGGGACAATTGATGCTGGCTCGCTGGAACTGAGAAAAACAGGATCGATTAAGAAGAGACCAGCATCACTGAGGTAAAATCTTCTGAAAGCGTTTCCTGAGAGTCAGCACACAGAAGCCATGTCCCAGAGGCAGCCAAGGTTGTACCTCACTCTGGCAGCTGAACTTGGTAGTGTAAGATAGTGTAAAGAGTCACCCAGGTGGTGCTGGTTTTAAAGGCATGAAGGAGTCATGGAGAGCAGCTGAGGATTGGCACTATGAGAGGCCATTGGTGAAGGTGTAGCCTCAGTGGCAAGTAAAGGCCCAGGACTGAAGGGGTCACATAGAGAAGTTGAGGCTTGGAGCCTTGAAGGGAACCCAGGAGAGTCTAATGGTCAAAGTGCAGCCCAGTTGCAGCTGAACACCCTAGCAGTGTGGAGATGCCAGCACCATGGGACAATGGCCATGAAAGCAAGCGGCAACAGTGGAGTTTAGAAGACAGCTGTGTGTGCTGCAGAGGGCTGAGCCAGAAGAGACCCCAGCCCTTGGGAGGAGCCCAGAAGATGTAAGTGAATCCTCAAGTCTTGGGGTTTGGTTTTGCTTCCTTCAGATGGTACCTTGGTTATTCCTTCTTGAAGTGAGAAATTATTTATAGGGGCCAACAGTTGAGAGACTTGAACTTTTAAAGAGCTTTTAGAATTTTATGAAGATTTTGGATTTGGAAAGAGATTAAATATTTTAAAGGGTCTGAATGTTTTAAAGAGACAGACTTTTAGGTTATCATTAATAACTATGGAACTTGAAATGTTTATATCGTTATGTTGGTATTCACATATGTTCTCAGGGATGAACAAGAAAGAAAGGTTATGGCTCAATAGGGATGTGTCTCTGTTTCAAGTTGACAAGGGGTCAATTGTGCTGTCTACTTTTATGTCCACTTGATGTGAGCTAAAATCGTCTGAAAGGAGGCAACTTCAATTGAGAGAGAAAATGCCTCCATAAGATCCAGCTGTAGGGCAATTTCTTAATTAGTGATTGGTAGGGGAGGGCCCAGCCCATTGTGGGTGGTGCTATCCCTAGGCTGGTGGTCTTGTGCATAAATAATCTATCACCACAATTGGGTTCTATAAGAAAGCAGGCTGAGCAAGCCATGATGAGCAAGCCAGTAAGCAGCATCCTCCATGGCCTCTGCATCAGCTCCTGCCTCCTGGTTCTCTGGCCCCAACTTCCTTCAATGATGGACTATAATGTATCAGTGTAAGTCAGATAAATCCTTTCCTCCCCAACTTGTTTTTGGTCATGGTGTTTCCTCATAATAACAGAAACTCTAACTAGGACCGCTATCAACGGAAGCTTCTAAATAAGGAAGGAAAGTCAGTAGAGAGAAAATGTTGGCGTGATTAACTTGTCAGCTTGTGAAGTGAAAAATGGGGAAATATCAAGTTAGGAGGTCAGAGCAGACTATATACACATTAAGATTCTGAAGGAGAAATCATAACATGAAGATGGATATTTATTTCATTGCTACAGTCTTGAAAAACTAGTCTTGAAATTTTTATTCTTAGAGTTCTTGATATGCATGATGTGTTTGTTTTGTATTATTTAATGTTTATTTGTTTATTTGGGCAGAGATTAAACAAAGAAACTCAAGCATACAAGTAAGCACTCTACCACTGTAGTATTGGTGTTTTGAGATAGGTCTATGTAGTTCAGGTTGGCTTCAGACTTGTGGCAATCCTCCTGCCTCAGCCTTATAAAGGAGACAAAGATGTGAACCATTGCAGCTTGGGTTTTAGTATCAGTGCTCTCTTGCTAACCCAACTCTACTGCTGTCTTTTATCTGGGAGCTGCCATTGATGTCTACATCAATTGTACCAGTTTCCCAGTGGGTACAAAATACTAAAAGTGCTTAGCATAATAAACATCCAGTTTTTTTGTCTACTTTCAATAAGTAATTTGTATGCTTATTTTTCCTCTGTGGAATAATATGTGTATCTAAGAAGGACATGAACCTTGCACCCAGTTTATTCAGGAATCAGCCAAGCCAAAATCAAATGCCTTTAGCTTTACAATAACAAAAACAGAAGATTCTTTTTATGTGCATACAATGCAACATTCATGAACTATAGTTTTACAGCTTGGTGGGTATAAGTGCTGGCTGCTAAGCCTAGTTACCTGAGCTTGATCCCTGAGACCCATAGGGTGGTGAGAGAAGTGACCCCTTCAAGTTACCCATCAACATCTGCTTGCACACACACACACACACACACACACACACACAACATGAACGCACATGCACACACATACTACATATGAAACTATTAAAGTGTTCATACAAAAGCTCTATAGAATCCACTTTAGAGCTGTATGAATTTAGGCTGTTGTTTATCATGTTTTATCATGTTTTATCTAATGAAAAGTAAAATATATTTATATAACTCTAAAAATCATACTTGTGGTTTACATCTTTGCTTGACAGTGGTTTAGTAGTGTCCTTTCCTTACCTATAAGGTTGTACTTTAACCCCTTGGTTTTGACTTTCCAGCGCTTTCTTAACAACAGCTTCATTTTCTTCTGTATAAACAGAACACGTGCAATAAACAATTGCTTGAGCTTTAGCAACTGTATTGAAAGAAGATATAATCAACATGGTGACCCAGTGCAAATTTGCTGTTTCCAGACACATTTGTTCCTAGGGCATACCACCAGATAGTGATGGAAATGATCTATACTGGTGCTTGAATATCTCCCCTTTATTTTATAATTAATAAATTACATTTGTGTGTGTGCAGGCTCACCACAGCATACTTGTGGAGGTCAAACGACAACTGTGGAAACTGATTCTTTCCTTCCCCCATGGGAGGACCAGGCATCAAACCCAATTCATCAATCCCAGAGGCAAGTGCCCTTACCTGCTGAGACCCTTCACCGCCCCCCTTGAATGGCTGTCCTTTACAACAGAGCTTGTATTAGTACTGTAAGCAGTGACCAGTACGTACATTCAGCCCGACTGTACAAAGAAATGAGAACATGTTCACTGTGATCAACCTAGTTCCACACACGAAGAAATAAACACAGCACATTGTCATACCACTTAATTCGTTTAAGGGACTCTAGAAATAGAGAATCGTAATTCTCTTTCTTGCTGCTCAGATTCACCATACAACAAGGGAATTGCTGACCTGTGATTCACTCATTCGTTCATACGGAATGAGTACCTGAGCTTTGAGATCATCAATGAAAAACAGAAAGGTTACAGGGAGTGAGGAGAGAGGGGTAGGAGATGAAGTTAGAAAATGGATGGAGAGGTGGCTCAGCGTTTAAGAACACTTTCTGTACAGAGTTTTACACCACTACATGGACTGTGGGTTTTGCACTGCTTGAAACACATTGATTTTAATGACTTCAATCCACCTGTGTCAAGACTGTAGAGGACAATGGTGTAGTATTGTCATTGTAGTCATTGTAGTAGTCATTGTAGTATAAGGTGTTCATGTGGGCAATAGTGAAGACAGTGGAGGCGGCTACTCCCAACTTTCTTGGAGGTCTACTGATACTGTGTTAACTGAAATGACAGTGGCGGGGGCAGGGTGTGGGGTGGGGAAGCTGCAGAACTCCCATTTTCCACCTTTGAACTCTGAGAAACTGCAATATGTGGATTCTTGTTCATTCTTGTTCTGGTGAGCACAGAATGGGAGAGGAGGACAGACAAGAAGATGTGAGTAAAGCATATATTTTTAACACTTATCAAATTTATTAAAATGAGCATTTTTATTTGAAGACACTAAGTTTTGCTTGTGGTCCACATGTTATTGCTTTATTCTAATAGATAAATGAAGTATGTATGCACGACTCAGAGATTAACCCTTTACTTTAATAAACCAATACTAATGGTGAACTTACATTTCATTGCATGTGTTAGCTGTTCATACTGCTGCTGAGCCAGAATCTCAAGTTTACTTTTTGATGGACCACCTTGAGAAAGATCCTGAAGTAACCCTGTATCTAAATTTTGAAAAGTAAACATATACTTTTAAATACAGCACTACAGGTGCCTTTTATATAATGCTGTTGTCACATTATTTTTCAATCAACTGTCTAAAATGAATTTTCATAGAAAATTTCTACTAGTGAAATTGATAACATTAAAATATTAACTTGAAATTGAAATATCAATAAAGGTGATGGTGTCTAGTTTTATTACTGCTTTTCAAAAGGAATACAGGAAAACACTTAATATTAGCTTTCTCCAAGTTTCTATGAAATAGTTAATCAAAGAGCTATTCATAAGTCATTTATACACTAAATACAACTAATTTGAAGAGCAATACAAAAAATAAAAACTAAGATTTATTCTCCAGTGTTGAAATCAGTGAATTATAGTCACCAAGTTTCATTAATTTAGAAATCAGAACACCAACCTTCATGTTCATTTAAGATAAATTCAACTGGGTTACTAACACCTAGTCCTGAACAACGAGGCAGCAGCAGAATGACCTTGACATTCTGTAATCTATGGTCCTTTGATTCAATGCTGACAAATGTCTCATGAAGTATCTCAATATCTGGGAAGGAAAAGTCGCAACAAAACTCATCTTAAACATTAAACACTGAATGCAGCATGTGACTGTAGCTCTTTACTGTTCATTTCCAAATCCTCAGCCCCACAAAAACTAATCACAATGTAATTAGAAGAGAAAACTGTTGGTCGGGTGTTGGTGGCACATGCCTTTAATCCCAGCACTTGGGAGGCAGAGGCAGGTGGATCTTTGAGAGTTTGAAACCAGCCTGGTCTACATAGTGAGTTCCAGGACAGGCTCCAAAGCTGCAGAGAAACCCTGTCTCAAAAAAAAAAAAAAAAAAAAAAAAAAGAGGGAGGGAGGGAGGGACAGATGGAGGGAGGAAGGAAACTGCCCTTCTCTATTAGCCTATGAACATCCAAAAGGCAGTCAAGCAAACCTGCATAAGACTGAATTAGACTCCCTTAATATAGGTGACAATGGTGTGACTTGGACAATATATGAGGCTACTGGCAGTGGATCCAAAATCTAACACTAATGCACAAACTGACTTAGTGGAGCCCATTCTATATGGAGAGATACCTTGCTCAGAATAGACATGGGGGTAGGGGGTGGGGAGGAGCCTTGGTCCTGCCTCAACTAGATGATGGGACAGACTTAGTAAACTTCCTATGGGAGGTCTTACCATCTCCGTGGAGCAGATGGGAGAAGAAGGGAGTAGAGGGAGTGGGAGGGAAGAAGGAAGGGGGAACTGAGATTGGAATGTAAAAAATAAATTAATAAAAAATGATAATAAATTCTGAGGTCCAGCTAATAAATCTTCTATGATCAGTGTGTTCTACATTCCTTTGAAGAACTCTTAAATAAACTCCCCAGTTTATGAAGGACTTTTCCTATAACTATTCTAGGAGACTCTAGATGAAATGAAGTATCAGTTTGTCTTCTGGCACAGTTTACCAACAAGATCACATATTCCAGTGTTGCCTTAGTCATAACAGAAGCACTGTATGTGTAGGCCTTGTCTAGATTCTATCTGCCCATCGGTGTTATTTATTCACTTTACACTGCATCCATTGTTGAGGATGTTTACATATTACCAACTTCTCTTGTGAAGTAATCTTCCCCCTTTATTTTTCACCTTCGGTGTATTCTGGTATGTTTGGCACTCTTTTTTGAGATTTTTTTTTTAATTTATAACTACGTGTATATGGTAGGGGGCTTGTACGTGTATGTGTGGATGTATCCCTTCTCAGCCTGAAATTCTTCTCAATTCTTTTTCTCTCTTTTTCCTTCTATTTGGTAATGGATATCAAATCCAGGGTGTCACACATGCTATGCACATGTTCCCCTTACTGGGCTCCCTCAACCTATTTATTTCTTAATTGCACACACTGCATTTTTTTTATTTCTAGAATCTTCTTTTGGCTTGTACTATTGTTTAAAGTTTATAGCTTACCATTAGTCTCTTCAGTTACTATGCTTTGTCTTTGCTCTCAGCAGCTATGCTGAGACACCTACAGTATTAACTTAGTATATGCAGGTTGCTAGCATAGCTGAGCAACTCATGGCCATTAGTCCTAGTTAAAGTCCACAGTTGACAGATCCAATATCTGAATTCTCCGTGGGTCTTAAACCTGTCTAGTGTCCTCTCAGAGACATGTCTATCATTTCTAAGGTTTAAGGCTAAAATAATATAGTCTCTTTTCAGTTTAGAATTTTTGAGTCATTATTTCCTTCTTTTGTCTATTTTTAACTGAGCACTAGACATTGCATTTGGAAATGTTTAGACGATAACTTGAAACTTGGCATTTCACTTTTTTTCAGAGAGAAGTTACTTTTGCTTCTAGCAGGTGGAGTGGACTCACTGAAGACTGGTTATTCTAAGTCCAGGGTCACCTTAATTCAGTTAGAAATTAAGATGGAAGACATTTGGAATTCAATTTGCTAGATAACCAAGGACCGACGAATACCAGTGTATACTTCTGTGTTCCAAATGAGATCCAAGATTTCCAGGCTCCCTTTCCTAGTCAAGCCTGGAATTCTATACCTTTTGTTTCTCTGGCTCTGTACCATTTTGTTTGCTATTTCAGCCTCACTGCACCGCTAGTAAAATATGGCCTTCTCATGATCCAATGAGAACTTCAAAAATAGGAGCATAAGAGACTTCGTTTCTATTCCCTCATATTCCCTTTGTCATTAGCATCTACATTATATCTTCTTATCTGTTAGATGATGAGCCTTGAATCAGATGTTACCATGTCAGAGAGAAAAGCAAACTCAATCCCAAAATACCTAGGTGCGAATTACTTTATCCTAGCGCTATTAGCCCAATATTAAACAAGACAGCCTGATGCAGACTTGTGGGGATTGTAGAAGGACAGTTCACATAGCTGATATTACAAGAAGAGTACATTCAAATACTTTTAGTATTTCTAAAATTCTTTTAGAACAATAATCATCAAATAATATTTGCACATACTTTGACATCCCATTTTTGTAAAAAGTTTCTTCAGTTCGGGGTCCTTATCTTGTGATTGTATTCCACATACAAATATTTTTGAGGTATTATTATTGGTTAAGACTGACATATGGGCGACTGTGTACCATGAGCCCGTGTTGACCATTAAGATATCATCATCCATATTTAATAAAGCTTTTACAGAGTGGACAGCAAGACTTCGAGATTTGTCCTACAGAGAACAATATGTTTAGAATTTCAAAGAGTGTAATAGAAAAATAAGTTGACTTATTTTTACTTTAAATGAAAATAAGCACTGGCAGGAATTCTAAAAAGATACCTGATCCATTTTAGTAAAGCATCTTGACTATATGTTTAAATGAAAGTTAACAAAGATAACTGGTAAACATTTAAAACAAAAGGCTTATTCATTTAACCTAAATCATGTCTACCATTTAGTCTCTGTATAGTGACAAGCCATTCCAAATGTTTCTAATTATGTGGCTTTGTGCGGATCTGGCACGTGAATGCAGTGCCTACAAAGGCCAGAAGGTGGCGTCAGGGCCTCTGGAGCCAGAGTTAGAGGCAGTTGTGAGAAACAGTGCTCTCTTAAGCCATGGGCCATCATCTCTCCAGTCCCTTAGTTTCCATTCTTGCCCCATTCGTTAAAGCCCATTCACCCACTGCTACCATTTTTAATTCCCAATGGCACCATCATCTAAACTGCTGCCAGCTCAGATGAAAGCTGAGATGTTTGAGAAAATGATACAAGAAGATTGGGCAGAAAAGACAAGAGTCTATCGGAGGACTGGGTGCAGGAGTTGGGTATAATGCCATAAACCCATAATCCCAGCACTTGGGAGGCTGAGGCTGGAGGACTGCCATGAGTTTGAGGTTAGCCTGAGCAAGATAAAGAGTTCAGGGTAGCCTAGGCTATATAACAACATCCTGTCTTAAGAAAACCAAACCAAAGTATGTAGGTGTGGGTGAGGGAGAAACCTTAGAGTGCTGAGTAATGAACCTTAAATTCATTTGCAGGTGCAAGGGTTCTTTGGGTAAGCAGGATTATTCAGATTCAAATGAAAGGAAACAGTAACTTACCTGAAAAATAAGTTTATAATCTTTGAAAAGATCTATGTTTACAAGATCTTTCTTGAGATGAGATGGAAAAATCAAGACATCATAGCAATGCTGATCCACAGTGAAGACTTTATCATCGAGATTCAACACAGATTTGACTTTATTATAACCTTTTCTCCTCAAATTATAATAGACTTCTTCAGGGCTGTATATGAACAGAATTACAAATAAGAATGCACAAAATGTGTTTAACATTGATACTCTTGTTCCTGCAATAATGAAAAATTTTGCTAAACAGATTGCATGTGATAAAACAGTTTTAGCAAAGTTAAAAGATAATTGGAAACAGGAACAGGAACATATTAATATAATCTTGTCAATTTAGTAAATTGATGGTAAGAAGAAACTATAGCTTTAATCATGCCCCTGAATGTGACCTCACCCCTTAGAAAGTATTCATTACATTATCTTAAAAGAATGGGGTTTTGAAATATGAATGAAGAACTGGATTGAAATGCATACCTGATTTTACCAGTATTTATCCAGGCATAAAGAGGCAGAGTAGAAGCCCTTTGCTCCTGTTTCCGAACCGTCTCTGGTAGAATGTGATAAATTGAAAGGGCATCATGCTTGATTCGACATCTCGCCAAAGCTGCAGCCAATTTTGTCTTAAAGCTGGAGACAGAAAATTCATTCTTGGTGTCCATGAACTTGAAACAAGACTATCAATTCTCCATTTGAAACATTTTAAAAATCTCATTTAGAATTTTAACAAATTTGTCTGTCATCCCATTTCAAAGTTTTGAAGCCTAAAACAAATTTCATCATATTCAAAAAGAGAAATAAAACAGCCCTGATCTTTTGCTCTATTTTTGCTGCCATATAGTTACATACACCTAAAATATTACAACACTGATGGTTAAAAGACAGCCATTCAAGGAATAAGTATAGAATTTAGAGTCAGACAAACCAGAAGTTGAATCCAGGTTCTATCACTTACCAACTGTGAGACCTGGGAATGTCACTCACTCTCTTAGCTTAAGTTTTCCCATCTTTAAAGGAAGTCAGCTTACCTTAGTATTAATGTGCTTATTACCAATCATGTGTGCAAAATATTTATCAAAGAACTAACACATAGCAGGCAGCCATTATAGTTTGGTTAATATTATCAAGATGGCAATAGTATAGTGCTCATACCACTCAAATGATACCATTAATGACATTTCTCTCTCTCAAACCCTGTGTAGTTCTGTATATCCCATGTCTTAAAGTCCCAAACAAAAGAAAAGAAAAAAATTAATACTACAAATACACAATAAATTATAATGAGTATAAATGGGATTCTTTGTGGCCCTTCTAGAACTTTCTCAGTAGGAGTCCAGCTGAAATAAAGGAAAAATAAGAAACAGATGTTACAAAGGAGGCGGGTACAAACGGAGGTCCCCATGGTATGTATTTAGAAAAAAGAGGACACTCGCCAGGGATTGCTATGTGGCTCAGCAACGTTGTTTGGAAGAATAACAGGATGCAGAGCTTGGTGACAAATGAGCTGTTCAGTTATCATTCAGCACCAAGTGCTAGACTCTGCTCACTTTTCCTAATGCCATTCAAAGTCCCTAGTCTAAATTTCACACCCACTTACCAACATAAAAATCTTAATTTGTAAGTCTGAGAGAGGAAATTAGGAGCACCTGAGGAGGGAGGGTTTGGCAAACAATAAACTTAGATGTGTCTAATTTTATGTCTAAATATTATAGAATTATAGCGAGACACAAAAATGATAGCATATTAATTCACACTATGAATTACTGTTCTATAGTATACATATGTAGATTAAATATGCTTGATTACAGAATATTTTGATAGATTGTTTCCAAATAACAACTTAGTTCAAGTTTGTCATACATAATAAACGTTACTGAGTGAATTATCTGACTAGTTTCTGCTATCACAGCTGCCCAGCTATCTCCTTTACCTTTACAAGAATTCCCATTACACACAGTCAGTAATTCCTTTCTAGACATTATTACATAATTCTAAAGCTTAAATCTTAGATGAATTGCGTTAGCCATACAACAGAATCCTTAAGCTTTATCATGATTTACTGGGGTATCAGTAGTTTAGTCTCAACCAACTCTTTCTGCCACAATTCCACCTCTCCCTTCCAGAAATCTATCCTCAGTCATATATAATACAACTATTTACAAGCCTATAATATGCATGTTGCCCATCCCTCTCTTCCCCCTTTTCTCTGCACCTCCTCCTTCTTCCCTCCTTTCTCTCACCTCCTTCTCCTCTCCCCCCCACTCTTCTGCCTGACCTTTGAGTAAAATTACCTGAATTCAAACTTTTATTACACCAGTTATTACCAGCATGCCTTTGGATGAGTTATTTAACCTTTCTAAGCTCTATAAGGAATTACTTTAGTAATTAGCATCTAATGAACAGGGTTGTTGCAAGGATACTTTGAAAATTTACTTAGAGTCAGACTAGTTGAGAAAATATTATAATTAATATGTTTATCACATTTCTTCTGTTAACTAAATACTGTGGTGAGATCTGGGTCTATAAAGACTAAAAGATAATTTAGGTTTGTAGCAGCCTCTGCCTGTAATCCCAGAACTAGGGAAGCAAACAGGATTGCTGCAAATTTGAAGCCAGCTTGGTCTATTTGGCAAGTTTTAAGCCAGCAAACACTACCTAATAAAACCCATTGCCACTACCACCACCATCCCCAAAACTGATTTTGATCCTTAAGTGATAGTTTAATGCTGAAAAGGACATAGAAACAATCCCAGTGTGCTATGATGATTGCTATAAAATACGTAAAGAAAGAATAGAGTAAATGTATTAAGAAGCAATCTATTGATATCAGTTCAAAGGGATTTCTAAGAAAGCTTGAGTTAATTAGTAAAAGAGCAACAATTTCCAGACCACAAAAGGAGAGCAGCTTTCCAGATACAAACATAGACAAAAAGCAAGGTACCACAGAGATTCGGAGACATTAAACATCATAGAGGGTGGTGAGAGACCTGGAGGGAAATCACAACAGAACATGCATATTAAAGACAGAATGTTGCAACTTTTTGTGTACAAAATAGAGGGATACTTAAAAGTGGAGAAATAGTAGCCAGGTGTTGGTGGTAGTAAGTTAGTCTAAAGAAAAGAAACTAGCCAGAAGACTATACCATAAGCACTCGGGCACTAGGGAGTAACAACAGGGCTTTCCTAAGGTGGGCTAGAGAAGTGGAGTAGAAGACAGAACTTCAAAGAGAGAATGAGACAGAAAGTAAGAGAGAAGTGGAGTAAGGGGTACAGGACCTAAAGAAGCCAACCTCCTTTCATCTTCTAAATCCTAATCCCATTTCTTCCCAGGCGAGAACTCCCTCTATTGGAACATTTTCTTGCTCCAGCTAATTGAGGACAGCTTCTTGAGAGTTAAGACCCTTAACTAAAATACTTTGGCTTTGCTGGGCATGGTGGTATAACACAAAATAAATAAAAGACCCAGAGACAAATACTAAGGTTCAAGCTGAAGATCTGAGAAGCAGAGAAGCCAGCCACTAGCTCTCACCTCTAGCTCAGGCTGAAAGGGCTGATCCACACGAGCTCTTCACCAAGTCTCAAACTATGGCCTGTCCTCAGAGTGGCTGGAGAACGAATGCCTCATACTCTACTGAAGACCCTGCTTCCATCTTTTAAACCCTCTAGTGCTGAGATTAAAGGCGTGTGATCTGTTACTCTTTTAGACTGATTTGATATTATGTATCCCTGGGTGGCCTTGAACTCTGGGAAATCCATCTATCTCTTAATCCTGAGTCCCAGGATTAAAGGTGTGTACCACCACCACTTCCTAGCTTCTGGCTGCTGGGATTAAAGATGTGTGCCTGGCTTCTATGGCTTGTGGCTGACTTTGCTTTCTGAATCCTCAGGCAAGCTTTAATAAATAAGTAATACATCACTACACCACCAAGTGAAACATTGTCTCAAAACAACAACAAAACAACTATTAGGTTTTTGGTTTCAGCAATTGGCAATTGCCCTTAGCTGAGATTTACACATATAGGTATGTTCATAACAAAAGGAGAAAAAATAAAAACAGGCATTGATACATTCTGTAGGTCAAATCCTCATTGTTCCTGCACCTCTCACTAGGTTCCACCTCCAACACTGCTGCATGAGAATTACATTTCCAACATCTGAATTCTGGGGACACCACCCAAACATAACACACAGAAACATTAACATACAGTTCACACTAATAGTGTGTCCAGTTCTAACTCTGCTATTAATCTGTTGTCTTTCCTAGCTACCCTTTGAGATGAGTACTTGTTATCCACATGGCAGTCTCCAGTTGATGCTTAGGATAAAGAAGAAACAAAAACACATCCTTGTGTTCTTAACTAGACAGATTTTTTTTCATAAGTGTATACTAAAACTATTAGAAATTTGCAAGGATTTCCCACATGTCTATATTATATTGATCCCACATGTCTATATTATATTGATATTATATTCAATATGCAATTCAACATCTTAAACAATTTACTCTAAAGTTAGATATTTAAACTATTCAAGACTGTTTGCAAAGGAACCAAAGACTTTGATATCTTTTCATAAATGTTTGAGGCATAGGTATCTATAAATTATATTACATACATGTTATAAATAAGAATGCTAGCATTGGTTTGGTATGAATGGCTTTTTTACCTGTTTAGAAGGCTCTCCACTTCTTGAACTTCTGATATAGACTCTTCATTATCGAGAAGGACACGGGGCTGAAATTTTCTATCTTGAAAATCGTACAGCATCACAATAATAAGACTGCTCAAATGATCTGGCTACCAAGGGGAAACACACATAAAGAAAACTAAAGAACCAATATCCAAAGGCTTGAGATGTAACTCAGGAGAAGAATGCTTGCCTAGCCTAAACGAAGACTTGAGTTTGATCCTCTGAGGATAGGATGAATATAGGTAATAATAATAGTCTGTACTTCATTACTTTTTATAATAGAACAAGGATATGATCACTTTTACAGAGTATGGTTAGATTTGGGAATAGAGATGGTCCTTGTTGTTGTTTGTTTTTTGAAGACAGGGTTTCTTTGTGCAGTCCTGGAAATCACTCTGTAGACCAGGCTGGCCTCAAACTCAGAGATCCATCTATCTTTGCCTCCTGAGTGCTGGTATTAAAGGCATGCACCACTAATGCCCAGCTAAGAGAAGGTCTTCAAAAGGGGAAAACAATCTAGTTTGAGAAGAAAAGCTTCTTCAAAAAGACAGTTTGAGGTATATGAGTCCAAATGGCAGGGCCAGGGTCAAAATGCAAGTGTTTGAAATGGGAAAGAACATATATTTTAGAGAGGTTTCAACATTAGATCAACTATTATGTAGATCTGAGGGAATTTTCATACTTTCTAAAAACTAATAATGAGGCAGAATAATTCTAACAATTGTTTACTTACTATTGTGGTACTTGGGAAGATATAGCTGTCTATTAACATAGTTTCCAAAATATCTTGATCTGAAAGACAAGGGAAAAGTCTATCATGCAAAATATCAAATCCTAAAGTAAAGACCTTTGAGTTAAATACACTAAGTAATGTTGGAAAATCAGTTTTACATCTAAAATGTACATCAACTCCTCATAAAGACATAAATTACAAGGTAAAATTACAGCAAGGTAAAATTACAGCAAGGTAAAATATCCTCATGAATCCTAGGCTGGTATAGTTCAGGCTTTAAAGAGAGAGACTCATAGTCATAGCATTATCAATGTAGTCATAAGGAATTTTAACTTTTAATTTATGACCCTTGGGGCTGGAGAGAGATGGACTTAGTGGTTAAGAACACTAGTCTGGTCTTCCAGAGGTCCTGAGTTCAATTCCCAGCAACCACATGATGGCTCACAACCATCTGTAATGAGATCTTGTGCCCTCTTCTGGCCATCAGGTATACATGCAGACAGAACGCTGTATACATAATAAATAAATACATCTTTCAAATAATGAATAATTTATGACCCTTGAAAGGCATTATAGAAGATATAACTACTAATGAGATGACTCAGCAGTTGAGATCACTGGCTGCTCTTCCCGAGGCTCCCAGCACCCATATAGTGGCTTACAACTGACTGTAACTCCGTTTGCAGGGGAATCTGGTACCCTCTTCTGAACTCCGATGACAGTGTTTGCACATGGTGCACAGCCATGTATGCAGGCAAAACAACCGTGTACATTAAAATCCGAAAAATGTTAAACAGCCTTGCATGTTTCAGTTTTAAGTTTTGCTGATATGTTGTATTAGTTATTAAGTATTGTTAATACATTGAACATTGGGAGGGGAGGGAGGAGGAAAAGAACGGGAGAAGGGGAGTGGGGAGGAGAACATGGGGGATCAGGAAGGTTGAGTTGGGGGAAGAGCAGAGAAGGAGAGCAGGAAAAGAGATACCTTGACAGAGGAGCCATTATAGGTTTAATGAGAAAACTGGCACAAGGGAAACCTCCAGGGATCCACAAGGATGACCCCAACTAAGAATCTAAGCAATAGCGGAGAGGCTACCTTAAATGTCCTTCCCCTATAATGAGATTGATGGCTACCTTGAATGCCAACATAGAGCCTTCACCCAGTAGCTGATGGAAGCAGGAGCAGAGATTCACAGCTAAACACTGAGAGGAACTTCTAGAATCCAGTTGCACAGATGGAGGAGTGGTGAGCAAAGGGGTCAAGACCAGGCTGGAGAAACCCACAGAGACAGCTGACCTGAGCAAGTGGGAGCTCACAGACCCCAGTCTGACAGCTGGGGAACCAGCATAGGATGGAACCAGGCCCCCTCAACCAGTTGGGGGGGGGGCTGGGAGATCTATGGGGCCTCTGACAGTGGAACCAGTATTTATTCCTAATGCACAAATGAGCTTTGGGAGCACATTCCCTATGGAGGGATACTCTCTCAGCCTACATACATGGAGGAGGGCCTAGGTCCTACCCCAAATGATGTGACAGACTATGATGATCCCCTATGGGAGGCCTCACCCTCCCTGAGGAATGTATGGGGGATGAGATGAAGGGTTGGAGGTTGGTGGGGGGAATGGAGGACAGGAAGGAGAGGGAACTGGAATTGGTATGTAAAATAAGATACTTTTTAATTTAAATAAAGATTAATTTAAAATATTTTGAACATTAAAAAATGAAAATGTAAGCCAGGTGTTGCTTGCTCTTCCATTTTTAATTATTGCTGCTATGTTGTATTAGTTATTAAGTATTGTTTTTGTTTGTTTGTTTGTTTTGTTTATGGAGACAGGGTTTCTCTGTGTTACAGCTCTGGCTTTCCTGGACCTTACTCTGTAGACTGGCCGTCCTCAAACTCACAGAGATCTACCTGCCTCTGCTTCTCAGTTTGCTAAGATTAAAGGTGTATGCCACCACCACCTGGCCTTATTAAATATTGTTAATATTTTGTTCTGGATTTCCTATGTTTGTGAGTGAGGTTACTTTCTTTTAACACCCTTGTGGTGTTAATTAGAAAGATTATTGCTAGCTTTATGAATGGGAAGTGTTTTATCTTCGTCTATACTTTTACATGACTTTTAATTAAACAGCATTTTAACATAAGTATCTGGTAAACCTCACCAGTGAGGACACAGGTGAACTATTTAACTTTAGACCCAAATGACAGGCACTGCTCTGTGAGGACCTTGACAAGGACAGCAGTCCAGAGGGCAGAATATAGTCGATACAGAGGTGTAGAATATAGAATGTAGACAATGTAGAAACACTGTCACAGATTTTTCAACCCTCCCCTAGATTCATGAGTGTTTTTGATAGACTTAAACTATACACATCATATTATTTTGGTTAGGCAAATAGAAAGCAAGGCCTAGTCTTGATTCCTTCAGCATTCATGAAAAACCTATTCTTTATATATAGACACTGAATTTCAATCTTTCCTTGGAAAATAAAAAAATTGAAGAAGACTAATTTTGAAGTGGAGACTATAATCTACATAGGAAATCTTTCAGTAAACATTATACATGTTTAAGGACCAGGTTTGAATACAAAGGAATACTCTTGTTTCATTTATAAGGAAAATGGAGTTCAGAGTTTTGCATCCTTAACACTTGCAATTCCTATCAACTTAGTAAGTGCCCAGTATAAATCTCAGTTTTTGTCACAGCGAAAGTTATTTCCATAACCATGAAGAACTTCTAACATGAAAGCCATCTGTAGGCTATAAAACTTTGACCACCGGAGTCGATATGAATCACAGGGGTAGAATGGAAGAAAACAGAACATGATTTTGCCAGTCTTATTTTCTAGGACTTTTGCCAAAATAGATCCCTTTGACTGCCTTTGGTGAGGTACAGAAGGTGTTAGCTTCATATGCCTAAGGTTATATGACATTCTTACTTTGAAATATCAGCATAAATAATAGCTATACTTTATTCAGTGTATTCTATATTTTTGGGCAGAGGAAGAAAACTTGACAAAATTATTTTAATATTTTGAGCAAAATTAGAACAGTCACCAACAAACACGGAATAATTTCCTAGTCAAAATAAAACAGTGTGGGGCCACAGAGAACTAGATTATGGAGAGGTGTGGTTTCTCTTCCGCCCAGATGAGATATTTCTCTTTTTATTTCCATTGATGCTCAATTTCTCCTTGAGCTTCGTCCACTTTCTTCATTTGTAAATGAGAACATTTTTCCCGTTTATATCAAATGAAATTATGTACTTTGTGGGGGAAAAAGATCTAAATATGTAAAAGATTATTACTGTGCCTTGACTCTTGGGTGATAGCTGAAGCATAAGAGGTTGTTGGAGTTATAGCTCACTTTCCTAATGAATCACAGTGCAATCAACAAGCAGCTCAGCAGACTTCAGAAGAAAAACTACACATTATGAAGAACGATACAGCCCATGAGTAGCTCCTGGGAAGTTGCCTTTAAACCCTTGAAGTCACTTGGCTGGTCCAAAGTGTCTTTGTTTACCTTGGACTTTGAGCCACAGCCAAATTATCTTGACCTTTACAGAAGTTAGAGTTTGAGTAACTGGTCAGTCAACCACACGTTTAAGAATGCACACTTTAAAGAACAAATCTCAATAAAAACTACACAGCAAGACCAAGGTGAGCTCTCCTCACAAGCAATGCTCCCTCCTCACTATCAGACATCAAGCGCTGGCATAAGATTTCCTTAGGAGCCAGGCAGTGGTGGCACATGCCTTTGATCCCAGCATTCTCAGAGGCAGGAGGCCCTCTGTGAGTTCCAGGTTTGCCTGGTCTACAGAGTGTGTTCTGGACAGCAGAGCTGTCTCAATAAATGAAAAAGAACAAAAAGAGAGGGAATTGGATTAATTTGGGGTTATTTGGCTAAGAGGATCTAATGGTGGTCTTCATTTGAAGAAGTATCATACTGAACCATAAGCTGCATCTGAGCTTACTCATAGAACATAGCGTATCCATTATTATTTAGTTATAGCTTTAGTATAGTGTAGTTATTGTTTAAATTGGTATCTAGTGTAAACATATCAGATAAATTTTAGATGGTCAAGTTAGTGCTTTCCAAGTAATACCAAAGACAGCACAGAAGTGACTGTCTTTGGCAAGAGTCCTGGAAAATAAATGAAATCTTCTTTCTAAACTCTTGGAACCTAAGATGTTAAGAGTGCATGAATGAAAACAGTTGCTACTTCGTGACTGTAATTTTACAACTGTTACAAACTGTACTATAAATATCTGATATGCAACCCCTGTGGAAGGGTCATTTGACCTCAGAAAAGATCACCACCCACAGGGAGCTACTGCTTTAGACATTACATTTTCTTCTCTGTGATGACAAATTCTGGGCTTCAGAGTTGTACTGCATCATATTTGCAGACAAGATATATTTTTATGTGTAATTAATCAATAGGAGCCTTTTAATTTACATAACTTTTTTTTTTAACTTTGTCTTCTCTATAAGGCCTTCTGGTACTAAAAAAAAGAAAAAAAAACCATTAAAAATGCTACTGGCCTCTTCCAAGTGACATTTTGGTCACTCACTCATCATCTGAGCCATGCTGTTGATGTTCTGAACATTTCTAAACCATCTTTCCAGACCTAAATTTAGTTTTACAAGCCAGTATAAAGTTTATAGTAGCAATTAGTATAAAACACAACTCCGGGGGGGCCAAAGACATGGCTCAGCTGTTAGGAGCACTTGTTGCCCCTCCAAAGGATCTAGGCTCTGTTACCAACAGCCACCTAACAACCATCTTTAAGTTCGGTTCCAGGGCATCTGTGCTGTACACTTGTGGTGCCGTTCATTTGGGCAAAACACCCACATGCATAAAATAAAAGTAAACAAATCTACAAAGGACATCTCCATGCCCTTTGGCAGCTCCTCCTCCTAGAAGCAGAATCTGGTTGTGACCCACCTACAAGTTTCCCTCACACTCCGAGTCAACTGCCATGAGGGGATTCTGGAAACTCGAGTCTAGCACTTTGGAGGCAAATTAGAAAGGAGAATTCTACTTAAATTTGGCATTCCAAATTAAAACTATTGGCTAAGAGTTGGATAATCTTGGTTAGGTTGACATAATTGTAATTTTTGCTTTTTGAAGACTGTTTTCTTCTCCCCCAGTCTCCCTTATATTTGTGATGTCTCATGAACTTAAAATACAAGATGTGAATACAAGAACATAGGGAAGCGGCAGGTGTGGCGCACGCCTTTAATCCCAGCACTCTGGAGGCACAAGCAGGTGGATCTCAGAGAGCTCGAGGCTAGCCTGGTCTACAGAGTGAGTTCTAGGACAGCCTGAGCCACATGGCAAAACCCTGTCTGAGAAAGAGAGAGAGGGAGAGGGAGGAGATGGGGGGGTTAAGCCTAGCTTTGTTGTTTGTTCTTTTTTTCCTTTTGAGAAAGGTCTGGCTCTCTAGTGCATCCTAGCTTGGAACTCCAAATCCTCTAGGCTCAGCAGGCCTGCACAACCATGCTGTCTCCTGTTTATTTTAACGACTGCACTATCCCTGATTGTGCAAAACTCCACTAGTTTCACTAGGACTATTAATGGCCAAACATATCCATGTGTAAAACCAAAACAAAATTTTGTAAGCTTGAGGGGCTAGGCTGCATTCTGCAGTCTAGAAATGTCTTTGCTTTCTCTCCAACCACATTCCCCCCCCCCCTTTTTTTTTTCCTTCCTGAAACAGACTCTCACCCTGTGGCCCAGGCCGGCCTTGAACTGAGCATTAGCCACCATGCCTGGCTTTGCTATTTTCTTTTAGTGCTGACCTTCAAGACTGGTAGTACTCACACTTCAGGGCACTGAAAGCCAGCTCATAGGACAAGCGCTGGAATGATTCATCCTCGGATTGGAACCAGGATGGCAGGGGTTCATTTCCGTACTTTATTATGACTCTGTCTGGCGACTTTTCGATTCGAATACCCTGAAAAATGTTCGCTGCCATAACATACACAGAGTCCGGGTAGCTAGGTTTTTCCGGGACAACGGCTGAAGTTTTTCTCCTGGCTACTACATCCCCTGACATCTCCAGGGAAGCGAGTTGGGAGAGCTCCTCCATACTTTCTTGGTTAAAAAACTCCAGTTCACTTTTGGGGTCCAGCATGTTTGTCCCTGATGTCATAACTCAAGGTTCAAGTACAATTCAGATGGTCCAGGAGAATGCTGTCCATGTATTCCTAAGCATTGTCTCTGCGGAAAGAAAAGGTCTCAGTAAACGGCTTTTCTGCAGCACCTCTCTTGGCAGTTCCCCTTCGAGTGACCTTAGAAACGAGGTGTGGCATGTACTAGCCCAAACTGAACACCCCATACTTTCAACTGCAAGGAAAATTTGCACTCGAGGATGGGAGAGCCGGCTGGAGAGCTGGCTCCAACAAGAGAGAATTCTGCCACAGCCCGCTGGGAACAGACCCCCGCTGGGAACAGTCCTGGCCCGGCATCATCAGCATTCAGGGGGTTGAGCTCCCTCTCACCTCCTCCGCGAATCCGCCCTTGTCTGGGGGTGGGATGTTTCCCGGGGCTGGCAGCTGCTGCACTTGGGGCGCTGCAGGCGGCCACAGGCCCTCGGGAGCCCCGGGAGGCGGCGGCCCGCGGAGGCCGTTTGTTTCTAGTGCAGCCACACCACCCGCCAGGTTCGGGCTGTGGGGACGCTCGCTGCCTCGCTTGCCTGCTCGAGGGAGCGGCTGCTCCTCCGGCGGTCCTCGCGCTCCGGGTCTCTCAGGGGGACACCTGTGGTGTCCCCTCGGACCGCGCCCTCCGCTCTCGGGATCCCTGAAGAGACACTCCTTCTCGGGATCGCACCCTCCACTCTAGGAAATCCAGGGTGGGGGGTCACTCCTCGGGGCAGCGCCCTTGCTTAGGGTCCCTGAAAAGGGACCGCTTCTCTAGGCCATGCTCTGGGTCCCCGAGGGGATGCTTCTCGAGGCCGCACCTGAGCTCATGAGGTCGCCTTAGGGGTGTTGGTAGCAGAGATAGAGGAGCTGGGTTCCCACTGGGCTCAGCAGCGGTTCCCAGAGGCGTTGGCCCGCCAGCAGGGCCCGGATCTCCATGGCAACCCGGAGGGGCGGGTGCTGCGCTCCAGGCTTCCCCCGAGGAATTTAGCAGAAGTGACTCTCACCAGTAGGTGACAACCAGTTCAATCCCTATTGGAAGCTCAGCATTTCAGTCCCTGAGTACTCTGGCCTGTCTCCGTAAACTCTTAGAGATACTTTAAAGTATCTCTGGTGTAGTTCCATGGTTTAATTGTCAGAACCTGAGGTCCTTATTAAAATGCAGATCTCTGTACCCATCATCAAGGATTCTGTCTGGGCATCTGGGCATGAGACTCGAGATGTATTTATTTATTTTTTGCCTGTAACACTTGTAATCCCAATGCAATTAGCCAAAAGGCCACAGTGTGGAAGACTCTAGTGTAGTTACTCCATCAATCCTGTTTATAGAAGGACTTTCTGCTCCTTCTATAAGCTAGACTGATGATCCCCCTTGCTTGGCATGCTGGTAATAATAGGATGTTTGAATCTTCCATCCTGCCCTGCACCTGCCAGGCAACAAACGGTAAATTCCAAACCTTTGAGAAAGGCAAGCTCTTCTGGTAGATGGCCTTTGTTACTTCCCGTCTTTAATTGCTTAGCATCTTCAAGCTTGCTTATACAGTGTGTGTGTGTGTGTGTGTGTGTGTGTGTGTGTGTGTGTGTGTGTGTGTGTGTGCATGTGTGTATGGTGGCACACAAGCTATTGCTTCCTCCTTCCCCTCCCCTTCCTCTTTCTTTCTTCTACCCAACTCCAAACTCAGATCCTGATTCTTCTGTCTCAACCTCCCCAGTGCTAGAATCACAGACTGGCAATCCCGTGTGGCTGCTTCTTTGCCTTGAAAAGTCTCTCCTTTTGTCTACCTGGTAAACCACAAAATATTTGCCTTTTCTGACATTTGCCTTTGTTGGAATGTAAATTTAGTTGCTGAGACAAGAGATCCAAAATCACAGTGAGCTTGAATATAACAGCACTTGGGAGGCAGAGGTAAGCAAATCTCTATAAGCCCAACCTACTGTATGTAGGGAGTTCCAGGCTAGCCCAGACTATACACTAAGACCCTATCATAACCCTTCTCCTTGTCTTCCTCATCTTAGTAGTCTAATGACTCTTCTGCACAAAGTTATCAGGGACTCAGGCTCCTCCTGGGGGTTTCATCTTAAGTAATGACTTTGTCAAGTTAGTGTAAGTGGCTCATTCCATGCCCATTTTAGACAGTGATAAAGGGAGGAAGGAGGCATGCCCAGGCCTTTCAAGGACAGGATTAGAAAGGTGCACTCATCACCTTTGCTTGATTTTCATAGGACGGAATTAGTCACATAGCATGTTTAATAACAAAGGTTGGGAAATATGTCCAACGAAAACTCAAGGGAGAATGGGTAATGAAGGAAAAGTACCATTTTCTGCTACATACTTCTTCCCCTAACTTGAACAAGTCTAAATTACATCTTACTGTGTGCCTGTCTTTGTGTTCAGCACTGGAAGCAACAGGTAAGTCAGGCACAACTGGGGTCTACCATCAGAAAGCATTGTTTTGGCACCCTTTAGTGTTTATTTTGGACGTCTGTATATACACCTGTATTGACTTTCCTCTCTCTTTCTAGATACAAAGCACAAAATCTAAAATAGTTTCGCTAAACCTTTGTTTTCATTTTATTATGTACCTTTTTATTCTAAGATGCTAGCAAAATGCTACTGTCACAGAAGATTATAAATATGAAAGGTGTCTTGGAGGTCATAATTTATTTTATTGTGTATCACACTGCACAATGAAATCTGTAGGGAATGTAAAACAATAATAGATAGCTATAAACTTTAAAGTATAGCTTTCAGGATATAATTTGAGGAACTTCTTTTTTATATAGTAGTTTGTTGTGTGACTCTTTGCTACACTGAAAATGAGATTGAATAAAAAAAAAAAAAATCCATATTCCCTGAGAGTAAAACTTAGGCAAGAAGCTGTGTTAGTAAATTCATAGTTACTAGTTATTTTAATCATGTGTATAAATGATTATAATCCTGTTTCCTTAGCTCTTACTTCTGGTTTAGGGCCTCATTGTGGACTTGCTGTATTGGAAGTGAAGGCTACAGAAAAACATATTAAATTTCAGTGTGCAGTGCAAACAAGTAGCCATAGTGATAAGTCTGTGGACTCAATTGTTGTGAAAATTGGGTAATAAAAATAGGTAGTCTTTGTCTAAGTCACACTCTGTAACATGATCAGAACATTAAAGTGGAGATTGTATAGAATTCAAAATTAGATACCTAGTACTTTCTACCTGCCAAAGGAATTTAAAAGAATGGTTCCCCTCAGGAGGTAGAATATTTGGAATATTTATAAATTAAAATTCCTTACATTTGACTTAGAGTACTGGTACAATTTAGCCATGTAATATTGATTTACATGCTTAAATTTAGCCTGGGCATAGAAAACTATTATAGAAATGCAAAAAGGAAAATGAGGTGTAAAGGGTTTAAATGGGTCATCTTAAACATTAGGCCTCAATATATTATTGATTCTTGGAACAGAGTTATTGATTTTTTTGCTTTTGTTTTGAGACAGGGTCTCACTGTGTAGCTCCAGCTGGGCTGGAAGTCACAGAGATCATCCAGCTCTGCCTCCCACGTGCTGAGCTGAAGGTGGCGTCACTGTGCCCAGTGTTAGGTTGATTTCATTGCAGCATTTTAGTCCTCACTTTCTTTTCAGATTTCCAACTGATTTTTGTTTTGTTTTCTTGTTTTGTTTTTTTTGTTTTGTTTTGTTTGTTTGTTTTTTTTGAGACAGGATTTCTCTGTGTAATAGCTCTGGCTGTCCTGGAACTTGTTCTGAGGACCAGGCTGGCCTCAAACTGACAGAGATCTCACTGCCCCTACCTCCCAAGCGCTAGGTTTAAAGACAGGCACCACCCTACCTGGCTCTAATGCATCCAAATTTGCATGGATTAAGGGGGAAGAGATACCATGGAGCACAGAAGCATGGAATAGTATCAATAAATTGTGGAATTACATTAGAACCACAATGAACTGGTACAGAAAATGCCCTGTACAAAACCCAATAGATTCAAAATGAAGAGTTTCTTTAGCAAGGATAATTGTGGCAAGCCTAAAGATTCTACTCGAATAAATAATTTCATTGGGAGCAGTACTTGTGAATAGTTTCCTTTTATCCCCTTCTTTCCTTTTGAGACAGGGTTCGATGTAGCCTAGGCTGGCCTTGAACTTGTTGTCTTGCTAAGGTGAACTTCTAATCCTCCTGCCTTCATCTTCCCAGGTGCTGAGATTACAGGAGTGTCACCAGTTGATATGGTGTTGGGGATTGAACCCAGCCCTTCATGCATGCTAGACAAGCATTCTACCAACTGAGTTTATCCTACCAGTGTGTTTTGGTTTTTAAAAAAATCAAAGTAGTCTAGCATCTACATTTCATTCACTTTATTAAAAAGGTAAGATATGATTTTTATTATGAACCTTGCCCTAATATTCAGCATATAGTCCAATGAATATAGTATTCCCATGTGAAATGTCATATCTTATTATACATTGTCCTAGCATTTAAATGCTTTTATAACTAAAGAAAGGAAATATGAAATACTAAGTTACTGTTTATTTCTCACGTGAATTTTAAGTTTATAGATCATGTGACTGAATAAAGACGATAAGACACAGAAAAAAGAAAAACAAAGCAAAGCAAAAGGAAGACATGATACCCCACACACACATACGTGCACAATGGAATGTGACCAGACCAATTGAAACCCTTTCATTTGCACCAAAATGGACAGAATGGTATATATAATATGTTAAGTAAAATGAGGCAAGCACAGAAAAACAAATACGGACTATTTTATCTTATGTTTGAAGCTAAAAAATGTTGATTTCAGAGTGTAAAAGAATAGAATAGTGATTGCGAGAGGTTGAGAACAGTATAATAAAGAGGGGGTAGAAGTCAGGTGACAGGCAGCAAAGGACAGTTGGGCAAGATATGCTTTAGATTCAGCACAACAGAGTGATTACACTACATAATAAGCTGGTGCGTATCCTAGAAGAAGTAGGAAGAGGAGCTCTAAGGCTCCAAACATAAGTGATAAAAACAAGTCCTAATTACTCTTCTTTGGTCATTACACTATATATATATATATATACATATATATATGTATATAGTGTTTATATATATAAACATCAGGGAAACATTGGGAGGGTAAGGGTTCCCGATTGTAGAGGGACAAGAGAGGGTAATGGAGGCTGCATACGACCACAGTACACTATACACACATTTTAAAATAAAAGAAATATATTGTGCTCCATAAATATGTATCATTATAGCATGTTAGTGAAAACAAAAGATGAAGGATCATGAAGAACATTTTGGAGTACTGGGAAGGCATATTTAATATTTTTACATAACTAGATAAAAATTTCTATCCTTCCACCCCATCAAAATCTAATCAATCTAAACAACAAAACTGCAAACAATAAGATTTGTTACTAGGGCCAAACATGTTTTATTATAAACTGGATTCAGGGAGCCATCTGCTGGCAAAATGTTGTCTTTTTTTTTTTTTTTTTTTTTTTAATGACCTTAACTGTTTGGGTTTCCAGAAAACTGACCAGATGCCCAGTTAAATCCCAGATACACAATTTCTCAGCGTTGACATGTGTTAAGATAGCACAATATTTGTTCCACATGCTGTTGTCACCTAAATACTTAAAACTGACTGGAAAGGGCCCCCTTGGACTCCAAACGGCACAACTACTGTTTGTTGTTTGGAGACAGGTCTTTCTATGTAGTCCTGGCTGTTATCGGCAGTTATTTAGGCTTGCTGAAACTACCTTGCTCCTTTCCCATTGCTTTAGCGTGTAAAATGTTGCCTCCCCCAGTCTACCTCACATCTGACTTCTTGTCTATATGTCCTGATGTTGCTGCTGTTTTTGGGCTTTTGTTTGTCTGTTTTATTTTGTTCTGAGGACAGGGTCTGGCTTTTTAATTCAGGCTGGCCTTGAACTCTAGATCCTCTCATCTGAGCCTCCCCACTGCTGAATTACTGGTGTTCCTAGTTGACTTCTTTCTAGTATGTGACCTTCATTTTCCCCACTAGAGAATCACATTTAAGCAATCTGTGTCTATTACTTTTAATGAATGAAAAACCAAAAGGGAATTTATTGCATTCTCTGTAATTCCTAGTTAGGAGATTCTGTTTGGGAGCAATATGAGGGGTCTACATGCATAGCTTATCCTTGAGTTTTACACATTCTTCCTTTGGTGCCAGAGGCTAGACCTGGTTCTGCTCATGCTAAGATCATGCTAAGCATACACTCACACTCACACTCATAGTCCCTACCTTTACCAATACTAAGTGCAAGAGGCTATGCATTGAGGAGTCAACCAACCCTATCCTTCAGGTACCTGGGAATTTCTGTGTTCACAAAAGAAACCAAGACACCTTGAGGTCTTGACATCATAAGGAAGTACATTGCTGGAAGCAGAGATACAGTGGCATAGAATACACATTGTCAGCAGCTATGTGACTTCTCAGTAGGAGAAGATGGGAAGGGCTCTTTACCAAAGGCAGGCCACAGGGCTTGTAGGAGCGTCCACAGGTGCCTGGATTTGTTCTGGATTGAATGTTCTCAGAAAGCAGAGGCAGGCTATGACCATGGTTCATTGTAATTATACCAAGGGTATACTATGGCGAGCTGAAACTTTGAAGGGAAAGAGTCAGCTGAGACTCCAGTGGCTCAGAAGGGAGTTATCTGGCATTGTATGGGCTGCACAGTGACCATGTCTGAGCTTAGACATTGTGAAATGGTCTTCTTGTTTGCATTTTCACTTCCTTGTGATCTCACAGCAACCTTGATTGGCATTGGTGTTCTGTGAGATTATGTCCAATAGGAGATGTAGAGCTGTTAGTACCAGGCCAACTTCTGAGAACACTCAGAAGTGTTCATGAAAAAGGCCAGCCTTTGCATATCAAGGTTTCTTTCTTAGAAAGCAATTCTTTGGCTGTTAGTGGAATCACCTCTATAAACCCTGGTTACATCTGGATTGTAACCAAATATTTGATGACATTTGTTCTCCTTTCTTACTAGGCAATGATCTTACAGAGGACAGAGAACACAGCTCACTCGGCTTTGAATCGCCCTTTCCATGAAAATAGGGTAACCCATAGAACCGAAACAAGGTGTGTCCCCCGACAGCCTGTCATGGCGCTTCTGCTTTCCTTTTCTCTGTGTTCTAACTGTCCCCTTAACCAGCTATTGCAAGTAAGCACAGAGTAGTTTTATAAAGTAGGGACTTCTATAGGACAATCACAGAATGGCATTGTTGCATAAAAGTCATTCTAAAGAGAAACATTATTCTGTGTTCTTGCAGTTAAAACCCCCTTAGGCGGGCAAGATCACTCAGCAGGTAAAGGTGCCTGCTTCCAAGCCTAATGACCTGAGTTCGAATACTGTTACCTACATAGAGGAGGAAAGGACTCATACCAGCTGTCATCTAACTTCCACACACATGCCATGGCATGGACACACAGGCTCAAATAAATAAGTTAATAAATGTAATAAAAATTGTAAAGGCTTCATATACAAGTGCATAGTATCTCTTATGTAAACCCTATTTTTTGTTTGTTTATTTATTTTGCCGTTGTTGCTTTGGATGTTTGTTTTTTGTTTGTTTGTTTGAGACAGGTGAGACAGGGTTTCTCTGTGTAGCCTAGATGGTCCTGGAACTCACTCTGTAGACCAGGCTGGCCTTGAACTCAGCGACCCACCTCCTCTGCCTCCCAAGTGCGGGGATTAAAGGTGTGTGCCACTATTGCCTGACATCAAGCCTGCTTTTAAAACTTTATATTACACTGTGTATGTACAGGAGCCAGAGAACAACTTGCAAGGGTCAGTTCTCTTCCCTCATTTTTACGTGGGTCCCAGAGAATGAAGTCAGGTCCTTGGGCCTTGTAAGCAATCACCCTCACCCACAGAGCCATCTCGCCAGGCCCTTAAAATCGTCATAATTTAAAATTTTCCTGTACACAGAAACTCCTAGGCCCTCCTCCTCATCCCCAACAAAGCTCACACACCTGGCTGTAGACCCAACTCACACCCCCTTCTGCTTTCTCCACCCCTCCTGGCAGCTCCTCACAGTTCACTCTGAAGGACTTGCCCTCCAGGAAAGTACAGTTATTTTTCCTCTTCAAAGCTTCCTTTCAGACGGAGTAATTTTCTGGTTCTGTTTTCTCTCAAATAGTTGGGGGACAGATGTGGATGGGTTTGTGCTTTCTTTAACAGTAGTTTGGGGAGGGAAGGGGTCCATGTTTCCAAGGAAACAAAAGATTCTGGGGAAATACAGAAAAACACGAGGAGGGTGGAAATTGTCAGAATTAAAATCAAGTCAAGGGCTAGTGAGATGGCTCAGCAGCTAAAGACACTTGACACCAAGCAAACCTGAAGGACCTGAGTTAGGTCCCTGGGGTCCACACAGTAGAAGGAGAGAACTAAGCCCCTCCACACGGGCTATATAAGCACACAGACACATAACAAATAAATGTAAAAAGCAATGTAAATTGCTTACTATACATATGCTCATCATAGAGAAAAGATACAGGACAAATTACAAACATTAGAAAGAACAAATCTGTTGGTGTTTCCTAATATAATTTTACCAAATGGAAATCCATTTTACAGCCGTATTAGGACTTACTGAGCCTTTATCATCTGTAAGATGATACGATAAGGATTCTGCTAAATCACCTACTAAAGTCACAGCATTATGCTAGATTTCATGGGGCTAGTACAAGAATTAAATGACTAATTTTACTTGAAATCTGGCTAAGGAAACAAGGCTTATGTAGCCTGAAGCAGGTATGGAGCAACTAGTCCAAAAGTTTTAGAAGCAAACAATATGTCTAGACCCATAGAATTCCGTTCTGCTGATACCCACTTAGCCAAAAGTCTTCTTTTTGTGACTCTTTCCTTGCAGAAGTCAGCATGATAAAGTTCCATAAAGGGGCGAACATCATCTGTTCAATAGGTATTTAGTAAGTGCCCACTGTGAACGGACATCTAAATTCTAATAATTTGACTCATTACAAAAACGAAGATACGCAAGTTCAGCAGTGTGCAGCTAGCATCATGGGAAGGAAGCTCTAGGAAGGGATTTCACTAATCTACTAAGCCTGTAAGCAGCTCTTTCTCACTGTTGAACTTCCCTAGTTCTGTCTACTCTGTGAAAATCATGTCATTAACAGCTGGGAAGGAAAACCAGGGCATAGGGAATTTGTGGTTAGGAAACACACATGTTTCTGGATGGGCGCACATATGCACATTTTTATGTTTTCCTATTATCAAGATATCCAAAAGGAATGATGTGAATATTTAAAATAGAATTTATTGGTATTTTTCAAGGGGACAGATATCATGAGATTAGCTATTGTTTAATTTCAGCATTAATTACTTCCTTTGGAAAAAACAAAATGGTAAATTCTAGATATTATACTCAGAGGCCAACCTACTACTTTTCGTCGCTGTTAGCTGTATGACTTTGGGAAAGCCATTTATTCTCTGCTTTAGTTTCCTCAGCCATAATATGAAGAAAAGGGCACCTTCTACCTTGCTGGGTTGTCTGTCCTGGGTTTTAAATAAAGTAAAAAAAAAACTGCCTTAACATTGTACAATAGTCTTCTATAATACGGTGTGTGAGGAAAAAATTAATTCCTCAGCCTTTCTTTCCAGCTAAAAAATCACAAAAATAAGCAGGTTTTGACAATGATGGATCTATCAACCCTGTCAGATAATGACTATTATTTTTACACTACTATTTTTATCACAAAGGCTTCTGAAAACAAGCCTTTAAATATTAGCTAAAAAATGCATTTTGTGTAGAAACAATGTGATACTGTAAGGCACATTCTTTTTTTTTTTTTTTTTTTTTTTAACTTGGGAAGCTTTGTTGGGGGAAGGGAAAGAAGTGGGAAAGAGGAGAGGGAGAGAGAAAGAAAGTCTTGCCTCCTCAGAGAAAAGGTAGAAAGAAGTAAAGCATGTTCCAAATATTGTTTTTGCAATGACCCTGGCTCCTTGAGGTCAGAGTGGAAGAAATTCATGCTTGGAGCACAGGGGAGATTTGGGGCTGGAAGAACCAGTCACAGCAGCCATGGTAGGATCTTCAAGGTGAATTTAGAGGCTTTGCTCATTGCAACAGAAACCAACTTTCATGTAATTGTAAATTCTATGAACACAACAAAACGATAAATGAGAGACTGAGAAATGTAAATGTTTATATGAAAGTCAAATTATATACAATTGATTAATTAAAAACTGTAGTCCAGTTTAGAGCCTGGGCCCTGGAGTGAGCAGGCATTTTTTCACAGTTAAGGAAAATGGGTGTAAGAGGGTCTAATAATTTTCCACAAGTTTCTCAGTAGTTTTATTTTAAAAGTTGGTAGTAGATCATGCTTCTCATTGTCACCTTACCAAGCGAGGTAAATCCCATAGAGACAGAAAGTCAGGGACTAGTGATAGGTGGAATGGGGAGAGATTGTTAATGGGTGTGGCATTTGTTGACTTACATACATGGAGATGAAATAGTGGAACAAATAGACCCAGCCCCTGTATTCATGAAGCTTAGTGATTATGAGGAAGGAAGACAGGAATAACCCTCCTGCTGGCCCAGTTTACTAAATGTCATGGGTGGAAAGGAAGGAGCTATGCCTGTGACATCTTTCAAAGGGAGTGACTTTTAAGAACTGGTAAATTAGTTGGAGGAAGCTGAGGAGGAGCAGGAAATCTACTATGGTGCTCTCAGCAGAATGAATGGTGGGTTCAGGGGCCTTAAATGAAACAGGTTTAGAATACCGGGGAGCGGGAGGTGATCAGGTCAGCGGGAACAGAGTGGGAAGCAGAGAGAAGTGAGATGAAGAGACAGATCACGTGTGATCTGGAGTTGAGTTTCTGCACAACAGGGGATGGATTAGAGTGAAGTAAGGCTTTAGAGTGAAGTTAGGAGACAGGGAGGGGTGATCTTGGTGACACTGTGTGACACAGGGTGGTGGCACTGAATTAAGACCAGGGAACAGATGTGTCAAAGTTGAATCAGCTGGACTTAGAAGAACAGCTGGGAATAAGATGTTACCGAGGGACCTAGAATTATTACACATTTCTGCCATGAGCTGTGTGGGTCAGTCATTATCCTGGGAACACAGGAGAGAAGATTTCAGTTATAGACATACTGGGCTTAGGTGCTTCTAGAAATGTCTAATCGACTATGGTAACAAGACAATGAGTAATCAGTCCATGTCTGAAGCATGGAAGGTTAACCTGGAGCCATAGACAAATGAGTCACTGTTTATGGTACGGATCTGAAATGTTCCTCAAAGCCTGCGCGTTAAAAGTTTGATCCTCAATGGGCAAATGTGGACCACAGCTTTAATCCCAGCCCTTGGGAGGCAGAGCAGGCAGAGCTCAGTAAGTTCGAGGCTAGCCTGGTCTACAGAGTGAGTTTAGGACAGCCAAGATTATTACACAGGAAAAACCCTGTCTCAAAAGACAAAAACAGAACAAAAACAAAACAAAACAAAAAAGAAGAGTTTGGTCCCCAGCCCTTGGTGGTCTTGAGAGGTGGCAGAACCACTAAGAAGTAGAACTTAATTGGAGGGAGTTAGGTCACACACTGGAGCATCCCCTTGAAGCTATTATTGGGATTTTGACTCATTCTTGTTTCCTTTACTTCCCAGATTCCCAGATACACAGGTCTCTTCTATGTACTTGCACCACCATATACTGGATATCACAGGCCAAGAGACTGTGGACCGGGGCCTTGGCTTGGAATCCCTGACCCTTAATAAGGTGGTGTTATGGTGACAGGAGACTGACTCTAGGAATAAATGGGCATCAAAGCCGTAGTAGTAAAATCTCGGGGGAAGCTGAATGAGATGAGAAGAAATCACAGGGTGTGACCATGAGGGACAGCATCAGGCATGAAATCGGTAGGAGGAAGGAGCCTAAAAAGCAGACAGAGGTGCAGCCAAGAGGAAAGAGAAGCATGGGCCATTGTGTCACGGAAACCAGGAGAGGAAGAGGTGATGAAATATGGCCAATTCCAAAGGGAGGTCAGTAGGACAGAGACAAAAATTTCTTTTGAAATTCTTAGTAATAAGGGGTTTGCTGGTAACTTGAAGACTTCAGTGGAAATCTAGTTTCCAACACGCAGATGAGAGACAAGAAAATAAGACAGCGGGAAGAATTATTTTTAGCAATTGGTCTGTGGCATGACAGAGAGAAATGTCCAGTCAAATGTAATTTTCTTAAACAAACAGATGGGACAGAGTGACTAAGTTTAAATGGTAAAAGGTTGTCAACAAACCAAGGAAGAGACATTGAAAATGCAGGAGATAAATCTTCGATTAATCGAAAAAGATGCTGAGTAAGGTGCAGGGGGTGGAAGCATACACAGGCTATAAGGCTCAGGGAGCAAGGGCACACATGGGCTTTATGAAGAGAGCAGGGGAATAAAGAGAGAGCAATGGAGGGCCAGAAAAGTATGTCAGTTACCGTTTGTTCCCGTGATACGACACCATGGTCAAGGTTGACCTTGGGGAAGAAGAATCTATTTGTTTTACAGTTAGAGGGACCTTCCATAAGGATGTGAACAGACAGCAGCAGAATGCTGGACTAGGACGCTGTGAGAGCATAGCTTCAACACACACAGGAGAGCTGGGGAAGACTGCTCAGCCATTGAGAGCACTGGTGGCTGCTCTTCCTAAGGACCCAGGTTCAATTCTCAGAACCCACATGGCAGCTCACAACTGTCTGTACCTCCAATTCTAGGGGATCTGACAACCTCAGATAGATACACATGTAGGCAGAACACCAATCACATAAAATAAAATGAATCAATGAATGAATCAATGAATGAAACAGAAGTAGAAAACAGAGAGAGCCCAACCTCTAGCAAGGATTTGCTGAAGTCCTTCCTCCAGCAAGGATTCCTGTCCTAAAAGTTCCATCACGTCTCCCAAAAGCGCCACCAAGTGTTCAAATGCACGAGCCCGAGGTGGGGGAAGCTTCAATGCAGTGGATGCTACAGCCTGCTCCTACCAGCTTCCAGGAACCCATTGTTAATAGGACTTTGACAAGCTTAAGCTGTGTGATCACTGGAGCTCGAATCTCAACACAAAGAGAATATTTAGAGCAAGAAGACCAACAAGCACCCGTGAAAACGTCCCTATATTCCGGACCCCCAGAGAGCCAGTCATTGAGTGTTTACACTCACCACTTCAGGGAGGGCAAGTCAACAGCTCTATCTAGTTCAGTCATGTGAGGGACCAGTCAAAACCGGAGCTCTGGAGTATGAAGCAATATACGTGTTTTCCTGAGCCCTGCAAGCTCAGCTGTGGGAATCTCAGTAAAGAAGTGGACCCATAATTTACAACCTGGCAGTCATCGTAGATGAGTATGAGACAGTAGCTGCAGCACTGCCCCACAGATCCTACCGTTCAAAAGAGAACTAGGGGATGCTGGAGAACAGAAGGACATAGAGAGGATGAAGGAGCACCTTTTCCTGGCATCATATCCTTTCCGTCTTCCCTTCCACACCGCTCTCTGTCTATGTCTGTTTTTTTCTCTCTTTCCAATAAAAAACCATACCTGGTTTCTTTTTTTCTTTTTCTTTTTTCTTTTTTTTCTTCCTTTCTTTCTTTCTTTCTTCTTTCTTTCTTTCTTTCTTTCTTTCTTTCTTTTTTTTTTTTCAGTTTGGCCTTACCATTTAGCAATAGTTCTTTTAGAAGGTAGCATTCAGATCCAAGCCCCTTCCTTCTCATGTCACGTTCCAGCTTGGTCTGATAAAATTATTGTATTATTATTATTATTTTGGGTTTTTATTTGTTTGTTTGTTTTGCTTTGCTTTGCTTTCAAGAAAGGATTTCTCTGTGTAGCTCTGGCTGCCCTAGAATTTTCTGTGTAGAATAGGCTGGTCTCAAACTCAGAGATCTGCCTGCCTTTGCCTCACAAGGGCTGGGATGTACACCACCACCACCCAGTCTATATTATTCTTATTTTAGGTACAATCCTTTCAAGATGGCAATGACCAGAGTTTTCATTAGCCACACAGGACAAATGAGATGATGCAGAGACAGACACGTTTTTAACATTTTAATGGGAATGATCTCATAGTTAGTAATCTTCTACTCTGTATTAGCATCAGACTGGCAATAAATAACCACTCCATATCATCAACAGCAAGTATAATTGCCATGCATATTAGTTGTCAAATTATTATAAAAGCATAAAAGTACTAAGTGTGTGGGAACTTCCTAGAGTTAATGGGAAGCCTCAAAACTGCCCTCAAATAAGCTTGTTTGCTCAGAGTTGTTTAACCACCCACTGAAACAAAACTATTACTCTATTATACAGATTTTTTAAAAATGAGATTCTATTAGAAGCTGACCTAGTGATGGGAATATTAATGATGGCAGAGCCACAAGAAAGCACAAATCTGCTGTTAAAAGATGAATCTCCAAGACAGGGAGACTATTACTTTTCATTTCAGATGACAATGAGTTTCTTTTAGCAGATACCTACTTACAGCTCTCCTAATATTCTCATGATTATTCTGTCAGATAATTGTGTAGCTGACAGACTCTACTCCCGTGTCACTTTTCCGTCAAATTTAGTGACTTGACTGTAGTGTCAATGTTTTAACTTCTCACTATGTATCCACAGCAGGCATTTTCTTTCTGAATTAAAAATGTCATTTCAGTGAGATAACTGAATGGTTGGCATTCTTGCATGAGAAGTTTATCACAGTTGACGCCAGACTCAACAAATATAATTCACTTTCACTCACTGCCCTGGGATTAGCTGGATGCCATGGCTTTGACATATCTAGACTCCTCCGTGCTGTGGTGATCAATCTTGCCAGTGTAGCTTCTGCCCTTTCTTACAAAGCACAAGAAGGTGAATGGCAGGCAGTGTTCACAATGGGGAGGCTATGCTTCATCCTGGTGATGATGTCATTTCCTGTGGGAGTAGCAGACTTCTCCTGGTCAAACAGAAAACAAAAGCGGTCAATTAAATTTAAATTTCTTTTTTCTTTTTTCGGACTTTTGGGGCAGGGTCTCTCTGTGTAACCTTGGCTGTACTGGGACTCACTCTGTAGACCAAGCTGGCCTCGAGCTCACAGAGATCCATGTGCCTCTGCCTTCTCTGAGTGCTGGCAGTGAGTGAAGGCATACACCACCGTGTCTGGCTGACTTTTAAATTCCAGAGCTTTGCATATGATAGGCAAATGCTCTATGGCTGAGCTATGCCTCTGGCCCCCGTATTTTTCCCTAACCTTGAATTATTTGAACTAATAGTCCTCCCATGGCTGACTATTAGTTAATCGCCTTTGACTTTCTCTGAGATGCAGCTAATGTTTGGCTGCTGTATGCCGCCCCAGTCTTCCTTTCTGATAGTTTGCTGATCTACAGTTAACCATGAGGCTGGGAAGACATCACAATGGTTAACAGCACTGGTTTCTCTTCCAGAGAACTCAGGTTCCATTCTCAGAACCCACACAGTGGCTCACAGCCATCTTCAACTCCAATTACAGGAGGTCTGAAACCCTCTTCTGGCCTTCTTGGGCTACATGCAGGCAAAAACACTGGCTCTTATAAAATTAGTTTAAAAAACAACAACAACAACAAAAACACAAAACTGTTTTGAAAATACTTCAGTGAACTGTGAACTTCAAAGTGGTGACCCTATCATAATGGAGGGAAATGAACTGAGTGTTCTGTGCTCAGGTGACATAAAAACCTAACTGTAGCCAACGAGTAGCCCCCAAACCATTAATGCGGATAAGACAGCATTCAGCTGCCTTCAATAAAAAGGGGCTTAAATGAAAGGGAGGTGGCCTTGAGCAGATCCAAGGCAAACGCCAGGACAGAGGAGGCCTTTGTTTCCGGTACTGCTGGGGCTTAGAGAGATTGACAGGGCACCAAAGCTGAAACACCCAGGACAAGGACATTCACTCCTGGCCCCAGGGCTCCTGGCCCCCAGCCATGCAGGAGCTGGAGAGCCGAGGTTGACCAAAGGCCTTTGCAGGGATCTAAGGGAGATTTCACCTGTGAGCAGCCCAGGACAGCTCTCTCCCCTAAACAACCTCTCAAGCTTCTGAGCTCCAACTTGGGCCTTCTGTGCTCTTTCCAGGAGCCCTCTGTTGCGGCTGCCATAGCTAATGCCAATCACCATCTTCATAGAGTGATTGACTGGCTCACTTGGAACCAGAGTCAGTGATTATGTCCCTCAGCCCTCCAATATCTTCCCTGGTTACCAAATGTGACACTTGGCTATTGATGGAAAAAATGGACTACAAACCAACTGCCACTAGTTTTCTCTGTGTGTAAGTTACGGTTACAGTTTTGTTTGTTTTTGGTGGCAAGGCCTTACTAGGTTACCTAGGTTGGTTCCCAACTCTTGATCGTCCCACCTCTTAAATCACCCAGGATTACCAGACACATGTTACTGAACCCAAGTAATTACAGGCAGGATTGTGCACAATTTTAATCCCAGCACTCAGGAAGCAGAGGAATCTCAGTGAGTTCCAGGCCAGCCTGATTTACAGCTCGAGTCCCAGGACAGCCAAGGCTACACCGAGAAACACTGTCTCGAAAACCCACAAAAGATAAAATAAAATAAATAAACGTACCTTGGGGACTGGAGCAATGGTTCAGTGGTTACAAACACACACTGCTCTTGCATAGGAGTGGAGTTCAGTTCCCAGCACTCCCATCTCCACATAAATCCATATACACACGTATCCACATAAATAAATAAAATCTTTAAAAAAACATGTGGGCTGTGGATAAGCTCAATGGTAGAATGCATAATTAATATGCATGATCTCCTGAGTTTGATACCTAGTATTGATAAATCTTGGATCAATTATGTGCCTTCTTCTCTGCTTACATACAGATTGTGTTGTATATCTGACCCTGAGTGCCAGGGTTGTAAATTTTAGTCTTAATCTGCCTTTTACTAGTTGTATAGTCTTGAATGACTCATAATTTTTCTGAGTTTGACATGCTTTAAAATTTTAAATTAAAAAAAAAATACAAAGCCAGGTGTTGGTGGTGCACGCCTTTAATCTCAGCACTAGGGAGGCAGAGTTAGGTGGATGGATCTCTGTGAGTTCGAGGCCAGCTTGGTCTACAGAGCAACTTCCAGGACAGGCTCCAAAGCAGTACAGATACATATATCCATACATATTTTTTTTTCAAAATTCATTGGTTTTTGTGTGTGCATATACATGGCCAGGTCAGAAGACACCTGCAGGGGTAGCTTCTCTTTCCACAGGTAGGTCCTGGGGATTGAACTCAGGTAATAAGACTTGGCAGTGGATGCCTTTTACTCACTTTGCTGTGGGGAGGGTTGGTTATAGTGCCACAAGCCAATAGAATGGGCTGAAGAGGTGGTGGGAAGAGAATCAAATAAACAGGGCTGAGCTGGGCTGTAGAAAGCTTGGCTAGTATGGGATAGGCCTCCAGGCTGGAGCAGATGAGCACTCATGTCACCTAAAAAGAAAGGCAAGGAGACAGGGCCTGGATTCAGTATTGAGAACTGAAACCCAGCAATGACAGTGTAGGTGGTGCTTACCTGCATGGACACAATGACTTCCACACCTGCATAGACTCAAAGGATCAAGCAGATCAGGGTTTTGTGTTTTGGTTTTTAAGACAGGGTTCTCTGTGTAGCCATGGCTGTCCTGGAACTTGCTCTGTAGACAAGGCTGGCTTCAAACTCAGGGATCTATCTGCCTCTGCCTCTCACGTGCTGGGATTAAAAGATGTGTGCCACCATTGCCTTTAATTGGGGCTTTGATGCTAGTACATTTCATATACTAGCTGGGTGACTTTAAGTGAGTGATTATTAGCATTATTTTTCAAGCCTTAATGAGATAATGTATGTGAAACCCTTAGTATTGTTACCAGAACAAAGGAATTCAACAAATGCTAGTTATTATGATAATTATGCTAATGATCATAATTAATACAGTTCTCAAATACACTTTATAAATCCTAAGATGCAATAACTTTTGTCTGAAGTGGGATCAGTTGCTGTGAATATGCCTGTTCATTTGATCCTAAGCTTAAGGGAATTTAAGACATAGGGTTATTGAGATGGCTCAGTGAGTAAAGGCCCTTGCAGTGCAAGCCTGGCAACCCAAATCCAACCCCTATAATCCACTCAAAGGTGGAAGGACTCCAGTAAGAAGTTGTCCTCTGACCTACATATATATGCCATGACACATGTATGTGCATACACACTTGTGTTAATAGGATTTTTTTTTAAACAAACTTTAGGAATTTAAGAAATAGGGTCTAGAGATGGCTCGGTAGATGAGAGTATTGTCTGCTTTTCTGGAGTGCCTGGGTTTGATTCCCAGCACCAATATGGTAGTTAACAACTGTATGCAACTCCAGTTCTGGGGGATCCAGTGCCTGGTTTTAGCATCTGTGGATACCAGGCACCCATGTGTTACACAGACATACATGTAGGTAATACATCCATGCATGTAAGATAAAAATGAAGGGTTTAAGAAATAGATTCAAAAACAGAGAACTTTGCAAAAGTATTTTAATTTTATTATGTGACATTTGGCAAACTGAGACTCTAGGCTTTGTAATAAAGAGTTATGTAACAAATTCCTTTGTTGCTTTTTCTAGCAATAGTTGTGTGTGTGTGTGTGTAAAAATGGCTCCTTTTCATTTTAAGACCAATTTAGAATTTTCTTTTAACTTACAAGTTTCAAAATTATTCTCTTAACTTTAAAAACTATTCTGACAACCAGACTGGTCTACAAGAGCTAGTTCCAGGACAGCCTCCAAAACCACAGAGAAACCCTGTCTGGAAAAACCAAAAAAAAAAAAAAAAGTATTCTGACAATACTTTTTAGGAATGAGCTATGCTCACTAGCATACAACTAGGATTTAAATGTCGATGAATAAGCATATGTTGAGTGTGCATTACATGCCAGGCAATGCCAAGATATTGAAGTAGATAAAACAGATCCTGGGCTAGTCAACTTTCCTTTACTGTAAGAAAATGCCCAAAGGGACTGCAGACAGCTCAGCTGTTGAGAGAACTTCTCACTCTTAGAGAAGACCCAAGTTCAACTCCAACTTACAACTGCCTGTAACTCCAGCCCAGGGATATCTAATGTCTCTGGCCATCTCATGCACTCACGTGTACCCATACACATACTACACTCTTAAAATAAAATGCTGACAGTTTGGGAAGTTTATCCATCCCATGTTTAGTCCCTTTGCTCTTGACCCTGTGACAGGGCATCATATATTGGAAGTGACACACGGCTAACACCATTGTCTCATGGCTGGGACACTAGAGTGAGAAAATAGAAGAGACTAGGTCTCATTGCCCTTCAAAGACTTGTCCCCCATCCCAAGAGACCTTCAACTAGCCTCCCCTTCTTCATTTGGTATTTTAAGATGTTTTTTGTTGGCATATGTTAATTATAAATAAGAAGTTTTGTTACATATACATATTTTGATCATTTTTAACGCATTTCCCTTGAGCTTCATTAGGTTTGCTTACAGAAGAAGGGTGGAGTTGCTTACCAGTGATAATGTATCTCCCTCTCCCATTTAAAAAGAAAGAAAAGATTCTGAAGCTGGCCAGTGGTGTCGCACTCCTTTGATCCCAGCACTCAGGAGGCAGAGGCAGGTGGATTTCTGTGAGTTTGAGGCCAGCCTGGAATACAGAGTGAGTGCCAGGACAGCTGAGGCTACACAGAGAAACCCTGTGTTGAAGAAAACAAAACAAAACACAAAAAAAGGGGAAAAGAAAGAAAGAAATAAAGAAGGAAGGAAGGAAGGAAGGAAGGAAGGAAGGAAGGAAGGAAGGAAGGAAGGAAGAAAAAGAAAGAAGGAAGGAAAGTATAGGCATGGCGTCACATGTCTGTAATCCTAGTACTAGGGATGTTGAGGCAGAAGGATTGTCTTTGAGTTCCAACCAGCCTGGTTTACAGAGTGAGATCCTATGTCAAGTAAACCTAAGAAGAAAAGGACACAAGTAAGCAAATAAGGAAATAAGCAGATTAGTTACGTAGTAATTCCCACCAGAAATCACAAGAGGGAAAGTTCAGCTTCCTGTTGTATTTACTGTCCTCACTAAAGAGCATAGCTGATCAGATGGTCACAGGCCATGTGTGCCTACCAAACATGTGAGTTAGTGCAGTGCTCACTGCACAAACATGTAAACCCAAGTCCCAAGATTCCCAGTCTTGTGTGTGCTTATAATGCTAGTACAAGAGGGAGAGACAGGAAGGCTCCTGGGCTTTCTGGCCTTAGCCCAGTTACCAAACACCAGACGTGAGAGACCCTGTCTCAAAACGAAGGGTGGATGGCTTATGATAAATATCATCCAAATTGTTTTTCAGCCTTCAACCAGGCTTTGGGCTTAAAGGTGTAAGTAGGAAGAGCTGAATGGGGTCTGGTGCCCTTTCTACCATTTTACCACTTTCAATGCCTGCAGCCTTTCATTCACCACCACATGTTCTTGGAAAAGTGTTAACACAGTGGCCACCCCATGCTATAAAGCAGTAGTGAATATATGTCTGTATAAAGGCGTGGGCTTTACGCTCAGTGTCTTTCCATGTTCAGACCAGGAGCCCATAGGACCAGCAATAGGAAGACAGCATGGCCCCTTATTCAAGGAAACACCGCCTGTCTAACCCAGTGGCTCAGCTGAGTGGTCACATTGCAGTTGTGGTTGTTTATGGCCCACAGAAAGGTCTTTCAGGTGAAAGGTTCAGCTGGCTGTGTAGTGATTACTCCAGGTCTGTCTGGTATTTCTAGTTCTGCTGTGTTTATAGAATCAGAGTTTGAAGAGGGGGTGGGTGCTTCCTTGTATTTGTTACTTTGAACAGAAATGCTGCAGATGAAAAAGAGTTGGCTTTCAAATCCAGAGCTGCCTTTCTGATTAATAGTTTATTTGATATTTTTCAACAGAAGAAATAATGAATAAAAAGGGATTCTTAAAAATAGAAGCCACGGCTTGTAGCCCTGATACTTCATTCCAACCATCCCGCCACCACTTTGGACGGCCTGTAAGTCATGGCCTGTAACCTGGTGTGCTGTGGTTTATTTTCATAGATCAGGCTAGCTTTAAACTTGTGATCTGCTTACCTCTGCCTCTGGAATGCCGGGATTACAGGTGTGTGCCACCATGCCTGACTCTGCACTGCCATACGCTTCTACCGATTGGTATAGGGATTGTGAAGGGAAATAAAAAATGTTGGGTAGGAGGAAAAACAACAAGTTTTTTTTTGTTTTGTTTTTAGTTTGTTAAAGTTCAGTGGATATATTACTAGTGTTGAAAGCATTTTTTAATTTATACTAATAACAGCTTTAACAGCTTACCTTACCAAGTGCCCATGATATATATCAGTGAATGGTTTCCTGCATATTCTTGACAGTTTCCTCTCCCTTCCCTATATCAGAAGCACCTACCAAGAAATAATCAGCCTTTGGGTGGTGGTGGTACATGCCTTTAATCCCAGCATTTGGGAGGCAGATTTGGTCCTTCTTCTTCTTCTTCTTCTTCTTCTTCTTCTTCTTCTTTTTTTTTTTTTTTTTTTTTCCTGAGACAGGGTTTCTCTGTGACTTTGGAACCTGTCCTGGAACTAGCTCTGTACACCAGGCTGGCCTCAAACTCAGAGATCCACCTGCTTCTACCTCCCAAGTGCTCTTTCCTTCCTTCCTTCCTTCCTTCCTTCCTTCCTTCCTTCCTTCCTTCCTTCCTCCCTCCCTCCCTCCCTCCCTCCCTCCCTCCCTCCCTCCCTCCCTCCCTCCCTCTCTCTCTCTCTCTCTCTCTCTCTCTCTCTCTCTCTCTCTCTCTCTCTCTTTGTTTTAAGACGATTTTTACGTGTCCCAGGCTGGTTTCAAACTCTGTATAGCCTAGAATAACCTTGGATTTATGAAACTCCTGCCTCCTTCACCTCCCTGGGATTATAAACATGTGTACGTCTATTAGTAGCTTATTTTATTTGTTTAATGTCCATTTTGTGACAAAATATAATGAAAATGATGGGGGCCAGAGAGATGGCTCAGTGGGTAAAGGTGATTGTTACCAAGTCTGACTACCTGAATTTGATACCCAGAGCCCTCATGGTAGAAGGAAAAAACTGATTCCCAAAACTTGCCTTCTAGCCTGGTCCACACAAGTATGTTGGCACATACATACCTATACTCACACAGACACACAATAAATAAGTAAATGTAACAGAAGAGAAAGAAAAATAAAGGAACATGATTCTATCGGACTGTGCCTGTGAGAACATGATATTGTGCTTCTTTCTGAAAGTGGGGGTGATACTCTCTCTATACCCTTAGGTTCAGCATCCAAAGAGCCAATCAGTAGCTGATCAAAAACAGTTAAAAATGTGGATCTGTGCTAAGCATGTATTGACTTTATTCCTGTCATTTTTCTCTGAAAAATGTAACCACTCCCGGTATAATGCATTTTTCTGTCAGGTATTTTGAGTCATCTAGAGCTAGCTGATTTAAAGCACTGAATATGGGTGCATGTGAATACATCATAGGCACACATTGTAAAAGACTTGAGCATCCTTAGATCGTGAGACCCATCCCCCATAGATGTCAGGTGGTTTGAATGAGAATGGCCACCATCCTCCTGCCTCCACTTCTCAAGTGCTGTGGTTACAAGTGTGTCAGCACACCCAAACAGAGTTTGTATTACTAATGGCCTAAACTACAGGCAGAGAGAAAGAGAGATTACTAATAACGAGTATATTGCAATTTTTGCCACTGCATTATAGCTAAGACACAAAGTCAAAATGGCAGATATCCTAACTTTCCTTTTGTTTTAAAAAAGGTTTCAAGAATCAGGCGTGGTGGTGCCTGCTGGTAATCACAGTAGTGGAGCAGGAGCAGGAGTTCAAGACCAACAGTGGATGCATAGTGAGTTCAATGCCATGACTGCTGTCTCAAGAGGTAAAAATGTTCCAGTGTGATACCTTGTAACTCTGCCAGCAAGATGGGCCACCTCCAGAGTCACTGTCTTGAGCCTGCATCAGGACCATCAGCCAAATAAGCCTGTTATCTTTATATTAAGGGAGGGAGTGGGGGTGACAGGAGAGGTGGCTCGGGGGGAAGAAGTCTGTTGTTTGTGTAGAGGACCCAGGTTCAGTTCTTAAAACTCACATGGTGGCTTCCAAACATCAGTAACTCCTGTTCCAGCGATCCAATGCCTCTTCCGGCCTCTGCAGGCACCAGGCACACAAGTGCTGCATATATATACATGCTGGCAAGCATTCATGCATGTTAAAATATATATTCATATATATTAAAGCCTTTTTAAAATTATTGCATAAAAGTTAAGTTTTTTACCTTAAAATGCGCCTTCCCCAGAGATTGGTAAATTGACTTTGTATGGCTTTCCCTGTTCAGCCATGTAAGCTGAACAAGCAAGAAGAAGAGGAGGGGAAACCTATTCTTCACATTTGTAGGCAACTTTCTTTATTCCTTAAGACTCTGATTTTACATTCTGAGATCAGTGTCGCCACACTGAGGACCAAACCCATTCTAGGCTCCATACCACAAGTTTTGATCTGACCATTTACAATATATATATATATATAGTTTCTGCATTTACTGTTGAAAAAAACTTGACAATATTTCACCACATGAAAATACATAAAATTTCATAATCCACTAAAAAAAACTTTTATTGGGATAATTTGTATAGTCTTCCATTTTTATTTTTCTAAAATATGTTCTCAAGAACCTGATCCTCCTGCCTCAGCCTCCAAGTGACAATACAGACACTTGTCACCAAGCTTTGTCATATATAAAATGGCAAAAGTCTATTCTTCCCAGATGACTATTTATTTGTTTAAGAAATAAGGTCTTGCCAGGCAGTGGTGGTACATGCCTTTAACCCCAGCACTTTGGAAACAGAGGCAGGCAGGACTCTTTGAGTTTGAGGCCAGCCTGTTCCAGGGCAGGCTCCAAAGCTACACAGAAAAACCCTGTCTTGAAACACCCCACCCCACTCCCACCCTGCCACAAAAAAAGAAAAAAGAAATAAGGCCTTACTGTGGGGCCCAAGCTGATCTTGAACTCTCCATCCTTTTTAACTCCACCCTCCTCAGTGCCGGGAGCACAAGCCTGCACCACCACACCCAGTAAAAAGCAATTTATCATTGCTGATAATTTGCTAGTGGGAGTGAAGAGAAAAAGCTTTTCTATCTACAGATCCAAATCCTTCATTATTTTAATGTTCAACGTACTTCATACATGGTGTCTTTGGGGATTGCCTTTCCACTTTCTAGGTTTATTTTGTTTTTGTTTTTGTTTTTTTTGTTTGTTTGTTTTTTTTTTTTCCTATCTCATCTGTTACTTTCAGATACCAAAGGCTGAGTTAACTTGTAAGGATATATTTATCAACTATACTTCAAATAACATTCTGCGTGTCTTTTTCTTTTGTTCCTGTTTTCCATGTTATCAACACATCTCCTGTCTTATTCCTCTTATGTGTGTCTGTGTATAATTTTCTAAGCAGACTATTTCTTAGAAAATGAACAGTGGGAGGTTGGAGAGCTGGCTCAGTGGTTAGGAGTACAGAGACTGCTCCTGCAGAGGACCTAGGTTCTGTCCCTGATATCCATATTGGGCGACTCACAACTGCCTATAACTCCAGCTCGAGGGAGTCTGACAATCCTGCTCTAGAGCCTCTCAAGTACCTACAGTGTCTCTCTCTCTCTCTCTCTCTCTCTCTCTCTCTCTCTCTCTCTCTCTCTCTCTCTCTCTCTCTCTCTCTCTCACACACACACACACACACACACACACACACACACACACATACCAGTTAATTAGCTGTCAGTTCTGGAGGTTCAAGAGCCGTGGCTCCCACTTCTGTTGGGCTCTGATGAAAGCTTCATGGCAGGTAACATCGTGATGACAGGAATGTGTGTAAGAAGGAAAGCTCACATAGGGAGCAGGAAAGGCAAGGCTGCAGCACTGCCGCACGGGAAGGAATGAATTCACAATCCCCTGAGAACTATCAAAAATCTTTCTCAGGGTCACAGGGTAGCCTCCGATGCCCTAACCTACTCTTCCCCACCACTTGTGAGCACTGCTGCATTAGGAACCACACTACAACACACAAACTCCTGGAGGAAACACCACACAGAGCCTAGCCACAGAACAGATTCTGCACTTGAACTTGCATTACTATTCCCTTTGCTTCCTGAGTTCTCTTGCTTCTGGATTATAGAAATATACCACCATGCCCAACTAGAAAGAATATTTTTTTTAAATTGTGTATTTGTTTTAATTAGCATTTTTATAGTTTGATAGACTTGGAACCAACTTATATTTTTGATGAAAGAGGAGTTGAGTGTGGAAACCTAGGTTAAAAGTCATCACATTTTTTGTTCTTTTACACTGATTATAGAGCTGAATTGTGGTTTAATCCTCTAAGGACTGAATGAGATGCCATGTTCTCAGATAAGGTGCACTTTTACTACACCGTGGACACTGACAGTGATAGAGTCACTGTCACCCTGTTGTAGACGTCTCCTAGGACCAGGACGTAGTTTAGAACACTAGAGATGTAAAAGGTGGTCTCTGACAAGGCTTTCTGCAGTGATAGGAATGTCCTACATCTGCAACGGGTCCCAGGGCGTGCTGCCACCCCTTTTTGGCTTTGGTAACAGTGTCTTGAAAGACGACAGTAATGGTGGGAATGTATGGAATTGTGGGGGTGGGGACACAGGGATTTGAGAAAGAGTTTCTCTGTGTAACAGCCCTGGCTGTCCTGGAACTCACTTTGTAGACCAGGCTGGCTTCAAACTCACAAAAATCCCCCTGCCTCTCTGCCTTCTAAGTGCTGGAATTGAAGGCATGTACTACCATACTTTAAAGTCTAAAATTTAATCTAAAATTTAAAGCTACATATGTGAGTGGCCTACCATACCACACTGATCAGCCTAATTCCAGAATTTACAAATATAACAGCAAGGCCTGGTGATGTGCGCATGCGCTCGTGTGCGCATGCATACACACACACACACACACACACACACACACACACACAGTATTTACAGTGCTCAGGAGATAGAAGACAGAGATTTCAAGAATCAAGATGAGCTTCAGCTATTTTGTGAATTCAAGGTCAGCCTGAGCTACATGAGACTCTTTCAGTAAAAGCAAAACAACAGACAAAATACTTGCTGAGAAGCTGGATAGCCAGATTTTGATTCCAGAAACCCACAAAAAGGCAGGAGAGAGCTGGCTTCACAAAGTTGTCCTCTGATTTCCACCCATGCACCATGACAAGCAGGCCCCTCTTAGATCACACACACACACACACACACACACACACACACACACACACACACACACACACCATAATAAGTTTAAAAGTGTGTGTGAGAAAGAGAAAGAGAAAGAGAGGGAAGAGGGAAGAGGGAGAGAAAGAGAGAGAGAGAGAGAGAGAGAGAGAGAGAGAGAGAGAGAGAGAGAGAGAGAGAGAGAGAATGTGTGTGTGTTTCACCTGCATATCTGTGTGTGCTTGGTACCTTCCCTTCAGAGACCAGGAGAGGGAGGGCATCTAACCTCCTGGAACTGGAGTTACAGACAGTTGTGAGCCACCTGGGAACCAAACCAGGGTCCTCTGGAAGAGCAGCCAGTCCTCTTAACAGCTGAATCACCTCTCCAACTCCAATAACAAATACGTTTTTGCCGGGCATGATCTCATGGTCTCATCTTTAATCTCATCACTTGGAGACAGAGTCAGGTGGATCTCTGTGAGTTCGAGGCCAGCCTAGGCTACATAGTGGGTTTCAGGACTATGAAGAGAGACCCTGTTTTAGGAAGACAACAATAAAGAAAAAGAGAAAGGAAGGAAGGAAGGAGAAAAAGAGGAAGAGAAGGCAACATTGAGAGAAGGGCATGAGATAAACATATTCCACTCCCACCACTGTCAACGTCTGATCACTTCTTAGCCTTTGACTAATCAAACATCATAGTGGTATGTTTTTGTTTTTTTTTTTAAAGACTGATGGCCTGCTTTGGCATATTATCACTCAATGTCCATAGTTTATATTAGTTCACTTGTATTGTTTGAGTAAATGAATGATATGTTAACCATTATAGTATTCTACAGAGTATATTTTACAATCCTAAAAAGCTCCTGTGTCAAAAAAAACAAAAAACAAAAACACAAAAGCTCCAGTGCTAATTCATCTCTCCCCCTCTCCAACCATATATGTAATCTTTTCAGACTTACTTCCCTTTTCCATTTGTACATTTATTTACTCATGTGTGTGTGTTCTGTGTGTGTGTGATGTGCCATATGTGAGACAGAGACTTGCAGAACTTGGCACTGTCTTTCCATTGTGTGAGCTCTGGGGATTTATCTTAGCAGACTTGGCTACAAGCACCCTTGCCCACTGAGCCATCTCACTGGCCCCCAGACTGATATCTTTCACTTATGAATTGCATTTAATACTTCTCCACATCTTCCTGGGGAACCAGCATATATTTAATAGGAATGCTCATGCAATCTGTGCTGATGCAATGGTGTGAAAGGATGTGTTAGAACTGTAACATCCAGGTGTGATGATGTGTGCCTTATGACCCCAGCATTTGGGAAGCTGAGGTAGGAAAATTGTAGCATAGGCTACATAGTAGCAAGGCTGTGTCTCAAAAATAAATAAATAGGGCCAGAGTAAAATCACTTGCCATATTCCAGTGTGAGAGCCTGGGCTAAGCTCTGGAGCACGTGGTGAGAGGAGAAAACTGACTTCTGAAAGTTCTCTGACATCCATGCATATGCCAATATTCTCTCTCTCTCTCTCTCTCTCTCTCTCTCTCTCTCTCTCTCTCTCTCTCTCTCTCTCTCTCTCTCTCTCTCACACACACACACACACACACACACACACACACACAGAACATAGAATCTAAAATAAGCAAACAAAGGCTAGGATATAGCTTAGTGGTAGAGTACTTGCCTAGCATTTTTGCAAGGCCCAGGGTTCAATCCCCAGCACCCGCCCCCAAAGACAGAAACCATCAGTATTACCATCAAAATGTATTGGTATCATATATGCTCATTACAAAATCCATTGACATAATTTAAAAGAACACTGGGTAGAATTTCTGATTTGTTGAAATCTGGTCTGTTTTCTAGATGATATAATTACAAACAGAGGATTCAGCAATAACTTCACTTTACCAACCACAGTTGATTGATGGAGTAGATCCAGCTGATTCCTAGAGCCTGTTCATCAAAGGAGAGTCATGGCCGAGACACCTGGTCATAGGAAGAGCATGCCAGGAAGGATCATTTGTGGTCAGGGGAACACTGTGTTCTAGGAAGACTTAAAAGGCCTTGGCTCAGCTCCAAGGACTGGGTGGAAAGAGGAAGGCATGCAAAGCACTGTGGGAAACAGAGATGGTCAAGGAACTGTGCTTTTTCTTTTGAGCAAGTGAAACCTGTTAAAAAATGTTTTGGGGACTGGGAAAAATAGTGATGTGATGGGTTCAAACAGCTCGTTTTAAGCGATATGATCATGAGTTGTAGGCAAACCGACTTGGTAAACACCAGGGTGATTGGACCATGCAGGATGTCCTCCAAGAACAGGTTTTCATCAAAGCGCATGATAAAAGCCCCAAGGTATTTTTCTAAATGGTGGCCATCAGAGTCTTCCACTTCCCTGCTTAAAGCTCTCCAGTGGGCCCTGGTCACCTGAGCCTAGTGCTGGCCCATAGGTCTGGTCCCATAATCTCTCCTACCCTTTCTTCAGTTTCTGCCTTGTGTCATTTCAATGTTGTTGGCCTCCTAGCTGTGTCCCTTAAAGGCGTCCTACATTCCCTTGTGGTGAAGTCTTCACTAGCTAGTTTCTGTGCCTAGACTTCTCCGTCTTGTAAACATTCCCAAGGCTCCTTCCCTCATTTCCAAGTCTCTATTCATATGGCTTCACCAAGGGCACACACCTCATCAGCATTAAGTAGCACTAAGGGTCCTATCACCAGCCTTGCCATGGTGGACATGGCTTGCCTTTACCACCCTAAATACTCAGGCCCTGGAGATAGGCAATTTGGCAGGTGGTGGGACAGGGACTGGTATCATTCTGATAGGACCTTATAGTTCTCTTAACAAGTAGTTCTTATAAAATAGTAAGGCTAAGCTGGGGGTGGGGCTTGTGACAGAGGGATAGGCTACCATGCATAAAGCCCTTGGGTATCATCACCAGCAAGATATCCATGGCCATAGCAATAACAAGCTTCACCCTTGAATCATGCTCTGGCTCCTTCTCTTTCCTTGTGACCTCTCCTTCACACATACATGCTGGCCATTTTAAAGTCAGCCACCACCAGGTTCACACTACAAATGGCCTGTGCCAGCTCTGTACCCTTCTGAAATATGAGTAAAACAAGCCACCACCACTCCCTCCCCCTACCTTTTTTTTTTTTTTTTTTTTTTTTTTTTTTGAGACAGGGTTTCTCTGTGGCTTTGGAAGATGTCCTGGAACTAGTTTTTATAGATCAGGCTGGCCTCAAACTCACAGAGATCCACCTACCTCTGCCTCCAAAATGCTGGAACTATAGGTATGCACCACCAACACCCAGCAAAACAAGCCCCTTTTATTTGTAAGGTTACTTACAAAGAAACATTTCACTACAGCATTGGAACATAGACTAGTACATTTCTTAGACACTCCCCTTTTCTCTACATCGCTTGTCACCAGCTGGTAAAACATTTATTTTGGTGTTGTGCTTAATGTTTTTCTCTCCCCGCTAGAGAATGAAGTCAATACTAGGTGTTCGATAGCGATTTGTTGAATGAATGAATGAATGAATGTCTTGATGACCTCTCCAAGTTCCTCCCCACCTTACTGACTACAGTTTGCTGAACCAAGGCTAGCACTTCATGTCCTGGCACTTTTTGAAAACGCTTCTTGGCTCTCTGCCTTGGGGCAAGTTCCAAGAACTGGGTCCAATCTCTCCCATCTTCTGCTTCTCTCTGCACCTCAAGTATCTGCAGGGAGCTGTGCCAACCCTTCACCCCACGGCAGCTCTTCCCAGGCCACTCTTGTGCTCTGTCAGACAATAAGAACATGGCAAATACAGCCGGGAGCCACAGGGCTGGACTGGAAGGAACATTTGGTGGCTGTGGCCCAACCACAGGGCTCTGGAGATTCTCCAAGCCAAGAGTGTGCACAGGGCAGCTGCTGCCACACTATGAAACTGTCCCTTGCATACCACATGGGCTCCGTCCTGCTGTCCAATATGTGGGACACACCAAATAGGTAGAAACACCACATTACCTGGTGAGTGACTTTGCTTTCTTTCAGAAAAAGTAACCAGCAAACGGGAGTGTGGTTCTCCCTCAAAGCACACTGGCATCTCTCTGGTTGGATTTTGAAGTACGGTGTATAGACCTGAGAGTGAATTAGGCAAGAAGGTATGAGTTTGTGTGCCAGTACTGTGATCGAGAGGCAAGCTACTAAACCTTTTCTGGCCTCGGTGTCCCAGCTTCTGCTTTGCTTGTTTGTTTTTCAGAGACACAGTTTCTCTTTGTAACAGCCCTAGCTGTCTTGGAACTCGCTCTGTAGACCAGGCTGGCCTTGAACTCATAGAGATCCGTCTGCCTCTGCCTCCCGAGTGCTGGGATTAAAGGCAAACACCAGTTTTTAAGATCCTAGTTCTTCCTGTTCTGCTCACCTCTCTGGGTTCTGACACAACATTAAGCACATACTTTGTGAGCTATATAACACCATTCTGGTTGTTATAAAGAAAACTCATTACATGTGCATCTCAGACATAACCACTACAAATGCTTCTCTCCAACGCCCTGTAGAATGAAAGTGTGACAGGAAAGACAAGCCCTGCCCAGTGAGGCAAGGAAGCCCTGTGCACTTTGGAGCCTTCCGTTCCTATGGAAATCTTCAGCCCACTGCCTGCTATCTCTGGACAGGACTTCAATTACAGATGTGTTTTCTATGGAGAGAACAAACTGACTACCAGAGCCAGGCCGTGGTGGCACATGACTTCAATCCCAGCACTCGGGAGCCAGAGGCAGGCAGATCTCTGTGAGTTCGAGGCCAGCCTGGTTTACAGAGCAAGTTCCAGGACATCCTCCAAAGCTACAGAGAAAGCTTTTGTCAAAAACAAAAGGAAAAAAAGGTCCAATGACAACTTGGAAAACAAACACTGTCTGGGAAAACCAACGGGCTGGGGATGACTACCAAGAATTGTTTAAATTTTCATTTTAAACAAGATTATTTTTATCTTGTATATGTATATGATTGCTTTAGCCACTTGTACCTGGTGCCTGAAGAGAGTGCTGGATCCTCTGGGACTGGGTTTAAAGGCAAGCACCTGGTGGTACAGCCATATGAGTGCTGGGCACCAAACCCAGGTCTTCTACTAGAGCAGCAAGTGCTTTTAACCTATGAGTCACCTCTTCAGCCCCTAAATTATCTTAATAATAATAATAATGATGATGATAATGATAATAATGATAAAGAGATGAATTCACAGCTGTGATGACTATTCAAGAGTATCTCTAGAAATCATTTTTTGACTGGTTGTGGTTTTACATGCCTTTAATCCCAACACTCAGGAAACAGAGTCAGGCAAATCGTTGTGAGTTTGGGGCCAGCCTGGTCTACATAGCAAGGAGGAACTATACAAACAAACAACAATAACCAGCTAACCAACCAACCAACCAAATAAACAAACAAATTCCCAACAACAAAAAGAGCTTATTTGGAGGGCTAGGACTATGGCTCAGGGGCAGACTGCTTGCCTACCAGGGTTGGGATTTCGGGTTTGAACTCTAGCACTAATGAATAAGATAAAATAACCTTTAAATGAGCTGCCTATGAGATGCTCGGCAGGTAAAAGCACCTGCTGCCAGGGCTGATGACTTGAGTTTGATCCCCAGTGAGAGGAGAAAACCAATTCCCTCAAGATGTTCTCTCCTCTCTGCATACAAATTGTGGCATGATTTACACCCCCCCATACACATACAGACACACACATACACAATACATAAATGTACAATTTCTAAATACAAAAAAAAAGAGAAAGAGATTGCTTTCTGTAATTCTGTATATATTTATCCACAAGCTGGACATGGTGGCTCATGCCTATAATCCCAACTTGTATGAGGATCACAAGTTTGAGGAGAGCTTGAGCTACACAGCAAGACTCACTCTCTCTCCTGCCCATCTCTTCTCACATAAATATATATATATACATATATATATATACCTGAGAATTGTGCCTAAGGGAGCCAGGTGCTAGACAAGCACGCACTATACCACTGAGCTAAATCCCAGCACACAACTATAGCAGACTCTCTTGGACCACCAGCCCTAACCGTGACATGGAGACTTAGTAGTTCTGAATAATCACTCTTATAATTTAACCTGTTTCTCTTCATCTATGTTTTGCCTCAGGGGTGTTTTACCTTTCTTTCATTCTCTATGTCTTACTTTCCTGTTTTCTCTGGGTCTGGCTGACTGGTGGCTGCCTGGCTAGCTGGCCCCAGGCATCTCCCTTTCTTTCTCCCTTGTTCTCTCTCAATCCCAGATTCTTCCTCCTACTTATTCTTTCCCCCTGCCAGACCCATCTATGCCTGTACAGCTTAGCTACTGGCCTTTCGGCTTTTCATCAGACCAATCAGGTGCCTTAGGCAGGCAAGGCAAAACAAATGTAACACATATTTACATAGTTAAACAAATGCAACATAAACAAATGTAATGCATCTTTACATAGTTAAATAGATATTTCTATTCTGCAACACACCACCATGCTGACTACTCCACGTAACTTTATCCTAAGGCAAATAGTTTAATTAAATTGATGTGATAAAGTACAGTGTTATAAAAGAAAATTTCATCGTCTTTGCTGAAGAGTAGGAGCAAGGATGTGTCCTAATATTTATTTGCCGTCTGCAAGCATGGCGTCGCTAGAGGAAGGCTGCAAATACTCTGCTGCTTCTGGTGGGCATGAGTGAAATCTGAACTAAAAACCTCACATGAGCTGTGTCTCTTCCCTACATGAAGACTCAAGACTATCAAGGGAAAGATCTGAGGTTACCTTGGGTGGTTGATTTGAAGAATTAGGTAAACCTGTCACCTGCGTATCACTATAATGAGGATTTCTGATGCACTCTGACGTCAAATAATTATCCATCTGGAACATGAACCATAGCCTTGGCATCTTCATTCCATGCTCAGTAGATCTATTTGCAGGTTGTAGTTGGGAAAGGAATAGTAACCTCCCTACAAGTTAAGACTTGGCTATGGGGTACAGGGCTAACAGTTTTGGTGAAACAAATTTTCTTCAACTAAATGGTTATCATAAAGGCAAGGGGTTCTCTGAATCCAGATGCCAGCCTTATCTGGACATCATGAAACACCGACATGGGCTCCTCATTGAAGCCAGGACACTCACAGAACTTTCTGAGAAACCAAAGAGACAGGAACATCTATCCTGCTGGATAATGTTTGCAGAAGCTGGGAGTGACTGAGACATGGATGATAGCCTGCCTCTGTCACCTGAGGACACCATCCTGTCCTCAAGGGAACCGAAAATACCCTCAGTCCTGGTCACTCCTGTTTTTTGGCAGCTGGGAGCCCCCGTTGCCTTTCATGCATGTTTTGATCATACAGCACACTAAGCCTGTGAAATGAAAGAGCCACATTATATAAATTACAATAATCAACCCTTGGTAGATTTCTGCAAAATGTTTGTTGGTAACTTCCTTCAGTGTCCAGAGACATTCTACAAAGGGTCATTGTCAGTGTTTCAGAGAGAAGGAAAAATGAGATTGTCGTCTATAGTATTTCTTCATTCTAGTATTGCATGTGCTTGGAAGCCAACCAGATTTCAAACAGGGTTTAAAATGTCAGCCAGAATGTACTGAATATATAGCAGAGACCGGGATCAAATTTCCCTTGGCTTGCTAAATTGTGCTTGGGGTTAGTGTGAGGGAGGAGGGAACAGTGACTGGTTTTAATAATATAATTCCTTGCCCTTTACTCTTTTCTTACTTTCTTCTTCAATTTGTACCCTTCTGTGCCCGCCCCCCTCCTATCTAGAGAGCCGGGCAATAATAGTGTCTTGTTTGAAGTTCCTTAAAAAAAAAAAAATAATAACCATGAAAAGAAACCAGCTATCAAATCACATACGTTTTTCTATACCATAAGAGGTGAGGGGGTGGGGAAGGAAACAAAGTGATTCTTCTCACAACCCAGTTCACAGTTAAAGATTTTTTTTTTTCCCTTGAAGTTGAGCAAACATGTCAAATCCCCCCAAGGAAACTAATTTGCTTGAATCATCTGTGAAAGCATTGCTTTGGAACTTCAATGCACAGGAATAGTTTCTGTTTGGTAAATATGATTACTGCTCTGAAGTTACAGACAGAGCTGCAAAGCTAATGCAGCTATCTTCCCCATACCCACCCACCTGCCAAGCTCTTTTTGTTGTTGTTGTTGTTGTTGTTGTTGTTGGTTTTTCAAGAGAGGATTTCTCTGTGTAGCTTTGGAGTCTGTCCTGGTACTTGGCTCTGTAGACCAGGTTGGCCTCAAACTCACAGAGACAAGCCTGCCTCTGCCTCCCACTGTGATTAAAGGCATGCTCACACTGAGCTCTTAACACACAGAGAAGCACAAGTGTGGGGGCAGGGAGCCCAGGAGGGCCATCCCACCCCTCACCCCATCAGACCAAGGGACACTCACAACACTACCTGCCCTGCTGCTAAGTTGGCAGAACAGGGCTCTATGCTCCCAACTTCCTTCTTCTCCTTTCTTAAAAACAGAACAACAAGAAAAAACTATTTAGCAGTCCTGAGGATCGAGCTGCACCATAAATACAGCCTTGTCTTTTCTTTCTTCTTGATCTTCTGCTGAGAAATGCCCCCACCTCTGCTTTTTGTATATTGAGAGAGCAAGTCAGGGAGGAAGCTTAGCCAGCTGCTTGCTTGGCTTGCATGAAGCCTGGGTTCAACAGTCAGCACTAGAAAACAAAACAATGACAGCTGGCCAAGTCGGGGCTCCCCTCTCTTTGCCAGGTGGCTTTTCAAAGTCTGGGAGCTCCCCTTCTTCTGCACTGGAACCAGGATTGAAACCCTGCCAACAACGTGTTCATGTTTCCTTGGCCAGCAAAAGATCGCCATGACCATATGCTTTTAACTCCTGAAGAATTCCAAGTATCTTTTGATGTTCTTGGCTTAATTTACAGGCAGAGTTGTATGTGTGGCCGAGTTGCTGTCACTACACGGTCACACACTGATATTACAGCTGATCATTGAACAGAATAAAACAATGTGAGGTTCCTGGGTGGGGCACCAAATCTAAGGTCCTACACCTCAGACCTGAAAAATACGTTAACTGTCTTTCAATGTCTTTAGGGCAATCAGGGAGATGGCTCTGTGGATAAGAACCCTTGCCATGTAAGCATAAGGGCCGGAGTTTGAATCCTCAGTACCCACATACAAAGCTGAGTATATGTCCATAGTCTCAGTGCTGGGGTCTAGTGGTGGAGACAAAAGGCTTCTAGTTAGATGTTTCTGAAAGGATCTACTCTCAAGTCCAGTTAGGCACAGAGTGGCAGAACAGAACACACCATGTCCTCTTCTGGCCTCTATGTATGCTCGAATGGGCAAGCATACACATGTGTACATATATACATCACACACATACTAATACATAAGTAAAAATAATACCTTAAAATGTATTTATTTATCTGTGCTTGTTAAGATTCACCACAGCCCCTAGCATCCATATATCCAAAGAGTCTAGAATGTTATGGTAGAAATTCTACCCAAGCCCCCCTCTCCTATCTCCCTCCAAACCCTGCTGCATCTTCAAATGATGACCCTCTTCCCCAGAGATGCTCAAGACCACTCCCACAGGGTATTTAAACTGCCCCCCACCCCCAGCAACCAGACTCGTGGTTTTCTGGTTTCCCTTTCCTGTAGGTTTTTTTTTTTTTTACTTTGGTTTGATTTGATCTGATTTGGATTGCTACACCGGCAGAGAGGTTTATGGGGCTGTAGAAAATTTTCAGTACTAACTTTAGAAGAAGTAAAAAACAGTCCCCAAATGGGACACATTTTTAAAAATAGGTTTTTGTTTTGTTTTGTTTTTGGTTCCTGTTTGCTGTTGAAGTGGCCACCCCTGGGAAAACAGGGAGGTAATAGCATCAGCCTTGAACACACCTTCCCCTACTGGAGCCGTACCTAAAGATAAGTTCATCTGACCTCTGTTCCATAGAGAGTAAGGGGAGCCCACGGAGTTTCAAGAATGAACATGCTGGTGTGTGATGAAGAACGCAGGCTGGAACCTCAGTCTCCCTGGGTGGAGCCCAGAGTTTCAGCATTATCTGCCTGGCACACAGAGCTCTCTATCCCAGGCTCACTTTACCTCAGGGCCACAGTAATACCTGTCCCTTTCTTTCTACAGTGTTGGACATGGTGTACAGAGGCAAAAGTAGATTTCCCCAGAATACTCAGGGCATTTTTACACTTGAGGGAGGCTGTGGCCAGGAGCATCGTAGGCTAGGGCAGTGGTTACCAAGTGCTTTCCTGGACACCCACAGTTAAACAAACAAAAACAAACAAACATTTCATGCCATGACCTACTTTCCATATGAACAAGCCAAGAAAGTATTTGTATGTATATACATATACACCTAAAAGTCGAAAGAAAGATCTTTTCCCCATATGGTTGCAATGAACTCTGAGGTTTCATTAAAAAATTCTAGCAACCAATTGAAAGGATTTTACTCTTCTCTTTATGCATAGGACATGATTCTGTGACTTTACTTCATGGCACTCTATCTGGATTGCTGCCTTATGTTCTCCTGCCCCCATTGCCGCTGAACATACCTGTTTCTTCACAGCAACACCTTACAAAATGCTTTACCAGGAGCCATTTTAGTTGAATTGATACTGACATCAGACAGGGACAGTCTCGTAGGCCTAATCAGGATGTTACCCACAAAAGTAGATGCTACTGGAAGACCAGGCTTGTATCTTCTCTTTTAAGATGGTAAATTGTCCCTGTGAGTACCTTCTTAATTCTCTGTTCAAATAGGAGTGGCCTATAAATAGTTGCAAACTAACCCATTCTCCTCTGTGACCTTGGGCAAGTTGTTCATACACTCAGATCCTCAGGCCCGTGATTCATAGTTTTGTTTTGTTAACTCCTGCTGTTGTAAAAAAAAAAAAAAAAAAAAAAAATGACACTTAGTGTTGTGCCCAAAAGCTGTCCTCTCAATTTTAAATGTTAGCTATAATTTTGTTTGTTTGTTTGTTTGTTTTGAGACAGAATTTTTCTGCATTGCTTTGGAGCCTGTCCTGGAACTACCTCTGTAGACCAGGCTGGCTTCGAACTCATAGAGATCTGCCTGCCTTTGCCTCCTGAGTGCTGGGATTAAAGGCATTCACCACCAATGCCCAGCAGTTAGGTATAATTATACTTGTACTCACAAGTAGATGCAGTAGAATTAAATGTACAAAAGACAACTGGGTTCCGATTCTTCTGTGACACTGATACTTGACAAACTAGCAAGCACAATGATGTATTCTAAAAGTGATTGCTAAACTTAGTGTTAAGTCATCTGTTGTTGCCTAGCAAACCACCTGCAAACTGATTGACAAATTCAGAGACAGAAGTAGAGCAGTGGGCAGCAGGCAAGGGGGATGGGGAGCTGTTGTTTCATGGGCACAGAGCTTTAGTGTGGGATGATGGAGACCTTTAAGATTGATGGATGTCACGTCTGGTGGTAGTTGCATGACAATGTGAGTGTACCTACTGCCACTTGATTGTAGAGATGGTTAAAGCTGGACTAGGGGATGCTCCACGGTAGAGTGCATCATTACCAATGGTAAAAATTGCCAATTAAAAATGAATCACTTTTAGAATCAAGTTGGGAGCAGAGCTTAGCAGGTTTAGCTCATCTCTGCCCTTTGTGATATCTCTTGGGACAGTGTGACAGGGAGTAGCCTTGTTTGTTCTGTTGATGGGAACTCTTAGCAGAAGGCCTCTCAACCTCCAAGGCCCCCCGACTACATATGCTCTGTCTGTGGCTACATGGCCTAGACACCTCTTTGTCTTCTTTTTCTATGCAATGCTGGGAGCCATCCAGGGCCTGGTACATGCCAGACAAATACTCTACTGCTAAGCTACATTCTCATTCAGGTTTAGACTTCTTTACAAGGCAATTAGGACCTAAGAAAAATGAGATGCTCCAGACAGCTTAAGGCTTGGATTGAAGTCCCATAAAATTAATTACACATCTTCTTAGTTCAGACTCCACGTGGAAGCAAATGACCCAAGGTTTCAGAAGCCACTGGTTCCTTTAGGGCCATTATACGACAATCTACACACTGAGACACTCTCTGTATCAGTTTGTTATCCTGTTCCCTTACCTTGAATTCTTCCCTAATGCACTATCTAAGACTAGCAGGGTTATGACTATGAGGATGGACTCTGAGACTTCAAACCTCAGCTCTGCCATTTGTTACAAAACCTGTATCAATTTGTCCTTTCTGTGTTCCAGATTCCTTTAAAAAATGAAACAAAAGGAGGAAGATATGACTACTACTAAAGTAAGAAGGCTTTATGGTAGATATAAGGGGGAAAGGAAGCAGAGACAAGAGTCCAGGCTGACTAAACTGGGCCGTGGGAGGAGAGGAGAGGAGACATGACTAGGAAAGTTCCCCCAGGCCAAGAGACAGGCTTAACCAAAATGGCTGAGTTATATAGATATCAGGGTTGGGAAAGCTGTGAAACCTAGGCTCTGGGAGGGAGTGGTTTAGGGTAGGGGTGGGGTGAGAAGAGCTGGGAGGAGCCACAGGTACTGAGTGAGGCTGTCCCAGATTTCTTGGGATTTAACACTTGTCTGTAAAACGAATCTGGCAATAATATATATGTCATTGTGTTGCTGTGAGGATTGGAAGTCTGGGTATGAATTAAAGACACAAGACTTGAAAGCAGCCGAGCCTAGCATGGCAGTACAGCTCTGTAATTCCAGCACTCTGGAGAGTGAGGCAGAAGGATTGTCCAGAGTTCAAGACCAGCCTAGGGTACATAGTGAACATCAGGCCAGGAAGGGGGTACATAGTAAGACCCTCTTTCAGAAACAAAACAAAAGCAAGCCAGTAAGCCTCCCTCCCCTGTGGTCTCTGCTTCATTTCCTGCCTTAAAATTCTGCCTCAACTTCCTCCCCTGACGTCCCTGGATGATGAAGGATGAAATAGACCCCACCCAACACCACCAAATAAAACAAAACCCCTACAAGACTTGTGCACAAACGATGAACTGTGTAAGCATTTGCTATTATTGTTGTTGTTGTCATTGTTGACGTTAATGAACATAGCAATCCGTGTGGTCAGAAGGGAATACTTAAGAACTGAGTAAGACAGGAAGGCTGGAAACTACCCAGGACCTCCCTACCTCCCAGAGTTCTCACTTACTTCTAAATCTCTTGCTGACATTTAAGCCTCTTTCCTTTTGTTCTGCTCACAGGAGATGTGGAGACCAGCTGATCAACATCTCTGCATGCTAATCCTCCCAGCACCTGAAGACAGCTGTGGCAGCTTAAGGATCCAAAGAGGCTAATCTGCACAGAGGTAATTGAGTTGACGCTATGTTTAAACGAATGTAAATCTGCACTGTCCTCGTGACTGCAAGGTTAGAAATGGGTGCTGCCCTTCCCTCCACTTCCTAAGGTAGCTGCTGGAGTCTCCAGTCTTGTTTTCCTTGGGTCCCTAGAAAGGCATCTTCTCTTTCTTTGACCTTAAACCTGAGATGGGCTTCTGAGGACCAGGGGCTCTGAGATGTATGGTTCTCCTGGGACTCAAAACAATAGCTTGGGCCAAGAGCCAGCCGTGTTGAGCAGCTCATTAGCACCTACTGTTTACTATGGAGTCAGTGGCCCTAAACATTAGTTCAGTGAGTACCTTGCAAAGCTCAGCTTCCTGGGCTGTCTGCAGTGCTAGCCTGATGGTTTGGAGGAAAACTGTATAGCGTATTAGAGCCAGGATACCTGGGTTTAAGTCCCCACTCTGCTTTTTACTACACACATGACCTTGATGGAATCACTTAACTCCCAGTTTCTGCATCTATAAAATGGTCTTGAAGTTGATAATAATATCCTATTATAAGATTGAGAGGAAATACACAAATCTCAAAATGTGTTTTCAAGAGGCTCCTGGGATCCAGCACTATGATTCAACAGGTAAACAGAGATTGATCCCAGAAACGCATATGGGGGTTATCCAACAAGATGTCCTCTGACCTCCATACCTATGGGTTCTCTCTCTCTCTCTCTCTCTCTCTCTCTCTCTCTCTCTCACACACACACACACACACACTCTCTCTCTCTCTCTCTCTCTCTCACACACACACACACACTCTCTCTCTCTCTCTCTCTCTCTCTCACACACACACACACACACACACACACACACACACACACACACACACACAGGTTTCTGGAACACTTGGCTCCTTCCCTACCTCCTGGACCATTCCTGTGCCCATGAATTTGGAGGTTCCCCTAAGAGTTTGACCCCAAACTGTTCTTCATTTTATGTTGTTATGAGAACTCAGCCGTAAGTCCTGACTCCGGGTCCAAACTCTCATCAATATTAATAGAAAAATACCATCATACAGGGAGAGATGGGGAAAATGGATTTATTTACGGTTTTAGTCAAAATCAAGAGAAACTCTCATCCTGTTTTCACCTTGCTCACAGCAGTGTGAGAGCTTACAGTAGAAGTACCACAAAAGCCAGGAAATACATATATGTAGATAGTCTTTCTCTTGGTGTCAGGGCTCCTGCAGGAAGTCCATTTTCACTCAGCGTGGAATTTTCCTGGAAGAATCCTAAGTCCCCCCATTTGCAATATGACTTTCTATATGTTTCACATCCTTCAATCCAATTACTTCCAAATCTCTATCTCTAAGCTATTTCTCCTTCTCCTCCTCTTCCTCATCCATTCTTTACCTGGACCGGTCCAAGTTTCCTATGTTTCAAACAGCCTAAAACTTCTGCCTAGGATTTAATACTAATTTATGTGAGACTACCACCCATCTTTTAAAGTCACCATTAGCCATCACTTTGCACCAGATTGGGGAAGGAGGGAAGCAGGAAGTAGAGAGGGGTTGTGGAAGCAGCAAGGTATGGGATGGAATAGAGAAAGATGGACACAATTTCACTAAATTAGACAGGATACATGGTTTGACAGTTCAGGAACTGACCCACAGACAGGACAAGAGAAACTCACCTCAGCCTGCTATTTGGGGCAGTTTCCTGAAAGAAAAGCAATGAGCTGGGGAGAGAGAAGAGACCCTGCTGAACTCTAGACTAGGAGCCTTGTGGTGACCCCTTGGACACCTGCTGACCTATGGAAGGGTTATCAGCCCCCAGCTTCTCTGTGCTGAAAGCTGTGCAGAGACACTGCAGTTAAGAGTGGAGACGCTGGAAGTGTGGCTCAGTGAGTGGAAAGCCACAGTGACACTTCACTAAAACAACGTGGCATCCAGTCAGGATGGCTGAAGGATAACATCAGAAAATGTTTGTCTTCATGTTCCCCTTCCATTCCCATTTCTGTGATAAAAGCACCTTTTTCTAAAGCAGCTTCAGGGACAAAGGATTTATTTGGCTCCCAATTCTAGTTTACAGTTCATCATTGCAGGACAGTCAAGACGGTAGGGGGCTGAAGCAGCTAGTCATGTTATATCCATACTCAAGAGCAGAGGGCAATGTATTTGTGTATGTGTGCTTATTGCTTAGCTACCATTTCCACTCAGCCCCGGGCCCATGAGATAACACCAACCACACTCATGATGGGTTTTCCCACCCATGACACCCAAGACAGGCATGACCAGAGGCCCATGGCTCAGATGATTCTGGTTTCAGTGAGTTGATAATTACTAACCTACATGACATTCTAGAGCAGTATTTCTTGCAGTGCTATCTGACGTGGAAATCTGTCAGACAGACTATTGGAAATGAAAACTCAAGGACAGGGCTGGAGACATAACTCAGCACTAGCTGCTCCTGAAGAGGACCCAGGTTCAGCTCCCGGCATTCACAGTATAGATTGAAACTATTCAGAACTCTAGCTCCAGGAGGTCCAACACCCTCTTACCTCTGTGGGCACCAGACATGCACATGATACACCAACATATAAAAAACATTTTTTAAAAAGTCTATTTTTTTTTTTTTTTAAATTTAAGAACTCTACCCCAGACTCACTGAATCAGAAACATAAAGAAAGAAGGCTGGGAATATATGCCGTAAATAGGTGTTTCATGCAATTCTTTGGCATTTTGTGAGACAGGTTCTCACTCTGTAGCCCTGACTATAGTCAAGAATTTGGAAGTTTCCCTAAGAGTCTTTGATTCTGGACTATTATTCATTTTATGTTGTTACAAGAACCCAGCCTTAAGGCCTGACTCTGGGTCCAAACTCTCATCAACATTAGTAGGAAACACTATATAGAAAGAAGAAAGGGAGGAAGGACATATAGAATATGAGTCAGAGGTTGGATTTAACAAGAATAGCAACTATTGTAAACACAGCCAATGAATTCCAGGAAAATATAATCTTACTGAACAAACAGGCAAGGGACTTGAACCATCACACTTTGTAGCCCAGGCTGGTCTTGAACTTGCATCAATCTTCCTACCTTAGCATCCAAAGTACTGGGACTTTTTTCTAACAGTTTCTTACAGGAACTCACTGAAGAGCTGTTGAGAACATCAATCTGTCTGATGTCATCGTCCCAGTGAGCTAATTACCTCCCACCACTTCCCAACTCAGCTACACTGAGGACCGAGTGTTCAGTGCATAAAGCTTTGGGGACACACTCAAATCACATCTGTAAGCTTCTTCCTCATCTTCAGCGCATCTGTTTCTCCTGACAATGAACAGGGTCAACTCTCCACAGCCTGGACTGGACTGCTTCTCTAGACCATCTTCCTCTGATACCCAAAGGTCCCTAGGTCACATTCAGTAGCCATCCTGCTCTTTTTGTGCTTGTTATACTTGTCATCAAAAGCTGTTTCTCTGTTGACAGCACCATTTGCCTACCAGAGCTGCTCAAACAAGCTAGATATGCAGCTCAGTTTGTAGAGCACTTGCCTAGCATGAGCACAAAACCCCAGGTTTGATTCTCAGTGCCACATAAGCCTTCGGTAGTCCCATACACCTGGGATGTGAAGGCAGGATGAGAAGTCAGATGTCATCCTCACTACATAGCTAGTCCTCAGAGCCACATCTGAATGAGGCTCTGCCTCCATCAAAACCTCGGAGAAACAGCTCAAAGAGCACCTGCTTCGGGAGCAGAAGACACTCCCCTATTTTGTGCTAATTATGTATTTGCCTGCCTATTTTCATTAGGCTTTGACCCTCAGTGGCAAAGACCCACCATGTATCTTTGCATCCTCAGTGATTACCATAAACCAAATACAGCATCAGCCAGCCCTGTACTTAAAGGCTGTTTATTGAAAGAGTGGATAAACAAACACTTACTGAAATATCAATGTGGTAAGAGTTGTGAATGTTTCTTTTTATATACAACAAAACTAAAAGTAGAAAATATTATCAAAACAAAAGCAGCACACACTAAGGTACTTTGTAGTTTCATATTCCTTATTTTGAAAATTACAGCACTGACCCTAAAATGTAGTCATACAAGTAAGTCATGACTGTCATTTAAGAGCAGCAGAATGAGGGAGGCTGGTGTTTATAATCCCAGCATTTGGTAGGCATAGGCGGGTGAATTACTGTAAATTCATGGGTAGCCTAGACTAAGTTCCAGGCAAGCTTGGGTTATGTAGTGAGACTGTCCCAAAAGTCATACATACACAAAGAGAGAGACAGAGGCAGACAGAGACCACCATGATTAGAATACAATTTCTTTGATAGGCTGCGGAATAAGTCTGTGGTAGAGTGCTTGCCTGCAGAAGAAAGACAAAAAGAAAAAGGAAAAGGAGGAGGAGGGGAGAAGGGGAAGGAAGGAAGAGAGTATGGCTTGAAGAATTGCTGCTCTCTCTACAGCACATTTTCCCCTTCCTCCCATCTTCAGCATTCTCAGAACCTCCTGCTGCAGTCTCAGAACCTCCTGCTGCAGTCGTCTCAGAACCTCCTGCTGCGGCCTCAGAACCTCCTGCTGCAGTCTCAGAACCTCCTGCTGCAGTCTCAGAACCTCCTGCTGCAGTCGTCTCAGAACCTCCTGCTGCAGTCGTCTCAGAACCTCCTGCTGCAGTCTCAGAACCTCCTGCTGCAGCCTCAGAACCTCCTGCTGCAGTCTCAGAACCTCCTGCTGCAGTCGTCTCAGAACCTCCTGCTGCAGTCTCAGAACCTCCTGCTGCAGTCTCAGAACCTCCTGCTGCAGTCTCAGAACCTCCTGCTGCAGTCGTCTCAGAACCTCCTGCTGCAGTCTCAGAACCTCCTGCTGCAGTCTCAGAACCTCCTGCTGCAGTCTCAGAACCTCCTGCTGCAGTCTCAGAACCTCCTGCTGCAGTCGTCTCAGAACCTCCTGCTGCAGTCTCAGAACCTCCTGCTGCAGTGTCTCAGAACCTCCTGCTGCAGTCTCAGAACCTCCTGCTGCAGCCTCAGAACCTCCTGCTGCAGTCTCAGAACCTCCTGCTGCAGTCTCAGAACCTCCTGCTGCATCGTCTCAGAACCTCCTGCTGCAGTCTCAGAACCTCCTGCTGCAGTCTCAGAACCTCCTGCTGCAGTCTCAGAACCTCCTGCTGCAGTCTCAGAACCTCCTGCTGCAGTCTCAGAACCTCCTGCTGCAGTCTCAGAACCTCCTGCTGCAGTCTCAGAACCTCCTGCTGCAGTCGTCTCAGAACCTCCTGCTGCAGTCTCAGAACCTCCTGCTGCAGCCTCAGAACCTCCTGCTGCAGCCTCAGAACCTCCTGCTGCAGTCTCAGAACCTCCTGCTGCAGCCTCAGAACCTCCTGCTGCAGCCTCAGAACCTCCTGCTGCAGCCTCAGAACCTCCTGCTGCAGCCTCAGAACCTCCTGCTGCAGTCTCAGAACCTCCTGCTGCAGTCTCAGAACCTCCTGCTGCAGTCTCAGAACCTCCTGCTGCAGTGTCTCAGAACCTCCTGCTGCAGTCTCAGAACCTCCTGCTGCAGCTCTCAGAACCTCCTGCTGCAGCCTCAGAACCTCCTGCTGCAGTCTCAGAACCTCCTGCTGCAGCCTCAGAACCTCCTGCTGCAGTCTCAGAACCTCCTGCTGCAGTCTCAGAACCTCCTGCTGCAGTCTCAGAACCTCCTGCTGCAGTCTCAGAACCTCCTGCTGCAGTCTCAGAACCTCCTGCTGCAGTCTCAGAACCTCCTGCTGCAGCCTCAGAACCTCCTGCTGCAGTCTCAGAACCTCCTGCTGCAGTCTCAGAACCTCCTGCTGCAGTCTCAGAACCTCCTGCTGCATGTCTCAGAACCTCCTGCTGCAGTCTCAGAACCTCCTGCTGCAGTCGTCTCAGAACCTCCTGCTGCAGTCTCAGAACCTCCTGCTGCAGTCTCAGAACCTCCTGCTGCAGTCTCAGAACCTCCTGCTGCAGTCTCAGAACCTCCTGCTGCAGTCTCAGAACCTCCTGCTGCAGTCTCAGAACCTCCTGCTGCAGTCTCAGAACCTCCTGCTGCAGTCTCAGAACCTCCTGCTGCAGTCTCAGAACCTCCTGCTGCAGTCTCAGAACCTCCTGCTGCAGTCGCCTCAGAACCTCCTGCTGCAGTCTCAGAACCTCCTGCTGCAGTCTCAGAACCTCCTGCTGCAGTCTCAGAACCTCCTGCTGCAGTCTCAGAACCTCCTGCTGCAGTCTCAGAACCTCCTGCTGCAGTCTCAGAACCTCCTGCTGCAGTCTCAGAACCTCCTGCTGCAGTCTCAGAACCTCCTGCTGCAGTCTCAGAACCTCCTGCTGCAGTCTCAGAACCTCCTGCTGCAGTCTCAGAACCTCCTGCTGCAGCCTCAGAACCTCCTGCTGCAGTCTCAGAACCTCCTGCTGCAGTCTCAGAACCTCCTGCTGCAGTCTCAGAACCTCCTGCTGCAGTCTCAGAACCTCCTGCTGCAGTCTCAGAACCTCCTGCTGCAGTCTCAGAACCTCCTGCTGCAGCCTCAGAACCTCCTGCTGCAGTCTCAGAACCTCCTGCTGCAGTCTCAGAACCTCCTGCTGCAGTCTCAGAACCTCCTGCTGCAGTCTCAGAACCTCCTGCTGCAGTCTCAGAACCTCCTGCTGCAGTCCTCAGAACCTCCTGCTGCAGTCTCAGAACCTCCTGCTGCAGTCTCAGAACCTCCTGCTGCAGTCTCAGAACCTCCTGCTGCAGTCTCAGAACCTCCTGCTGCAGTCTCAGAACCTCCTGCTGCAGTCTCAGAACCTCCTGCTGCAGTCTCAGAACCTCCTGCTGCAGTCTCAGAACCTCCTGCTGCAGTCTCAGAACCTCCTGCTGCAGTCTCAGAACCTCCTGCTGCAGTCTCAGAACCTCCTGCTGCAGTCTCAGAACCTCCTGCTGCAGTCTCAGAACCTCCTGCTGCAGTCTCAGAACCTCCTGCTGCAGTCTCAGAACCTCCTGCTGCAGTCTCAGAACCTCCTGCTGCAGTCTCAGAACCTCCTGCTGCAGTCTCAGAACCTCCTGCTGCAGTCTCAGAACCTCCTGCTGCAGTCGTCTCCGAACCTCCTGCTGCAGTCTCAGAACCTCCTGCTGCAGTCTCAGAACCTCCTGCTGCAGTCTCAGAACCTCCTGCTGCAGTCTCAGAACCTCCTGCTGCAGTCTCAGAACCTCCTGCTGCAGTCTCAGAACCTCCTGCTGCAGCCTCAGAACCTCCTGCTGCAGTCTCAGAACCTCCTGCTGCAGTCTCAGAACCTCCTGCTGCAGTCTCAGAACCTCCTGCTGCAGTCGCCTCAGAACCTCCTGCTGCAGCCTCAGAACCTCCTGCTGCAGTCTCAGAACCTCCTGCTGCAGCCTCAGAACCTCCTGCTGCAGTCTCAGAACCTCCTGCTGCAGTCTCAGAACCTCCTGCTGCAGTCTCAGAACCTCCTGCTGCAGTCTCAGAACCTCCTGCTGCAGTCTCAGAACCTCCTGCTGCAGTCTCAGAACCTCCTGCTGCAGTCCTCAGAACCTCCTGCTGCAGTCTCAGAACCTCCTGCTGCAGCAGTCTCAGAACCTCCTGCTGCAGTCTCAGAACCTCCTGCTGCAGTCTCAGAACCTCCTGCTGCAGCCTCAGAACCTCCTGCTGCAGTCTCAGAACCTCCTGCTGCAGTCTCAGAACCTCCTGCTGCAGTCTCAGAACCTCCTGCTGCAGTCTCAGAACCTCCTGCTGCAGTCTCAGAACCTCCTGCTGCAGCCTCAGAACCTCCTGCTGCAGTCTCAGAACCTCCTGCTGCAGTCTCAGAACCTCCTGCTGCAGTCTCAGAACCTCCTGCTGCAGTCTCAGAACCTCCTGCTGCAGCCTCAGAACCTCCTGCTGCAGTCTCAGAACCTCCTGCTGCAGCCTCAGAACCTCCTGCTGCAGTCTCAGAACCTCCTGCTGCAGTCTCAGAACCTCCTGCTGCAGTCTCAGAACCTCCTGCTGCAGTCTCAGAACCTCCTGCTGCAGTCGTCTCAGAACCTCCTGCTGCAGCCTCAGAACCTCCTGCTGCAGTCTCAGAACCTCCTGCTGCAGTCTCAGAACCTCCTGCTGCAGTCTCAGAACCTCCTGCTGCAGTCTCAGAACCTCCTGCTGCAGTCTCAGAACCTCCTGCTGCAGTCTCAGAACCTCCTGCTGCAGTCTCAGAACCTCCTGCTGCAGTCTCAGAACCTCCTGCTGCAGTCTCAGAACCTCCTGCTGCAGTCTCAGAACCTCCTGCTGCAGCCTCAGAACCTCCTGCTGCAGTCTCAGAACCTCCTGCTGCAGTCTCAGAACCTCCTGCTGCAGTCTCAGAACCTCCTGCTGCAGTCTCAGAACCTCCTGCTGCAGTCTCAGAACCTCCTGCTGCAGTGCGTCTCAGAACCTCCTGCTGCAGTCCTCAGAACCTCCTGCTGCAGCCTCAGAACCTCCTGCTGCAGTCTCAGAACCTCCTGCTGCAGTCTCAGAACCTCCTGCTGCAGTCTCAGAACCTCCTGCTGCAGTCTCAGAACCTCCTGCTGCAGTCTCAGAACCTCCTGCTGCAGTCTCAGAACCTCCTGCTGCAGTCTCAGAACCTCCTGCTGCAGTCTCAGAACCTCCTGCTGCAGTCTCAGAACCTCCTGCTGCAGTCTCAGAACCTCCTGCTGCAGTCTCAGAACCTCCTGCTGCAGCCTCAGAACCTCCTGCTGCAGTCTCAGAACCTCCTGCTGCAGTCTCAGAACCTCCTGCTGCAGTCTCAGAACCCTCCTGCTGCAGTCTCAGAACCTCCTGCTGCAGCCTCAGAACCTCCTGCTGCAGTCTCAGAACCTCCTGCTGCAGCCTCAGAACCTCCTGCTGCAGTCTCAGAACCTCCTGCTGCAGTCTCAGAACCTCCTGCTGCAGTCTCAGAACCTCCTGCTGCAGTCTCAGAACCTCCTGCTGCAGTCTCAGAACCTCCTGCTGCAGTCTCAGAACCTCCTGCTGCAGTCTCAGAACCTCCTGCTGCAGCCTCAGAACCTCCTGCTGCAGCCTCAGAACCTCCTGCTGCAGTCTCAGAACCTCCTGCTGCAGTCTCAGAACCTCCTGCTGCAGTCTCAGAACCTCCTGCTGCAGTCTCAGAACCTCCTGCTGCAGTCTCAGAACCTCCTGCTGCAGCCTCAGAACCTCCTGCTGCAGTCTCAGAACCTCCTGCTGCAGCCTCAGAACCTCCTGCTGCAGCCTCAGAACCTCCTGCTGCAGTCTCAGAACCTCCTGCTGCAGTCTCAGAACCTCCTGCTGCAGTCTCAGAACCTCCTGCTGCAGTCTCAGAACCTCCTGCTGCAGTCTCAGAACCTCCTGCTGCAGTCTCAGAACCTCCTGCTGCAGTCTCAGAACCTCCTGCTGCAGTCTCAGAACCTCCTGCTGCAGTCGCTCAGAACCTCCTGCTGCAGTCTCAGAACCTCCTGCTGCAGTCGCTCAGAACCTCCTGCTGCAGTCTCAGAACCTCCTGCTGCAGTCTCAGAACCTCCTGCTGCAGTCTCAGAACCTCCTGCTGCAGTCTCAGAACCTCCTGCTGCAGTCTCAGAACCTCCTGCTGCAGCCTCAGAACCTCCTGCTGCAGTCTCAGAACCTCCTGCTGCAGTCTCAGAACCTCCTGCTGCAGTCTCAGAACCTCCTGCTGCAGTCTCAGAACCTCCTGCTGCAGTCTCAGAACCTCCTGCTGCAGCCTCAGAACCTCCTGCTGCAGTCTCAGAACCTCCTGCTGCAGTCTCAGAACCTCCTGCTGCAGTCTCAGAACCTCCTGCTGCAGTCGTCTCAGAACCTCCTGCTGCAGTCGTCTCAGAACCTCCTGCTGCAGTCTCAGAACCTCCTGCTGCAGTCTCAGAACCTCCTGCTGCAGTCTCAGAACCTCCTGCTGCAGTCTCAGAACCTCCTGCTGCAGTCTCAGAACCTCCTGCTGCAGTCTCAGAACCTCCTGCTGCAGTCTCAGAACCTCCTGCTGCAGTCTCAGAACCTCCTGCTGCAGCCTCAGAACCTCCTGCTGCAGTCTCAGAACCTCCTGCTGCAGTCTCAGAACCTCCTGCTGCAGTCTCAGAACCTCCTGCTGCAGTCTCAGAACCTCCTGCTGCAGCCTCAGAACCTCCTGCTGCAGTCTCAGAACCTCCTGCTGCAGTCTCAGAACCTCCTGCTGCAGTCTCAGAACCTCCTGCTGCAGTCTCAGAACCTCCTGCTGCAGTCTCAGAACCTCCTGCTGCAGCCTCAGAACCTCCTGCTGCAGTCTCAGAACCTCCTGCTGCAGTCTCAGAACCTCCTGCTGCAGTCTCAGAACCTCCTGCTGCAGTCCTCAGAACCTCCTGCTGCAGTCTCAGAACCTCCTGCTGCAGTCTCAGAACCTCCTGCTGCAGTCTCAGAACCTCCTGCTGCAGTCTCAGAACCTCCTGCTGCAGCCTCAGAACCTCCTGCTGCAGTCTCAGAACCTCCTGCTGCAGTCTCAGAACCTCCTGCTGCAGTCGTCTCAGAACCTCCTGCTGCAGTCGATCCTGCAGTCAACCTCCTGCTGCAGTCTCAGAACCTCCTGCTGCAGTCTCAGAACCTCCTGCTGCAGTCTCAGAACCTCCTGCTGCAGTCTCAGAACCTCCTGCTGCAGTCTCAGAACCTCCTGCTGCAGCCTCAGAACCTCCTGCTGCAGTCTCAGAACCTCCTGCTGCAGTCTCAGAACCTCCTGCTGCAGTCTCAGAACCTCCTGCTGCAGTCTCAGAACCTCCTGCTGCAGTCTCAGAACCTCCTGCTGCAGCCTCAGAACCTCCTGCTGCAGTCTCAGAACCTCCTGCTGCAGTCTCAGAACCTCCTGCTGCAGCCTCAGAACCTCCTGCTGCAGCCTCAGAACCTCCTGCTGCAGTCTCAGAACCTCCTGCTGCAGCCTCAGAACCTCCTGCTGCAGTCTCAGAACCTCCTGCTGCAGTCTCAGAACCTCCTGCTGCAGTCTCAGAACCTCCTGCTGCAGCCTCAGAACCTCCTGCTGCAGTCTCAGAACCTCCTGCTGCAGCCTCAGAACCTCCTGCTGCAGTCTCAGAACCTCCTGCTGCAGTCTCAGAACCTCCTGCTGCAGTCTCAGAACCTCCTGCTGCAGCCTCAGAACCTCCTGCTGCAGTCTCAGAACCTCCTGCTGCAGTCTCAGAACCTCCTGCTGCAGTCTCAGAACCTCCTGCTGCAGTCTCAGAACCTCCTGCTGCAGTCTCAGAACCTCCTGCTGCAGTCTCAGAACCTCCTGCTGCAGTCTCAGAACCTCCTGCTGCAGTCTCAGAACCTCCTGCTGCAGTCTCAGAACCTCCTGCTGCAGCCTCAGAACCTCCTGCTGCAGTCTCAGAACCTCCTGCTGCAGCCTCAGAACCTCCTGCTGCAGTCTCAGAACCTCCTGCTGCAGTCTCAGAACCTCCTGCTGCAGTCTCAGAACCCTGGGCCCAGACCTCCTGCTGCAGTCTCAGAACCTCCTGCTGCAGCGTCTCAGAACCTCCTGCTGCAGTCTCAGAACCTCCTGCTGCAGTCTCAGAACCTCCTGCTGCAGTCTCAGAACCTCCTGCTGCAGTGTCTCAGAACCTCCTGCTGCAGTCTCAGAACCTCCTGCTGCAGTCTCAGAACCTCCTGCTGCAGTCGTCTCAGAACCTCCTGCTGCAGTCTCAGAACCTCCTGCTGCAGTCCTCAGAACCTCCTGCTGCATGTCTCAGAACCTCCTGCTGCAGTCTCAGAACCTCCTGCTGCAGTCCTCAGAACCTCCTGCTGCAGTCTCAGAACCTCCTGCTGCAGTGTCTCAGAACCTCCTGCTGCAGTCTCAGAACCTCCTGCTGCAGTCTCAGAACCTCCTGCTGCAGTCTCAGAACCTCCTGCTGCAGTCTCAGAACCTCCTGCTGCAGCCTCAGAACCTCCTGCTGCAGTCTCAGAACCTCCTGCTGCAGTCTCAGAACCTCCTGCTGCAGTCGCTCAGAACCTCCTGCTGCAGTGCTCAGAACCTCCTGCTGCAGTCTCAGAACCTCCTGCTGCAGTCGTCTCAGAACCTCCTGCTGCAGTCTCAGAACCTCCTGCTGCAGTCTCAGAACCTCCTGCTGCAGTCTCAGAACCTCCTGCTGCAGTCTCAGAACCTCCTGCTGCAGTCTCAGAACCTCCTGCTGCAGTCGCCTCAGAACCTCCTGCTGCAGCCTCAGAACCTCCTGCTGCAGTCTCAGAACCTCCTGCTGCAGTCTCAGAACCTCCTGCTGCAGTCTCAGAACCTCCTGCTGCAGTCTCAGAACCTCTGCTGCAGTCTCAGAACCTCCTGCTGCAGTCTCAGAACCTCCTGCTGCAGTCTCAGAACCTCCTGCTGCAGTCTCAGAACCTCCTGCTGCAGTCTCAGAACCTCCTGCTGCAGTCTCAGAACCTCCTGCTGCAGTCTCAGAACCTCCTGCTGCAGCCTCAGAACCTCCTGCTGCAGTCTCAGAACCTCCTGCTGCAGTCCTCAGAACCTCCTGCTGCAGTCTCAGAACCTCCTGCTGCAGTCTCAGAACCTCCTGCTGCAGTCTCAGAACCTCCTGCTGCAGCCTCAGAACCTCCTGCTGCAGCCTCAGAACCTCCTGCTGCAGTCTCAGAACCTCCTGCTGCAGTCTCAGAACCTCCTGCTGCAGCCTCAGAACCTCCTGCTGCAGTCTCAGAACCTCCTGCTGCAGTCTCAGAACCTCCTGCTGCAGTCTCAGAACCTCCTGCTGCAGCCTCAGAACCTCCTGCTGCAGTCGTCTCAGAACCTCCTGCTGCAGTCTCAGAACCTCCTGCTGCAGCCTCAGAACCTCCTGCTGCAGTCTCAGAACCTCCTGCTGCAGTCTCAGAACCTCCTGCTGCTGCAGTCTCAGAACCTCCTGCTGCAGTCTCAGAACCTCCTGCTGCAGTCGTCTCAGAACCTCCTGCTGCAGTCGTCTCAGAACCTCCTGCTGCAGTCTCAGAACCTCCTGCTGCAGTCTCAGAACCTCCTGCTGCAGTCTCAGAACCTCCTGCTGCAGTCTCAGAACCTCCTGCTGCAGCCTCAGAACCTCCTGCTGCAGCCTCAGAACCTCCTGCTGCAGCCTCAGAACCTCCTGCTGCAGTCGCCTCAGAACCTCCTGCTGCAGTCTCAGAACCTCCTGCTGCAGTCTCAGAACCTCCTGCTGCAGTCTCAGAACCTCCTGCTGCAGTCTCAGAACCTCCTGCTGCAGCCTCAGAACCTCCTGCTGCAGTCTCAGAACCTCCTGCTGCAGTCTCAGAACCTCCTGCTGCAGTCTCAGAACCTCCTGCTGCAGCCTCAGAACCTCCTGCTGCAGCCTCAGAACCTCCTGCTGCAGCCTCAGAACCTCCTGCTGCAGTCTCAGAACCTCCTGCTGCAGCCTCAGAACCTCCTGCTGCAGTCTCAGAACCTCCTGCTGCAGTCTCAGAACCTCCTGCTGCAGTCGTCTCAGAACCTCCTGCTGCAGTCGTCTCAGAACCTCCTGCTGCAGTCTCAGAACCTCCTGCTGCAGTCGTCTCAGAACCTCCTGCTGCAGTCGTCTCAGAACCTCCTGCTGCAGTCTCAGAACCTATTGCCTCCACTTCACTTCCATCATCAGACTTATGACTGGGGAAAAGACTACCCGAGATTTTCCAATCAGTTTTCCCTTCTTCACAATTTGATCAGTGTGGACCACAATAGCTTCTAGAATCTATATTGTCCCCTGGTACCAGATTAGCATGATTCTACATCTTATTAATAGCAAAACTTCTAAATAAGGGAACTCAGAAATCTCTAATGAGTAATGAACATACTCTCTAAGACTCTCAAAGGCCAGATGGGCTAAGGATGGAGATGAAGGTGACGGAATCTGGATATGGGTTTAAATGGCCCTGCGAGTGATGTGAAGAAAAAAGTCCACCCAGAAAACTACCCATGCAGGTTATAGCTTCAGAACAAAAGAAAATGAAGGCAATGGCTAATCAAGAGTGCAGCTCCTAGCTGGCAATTAGGGGAGGCATGACTCAGTGTTCAGCTGGCTTGCCCCACATCAGGCCAGTTCCAAGGGCTGGGAGAAGTCAGTAGCTGCAGTCAGCAGAGGGGACAGAAAGGCAGAGCCTGCTTCTGGAAAGCAAAGATGCCAAAATGACAGAGGATTTTTTTTTTTTTTTTTTTTTTTTGGACAGTCTTCTCAGTGGCCTGAAACTTGTTATGTAGCCAGGCTGACCTTGAACTCACAGTGACCTGTCTCCTAAATGCTAGGATCAAAGGTGTGTATAGCCAGCCAATATTTTTTAATTATTTATTTTTTGAGATTATACTTTAGTGGTGGTGCACACCTTTGATCCCAGCACTCAGGAGGCAGAGGCAAGAGGATCTCTGTGAGTTCGAGACCAACCTGGTCTACAGAAGCTAGTTCCAGGACAGTCTCCAAAGCTACACAGAGAAACCCTGTCTTGAAAAACAAAACAAAAGAAAAGAAATAGAGATTATACTTTAATTATGTTAATCCCTTCCATTCCATCTCTCCAAACCCTCCTTGCTTTCTTTCAAATTTATGCCCCCCCATTGATTGTCCTTTTCTCTTTTTTTTTTACTCCTTCCCCAAAGGCAAAGCCAGCTCCAGCCAATACTCAGTGGGTGCAAAATAGAAGATTTAAGATTACAGATAAGAAAGCTTGAGCAACCACACAGCCATGCTAGTGTTGGTTGGGAAAACATGTCATATGATATGGCAAATGTCCCTGTTTTAGGTTTGAATAGCAACTATCCAGGAGATCTGCCCAGGGTTTAGCATATTGTGTCTGTGAAGAAAAAAAAAAAATGGTCATTCCCAATAGAAAATTAATTCAGAGTTTACTTTACAACAGCAGTGGCTTGAGCCAGTTGTGGCTGTACAGGCCTATAATGACAGCACTTGGGAGGTAGAGGCAGGGGGATGAAGCATTCAAGGTCATCTCCCACTACACAGAGAGTAGAATCCAGGTATGATTCACTGTAGTTGTTTGTTTGTTTGTTTTTACTCTTTGGGGGCTGCCACCCAGCTTCCAAATAAATACATACTTATTCTTATGCATGCCTGGCCTTAGCTTGACTTGTTTCTAGCCAGCTTGTCTAACTTAAATTATCCTGTTTCTCTTTAACTATGTTTTGCCTCTGTGCTTTTGCCTTTCTTTATTCTATATATCTTTCTTTTTTCTTACTCCATGACTGGCTGTGTGGCTGTGTGGCTGTGTGGCTGGGTGGCTGGGTGGCTGGGTGGCTGGGTGGCTGTGTGGCTGGGTGGCTGTTTTGCCGTGTGGCGTGTGGCTGGGTGGCTGTGGCTGTGTGGCTGGTGGCTGGGTGGCTGTGTGGCTGGGTGGCGTGTGGCTGGGTGGCTGGGTGGCTGTGTGGCGTGGCTGTGTGTTTTCTGTTTTTGTTTTGTGTGGCTGTGTGGCCGTGTGGCCGTGTGGCTGTGTGGCTGTGTGGCTGGGTGGCTGGGTGGCTGTGTGGCTGTGTGGCTGGGTGGCTGGGTGGCTGTGTGGCTGGGTGGCTGTGTGGCTGGGTGGCTGGGTGGCTGTGTGGCTGGGTGGCTGTGTGGCTGGGTGGCTGGGTGGCTGGGTGGCTGGGTGGCTGGGTGGCTGTGTGGGTGGCCCCTGGTGACCTCCTCTCTTTCTCCTGCTCCTGGCTCCTCAATGTTCTCTTGAGCCTAGGTTTCTCCTCCTATTTACTCTCTGCCTGGCAGCCCCACCTATCCCTCTCCTGCCTAGGTATTGGCTGTCCAGCTCTTTATTAAACCAACTAGGTGTTTTAGACAGGCAAAATAACACAGCTTTACAGAGTTAAACGAATGTAACATGAAAGAATGCAACACATTTTTGCATCATTAAACAGATATTCTACAGCATAAACAAATATAACACATCTTAAACTAATATTCCACAAGAATTCATGAGCTTGGCAGCAAGCACCTTCCCTTGTTGAGCCATCTCACCAGCCTCAAGATACATATCAGGAGACAAGATGTCTCGGAGCATAAGAGTGTTTGCTGTGTAAGCCTAACAGCCTGAAGTCTACCCTCAGAACAAAAGTAAAGATGATGGAAGGAGAGAGCCAACTCCACAAAGTTCTCTGAGCTCCACATAGACACCCTTTCTCCTCCACATAGCACACATACAACAACAATAAATACAAATAAATACAATTTAACTTTTTTTTTTTTTTTTTTTTTTTTTTTTTGAGATAGGGTTTCTCTGCAATAGCCTGACTGTCCTGGACCCTTCTTTGTAGATCAAGCTGGCCTCAGACTCACAGAGATCTATCTGCCTCTGCCTTCCGAGTGCTGTGATTAAAGATGTGTGCCACTACACCTGGCACAATTTAACTTTTAACAAAAACGATACATCTTGAGAGCTGAGTATGTAGTTAATGGGTGGAGTGTTGTGGGATATTTGTTCACTGTGAAGAGATAATGTGACTAGTATAATAAGAAGTGGAATAGCCAACAGCTAGGCAAAAGAGATAGGCGGAACTTCTAGGCAGAGAGAGGAAGAAGATAAACCAGGTTCTTAGGAGATGATATGGAGATGCAGAACAAGTTGAACACACAGAATGGGTGAGAGGTAAAAGCCATGTGATAGAACGTAGTTTAATTAAATGGGTTAAATTAAGTAATAAGAGCTAGTGTGACAAGCCCAAGCTAAGGCCAGCTTTCATAATTAACAATAAGTCTCCATGTCATTATTTGTGAGCTGGTTACCCAAAGGAAAACCCAATGACTGTGGAGCATGTGATAAGCATGCATGAGGTCTTGGGTTCAATCCCTAGCACCTCCTCCAACCCAACTCTTTAAAAACATTATTTTAGTGTGTCTGTGTCTGTATGTGTCTGTGTGTGAAAATGTGTGTGTGCTTACAAGCATGTGGGGAATAAAAGTAGAAAGTGCCCTTAACCACTGAGACCTCTCTCTCTCTCTCTCTCTCTCTCTCTCTCTCTCTCTCACACACACACACACACACACACACACACACACACACACCATCACTTATTGCCTCTAATTGAGCATCTACATTTTAAAGTTCAAACCTAATTGACTTTTTCCAGTTTGGGAAGGAAACGAAAGATGGTCTTTGTTCTGACATTTCCCCAATGCTGAAGACCTCTCAGTTTTTCCAAAAATTATATTGAATACCAAAAGCTGGAACCCATGGACTACCTTAGCATTCAGAAACTCTCTGTGGGACCAGGCCACCTTGAAATGTTGGTGTTGCTTGTTTTTACAGAAACGAACAAAAATAAAGGAAGTCCATCTTAAATGCAGTTGGACAACATTGTGCCTTTAGAGCAGGGGAAGGGGTCAGCGCAGCAAAGCCCCAGGGGTAGCAACCTCTGAGTCAGTTACTGACACTCCTGGGCTCAGTGTTTGCTTGCGTGACTCATCTGGGTCAAGCAGAGGGCAGGATATGGGGAGATGGTGCTGGAGAAAATAGCATATAATTATTAATGAGCCTTTCTAAAATTATTATTGACTTTGTGTATGTATTTTACTTAAATACATAGTTGATCTTTAAATTTTCAGTAATCAGGGCTATGGAGATAGATGGCTCAATGAGTAAGAGCACTGGCTGCTTTTCTGGAGGGACCAGCTGATTCCCAGCACCCCAGGGTAGTTCACAACTCTCTGTAAACCCAGAACCAGAGGCTCTGATGCACTCTGGCCCCTGCAGACACCATGCATGCACGTGGTACACAGGCATACATGCAGACAAAGCACCCATACACATAAACTAAAGAAATAAGCCTTTAAATAAAAAAGTAGAAAATTTCCAATCATTTTACAATAGGACATGAGGTTTTTCCATTCATTGAACAGACGAGTTGGTTAAAATGAACCACATGTTATAGTTCAATTAGAATTTTATGCAAGGTTCATGGCATTTATAATCATTTACAATTATAATCTCAAGCCAGGGAGTGGCTCATGCTCCTAACACTAACACTTCGGAGACTGAGGCAGGAGGATTGCAATGAGTGAAGGCAAGTCCAACATTGTCTTCCTGTTCAACTAATAATGAGTTTCAATTTTTACTCTTATCAGAGTAGTTACTATGTAGACAAAGCTACATATCACTATGTAGCTCAGTGATAAATTGTATATCTCAAATATACAAGAACTGGGTTTGATCCCCAATGTCTTACACATATATATATACACACACACACACACACACAAACAAACAAAATGACCTTTAAAAGGAAGTTTTAGATCAATTGTTTCATACATTTCCTTTAATTACAATCTTCTTAGTAATTTTAACACATCTTTACTTCACTTGAACATTTAGTATTTATTGAGAGAATTTGTAATGGAAAGAAGTCGTTATCAAGTATTAATTTATAATGTGTTAATTAATGACACTGTTAATAGTTAAAAATTGTTAATTAGCAATATAATATTTTAAAAGGTAATAGTTACATATGAGGCATGTTCAGTCTCCTGCTTATAAAGAGAGCGTGTTACCTAATAATCTTTTGGTTACAATAACAGAAATAGAATCTGGTCAGAATAGATTACTAGTAGCCAAGCATAGTGGTACTTTCCTGAGACTGAGGCAGGGGGATATAGTATGTTTGAAGTCTGCCTGGTATACATAATGAGTTTCAGATCAACCTGGCCTATTTGACAAGCTCCTGACTCTTGGAGTATAGCTTGGTGATAGAGCATATACAAAATATGCATCAGACCTTGGATTTCAAACACCCCAAAACAAAATAAAAAGTCTTCAAGTAAGAGTTGAACACTAAATCTTGGGAATGGAGGTCATTGCTATGTTGAAAGCCATGAATATCATCTAGCTACTGTACTCTCAGTTCAATAGTTCAGGTTTCCGTAGGCTGAGAAGCAGATTGACTCAGCTTGGGTAAGTTATTCTTCTGAGACTAGCCCAGGCCAGAGGGGCAGTGCACAGGTTACCGACATAATTGCTAGGACACAGTACACAGGATACTGATGTACTGCTGAAGGCCACCCCTGCAATCCCATTTGGGTTCAGTGTTTACATTTATTTATTATTAATTAATTATTTTAACCTTACTGAGTAAGTCCCTCTGAGTAGGGACTCATGACTGTCCTTTTGCTGGAAGGCCGGCTCAAATTGGCATTCCCAAAAGTTGGGACCCCCTATCTCCTGTCCTGACACTTGTCCCTCACTTGTCCATTCTGCATATGTGATCAAACTAACAGAAGAATATGATTTCACTTTATGTGGTAGAATACTATATGGTGGAGAAACTTCCTTCTGAGAGATGAAAATGCCAGAGCAATTGACTGGGTATTTTTAAAAATAAATAATAAGATAAAGTAGAGGAATAACTTAGGGGTAAAACCTAACTGAATGTAGATAGCACTGTCCCATAAGCTGGGTAGAATAAAAGTGCAAAAAGACAGCTCTTGGGGACACAGCTGTCTGGGTGCTCCCCCATGTCCAGCCTGAAATCCATCCCCCTTAAGTTGCTTGTGTCCGCTGCTTTCGTATAGTGATGGAAAGTCCATCTGAAACAGAAGATCACATGCTATTCCTCTTGCACTGGGATTTTTATAGTAAACCCAAATCAACAGCCCCCCGATATTAGATGTGTGGTGAATACTGTTGATGCCCTGCCCAGATTCTCTTGACTTGCATACATGAAATCCTGCCATCTGTTCAGAGTGTTGGCTCCTAATGGCTCAGACCTACTCCCTTCTGTTGAAACTACCTTCAGTTAAATGTGGGTCAACTCTCTCAGAAGGTTACATTTTCTGACCAAGAGAAGATCTTTACGTTCAGAACGTCAAATCTTGGCACCTGTGGTGGCACACACCTGTAACCTCAGGAGACATCGGGGAGGATTGCCACAAGTTCAAGGCCAGCTTGGTTTATGTAGTAATTTCCAGGCAAGTTGGAAGCTGCACAATGAGACCCTGTATCAAGAACCAAAAATGTGACATTTGCACACACATGAGTGCACACAAATAAATAAGTATAATTTTAAAAATTAAAATAAAAACAGGGAGAGAAAAGTCAGAGAAACAGGGTAGAGGAGTTGATGTGATCACAGTACACAGATACAGTCAAAAAGAAAAAATGAGCAATTAAGGGGCTGGAGAGATGGCTCAGCAGTTAAGAGCACTGACTGCTCTATCAAAGGACCTGGATTCAATTCCCAGCACCCACATGGCAGCTCATGGCTATCTTTGGCTTCAGTTCCAGGGAGTCTGACACCCTCACATAGACATGCATGCAGGCAAAACACCAATGCAAGTGAAATAAAAATAATTAAATCTCTTTTTTAAAAAGCAAACAATAGTAGAAACATCTATACTTTTTTCTGCTGACCCCGGCAGATTGCTTTGCTAGAGATACCATAACAAAATACCACAGTCTGGGTTTCTTAAACAGAAGAAGTGTGCTTGTGAGTGCCATTAACGTGCGTGGAGGTCAGAGGAAAATTCTGAGAGTCAGTCCTCCTTTTACCACGTGGGTTTCAGGTCTTGAGCTCAGATGCTCAGATTTGGAAGCAAACGCCTTGCCCTGTTGAGCCAACTAGCCAGTCTGAGTATACAGTTGCTGTTGTTTAAGATTTGCTTATTTTATTTTGTGTGTGAAAGTGTTTTACCTGCTTATATGTATTTGTACCACGTGTATGCCTGGTGCCTGTAGAAGAGGTCAGAAGAAGGCAGTGTGTTCCCGGGAACTAGAGGTACCAGTTATGAGCGTTGGGACTGGAACCTGGGCCATCCTCAAGAACATGATGTACTCTTAACCACTGAACCATCTCTCCATCCCCTGAAAACAATTCTGACGACTTGGACTTGACTCTGAAACTCCAACAAGCATTGATTTCAGAGCTTCATGCTGCCCAGGAACACCATACCAACCACAGGAGTGCTGTTTCAGCTGGCTCCTGATTTTCAGGGCTGCTGTGTGGTTGCTTTCACATCTGTGGGATCTTCCTGTACATGATGCTTGTCATCAGATGGGGCAGTTCATTTGTCTTCCAAATTAGCAATAGGCAAGCAAACACTAGATGCATGTCTGGCTTCATCTAAATTCTCCTTATATGTGACATGGTATCAGTTCTTATAAGCTAAATGACATCAACCATGAGAAGAAAGTAGGGAAAGTTTTGTCATTTAATGAAGGCTGGAATAGATTCAAATCTTATCTGGAAAGGGAAAAAAAAGTTTTATTAAACTTCCATTCAGGTTAGATTAAGATTAAAAACAAAACAAAACAAAAAGTATGAACTCTCTAACTTAAAGATAAAATTTCCAAAAACTGATAAGCCCTTGTCAGCAAGTCTGGGAACAGGCTGTCCTGGTATCTGGGTATAACGTATACATCTATTTATAACACATACATTTATATATATAATGCATGTACCTATATACAATGCATACATCTATATATAAAGCCAACATGGAAAAACTATAATTTATACCTTACAGCCTTTTACAAAGTGAATTTTAATCTGATATTGCACGTCTTTTTTTTCTTTTCTTTTTTAAAGCATGCTTTATTTTATGTATAGCAATGCAATTTACATATGAATAACACCTGTAGGCCTAGTGTCTCATCGGGACTGCTAGCTCCTCAAATAACCACACAGAGACGTATTATTAATTATAAATGTTCGGCCACCAGCTTAGGCTTGTAACTAAACAGCTCTTTCAACTTAAATCAACCTCTATTTCTTATCTACACTCTACCACATAGTGGTACCTTTTTTTCAGCATGGCATATACATCTCCTGCTACCTCTGCATTTGGCTGGCAACTCCACCCTTGTTCATCCTCACACGCTCTTTCTGTCTGCAAGTGCCACCTAACTTTCTACCTGAATGTGCTAATTTGTTACATGGCAGTAAAGCACTGCTACAGCATTACTACTGCCTCAGAGGAAGAAACTGTGGCTTAGATAACTGGTTAGATTAGGCAGATTAGCAGCAAGAAGCAGTTAGGGTTGTATTTGACACGGGTAGACATTCCTGCCCACATTGCTTGCAAATGATGAAAGAAAAATAAAGTGCTCCCTGACTGAGGAAGGGGTGACACAGATTCCTACTTATTTTTAGTCATCAACATGAATAGTTGCACCATAACTTGGTTTTCTGCAAGGATGGGACTATCTGTGGGAGTCGTGTCAGCTTGTCGTGACTAGTCTTCCTTTTTAACTAAAGCACAAGGTGACTGGTTGTCTACACATGCAAAGCTGGATGCATGTAGGCAGATTAGCAGCAAGAAGCAGTTGGGGAAACAAATGCAGTGACCTTATACACACAGACACACCCAGAAAAGTCCTCTCCCAGAGACCTCATTGTGTCAATCTTGGGCTCCATGGAGACCTGTCCGTTTTAAAAGGGAGGAGCTGATAGTTTGTCACCTCAGCTTCTCCCACCCACTCCTGTGACCTTTCCTCCTTCCGGCTTACTGTTCTCCACTCTGGTCACATGGCCTCCCTGCTCTCCTGAAGTCGCCAAGCCTTACTAACCCAAGCCTGGAAGGAACACTCTTCCTCTAGTTTCTGCCCTGCCTTCAGTCTCTATTCAAGAGGCACTTTTTAGTTGTTTGTTTGTTTGTTTGTTTGTTTGTTTGTTTATAAGATACAGAGTGTGTAGACTATGGCTAGTGCTCTCCGCCTGTCTTTATGGCCTCACCCTATGTTTAATATGTGTGGGGGTTGGAGAGGGTGGTGCAAATGTATCCGAGTGCTCATGTGTGCCAGACAGAGAGGTATCTGAGACAGCTCTCACTGAACCTGGCCTCACTACATTGACTAGACTGGCTGGCCAGTGACCCCAGATCCCAGTCTCCCGTCCTAGCACTGGGACCACAGGTACTTTCTAGATGGGACTGGACTTTACTCACTGAGCTGTCACCCTGTCCTTTTTTCTTTTCATTATTACAATACTAGGGGTTGAACCCAGAGGCTGATGCCTACAGGCTCTTCTGCTAAGATATGTACTCTGTTAAATTTTTTCTTCCCTAGCACCTTGACAACCTGATATGCTTACATACAAAAATGTACAGAGGCCAGAGCTCTAGCTTAGAGGTGGAGCCAAGCTTTCCCCATGTATGAGACCCCAGGCTTCATGCCCAGTACCAAAAGATACATATGTGGATTATCAATTAGGACAGCAGAGAGACTGTGTGTGTGTGTGTGTGTGTGTGTGTGTGTGTGTGTGTTCTGTGTGTGTATCTGTGTATATGGGTAGGTGGGTGAGCCGTGCACACATGTGCATTTTTGATACTGGATTTCATTATGTTTATTATATTCCCTTTTGATCTCAGACTCTTTTCTGTCGGAGGCTCAAGAGATCCTTCTGCCTCAGCCTCCTGTTAGCTGAGGTTATAGGCACATTCACCATACCCACCTTCCCTCTGTTTTCTTCATCTCATTCATTTCTTGTATCTCCTGTGTCCAGACCAATCCACAGCTCACAGTATGGGCTCGGGATATATTGAATGAAGGAATGACTCAGAAACAATAAAATTTGTATCTTTCCAAATAATTTATTTAATCTGAGCTATCCTTCTGATCTCCCCCCCCCCCGACATACACACTTCCATTTTTTGCTAACTAGTTCAAAGTAGAAAAGTTTCTTTGCTTGAATGTATTTATAAAATTCAGATGAACAAGATTAAAATCTGGCCAGGTGTTGGTGGTGCATGCCTTTAGTCCCAGAGGCAGAGGCAGAGGCAGAGGCAGAGGCAGAGGCAGAGGCAGAGGCAGAGGCAGAGGCAGAGGCAGAGGCAGAGGCAGAGGCAGAGGCAGAGGCAGAGGCAGAGGCAGAGGCAGAGGCAGAGGCAGAGGCAGAGGCAGGAGGATCTCTCTCAGTTGGAGACCAGCCTGGTCTACAGAGCTAATTTCAGGACAGGCTCCAAAGCAATACAGAAAGACCCTGTCTCAAAAAAGAAAGAGAGAAAGAAAGAAAGAAAGAAAGAAAGAAAGAAAGAAAGAAAGAAAGAAAGAAAGAAGAAAGAAAAAGAGAAAGAAAAAGAAAAAAAAAGGAAAGAAAGAAAAAAGATTAAAATCTGGAGACTGTGGTACAGGAATGAGGTCCCTTCTTGCGCAGTCACATGACACATGATGGGGAAAGGTTCAGACTTCCTGAGGAATGATGACTAGCCTTGTGTAAGCAGTTGGATCAGGGATGTCTGGAGATTTCTTCCTGTCCTCCAGTCCTTTGAGACTAGAACGCAGTTGGTAGGGGAGTCAGGAAATATTGATTTTAGCTACATTAAATGTACACTAGGTGTGTATATCTAGGGAAGTCCTGTAAACATACCCATAGCCCAGGCCTCCAGATAACCCAAAATCTCTTTGCTGTCCCTCCCAGGTCAGATCTTAGCTCTCTGCAGGACCTGAGTAAGAGCCAGGTTGGCTAACATCCTGGTGTTTGTGAGCCCTTACTTACTTAGTCCTGTTCTTTTAAGATCTGGATCCACCTGTTCTCCAATAAGGTGATGCTTAAGACTAAAATACTGCTTTCAAGAATATTTCCAGAGAGCACGTCTTTAAAAATTTAACTTCTTTATTAATTCTTTAAGAGTTTCACATCACAAACCCCAATTCTGCTAACCCCCATATCCTTCCCTCAATCCTGCATCACCCCCTAAAAGAAAATTTTTAAAAATAAAATCAAAACAAAGCAAGCAAACAAAAATAAAAACAAACAAAAACCAAAACAACAAAGTAAACATCTTCACTCCCCGCCCCCTTCCCCTTCTCCAACACTACTTCATTTATCTTGGTGGAACTTGGAGTCACATGATATACCCTTTTGTTCAATCAGCTTTACTAGCAATGAGTCACTGGTCTGGATCAAGGCCTCTGGTTTCTGGCGCAGCACCATCCCTGGATCCTCACTGAAACTCCTCTGGGACATCCTGTGGCCAACCAGAGACTTAGAGATTCTTCAGGTGTCATTCTTCAGGACCTGCCTGTTCATGAGCCTCAGCAGGTCCTAGATGCGGTAGGTGCTACAGTCGATCAACACACGGCCTGGCTGTTGGCTGAGTTTCTGGGCCACTGGGGCTGCCTGCCTCAGGTAAGTTTACAGAGTCAACTCCTCTAGGCCTAAATCCTCAGGGTCAGTCAGCTGTGGTGAGGGGTGGGGCCATCTCTCCTAAGATGCCAACTGTCCTGTGAGGGCCAGGGCCAACTCTCTTCCTGCAGTGTTCAGTGAGAGGCAGGGCCACCTTTCCCTGGGCCAGTAAAGGGTGGAGCTGGCTCAGCATGGCCCTCTGATTTCCTCTCACATGGTTCCTTTTGGCCCCTGAGGCCCCTGATGAGCCACAAACATCAACACAGACCTCAGCTGTAGCTGGACCATGGATCCAGACATGGCCCCCAGCAGCAGCATTCTGGCTCTGGGTGAAAGCAATGGCCACTCAGGTTGGGATAATTCTGATAGCAACATGACCCCTGGACACTACCAAGTCCTCAGGTTGCTGAGGCCCCAAACCTGAGATTCTATGTGACCTTTGGTGACAATACAGGCAGGACTCAGACTTCAGCACAGACCCTAGCTGCTGTAGGTCCACAGACCCAGATTGGTCTCTGGCAGCAGCTGGGTCTGGATGTCACCACTGACCCAGGTACAGGCCACGCAGATCTGCCCCAGGGCTCCAATGATAATGTGGCCCCAGACCTCGGGCATCTGCATGGCCTTCAATGGTAACAGGAGCCTCAGATATCAACACAGACTGTGGCCCAGACCCAGACATGGCCCTCAGCTGCAGCTCTGGCCTGGATGTCACCATGGCATTGGTTACAGCTCAGGCCACTCAGATCTGCATGACCCCAGCTCTGTCCTGGTCCTTGCACACCAACCTGAACTCAGGTGACTGGCTGACCTGACCCTAGGCATCCTCACAGACCTCAGTGGCAACAACAGGAGCCACATACATCAATCTAGACCCAGACATGGGCCTTGCCAGCAGCCTGGACCTGTATGACACCATGACTCCGGGTGACAGCACAGGCCACCCAGATGTGTATGGCCCCTGCTGCAGCATGGCCCCCAGAGTTCAGCAAGGCCACAGGTTGTGGTCCAGATCCCAGGCCTACATGTAGGCCCTAGTGGCAACCTGGGCCATAGACTTCAACATAGATCCCAGCTGTAGCTAGGCCATGGACCCCTGACAAGACCCCAGGCAACAGCTCAGCTCAGTTCAGTCGACCTCCTGGCTCCAGATGGAAGACCCAGCTGCTCACTTCATAGCACTTTCTATATACCATCTTCTGGGAACACACCCTCCTACATTCAAGAGATATCATAAACTAAAATATAAGTCAAGACCAGCAAGGTATTGTGATAGAATAAAAATAATGAACTAGGTATGGTGGCTCACACCTGTAAGCCCAGCACTTATGAGGTAAGGCAAGAGGGTTGCCATGAGTTTGAAGTCAGCTTTGGCTACATGGTGAGTTCCAGGCCACCTGGGGCAACAAGGCAAGACCTTGTCTCTAAGGAAAGAAGGAAAGGACAAAGGAAAGAAGGAAGGGAGAGACTGATTTATTCTTTATGTGCGTTGGTGTTTTGCCTGCATTTATGTCAGTGTTGGGGTGTCAGATCATCTGGAACTGGAGTTACAGATAGTTGTGAGCTGCCCTGTGAGAGCTGGGTATTGAACTTGGGCCCTCTGGAAGAGCAGCCAGTGCTCTTAACCCCTGAGACATCTCTCCAGTCCTGGGAAGGAAATTTGTAATCTTAGCATTGAGGAGGAAGAAGCATGAGAACTGAGTTTAAGGCTAATTTGGGCTATATAGCAAAACTCTGTCTAAACAAAACAAAACAAAACACACACCAAAAAAAAAACACAAAAAAACAAACAAGCAAAAAAAAGAAAAAAAAAAAAGAAAAAGAAAGGGAAGAGGAGAGGCAAAGAGGGAGAGAGAAGAGTAGTGGGAATCATAGGTGGGCTGTAGCTCAGTGAAAGACAGCATGCGTAAGTGTTCAAGGCCCAGGTTTGACCTTTCAATGTTGCAAGAAACAAAAACAAGAAGGAAGGAACTCCACAGCCAGATGGTGGAACACTCTCACAGTACTTGCTCTCAGAAAGCTGAAGCAGAAGAATTACACATCGGAGGGCAGCCTGTGCTACAAAATGTGAATCTTAGGGTTTCTACTGCTGTGAAGAGACACCATAACCGTGACAACTCTTATAAAGGAAAAACGTTTAATTGGGGTTCCATTGTCATCATGGCAGAAAGCATGGCAGCGTGCAGGTAGACATGGTTCTGGAGGAGCTGAGAGTTCTACATCTGGATTGGCAGGCAGTAGGATGAGAGAGGGAGAGAACCTCTGGGCCTGGTTTGAGCTTCTGAAACCTCAAAGCCTGCCCCCAGTGACACACTTCCTCCAACACGGCAGTACCTGCTAATAGTGCCTCTCCCTGCTAGCCTATGAGAGCCATTTTCATTGAAGCCACCACAGTGCATTTCAGGACAGTCTGGGCTTCATGATGAGGCTTTCATGTCTTAGGAAGTCAAGAAAAGAAGCTACAACCACAACAGATGGTGACCAACACAAGTAAGCCAAAGGGGAACCCCACACATCTGGTGTCATTATGTGTTCTTTCTGGGAGATGTGAAAAGGTGTTCTTTTTACTAGTAATAAGAAGAACACTGAAGGACAGAGCTTAGGAAATGCGGAGTTACCTTTACCAGGGAAGACCTTCCTGCCACATTTAAAACTGGGCCTTAGAAGATGAGACAAAGCAGCCATGGAAAGACCAATCCTGGCAAAGGGAAGGGAGAACATGGCCTGCAATTAAGACCTCTGGATGGGAAAGGCCAGGGAACTGTACCTTCTGGCAAAAGCGGTGGCGGGTAGTTACTAAGGAGACAGGCGTGTGCTTGTGCACTCACACACAAAATAGGGGAAAAAAGAAAAACAAAAACCAAATAATCAAGCCAGGTGGCAGTGGCACCTTTGATCCCAGCACTCAGGTGGCAGAGGCAGACCGACCTCTTCAAGTTTGAGGCCAGCATGATCTACAGAGCGAGTTCCAGGACAGCCAGGGCTATGAAGAAAGGCCCTGTCTCAAAACAAAACAAAACAAAACACAGACAAGAAGTAGTGGTGGTGGCGCCCACTGGGGGCGACAGAGAGTCCCTAAGGACATGCCTTCCAGGACCCATTCTTACCAACTGGGTTCAACCTTCTAAATTTCCACTTCTTCCCAGTAGCCCAACAAACCTTGACTCAGAGCCCTGGATCTGCCCACCATTCCACCTCTGAAACTGCCTCTTCAAATTAAATCTTCCGCATGGGAGCCCTGGGGAGCATTCCCCATCCAAACCCTAACGCGAGTGTTCAGAGCACTTCCGAAGCAGCTAATTAGTCTTTATAATGATTGTTCTCAGTTGCTAATTGCCTGAATTAAAGGGGCTGAGAAGAGCAGGTGTCCATAATTTGCCTAAAGCTGTAGTAAATTGTAGAACTAACAGCAGCACCAATTAGTTCCTAGAGTCTCATGCTCCGTCGGTCTTTAAAGGAATACTTACTTATGTGTATGTGTGTGTTTCGTGTGCCATGTGTGCAGGTGCTCTTGGAGGGTGGATGCTGTGAGCTCCCCTGGAACTGGGGTTATGGGTCAATGTGAGCTTTGTGATGTGGGTGCTGGAAACTGAACTTGAGTCCTCTGCAAGAGCAGTAAGGTCTCTAACCACTGGGCATCTCTCTAGCCCACCCACTCCCACCATTTATTCTATTTTATTTTTCTGAGACAAAAATTGCTTTATGTAGTTCTGGCTAGCCTGGAACTCATTGAGATCTGATTCCCTCTGTCTCCTTAATACTGGTAATAAAGGTGGGTGCCAGCACACTGGGTTTTTTAGTGGTGGTGGCAATGGTGTTGGCGATTTTTAAGTGAGATAGGGTCTCTTTTTGTAGCTCAGCATATCTTCCTGTCTTCAGCAACTCTTGGGTGCTATAGTTACAGGCATGTACTATCACATACAAGTTTGACACTCTTCAAAAACTCCTTTGGTTAGGAAGAAGAAACCAAATAGCATTGTAGGTGAGAATAAGGCATGGATGTTCAGGTTCATTGACCTGGAGTCATGTCTTGTCATTGCCTTTTACTGTGTATGAGACACGGGCACATACATAATAAAAACATTCCTAAGACTTGAAATGAGGATCAGTGGCAGAGCACCTGTCTAACAATTACCCGGTTCTAGATAGGATTTCAGTACCAAAAAGAGGGGATATTCTGGAGTCTCCTTTTTGCTTGTGGATTTTGTTGATGTTTTTGAAGAAGGGTCTCACTGTGTAATCCTAGCTGGCCTGGAACTGGCTATGTAGAACAGCCTGGCCTCAGATGCAGAGACCTGCTCACCTCTTTGACCTGAGTGCTGGGATTAAAGGTGTGTGTCACTGTGTCTGACCCCTAAAAGGTTTACTTCATTATTTAGCCATGTTGTGTACGTGTTCAAGTGCTCACGTGAGCATGCGCATGGCACGCAGATATGGATGGAAACCAGAAAAGGGTATCAGATCTCCTGGTGCCCGAGTTGGTAGTGGAGCAGCTAGGAATGGGTACTAGAGACTGAATCCCTGTCCTCTGGGAGATCAGCAAGCACTGAGCTTCAATCCCCAAACCTAGTTATGTCTCTCTCCCAGTAATCCAAAGAACACCGCACAGTGGAAAAGGCATAGAGACTGGGAGATAGCTTGGCAGGTAAAGCACCTGTCAGGCAAGGCTGATGACCTCAGTTTGACCTCCAAATGCATGTAAAGGTGGGAGGAAAAAACTGACTCCACAAAGTTGTCTCTCTGACCCCCATGTAAGTGCAGACCTGTGCATGCCTGCGTTTCACATACACATACATACATACAATACTAAAGCATTAAAAACAAATATAAATTATTTTTTTCAATACATATTTATCTTATTATATATGTATATTCTTATTTATTTATTTAACTATATATAAAGGCTATGCATGGTGGTACATGCCTTTAATTCAACATTCAGGAGGCAGAGGCAGGTAGATCTCTATGACTTCCAGACCCGCCTGATCCACATATCACATTACAGGCCAACCAAGCCATATCTCAAAATATATATATGTGTGTGTGTGTGTGTGTGTGTGTGTGTGTGTGTGTGTGTATGAGATCTGCACACACCTTTAATCCCAGTACTTGGTAGGTGTATCTCTGTGAGTGTGAGGCCAACCTGGTCTACATAGTGAGTTCCAGGACAACCAGGCTACATAGGGAGACCCTATCTCAAAAAATAAAGATAAAAATAAAGATGAGCCAAACAGATGGATTAGTACTTAAGAATGCCTGCTGTTCCTCCCAGAGGACCTGAGTTCAGTTCCTAGCACCCACATCCTATTGCTCACAACCTATAGCTCCATCTGATGAGTGGTGTGTGTGTGTGTGTGTGTGTGTGTGTGTGTGTGTGTGCACACACACACACACACACAGGGAGGGGAAAATTTAAAATATAAATAAATAAAACAAAAGGACATTGAAAGCTGGCTAATAAGTATGAAATATTTCCTAAAATATACATAAATCTAGAATATCATAGAAAGATTTGCTTATGCTAAAAGAAACTTTTTATATTCTAATTTTACTAGCAATAAGAAATATGAGCTAATGCCTGGTGTTATTGCTGCAGCCTTTCATCCCTGCACTCAGGAGGCAGAGAAAGGTGGATTTCTGTGAGTTTGAGGCCAGCCTGGTCTACAGAACTAGTTCTAGGACAGGCTTCAAAGCAATACAGAGAAACTCTGTCTCAAAAAATAACCAAAAGAAAAAAGAAAAAAAGAAAAAGAAAAAGAAAGAAAGAAATATGAGCTGAGTAATCAATACAAATATCATCATTAATAAATGCCTTACCAAGACTACTTAAAAAAAGGTCTTTAGTTTAATTTGGGACTCATGATTCCAGTGTGTTAGCCACCAAGGCCATCATGATTGGAAAAGGCAGCTGGCAGTAGCTTAGGACTTATATCTAGATTCATACACAAGAAGCAGAGAGTTAACAGGAAATGGCATGGGCTTTTGAAACCTGGAAGCATGCCCTCAGTGACCTGCCTCCTCCAACAAGGCCACATATCCTAATGTTTTCTAAATAATTCCATCAACTGGGAACCAAAGATTCTCAAATATGTGAGCCTGTGGAAGCCATTCTCATATGGGTCATCACAATGAGATACTGACATTTAGCTTATTTTCTTAGTTATTCTTCTATTCCTATGATAAGACCAAGGTGATTTCTTAAAGAAAGTGTTTAACTGAGTTTACCATTCCGGAAGGTGCAAGTCTATGACAGCAGAGCAAATGCATGACAACAGCTGGGGAAGCAGCTCAGAGCTCACATCTTGACCCACAACCACAAGGCAGAGAGACAAACACTGGGAACGGCATGCGTCTTTTGAAATCTCAAAGACCTTCCCTAGTGGCACGCCTCCTCCAATAAGGCCACACTTCCTAATCCTTCCCAAACGGTTCTACCATCTGGATCTGGAAACCCAGTATTCAATCATATGAGCCTATGAAGGCCACTCTCAATCAAATTACCGGACTTATCCCCAAATGCTGTCCCCAAACTCAACCTCATTGCTTGAATGGTACTCCTGCCAGGATGGTGAACTTCATTCAGTCTGTGATAAATACCAGACACCCCAACTGGGAGGTTTCTATAAAACAATGGGCTGTTGCTTACCAATAGTGTCATGGTCACAAAGCCAATGAGCAAATTGATGCAACAACCAAATGTAGTGTTAAAAGCCAGTGTGGAGTCATGGTCAGCATCAGAGCCTGGTGAAATTCAAATAAAGTTTATAGTTCACCTAATAAACGTGTATCCATGTTGACTTCCTGGCTTTCATCATCAAACTAAGGTTATATATAATGTGGATATTAGGGGAAGATGGCTGGAGAGAGCTCTCGTCGGATTTTACTGCATTTTTGCATCTCCAATTGCTTAAAAGAGATTGGTGAGAGTAGAGGGCGTCAAGAGAAGGTGATGGGGTGAATATGATATATATACACATATGTATATGTCATATGTATATATGTCATATGTATATATACATGAAAATGTCATGATGAAACCTGTTGTTGTTGCTGAGACTATTACTGTTGCTATCAATTTGAAACACAAATTGCTCTGTAGCCCAGTCAGACCTTGAAAGTTTAGTCATCCTACCCAGCCTCCCAACTGACAGTCAGGCCCAGTTTTCGGTTTAAAACATGGTCTTGACCTATAACCCAAGAACTAGTATGACAGATGTGTGTCCCTGAATCCAGCTAGGCCTGGGTTCTTTGGGCCCTAGAAAGCCGTGGTGGTGTGGTAAGCAGTCGGTGCCTTGGGTCTTTGAAAAGGCACTTGAGACTTCGGCTTGCTTGGCTCACTGCCTTTGTCCCAGAAACCTGGGGAGAAAAAACAATCAAAAAACCAAACAAAAAAAAAAAACTTCCTTTTTTCCAAGCCAGGCCTCAATCTTTGTTTCAGGAGTGGGTCTACTTTTCTCTAAAGAAAAACAAAGGCAAATGCGTGCTATGCAATCAGCGAGAGTGCAGAGTGGGGACCCCAGAGCGGAGACCCCAGCTTCCTCTCAGAAGGAAACTTGCAAACTAAGAGTTTTGGTGAGTCAACTTAGCTAGAAAAGCAGAAAATACGCGAAGCGGGTGACCGGGCTAGAGGGGGAGGGGAGGGGAACTAGGCGTCTATTCATAAAGTCTGATTCATTTGAAAAAGAAAGTCACGTGCTACCAGATTGGGATTTGTGCTCGCCGCGCTGAGCAAGAGTCCAGAGCCTCTGCAGTCTCAGGGGTGACTAAGCCATTATTTCACTCTGAACACAAAGAACTCTTGCTTCACATGCCCCTCACTGTAATTAACTCAAGTAGAAGACGAAGAATTGAACCTGAGAGGTCTCTGGCTACGCGCCAAGCACTCCGGGTTACTTATTTTATTTTGGTTAAGGACACAGAGAAGAGGGCTATGCCTGCTGGGCTTCTACTTCGTGGCTCAGTTGCACTGACTGGAGTGAAATGAGACGATAATGACACAGTTTTCTGTTGGACAGCAGAGACATTTCATTCAAGAGACACAAGGGGATGTCACACACCGTTTCAGCTGGTAGTATGATGGTAAACATTCAACCGGCAGCCCGGGACATGGAAGGGCTGGTTTTTGTTGTGTTTGTGGATTTCTATACTGAAACTATTGCTCTGCACCCACCCACGACTAATTCTAGGTTTCTCTCCCACCACCCTAGCACACTGTCTCACAGTATTCCCACCACTCAAATACAATGGAAAACACATGACTGTGGTATAATAGGAGGTGGAAACAATGAACGATTTGCCACTTCATTTTAAATGTAATTTATTTCACCGAAGTTCACATAATCTTATTTTTATAATTACTGTGTTTAATTACTGGCTCATCAAATTCTTGGAAAATGTAAGAACCCGCTATTCACAGCCTGTCAGAGCTAATACCAACCACGTATAGTGTCACTATATATGGTTGTAATTCCAGATAACAGAATGATGAGTTTGAGGTCATCCTGGGCTACATGTGGCAAGTTCCAGACTAGCCAGAAAAAAAACCAGTGAGACCCAGTGTGTTAGTTACTCTCCTCACTGCTGTGATGATATATCTGACCAGAGGGCTTAAAGGGAGAAGGTGTATTTTTCTCACACCTAGAGGGTAGAGCCAGCCCGATAAGGCAGTGGAACCTGCATGGTGATAGGAACACCAGGCAATCGGTTACTTTGTTTCTGATTCTGGGAAGCAGAGGGGATGAATTCTGGTGCTTGGCTTTCTTTCTCCTTTGTGTTCTGTCCGGGTCCTCAGCCCACAGGACAGTGTCACCCACATTAAGGGTGTGACCTTCCTGCTTAGTTAAACCTCCTGGAAATACCCTCATAGACATAGTCAGAGGTGTGTTTCCATGGTGCTCTGGTTTCCCTCTGTTGCTATGATAAAGCACCCTGACCAAAAGCAATTGAAGGGAAGAACCGGTTTATTTGACCTTCACTTCCATGGCGCAGTCCTCCACTGACGGAAGTCAGGCTCGGGACCTGAGCTGCTTGCGATTTTATGCAGTATAATTGCCTCAGATTAGGGAATTCATAGCCAAGGAAGCGTAGCAGAAACCATGGAGGTGCACTGCTTGTCAGCTTAATCTCTGGTTTGCGCATGCTCAGCTACCTTCCTTTTGTAGCCTAGGATTGCTTGCCAAGGGACTGATACATACGGGCTGTGTCCTACATCAATTGGTAAGACAATTCCCTGAAGTTGTGCACATAGACTAACCCGATCTATGAAATCTTCAGTCAAGACTTCCCTCTCCAGTGACTCCAGGCTGTGTGGAGATGACAATTTAAGGCTAACCAGAACATGTGGTGAGTCTAAATCCAGGCAAGAGACAATGGAATCCACCGCCCCCACCCCCACAGAAAGATCCAGCGCAAGGAGTTTTAGCACATGACCACTGTGAAGTCTGGGGCAATGAGGAGCTCAGAGTTTTCATTAATGGTGCGACAGTACTGATTCTAATTATCCATTATTCTCTGGTCAAAAGAGAAGGCCACGCCCACTACCCTGTAGGCTACCTCCAAGTGTCTGACTTTATAAATGAGAACTGGAAACCTCCGGAGAGCCACATAATAACAACAGTCGCAGCAGCAGTCAGTGAGAAACACCTATTACATGCAGCTGTTGAACCTCACAACAATCATGTGTATGAGTTATTATTAATATTCTCACTTGTTTTCCCTTTGATAAAACAGTTTACTTTAAAGTATGCTTATGTGGTTGTGGGTGTGTATGTGGGTAGAGATGCCCAAGGAGGTCAGAAGAGGTCCCCTGGAGCTAGAGGATGTGAACTGACGAACAGGGGTGCTGGGAACGGGAGTCTGGGCCTCTGGAAGAGCAGCCAATGCTCTTCACTTCCGAGCTGTCTCTCCAGCCTTGTCTTTTTTTGCAGATAGAATATTATGCAGCTCAGACTGACCCTAAGGTCACTGTGTGTTTTAGAATGGCCTTGATCTTCTAACACTTCTGCTACTACCTCTGCCCGCCAGCACTGGAATTATAAACTGTCTTTTGCCACCATGCCTCATTTATGTAGTGCTGTGTATTGTGCCCAGGATGGTGTGCATGGCAGGTGACCACTATACCAATTGAGGTTCTCAGCACTAACATTCTCATGTTAGACAAAAAGAAATCAACACACATAGCCTTGCATCATTTTCTGATTCTTCTATTAAAAAAAAAAAAAAAAAGTGCAGTTTGGAAATTCTGGCAGTTTGAGCAAACGCTGATGCTCAACACTGTGATGACAGTATGCATGGTTTGTAGCGGAGGTTGAACTGGAGTAAGAGCATGTGTCAGACACACATTTCCCAGCTCTTCTGGTACAAGGATTGAAAAAATTTAAAAAGCTGGGCATGGCGATATAAGGTAGTAATTCTAGTACTTGAGACTTGAGTGGGCGAGGCAGATGATAAATTTAAGATCAAGTTAGGCTTCATAGTAAGTTCTAAGCCAGTTTGGTTTAGAGAGGCTGGCAAGATCCTGTCTCAAACACAACAAAAACCAACATAATATTTAAATGGAAAAAAAAATACCAAAAGACAAAAACCAATGATTTTGGGAACTAATCTAACATTCTAATTTCCATTTCATCTGTGGCAAATAAAAGTTTTAGCTGTACATGATGGCACATGCCTCTAATCCCAGCACTCAGGAGGCTTATGTAAGAGGACTGGGAAAATTTGAGGCTACATGGTGAGTTCAAAGCCAGCCTGGGCAACATAATAAGACCTTGACTCACAACAGATATGTTCTGGGGATGGGGTGTAGCTCAGTGGTAGCTCAGTTGCTTAACATTCATGAGGTCCTGGGTTCCATGGCCAATACCAAACAAATAATAAATTAACTAATTAATATGTGGAGGCTGGGCATGTATTCAGTGGTAGAGTATTCGTCTAGCATGCACTAATGCACTAAGCCTCTGGGTTTAATCTCCAGTGTACACACACACACACACACACACACACACACTATATGTATATATATATGTATATATATAATGTATAATTAATATATAATATATGCATATCTACATTTTAAAGCTCTGAAGAATTGAGTCACATTTTCAAATGAAAATGAGTGGCATGATCAGGAACCATGGACTTCTCATAAGAGAAAAGAGACATTTCCAGATCCAGGCAACCTGACTATAACAAATACAATTACCTCCTTCCCATTTGTTTGTTTGTTTATTTTTTAGTTTTCCTTCCTTCCTTCCTTCTTTCCTTCTGGTTTTTCGAGGCAGGGCTTCTTGTGTAACTATGGAGCCTCTCTTGGAACTCACTCTGTAGATCAGGCTGGCCTTCAAACTCAAGAGATCCACCTGCTTCTGGTTCCCTAGTGCTGGGATTAAAGGCGTGCGCCACCACTGCCTGGCTCCATTGTTCCCTTTCTTGAACGGAGTAATGTACTTCATGATTAGTTAATTTGTAGATATCATAATTTCCAAAAGATAGTTCTCAATCACATTTACAGAGTATATCCAAAGATGCTGGGTGCTCTGTTAAACGTTAACAGCCGGACACAGCATACACGGCAAATAGAAGGGAAATGGATGAAACAAACTTTAACAAATTCACAAATGGATATTAACAGCCTTTTGAAAGGCTGAGGCAGCATCATATGCACACATGGAAGTGAGTTACACCTTCAAGTTCCACTGTAACTGAAGAAAACAAGGACAGGAGTATATGACCGTTCGTCATTGCTCATGAAAAGAGACAACAGTAAGTATACCTGTTGCTTGTTTGCTGGACAGATGGAAGGAGCACACATGCCACTCCACTGGCCTAGGGGACTACAGTGGAAGGAAGATGACTTTTTTTACAGGGTAACATTATATTATTTTTTGGACTTCACCACATGTATGCATTGTATATTCAAATACAATCTTAAAAACAATTCCTCTGACTAATGTTCTTATCCACACCTGTAATTCTAGGACTAGCCAGGCTGAAGCAGGAGGATAGAGGGTTTGAGACCAGTTTGGGATGTAGAATGTGACTTTGTATTTTCAAAAGAAAGTAAATTGCAAAAGAATATCATTGTGGGGCTGGAGAGATGGCTCAACCATTAGTATCACTTGTTCTTTAGAAGACTTGGGTCCAATTCCCAGCATCCACCTGGAGGCTCACAACCATCTGCAACTTCAATTCCAAGGGTTCGGTGTTCTTTCCAACTTCTGAGTGCACCAGCCACTCCCCATTATGCACAGACATTCATGTAATCAAAACACACATATACATAAACAAAAAAAAAAACTATATAAAAATAGTCTTTTTTTTTTAAATAACTTTGTTTTTCTTTTTGCATGGAACAAATACAGTGTTTTCAGTTGTTGTATTTGTTTCTTTGTTTTAAGACAGGGTTTCAAGCTGGCAAGCCTGGAATTTGCTATGCAGACCAGGCTAGCCTCAATCTCACAGAGATCTGCCTGCTTCTGACATCCAAGTACTGGGATTAGAGGAGTGTGCCATCATATATTTTGTTTTGTTTTGTTTTAAAATAGTGTAGACTTATTAAGAAAAAGTGAGCAGCTGGAGACATGACTCAGTGATTAAGTATACCTGTTACTCTTCCAGAGAACCTGGGTTTAATCCCTGTATGGCAGCTCACAACTGTCTGCAAATAACAGTTCAAGGGACCAGACACCCTCTTCTGGCCTCCTTGGACACCAGTTAAGCAGGTGGTGCACATATATACATCCAGGCAAAACACTCAGACACATAAAGTAAAATAAATTATTTAAGAATAAAAAAGAAGCCAAGCATGGTGGTGCATGTCTTTAATCCCAGGGGGCAGAGACAGGTGGATTTCTAAATTAGAGGTCAGCCTGGTATACAGAGTGAGTTCCAGGACAGTCAGGGATGTTACTCAGAGAAACCTGTCTGGGGGCGGGGGGTGAGAAGGGATAGTGATATGGGTCAGGGCTGTCTGTAACTGACAGGGCATCTGACACCCCACTTTGGCCGCTACAGACACCAGACAAGCATGCAGGCAAACACTCATACACAAAATAAAATTTTGCAAATCTTAATTTTTTTTTTTTTGAGACAGGGTTTCTCTGTAGCTTTGAATTCTGTTCTGGAACTCCCTCTACAGACCAGGCTGGCCTCGATCTCACAGAAATCCACCTATCTCTGCCTTCCAAGTGCTGGGATTAAAGACCACCGCCCAGCAAGAATCTTAAATTAAAAAAAAAAAAAAAAAAGTATTCCTTTGATCCCATAATTGGAGGCAGGTATTTTCAAGTTCAAGGCCAGCCTGGTCTACATAGATAGTAAGTTCAGGACAGAGAAAGCAGAAGGAGGAGGAGGTAAGGAGAAGGCCCATGTGCTACTGTCTCTTACATCTTCATTTGCTATGTAATGGGCAGATAAGCTTTGTTCCCAGTTAAATAGGAGGAAATAGAAGACCAGAAAAAAATAATTGGACTCAGTGAGCAAGTGGCCAAGATTAGGTAGAAACTGCCTGTAGCTGTGAAAAGTGGGTGGGACTGTATTCTGGAGGATTCCAATCTTAGCCTCATCTTGAGACTTCCTGTCAGTGTCCCGAGCTACCGTCTCGCCAGCAAGAACGACGCGGCACACTCAGGATCCTTCTGCAGTAAAGCTTTAATGCTCTTGAGAGGGAGAGCATAAGCTTACAGGAAAGAGAGACCCCAAACACACGAAACCCATCCCTTATATAGGCTAGCAGCCTCTGCCTTGGACGTGTCACCCCCTGACTGGCTGCTGCTCATCGGCCCATATGACGCCACGGGAGAGGCAGGGACCCAGGGTTTGACAGTTACCCAGTGTATGCGCATCTCTCCTGTCTACCAACGGTTTTGACAGTTACCCAGCGTATGCGCATCTCTCCTGTCTACCAACGGTTTTGACAGTTACCCAGCGGTACTTGTAACGGCTCCCTACATGTCAGCAAGGCTGGTCATTGATTAATAAATAGGAAAGTTATCTTATCTGCCCCAAGGCCATCACAAGCAGAAATTCTAGAGTCAGGGGGACCTCAATGGGAATCTGGCCAAGCTACCTCACTGGGGTTCAGGCTGCATAAACATAAAACCACCAGATAGACCAGCCATGGTAGTATATGCCTGTAATCCTAGCTCTAGCTCTAGAGAGGCTGGGGCAGAAGGATCGCTATGTTTAGAGCCAGGCTTGCCAATACAAAGAGACTGTTTCAAAAAAAAAAAAAAAAAAAAAATTATGGATTTCTGGTGTTAAAATGTAGATTACCATATCAACTAAAGAAAAACCTGAGGTTTTGTTCTGTTTGGGTTTTTTTTTTTTTCCCTCCAATGAGGGGCATTGAATCCCACCTTGCACATGCCACAAGCTACGGCCCCAGCCCAGCTCTTTTATTTATTCTACTGATTCCTGTATAGGGCATTATATCCAACACACACACAGTAAATGTTTATTTAAACTAGCTTCAAATATTTGCCAATAGACCCAAACACACTGAAGTGTTGGAAAACACTGTCCCAATATTCTCTGTCAATTGCAGTAGGCATTTAGGACTGTATCTCTTTCTCTTCCTTCCTCCCTTTTGATAGTGAAATATCCATAATAAAAATTACTGCTGGGAGGTGGTGGTGCACGCCTTTAATCCCAGCATTCAGGAGGCAGAGGCAGGCAGGCAAATATCTGAGTTCAAGGACAATCTGTTCTACAGAGCAAGTTCCAGGACAGCCAGGGCTACACAGAAAAACCCTGTCTTGATTTAAAAAAACAAAAACAAAAAAACCAAACAACAAAACAAAATTACTTGGTGCTGGAGGGATCACCCTTGCTGTTCCTGCAGAGGACCTGTGTTTGTTAGGATGGAAAAATTCAGCCTAATTCCCCAGAAAACCCAGGAAGCTGGGAGTCTTAAATCCCAAGCTGACAGTCACCTACTTTAATGTTTACGGTAGTGAATGAACACCCAGAAGTCTGTGCGAAAGCAGACTTCCTGGGCTAAGGGCGGGGTTGGATACTTTAAAGTAATTGGTCCACACTGGATGCTACGAGGTGATTGGTTCACAATGCGCAGGCATTGTTGTAACCCTATAAAAGCTGTCTCAATTCTGTGCTAGGGGTGTCGCTGAGCCCTCTACCTTGCATGGTGTATGGCTGATGGCCCCAGTATACTGGAATATAAAGAAATTTATGCGTTTTCATCAAGACCGCTTCTCATGAGTGATTTGGGGGGGGGGGGGGGGGGGAGGCGCCTTTCCTGAGTGGGAGCGCAAGGGACCACACTCTCGCGGGTTTTACACATGCATACATGCAGACAGAATACTGCATACACAATAAATAAATAAATAAATAAATAAATAAATAAATAAATAAGTCTTAAGAAAGAAAGAAAGGTATCAGGTTTCTTCTGGAACCTATCCCCTCCTCCCTCAGAGATGTCTGCAATCATTTTTGCTTTAGCATGCATAGACATCACATGACATTTGTGTGTCCCAAGATGGAATCTAGGGCTTTGTGAATGCCAGACAAGAGCTCTACCACTAGGCTACGTTCCAGTTTTAGTTAGACCAAAAAGCAAGTTGGGGAGGAAAGGGCCTATTTTGTTTACAGTTTCTCATCCTCATTGTTCATCACTGAAGGAAGTCAGGAACACAAACTGGGCAGGATCTTGGAGGCAGGAGCTGATGTACAGGCCATGAAAGAGTGCTGCTTTCTGGCTTGCTCCCTATGGCTTGCTCAGGCTGCTAGGACCACAAGCCCAGGATAGCACCACCCACAGTTGGCTGGGCCCTCTGCCATTATTCACCAATTAAGAAAATGCTTTACAGGTTGCCTATAACCTGATCTTATAGAGAAATTTTCTTCATTAAGGTTCCCTTCTCTCAGATGACTTTAGCTTGTGTCAGGTCGATATAAAACTATCCAATACAGTTCTTTAGCCTAGAGCTGGAGTTTTTTTTTTTTTTTTTTTTTTTTTTTTTAAAGGAAACTTAAGAAATTGGAATAAGAAGGTTGAAAGTAACAAATCAACCCAAGGGCCTGGAGTCCACCCCAACACAAACAAGCAGACGGAAAAAGAGTCACCAAAAGGGTGGGAGGACTCATCAGCCGTGCACTGATACCTAGGTGAGACCACACCTCCCCTGCTTTCAGACAGGGTCCTCTGTAACCCAGGCTGGCTTCAAACTTATGATATTTCCTTCACTGTGTGGGAACCAGGGAATGAACTCAGATCATCAAGCTTGGCAGCAGGAATCTTCACCCACTGAGTCACTGCATCCTGACCTTCGGTGTGTGTGTGTGTGTGTGTGTGTGTGTGTGTGTGTGTGTGTGTGTGTGTGGTTTTAATTACATTTTTTTTATGTTTTAAAATTTATTTTTATTTTGTGTGTGTATTTACCCATGGAAGTCAAAGGACAACTTCTGGGAGTCAGTTCTCTCCTCCTACCATTGGAGTCTGGTGATGAAGCCCAAGTTGTCAGTAGCCTTACTTACACAGCCATCTTGCTGTTCCTTCCCATCTTTAAAGGGACCACCATGCTTCCTCTGCCCTGACTCTCAACTCTATGCTTCATCACCAGACTTGTTAACAAGAGTTTCCAAAAAGGCCAGAAGGCGAGCATGGTGACTCACACCTGAATTCCAGCCCTTGGGAAGCAGAGGCAGGAGGGTCTCTGCGAGTTCCAGGCCAGCTAGGGCTACATGGAAGACCTGTTTCAAAAACAAACGAAAAGGAAGCGAGGGCAGCAGGATTCTTTTTCAGCCTCGATGACTCATACGGACAGCTTACAGCTTATTTTTTTCTGACCACAACCCAGGTGGCACCGATGGGTAAGTCAGTACACTGCTTGATTTTTCTGAAGTACAACTTGCCAGCTGCTAATCTCTGGCAGTTTTCTGATCAGCTTAGCCAGATGATGTCACTTTCAGTGACAAAATTGTTCAAAGGGATTTCTATATTTTCTCTCTACTCTTTCTCATGTATGTACATTTCTGCTCATAACCCTTTTTTTTTAAAAAAAAAAAATATCCTAAAACATAGACCTTCTATGATGGAAACTGATGTGGGTCACTGCCAATATCAGAGTAGTCTGGAATCCCCATGTGGACCTTTTGAAGCAGGTAGTCAAATACAATAATGCATCTTCTCCTTAGTTGTGCTCACATTTTGGGGGGAAGAGGGTGAAAAAGGGTCTCACTATATGGAACTCACTATGTAGACCAGGCTGGGGAATATGTACCAAGTTGGATGAAATTGCAGCTCTGGTTTTCCATGTGGACCTTCAAGTTGTTAAGCCTCAAGGTACCCATCGGTAAGAGGGGAACTGCCATCTGGGATTCACAGTGTTGGGAATGAATCTACAGACGGCATGCTCGGTGCCTGGCACGCAAAGTACCCTGGGAAGCCCAGTGCAGTTAGCCTACATCTGGTTCAGATCCAGTGGGATAAATACAAGGATTACATTTTTGCTTTTGTTTTTCTTCTAGGGCCCAGGCTGGCTGCAAACTTGAATTCCTGATCCTCTTGCCCCTACTTCCGGAGTGCTAAGCTTACAGTCATAGGATGCCATTTCCAGTTTATGCGGTGCTGGGGATTGAACCCAGAACAAACACTTTGGATACACCTCCAGCCTTTTTGTTTGTTTGTTTCTTTGTTTGAGACAGGGTCTCACTAGTCAGTTTTAACATCAGCAGGTCACATAATGTGACCCTTGAAACTGCACTAGCTTACAACTCGGTAACAGGGCCTCTTCGGAAATTGCTGCTTTCAAGACAGGAGTCTTTCCTCCCACATTTCTGTTTTGGTTCTTAGGACAGCAATAAGAGGCTTTCTGGTGACATAGCTAAGCCTTCCTGATTCAAACCTCAGAACCAAAAGTAGGGTAGTACTGTCACCCTCCCTGCTTCTCAGTGTCTTTCTGGTCCTAACTGAGTGCCCAGTGCCCCCTCTCCTTCTCTCCCTCCCTCCCATTTCCCTCTCTTCCTCTCTTCTTTTTGGAGATTTCCCTAGAGTTGAGTTTAAAGTCTATTCTTGTGTGCATGTGTGATTCTGGGGCAGGAACCCAAGGCCCTAAGGCAAGGAGGGTAGGCACTCTAGCACTGAACAATATCCTGCCCTAAACGTGGTGCTGACAGATCCCTCTTCTACAGTTGTAGTGCCTATCTTACAATGCACCCAAGGGCAGTGAACTTACAGAAGCAAAGGGAGAAAATATATGTGCCCAGCATTGAGTTAGGACTCTATGGCTCTATGTTTTCATTTGTAGGACAACTGCAAGAGCTCAAAGGGTTGACATGTAGGATAGATGGGTGCCCCCTGCATGTCACATGACAGCTTCTAAATGCCAAACTCCTCTTCCCTACCTAGTTGTTGTCTTTGCTGCGCTCTGCGTTACTGCCCCCACCGATTCTTTTCTCCCTCTTTTAGTCCGTACTGGTTCTTTCTTCATGTCCACCACCAACATGGCTGAACTATGCTGGTTGTCCATTTTAATTGCTTCAGGCTCTTTGTTCATTTTCATGTCTGCCCACTTTTCCTTCTCCGGGCTCCGGAGGCATGGTTTGTTTTGTTTGTTTGAAGCCTCTTGTTGCAGGAATGGGCCTATGCCATCCATTCCTACTTCTGGAAGTGTGCAGAGGGCATCAGGTCTCCCTTGACAGCAAACATTTAAAAGAAGCCCAAGGCAAAGTTCAGAAAGTCAGCTGAAACCAGTGTGCAAAACTCCAGCTGCAGCTCCACCAACTGCTTTGGATTCCTCCCCAGGATTGCATCCCCTTGGGGCTATTTACCCAGCCTTCAACTGATACCAAGACTGGATTTTTACCACCACCCAGTGATAAAAACTACAAATACAGCAGCTCCCTTGAGGACTGATGGCATCATTAGATGCCTGAGTCTTATCTGCAGTCATTTTCATACTGTGGGCCCACTGGGTTTGTACTAGCCCTCAGGCCTAGCTTCTCTCACACCTTTACAATTTACTCCCTGGATTCTTGGGCAAAGTGGCCTGGAGAGCAACCTGGCAAGCAAAGAGAGAGTCTGGATCCACTAAGATCTTAGTGGCAGGCCCTATGGGCGGAGCAGCAGAATTCGCCTAACCTCTTTTCCAGGCAGGAGAAGAATTCCTGGGGCCCAGGACTGTGGATCAGGAATATGGCTTCTGACTCCATACTATGACCAAACGGATTGTGCAGGAAATCAGTGACGTTAGAGGAGCCATTTATTCACTCATCAAATATTTACTGGGCTTCTACTCTGTATAAAGCACCCCACTGAGGCTTTGGTTTACAAAGATGAGTAAGTCATAGTTTCTAATGAGAGCAAGTCAAATACGCCCACTTACAATTGTAGCTACAAGGCTGTGTGAAGGCCCAGGACCTCACGGGAAGGAGGTCCTCCTGCCAAGGCTGCTGGAATTTGATGGGTGGGATGTGATGTCACAGGAAAGGTGATGTTTGCAGAACCTTCCAGGAGAAGCTCAGAAGGCAAATGGCATAAGGACCAGACTAGGGAGAAAGGAGCTGGTGGTTTGGAACCCCTAAAGAGGATCTGGGACCAAGAATTTGAGTGCAGTGGCTCATTTAGAGATGATCCCAGGAAGTAGCAGCTCAGAGATACCACTGGGGAGGTGACAAGAGGTCACAGTCATCAGACTTTTGGACAGTCATTGTAGAGCACACCTAAGGATCACCAGCAGGGCAAAGAAGTTGGGTGGGGAGTTGCTCCCAAAGGGGCTTTGCAAAGAAAGGCCACAGTTGCTCATATGTGTGTGAGTGGAGGCCAGAGGACACCACACGTCTTCCTCTAGACACACCCACCTTATTCCTTCTTTGAGATTTATTTATCTTTTTAGCCAGGCGGTGGTGGCACACGCCTTTAATCCCAGCACTCAGGAGAAAAAGGCAGGTGGATCTCTGAGTTCAAGGCCAGCCTGGTCTACAAAGGGAGTTCCAGGACAGCCAGGGCTGTCACACAAAGAAACTCTGTCTCAAAAAACAAACAAACAAAAAAGATTTACTTATTTTTTATGTGTATGTCTGTATGCCTACATGAGTTTATGTGTGTACACCAAGTGCAAGTGTGTGTTTGCACAGGCCAGAAAACACTGGGTCCCCGAGGCCTGAACTTAAAGGTGGTATGGCTCCCAGGAATGAATCCAGCTCATTTGCTGGTGAAATGAACCAAAGAGCGATCACTCCAGCCCTCCCTAGGCCTTGTCCGTTTTTTCGTTTTTCTCAAGACAGGATTTCTCTGTATTGTTTTGGAGCCTGTCTTGGAACTAGCTCTGTAGACCAGGCTGGCCTCGAACTCATAGAGATCTGCCTGCCTCTGCCTCCCGAGTGCTAGAATTAAGGCATATGCACCAACGCCCAGCAGGCATTATCTTTTTTGAGTCAGGGTCTCTTTGTGGTTAGACTGGTTGTCAGGAAGTCTCTGGGATTCTTCTGTTTCCTTCTAGACCCCAGAATTAGAGTAACAATCACATATGGAAATTTCCAGCTTTTTCTTTTCTTCTCTTCTCTCTCTCTCTCTCTCTCTCTCTCTCTCTCTCTCTCTCTCTCTCTCTCTCTCTCTCTTCTTCTTCTTCTTCTTCTTCTTCTTCTTCTTCTTCTTCTTCTTCTTCTTCTTCTTCTTCTTTTGAGACACAGGTTCTCTGTGTGGCACTGTCCACCTGCACCTGCCTCTGTCTCCTGAGTGCTGGAATTAAAGGCGTGTGCACTACTATGCGTCCAATTCCTTGCTTTTATGTGGGTGCTGAGGATCTGAACTCAGGACTTCATGCTTGCACAGCAAGCACTTTATCCAAGTGAGCCCTTTTCTAGCCACTCCCAACCCCCAAAGCATCTTTTAAGGTGTAAAGTAAATGCTGCCAGATGTCAGAGAGGCTGCCACACACACTGACTCCTCCTAAGGAGAACAAATGGCCTGGAGACAAGAGAGGGCACCATAAATTATGGGTTGGCCATTGAAGTGACAAGAGATAAAACTTTGAAGGAATAAGGAACATGGGAGCCAAGCTACTGGACTTGCTAAGGAGCTGGATCTTTTTATTTATTTATTCAAGACAGATTTTTTTTTCTGGGTAACAACAGTCCTGGTTGACCTGGAGCTCGCTTTGTAGACCAGGGTGGCCTGGAACTCATAGCAGATAGTTGTCACTAAGGTGTCTATGCAACAGAGTGCTAAGTTCAGAAACCCATAGGCTGTGTCTGGGAATACAGAATACACATAGGCATTATCCCCACCAACACACAGGATGAACTAATTGGCACCATTTATAAGATGTAAATGCATTAGAAGTTCAGAAACCTTGCACACTATTGTCTGTGTTTATCCAACCAGAGCAACTGTTGCTTTACTTTCTTGCTTGTTTTTATTATTTTATTTAGTATTTCTTACTTTGAGGTTGAGTCTCACTGCGGAGTTTCAACTAGCCTGAAACTCTCTGTGTAGACCAGACTGCCCTTGAACTCAGAGATCTGCCTGTTGTTCTTTTGATACAGCTGCTGTGATGCAGCTGCTATGGCCTAAGAAACACAAACACGAGATTCAGCGCCCACATGGAGTTTATTGAGAGAGGGGAGAGGAAAGAGGGGGGTAACTGGTGGCCAACCCAAAACGGGGGGGGGGGGGGAGACAGAAGGGGCAAGAAGCAAGAGAGAGGGAGGCGAGAGAGAGAAGCAAGAGAGAGGGGCAAGAGAGAGAGATGCGCTTGGCGCGCTTGCTTTAAAAGCGGAGTTTGCGCATGCGTAACCCGGTCTCCGCCCAGCCAGGTAAAAGCTAGGTAAGGCCTGACGTAATGATTACGTGGCCATAGGCGTCCCGCCCATCAGAGGCGGGGTCCACAGACTGCCAAGCCACTACACTGCCTGCCTCTGCCTCCCAAGTGCTGGGATTAAAAGCATGTACCCTGCCTTTTCTTGTTTTTTTTTTTTTTTTTAATTTTAACTTTTTTTTTTTTTCCTTTTTGAGACAGGCCATGCTGGTCTTAACGTCACCAGAATCTTCCTGCCTCCGGAGTGTTAGCATCACAGATATGCATCATCACACCTAGCTTGGATTTTGATTACATTTTCCTGAGCCCAGCCTGCATTGAAGGGGCTAGGGAAATTGCTGAGAGATAGGTCAGTCCTCTCCTTGGAGCCCCCTCACGGTACACCTTGAAGGATTATCACTGTGCCAAAGAACGCTAGATTACCTAGTATATGTGCATTTTGGAAGCGGCCTGGAAGGGCAGGGCTGGCAGGATGCAGTGTTTTGTAGTTCCTGTCTCTTAGCCCAAAGCTGGAAAGAGGGCCTTCCTTTCCCTTGTGTAGCTCCAGCACGCCCTCAGTGGAACTCTGCCTGACTGTCAGCTCCCTGCAAGGCCTTGTGCTATAGCTCTGGCATCATCAGAGAGATGCCTGGACTTTCCCTCTGGCCTTGGCCAACTGACTGGCCTAGCCCTCTCTTCGTAGACGGATAATAGTTGCTCTGGCTGCCAACAAGCCTAAGAAACTATTGGTGTCATTCAACAACAGGGCGGCTTTCTGAAGTGCTTGTACGGCTTTCCCAGAAAATCCCCATGGAAAAGGAAACATCCTAATGGAAAACAAGGGGACACAAGCATTCTCCTAGAACGCAGCTACACACACAGTGGCTCTGCACACAGACCTCAAGGTCAGAGGGTCTGGTTAACAGGGTTTTACTGTCACAGAGTCTGTGAACGTTGTAGGGGCAGGAGTCATTCACTCTACTCTGTTACTGTAGGCGCATCCAAGCTTAACTCATTGAGTAGTTTTAATTATTTTATTTTGTTTTGTTTTTTTTCAAGATGCTGTCTCTCTATGTAACAGCCCTGGTGTCTTGGAACTCACTCTGTAGACCAGGCTGGTCTACCTGCCTCTGCCTCGGAGTGCCTGGCTTCTTTGAGTAGCTTTACTACAGTGATTTTAGAAAGAGAGTCATCTCTTCTCATGAAGAATGAAAAATGTCTTCAGGTTTGACGTCTTTCTTAGAAAAAACAACGTATATCCTGGGAGTTCATTTTACAGCTGAGGAAACAGGGTCAGTCAGAACTTAAACGTGTCACGTGACTGACCCTCCTCCACACATTCCTTTGGTGCTTACCCCAGGAGCCATTGCTTGGAGCAGGAGAGAAATGACAAGACAGTGTCTGGACCCCAGGAGGGGCTCTGCAGAAATATTGCCTTTTAATTAACTAGAATCCAGGTCACGAGTGTTACAACAAAGGAATATTCAAACACATTTTGAAGAATGAACTTTTCTTTAAAAAAAAAATAAGGAAAACAAATACTAAGGCTGGAGTCTAGCTCAGTACAGAATGCCTTCATAGCTTTGCATGATGCCCTGGGTTTAACCCCCAATACCCCCATCTACAAGAATTGCAAATGCTGCTTCGGCTTCTGTCTTCAGCTTACCCTGGTCTACTTGGGCACTTTCTTAAGGGTGTAGAGCAAATCCCTGGATTTTACTGTAGAAGCAGAAAACACTTGGGTGCACTGAGTGTCAGTCACACTGTCATTCTAAGGAGTCTGAGAAGACTGAGGCCCATTTCCCTTTCTGCTGCTGCAACTTTGGAAACATGGACACCAGGATGCCCTCACGTGGAACCAGCTACCTTAAGGAGAAAAAGGAATACAGGAAAGGAAGCTAACTATTTATTCAAGTCTGTTGTAAAAACAAACCCACAATGTTAATATTTTTGAGAGTCGGTGGAATGAGCCACTGGCTCATGAATGCTTGTTACTGCTGGGGTAATGAGCTGGGTTTATAGTGCAAGATCGTGTGGAGAAAGTGACCCTCATCATAGACAATAAGTGAGAATAAATTTCACTAGTGCCAGTATGCTGCTTCAAAATTCTTCCTTCAAGAATTGGATTTTGGTGCCAGGCAGGATAAATCACACCCGTGATTACAGCACAAGGAGAAGCTGAGGAGAGGGGGCTGCCTTAAATTCAAGCCAGTTTAGTTACATAGTAAGTTCTAGGCCAGCCTGGACTACAGCAGAATGAGATCCTGTGGGGCAAAATAAACAAGTAAGTTGGGGTTTGGACCAGTTGCGGTAGCACATACTTCTAATGCTGCTACTCAACAGGCAAAGAAAGGAGATTGCCTCAAGTCAGGGGTCAAGCAGAGCTATCAGTGAGACCCTGGAAACAACAACAACAACACACACACACACACACACACACACACACACACACACACACACACACACACACACACAGGAAAGGGCTGGGCATGTAGCTCAGTTGAGTGCCTGTCTAGCATATATCTCATACAAGTGTGGTGGCCCATGCCTATAACACCAACACTAAAGAAGTGGGGCCAGGATAACAGGGAGTTCAAGGTCATGTTCAGCTACATAGAGAGTTTGAGGCCAACCTGAGCTACATGAGACCCTATCTTAAAAGAAAAAGGGAAAGAGAGAAAGAAAAAGAGAGAGACAGAACACTGGACTTGGGGATTGAGGGTGTAGCTCGGAGCACTTGCCTAGTGTGACTGGGGGCCCTGATTTTGGGGTCTGGGAGTTGGAAATAGGTTGAGAATGGCAGGAGAATTGGATTTGAGCAGGTGGTGGCCCAGGCCTCAAATCCCAAGATTTGAAGTGTCGATGCCACCATCTCTGGCTAGTCTGTGTATGTGTGTAGGTGGGTTTGTTTTATGAGACAGGGTGTTATTATTTAACCACTGCCAGCCTGAAACTCCCTATGTAGATCAGGCTGGCCTTGAACTCACAAAGACCCATTTTCCTGTCCCTCGTGAGCACTGGAATTAAAGGCATTTGCCACCACACCTGGCTACTCTGTGTATTTGTGACTATACTTATGGAAGGAATAGCAGAATCAGCCAGAAACCTGGTCTTTTTAATCACTCTTATCTCCCAAACCTTTAACAATTGGATCAATACCTCAGAAGCTGTGTTATAGGAGGAACTTTAACAGCAAGGTCTTCTGGGAAGTGTAGTTTTTGCTTTCCAGTCTTACCAAGGAAGGCATGTGGAAGTGAAGTAGATCACTCTCACCTCCAGCATTTCTCTCTTTTGCTTTTTATTTTATTTGTGTGTGTGTATGTATGTTTGTGTGTGTATGTGCACTTGAGTGCATGTATGTGTACCATGTATGTACAAGAATCTTTGGAAGGCAAAAGAGGTATGGATCCTCTGAAACTGGAGTTACAGACAGTTGGGAACCAAACCTGGGTCCTCTGCAAGAACAGTGAGTACTCTTAACTGCTGAGCCATCTCTCCAGCCCCACCTCTCTTTAAAAATTACACTTATTTATGTATTCTATCTGTGTGTAAGCTACCTGAGCCACAGTGTGCGTGGAGGTTGGAGGAGTCCATTTTTTTTTCCTTCCATCCTGTGGGTCCCGGGGATCCAACCCAAGTCATCAGGCTTGAGAATGTGCTTCCCACCTGGTGAACTGTCTTGCCTCTACTATCTCTTGAGTCACTGTGGCCTAGTCATCCACGCCTTGCCAGGCTCTAAGGGCAGACCATCTGCCTGGAATAAGTAGGAACCAACTGAGCTGCCCAGAAGAGGGTTAGACCAGATTTGCTTCTAGAAGACACTGTCCAGTCTGTGCAGCGTGTTCCAGGTTCTCAGCTTTTGTGCACTGTCACCCAGGCTGGGGTGGGCCTTGGAGATACAGCTGTCTTTGAGTAATTTCTGCTCCTGTCAGTAACCCCTCACCCACACTCCTGTAAATATCCCCAGTAAAACTCATTGGTTCACTTTGATGGTATCTGTACTGTGGTCTGTCTCAGGGTCCATATCAGGTGAGTAGATGTATGTGTCACATCTTCCCAGGAAAAGTTTTGTCACACAGCCTTTGTGTTTGAGTTTTCTTTTGAAAATACACCCTTGATCATGTGGCTTCATAATCAAAATCTTGTTACTCATAAGGATCACTATCTTTAAAAATCTGACAATTGTCTGGTCCTTATCCAACTCCAGCTGCCAATCTGCCAATCCTGTCACTTCACCATACTGTGTCTGTCACAGAAGAAAGTCACTGCCTTTTCATACTACCTTACTTACGTCTTGTTTATGTGTTTCCTGGCTAGAATGTCTTGAGGCTCTTTTTTTTTTTTTTTTTTTTTTTTTTTTTTGTCATTTTGAATTCCCAGTCTGTATGTTTCCACCTCAGCTTGGAGGGGTGACGTGGATTTATAATTGCTGCATTTGAAAAGCTGAGGCAGGAGAATTAAGAGTTTGAGGCTAGCTTGGGCTAAATGTTTAGATCCTGTCTCAAAAAACAAAAGCACATGTTACCCTGTTTAAAAAAAAAAAAAATCTGCTCACTTTCCTTTCTCCCACAGGTACAAATTTCTCCTGGCATTTGTATCCACTACTTTGGTCTCCTCAGTTTGTATGATGGGTAGTTATTTGTGTCTTCCATTATGAAGATAATGGATCTTGGTCCTAATCATCTGTGTCTCCTCAGTGCTTGACTCAGTAGATAATCAATACATGCTAAATGAATAGATGGAGGGGTGAACAAATGAATTGTCCTGTGTCTTAGGGACCTCGGGTCTTATTTTGTTTTGAGGCCCAGCCCGGCCTCAAGCTCACTATGTCACTATGTCACAGTTGCTTTGAGCTCTTAGTTCTTCTGCTCCCACCTCCCAAGTGCTGGAATTACCTGTGAATGTTACCTGCCTGCCTGGACCAGCCTTTTTTTTCACTTCAAAAAGTACCATGTAAGCTGGGCGTTCTGCATCATGAGGGCAAAAGGATCAGGAGTTCAGGTAATCCTGTACTGTACATCAAACAAGCCTGTGTGAGGAAGAAGAGAGGAGGAGGAGGAGGAGGAGAAGGAAGAGGAGGAGCAAAGGGAAACGCTGAGCGAGGAGAAAGGATAGGGTTGTGATCCTGAAACATCTACTGATTTCCTCTTATCTCGTCTCTCTTCCATTATCTGACTGGTCACTAAGCCTGATGACTTTTACCCCCAAATACATCATGAATCTTATCTGCTTCATCTAGTTTGACACAACTGTGGACTCACAGACTCACACTTAATACGTTCATTTTATTTTGTTTCCTTTTTTTTTTTTTTTTTTTTTTTTAATGGTTTTTCAAGACAGGGTTTCTCTGTGGTTTTGGAAACTGTCCTGGAACTAGCTCTTGTAGACCAGGTTGACCTGGAACTCACAGAGATCCGCCTGTGTCTGCTGGAGTTAAAGGTATGTACTCCTCCCCTACTCCCCCAGCTATTTTGTTTTCTTTTGGAGACTGGGTCTCACTCTGTAGTCCAGGCTGGCCTCAAAGCCCACATCCTCTTGCCTTGGCTTTCTGAGTCCTGTAATTGATTCCATGCCCTGTACCCAGCATGACATGAAAACCTTGGAGCTGGCTCAGTTTGTAAAGTCCCTGCTGCATAACCAGGAGGACTCAATTTCAGATTCCTAGCACCCATGTTAAAGGAGGGGGAAGCTGGAGAGATTAGCTCAAAGGACCTGGGTTCAATTCCCAGTGCCCACCTAATGGATCACAACCATCTGTAACTCCAGTTCCCCAGCCCAGGGGAATCCAATGGGCACACATGGTACATATACATGCATGTGAACAAAATGTTCATACACACAAAATAAATAAATAAAGTCATGTGTGATCTGTGTTCCTTTAATCCTAACGTGTGAGCAGTGGGGGTAGGATGGGGTGGCAATGAGTACACTTCCATGTGTGCACTCATACGCACGTATACACATATACAATCATACATACACCAGATACACATACATCCACACAAAAGACCTTTCTGTAGACAGGCATGTTGCTGTGTACTTGTAGTCCCAGCATCCTGGTAGAAGGATGACAGTTTTGAGGGCAGCTGGGGCTACAATAGTGAGGCTCTGCCTTAAAACAAACAAGAATTAAGCCGTTCTGAACTCCCACAATTATAGACAAGACTGCTCCTGGCCACCAATCCATCAGCTCATAATTTCCTCCTCTACCACCGTCATCTCATCCTCTAGCCACGGAGAATGCCTCCCTGCACTCACGTCCTGCATCTCTTTGGTTTCTTGGTAGCTTGCTGAAGGGCACTCCCTGTCCCCACCCCCTTTATTTTTTTAACCTGACTAAATCCTAGGCAGTCTTCACGATTCTCAGCTCTGCCTCCATCTCCCCAGATTAGCTCTTTAGAATCTCATAGCCTCCTGGGCTTCCAAACCATATGACCATTGGATGGTTTTTCCCCTGTCTCCATATATATGAGCTCCTGGAGGATAAGAATCAAGTCTCATTTTTCTTTTTTTTTTTATCTTTAGGATGATGAACAGAATCTGACACATGGTAATGTCTGATAAATACTGGGGGATAAAGAATAGATGGGGCCAGGCATGGTGGTGTATTTTTGTAATCTCAGCATTTGAGATAAGTGGAAGCAGGAAGATGAGAGTTCAAGAGCTCAAGGTGATCCTCATTCTCTGAAGGTAGCTTATCTCAAATAAGAGCAAAAGATTCCTTCAGTACAAAACAAAACAAACCAAAGCATTAAAGATCATGCAAATGATTGTAACACAAATGCCAAGGTGGAGTTTGAGCTGTTTCTGTTGCCAGCACCCTGTATACCACACAAGGGACCTCCCAAATGAGATGGGTAGCAATGAGGAGTCTAGAAATACTTGCTCACAGCCATTGGGACAGGATTCAGGTTTGGTAGTTGGCTTCAGACTCTATTGTTTTGGAGGGAAGGTCAAGTGGTAGTGTCTCAGGTAGCTGTGGTTGGCTTGAACTCTAAATCTTCCTGCTTCTCCCTCCCAAACTGGGACTACAGGCATGTGACCGCACACTTGGCTGACTGTGTTCTTAACTATTGTACTTATCCTGATGTGGATGGATGGATGGAGTGTACCCTGTTGATGGGTGGATGGGTGGATGGAGCGTACCATGCTGATGGATGGATGGATGGATGGATGGATGGGTGGATGGAGTGTACCTTGCTGATGGATGGATGTATTATGAAAACAGATATTCCAAGCAGGAAAATGAAGCAAAGAAAAGAATGATCACTTTGGGGGCTAGTGAGATGGTTCTGTGAGTAAAGGCACATGAAGTTAAGCCCCATGACCTTAATTTGATCCGTGGGACCCACATATAGAAAGGAGAAAGATAACTCCCTCAAGATGTACCCCCAGCTCCCACATGTGCCCACATACATGCACATACACCCTAAGCAAATAAAAATAAATTAAAAACTAAAGAGTATTTGTCTTTACATTTTTATTTTATTATTATTTATGTATATACATAGATATGTGTGTTTGCAAGAACGCATTAGTGGTGCTCACTAAAGCCAAGAGAGGATGTGAGTTCCTTGGAACTAAAGTTGAAGGCAGTTGTGAGTCACATGGCATGGGTGCTGGGAACTGAACTTGGGTCTGGAAGAGCAGTGAGTGCTCTGTACCACCAATCTGTCTCTGTAGCTCCATTTCTGAAAACTCTGAAATGGACTCTGCTTCATAGACAAGGCTAGCCCTCAAATAAGCTCCCAGTCTTCCTGCCTCAGTGTGTGAGCCCTAGAATTATAGGCATGGGCCACCATGCCTTGTAGTGTTTACACATCATTTTAATGTGGGTTTTTTTTATGGCCATATGTGCAGTTAGTTAGTTCCTTTCTGTACATTTTAGATTAAAATCTTTGAGAACACACTCCTCAACCTTTGGAAACTTTTCTTTTTGAGTTGGTAGAAATTGAACCAAGGACTTGAGCCAACACTACTAGCCAAGCATTTTATTTTTAAGTTACAGTTGGTGTCTTGAAATCACCCTTCAGTCATTTGCACACATGACCCTAAGCCTGAGTTGAGCTCAGCTGGACTCCGCTTTCTCTGGAAATATTTGGGAGCCTAATATTTAGATGTATATCCACACTGACTGCTACGTGTTAGGCACTGTCTTTGTCATGTCCCGCCCTGCCACTGCTCCCATCCCTTTCCCAGCAAGCTTTCTTTTGGGCCACCAACCAGTGAACAAATCAGTACATGGAGATTTATTATTAGTTATAAACGCTTGGCCTTAGCTTAGGCTTGTTTCTTGCTAGCTCTTATAATTTAAATTAACCTGTTTCTCTTCATCTATGCTTTGCCTCAGGGCATTTTTTTTTTTTTTTTTTAACCTTTCCTTCATTCTGCAAGTCCTATTCCATGTCTTCCTGGCTGTTGGCTGCCTGGCCGGCTGGCCCCAGATATCTCTCTCTTTCTCCCTTGTTCTCTCTTCCCTTGTTCTCCCTCAGTCTAGATTCCTTCTTCTATATTCTCTCTGCCCACCAGCCTAGTTATAACTACTGCCTAGTTATTGGCTATTCAGCTTTTTATTAGACCAATCAGGTGCCTTAGGCAGGCAAAGCAATACATCTTTACATCCTTAAACAAATGTAATACAGCTTTACATAGTTAAAGTAATATTCCACAACACCCGCCGCCCATCTCCAAGGGTCTTGCTATATACCTGGCCTTAAACTTACAATGCAGCCTAGGCTAGCTTCCAGCTTGAGGCAATTCTCTTGCCTCAGTCTCCCAAGAATTAGGATTACAAGCAGGTGCCACCATACCGCCTTCAGGCGCTCTTCTTGGCCCCATTGGATATAGCCAGGAGCGTAGCCACCCAGGTTCATATAAAGCAGTCGTAGACAAAAATGACACCTGTGAAAGGTCATGGGATGTCGTGGTTGGGACCCCAAAGCCAGACTGCCTAGTTCAGCCACATTCTAGCCGTGGGTTCTTTGCTGTGTCACCTACCTGCTCTGCATGCTAATAATCTCTTCATCAATAACAGGAGCATGACAGTGGTCTCTATCTCACAGAATTCCTGTAAAGTTTACATAGTTAATATATGTGAAGCACGTGATACTGTCTGGCAAACAATCTAATAAGCTGTTAATAAATATTAGCAAATCCGTGTTGGCAGTTGGCAGTCTCTTCTGGTAAGTTCTGCTGGCTGACTGAGTTCTTGTGTGTGGCTGTTTCCATTATAAAATAAGCAGAAATCTGGAGATCTGGTGGGGGAATAAGTCTTAAAGAGATACAAAGAAATTAATAGCATTTGTTGCCATAACAAAACCATTTCTTGGTCTTGAGTGAGCCTTTAAGGGCCTATAATTTACATTAGTGCTCCCTCCCTCTCTGCAGGGCAGTCTTTGGCGGAGCTATTTGTGCAAGAGGGACGAAGGTCAAGGGACTCCTGTATTGAAGGCCTTTTGCAAAATGAAGGATTTGGCTTCTGAGATTAATGTTCAGAGGGAACCCCTGCTACACTTAATTCTCTTTTCTGTGAACTCAGTACATTTTTAAAATTCAGTTAGAGGCCCTCCTACAGTGTGGCATGGAAACTGCCAAGTCAGACTCCTTCTAATAGATTTCTGAATGGCCTGACTCACCCTATGGGCAGCGACTATGGTCTGGGTTTGGTCACTCGTTTTATTTCTTTGGATTAGAGTGCTGGGGGGGGGGGAGGTACTATAATACAGCATGGCTTGCATTTTCACTTGTTAGATCCAGTGGGGATTCAGTATTAAAGTTGGAAATGAGTGGGTTTGTTGTTGTTGTTTTAATCGTTCTTTGTTTAGTTTTAAGTCTTCTGTGAATGCTGTCCTCAGACACAGAAAAGCAGGAGGCTGTAAAATCATGGGGACAAGAGGAATTTGAGTCTGGTTGCATGTTCTGGATTAAAGATGGATTTAGTTTCTTTGTTTGTTTATTTTTGGTTTTATTTTTTGGGGAGACAGGTTTTCTCTGTGTTACAGCCCTACCTGTCCTAGAACTTGTTCTGTAGACTAGGCTGGCCTCAAACTCACAAAGATCCGCCTGCCTCTGCCTCCAAAGTGCTGGGATTAAAGGTGTGCACCACCACTGCCTGGCTCAGATTCTGTTTTCGAAGACCTTCTGAAGAGGAAAATATCACCAGTCTCCAGAGAGTTTGGGGTCCAGGTGGGTGGCTTTATCTCATCTATAAAAACTTGCTCTTGTATAGATAAAATTGAAATAAAAGAATGTTAGAAGAAGAAAATAAAGTTACTGAGATGATATTGTCAGCTCCTATGAGAAATAAAAAACAAGCATCCCTACCCCAACCAATAAACTCAGTCATTTATCATGACTTCAGCATGCTCATGGCAAGACATCGTTATGTAGAGAAACAAGAGCACTGATAGACACTATGTTCCTGGCACTGGCTTAGACTCTGTACATAGTCCCTTAGTCACCCCATGGGCCATTTAGGAGAAGTAACTATTGTGTATTGAAAAGGTAGTAGGGCTGAGGGGTGTAGCTCCGTGGCAGAACATTTGTCTAGCATGTAAGGACCCTGGGTTTCTTTGTCCAACAGTAAGAGAAAAGAAAACAAAATGATTGGTGAGTAAAATCTCTATTCCTCTTTCTCTGTGTCTGTGAGTACGTGTAGGCACTCATGTTCATGTGCGTGTGTGCACGTGTGCGTGTGTGCGTTCGTGGTGTGGTGTGTGTGTGTGTGTGTGTGTGTGTGTGTGTGTTACCATTCATTTCCTGACTATGAGCAGGTACTGCCATCAGCCCTAAGGTGAAGTTTGGAGAAGAAAATAACTTGTAACGTACTAGATAAGGACTCACTATGTACTCTTGGCTATCCTGCAGCTTGCTGTTTAGACTAGATAGACCAGGCCAACCTTGAACTCCTAATTATCTTCCTGCCTTCAGAGTCCTGGGATTAAAGATAGTGGTCACCACACCTGACCAAAAGCTATCCTTTTTAGCTCTTTAATCTGTTCCTCAACTGGCTGCAGGAAAAGCAACCACAGTTTCAGTGAGAAGCCACAAAAACTCTGCTTCTGTCACGTATTAGAAGCTTGGAGAAATGGCTGCCAGTCTCAGTCTTCTAATCTGAGCTATGGGGTAACGCACATGATTTCTGCCTTACTACACACAGCTGTGATGATTGATAATTAGTGCAGCATGCATGGGTAGTTCTTGTTATATCGTGGTTCTTCACAAAGGTCTGAGGCTTGTCTCTTTCAATGAGAATGTCTCAGCATAGCACCGAGCTAAGATTTAAATATAGGAAAGAACTCTTTTGAAAACCCTGGAGTAGGTGTTTTCCAGGTACCAAGGGAAATACCATTTCCTGTGTATTTTCTAAGTGCCAGGAACCATGCTGAGAATTCATCTTTTGTTTAACTCCTCAAAACCCAGAGAGTAGATGTTACTTCACAAATCGAGGGCACTGTAGCTCAGAGTAGATGAGCAGTTTGTGTGGCATCATTCAGCTAAGAGGCTAAATTGAGATCAAGTCTCTTTGTGTGCATGTGAATCTGATAAACATAAATGAACAGTGTGTATGATCAAGCATGTATATGTGTGTTCATGAGCATGCATGGAGGTCAGAGGACAGCCCTGGGTGTTGGGCCTTGCCTTCCAACTTCTTTGAGACATAATCTCTTTGTTGTTTGCCACTGTGTGTGACAGGCCAGCTGGCCCACAAGCTTCTGGGGATTGTCTTAGTCCCCGCCTCCTCTCTCATCATAGGAGCATTGGTTCTTTGTGAGTTTTGTGTGTTCTAACTCAGGTTGCCACACTTGCGTGACAAGTGTTTACATACTGAGCCAACTCCCCAGCCCAGGATTCAAATCGTCATGTTCCTTGTAGTCTTTCTGGAACATGGCCTCTGAGGCGGAATGGGACAGAAGTGGACCTGAGTCAGGGGTCTGAAGCATTAAAATGACCCTGAGAGAAGGACTTAGTTGACATTAAGGCCAGCCATAGAACACAAATAACAAAAGCTTACATTTATTTTTCTATACTCTGTCATTTTAAAAGTGTGGTTGCGGTGTCGCAGGAAGGTGGCTTACGTTTATGAGTTCAAGACCAGCCTGGGCAACATAGTGAAAAAAAAAATCTGTGTTATCTTTACCATATTCCTAGGGAGAGGAGTGGAAAGTAGGATAAAACCTGTTTTGTTTGGCCAGCCTGGGCTACATGAAATCTTGTCTCACCCCTCTCCTCATTGTCCTCACTGTTCCCCCAGAAAACAACTCACAAAAGAATTGTGCCCACTAGGAAGTGTGTGCATTCAATCCCAGCACTGTGGAACTGAAGCAGGAAGATAGAAGAAAGTTCCAGGCCAGCCTGGATTACAGTAAACACTCTGTTACACAAATAACAGAACTGTGGCATACAGCTTACTGTGCCAGTGGGTAGAATAGAAAAGCAGTCATGGAAGTGAAGGCTGCCCTTGGGCTCCTGAGGGCAAGCAACAGAGGCAGAAATGCTTCAGAAGACTTCCATCAGTCTGGGAACATGGGGTTTCCCAGGGGCTCAGTTGCCAGGTGTAGCTAGTTCTAGGTCACCGGCTCCCACACATTCACATTCCTCCTAGGCAAGAGCTCAACCAGGAGCTACCACACCTCACATCTTCCTTTCCCCCTATACCTCCCTTTCTTGTTGACACAGGGTCCTGCTGTGTATTCTGCTGGCCTTAAAAGCCACCTTGCTGGACTACATCCCAGTGATTTTCATCCTTCCTAGTGCCATGACCCTTTAATATAAATCTTAATGTCTCCATGACCTTGACCATACAATTATTTCGTTGTTGCTACTTCATAAGTGTAAATTATCTACCATCATGAATTGGAATGTAAATATCTACTATGCAGGAGAGCTGATGTTTCACCCCCAACAGGGGTCTCTATCCTCAGGTTGAGGACCACTGATGTAGTCTATTATTTGTGCTCCTTGCTCCTTAGGGTTTAAACCTATTCTGAGGCAGCAAGCTGTGATTCCTCAGGCTCAGAAAGTTCCTAACACTAAGGTGTCTCTTTAGGCTGAGCTCTAGACAGAAAGGCAAGGACAGGCTCGTGCACAGCTGCATTTCCAAGCTGTCACATCTGTGTGTTCCTGCCTGGCTGTATCAACCCTTAGGAACAGTTCAGGAACTGGGGATTTTCTACAGCCAGTGAGTCCCAGTACACACACTCACCTATTGACAAAGCCTCGCATTGGAATCCAGAACATGGTTAAACTGGTCTGGCTTGAGTTTTGCTGCCTAAAAAGATAAAAGACCAAAAGGGTCTAAAACTTGAGAATTCCTGGCTGGCTTCGGGAATTACTTTTGCTAAAGGTGCTAAGATGTTGCTTTTCGATTAGACTGGAAGGTGAGCACTCAGGGGAAAGTTGGACTGATCACCTAGCCTCTGTGTGGACAGTGTCTTCACCTCCAGAGTTGGGACAGACCTGAGGATCAGATTAGGTAAAATGGGTGAAAGTGTACCTGAGTAACAAAGGCCTCAACATAAGGAAGATAAAGGGCAGGGGCATCGATCGATTCTCTGCTAGCCTCCAATGTTACTTGGTATTGTTGATTTTTTTGAGTTTTCTAATCACTTCCTGAGTTGCACACATTTTCAGACTGTATGGTCCATTGTTATCTGACACTGACTTTTAACCAATAGAGTAACTTGCAGGATGACCCTACACTGTGGAGTTAGGTCAAGCGCCAGACTCCGAATCGGACCCTACACTGTGACATACATTTGATCCCAGAGCCCACTAGTGCTCTTCGTGGAATGCAGGGCAAATTTAGAGTTTGTATACCCCTTTACAAAGACTCTATTTTTCTTTCTACCCGAGACTGTCCGCAGTGAATGCAAAACTCCCAACCTTAGAATCTTCCAGAAACTCTGGGTTGGCGGCTAAATAACTTGTTCATACCCTCATAGATAGTGAGGTGCAGCGTTGGGCTGGAGCTTCCTTTTAACCTTACTGATCCCTCTCTACTAAAACAAAACAAAACAAAACAAAACGCCTCCATAATACACCATAATAATAATATCACTAACAATGGCGGCTAATGCTGTGTACCAGTTACTCTTCCATGCTTCGTGTTAATCCATTTAACTAGAGGGGGAAAACGGTTTTGGAGCATTCCTTTAATTAAAGTAGCCCTCTGTGAAACCGTATTTTTCCCCCTCTCTCTCAGTTGCATGACATTGCAACCCGAAATCACAACTTTAGGTTCCTGGTGGTGCCCGCTTCCTCTTCTAGTTTGTTTAGTCACAGAATTCGATTCCTGTTGGCCGATTCTGTGCCTCCAAACAGGCTTAGCGCTCCATTGAAATGCAGGAGGCTCCTTAATTCTTGTATAAACAGGTAACCCGAGGGGTGGGGCGGGGATCGCGGCCCTTGGGTGGGTTTCGTGGGAGTGGGGCTGGGGCTTGGATCTGGAGCCAGCTTCCTAGTGATCAGAGGCTAGGTTACGAGAGGGCTTGGCTGCAGTTTCTCCATGCACTGTTTTTGTTCCCTTTCTAGAAACCAGCTGTAACACTAGGTCAGAGCGCATTAAGAATGAGCCACTTTGAACGAGCGGCGTCCAGGCCCCAGGCCCTGCTGTGAAGGCCCCGGCAAAGGTCAGGACTTGGGACCGGTGACGCGCCTGCTGGTGCTCTCCGAGCCATGCTCGGCCCCAGGTAAGGAGGTCCTGGCTTCCTGCAGGCCCGCGGCGGGGCTCGCTGCCGCCCTACCTGCTCAGCGCCTTCCTGCCCCGCAAGGCCGGGAGTGGGGTGGGGTGGCACTGCTCGGCTGGGATTCAGGCGCAGGGTCCTGAGTCCTCCATGCTAGCTCAGGGTGGCTAACTCTATACAGCCCCAGGCGGCCGGAAGCCACTCTCCCAGATGTCCCCAGGTGGGGCAGGTGCCACTTCTGGGGTCCCTCTTGGATGTCTGAAATGGATGTGACTTTTTGAGCGGTCAAAGTTCTTAAATCCTTCCATCGGGCGGGTTCAATATGATTGTTTTCTTTTTCAAAAAACCTTCAGCTAAGGTATCCGCGCTCCTAAAACAACAGGAATGTTGCACTGGCCTTCGGCCAGCGGAGGCTCAACGAGCAGGATAAAATTTCAGTTCAGATTTACGGGAAGTTGCCGGTGTTGGGAGTAAAAATCTGGTTTGGTGAGTTTAAGGGAAGGGAGTATACTAGACAACCTTGCTACTGTGAGGCGAATGGCCTCGGCTGGGGGGAGGGCAGGAGGCGGAGGGAGGGAACCGGGAAGAGCCGGGATTGCAGAGGCACTGGTTGCTGCCGGACTCCGCCGCGCTCCGCGGGATCCGACCCCGCGCCGCTCAGCCCCGCGCCACAGCCGCCCCGCAGCCCTCTCGTACAAGTCAGACCCACCGCTCGTCGAGCGCCCGGACCCCGAGAAGATTGGCTCTGGGTTGGGAAGTTTCTCTCCGCAGGTCGCCCAGGTTGAGAAATTGTGGCAAACTGGGATTCCGAGAGCCCGAGAGAGTTAAAGCCTAGAGCGAGTGATCTGTTGCTTTAAGCTACACGGTGGGAAGGAGCTCGGAGACTCCTTAATTTGGTTTTCTGTTTAAAAGAGGGCGGCCAGAGAAGATGTTGTAGGTGGCTTCCTAGCCTTGTAGATTGCTACCGGGCTGTGGATGGTGTTAATTTCTGAAGTGGGCGACGCCAAGCACTTACCAAAGGTAAGGTGGACTTGGGGCAGTCCTGACGACTGTCCCCGAATCTTCCATAGGGTCTTGCTTTTTGTAAAAATCTCTGTCTCTTTCTTTTCACTTTAGTTCTTACTTATCTCTCATTTGACCGCCTTCCTTCTTTAGTGGGAAGTTAAAGGGTTTATAAAAAGATTTTTAAAGCGTCAGCTTTTGGAAAAGCAGATAATCACACAGTCAGCCGCATCATGTTTCCTGTAGAGATGAAGTCTTTTTCCATAGAAAAAAATAAGTTTTTCCTTTTCCCCTTGAAAAACCATGACCGGCGGCTTTGAGGCACAGGTGACTGGATGGCGGATTATTAGCATGAGATTTCGGAATTTTAAGTGACTGGGGTGTCTGATTTAAGTGTTAACCAAAGCAGAGGGGGGTCTTCCTGGAGACATTTACCTCTGAAGGCCACAGCTTTGCTGTTGTTTCCAGCGAAAATACAACTTGGAGAAAAGAGTCTACCAAGTATGACAGCTGATAGCTTCTGCCCTCCCTGGTGTTTTAAGAAATCCGTAGAAATGAATGGAAGTGGAATTTTTCAGATAAATGACTCTAATTAGGTAAAAGTTGACTGGCACTCTAGTACTGTCCTAGGGCACTTAGGGATGTGGCTTCCTTATTAAGTCTTATCAAAGTGATAAAAAGATACGGTCTTCTAGGTACTTAGGCCATTGTTGATTTGTTTTTGTTTTTTTCCATTACTTATTTGAACCAAAAGTCAAACTTCTTTTCCGTCCAGTTAGCATGTTAGTGACTCACTTCGGAGTTTTCCTTAAGAGATTACAAATTGAAACTGTTCTTCCGGCTGATGAGGTCTGAGTTCAATCCTACCCACACCGTGGTTGGAAGGAGAAACAGCTCATTCAAGTTGTCCTTGTACTTCCACTCACAAAATCAATCAATTAATAATGTAATTAAGTAGATCAAATAAAAATGTATTCCTAGGTCAGGCATGGTGGCTCATGCCTTTTATCCTAGCGGTGAGGAGACTGGGGCAGGGGTTTGGAGGGTTTAGATCAGTTGGGAAACAGGGCATGGTGGCTCATGCCTTTAACCAAACACTTGGAAGGCAGGAGCAGGAGGATCTGTCTGTGTTCAAGGCCAGCCTGGTCTACAAAGCAAGTTCCAGGCCAGCTAGGACAGGGAAGTTAGACTCTGTCAAAAAAAAAAAAAAAAAAAAAAAAAAAAAAAAGACCAAACAAACAAATAAATAAGAGACTTACTGTGGAGTCAGATGGAGTTAGATTAAGGAAAGCAAGTGGTGGACCATGCAACCTGCAGGGGTGTGAGTTTTGACCACCAAAGGGTGGTCATTAGACCAAAAGTGTTTGAGAATTGCAAATGTAATGGCCACAAAAAATTACTTTGTTGCTACTTCATAACTGTAATTTTGCTGCTGTTATGAACTGTAATGTAAATATCTAATATGGGGCCCCTGTGAAAGTGTCATTTGACTCCCCAAAGGGCTTGCAACCCACAGGTTGAGAACCACTGTTCTAGCTGAACCAAAGCCCCTAGCCAAGAGGGGAAGAGAGCATTTCATGGGTTTTAGGCTGTCATTCATTTGCACAGTAGTCTCTTAGACCCATATGTGATGACTTCCGGGGTGCAAAACACAGCTGTCAGAGAAAACTGATGGAAGACAGGAAAGATAATTTGGGTTTTGAGGGGTTTTCTTTTAAATATTTAATTTAATTTTGAATTTTTTTTGTGTGCATTCATGTTTTGTCTGCATTCATGTCTGTGTGAGACTGTTGGATTCCCTGCAGCTGGAGTTACAGACAGTTGTGACCTGCCATGTGGGTGCTGGGAATTGAAACTGCGTCTTCTGGAAGAGCAGCTAATGTTCTTAACCACTGAGCCATTTTTCCAGTCCCTGGGTTTTTGTATTTTTCATGTTCACCTTGACCTTCCCCTTGTTCTCTAGTGGACACTGGAGGCCTCTTGATTTTTCAGGGCACTACTTCTTGGGAGAATGGAGAATCAAAATGTTCACTGGTGCCAGCTCCATGATTAACTTCTTTAAATGAAGACAAGCTGGCATAGCTAAGCCTCTGGCCTACCTTCACCTGACTAGAGAGAATGCACTAATTTCTTCTAGAGTGCTTGCAGTTCAAGCTCCAGTACCACTCAGGAGACTGTTTCATCCGTCCCCCGCTGAGGCTTAAATCGAGGTGTCTAGCATGCAAGTCAAGTTGTTACCACTGAACTACATCCCAAGCTATCTTAATTTCATTATATATTTATTGAGATAGGGTTCTTTGCATCATCCAGGCTGACCTGGACCTTGTGAAATTCCTGTCTTAGGTTCATGAATAGGTGGAGTTATAAACATGTACTATTGTATTGTGCCAGAAAGTGTTTTTTTTTTAAATTTTTATTTACTTATTTTTATTACATATATAATGTTCTGTCTGCACATCTGCCTGCAGGCCAGTAGAGGGCACCAGATCTCATGATAGATGGTTGTGAGCCACCATGTGGTTGCTGGGAATTAAACTCAGGACCTCTGGAAGAGCAGTCACCACTCAGCCATCTCTCCAGCCCTGCCAGCAAGTGTTTTTCTGTTTTTCTTTTTAATCCAAATTCTTATTATAAACAGAATTATCTTTCTGTCCATTATTGCCTTTTCAGAAATGTGTAGGATTCAGAATTTAGCAGCATGATTTTATGACACTCTCCATACATAGTTTTTAAGAGACTTTCTTAAATTTACATGTTTTAAATTTTTATCATTATTTTATGTGTATGAGTTTTTGCCTGAGTGTCTGTGTACCACATATGTGTCTGGTGAATTCAAAGGCCAGAAGAGGGAGTTGGATCCTCTGGAACTGGAATTACAGAGGGTTGTAAACCTCCGTGTGGCTACTGGGAATTGAACCTAGGTCCTTTGGAAGAGCAGCCAGTGCTCTTAACCACTGAGCCATCCCTCCAGCCTCAAGACTAACATTATTTTTTATGTGTGTGTGTGTGTGTGCGCGCGCGTGCATGCACTCTGCTTGTGTGTGGATGTCTGAGGAGGCCAGAAGGAGCTTGTGAGCTGCCTGATGTGGGTTCTATGATTTGAACTCTTTGGAAGTTCTTGGCAAGAGTGACAAGAGTGCTTAACACCTGAGCTTCCTCTTCAGTGTGTGTAGTGTTTTGCTTTGTTTGTGTATGTTTGTGCATGAGAGTACATATATGCCCCAGAGTACCCAGGGAGAACAGAAGAATCAGTCAGATTCTCTCTGGCTGAAGTTACTGGCAGCTGTGACCAACTCAGTGTGGGTGCTGGGAAGTGAACTTGGCGTCCTGATATGCCCTTAAACCCTTAGCCATCTCTCCAGAACACTCAACAGTTTCCTTTTTGGTTTTTCGAGACAAGGTTTCTTTGTGGCTTTGGAGCTGTCCTGGAACTAGACCAGGCTGGCCTCGAACTCACAGAAATCTGCCTGCCTCTGCCTCCCAAGTGCTGGGATTAAAGGCGTGCACCACCAACGCTTGGCTTCAACGTTTCCTTTAAAATAATTTATAATTTCTGTGAGTGTGCACGTGTGTGTGTGTGTGTGTGTGTGCGCACGTGTGTGTGTGTGTGTGTGTGTGTGTGTGTGTGTGTGAAATGATGGCTTTGTGAAGTTAATTCTCTCTTTTACCTTTTTGTGAGTTCTGAAAGTTAAACCTGTTGACAGGACCGCACAGTGAGTACGTTTACCTTCGGAGCCTTCTCGCTATCACTCTTTAGTTTTTTAATAGTCAGGATTGACTTTTTGAGACAGGGTCTCATGGTCTTGCCCATGCTGGCTTGAACATCTGGTTCTCCTGTCTCAGCCGCTAAGTGCTAGAATTATAGCACTTATACATGTACAACCATGTTCCGCTATTCAGTTTTTAAGACTATACTATTTATTTATCATTCATTTCTATTTAGGAGACAGAGTGGGGGGGGTAAACTTACTCTGAGGGTAATTCATTGGACTTTGAAAATACATATATATTTTTTGCATGAGTGTAGAATGCATGCAGCAGATTTTATGAATCTACAATGGAGACCTTAAACACAGCTTGAAGGACTTGTCAGAACGATTCCAAGGTAAAGGTTATATTGGAGCCCTTGGATTCCTGGCCTGATTAAGAGAGAAGTTTCCTCTTGGGAGCAGCCTCTGTGTCTTATGCTGTGAAATTCCTGGTTTAATATCATACAAGGTGTGTGTTAGTCAACACAACCGCTTTCTGAGACTAATTGCTTCAGAGAACAGCTAGTTACGGATTTCCCATAGCAGCATTGTATATATGACTTGGGTTTTAAGATAGAAGGCTTGGGGGAGGCGGTGGGGAGGGCTCCTTCCCAGAAATTGGTGTAGAAATGAGCTTGATTTTTCAGTTGTCACCCCAAGTTGTTGGAAAACACCCCGACTGAGAGATTTGTGTGAAAATGGTACCTGTCACCTTCTCTGTATGGTCCTGAATCTCCATGTCAGTAAAACACCCCAGAAATGACCAGAGCTTGCTTTCTCATTGGTTCTGTTTCTCTGACAGCTGCTTCTCTTGTCTTGTCAGCATCCATGTAGAGAAGAGGAAGGGAGTGGCAGGAGATACCTGGCCCTTGAGCCCCCTCAGTACACGATAGGTGAATTTCTCAGGCCAACCTTGAACTTACAGCTCTGCCTTAGCCCTTAAAGCTGAGGTTATGAACCTGCAGGCCTTATAGTCTAAAATAAAAATCCGTGGAGGAATGGAATTTTCCACTAAGAGTAGAAAAGGAAAGTCTCTGGAGAAATATGTGGCCGAGAAACAGGTGATTTCTGAGTGTGGCTTTTATGAGGAGCTCACCTGGAGACTAGCAATGCCGTCGGCGACTGCAGGCAAACTGGCCACTTTGGAAGGTCAGAACTGAACTCTCTCCTTTCTGTCTCTCTGTCTGTTTGTATCTGTTCCTCTCCTTGTCCTTGTCTGGTTTTGTGGGCTTTTTCTTCTTCCTTTGTTTTGACAGACTGGCCTTAAGATCCCTGCTGAGCTCCTCTCCTGTGTTAGCCTGGGAGTATTGGGATTACAGGTGTGTGCTACTATACCTGGCTTCCCGCCCGTTTCTCCTCCGGTTTGGATGTCCTGGCATGCTTCCATGGACAGTACTTTGGATGAGTTCAAGATGGAACCAAAGAACTGATTTCTATAGGCACAAGTCCTACCACCACATTCCCTCGTTATAGGAGCCTAGATGATATAAAAATGACATGGGTGTGTTTAAATGTATGTGATTTACACATTTATCAAACTGTGTAAGGTAAGCATGCAGGTAGGAGAGAAGGAGCAGAAGCTCAGTCTGGTAGTGACACATGCTTTTAATTCCAGCACTCGGAAGGCAGAGGCAGGCAGATCTCTGGGTTTGAGGCCAGCCTGGTCTACAGATAGAGTTCCAGGACAGCCAGAGCTACACAGAAAAACCCTCTCTGTGGGGGGGGCTGGGGGGCCAGAAGCACAATTACTATCTTGTGGAAGATTGTCAAGTCTAGGTGTGTACCATTAGAAGACAATGTGCCCCCAAACCCTGTGTGTAGGAAATGTACAAGTCCTTTGGTTTATTATGTTAAAATGTGTACTTTATTTTGAGATTATAGTCAGGTCCATTAGTCAAGAAAACGATTAGTTCACAATGTTTGTCTTTGGGGATACTGTGTGCATGTAGTTTTTGTGAATGACGTACTAGGTATGATGAATATCTAGATGGTGGGGGTCCCTGGCAGCTCTAGCTTCCTAATAGGGCCTCATTTTTTCTCATAGCCAGTTTTAGTCACATGTCCTGAGTCTTTATGGAAGACAACCCGTTCCCAGAAAGGATGGGTGATCCTTGCATGGGTGAACAAAAGTTAACTATGTGTACCAGTGTGCCATGTGTGTGTGCGCAATGAATACCGAGCATTGTGCAACAGGAATGGGGACAAGATGCTTATACCTGACAAGGAAATGCCAGCCTGTAAAAATTATCACAAAAATATTATTTGCTTTGGGGGTGGAGTATAGCTTGGTGGTAGAACATGTGCTTTATATGTGAAAAGCTCTGGGTTCAGGTCTCCGTGCATGGATACAGACATGCTACACGTGGTGTCTACATGTCTGTGTTTCTGAGAACTATGACCTGGTTTAGTCCTCTGTGTATGTGTGCTTGCATATGCACACGCTTGTATGTGGTGTGTTTCTATATATGTGTTTGAATATATGTGTGTATGTTTTATGTGTGTTTTTATATATGTGTGTATGTTTTATGTGTGTGTTTTTATATGTGCATGTATATATATGTGTGTGTGTGTGTGTGTGTTGAATTATGTGTTTCTGTCCACATGTGTATGTCTGTGTATGTGTGTGTATATGGAGGTCTTAGTTTGATATCAGATATCTTATTCCAACAATCTCCACCTTAGCTTTTGAGACAGGGTCTCTCACTGAACCTGGAGCTTACTAATTCAGCTAGACTAGCTGACCAACCAACTCCAGGGACCTTTCTGTGTCCATTCTCCTCAGTGCATGTGTTGCTGTTCCTGGGTTTTTATGTGGATAGGGATCCAAACTCAGGTCTTCATGGTTGATAGTTAGCACTGCACAACTGAGCTATTTCCTCAACCCCTGGCTCAGTCATTTCAAAAAGCATTTTGTAGGTCAAAAGAAAAGAAAAATATTGTCAGGCATGAGTGTGCAGGGCTGTAAATCTCAGCATTCAGGGTGCAGAGGCACAGGGATAGCCGTAAATCAGAAGCCAGTCTGGTTTATATAGTTAGTTTGGGGGCAGTCAGGCCTATATAGCAAGACTCCATCTCAAAAAAAAAAAAAAAATCCTTAAGTAATGAAACAGAATTTTCGTGTTTTGAGACAGACTTGCCACCTTAGCTAGTCTGAACTTGCTATGGATATCAGACTGGACTGGAATGAGCAGTCTAGTGCTGGATTTACAAGTGTGTTCAACCACACCAGGCACATCAGGAACACCAGGAAAGTTTTTTTTTTTTTTTTTAATGTTACTTTCCTTGGGTCATCTGGATTCCTGCTAAAATAATATTTCTTTTTGTTGTTCTTTATTTTCAAAAATAATGACATGGTTCAGGACAGGAAGCCCTTGGCAAGAGTAGGCCCATCTTCTGAAGACAAAGTTGCCTTTGTGTAACCACAACTAGGAGGGTTTGGTGACACAGATAACTCCATGGGGCAGTGCAACTGTATTGACAGAGGACCTCATACCTAATGTTGCCTTTTTGTTTTATGTTTCACCAGCTAGGATTTGCTACTGCTTTAGGCTTGCTCAGAGAAGAAGCCCTCGGTTGTTGGTTTACATTGGGGTGGTCTAGATGACTAACAGCCACAGGACTTGAACTGAGCTGGGAGCGTGGGCCTGTACCATGAGGCCTGGCACACAGCTTTTGTATTTTTATCTCACTACCCTCCTGTGAGAAAGACCTTTCTTCTGGGGTCTCTTGTAGCTGGTTTCATGATTCTCTTTCCAATATCACATGCAGCCTTCATTGAAAGGCATTGCTAATGTATGCAGACCCTGCTGTTGTGTGACTCAATTTTCCCCCACATAGGGGGCCCACAACAGACCCTAGTATAGGTACCACCAAAGTCCAAGTTGGCAAACCAATGAGTTTCACTGGAGTTACTTACAGGAGCAGAGATGACTCAAGGACAGCTGTACCACGAAAGCCCATCCCATTACATTTGACAACACACAAGGCTGAGAACCTGGAGTACACTGCAAGGCCTGCAGGCAGCTCAGCAGGGTGCAGAGTGTCCCTTACAAATGACTTAATTGGTCTAAACCCCTTCTGCAGGTATCTTTTTCTTACAGGCAAACTGTTAGGTCTCGCTAACTCAGCTTCCTTCCGTCTGAGGGGGGCTCTTAGTTTTTATTACTTATTCTGGCAGGGAGGGGGCTGGTCAGTTTGGTCAGTTTTAGGGACTTCCTGAAGCTATTTTGAGTTGTTTAAGTAGCTTCATGTTTCAATCTCGGAGGAAATTGTTATGCAACACCTTTCCCCCGTTACTTTTTAGTATTGTAATTGTGCTACTTATGAAGGAAATATTGCTTAGAAATCACCAAAGGGCAGAGGAATGACACTGTCTGGCAGTGTACTATTGAAAATGGACTCTGTTTTGGAGATGGCTAGTGTGATTTAGAAGTTGTGTGTGTATACATTAAGACTATAATACTTCCAACTTGTACAGTTTGTATTGGGCTTTATTGCCTAGTATTAACTATCCATAATCATTATGTGGGACTTAGCATGTTACATCATAGTTTACCTTTTGAGACAAGGTGTCACTGTGTAGCTCTGGCTGGCCTAGAACTCACCATGTAGATCAGGTTGGCCTTCAACTCACAGCTATCTGTCTGCCTTTCCCTCCAAGTTTTGGGGTTAAGGTGTGAACCACTATTTACTTTTACGTACGCTATTTTCCCTGGAATATAGAGTAAGTTCCTTGGAAGCAAGCAGCATCTGTGGCAGAGTAATATTCACATCCCTCAGGTATTGTGAGTGGTCTGATAGGAAAAGCAGGTTCTTCTTCCAAATATACTATCATCTGAAACAACACTTTTGCATTTCATAGGTACACTCTATATGTACACTTGGATAGCACCCTCCAATTTCCTCTAAAAGCAGTTTATCAGAATCTGTCAAAAGATGCATTAGGGTGATGTAGTGAACTGAGGTAAGAAAGAGCCAGAACCCAGGTCAGTCACCCTGTAGCAGCCAAGCCTCTGAAACACGATGTGGTGGGGTGTGGTGGGGATTGTTGTAAAGCTCAGCTCATGTGCCCGTCACCCTTTTCTGAAGTAGTAGCATTCTTTAAAATGTCGAACGTGCTGAGTTTTGTTGTTGTTTTAGTCTTTGCTTTTTTTTTTTTTTTTTTTTTAGCACCCAGTGCTTGGCAGTTAAGAAAAGGAGACAAAGATAATTAGGAAATGCTTCTTAGATAATTATTAGGAGAAAGGTAGGTTTTTTCAAAGTTAAGCTGACAAAAGCGAAAAAAAAAAATCCCAAAGAGGAAGGTCACTATCCGGTGACTATCCCAACTCAGGAGCCTGGGTACCAGTGTGGCTTTTCTGGTGGCTGGAGGTGTGACTGTCAGCAGAAGAGAGATGAGGAAGGAGGGTGGGTTGTGGGAAGTCATGGGAGCTACCTCTAATGCTGTGGGCAGAGCAAAGAGAAACCGGTGGGAGCCTCTCTCCTCACCTCGTGTAAGCTGTAGTTCTGCCCAGGGACCTTCCTTTGCTTTTTGCTCCATATTGTGGGTTCTAGAATCTTCCTCTATGTAAATGTAGATTTTCAGTGAGTAACAGAAGCCACCAGCTCAGGTGGTGTTAATGAGCCATGTAGGAAGTGAGCCCATTGGAACCTTCCTAGCACCTGGGCCTTGAAATGAAGTGGCATGACCTGTGTTCTCACACATGCCACAGACAGGCTCTTTCCACTCAGGCTGAACTTAATCAGTCCACTCGCCCCCTGCCTCCTCCATTGTTCTCTCCCCTCCCCTGGTCCATCAATCACACCTCAGCCTTCTGAGTGCTGGGATTACAGGTATCTGCCACTAGGTCCATTTTTATATGGTGCTGGGGATTGAACTAGGGGCGTCATGCATGATAGGCAAGCTTGTAGTCTCACTGTGTTGCTCAGGCTTGCCTCACATTCCCCGGTTCCAGCAATCCCTCTGGCCCACTTTCCTAAGTTGCTGGCACCGTATCACCATCCCTGGTCACATCCTCCTGTTTAAAATAGCAGTTTTGTCTTCCATGTTGGTTCTCTATCTCCTCCTGTACTCGCCCCGATTCCACTTGAAAGTGTTTGTTTTAATTATGTGTGGATGTGTCTGTCTGTATGTCTGTGCACATGAGTGCAGGTGCCTGTAGCATCTAGAGGTAGTGCATCCCCAAGAGCTGGAGTGGCTACGAGCTGCCTGATGTGGATGCCAGGGACCAAACTGGGGCCTTCTGCAAGAACAGCATGCATTCTTAACCACTGAGCGCTTCATCCAGTCTGTATTTGTCACTTTTTATTAGCATGCTGTATGATTGTCTCTGTCTCTCTGTCTCCATGACTGGAATGCCTACTTTATTTATTGGTGTGTCCCAAACACTTTAGGGGTGGCCCCTGCCACAGAGTAGGTGATCCATAAATACTTGTCAGATGAATGAGTAAAAAAGACAGGCTTTTACATAACAGAAAGCATGCCCCCCAAATGTATTATGCCTTGTTTGTAGTAATCAAAACACAACCATGGGTACATCTTGTCAGCGCATGTGGTTTTTCTATTAGGCCTCTCTTAAGCTGCCATGTTTTCTGTGGTTTCTTTTTTCTTCTGTATCCACCAGCCCCTGATAGAGCCTGGTGACTAAATAATGTCCTAGGCAGAGCCAAGATGTCACAATCTTGTCAGCGCTTCCCCATTTCCAAATCAAAGCCGCCTCTTTGGCAGTCTTCCTGTGATTTCCATTTAAGTCTCATAATTTTGAGCCGGTCTTGTGAATTGGCATGTCCCACAGTTAATTGCACTCAACTAACTCTTGTTGTCGTATTGTTTATCACTTTTCTCTGTTGTTTAATTTTAATGAATGATTCTAAAGAAAGTAACTGTTGACAGTGTTCTTTTTCTCTTTTGGCTTTTGAGGTATTGCCAAGTACCAACTGCTGCTAATGGCTTTTCTTCATTATGGTGTGTGTGTGTGTGTGTGTGTGTGTGGTCCTGGGGATTGAACCCTTGTCTGCCAGGCACGTGCTCTACCACAGCTATCCCACCCCCTGCAGCCCTTTATTTAGTATTTTGCTTTGACCTGGTATGCAACAGAAGTCCTGGTATCTGTAATATTGCCAGAGAACTTCTCATGCAGAAGTTTTTTACTGATGAGTGTGGCAAACATTTTTCTGGTTTGTCATAACCCTTCATTAGCTCTGCTCTTCCCAACTTTGTAGAATTACTCTGGTCACTTTCTCTGCTTTTTTTTTTTTTTTTTTTTTTTTTTTTTGGAGACAGGGTTTCTCTGTGTAGCTCTGGCTGTCCTGGAACTCACTCTGTAGACCAGGCTGACTTCGAACTCACAGAGATATGACTGCCTCTGCCTCCTGAGTGCTGGAATTAAAGGTGTGTGCTACCATGCCCAGCTACTTTCTCTGCTTTTTGAGGGTCAAGCTCCCCTTATTTTCACTGAAGAGGGCTTCCCCAGTGGCAGGTAGAAGCCTGTGGTTACTAGCTAATTCCTGTGGTTATTGGCTAATATTGATAGTTTTGTCATTGTTACTGTTTTGAAACAGTTTTGCTATGTCACCTAACCTGGTAATCTTCTTGCCTCAGCTCTCCAGTGCTGAGATTATGTGTATAAATCTTCATACCCAGCTTATATTTTTCAATTTTTCTTATATATATTGAATGTGATGGTAGAGGTAAATACCATATAAATATGAAATTAGATTTTTCTTTAATAAAATACTATGTAAAGGGAGGGGACCTGTAGTGATGGTTTACAACAAATAGAATAGATATCAAACTAGTTAAACTAGATACATTGAAGACACCTGTTTTTCTTGGGTAGAGAGAACCTCAACTTTGCCTTTTTTGAAGTACAGCCCCATGTAGTCCAGGCTGGCCCCGAACTCCTGATCTACTTGCTTCTACTTCCCAAATTCTGGGATTACAGACATGCACCATTACACTCTGCTTTGGATCCAAAACTTGTTTGAAGCTGTGCATCAGACTAATAGTCACTAGGTACACAGTGGTGTGAATAGAGTGTCTGTCTGGAAGAAGCTGCTTTTCACGGTGGAGATGGTGACTGAATGTTCTGAAGGAACCAACCAGTCCCTGAAAATAGACAGAGAACTCATAGCTGGGATGGCCAGAAAAGGCTAAATCTTGGTAACTAAGAATCTGGGCAACGATAGATTGATGGATGTTTATCCAGGGAGAAATCACTTACACCAGAAACAGATGACTGCCGCAGGTTCCCGTCCCAAGGATGCCTCCTGATGGGCTCTGTCTCCGACCAGTTTCTGTTGCTATCATATAACACACTGACAACAAGCAATTCAGGGGAGAAAGTGGCTTTTGACTTGCGATTCCTGGTGAGTCTATCACTGAGGGGAAATCAAGGCAGGAACCAGAAGCAGGTCACAACACATCCAATGGTAAGAACAGCAAGGCACAAATGCATACAGCCTTGCTTTCAGCTCTCATCAGACACTGTTCAGGACTTCCACATTATAGCATGGTCTTCTTACATCAGTTAGCAATCAAGACAATCCTCACAGACATGCCCACAAGCTAACCTGATGTTGAAATTTTCTTAATAAGGTGACGGTTGTGTTTACCGGGCATTTAAAACTATTCAGCACATATAAGTGTAATGTAAATATTAAAGTTTTAACAGATGCATGTGATTATGTCATATAGTCCATGCTGGCCTAGAACTCATTCAGTAGACAAGGATGACCTTGAACTTCTGGTCTCCCTAGAAGTGAGCCACCACTTCTAGTTTACAAAGTACTGGGATCTAACACAGAGCTTTGTGCATGCTAAGTTAGCACACTAGCAAATTAGCTACCCTGCCATCTTTCTTTATTTAAGATTTATTTTTATTACTTTTAAGTGTGTGTGCATGCATATGCACATGAGCATTGGATCCCCTGGAGCTGAAAATTACTGTGAATGCCTGATGTGGGTGCTGGAATTGGGCCGTCTAGAGGAGCAGCAAGTACTCCTGCTGTGGCTGAACCATACCTCCAGCACTCCTGTTCATTTTTGTTCTTATTTTTGAGACAAGAGACTCCCTCACACTCACTATCCTCCTGCCTCAGTCTCCCAAGTGCTGGTGTTACAGATGGGGAGTCACCAGGTATAGTGTGATATCCACCCTGCCCACACCTGTTGCACTGACCACGCCCATTTGGGCGTGGGAACAGGTGAGGGTGTGATTAGGTGTCAGCTCACAGGTATTCTAAAAGAAAAAGCAAAAGCAAAACACTCATGTTTCCAAATCCATTGGGCTACAGATTTTAAGATGTTCCCAGCTATTAGAGCTGGGTGGGAGTGGGAGAGAGGTTAGCGATGGATGTGGTTTTGCAATCACAGCTATAGAAACCCTGGGTAGTTGCAGCATGTTCTGTGTCAATGCTTCTGTGGCCTGTGTAGCGATTGAGTTTATTATTGCTTAATTGGGTCAAGTGGTGTGGGTTTTGCTTTTGTCCAAGATGGGTCAGTTTCCAAAGGGGTTGATAGTGTCTAGAGTATTCATTGGAGTTATTTCAAGTCTGTTCTTAACAGTTTGGGGTAGGAAAGGTAGGTTAGTGAGTACTTACAGCAACCACATGCGGAGGCTGTATCTGAGTCTACCTGAAGAACAGTGACTGGTGGAGGTTAATGGGACTGGCTGGCTCAATGATGTATAAGTCTAATGCCAACACTTGGTCAAGAATCTGAGGTAGGAAGGTAAGAGTTTAAAGCCAGCTTGGGTTGCATCTTGAGACTGCATCAAAAAATAAAAAAATAAAAATAAATTTAAAAAAAGAAAGAAAAAAAAGAAAAAGAAAGAGAAAGCTTGAAACAGAAAGTTAAGAGCAAATAGTAATGTCTACCGTTTATTAAGCACCTATTGTATACCAGGTATTACCTGACTTGATTAACAACATGACCCTTAATGAACTGTTTTCATTCTTTACGTCATGTGTCAGGTGTTGGAGCAAAGCATGGATGTGTTGGGTAACTTCCCCACTGTAAATGCTGGCCAGAACTCAGGCTACTTATAAGGCCTCCTAAACCAGGTCAGGTTTGGGAAAACTTGATCCTTGGAGCAAGACCAGGTCTTCTCACCTAGATCCTCTAATCACACAGCTCTGAAATTTTCCTATCAAAAGCCTTCTTGTTTTCATGGTTCAAATACCTGTCGTTCGTGTGTCCCTGAGGGGAAGTTTGGGAGAGGAGATGATGGGGGTCAAGGGAACTGCTAGGTTAACTGGCTGGTTCTAAATCTCACAAATTTCTTTCAGAGTTGGGTACCGAAACCCGAATCCTATGTGAGATGGTGGCATCACTGGTGTATGGGAATGGGGTGACACCAGTCACTGGTTTTCACAGGATGTTTTGTCTTCCAGAGGACCTTTGACAAAGTCTGGAGATGATTTGATTGCCATGTTCTTAGGACAAGTGAGGACTGAGGTTTCCTCCTCATAAAGACTTGGTAGAGGTTGGACATACTGCTAAATATTAATACTACAGTGCACCCAGGAGCCACTCCCAGCCAAGAATTCTTCTGCTCCTTTAGTAGTGCTGAGAGTGACAGCCTGCCTTCTAAGTGAGTCTCCATGGGGGCCATGCTCCCAGTAGTGTTACTTTTTTAAAAAACTCTTTTTTATTTGTTTGTTTTGTTTTTGTTTTTCCAGACAGGGTTTCTCTGTAACAGCCCTGGCTGTCTTGGAACTCACCCTGTAAACCAGGCTAGCCTCAAACTCACAGAGATCTGCCTGCCTTTGCCTCCCTTGTGCTGGGGTAAAGGTGTGTGCCACCACCACCCGGCTTTAAAATATTTTTTAGTTGTGGGGGGTTGGATTTTTTAAAAAAATTGTGTGTGTGTGTGTGTGTGTGTGTGTGTGTGTGTGTGTGTGTGTGTGTGTGTTTGTGTAAGTGTAAGTGCCTGTGGAGGCCAGAAGAGGGTGTCAGATTCCCTGGAGCTGGAATTAAAGGAATTTGTGAGCAGATCAAACCTGTGCAAGAACAGTATGTGCTGTTGACTACTGAGCCATCTCTCCTGCCTGTCTTATGTTTATTTATTCATTTTTTTACATTGCCGAGGATGAGCAGAGAGCATCACAGATACTACCCCTGCCCCAAGCCCCACCTTAGTTGGACCTCCCTCCCTTTCCCTTCTTCTTCCCTTATTTTCTCCACCCAAATCCATTTAATTCACTGTGTAGCTCAGTTTGGCCCCAAGTTTCTGCCTCCTGTCTAACAGCTTCATTTTGCATTTACCAAAATGTTTTGGTTTTTTGTTTGTTTGTTGTTTTGTTTTTCAAGACAGGGTTTCTCTGTGTAGTCTTGGATGTCCTGGAACTTGGCTCTGTAGACCAGGCTAGACTTGAACTCACAGAGATCTGCCTGCCTCTGCCTTGTTTTATTTTTTCAAGACAGAATTTCTCTGTGTAGCCCTGGCTGTCCTGTAGACCAGGATGGCCTTGAACTCAGAGATCCACCTGACTTTGCCTTTTGAGTGCTGGGACTAAAGGAATGTGTCACCATGACTGACTTTTGACTTTCTTGTCTTTTCCTTTCCTTCCTTCCTTCCTTCCTTCCTTCCTTCCTTCCTTCCTTCCTTCCTTCCTTCCTCTTTCCTCTTCCTCCTCCTCTTCCTCCTCTTCCTCCTCTTCCTGCTCCTCCTCTTCTTCCTCTTCTTCTTCTCCTTCTCCTTCTCCTCCTTCTTCTCCTTCTCCTCCTTCTCCTTCTCCTCCTCCTCCTCCTCCTCCTCCTCCTCCTCCTCCTCCTCCTCCTCCTCCTCCTCCTCCTCCTCCTCCTCCTCCTCCTTCTTCTTCTTCTTCTTCTTCTTCTTCTTCTTCTCAAATCCCTAAGGGAGTTAGGCTTCAAGAATGTGTTAGTGTCTTTTCAGACTTAAAAATACTTGAACCTTTAAGGTTTGGGTGGTAGAATGAAGTTGTCCTATCAAAGCTGATGCTGACATCATGTAAAATGAAAAATACTTGTATAGCACAGTCGACTGACCCTGGAGGAGAAGAGTTCCAGTAGATAGATGAGTGGATGAGCTGCATGGTCAACATCTTTACAAAAACAGCAAACATTCAAGGATAGCTAGAAACAAGCTGTGCATGAAGCAGGTAATTTTCCTTTGAAGAAACACTTTTGGTCAATATTTGATGTACTGTAGATTTGGAACAGAGAGATAAATACATTTGTTCTTGACTGTTGACCTAGTTTCCATAAAAAATTAATTATTGCTATCCCCACCATATTCTCAACCCTTGAGAAGCAGAGGCAGGAAGATAGAGACAAATTTGAAACAAGTCTTCTCTACACATGGAATTCTAGACTAGCTAGGGGCTGTAGTGAGACCCTATGTTGTAAACCTAAAGGGAACTAGTGAAATTCCACGGTCACCAAACCTAAATGGAAGCCACAAGGTAGGAGAACGCTGACTTCCCCAAGTTGTCCTTTGACCACAGCACAGATGTGCACACACAACAGGTATGCGTAATAAAACAACAACAAAATCTAATTATATTCAAAGATGGGAAACCAAAAGCTTGGGGGATGGGCATCGTGGGTTCCTTTGAAGATTACCAGGGATTCAGCTTTGCTTTCCTTGCGATGGAAATGAAATGCAGTTCTATGAGCTTTTATTTTGCTCTGTGCATGAAATACCTCGTGTGTGTGTGTGTGTGTGTGTGTGTGTGTGTGTGTGTGTATTGGGGGCTACATATATGTGTGTATCCATTTGGGTATGTGCACATGTGAGTAATGAGAGGTTCTTTGTTCCAGCTGGTCCCGAGGCCCCCTCAGCCCCAAATGAGCACACAGACCATTGGCCATAGGCTAGGGCTTCTTATTGTCTAGCTCTGCCTTAATGATTAACCCATTTCTATCAATCTATGCATTTTCACATGGTCTTTTTTCTTTCTTTGGTTTTTCAAGACAGGGTTTCTCTTTAAATATAGTGCATTTTGCAGATTATCTTTTAAGGGTCTTGATTACAGAGTGTCAAACACACTGATGATTTTTTTTTTTTTTATGGGTGGGGTTTGAGACAGGGTATATCTGTGGCTTTGGAGGCTGTCCTGGAACTAGCCCTTGTAGACCAGGCTGGTCTCAAACTCTCAGAGATCGCCTGCATCTGCCTCACAAATGCTGGGATTAGAGGCGTGCACCACCATCACCTGGCTGTTCCTTGTGGTCTTGTCTTACCAGAGAACACCTGGTGTGTCCTATCCTCCTGGTCTACGTGGCGACTCTTTTTGACAGGCTCTCCTGCCTACCTTTCCCAGAATTCTCCTCGTCTCCTAGTCCTGGGTTTCTTCTTGCCTTATTGGCCAACAGTGTTTTATTCATTAATCAATAAGAGAAATATATATATACATACACACACACACACACACACACACACACACACACACACACACACATCCCCCATTACATGTGTTTATTAATATAGGTGCACATGGAGACAAGAGGTTGAATTGTGATCTTTCCAAATGGAGGGCCACCTTAGTTTCAGGAACAGGGCCCCTCCCTGAACCTAGAGCTAACAGGTTTTTTTGTTTTGTTTTGTTTTTGTTTCTCGAGACAGGGTTTCTCTGGTTTTTAGAGCCTGTCCTGGAACTAGCTCTTGTAGACCACGCTTGTCTCGAACTCACTGAGATCCACCTGCCTCTGCCTCCCGAGTGCTGGGACTAAAGATGTGCGCCACCACCGCCTGGCAGAGCTAATGGGTTTTGTTAGTCTGGCCAGTCAGTGAGCTCCTGGGATCTACCTATGTCCTCTCTCACTAGCATTGGGATTACAGTTGTATGCCGTGTCCTGGTGCTGGGGATTTGAACTCAGGTCTTCATCCTTGCATGGCAGATGCTAACAGACTGAGCCATTTTCACAGTGCCCCTTTAGATTGAATAGATGGGAAAACAGTGTGTACTGAGGTTCTGAGACATTTCTCATGACTTTTTGGGTTGTGCCAAGTCACTGAAGGTCAGAGCAGTTCTATAGACTCCTCATTGAACCAGGTTAAAGAATGGCTCGTCCTGATGGGTGCCTTCAGCAGGGCTTAAAGTATGTGTATAGGGATGCTGTCATTCATTGAGAGGTTTTAGCTTTGCAAAGGTTTTTGTTTTTTTTTTTGGGGGGGGGTGTGGGGATAAGGGCAGGGTTTCTTTGTGTAGCCCTAGCTGTTCTGGAACTCATCTGTAGACCAGAACTCAGAACTCAAAAAAAATCCTGTTGTTTGAGGTGGTGTTAGTGTGTAGTCTCTGGCTAGCCTGGAACTTGGCTACGTAGACCAGACTTACCTCAAACTCACAGGCATGGTAGTGCACGCCATTTTTCCAAAGAAACCCTGTATTGGGGTGGGGAGGGGTACAAATCTGAACAGGATGCTTTGGTTAGTAAAGGATCCAAGACTAAGTGAGACATGCAGCGAAAGGAGCTCTTCAGTGCTTTCTGTGCTACAGTCCGTATCCCTTCGCCTGTTGATTTATATTTTGTGACTGCATTTACCTCCTGGCCCAAGAAAAGACCCCTCCTTTACCATCTCTGTATTCTACTAGAGAGAGACTGAATATTGCGGAATATTCTAGATTCTGTGAAAAGAGTCAGCAGCATAGGTTTCACCTGAAGAGAATGGCAGGGGAGAAAAATGTATAGAGGAGCCTATGTAAGATGAGGTCTTTAATATATGTGACCCTTGCAGAGCCTTTGTTCCAAGGACTTTGCAAAGGCGGTCTCATTTAATCTGTTGGAGAGTGTTGTGAAGTTCAGCTAGTTACTATCTTTATTTACTGAGGGAAGATAGACACAAGAAGTTAAGTAAGTTACTCTGCGTTACAGAGCTAGAAAGGGCAGACCCAGGATTCTAGCTCAGGCAATTTTGCACCAGAATTGGAGATGATTCTTAGATGAGTCTTGAAATAGATTCAGAGATGTGTTTAAAAACTAAAAAGTCCCTCTATCTGTGGGGAATCCCTTGTGTCATAGAGCAATAAGCCTAAAGACACAGGAAGACACAGGGAGAAACTTGATTATTTTAATCAAGATCTCATCCTCTGGAAAAGACACTTTATAGACAGCAACAAACAATGGAAGCTTTAAAAACTATCAGGAAAATAAGCTGGTGTCAACTTCCTAAAAAGCCATATTTACTTTTTGTTGTTCATATTTTTGCGACAAGGTCCCCTGCAGCCCATGCTAGCCTTAAACTTGCTCTGGAGCTCAGGGTGACTTTGAACTCCTGATCCTCCTGGCTCCACATTCCTTGAATGCTGGAATTATAGGTATGTATATTAGCTTGTGTATCCATTCATACTCTTCTCTCATGGCTTTCTTTGGACCCTGTGGTAATTCTGTGCACTGCTGTTCCCCAACATCATCTCATGTACTTTTCTCATAACCCCTGTGACCTGTGATGTTCCTTGTCCCACTGCTGAGCACTGGGGTTCCACAGAGTCAGGTGCTTAATTCTTAGTGAGCTTAAAATTGAATCTAAACGCTCCAGGTTTTCTCTTAGCTCAACTTTGTTTGCACATATGTATGTGTGATAAAACTCATCATTGAAGGTAAATATCAGGGCCTGGAGAGATGCCTCAATGGTTAGGAGCATTGTCTGCTCTTCCAAAAAAACCTGGGTTCAGTTCCCAGCACCCACTTGGTAGTTCACAACTATCTGTAACTCTGGTTCCAGGGGTTCTGATGCCTTCTCTTGCCTCCCTGGGCAGTAGGCATGAATGTGGACAGCCATACGTGTAGGTAAAACACTTATACACATAAAAGAAGTAAATAAAAATTTGAAATAATAAAGTGTAGATATTGGGGCTGGTAAATGTAGCTCAGTTGGTAGAATATTTGCCTAACTTGTGTAAGACCCTGGTTTCATTCCTAGTACCACATAAAACTATTTATTATTTTTCTTTGAATCAATAACTTTTGTTTTGCTTGTGTTTACTTAGACTGTGCAGTACAAAGGCCAGAAGTCCCAGCTACTCAGGAGGCTGAAGCAAGAGGGTCACTTGAGCCTGGGAATGGGGGGCTTGATTGAGCAACTAAGTTAGACCTAATCTCAAAACTAAATAGCTAGATAAATATTTTTATGGGGGTTGTCCTTTTTTTTTTTCATAGATAGATTCAATCTTTGGTCTGTACCCAGAGATGGTTCCTACATTTCCATACCTCATATGGCAGCTATCTTAGATGTGTCTTTCGTTTTGGGGGGCTCTTTGTGCTTTTTCAATATAGCATGTTATTCCTTTATTCTTCCTTGTTCATACTTTCCCTATCCAGTCTGATATACTGATTCTGATATGTTCTTAGGTGCATGACTTTGTTGTTTCACCAAGTGCACTGGGGCTGAAGATAGTATTTGTTGAATGAATAAAGTATTAATTAGGGCCAAGGGAGAAGAACTTCAACATGGATTGTAAGTGTTATGAACCAAGGCATTTCCTAAACATGGAATGTTTTGAGACAAACACACTGATCAGTGCCATTTTAAACAAGGCAGTGTGTACAGAAGTTGTGTGAGGGAGGAGTTAGACCCTGGAGTTAGGCGCTGCTAAAAGTGCCTGGTGCTAACAAAGTGACCCACGAAATGCAAAGATCTGTGCATCTTAGGACCCAGACTTTACACACACAGGGATGCAAACCACAGTCATTTCCAAATGTTCATCAAAAGCCAACAAAGCTCTCCATACCCTGTGGAAAAACCATCATAAATTCAGTCATCCACAGAAGGAGGGAAGTGTTATGGCTCATTCACTCAGTAGGATTCTTACACTATGAGAAGGCACCACTTTTCACGCTGGGTTTCTCACTGATGTGCTCAGGGAAAGAAATTCAGAAGATGGAGTAGATGTGGGAAAAGCTTTGTAAAGATGCAATCTAGATAAGGTGAGTCTCTGGTGTTACAATAGGTGAAGATCTCACATCTCAGTGCTCATCAGATGGAGTCCACCAGAGTCACAATGATGTAGTGTTTCCATGAGCACAGACATGTCTTATGTTACAGACAACTCACGGCACATAAGAAAACATATACATGGTACAGTGAGATCCCTTTCACAGGATCTCACCGTAGCCCAGGCTTGGTCTCTTAACTCCCGATTCTCCTGCTCCCATTTCCATCCCTCCCTCTTCCACTGGGTTTATTAGGAGGCACCATGCTGCTCTGGTTGACTGGGATTTCTTATCTGCCATGTGTCAACTGTAAATGTAATAGTGACCTCATGGAGGCATGAGGTCATTGTGGTTTTGTTGTATTTCATCTTTAGATTATGGCTCATTATTATTATTATTATTATTATTTTGGAGGGGTATTGTTTTTTACTTAATTCACTTTTTATTTTCTCTGTGTGGGCCAGGGTGGGGATTCTCAAGGAGAGATTCAGACCCATAGTTGAAGGTGCTTGTGAGCTGCCTAACGTGGGTGCTAAGAACTGTCCTGGGTCCTCTGGAAGAGCAGTAAGTGCTCATAACCACCAAGCCATCTCTTCAGTCCCAGTTTTGGATTTTTGAGGCAGAGGTTTTTTTGTTTTTGTTTTAGTTTGGTTTTTGGTTTTTCGAGACAGGGTTTCTCTGTGTAGCTTTGAGCCTATTCTTGCACTCAGCCTGCAGACCAGGCTGGCCTCCAACTCACAGTGATCCACCTGCCTCTGCCTCCCGAGTGCTGGGATTAAAGGCATGCGCCACCACCGAGGCAGAGGTTTGTGTTAGTCAGTGTTCTATTGCTATGAAAAGCCACCATGACCACAGCAACTCTTAGGAAAGAAAGCATTTAATTGGGGTCTTGCTTACAGCTGAGAGGTTTAGTCCATTATTATGGCAGAACGCATGATGCATGATGGCTTGCACAGTCAGTAGGAAGAGAGAAAGACACTGGATCTGACTCAAGATACTGGATCTGACTGGGGTTTTTGAAACCTCAAACTGTCTGCAACTTCATCCAACAACCTTCTTATCCTTCTCAAGTAATGTCATTCCCTGGCTAAGTATTCAAATATATGAGCCTATGAGTACCATTCTTACTCAAACCATCACAGGGCTTATATAGCCCAGGCTGGACCTGAACTTCCTCTATAACTAAAGATGACCTTAAACTCATGATCCTGCCACCTCAACCCAAGTGCTAGCTTGCACCACCAAGTTCGGCTATGGAAGTTCATTTTTTTAAATTAAAATATAATTACATCATTTCCTTCACATGCAACCAGTCCCCTTGCTCCCTTTCAAAACCATGGCCTCTTTTCTTAAATTGTTATTATTAATGTGAATGTATGTGTGTGTATGCATGTATGTGTGTATATGCTGAATATATAAATACAACTTGCTCAGTCCATGTTACTTGTGTGTATATATGACTTCAGGGCCGACCATTTGGTATTGGCTTATCCCTCGGGAAGGCTATTTCTCCCACTCTCGTCATGCCTGTAGTTCTTTTTAGGGGTGGTCCCCATGAGATTTCCCCCTTCCACATTAGCGTGTCTTTGGGGATGTACACGGGGGCTGGGCCGGGCCCACTATCCCTTGCTCTCTGTATTTTGATTGGTTGTGATTTTCTGTAATGGTTTCCAGCTGTTGCAAAGAGAAGTTTCTTTGATGAGGGACGAGAGCTATACTTGGCATATGTATTTAGAAAACAGCAAGAAATTACGCTGCTGTAGTTAAGAGGCAGCAATAGGTTTTCTAAAATCCATGATCTCTGTAGCCTCAGGTGGTTGGCTAGGTTTCTAATACCAGGCACGATTTCCATCTTGTAGAGTAGATCGTAAGTCTAATCATAGAGCTGTTGGTTACCACCAAAATATGAGTGCCACCCTAGGGTTATCATGCCGTGCTGGTTGTCATGATGCTTAGGCGTTTCAGCTGGGTAGGATCATTGGCTGCTTTCTAACCTTGGAGGCATAGGACCACAGTACCAGAAGGTGCTATGAAGCTAGTGGAGGGCTCTTTCCCAACCTCACTCTCTGGACAAGGAAACTAAAGCCTATAGAAAATTATTTCCTCTAGTTCGGGTAATACCTGAACTAAAACAATTTCCTCTAAGTCTTGCTCTTTTTGTGGAGGGTTATTGGCCCTGGGAACTGAGAGCAGTAGAAAGAGGCTGGCATTTAAGGTGGAGAACAATAGTAAGTGGTGTACACAACCCCAGTGGAAGCTTCCTAACTTACTAAGCCCACTACCAATATTCGAGCAAGAGAAGCTTTCTTAGCATGTGAGTTCAACCTTTGCTTTTGTTCCCTCCCTCCCTCCCTCCCTCCCTCCCTCCCTCCCTTTTTTTCACCTTAGATAAGGGTCTTATGTACAAATTAAATGACTAAATTAAGTTAACAAAAAGAGAATACTATTGACTCAATTAAGATGTGGTCAGAAGGACTTCAGGCTGCTGTCAGCCTTGGGTAAACCCCAGCTTCCCCGAATGGCTGTGGAGTCAGAGGGCACGTTTTTTCAGTTGGAGAGGACCACAGGGGATTTCTGATTTGACATTTTATCCTGGGTAGACAAGCCTCTCCAGCATTAGTGATACTCAAATCTCCTACCTGTGAGCAGGGCTCCCTGACACTGCTGTTCTAGTGACTTTATTTTACAGAAATGCAAATAGACTCAGAGAAATTCAACAACTTTGCCCTAAAGCAAGCATCCAATTAGATCCAAACAGAGTCCATGGGGCTATTTATTTATGCAGCCCTGGGTAGCCAGAAACTGGCTATGTAGAGGAGGCTCTACAGCTGTCTCTCAAGTGCTGGGATTGAAGGCTTGTTCCCCTGACCTCTTAAAAAAAAAAAAAAGGGGGGGGGTGTCTTGTTTTATAGTTTAACCTAGCCTTGAACTCAAGATCTTTCTGCCCAGTTTCCCAAATGTTGGGATTATAGACATGCCACTATCATGCCTGGCTATAATTTTCTTTCATATAACTTTGATCTGTGGACCCTGGTTCTGCCCTCAAGAATAATACCATGGAAGATCTATTTTGGGATGAAGGATGCCCTTCCAGGAAGGTGAAGGATTATTTTGGTTTAGTTTCCAGAATGATTGTGGGGCTCCAGTGATCCCCAGTGTCACCAAGTCACCTATTAGTTAGGATAGACAGCCACAACGTATTGCCTCTTTATGTGGCCTCTCCATAACATTGTCCCTGCAAAGTAGATGAACTTTTGTTTTGTTTTGTGTTTGTTTGTTTGTTTGTGTTTATTTTAGGGCTGTTTGCATAAACATAACCCTTTAATTTGATCATTTAGGAGGTAGTAGGCATAAGATTTCTGTGAGTTCCAGGCCAGCCTGGTCTACATAGGGAGTGCTAGTACAGCCAGGGCTAACGAAATCTTGCCTCAAAATACTGGAAAAAAGAGAAAAAGAAAAGAAAGAAAACAAGAAAGTAGATCAGTGTAACTTCCTGGTCAAAGCAGCCACAGTGCACCTGGGTTCATTGGAGGGTCCCTAGGACAAATAGCAGAATTGGCCACACACTGAAGCTCAGACTAAACATGCCTTTCTTAATGCCGTTTTCCTGTTTGTGAGGAGTAAATATCTATTTCTTGTCTGAAGGTCCTCTTAGTGAACTATTTTGGAGCATTTAGACTTTAGAGATTTCTTTTTAAACTATCTTTTTAGTTATATAGCACAATTTTTATCAGCATGAATTTTTTTTGCAGAAAGATAATGTATCTATTCTCCAAGGAGGTTTTTTATCTGCCAGTATGATGGTATACTGAATTAGGCAGGTGCTCTACTAAAGAACATACATCTCCAGGCTTTTAAAATTTGATTTGAGATAGGGTCTGGATAAGGTGTCCTCAACCTCCAAGTAGCCAAGTAGCTGGGATTATAGCTGTGTACCATCCTGGTGGACCTTGTGTTAATGCTTTGTAGCTAAAACAGATAAGTGGGATGTGGCAGCATGTGCCCTTAATCCCAGCACTCCAGGGACAGAGGCAGGAGGATCATTGTGAGTCTTGGTCTACCTAGTGAGCCCCAGGTCGTCCAGGCTACATAGCAAGGAGACAATGATTGAACGCCATGAAACACCCATATCAATCATATTTTTAAAGTTTATTACATAATTTTAATTATTGCAAAGCACTTGTGATACTCTAATCTCTCCTTTTTAAAAAAAGATCTTACTAATTACATTTATTTGTTTAGCGTGTGTTTGTGCGTGGTCATGCCATAGCCTATGTGTGTGGAGGTTACAACTTTCAGGAGTTGGCTCTCTTCTTCCCCGATGTGGGTCTCTGTGATTGAACTCAGGTTGTCAGGCTCAGTAGCAAGGACTTTTACCCCCTGAGCCATCTTGTTGGTTCTCTGTCTGTCAGAGATCTCGACATATAGCCCTAGCTGACCTGGAACTTGCTATGTAGAACAGCATAGCCTTTGTATCTCTCCCTCCCTAGTGCTGGGTCACCACATCTGGCCTCGATTCTTTAATTCAGCATTTTCAAATATGATTTTGGTCAGGAATAAATCTCTCGTAGGCATGCTTTATATCTCATTAGAAACAGCAGCAAGATTCAGTGGCAATCCTCTAGCTGTGTCAGCTGAAGGAGTTAATTTGTTTCTAATCTTTTGATCCTTGTCACACTACTCTGCTATGCAATAATACACTAAAGAATTTTCAGAGACTGTTGGGGACTCCATGTAGCTCTCTGCCTTAAAATCCATCGTGTGGAGTTCAGTCTGGGCTTTGGTGTCTACGCTGGCCCCAAAGTTGTGTTTTAACAAACAGGAGCTGCTGTTTGTTAAATTGACTTCTTTGCATAGGAGTTGGGAACCTGTGTTTTGCTGGGTGCCTTGCTCCTTACTGCTGGAGATACAGAGGAAAATAATGTTTGTGTTAAGGTGATGATGATCCAAAAATCTGAACTGAGCAGGCATGGTTGCTTTGATTATATGATATTTTTACAAAATCATTTTTGCAAAAATATAAGAAAAGTTCTTAACTTGATTCGTTCATTTTAGCTACCTTAAAAAAATGAGATTTTAATATTTAAATTTTTGTTTGATTTTGATTTTAAGATATTTTTATTTATATGGGTGTGTGTGGGGGGGGGTGGATTTCCACAGAGGCTGCCTGGTCCCTTGGAGTGAGAGTGGTTCTGAGGGGCCTGATACGGATACTGGGAACCAAGCTGCCGTCCTCCAGAACAAATCTCTAAGCTATCTCTGGTATGTGGTCCAAGCCACTGGGCTATCTCTTTTTGCTTTCTAAGATGGGATTTTGCTGTTTAGCCAAGGCTAGCCATAGCAATCTTTCTCTGGCTGCTTTACTATTAAGACTATAGTCATGTTCTGACACCAGTCCCAACTTCCAGTGTTTGGACTTAATTTTATTTCTCCTTTGAGCTATTTTGGACTTCCTTTTGCTGGGGCTAGAAGACAAACCCCTCTCTCCAGCCAGCATGAGAAGTGAAGCACTGGAGAGATCACTGAAGTCCTCTGGTACGTCTCTGGTGGCCACCCCCTTACATCATCTGTGGTGACTGAGCTCGCAGTCCCGTCTTTTTTGCTCAGACTGCATATTATTGCAACTTGTAGGCCTTTGTGTTCTTTTAACTGTTATGGTTCTGGGGATGGAACCTAGGGCTGCGAACAGGCTAGGTGAGCTGGACCACTGTGCTACAGCCATAGCCCTACTTTTCACCTTATTCTGAGGCAGGTTCTCACTAAGTTTCCCAGTTGGCTTTGAACTCCTCTATACCCCAGGCTAGCCTTGAACTTGCACCTGGAGGACCTAGGATGGCAGGCCTATATGACTAGGCCCAAGCTTTTCATTGCACTTATTTAGATTTTTTTGAGACAGGGTTTCTCTGTGCAGCTGTCCTGAAATTCACTCTGTTGAACTCACAGGGATCCACCTGCCTCTGCTCCGGAGCTCTGGGATTAAAGGTGTGTGCTGTCACCTCCCACTTTTCATTCTTAGTAGCTGGAAAAGTAGGTCTAAAGGACCATCTTTTGTGACTTAAAAACCACACAAAATTACATTTCCATGTCCATTAGTAATTTTTCTTCCATGAGGAAAAAAGGTCTCACATAAATTAGCCAGCAGAGCTGAGTAGTTCTAGGGAAAACTATATGGCTCCAAAAAGCCTAAACTGCCCGTGCCCTACCTCTTGTTGGCACAGGGACATATATCTAAGCAGTAATAATCAGGTTAGGGGATGAGTGCTATGCAATCTGGGCCAAGAGAAGGCCGAAGTGGACAAAGCTTTATTTTTAAAAACCAGGAATTCTGTCATTTTTGCGTCTCAGGAGATGAGGGCTCATGACTTGTCCCTTCCTGGCATCCGTCTCCAGAACACGGCCTCTGACCACTCTATGCCTCTTTTCCTCTTGTTCTCCATCTTCTCACCCTCTCGCAAGTGAGCCAATTGCATCTGTCCTGGCTCCAAGGACAGTTAGCTGGCCCTCCTGAGAGTCTCTGTGGGCTTTGCCCATGTCTCCTGTCGACTTCCATCAGCTGCGCTGAGTCCCTTGCATTTGCTTTGGCCTCTGTCTCATAAGCGTCTGGCTTGTGGCTGACAGAGACTGTGTCCACACTGGCTGCACAGAGAGCAGCATGGAGTAGCTGAGCAAATAAACTTACGTAGACTTCAGGAGCCAGGCCTAGTGATGTACACCTTTAATCCCAGCACTTGGGAGGCAGTGGCAAGAGAATCTCTGTGAGTTCAAGGTCAACCTGGTCTACATAGTGTGTTCTAGGGCATCCAGAGCAACATAGGGAGACACTGTCGGAAACAAAACCAAAAATCAAAAACAAACAAACAAAAAAACAAAACAAAACAACAACAACAAAAAACACCCAAAGAACCTGCAGGCATGGAGTGATTTCAGTTTCTTTTGAAAGTAAATCAGAAGACAGACTCAAAGTAATACCCTTCCTGTTCCTTTCTGCTTTCCCCAGTGAGAATTCTGCAGCTGCGGTTGTGATGATTTCATCTTCCAAGGTTAGCTGAGGAATGTGTCGTGATAAGTCCCAGCGATAATCCATTGGTCAGGTTCATGGGCTCTGGAGCCGGGCTGTACATCTGTGAGTGGTGAGACGCCAAGAAAAGGGCAATGGCTCTCTGGCAGGCACCGCCAAGGTGCCTGCCAGAAAAGAGAGCACACAGAGATTAGTCATACAATAATTCTCAGTTATCAACCTCGAAGCATGTCTAAGTGACGTCAGACGGTCAACACAGAACATGATAGATGTTACAAGATGAACACTCAAGGTCTAGAGTGATAAAGGTTATACAGAAAGGGTATTAGGTTGGAGTAAAGGACAGGGGGGGCAACCTGGAGGGCTTCCCGAAGGAGGTGGCAAGGAAGCCACAGGGATTTAATGCAATGGGAATGGAACGTTCTAGTCTCCAGACAGCCTGAGCAGAGGCTCCATCTGACTGTTCACAGGACGCAGAGAGCTGAGAATGGCCGACTGCAAAGGGAAGGAAAGAGAGAGAAGGAATGGAATGGGTTTGAATGGGATGCCTTGACAAGGCTGCTTCTGGACGAGAGCTCTCCGGGCTGAGCTCTGACTTCCGTTCTGCGGGACTGCTGGGTGACAGAGGCCTTGACTTTTGGTGTTCTGACCCAGTGTCCCTCCAGACAGATTGGCTATCTCATTACAAAAGATGTCTTACAAAACAGGCAGAAGGAACCACACTGTGCTGGGCTTTGCCACGTCCACCTCAAGAGCATATCCTTGGCTCCAGCAGAGCGTGCTCTCCTGAGCTTGTGAGTTTTACACAGTGAAAGAAAGGCCACAGTGGAAGCTGTCATGTTTGAAGCGAGCAGGAGTGCAGGGGAGGAGAATGATTTCCCAAGCGAAGAGCTTTGACGGCTGCACAGGCATCTGCACAGGCTCTGTGGAGCCTTCCCTCACTCGGGCACTGTAAAGTGCTTTTCTTTTGTACAGCTCGCGCATAGAGTGAAAAGCTATTCAGTGTATACGGTATAAACTGTGCCCCAGCTCATTTTTATTGACATTAAGTTGAGTAGCAACTTGGGTTGAGAATGTTATTTGGGAATCTGCGTAAAGGAACATGTGAAACCTGAAACCCTGCAGCAAAGTGATACCAGGCTAGTCCTAAACTTTCAAGTTCCCATCCCAACATCCCAGACCTGCAAAATAGGGATCTGGTTGCAAAGTCTTGGAAGCGTTCGTGTGCGTGTGCGTGTGCGTGCGTGTGCGTGTGCGTGTGCGTGAGTGTGCGTGAGACTAGGGATTGACCCTAGGGCCTTGTTTATTGTAGGTAAAATGATCTGCCGTTGAGTTATACCCTAATTTTATTTTGAGACATGGCCTTACTAAGTAGTCCAGGTTGTCCTTGAACTTCTTCTGTAGCCCAGAGTAGCATTTATTTTTCTATTGCTGTGATAAATGACCGCAACCAAGGCAACTTTTAGAAGGAAGTTTTTTTTTTTAATTTTTTTGGTTATTGTTTTTGGCTTACAGTTTCAGAGGGAGAATCCATAATGGCGGGAGAGGCGTGGCAGCTGACAGCCCAGGCAGGAAGCTGAGGGTTACGTTCGTCAATCTCCAACATGAAATAGAGATAGTGAACTGAAAGTTGGGGCAGGCTATGCACTCGTTCCCAATCAAGATAGGCCATCCCATCTCCCAAACTGTGCCACTAACTGGAACCAAGTGTTCAAATGCCTGACCCAACCACTACACTCAGGCTGTGATCCTGGCATCCTCCTGCATCAACTTTCAGAGTAGTTGAGATTACAGGCGTATTAGGTATATGTTACCGGCCTTCAGACACAGCTAGGAGGAATCTGTATTCTGATTGCCACCTCAAGGGAAAATGGTTTTTTTGAAAAAGGTGTTCTATTGTGGTAAAATACACATAACAGAAAATTTCCCACTTACGTTTTGCTTGCCTCTTACTCCAGTTGTAGGATAGAACCCAGGGTCTCTACCATGCCAGGCAAGTGCTCTGCCACTGATTATTATATTCCCAGCACTCTAGACATTCTAGACATAAACAGGGTTTCTCCGTGTAACAGTCCTGGTTGTCCTGGAACTCGCTTTGTAGACCAGGCTGGCATCGAACTCACTGAGATCTGCCTGCCTCTGCTTCCCAAGTGCGAGAATTAAAGGTGTATGACATCACCACCCAGCTCTCAAGACATTCTTAATGTTTTTTTAAATCAGCATATGTTAGCATATGTCAGCATAATTATACATATATCTGATGCTGAAGAGATATCTCAGTGATAGCTGTCTGCTTTTCCAGGTTCAATTCCCAGACCCTACATGGCAGCTCACAACTGTCCAATTCCAGGGACCCCAACACCCTCATAGAGACAGACATACATGCAGGCAAAACACCAACACACATAAAAATAAATCTTCTAAAAAATAGAAAAAGTATCTATTCTTCTGTATTTTTATTTGGGTGTGGGTGTCATGATACCCTCATGAAAGATAACTTAGAGGTGTTAGAATTCTGCTTTTACAATGTATTTAGTGTTTGATGCTTTTCCACACAGAGCCATCTGTTGCCTAACCATTGCCACCATCCATCCCCAGAGCACTTTCATTTCCCAGACTGAGCTCATTAAACCCATTCCAAGATGCTTGGCAAGCCATTCTACTTCTCGTCTTGAGGAGTTTGCAACTGTGGTACCTCATAAGTAGTCATATTTATTTATCTTTTTCTCTCTCTAATTCTTTTTTTTTTTTTCTTGTCTGGTTGTCCAGCTCAGACTGGCTTTAAGATTCTTTTGCCCATGGTGTGGTGCTGGGATTACAGGTTTGCCACCAAGCTCAGTTTAGTATTTAATCTTTTTGTGACTGGCTTGTTTCACTTAACATCACGCCCTCAAAGTTCATCCATATAGCCTGTGTCTTAATTTTATTCATCTCAGGGCAGAACAGCATTGTACCCTGTGTGTAGAACACATATGTGTCTCTGGCCATCTACCCGTGAACGGTGGCTCTCTCTATCCTTTGAACTGTTGTCACAGGCCAGTGAATGTTGGGACTGATTGCCTCCCTGAGGCTCTGCTTCTGCTTGTGCTGGCTCTAATTCTTTTTAATATTTTGAGAAGTGACCGTGTCATTTTCTGCACCCATTGTACTACTTCATGCTACCCCTGCAGTGACCTGCCAAGGGCTCTAGTTTGTAGGTGGATTTGCCAATATAGCCCTCCCCTCTTTTTGTGGTTTGGACTGACAGGGTTGAACTTGCTTTTATAAATAGGAAATTTGACAAGAAAATGTTAATTTGCTAAAGTTGTCTGTCTAAGAAAGGTCAAACAAGCAGGACTGTGATCCAGAGTGCATTCACAAGGAATGACTTAAGGACATGTGGTGTTGACACAAGTATAGCATGGATGAGAGGAAAACCAGTTGGTGGACGCTGCCAATACAGTTGATATCAGTGCTGCATTTGGGAGAGTCCCTTCACTAAAGTTTACTCAGTCTAGGGAATAGTTAAGAATAAAAAACAAAAAACAATGGGGGGGGTTGGTCTTTAATATGAGTCAAAGATTCTGAGTTGGGAAATGGTGGAGACATGTAACAAGTGAGTATATTTATCTATCTATTCGTTTGGTTTTTGTGGAGGTTAGAGGACACCTTGAAGGGGTTGATCATCTTATCTTCTTCCTTCATGTGGATCACAAGGATGGAAATTAGGTCACGAGCCTTGGCAGTAGGCACCTTTACCCACTGAGCCAACTCAAAGGCCAGTAGTGCCAATGCATTTTTATCATTTAAAAGGGATGCCTCTATACCCATTTTTTTTGTTTGTTTGTTTTCTTTTGTTTTTTAAGTCATTCCTTTTCCACCGTCCTCTGGCTTCTGGAAACCACTGAGAAGCTCTCTGCCTGCACTGGGTATTTTATATTAACGGGATCATGCAATATGTGACCCTGTATGTCTGACCTTTGGAATTGCACTTATTGGGTTTGTCGTGCATGCAATGAATGGTGCATGTGTGGAGGTTAGAGGACAACATGTGGGACTTGCCTCTCTCCTTCTACCATATGGGTCCTGGAGGATTAGACTCAGATCGTCAGGCTTGGAGGCAAGTGCCTTCACCTGCTGAACCCTCCCATCAGCCATGCGCCTGTCCTTTTAGACCTAGCATCAGGTCTTCATGTCCATCCATGTTATGGCGGGCTAGTACCTCGTTGCTACCTCTCACCATCCTCTCCCTGTCTGGACATAGTCCAGCCTGGCTGAAAGCCCTCAATCCTACTTCAGCTTCTCAAATGCTGGGATTACAAATGTGGACATACCTGCCCCTGCTTCACTGATTTTTAGATGTTGTTGTTCAGTTATTGAATTTTTTGAGAAAGGCTTGGTATGCAGTTGAGGATGCCCAAGACGTCCTGACCATCCTGCTTCTATCTCCCAAATACTGGGATTACTGGTGTGTATGTTTATCTTGTCTGGCCCCACTATTTAACAAATAAATAATAACAAATATATTACTATAATATATTAATATGATGTTATTGTTGATGTTGTTTTATCATTGTTACTATTATTTTTGAGATAGGTTCTCTGCGTATGGTAGGCTGTCTTGAAACATGCCTATAGCCCAAATCCTGTCTTTTATTTGGCAATCTTCCTTGGCCACTCTCCTGTCCATCTTATGACTGTGTATGCTGTGCCTTTAGTCCTTGGAATTGTAGGTTCTCAGATGCAGGTCAAGAAGACCTGAATGCACTTTCCAGAGAAGGTGAAGCCAGTACCCACCTCCTTTCCTATTGATATAGCCAGGCCCCCAGAACTGGCCAGACAAAGGTTAGATTTTGGCAAGTTACTGACAAATAGAACAATGTAGGCAGGCCCTAGTGCCACTTATGAGGCTGTTAAAACTGCTTGTCTAATTTAATGAGTGGGCATCTCTTCCCACCTCAACATCTCATTTGATTTTCACACAGGGTGTCATGCTCATTATAGAGAGAAAGAAACCAAGGTTCAGAAGATGATAAGCAATGCCCAAAGTGTAGGCATGGCAACTGCATTGATATCATAGCAACACTTAGCAGGATGGCTAAGGCAGGAGATTCTGGAGTTCAAGGCCACCCTCCGATACATACTGAGTTGGAGGCCAGCCTGGGTTGCATTGGACTCTTTCTCAGCAACAAAGATATTAGGAGATCTTTAAGTCTGAAGGACTAGAGAATGCTCTACCCTACCCCATATGTTATTTGTTGGAATCAGATTAAGATAAACCTTAAAACATGCTTGGAAGGGAAGGGCAATTCCAGAAACTTTGACTTCATGTTTCTAGTGTCTTCTTTCGCCCTGTCTTTCCATTTGGCATTCTCTCTCATACCTCTGGCGTATCTAAAGTCTATCAGAGAGTGTAGACTGGATGTTTATTGAACAGCTAAGTGCTTGGAACTATGGGAAAGGTTGAGAGGAGTTGGGGCCTTGTGGTCTCCTTCTTACTGTTACACATCATCCCTGTTCCCATAGCTCCTCCTTGAGGTACTGCCTGTGACCCTGGTCTCAGCTTCAGACATAGTCTCTACCACCCAAATTCTATCCTTCCAACCAGCCATGTGAAGGTCTCCCTAACACACCCTATGGATCTACCAATCCTAGCCTCTGACTTTTCTCTGACTTTTCTTTCTCCTCTCTGGGAAGCCCATCCTAGCTGCCTCTACAGGTAGCCTCCTCCTTTGAGTATTAATCCATGGGACATATTTGAATATTTAGATTGGTAGCTCTTGGCAAGGCAAAAACTCTTGTTAACGTCCATTCCAAATCTGATCTTGGAGCTGGAGCTATAGCTAAGCTGGAGATGGAGATTGGAGCTTTGAGTACATTGAATACATGTGGGTTCTGGGTCCCATCCCCAGCACCACTGAAACCACACAACAGATCCCCTGTTTTATAGGTGAAAACAAAAACAAAAATAAACTAAGCTCCAAGAAAGTCATGTGGTCAGCACAAACTTATGCATGATGTTATCTAGAATACATGTCTCTTGTTGCATACAGCCAATTCGATCCCCTCTGTTTACCTCATCATTCTGGCATCTGCCTTAACTCTTGGGAGTGGAGAGTCACCAGTGGGTGGCCTTGGTCTGCTTAGCAGCTACCCTTGATTCTAAAGGCCCTATTCTCCTGGGATGGCTCTCCCAGTTGTGACTACTCATCTCTTGCCTGTCTTTGGAGTGATGCTGCAGGGTACCTGAGGAATCAGCACTGAACGTGATGGGAGCTAGAGATGGGTTAATGGCATGAGCTCTTTCCATCTTTGCTTGTGGCTGATTCTGTGGCATTCTTTACAGCAAGCCTCCACAGGCAAAGTCATCCAGAACACAGTGCAGCTGTGTCCTATTCAACACACACTCCCTTAAACATGCTATTTTTTTTTTATTTGTTTGTACTGTTTTTGTTTTTCAAGACAAGGCTTCCCTGTAGCTTTGGAGCCTGTCCTGGAACTTGCTCTGTAGACCAGGCTGGCCTCCAACTCATAGAGATCCACCTGCCTCTGCCTCCCAAGTACTGGGATTAAAGGCATACACCACCACTGCACAGCAACATGCTAAATTTTTAAGACATTAACCTCTTTTAGGCATTTAGCACAGGGCTCTAGTGGTGTGAGAAGAAAGACAAGAATGCCACCTTGCCTGTCACTTTCCACCCTACCAAATAGAATAGTCGTTTACACATTCAACACATTTCTAGAGTGCCTGCTGTTCGCCAGGCATTACATTTGGTTTTGGACATTGACAACCAACAAGCGTCTTCCCTTGCTGTGTCATGCTTGAATAGTGGATGACCCATCGGGATTTCAGGTGTCACAGGAGGTAGTTAATTATTTTGTAGGATTGTGTGCTGAAATGCCTCAGTATTTCCCAGGTGCTCGAGTTTGCTTTGATTTTGATGTGGAGTGTGGGTGCTGAGTCGAGTTTGGACCTGAGAAGCAACACCATTGTGGTTACTCTGGTTGAGCAAGACTGCCAGGTGAGGCGAGGTGATCCCAGGCAGGGGGATGCAGAGACCTTTTCATTACAGGTCTTTAAAGGTCAGTTTATTGGAGCCTAATGAGACAATTAGAGATGAATATGGAGTAATTGTGCTACTTTCTAACTTGTGCAATAAAACTCGCAGTTCCTGATAATTGCAGCCATCCCAACTCTGATGCTCTGTAGAGTATAGAGGAGCTTGGTCCTGATCCCTTCTCTTTCTTTTTCACCTGGCACATGAATTCCATTCCATACCAACCTCTCCCCTGCCGTAGGCAGCTAAGTTTTAAAGTAAACACGAGAAACTCCATTTTTCCCAGTTTAACTAACATGGAAACGCCTAATCCTCTTAGTTTTCTTGATTTTGCAAGCCAAGATTTGTTGGGATAAAAATCTTTAAGAGGCCAATCACGTGGGCTAGGTATTCATTTAGTGACCCTCAAGTGAAATCTGCTAGAACAGCAAATCAATGGCTTAAGGCTGTCTCTCACACATTTGCTCGGCTAATGTTCAACTACAGGTTGAGCAACTTTAATGGAAACTGTGAATGTGGACAATTAATCTTAGTACAGAGGGAACAGACACTTAAGGTTATTACCTTATGTACCACTCAACTTTCAGATCCCTCTATTTTTAGCCTGCAAGAGAAAATAAACCCAAAAAGTCATGGGCTATATCTGTACTGTCCAGTACAATAGCCACATGTCATCGTGGCTATGGAAATACTGCAATATGGCTAGTGTGACTGGGCCAGTTTAAATTTATATTAATTTCCATTTAAAAACAAGCCAAGGGCTGGGTATGGTGGCTCATATCTGGAGGCAGAGGCAGGCAGATCTTGTGAGTTCTTGGCCAGCCTGGTCTACACAGGGAGTCCCAGGACATCTAGAGCTACATACAAGCTACAGACAAGCAAACAAAATCTTCAATGGTTTGACTATTTTAGGCTATTAGCACCCTGTTATGTTTAAAAGCTAGGATTAGAATCAAGCACAGTTGTGCTTAGGCGGCAGACTTTCTGTTTTCTGTATCTGACCTTGGACCAGTGTTTTCAGTTTGTTAAGCTTTGATTTTCTTGCCTGAGAAGTGGCACCGTAGGGACTGAAGAGGTGGCTCATCAGCTGAGAGCACTGGCTGCTCTTCTAAAGGACCCAGGTTCCATTCTCAGCACTCAAATAGCAGGATGCAACCATTAACTCTGATGCCTTCTACTAGCTTCTATGGGCTGTAGGCACAAAATTACGTACATACAGACAATACACCCATACACAAAAAAAGTAGGGGTTAGGGGGAAAGAAATGGTACAATAAGAAGGCTCTAGTTTATAATATTTGAATGAAGACAAAAGTGTATAACATATGTAAAATGCCTGGCCCTCCAGAAACACTTTTGTCATGATTGCTGTTCCAGATGATGCAGAGTTTTGTCACTGTAGTTTGTTTCTCTGTGTAGTCCTGGGGATTGAATTCAGGGCCTCACACCTCTTAGGGAGAGTGTTCTACTGAGGTATCTCCCTCTCCCCACTGTTGATAGAATTGGCATTTGCATTTTGTGCTTAGTGTTAAAAGTACTTGTAAGCTGGGGCTGGAGAGATGGCTCAGCAATGTGAGAGTGTGTTGCTCTTATCAAGGACGGGAGTTCTAATTCTATAGCACCCTTGGCAGGTAGCTAGCAACTGCCTGTTACCCCAGCTCCAGCGACGGGACACCCCTCTTCTGTCTGGCCTCCTGGTGCACCCATACTCATAAGTTATACCCCCCAATGTACTGATGCATTTAAAAAACAATCTCTAAAAGATTACTAGTGTATATTGTTCTTGTGGCCAAGCCCAATGACCTGAATTTACCTTGCTTTAATCTCCTTTGTCTCCATTCCGCCACCAGCCTATAATCCTGAATTTGCTTTAATTCATTTTTCCCCCTCTGAACGTGGCTCAGTCTGTATAATTTACAAAGTTTTATTTGTCAGTGGGTATAAATAAAGCACTGGCTATAAGCCAGATTCTCTGACTGATGCTAGGAATGCAAAGATGTACAGTAGATTCCCAACTTCCAGGAGCTTGCTAACCAGAAGAGTCTGCAGTCAAGGCACTCGGATGTCATAGGTGCCTTGATAGTGCTGAAGAGAGTGCAGGACAGTGTAGTGTGGGCAGGGACAGGACGGAAGCAGTGGCCTCTACCAGGCAGGTGAGAAGAAGGGTGCAGAGGATGAGACAGCTGAACCGTTTCGATGAATGAGTTGGTACTGTGAGTAGAGTGCAGTTTGAAGAAGACAAGGCCCCAGTGTAGACACCTGAAAGAGCTTGAATGTGTTTAAGATGAGTGGGGTCATGTAGGAATCAGGGCCAAGTTGACAGGAGACACACTGCAAATGTCAGAGAGGATAGGTCACACCATGCTTTACTAACAGTGAGCGACACACTAGATCTGCAAGAAAGATCTCTTGGCAACAAAGACTCTAGCTGGGCACGAGAGCTCTTACACAGCTATTGATGAGCCTCAACTGCGGTGTCGGTGGTGGTGAGAGAGAATGGAGTGAAGGGAGCCCAGTCTAGTGTTTTGGTGTCCATTGTCGCTTCCTTTCCTCCTCTCCAGTGTGATGTCCCATGGCCAGCTCCCTGACTCACACATGTACCCACTGAATGCTCTCAGAGCTCTCCAAGAGTGTGAATTCCTGTGTGCCCAATACCTCGTACCTAGTGCTTGCAAGTGTGCTCTCACATGTTCAATACTCATTAGATACGTATTCTACAAAGAAGGACAGGAGTGGGGAGTCCGAGACACCCTGGCTGTGTGTAATTTATCTGCTTATACGATTAAAACAAGAGGGCAATAAAGAACAGGAGCCTTCCAGACAACATTTCCGTGTCCACACAGGTACCTAGAATGTCCTGGGAGGGATCTGTTCTCTGTGTGTAACAGTGGTGTGTGGGAGCTTGCTAAGTGATATGTTCTGAAACCAGTGCTTTATATGAATCTTAGCAAAGAAAAGGGATTTAACCTTCCACAAGGGTGTCCCTGCACTTCCAGGTGTTCAGGATGCACTGTAATATAGGGTCTTTGTGTGTGTTGCTTTTAAAAATTACTTGCATATATGAATTTTATAAAGAGGTATCATTATGTTATTTCCATATATATAGTTTAAAACACCGAGCATATTCATCTACCTCTTTTACCTTGTCTTATCTCCCTACCAGTATCCCTAATAGCTCTGTTCTACTTTCTTGCTTTGTGTTTTTTTGTTTGTTTGTTTGTTTGTTTGTTTGGGGTTTGGCTTTTTCTTTTTTTAAAAATGTATTATTTTTCTTATTTCACAAGTCCCAGTTCCCGCTCCCTTCCATCCTCCCATGCCATCCCCCATCCCTCCCATCCCATTCCCCACCCACTCCATTGGGAGGGTGAGGCCTTCCAGGAGGGATCATCAAAATCTGTCAAGTCATTTGGAGTAGGGACTAGGCCCTCCCTCCTGTCTCTAGGTTAAAGGAGTATCCCTCCATGGGGAACATGCTCCCAAAGTTCTTTTGTGCACCAGGGATACATCCTGGTTCCACTGTCAGAGGTCCCGTAGACTGCCCAGGCCTTCTGAGACCCATGCTCAAGTGGTCCTGGTCAGTCCAATGCTGGTTTCTCAGCTATCAGTCTGGGGGGTTCATGACCTCCCTCTTGTTCAGGTCAGCTGTCTCTGTGGGTTTCTGTAGCCTGGTCTTGACCCCTTTTCTTATCACTCTTCCTTCTCCGCAACTAGATTCTAGGAGTTCAGCTCAGTGTTTAGCTGTGGGTGTTTGCTTCTGTTTCCAACAGCTACTACATGAAGGTTCTAGGATGGCATATAAGTTAGTTATCAACCTCATTATCAGGGAAGGACATTTAAGGTAACCTCTCCACTGTTGCTCAGATTGTTAGTTGAGGTCATCCTTGTAGGTCTCTGGACATTTCTCTAGAATCGGTTTTCTTCAAACCTATAATGGCTCCCTCTATTCATTCCCTGACTCAATCTTCCTGGTCCCATATGTTCTCCTCTCCTCCCCTTCTCTTCTAACTCTCTCTCCACTCACTGCTCTCCCCCCCCCCCCCCATAATCTCAGGAGATCTTGTTCTTTTCCTCTTCTGTGAGAGACCTTGTATGAATCTCTTAGGTTTCCCCTTGTATCCTAGTTTCTCTGGCGATGTGAATTATAGGCTGGCAATCCTTTGCTCTATATCTAAAATCCATATATGAGTGAGTACATACCATGTTCCTCTTTTTGTGACTGGGTTACCTCACTCAGGATGGTTTCTTCAACTTCCATCTTGCTTTGTGTTTTAATGACTGGTTCTCACTGTGTAGCCTTGGCTTGTCTGGAACTCCCTATCTAGACCAGGCTGGCCTTGAACTCACTCACAGTGATCAACCTGCCTCTTGTCTCCTGAATGCTGGGATTAAAGGTGTGCTCCACCACACCTGACTTTTTGAGACAGTACTTAGGATAGCCCAGGCTGGAACTGTCTTTAGCAGCCTAAAGTGGGTTGAATGCAGGGTTGTGGAATTGCTTTGTCTGGAGAACTGTAGGCCATGCGGCGAGAGATGTCGATGGGGCAAGAGGGGACAATGCCAGAGGATGCAGTGAGGGTAGTTCACAATCAGTTGACCAGTAAGAGGCTAGTGCCTGCTCTCCCCCACCCCCAGAAGCCTTGTAGGCCCCTGCCCCTGTGGTGACCTCGGCGGGTCCCATCGGCAGCATCCCCCCTAATTATCTAACCCAACCTTGTGCCCTTGAGTCCTGACCTGGTGTCTACAAGGCTACCTTTGTGTTTGAGGAATTCTCAGAGCCTTGAAACCAGGAGAAAAATAGAGTGTAGGTTCCAAATGGAGAGACCAATGTCACTTGTTTGATATGAACGTGTTTTTAAGTCGTGTATTTATTTATTAAACGTGCCCTGGTGTTTTGCCTGTATATACTCTGTGGTATGATTGTCCTTTGAAACAAGAAAATTATAATAGTCACTTGGATCAGGAACATGGGGGAGAAAAGGATTTGGGCAGAGAAAGTCACTTGGATTCTAAATTAAACTTTTTACATGTTTGTATGTATGTATTTTGTGTTTACACATACATACACATGTGGTGGTGCTATCGCACACATGTGGAAATTAGAGGGCAGTCTGGGGCAGTCAGTTCTCTATGTCCTGTGGGTCCTAGGAATTGAATTCAGGTTGTCAGACTTGGGAGGCCAGTGCCTTTACCTGCTGAGTCATCTGGCCAGGCTGAACACCGTTCCTTGTCTTTGTTCTCTAAAGTAGTAGGAAGTGCATTTATCAAGTCTGTGTGGAGTAGAATCATGTGACTTTGTTAATTGAACCAAGTTCATTAGGAAGATGAGTTTGTCAGAGCCAGCTATGTTAGATCAGATTAGAATTTAGAAATTCTCTAAAAGCATTTTTGAGTTTAATATATATGTATGTATGTATGTATGTATGTATACACACACACACACACACACATACACACACACACAGATATATAGGACTATGAGTACGATTTTTTATATGGGAATGATCAGTTTGGGAGAAAATGTTCTGAGCTCTGTTGGCCAATAGTTATCCTAAAATCCTCTTTCCCAGCTGAGCCGTAGCTCCATGATGGCCGGGAACATGTTGTCAAAGAAAGACCATCAGTGAAGAATGTGCCAGACAGCTTGCTAAAGCACTTTTTAAATTCTGAGGCAGGGTCCCATTAGTAGCCTTAGTTGGTCTGGAACTCACTGTGTAGATGGAGCTGACTTTAACTCGCAGGGATCCGCCTGTCTCTGCTTCCCAAGTGCTAGGACTAAAGATGTGCACCACCACCAGGTCCCTCGTTAAGCACTTTGTATACTGTCAAAGCCTGATGGGGAATGGAGGCATGGAGAATTCACATCATTGGTTCTTAATACCCCGATACTTCGCCCGATGTGAGGGTGAGACAGAAAAGGATCCTAAAAGCTAAGTTTATAGGTTTACAGGTGTAAGGGCAGAGTAATTTAAATTGCTCTGCCAGATAAGGACATGGGAAGGAAATCTAAGGCGACTGGAAGTCAATGAAATGGAAATGCAGGTAGAAGGAGGCCATGCAAACCACAGCATTTCCTAAGCTCCAGGATGCAGAATAATTCTACATGCCCATCTTTGGTTCCTTCACACAGTAGTACCTCTGTTTCATCATCAGTTTGTGCCCACGGGGCTATGGGGGAGCCAAATGCTGAGTTTGAAACTTGGTGGGAAGACTTTTAAAGAACTCTGACCATAGTTTTTTTTTTTTTTTTTTTTTTTTAACCATAAGGGTATTACATATATATTTTTTAATTTGAAATGGTGGGCAGGGGAAAGAGAGAGAGAGACAAATAGGATTTCAAATTTTCAAATTAAAAAAAAAAATTATTTGAGACAGTATCTCACTGCCCAGCCATGCTATCTTAGAACTTGATATATAAACCAGGAAGGAATTAAAGGCACGCACCACCACACCCAACTCTTGGAAACAAGACTTTCAAAAAATGGAGACCAGCCCAGTATGGTGGTGCACACCTTTAATGTCCTGGAGGCAGAGGCAGGCAGATCGCTGCATTTGGATGGTTGAATAAATAAGTATAAACCCTCTTCCCAACGTTGTTCTGTGCCTGGGCTGTTTTTCTAGAGCCCTGTTCTCACAGAATTAACTCCTGGGGCCACGAGATGGTGAGTGTGCACACAGCTTTTGAGGACCATTGTGAGCTGGAGTTATTTGAGGAAGTCCCACAGTTTGGCTCAGGACCTGCAGAGAGTTGCATGTGGGCTCGGAAACCAGAAAGCTGCCTCGCTCTCTTTCCCAGAACTGAAGCTGCTGTGGGTCCCTGGCTCAGCTCTGCTCTAGGAAGCTGTTTTTGCAAGTGATCCAGCCCATAAGGAACTGAGCAGTCATGTGTTCATGAGTGATTCGCTTAAGGCATCTTCCCTATCATGTGACTCTGAGGCCACCAAATGTGCTGTAGGCTGGGAGTCATCGATTCATGGCCTTTCCAGGGACACTGATTTGAGGAACTTCTGGTTTTTTTGTTTGTTTCTTTGTTTTTTTCTGGTAAAACCCAGGTAAGGCAGTCTGAACCTGATAGTCATCAGTTATCTGACACTGGGATAGCTTATTGCATGGCTGCTTACCTTATTTTCTCCTTCTGTAAAATGGGCACAACATTACCTAATAGGATTAAGACTTCTTAGATATTATTACTGTGTGTGCCTATGTGTATTTGGGCACATGTACTATACATGCATGTGGTGTCAGAACTACTCTTGTGGAGTTCGTTTTCTCCACCTTTATGTGATTAAACTCAGGTTGCGAACCTCCTGTGACAAATGCCTTATATTTGCTGGGTCATTTTTCTAGCAGCTTCCAAGGATTCACGTAAATATTATGTGATAACACATTTGAAACAGGTATGATAATGCCTGTCATATGGTAGCCACAAACGTTTAGCAAAATAAGGTTAGGGTTGAGGTTGTAGCTCCAGGCCCTGAATTCCATCCTAGCAACAGTGAAATAAGTTAAATAAATAAGATAATTGCTAGCTTCAAAGATATATTGTTCTCATTACCATGTTGGCATTTAGGGGGTACTTTACCATTTGGGAGATGTATTCCTATTTATTATGTTGTTATTATCATTCTTATTAGCTGGTCAGAGGATAGAGAGGCCTTGGAGAGTTTTATGTTAATAAACTAAGGATGTAATCTGGGAAAAATAGAAATCACAAGTTAGGGCCTGAGCTTCCTGAAGGAATACTTACACTGCCTCTGGCTGTGCTCTCTCTAGGAGGCTCGGCCTCTCAGTCTGTGATAGGGGCCTCCAAGAAGGTGCCTGTCCTCTGCCTTTCTACTAGGGCCTCCCAGAGCCTAGCAAGATAAAACTGCTGATAACACCCTTCCCAAGGGCACAACACCCTTCCCAGGGGAACACCCTTCCCAGGGCCTGTTGGTCAGGGGACGCCACCAGCCTGTTTTGTTCCAGTTCAGAGGCACTTGAGAGCTTTGCTGTTCCTTTCCCTCCTGGAGCAAGACTTCAGGACCTGGGTGCCTCGAGCAGAGCACAGAGAAAACCAAGCAGGAACCAGGTATGTCTCTCCATTCATCACTTTGGAGCTAAACCATAACAATTCTAGGGCAGCAGATATGGATTAGTCCTTGGACGAAAAGTAGCCCTGATCCAAGTGATCTGAGGGGGATTAAAGACAAAGCCATTGACCATCGAAATCCTAAGGCTTGGTGGAACTTCTTGAGAGAGAACCTTGGGTGGTGCCTCCTTGCAGGTAACTTTGGTAAAATTTTCCCCTTGTGAGCTGTGGTACAGTTAAGCATCAATGCTTGGTTAGGATCATTTAGTCTTGGCAGGGCACAGATGATGTCCTGGGTTTTGAGGGTTGTCTGGCTTTATAGAAAGTGGAGTTCCACCCCTTGCCATCACCCCTCAAGATGCCATCAACACCCACCACCAAACATGTCTTCAGTCATCACCAAGAAGTTTCCTGGGATCCCCTATGGCTCCCAGATGACCTCCAGCACTCCGAGACCCTTAGGATCTCTAAGTTCAGGTTGTTACTCCTTGAATTTTGTTCCAATAGTTGTTTCAAAAACCTGTCTTCATGGCCTCGTGATTACTTACAAAATGAAAAAGAAAAAAGTCTACAGAATAGAACACAGGTTTGTCTATAGGAGCCTGGAGAGAGTGATTCTACGGAGGGTGGTTTTTGTTTTTTTTTGTTTTGCTGTTGTTTTGGTTAATTGTTGTGATACTGAATTTCTCCTTTTAAGTTTTCAATTGGTCTTCTTAGTTCCCCTCTAATCAAATGTCCTCATTTCTTAGAAAAACTGTAATTAAACTTGATCTTCTTACTAAAAATTTCATGGCACTAACTTTGCCCAGGCTATTTCTGAAGTAATAAATTTGTCATTTATGTAAAAAAAAGTAATAATTTCTTCTACTCTTGAAGAATATCTTAAGTCCTAAAAGTCTAATAACTTACAATCTCCACAAAGAGGCGGAAGAACAACCTGGATTTGTCTGCCTTGTGTGGTCATTACCATTTTTTTCATTTATGTGAAAAACATTCTCAACACTGCTGAGGGTATATGGCGGGCCATTTGACATGCCATTTAGTTTTGAACAAAGGCACATTTAAAGCTCAAAATGTCCAATGCTATTTTGATGTTTTACAGAAACAAGAAGTCTGTGTTTCTGTAAATTTCTCTACTTTTTGCAAAATGATTTTGTTTATTTGAGTTACTGTGTGTGTGTGTGTGTGTGTGTGTGAATATTTTGTTTGTATGTATGTGCACCAAGTGTGTGGCTGGTGCCCACAGAGGCCAGAAGAGAGTGTTGGATGCCCTGGAAATGGAGTTATAGACAATTGCGAGCTGTCATGTGGGTGCCAGGAATTGAACCCTGGTCCTGTGGAAGAGCAGCTAGTCTCCAGCCCTCTTTTCCATTTTTAAATATTTTTTAACTATTCTTCCTTTTCTTAATCACTGAAGACAACTTCTCTTTAGAATATTTACATCTTTGTTATAACAAATTCTAGTCTAATTATAAGACCCGTGGAGCACAAAGAAAAAAACAGAACTCATCTGAGGTAACTGTTTGGAGGGATTATTTAGTTTTGTTTGCTGACTAGTAAATTCTTTTAGTTTCCCAGCAAATAACGAGTCACTAAGGTATGCTAACTCATAGGCACTGTGATTGCTCACTGAGTACAGAGGCAGGCATGGTAGTTCACACTTTAATCCCACCACTGGGGAGGCAGAGACAGGCTGGTCTCTGTGAGTTCAAGGCCAGCCTGGACTGCAGAGTAAGTTCTAGGACAGCCAGGAATACACAGAGGAATCTAGCTGGAAAGTACCCAAAACAACAACAACAACAAAAAGCAAACAAAAACACAAACAAACAAACAAACAAAACAAAACAACAACAAAAAGCAAACAAAACCCAAACAAACAAACAAAACAACAACAACAAAAACCAATCAATTTTAGTTGGGTGGTGAGCAACTTAGAGGTTGTTGACTGCACCAAATGTACCTCTGGTTTTAAAAAAGACTGTAATGTAGATGGCTCATTCTGAGTACTTTTATTTATTTATATGTTTGTTTTTACTGTGGCACTGGGGCTCAAACCCAGGGTCTTACACCACTGAGTCATGACTCAGCCCCTTGGCTAGGTGTAGGCAGCTTGCCCGTTTGTCCTTGAGCCTTCTGGTACAGTTCTCATTGCTCAGGCTGAAATTTTCACTGCTGTCATTTCTGCTAGGAAATGTATTTTAGCAGTTCAATGTTTTTTGTTGTCAGGGGATTAAGTTTCTAGGAAGTAGTAGTCATCCATAGGAAAAAAACCTTTAATGGACAAGGTGTATGTATCTGTGGTGATATATTGTTTATGATTTAATAAAGATTGCCTGAAGTGTCATGACAGAAAGCAAAGCCAGCCACACTGAGGTAACTGTAGAAACTAGGCAGTGGTGGCACACACCTTTAATCCCAGGACAGGAAAATGGAGCTCTGTTAGTTCAAGGCCATCCTGGCCTACACAAGAGTGAAGAGTAACAGAGCTCACACTTTTGCTCCCAGCACTTGGGATCACACACTCTTAATCCAAGCCATAGAGAGATAGCCCAGTATCTCAGGCTGCATTCCTCCACATTGAGGAGAGGCAGCACTCTGAGGCTTGGTGAGAACTCATGGAGACAAGATCGGCCCTTTCAGTCTGAGGTAGAGGTAAGAGCTACTGGCTTGGCTGCTTTGCTTCTCTGATCTTCAGCTTGAAGCTTGATCCCCAACATCAGTCTCTGGGTTTTTATTTTTCGGGTTACATGTATCTGTGCCTGTTACCTGGAAAACTGTGTATCTTGCACATAAACTTATCTGTAGACTCTGGCTGGGAAAGATCCAAGGTAAGCTGTTGGAAAAGCACTGCATCCAATTCACTTTATGGTACTCCATGGTTTAGTATTTAACTATTGGCATTCAACATGGCTCCCTGACATTTATTGAGCTTCCAAAATGCTGTGTCATACGAGGTGAAGCAGGTCTCGGGGTTCTGTGACTTTACTCGGTGGTAGGTGGTGTTTAGTTTTGAGAACCAATCTCACTTGGCCCAGGCTGGCCTTGAACTAGCTGTGTAGCTGAGGATAACCTTGGTCTCCTGACCTTCCTGTCTCCATCCTCACCCTGGCTATCTTGGAAGTGGACCAGTAGGATCAGAAGCTCAAGGTCAGCATCAGCTATAAAATTAAGTTTGAGGCTAACCTGAGCTACCCTGTCTCAAACATAGCACAATATAAAACAAAAAGAAGAGAAATTCACGTTGGGGTCATAGACTTGTTATTTCCATAGAGGTAGCCTGGGAATGGTGTGCTGGCTAGTTTTATGTCAGCCTGACACAAACTAAATTTACCTGAATGGAGAGAACCCCAATTGAGAAAATGTCTCCATAAGTTGGGCTGTAGGCAAGCCTGTAAGCCATTTTCTTAAGTAGTGGTTGACGGGGGTGGGGATGGCCTAGTCAACTGTGGTGGTGCCATCCCTGGGCTGGTGGCCCTGGGTTCTATAACAAAGCAGGTTGAGCAAGCCAGTAAGCTGCACCCCTCCATGGACACTGCTCCTTTCGACAGGTTCCTGCCCAGTTAGGGTTGCTGCCTTGGCTTCCCTCAGTGGACTGTTATCCAGATATGTAAACCAAACAAACTGTCTCATCCCCAAGCTGCTTTTGGTTATGGTGTCTTATCACAGCAACTGTAAGCCTGACTAAGACAGATGGGAAGAGCCAAGAATCCTACTGTGTGAAAACAGAATTAATCCTGGGAAGGAGAGGGCCCTGTATTGTAATTGTACCTGCTTCAAAAGCCTGAGCCATCTCCCTAGTTCACAGTAGAGGGATCTTGTTTCTGGCACGGACACTTCTGAGCGCTTCTCCTGTCCTTTCTCCTATAGGCCCTCCCTTCTTTCTTCTGTTCTGCTTCTCAGGTTGGATCTCCCCCATTCATTTCCTTAATCACCTTAATCCCACAAACCAATTGCTCTCCTTTGCCTCTGTCCTAGGGCCAGGTAGTCATCAAGACGACCTTTCTATTGATGGAGCATATCTTTAAATATAGTACATTTTGCAGATTATCTTTTAAGGGTCTGGATTACAGAGTGTCAAACATACTGATGTTTTATTTTTTGGGTTTTCGAGACAGGGTCTTGCTGTGGCTTTGGAACCTGCCCTGGAACTAGCCCTTGTAGACCAGGCTGGTCTGGAACTCACAGAGATCCTCCTGCCTCTGCCCCCAGAGTGCTGAGATTAGAGGCATACGCCACCACCGGCCGGCCTCACACTTATGCTTTAATGATAGCTTTAAAAATGAGTAAACAAACCATGGGTTGTTTAGAAATATTAAAATGTATAATTGGGTGTGTTGTAGAGTAGAAGAAATGGATTTGTTTATTTTTGTTTTTTATTGCTGTGATAAAAAGGGATTTTTAGAAGTTGGCTACACTTAGACATTTCTGGCATATTTTGTAGTTTTTTGTTTGTTTGTTTGTTTTGTTTTTGAGACAAGGTTTCTCTATGTAGTGCTGGCCATTCTGGAACTCTCTGTAGGTCTGCATGCCTCTGCCTCCTGAGTGCTGGGATTAAAGGTGTGCACCATCACTGCTGGCTCCATTGTCTTAAAAGAAGGAATCCTGGTAGCACATGCCTTTAATACCAGCAGAGGCAGGCAGATATTTGAGTTTGAAGCCTGCCTGGCTTATATAGAGAGTTCCAGGACATCTAGGGCTACACAGAGAAACCATGTCTTTTTTTTTTTTTTTTTTTTTTTTTTAAATCCTACCTCCAGACTCCTGTCCCTTAGGGAACAGTTAATAGATTTACTTAGTGCTGGTGTGGGAGATAGCTCTGTCCATATAATGTCTATTATGTAAGTTATCTGTATTTGGACTCCTTGAACCCACATAAAAAGCCAAGCATGGTGACACGTGCCTTTAAACCCAGCCTGGGGAGGTAAAAGGACAGAGATAGGCAGATTCTTGACTCCCTGGCCAACCAGCCTATCTGAAGTAATGAACTTCAGGTTCAGGGATAGACTCTGTCTCAAAATATAAAAAGGGGTGGGGGAGTGAGGAATGATACTCAGCATTGACCTTCAGCTTGCACACACACACACACACACACACACACACACACACACACACACACACACATTGCAAATCAGGTTGATGATGGCTGGGAGAGCCAGCCAGCCACCATCCAGAGACCTGTTGCCTTTTGAGTTCTGGTTAGCTTATTTTTAACAGGGTGCTTGTAGAGGGTGGCGAATTCTTCTGGGGTCTGGGAGGAGCTAGAAGTCCCAGGTAGTATGGATCATTACTCTCCCAGACAGCACCTGTACCTGGGGATGGGGGAGGTGACTGCAGCTCAGAACCTCTACATTGTTGGTCTCCTTTGTAGCCTGTGCTGACTTCCAGGTGCCATTCAGCCTTCCTCAGGCTGCTGCTAGAACTAGTCCTGAGCTCCACGCCTGGCTGCATTGCTGTTTATTTTAAACGTTAATCATAGGAAGCTCTGAATGCATTTAGAGGGAGTGCCAGCTTCTGCCTCTCTCCTCCTCTTCCCCTTCCCTTCCTCCTTTTTTGAACATATATATATAGCTTAAGCTGGCCTTGAACTCACTACCTAGCAGTGTAGGTTCTGTGTCTTGCTGGGTTAGAGCCCAGGACTTTCCTTACATTCTAAGCTCAGTCCTGCATTGTCCATGTAGTGAATCCAGATTGTCTTATGCTGGTGAAACTTGTGTCAGATGCCGACCCTGTTAGGAAATTCCTGGGGATTGTGCAAACTCTAGTGCTTTGGGTGTTTGGAGAACAGGAGTTTGGCTGACTCATCATGGTCTTAACTCTCTGTGCCTCTCTCAGAGTCTGCCGGAAAATTAGAGAGAAGGTAATGTTCCCAAAGCAAGCATGTGGTTGTGAGCTACTGGGTGGGTAATGTTCCCGAGGTAAGTGGGTGGCTGTGAGTGAGTGATTTCGAAGGCCTGATTCTCATGGCTGTCCAGTTGTAAGTAATCTGGAGGGGGAAAAGAAAGGCAAATATCAAGATTCACTTAAAATCAGAAAGAACACGTGCTTATCTATTCAGTTTGTGGTTTGTTGTGGACCGGCGTTGGCTTGGGGCTTATTTTGTGCCACCAGACAGAACTGGGAACTGAGGAATCACAAGCAAGCTTCTTACCCTTTGATAGCCGCTGACTTTGCAGAACACAAACCCTCCCTTCAAGCTACCCAGTCTTCCTGATTTGGGTGGGGCCTTGAAAGATGGTCGGGTGATAGCTAATAAACCTCAGGAGAATTCTGCTGAGTCAGGACTTTGCCTGGGCTGGTGCTGATCGCCCATGGTGAACTGCCAAATAGGATTGTCTGGGCACAGCTTCTACAATTCAGAGGTGGGAGATGTTTGTGTGACCCCTGGGTAAGTGCTGGCCCAAACTTAGCTTGGCTTTCCTTTTGTGTTTTTATTTTAGATTATTATAACTAAATTTTATGGTATGATTTCTGTTTTCATTTTCTTTTTACTATGGTGTTCAAAACATTCTTGCTTTTTCCTCTCTGTAGATGGAATCTCATCCTATCCAGGCTGGACTTGAACTCTTGATCTTCTTGCCTCTACCTCTCAAATGCCAGGATTATAGGGGTGCATCACCATGCCTGGCAATATAGGATTCCTGTAACATTCTCATACATGCATGTCATTGTACTTTGCTCATATTCTGCCCATAGCCCCATTTCTTTCCCCCAATAGTCCTGCTTTTGCTTGCATGTCACATACATTCTATATATTGGAGAAAATGACATATTTGTCTTTGTGTCTGGCTTAATTTGATTAACAACGTTGTCTCCAGTTCCATCCACTCTTCCGCAAATGACATTTGGTTGTTCTTCATTGCATCTATGTGTGTTCTTTTCTTTATCTGTTGTCTGTGGATGGGTATCTAGGCTTATTCCATCGGTTGGCTGCTGTGTGTAGCGGTACCAGCATCTCTATAGCATGTTGACATAAAGGCCTTCTGGATCATGTGGTCATTCTGCTTTCCACAGTGGCCACACCATTTTGCATTCCCTGCAGGCCCTCTCTTGTGGCTGTGTCAAGTGCTGTGCTCCCCTGGGATGTTATGGTGAACAGAGACAACAACACTAATTCCATGGTGACCACTTCTGGGGACAGCTGAGCAAACTGACCAAACTTGGCTAGTGTTTAATTGCAATCTGTGATAAGTCCTGTGAGAAAGCTTATCTGCAACACAGGGAGGGAGAAGGTGTGTGTGGAGGGGGCTACCTGATTTAGGCTGGGAGGAAAGGCTTCATGGAGCAATTGGCATTCGACTGAACGAGACTGGAGTTAGCGCTAGCTATTGGTGAAACAAAATACTGCTGGCCTCAATTTAAGCAGCATGGTTCGTTTCTTCTACAAATGATCAGCGTAGGGGATAGAAATAAAAAAAAAAAAATAAAAGATGAGTCACAAACTGGTATTTCTCTACATACTGAAGAGCAGCGGGAAGCAGTCTCCTCTCTGGCCTCCTCTCCCTTCTCTCATTTCCCTTTTCCTCCATTTTTTTTTTTTTTTTTTTTTTTTGGGACCAGATGCTTTCTGGTTCATTTTTCAGAGTCTCCATCCTCCTGTCGCTACCTCCTAAGTGCTGGGATTACAGGCACACATCACAACACTTGGCATTTTCCCAAGTAGTTGCAATATGGGGCTACTTGAATCAAATCCAACCAACACCTAGATACACTAATGTGCCTGATATACTGTCAAATTGCTCTTTCAAAGGAAGAGGTCACAAGCTAGCTAGATTTGACAGCTGGTGCCTGCAAACCCAGCTCTTGGGCAGTTAAGGCAGAAAGATCAGGAATTCAAGATCATCCTGCTACATACACATCAAGGTAGAAGGCAGTCTTGGCCACATAAGCAATGTTGTCTCACCACTCACGAATTACAAAGAGGAAGGAGAACAGGAAATGATGTCTTGGAGTGGCTGTCAGATTGTCAGTCCAGTACCCCTGGTGTGGTGATAAGAGAGGGGATCATGGGACATTCAAGGTGGGTCTGAGGTACCCTACCACATTTCCTTTCTTAGGAGATCATTCTTTTCTTTTTTTTTTTTTCTTTTTCTTCCTTCCTCCCTTCCTCCCTTTCTCTCTCTCTCTCTCTCTCTCTCTCTCTCTCTCTCTCTCTCTCTCTCTCTTTCTCTCTTTCTTTCTTTCTTTCTTTTTTTCATGGCTAACCTTGTTGGTCCTTACCTTGTCTTTTTGACACAAGGTCTGGTGATGTGGCCTGGCCTCCAGCTCTGCACTTGCATGGATTGTATTGTGTGCCACTGCGCCTGCCCAGCTCTCTGAAATTCATTGTTTCCGTGTGAACCTGGAGACACCAGATACCTCATCCACCTGCTTTCTCAGCCTCAGAACAATAGGCTCCCTGGTTCACCACCAGTCTCTGGTCTCAGACTTGCTTACAGAGAGGTTGCTTACCTACCATGGCCACTCTGGGATTTGAGAAATATATGAGCTTTTGTTAGAAATTTGATTAAAGGATCATTATCTGACCAAGTGAGAGTGTTTCACTTCTCAAATGGTTGACTAGTGATAGACCCTGCTTTGGAGGTGGGGCAGGTAGATACTAAAAGGGGCTAGAAATGAATATGCATGCTTCAGTGTAAGAAAAGTGAAGAGTGGGATGGGGTGGGCTTATTGACAGTCTCTTTTAATTAAAAAATTATTTATTAATGTACATGAATGTTCTATTTGCATGAATACCCTTATGTCATAGGGCATCAGATCCTGCTATAGGTGGCTGTGAACTACCATATGGTTGCTGGGAATTGAATTCAGGACCTCTGGAAGAGCAGCCAGTGCTCTTAAACACTGGGGACAGGCTCTTTTAAAAGAGCAGTCAGAAGCCACATGGTGGCTCACACTTCCATGTATGAGTGCCAAGAAGCACTCAAGAACTCCCCTTCCACCGTGAGCCCTGGGAATCTAGATGAGGCTTTAGTCTTGTACAGCAAACACTTCTACCCTCAGCCATGACACGTATCACGAGTCCTTCCCTCATGAAACCAGCCTCCCACTCAGGACCCTCCTCCCCCCGATTGCTGGGACTGCAGCCTGTGCTATTGCACTCAGGAATGTTTTCCTTATGAAACAGTTGTTAAAGGCCTAGAGAGATGAAGACCATTGGCTGTTCTTCCAGAGGATCTGGGTTCGATTCTCCATACCCACATGTGGGCGTACAACCATCTGTAACTCCAGTCTCAGGGAATCTGATCTCCTGTCTGGCTGCCCTGGGTACCAGGAACACATGTGGTGCACATACATATTTGTAGGCAAAGCACCTATACACATAAAAATAAAAATGAACAAAAATCTTTAAAGAAATGTCCAGCTGGGGCATGGGGGGGTCACACCTGTTAATTTGGTGCTTGGAAGGTAGAGACAGGAGGATCGGGGGTGGGGGGGTGGGGGGGTTCAAGGAAAGCTTTAGCCACATACAAGAGACCTTTTATTTTGGGTAGATCTTGTGTTTTATTTATCTTTTTTTGGAGTTTGTTTAGGGTTCATTTTTCAGAAAGATGAACAATTTGGCCCTCCCTCCTTCCCACCATGCACCCCCCATTTGTGTGTATATTTGTTTTGTTTTAAGAGGGGGGGCGTCTCCTGTAGCCCAGGCTGGTCTCAAACTCTGTAGCTGAGGATAAACTTGGACTCCTGATCTATTTCCACCTTCTAAACATTGGGATTAGAGACATGGGACACCAAGAGGGCTTCCGTCTTTTCCTTCTTAAACAAGTGCCAAGTATTTCTGGAGATACCTGGATCCCCCATGTCAGTGTTATGTCAAAAATAAAGTTGAGACTGTTTGGTTACTTTTGTTTTCTTGGTGCAGAGCAGAGATGTCCGGCTCCTGACTCACACATGGCAGGATGGGAACTTGTGAATCTGCTTTCTTGGCACTGACTTGTGTGGGATCTGTGCTTGCTTCTGATAGGCAGTCTGGCCCCACCTTGCCAAAGTGGAAGCAGCGATTCAAGATATTCAAATTGAATAGCAGTTGACATTGAGATTAAATCATCTATTCAATCTATCAGCCTCAAACCATATTATTTTGTGACAACGCAATTTTCATCGTGATTTAGAGCTGCGCCCCTAGCCCATGATAGTGCGTGTCCCTCTCTCATGAAAGCATGTGGCACTCCACGGTTTGGTGGTGTCCTGATGGGCACAGGCTGGGCTTGCTGCCTGCTTTTGTATTCAGGAACCACAAGAGGGCAGCTTGCCCAGAGAAGCCAGGTAAGGAAGTACTGTTCTTCAGAGGGTGGAGATTTTGGACTTTTCTGCATCAGGGAACCTTTTTACATCCCAAGCCAGTTTTGTCCACACAAGGAGAGGGTGTGCTCAGAATAAGTTCAAGAAGAGTTCTTTCCCACACACATTCCCCCTCTTCCTTTAGAATATAAAATACATCTCCTCAGGTGCCATTCTCTCCTCCATCTTTCTTACCCCCAGTCTTTATTGCAGTGTCATTTATACTTAACACATTTCAGAGAGAGAGAGAGAGACAGAGAGACAGAGAGTGACAGAGAGTGAGAGTGTCCTCTGAGTATTTGAGAGCTAGGTGTCTTGCTCTTACTGCCCACCTCAGATTTGGAGACTGTTATATTACTGCACACAGCACATTTTTGAGGTCTCCTACTACAAATAGCACAGCTCTCTATTGGGTAGACTGGCTGACCAGAAACTGACCAGGGATCTACCTTTTTCTGCCCACTCTCCCACCTCCCCCCTTTACACCCTTCCCCTAGTTTTAAGGTTACTGGTATGCATGGTTTTTTTTATATTGGTGCTGGGAGTTGAAACTGTCACCTTGTAGCTTCCACTTTGCTTGGAGCTCTCTGTAGCCCAGACTGGTCTCAAATTTGCTGTCTCCTTCCTGACTCAGCCTTCCAATGCTTGGCTGGCAGATGCCTGGTTTCTCTTATATTTGAAAACTCTATGTTCATTCACAAATATTATTTTTCTACATGTGATCTTAGCTCAAATGCTGAGAAGGTATTTATTGTGGTCCTCTCATGAAGGCTGTGTGAGAGCTTGGGAGAGAGCCAAGAAAATCAAGCCATGGTATCCCCAGACAACATTTGGGCATTTAACCCTTTGTTACTTTGCTTATTGTTTTAGTCTGGCTTGTGATCATTGAGAAGGAGAACAATCCATAGTTACACAATCATTAACTTCTCGTTTGTTTTTAAGTGTTTATTTCTGCTTTAATTAGCATCCATTGCACTTACACATTTAGACTAATTAACTCAAGGAACCCTTCCTATTAGAAAAGTGCTGCTCTTAGCCCTGCAGATACATGAGGAAAGTGGCTACAGTCACACTTGGGTGACAGGTGGGAAAGGATGTGTGTTTTTTGATAGCTAAAATGGTTTTTAAAAATACATTTTCTCACATGGGTAAATGACTAAAACCCCAGCATTTAAGAGGTGGAACAGGGAGAACAGGAGATCAAGGTCAGTCTCAACTACATAGTTCTATGCTGGCCTGGGCTAATAATAATAATCAAAGTAGTTTGCATGTTTGTTCCCTTCACCATGTTCCTCCTCCCATTTCCTCCTCTCTTCTCTTTCTTCCTTCTCTTTCTTTCTTTCTTTCTTTCTTTCTTTCTTTCTTTCTTCCTTCCTTCCTTTCTTTCTCTCTTTCTTTCTTCCCTCTTCTAAACGGCAATGCTCCCATGTCTGTATATGACCCCCTTGGGCAGTGTCTGCATTGCCAGGTAGAACACACTGATCATTCCAGTTCTGCATCTCTAACTTTGACCTCAACCATCCCTGCACCCACGTCCCTCAGCCCTCCTCCACATTGTGGTCAGGGTGCTCCTCCATGCGATTCCAAGACATCTTCCTTCCCGGTCAGAAGTCTTCAGGGGCTCCATCAGGTATGAAATGTAGTTCTCCTGCTCATTCAGCCTCAGGTCCTGCCCACTGTCCATCTCACTTGCCCAACTGGATTTTATTCTCCTCCTGTCCTGTCCTCCCTCATAAACCCTGGGAAATGTCCTCTCCTTGTTCTCAGCCTTCTCCTTGTCTGTTGGCCACCTGGGCTCTCTTTTTTTTTTTTTTTAAGGACTTGACTCTCATCTTCCTTGATTAGTCTAGATAGAGAAATTCCTGCCTTCCTGTTTTCCATTGCTCCTGGCACATGTCACCCAGAATCCCAGTGTTTTATAATGATCTCCCAGAGAGTCCTTGTCCTGTTAATCTGCTCTCACCTAGAGAGCAGTGGCTTTGTCTTCCCAACTCAGTATTTTTAGCTTAGGACCTGGATCGGAAGTGCCATGGTGGCAGAAAACATATCCATGTGATCCATTTCCTGCAATTGTCAAAAGGGCTTGGTGTATGATGTGTGTTTATTTAGTATGTGTTGAAGGCATGAATGGTGGGTGTTTTTCAAATGTCCTGCAATGGTTTATTTAGCCCACAGATTGTAAATTGAAGAACCATCACTGTAATCAAGTCAAGATCACTCATTTTATAGGCCTTATAGGTGTTTAGAGTTTGTAAATTTAATAGTTATAGATAGAGTGCGTGCCCTTCTGCTTCCTGCTGTCCTCTCCAGTCCTCTGCTCATCTTTGGCCTACTGGTCCTGAGACATGGTGCTGGGTGTGGAAAGTTGGCATTGATGGGGTGTCAGGAGAAAATATCTAGATGAGCAGCTTCCGCAGCAGCAGTTCATGCCCTATAGTTGTGGAAGCTCCAACTTCAACATCAGAGTGTCCACAAATTGGGGTCTCCCGAGGCCTCTCTTCGGCTTGCAGATGGCTACTGACTTTAATATTTTTTACACATTATTATTTGTTGTTGGGTGACAGATCATGCGTGGAGGTCAGAAGACAACTTGTGGGACTCAGTTCTTTCCTGCCACCATGTGGGTCCCAGGGATCAAACTCAGTTTTGGTGGCAAGGCCTTTACGTGATGAACCATGTTGATGGCCCAAGACGGCCATCTTCTTGCTCTGTCATCTTGTGGTCTCTGTCCTCATAGCAGCCTCTTCTTCTAAGGACTCCAAACATGTCAGGACCCATCCATTATCTCATTTGACTAGGATCTGATCTCTAAATACAGCCCTCTTTTGAACCACTGAAGGCTAGGGCTTCAGCCAATGGAGGCAGCAAGACTGTATCCTGTACGAGGCAGGGGCGGGGCTTCAGACAATGAGGGAACAGGACGGTGTAGCCTGTAAAAAAAAAAAAAGTGGTGGGCGTGGACTGTCAGCATCTGTGGTTGCTTCCTTGTATCCAGTTCCTGTTTTATAACATGTCAATAAAGAGGAGCTCAGAAACTTTCAGGGCGAGCACAGGATCTTTCAGTCAAATTATCTCTACTTCAAGTGTTTTGATCTTGAGACCACAAGCATATATCTTAAGAAGCCAGTATTTCAAAATGTCCTGTAGAACTTTGGTGTTTGGGAAGCTAAGCTGTGGGCTACACACTTCCTTTGTCAAGGTTTCTGTGGACTAGGAGATAAAAGTCAGGTAATGACATGACACCACCTTCATTTGTTATAAGCAAACATTCGGGTTCTTTATTGCCCTTGAAATGGGCACTCGTGACACAGGTTGCACTCAGAGAAGCCAGGCAATGCCAAGTATCTGTGGGTCAAAGTTCCGTATGGCAATCAAAAGTTCAAGCTTGGTTCGCTTGGCCACTACATCGGGGAGAACTTTGAAATAAATTATTACTGAGTTGACTTCAGACCACACTTCATAATTCCTTCTTAAGAAGCAGACTGCAGTCTTCCTCCATAGGGAGAGGAGTAAGGCTTTTGTCATAGTTTGATTCATACTCTGGGGAGTGGTATTGTAAAATAAAGTCTGCCATACAGAACCTGGCTACTCAAAAGTGTTTTAGTAGCCATAAAAATGCTGACCAGTTAGGGAGGTCTATCTGTGAGCAGTAAAGCCAGCTGTAAAGGGCTCCCAACGTTGAAGAAATATATGGAACCCTTATTGCTGAAATCCATCATGGTGTCTCTCACATGTAATTACAGCACTTGAGAGCTGGAGGCAGGAATGTTAGGAGTTCAAGGCCAGCCTCACCACATAGTATGTTAGAGGCCAGCCTGGGCTACATGAGACCCTGTCAAAAAGCAAAGCAAGATAAAACAAATGCCAAAGGTCACCCAGCTTGCAGGAGGTAGTTGCAGGAGTTTTGCCACCTTGTTGAATCTGTAGGGTTCTCCCCTCTGTTCACCCTCTCCTAGTCAGAGTGAGACACTTTCCCCTTTCAGCTAATATGAGTAGCATATCATATGTCTTATAGCTAATATGAGTAGCAATGTAAAACCATCAATAGGGTGGCACCTCTTTTCTTGGAAATTTCTCATAATGCTTGGTTATATTTCCTCATGTGAATGAGAACACCGTGTATCTCTTCTCATTCCTCTGCCATTCTTATCAGTACTTCTTGAAATTTCTATTACATTTATTTTGCTTGTATACGTGTAAGGGTAGGTAGAGCTAGAGAGAGTGTGTGAACCATGGCATACACACGGAAGTCAGAAGACAACTTGTAGTTGTCATTTCTCTGCTTCTCTTACATCAGTCCTCAGGACCGGATGCAGGCTGTCTGGACCGACAGCAAGCACCTGTCCTGGCTGAGCCATCTTGCTGACCCCTATTGATGGTTCTTAACAGCAGATGCCTCATTAGCATTTTTGGATTACTAATGTCATCTTTTTCATTTCACAGCTCAGGTGACAAAGAAATTAGAAGGACACCGTGCCCTTGGCCACCCAGCCTCACTCAGCCATTTCCTTGCTCACGGAGGCTTGGTAAGTTAAGGTGGTTTCATCTTGACCACTGCTCAGATGAATACAGTTCAGGTGCCTGGCCCCCATTGCCTGGGCTGCTGCCTTAGCCACCTTCACATCGGGAGCCAAATGCTGCTTTTTTTTTTTTTTAAAACAACAAAGTCTCTATTGTTTGATTTTTATCCATAAAGACTCCAAAGCCGGATGCTGGGGTGAAAACCTGCTAGCTTAGGGAGGCAGAGAAAGCACCCAGCTGCTTCCCTTCTTCACCATCGTCCCAGAAAGAGGGCTCTCTCCTATGCCATCTGAATCAAAACTGCTTCAACATGATGTCCCTCCCTTCTACTTCCTGTGTCCCCCTTCCTCTCTGACTCCCTACCTCCTAACTTCCCCCCACTCTCTATGGTTACTTCCACTCAACTGGTTGCTTACTCTGCATCTTGACCTAGGTTGATTTTATTTAAATAATACAATCTCAGGTTCACAGTGATAAAATACCCTAGAACACCAATATCACCTTGTTTTGTTTTTATTTAACATACCGGGCAGAGTACCCTGTATGTTTGTAAGCACCAATGTCCTGATAAGCATGGGAAAAGGGATGATTCATCTGTCTTTGCCTTGCTTAGTATTGTTTTAATGGGCATGTTTAGTGGTGAGGCATACCTTGGCTTTGATTATCCTAACTCTGCAGTGCCACCCCCAGCACATACCAGTGACCCAAGAAACCTCCAAATGGTGTGTATCTCATGGAGACGGATTCTGGGGATCCTTCTATAACCCACATGAAACATAGGTACAGTGCACTTCCTTCTGGGGGGGCGGGTACTGAAATTTCAAGAAGAGACAATAGTGTGCTGACTGAAGTAAAGGGAACCCTGTGCTTACCAATTGAAAAGTGTAGGCTCCTAGTACTAGAAGAGAAACCTGTGCTGGAGGTGTAGAAAATGACATCTGAGTTGTGCTGTAGGATAAGCAGGCCCTTTCAGATCACATGGCCTCACCACATATGTACACACAGGTACCTGCCAGTGCACCCACACAATAAGCCCACACAAACATGTACATGCATGGCTGCAGACTACACACAAAAACATGCATGCACACGCGCACACATATGCACACACACACACTCTCTCTCTCTCTCTCTCTCTCTCTCTCTCTCACACACACACACACACACACACACACACACACACACACACACACAGAAAGAAAACAAACAAGGCCCTGCTATTGCCTGAAGGCAGAGGTTGACCATCAGGGAAGGTCTGGAACTTAGGTGACATTCATTTCAACAAACTCAGAGGCAAAAGAATGGCTTAGTAGAGAGAGAGGAGCTAGGGACAGGCGATACTGTCTGGGGACAGTCATGTGAGAGTTCCAGCATAATCCACGAGTGCCAGTAACAAGCATTAGCACAGACCTGAAGAGTCCAGGTGTGGAAGAGTGGCTTCAGGTGGAGGACAAGGGCTTGGTTAAATTTCTGGAAGAATATTTGATGTCCTTGAAAAGGTAGATTAAAAGTCAAGGGTCAGCTGTTGCTGCTGCTATGTTTGGGTTTCAGACAGAACTCTTTCCATGTTGGTCAGCATTATTCCTGGAACTGGGTCCCAAGTCTGTTTTTCCCGAGAATCCTCTCACGACAACGACCCAACGACCAGCTTCTAGTGAGAAGTGTGCTTCTCACCGTATGGTCCTTTTTTCTGCTTGACTCCATTTTGATGGACTCAGGACCAAAGTCTGCAGGTGGAGCACCCACCCTCAGCTCCTTGACTCTGCCTTTTGGGCTGGTTTTCCACCTTAGTTTTCTATGCTGATATCCTACATCAAAAGTACTGATGAAGGCAGTGTTGTGGCATATGTCTGTAATCTCAGATCTTCAGAGATGGAAGTGGGAATACAAGGCCATCCTCAAATAACCAGTATCTATCTATCTATCTATCTATCTATCTATCTATCTATCTATCTATCATCTCTTTGAATTGGCCATCCTGAGCTTGACAGTTTCTATGTCAGTGATGAATTGAGGGTTCAGTTACTCTTAGGAACCAATCACAGCTAGATCTTTTCAGCGTTTTTATAATCTCCCTTTACCACGTCCCTCTGAAAAATTTGCTTTGGTCTGAGATCAGACTCATCAGTTTCTAAGCAGGAGAAAATGTAAACTTTTTGTTTCTTTTGCTACAACTTAAAAAAAAAAATGTGTGTGTATGAGTGTGTGTGTGTGATGCAGAGGAGTCAGAGTTCAATGGGGACTTCAAATTAAATAGTCAAACATCTTGAGTCCTGACCCTTTCTGACTCCATTCCAACGGAACTCATGGGTTAGGAGGTAGATAATCTTACTAGTTTAAGCCAAGAGGACAACTTTTGGGAGCGGTTCTCTTCTACTATTTGGGTCCAGGGATTGAACTCAGGTCCTCTGATTTGGTGGAAAGCACTCTTAGCCGCTGAGCCATCTCACCAGGTCAAACAGGATTTTTGTTGTGGTGGTGGTGGTTGTTATGTGGCTGGTGGTGTTCCTGAAGTAAAGCTCAGCGGAATGACTAAGTTCTCAGGAATAGCTTTCTGTATAACCCGAAGCTTTGTTGGAGAACGAATCTTCAGAGAACAATCCTCTTTTCATTTCAAGAAGGCACCTGCAGATGAGGGCCTTTGAATTACACAATTTGTGTGGCCTATATGAGGGAAACTTGGTAAAGAGCAAACCTACCCAAAAGTCAGGCAAGACTGAACAGACTGTCTTTCGTTTAGTCATGCACTAGTAGGGTCCTGTCACAAAATGTTCCTGGGTTGCTCAAAACAATCCCAGAAGGGAGATTCTAGAATCAAATTTTTGGCTTCTTCTGTTTTAACAAAATAGTTGTTACCTTAACACACAGTATTATTTACTATATACAGTGTAACATTAGTACAAAGAAAGAGCGTGGGGGTGGGGAGACTCATAAATTTCATCTTGAAACCTACCCAGGGCCACCATAGGAAATATTCTATGGACTGTGCATAAGGGGTGCAAAAATTATTCCAGCACAACAAGTTCTCTGCAGCAAAGTCCAAGAAAAACCACAAATTAATAGGAAATACTAACATTAATATTAACAGCGCCTCAAAGCACAGATTCAGAGCATTCACAGTTCATTTCTTTGAGTGAGGATGTAATGCCATTAGTTAAGGGTTTGCTTAGCACTTAGGGGATCCTGTGCCCTGGCTCTAGCAACTCATAAAGCTGCAAGTGGTTCATTGACTGTAATCCCAGCACTTGGAAGGAGGAAGCCAGAGAGGCAGAAGTACAATGTCATTCTCAGCTGCATATGGCGTTTGAGACTAGCCTGGGATAGAGGGACCCTCTTTTTTAAAAAGTGATCCACTTAAGTTTCATAGCTTCCATAATTCCTTTAGGCACCTCTTCTTCTCTGATGACTTGCTTGTCGCTAAGTGAGATAGGCCATTTTCAAATTGAAAATTGTAGAAAGGTAGAGAGGAGAGAAGCCATGGCTTATCCATTCGTGTGGCCCGCAAGTGGATGTTGACCTACAAGGGAGGTATGTCTTCTACAAGGAAGAGGTTTATCCCACTCTGCACAGGGGCACCCACAAAAACATGTGTCCCTTGGCAGAGTAGCAGGTTGGTCATGGCTCCGTGCTTCATAGAAGCACATTTAATGGTTTGGAAAATAGAAAGACAACTCCCAAGTTCTGAGGCCGAAATCAACTCATTGAGGGCTGACTATGTGCCAAACATTATAGAATATTTTTATTTATCTCTTTGCCTTGGCTAGAGTAATTTTATCTTTATAATAACCCCACCAAGAAAGTTAGGGACCTGGGCATGATGGCACATCACTGTAATGTCTGTGCTGGGAAGCTGGAGACAGGGGTAGGGAGCAGGAACTCAAGGCCAGACTAAGCTAAGCAGCAAGACCACCCTGTCTTTGTAAAACAAAACAAACACCAGGTTTGCTGCTGTATGTCTGGAATCCCAACACTCTGAGCGTGAAACTAGGTGACTCAGGAGTTCATGGCCAGCCTTGGCTACATAGGCCTGAGCTAGGTGAGACCCTGTTTTAACTCAGACGGCCCCTTCAAATAATGTTTTTGAATGGTGAATTTCAAGGACACACTCTAAGCATAGCACATGTCAAGGGCAGCTAGAAGTTAGAGAATATACTTTTTAACCATTTGCTCTTCAGAAGGCTGAGGGAACCATCAGAACACGGCATACTTTGGGCATTCCAGCCAAGTCACAGGTGCTCTTAGCCCACATCAGTGGGAATGACAAACTGTTTCAGGTGGCAGAGCCTAGACCCTGAAATGCAAACTATGGAGCTCAAAATGTGAAGAGTCCGTGAGGTTTGTATCTCGATCCCCTGCCTTTTGGTCATCAGGGAGCTGCCCAGAACCAGGGTGAGAGGGTAGAGTTGGCTAAGATCTGGATCGTTCCTGTGCCTCTGCCCTATGGGCATCTTCCAGTGCCTTAAGACTTCAAACATGTGTCCAGACACCTACGCCTCTGAGTTAGCTGGTCCAAGGGGAGCCTGGACATCGGTATTCTTAAAGACTTCGACTGAGTACATCCCCTATGAGTAAGCAGCACTTTAGACTTTTTTGCTTTCTAGCCTGGCGAATTGCTCTTTTCTGGTTCAGTTTTTTTTCCCACGATCTTTGGAGATGGGTAGGGCTTTAAAAAACCTTTTGACTCCTAGGGAAAAGCCACTGCTTAGTATGGTGGAGTTCTGCCCAAAAATAAAGCTGCTGCTTATACAGCATGGCCTCATGTTCCATGAACCACAACAAAATGTCCTTTTACAAGAGGCTGGAGCAGCAGCTTAGTGGTTAAGAGCACTGTCTGTTCTTTCAGAGGACCTGGGTTCAATTCCCACATGGTGGCTTACAATTGTAACCCACTTTCAGGGGATCCAGTGACCTCTCCTGATCTTTGAAGGTACCAGTGCACTTGGTGCACATAAATATATGCAGGAAAAAATGCTCTGACACATAAACATAAACACAAATATAAATCTTTCTTTAAAAAGCACCCTTCCAACATTGCTCAGAACATACAACTAGTTACTTTCTATCTAAACTCTGCAGATTGCAAGGGGCTGTAAGTGTTGCAACAGCCTATATGTGATGTTCACTTGAAATGTACAAAGATTCTGATGGGTGGCATTTAAAACAGCATTTAGGAGGAAGACTTGCAGGAGTTCCAGGCTAGCTTAGTTCACACAGTGAATTAAGTGAGGTTAGCTTGGGTTATATACAACAGTCTCAAAAACAAACAAACATACATATCTTTCTAACTCCAAAAAAATTATACAAGATACACAAATTTGCACACTAGGTTGAGTTTGGGGGAGCGATAACTCTTAGGTTCTTCTTGATATTGTTGTGAAGAGACACCATGACCTCAGTAACTCTTATAAAGAAAACATTTAATTGGGGAGGCTCACTTATAGAAGTTCAGTCCATGGCAGGGTGCATGGTGGCATGCTGGCAGATGTGGTGCTGGAGAAATAGCTGAGAATCCTACATCTTGCAGGCAACAGGAAGTCGACTGAGTGTAATGCTAGGTTTCCTGAGCATAGGAAACCTCAAAGCCCACCCCCACAGCAACACACTTCCTCCAACAAGGCCACACCCACTCCAACAAAACCACACCTCCTAATAGTGCCACTCCCTATGAGATTATGGGGGGCCAATTACTGTCAAACCACTACAGCTTCCATCTTATTTAATCTCTTATTATTTAATCTCTGATTAAAGATCAAGGCACTTGAACTTAAACTGAAAGACCATGCATGTAAACATCAACATACTAGTGAAGTTTAGATGGTTGTCTTCTGCCTTCAATATCTATGTTTAAAATTGGATTTGTTTTATTGTTATTGTGTGTTTGCACAGGGCTGTGTGTGTGTGTGTGTGTGTGTGTGTGTGTGTGTGTGTGTGTGTGTGTGTGTGTGTGTGTAGTTCAAAGGAGGGTGTTCAGAAGCTCCTCTATCACTTAACACCTTATTGCTTTGAGACAGAAGCTGGGACTTCAGGTCTTTAGCTAGGCTGGCCCTCAACAAGTCCCTGTGGTCCTTGTATCTCGCCCCACACTGCACTGGGGTTCACAGTCGTTCCCTGTCCCTCCTAGTTGTGCATCAAATACTCTCAAGCACCGAGCCACCTTTCTAGCCCCCTGGTTTGTTTTTGTTGTTTGCTTTACTGAAAGGATTATTTTGTGTATAAGTGTATGTGAGTGCTGGCACGTGTGTGTACATATGGAGTTCATTTTCTGTGCTGGTTTTCTTCTTGCACCTTGTTCGAGACCGGGTTTGTGTTGTGTGCAGCTAGCTGTCCCTCAAGCTTCTGGGGACTCTTCTGCGCCTCGCCCCATATGACTGTGGGAGTTCTGGGGTTTTAGAGGGTGTTACTGTGCCTAGCTTTACCTGGGTTCTGGGGATTTGAATCCCTAACACTGTGTAGCAAGTCCTTCACCCATTGAACTATCTCTCCAGCCTGTGTTACATTTTTGTTGAACTGGGAGAAAAGGAAGAAAATTGTGTAAGAGAAACTGTGTGAACTGCAAAACTCTAAACGATTTACCATTTGGCTTTTAGCAGAGAAAGCACTGCCTGCCTTGTTACCCTTGTTCTTATTGTTGTCATTCACCTTTTGAGAGAAGGTCTCATTGATTAGCTCAGGCTAGCCTGGAACCCATTGTGTAGGCCAGATTGGTCTCACATCTGTGGAAGTCCTCTTATCTCTGCTTCCTGAGTCCTGGGTCACAGGAATGGACTACCACACTAAACTGATACTGGCCCCTTTCCAGGACAGCGCTATCTTTGGGGGGAGTGGCCCGAGGACAGCAACTCCAGCACAATAGCTTAAACTGCTCTCTCTCTGTGCTTTAGACTACACTGGCAGCAGGCAAAGGCAACAGGCCTGGTGGAGTGTAGGCGCACTGGGACCTGTCATCTCTGTACATGAAACTAGAGAGCAGGCAGGGTGCTGGGACCCTGAGGCTCAGAGACTATGTATGGTTCTCTCTAGGCTTGGGAATTTGAGTCACAGTTTCTAGCTGTGTCCTTGATATTCAGCAGCCCCAAGAATCGATTCTGAAGGAGAAAGATGAGAAATAGCACCTGGATGTACAAAGCCACCAAAGAGGGAGGAACTCAGCTGGTCTCGTTCCTTTGTCAACACTGGCGGATCTCGATTGAGTGAGCAGCTAAGAGGCCTGTCTGGAGAGGCACAGGGCAATGTTGAGCCTGGGTCTGCACTCAACATAGCAACACTGCTAGCCTGCCCCTCATGGCTTCTCTTAATGACTTGCACTTTTCTCCCTGGTACCCATTGGTCAGGTGTCCAGAGTCCCCGCCACCCCCCTGAAACCTGCTTTCTCCTATGGTACCAGTGTTCCCCTCTAAAATGTTCATCCTTTTAAGACTCCAGTTTGAGCCTCTGATCCCTCCAAGCTTCTTTCTGCCATTCTTGTCCCACCCAACTAGGCTTCTGTGAACACAACTGTGCAGTGGGTACACTTCTGTGTATACAACTTGCTTTCCCTCTGATAGAATGACCCCACAACTATTATAAACTAAACAAAACCAAAAACACACACAAAGAAGGAAGGAAGGGAGGAAGGAAGGGAGGAAGGAAGGGGTTGGGGATCAGAGAGAAAACTCAGTGTTTAAGAGCCTGTTGCTCTTACAGGGGACCCAGGTTTGGTTCCTAGCACCAACATGGCGCTTCACAACCATCTGTAACTTCACACCCTCATCTGACCTTTGGGGCACCCATATGATGCACGCACGTGTGTAACACACACACACACACACACACACACACACACACACACACACACGCAGAATACTCACATAAAACAAAGCTGAGGAGAGAGTTGACTTGCCTTTGTTAGAGAAAATCTTTTCTGGTGAAAGAGGGGGTGCCTCTCCCTGTTTGCGATTGTCTGCACTATATCCTAGTGGTTGGTCCCTGAAGGAGCCCTCCTTTCCTTGGCTGCCTTTTTTTTTAGATTTTGCTACTGGTGTAACAGTGGCATGCATATCCTTCCTTCTTTCCACTCTTACTGGATTAGCAAAAAGCAAAACAAACAAGCCTTGCCCTTCCCTTCTTCCCTTCCCTTTTTTTTTTTTTTTTTTTTAAATCTATTTAGTATTAAGAATGCACAGAGGCCAGGACCACACACACACACACACACACACACACACACACACACACACACACAAACGTTTCCTGTTTCCCTGTTGCTCATAGCAGAAAGCACAGCTGGGAGATAGCAGGTGAGCAACAGAGGTTGATTCACTCAAATTTGAGATGCAAATAACTTGGAAAAGCCAGACATTTTGGGGAACCTGAATTATTCAAAAGACAGTGAAGGGAAGCCTAAAGGTTCCATCCATGCCTTGTTCTTCCAATCAGTAACTTCACTTGGCTTCCATGGTGTTTAGTTTTCTCTTTTGGATGAGGAATTACAGAAGAGTTTGCAGGAGACGGCATTTATCTAGGATTTACTGCTAGGCATGGTGGGCCATTCCTGTAATCCCGACACTCAGGAGGCTGAGTCAGGGAGATCACCAGGCATTCCAGGCCAGCCTGGGCTACAGAGTGAAGCAGAGCCAACAAAACCCAACCCAACCCAAATGAAAATAAATAATAAGTAAATGAAAAGGAACCCTGAAAACCTATACAAATTGTATTTATATATTTAGGAATGTATGTATTCCTAGCGCTCTCTCTCTCTCTCTCTCTCTCTCTCTCTCTCTCTCTCTCTCTCTCTCTCTCTCTCTCTCTCTCTCTCTCAGACACACACACACACACCAATAATTAAAGAAAAAGATCATGAATTTGAAAATAAGAGGGTACTTGGGAATGGGAAGTGTTGCATGGGAGGTTTGGATGGAGGAAAGCAAAGGGGGAAATGCTACAATTAGATTATAATGTCAAAAATAAAAATATTACTCAAAAAAACTAATAAAAGAAAAACTTAGCATCCCTCTAATCCCAGCACTTGGGAAGTGGGGGAAGGTAGATCAGTATCAGGGTCATCCTTGGCTAAGTAGCAAATTCGAGACTATCCTGGGTTACAAAAAGCCCTGTCTCAAAAACACACACACACAAATGGTATTAGTGTTTGAGCATATGTTTGAGAAGCATAGTTTAAGACAGCACTCAGCACTTCTTTTTTTCTTTTTTTGAGACAAGGTTTTTCTGTATTGCTTTGGCGCTCCTGTTCTGGAGCTAGCTCTGTAGTTCAGGGTTGGCCTCAAACTCATAGAGGCCTGCCTCTGCCTCCCGAGTGCTGGGATTAAAGGCATGCGCCACCATTGCCGGACCAAATCTTAAAAATGGATAAAATGTAGTAGGGGGCCCAGTTCCATACAAAGCTCACATAAGTAGAAAATGTGTAGTCTAAGTATATCCCAAATATTGCACAACATGTATTATACTAAAATAGTATTTTTATTTGCTAAATCATCTAACTCCATGTCCTTAAAAATGATGGAAACCAATCGTGATTTTTGTTTGTTTGCTTTTGAGATAGTGTCTTGCTGTATAGCCCAAATTTTTTAGGAACCTGTGAAGATTTTTTGGTTTTTGCCACATGGGGATTCATAGGCAGGTAACTCAACCACTGAGCCGAAGCCCTCATTCAGCAGTTTTTTTGTTTTTTTGGGGGGTTTTATTTTTTTCCTTCTTTTTTTTTTTTTTTTTTTTTAAACTCAGATTTATTTATGTTTGTTTGTGTATCTGGGAGGATGGGCAAGTATGTGCCGTTGAGTGCAGGTGTCTGTAGAAGCCAGAAGAGGGAGTCAGATTGCCTGAGCTGGAGTTACAGGGTCTTGGGAACGCTGCTCATCTGGAAGAGCAATTGTACTCTTAAGAACTGAACCATTTCTCCAGAACCTTCTTTTAACAAAAACAAACAAACAAACAAACAAACACAAACAAACAAACAAAGCAAAACAAAAAAAAAACAAAAAAAGGTCACTACATTTCTGGCTTTGAAGTCTGTGTAGCCTAGGCTGGACTTGACTCTTTCCTGAGTAGCTGGGATTGTAGACTTAATTTAGGAGACTCCTTTGTAAGGTGTGTGTGTGGGGGGGAGCCTGTGTGTATGTGTATTTCTGTGAATGTGTTTATTTGTGTGTCTGTCTGCCTGTGTCTTTGTGTGTGTGTATCTGTATGTGTCTGTGGTTAGAGTTTGTTTATTCATGTATCTGTTTGTGCATGAATGTATGTGTATGTCATATGTTCATTTTTGGGTGTGTTCACCTGTTTACACATTTAGAGGTCAGAGGTTCTATAGGGAATAGGTGTGTGTGTGTATGAATGTATGTATGTGTTACTTGGAATTGAACCCAGAAATTTGAGCATGCTAGGCAAGTGCTCACCATTGGCCCACACTCCCAGCCTGGTAATACGTAGTGGTTTCCTAACAGTTGCATTGTGGGAATCTCTAAAGACATAAGTGAAATTTTTATGCCTTGTTACATTGAAGTTCTTGGTCTAGCTGGAACTCTCATAGGATGATGCTGAACAATCATGGTCATTTGGAAAATATTGGTTAACTTGTTTATAAAACGTTGGCATGTTTTATTATACAATACCTATTTAAATTTGTTACTGTCACAGCTGATCTTCCTAAAGCAGCCTGTAATTAATGGCAAGCTGTCAAGCCCATGTTAGCAATGCAAGTTTCCCCACTTTTAACTTTACTTTGACAGCTAGAATTAGAAACAGTTGTGGTCTGTGAAATGACAGGCTCAATTTTCATTTGCTAGAAAGTGTCTGCCAAGAGCCCAAAGCTGAAGAGCTGTAGTTCTGGGAGGGAAGTGGCAAGTCTGGTGCATGTGTCACACAGGTGAACCCCTGAGACAGCCATCACTGCCTGGTGCCCAAAATAAGCACTTTTCTGGGTGGGTTTCTGGGACTTCACTTTGAGAATTGTGGGTCTTACACCTGAAGTTGCAGTGAGGCCCAGATGGTGTAGCTTCATCGTGGACTCTCCCATTGCAGCCTTGTGTTTCTTCGATAATCTGGGAAAACGCTCAAAGCCACTGGGGCCTTCTTTAGGGTGTAGTTTGAGGCCAGGGTGGTGGTAGGCAATTCCCAAGGCCATATGCACACCACTACTTGAGCTCTTTTCTGAGGTTTGAAGGGATTGGAATGATAGGGACTTCAGTCTTCTAGCTTAAATCTCTACCTCTCATTTCTTCTCTGTCTTCCCATGTTCCAGAACTCAAAACTCCTTTCAAAAATCTGAAACTATTCTACAGGCTTACATATACACAGGGTCACAAGTGTCCAGAACAGAACTGAGCCATCAAAGTGCACAGGTGTCTTAGAAGTGAGCGGCAACCTCCAGATGGAATACCCTTTCAGAACTCTGTAGTTGGAATGTCTGGGGAGAGTTAGTTCTTCAGGGGCAGAGGAATGAGGGCCTCTGAAATGTCAAGGCCAGCCTGGTCTACATACTAAGGGCACGTCTCAAAAACACAAACCAAACCAAACCCAAGGGACCCCTGGCATACTCGTGGCCAAAGAACAAAACCTTGAGCTGGACGCTTTAGGAAGAGGAATTTACAATGGGTAGATGGGAAGTATGAGGCTAGGTAGGGATACAAAGTAGAACCCTACCTCAACAAATCAAAGCAAAAAGCCAACCAAACAAGAAAATATAGCCAGGAAGTGGTGGCATACACTTTTTATCCCAGCACTCGGGAGGCAGAGGCAAGCCGATCTTTGTGAGTTCAAGGCCAGCCTGTTCGAGGGCAGGCTACAAAGCTATCAAAAAAAAAAAAAAAAAAAACCTGTCTTGAAAAAGAAAAAAGAAAAGAAAGGGAAAAAACACAACTCACCCCTTCCCCAAAACAAGAAAGCATGTGCTATGTGGAAGACATTGACCTCTCTCGGGGACACAAATCAATCTGTGACCAGCATTACACAGCTTATTTAAATCATAGCATGCCAAGTGCTAGGCAGATTTAAATATCAAATTTGTAAATACAGGGAACAAGAAAAACCCAGAAGAACGGGGATCTATACTATCTGGTTGGATTTGGTGGTCAAACGAGGGCCCCTCTCCCATCATGGATTTTTGATGGTACAGATGATCTTAGGATGGGTAGGGAAGAAGCCAGGGGGCAGGCAACAGAAAGGCATAAAGAGCGGGGCCTGTGGGTTCTGAACATACAGGGCCAAAAATAGAGGAGGTGGGTCTCCATGTAGCAATAGGCAGGCTGCTGACCGCATGTGCGTGGGACTCAGGCTATAGCAAGTACACAAACTCATTCTCAGCTATGCCATCAGCACAGTGGTGTGTCCCCACGCTGCCACTCTGCCTGTCCTCCCATAACCCTGAACTAAGTGGGAGCTCACACAATCAAGGGCTTGGAATTGTAGACTGTTAATAAATGGTGCTTAGTCCCAGCTTGCGAGATTCTGTAGCCGAAGGAGGGCGAGAGCAATATAATGGCCTTTTAATTAGTGTGCTGATTATTATTGTAAAAGTTTTTGTTGATTGATTAATTGTATGAGTGTATGTATGTGTGTGTGTGTGTGTGTGTGTGGCGTGCGCGTGCACATGTGTGCACAGAACACAACTTGGGAGTCAGCTCACTTTTCACTGTTTGGGTCCTGGGGACTAAACACTGCTTGGTTTTGGTGGCAAGCACCTTTCCCTCCTGAGCCATCTCTCCAGCCTAAGACTATGTCTTTAAAACAAATAATTTTTAGAGGCTAGAAAAATGGCTCAGTGTTTAAGAGCACTTGCTTTCCCAGAGAACCTGGATTTGATACCCAGCACCTACATGACCACTCACAACCATCTTTAATGCAGTTCTAGGGGATCTAATGCACCCTATCTTGCCATCTTAGGCACTTTGTGAGTGTGTGTGCACACACACACGTACACAGGTGTGTGTGCACAGGCATGCGCGCGCGCGCGCGCACACACACACACACACACACACACACACACACACGGTGTACTTTACACATGGCAGGAGAAACACCCATAAAATGAAGTTTGGTTTTAGTTTTTCTTTATTTAACAAGAGTCCTACTATGTAGCTCAGTCTAGTTCCATTTCTAGCAATCCTCCTGCTTCAGCTTTTTGAGTGCAGGGATTCCAGACATAAACCCCTATACCTTGCTTTGGATGTTTGCTTTTTGAGTTTTGAGACAAGGGTCTCAAAGCCCAGGCTAGACTTAGACTTGGCAGTGACTCTCCAACTTCAACTTCAACATTCTTCTTACCAAGTATCTCCTTTCCTTATACTGGAATTTAAATCAACAAAGTATTCCTTTGTAATCAGATTATTCCTCAGAATCCAAATATAGTGAGACACTTGGGGGAACCTGTGGTGGGAGTATTGGTGAGAGATGGAGTTAGCCTGGGATGGCTATTTAACCAAGGTCTAGGCCAGTGTGGGCTACAGACTGCGACCCTATATAAAAAAAAACAAAAACAAGCAACAGAAAATAATGTATATTCCTGCATGGTCAGACCCAGAACGGGCTCCGTGTCAGGACTATAGCGTGATTAGTTCCTTTGGAATCCACAAACACCAGCGTGAAAGGGCTGCTCCAAAGAGGGGTGTGTAGGAAAGACCCCTGGGGAGGGAGAGACATCACCACGGGTTTGGTTTCATGGGGTGCCTGAAGAATGTCCAGGAGATGGCTCTTATAGGTCAAGAAAAACCCAGAAACTGAGGCTGAGAGCCCAGAGTGAGGATAAGAAGATGAAAACACCCATCAGGAGGAAAGAGGCTGTGGCAGTATGATCACAGGTTCCAGGCCTGCCCGAGCTGGAGAGTCTGTTCTCCAACAACGCAGCACAGCCTGCTTAGAGTGTGGAGGAGGTAGGAAAGGGGGTGGGGGAGCGGTTTGTAGGACTGATTAGCTAATTGTGTTAGAGGGCAGTGTGCACACAACTGTTGTGTAAGCTAGAGAAGACTGCCCTGAAGCTGGCAGGCCCTGTTGCCACGCCCCTGTTGCCACGCCCCTGAGCAGGCAGATAAAGGGTCATTTGTGAAAGCCACCCAGAACAGATTAGTCATTCTAACCCCAGAGAAGGAACTTACTGCTGAACTGAATCCTCTGTAACCAGACGAAGTGGGAAATAAGATGGGGTTCATGCAGTTAGAGTGTGAGGGGACAGTTTGGGAGATCCTAGGTGGAGAACTGTCAGTTCTCTGAGATATCTTCCTTGGTTCTAGAAGGTTGTTTGTTTCTTTGATAGACATCAAAAACAGGCTCAGGAAGGTGGAGATAGTCGCCCAAGGTCACATGGCCAGAGTAAAGAAAAGCCAGGCTCCAGGCTGCATCTAGTCAGTTTTCCATACCTCTACTTAAAAGTACAAAGTGCCGAATTCCGAATAGTCTTGAGGACTGATGTGGGGGTGGGGAATTAAAAACAACAACAACAACAACAAAAAGTCGAAACTTCTTTTCTATTTGCCTAACCTGTCTGCCAAAGCTAACTTGCTCTTCTAGGGAATTTGCTCTCCTTTTGGACTTATGTAGCAAAATAGTCATCCCTTCATCCCTCCTCACTGTCCAACTCAGAGCGCAAAGAACAGGTACGTGCGTGTCGCCCACGTGGGTTCGGGACAGAAGTTCTCTGGACCAGGTGGCCTAGGGAGCTCTCAGTCCCTTCTCTCCTTGGTTAACTCGGGTTCTGGGTGGCAGCTGAAACACTGTGGGTGCCGATCGCTCAGTTCCAGTTTCTGTTGTCCTTCAGCTCTAATTGTTAACCAGAATGGAATGCTAAACTTCTGGTTCAGGGTAAAGTTGCTGTTTAACTGTGACTGACTTCTGGGCTGTGGAAAATGGGGAGTGTGTTTCTTATTGAGGAAGATGCTTTTTCCAGGTGTCTTCTCCCCAAAAAAGTACAAATACTGCCTCACTAATACATGGCTGTGTCTGCAAGCGTGCAGGGGAATTCTACAATTTGTGTCCCCTTTATTAACTCTTAGTTTAGGCACCATTTCAGTTTGACAAGCCAAGACTTGCTTGGGGATTAGAATGAGGTGATCATAATGCCACCTTCAAAACAAAACCGAAAAAAAAAAAAACTCTTAAGGCCCCTAATGTCACCTTCTATTTCTAGAAGCTTTGCCTGCTAACTCAGCCCCCACTCTTCAAATTTAGGTTTATTTCCCCTTCTTAAAGGGAAGTGTGCAAATCTGCTTGTTCATTGACATTATTGTACATCGAAAGATATCTTTGCTACCATTATATTGTGTTCTCTCAATGGTGTTTGCTCTGAGGGTGGGACGAAAGGCTGTTTAGTGTCTCGTAAAACATTTACCAAAAGCACTGAGCCATGGTTTTGAAGGGCATTCCGTTGCCAGAGCGTGGGAGGCGAGGGCGAGCAGGGGAAAGAGAGCGCCAGGTGTTTGGCAGGTACCGGTTTCATACTTTGGTATTTATTAATATTTTAAACCATGGATTGCATTGGCCTCAGCCCCCTTGTTCCATAAGGGTGGGGATGGTGAGTGGGGAAATAAGTGGGGTGGGCAGGAGGAAAGAATTTCATGGTAAATTCTAATTTGTTGGTGGCTGGGAGTCCCTGCAGACTTGTAACCCGCCGTTTTCCGTTTTCTAGAAGGTTGAGCCTGTCACGGGGAGAGGGTTGAGAGCTCCTGGTGGCCTGAGCCTTGGCGTGGACTTTAGCAAGGAGCCAGCCAGGCCCCAGGACTCCCAGAGGCCAATAAAGTGTCACCTCGTGTCTGGTGACTCATCCTATTGAAAGCTTTTGCTAAATGGTGGCTCTGATTTCATGAAAATACTTGAAAATTTTCTCCTCCCAACCCCCATCCCTCTTGTGTTAAATTCAGACAAGATAAGAACAAGCTAAAGGCCAGTGTGGAAGCAGGGTTTATCTTCAGAGCCAGACTTTTAGGCACAGAGTTTAGTCTCCTTATATTGCTGGCAGTGGACTTGGGAGACTCCTGGGTTAAACCATCTCAGGAATACGTAGTCTTTAATACTGTGACGATTTGGGGGGCAGGGGTAGAAAATTTGAGCTCATGTGATCAAGAGGGACTCTGACCTGTATACTTTTGATCAATTGTCATTGTGATTATGCTGGGTATGGATATGTATAATTGTGGCTAAAATACAAACAAGAAATAGGAAATCCTGAAAAGGTACAACTCCAAAAATGTGGGGGTCAACTTTTGGGGAATGGTGTTCCGATAATATGTGAAGTACAGTAAACATATGGAGCCTTTGTTGCTCCGTGGTGGCAGACGTAAGTGTGAGGTCGGTATTAATGGCTGAGAATTCTATCGGTTCTGCCGGAAGGTGATCCTAGTCCATTTTTTGTGAGTGACGCTGGCGGAATGAAACCAAGGGTTTGAACAGTTTCTAGTCACTGTAAAAGAGCTGGGAGAGATGACTGGTCCCTCTTCTAAAGCTTCCAGGTTAGGTCTGTGTGTTTGGGCAGGCCGAACTCCATCTAACAACTGTGGAGGTCAAAAGACAGTTCTAGGGGAGAGATGGTGTTTCCAGAGCTCTGGAATAGAATAAATGGAGCTGAATAGCCAGTCATTTAACTGCACTGAGAAGTTATGTGACTTTCAAAAAGTGTATTAACCTTTTCTTATCCCCTTAAGATTTCAAAACTCGCTGGGTGTGGTGGCACATGCCTTTGATACCAGCAGAGAGGCAGGCAGGTGATCTCTGAGTTCAAGGCCAGTCTAGTGTATAGAGCAAGTTCCAGGACAGTCTGAAGAAACCCAATCTCAGGGAAAAACAAACAAACAAACAAAAACAAATTGCCCCTCACTGGGCGGTGGTGGTACACACCTTTAATCTTAGCACTTGGGAGGCAGAGAGGGGTGGATCTCTGAGTTCGAGGCCAACCCCGAGTCAAAGCTAGTTCCAGGACACCTAGGGCTATTACACTGAGAAACCCCGTCTATGGTAAAAAAACAAAACAAAAAGAGAAAGGAAGGAAGGAAAGAAAGAAAGAAGAAACAAAAAAGGTATGAAAACTGTCACATAGGTGCATGCAGTATACACAGCACGTGCAGCTAGACCATCTTGAGGTGCCACATAAACTCCAAATGGAGACTTTGGCCAGTGGGCTCTCTGAAGGAGGTTAATACTAGTCAAATCTGGAATGTGATGTGAGTGGAGGGGGGGTGTAGGGGTGATGGGACAGAAAAGCTCTGGGAAAGGGCCTGACTGAACACCAGCCACTTCTGGAGCATCTTGGATCTTCCTTTTGCCTTTGTGTCACTGGGGAAGTTCCTTCTTTCGGTTTTTCTAGATAATTCCCAAGATCTGTGGCAGTAACATCACCAGAGTTTTGTCACCAGATGTTATTTTACACCCTGCTGGGAATCTTTACAGTTTCATCGGTGGGTCAAATGAGAAATTTTGCTGCTACTAAATGGGGTGATGGTGTTTTGTGTCAGGTTGGCTGTGAGTACTCCTTTTGTTTTGTTATTCTTTGGGGGCAGTCTCACTAGCTGAGGCTTAGTAGTGGAGGCTGACCTTGAACTCCTGCCTCAGCCTCTGGATTGCTAGAATTGTAGGTGTGCGCCTCCATGCTAAGGGTTGTACTTCTATCCTTTTTGATGTGTTATCTCACTATATATAGCCATAGCTAGCCTGGGGTTTACTGTGTAGCTTAGGCTGGCCTGGAACTCAGGAGACCCACCTGCCCCTCCCTCTGAAATGATGGTATTGAAGGTATAGGATACCACACACAGACATGTGTACATGTGTTTGTTTTGAGAGACATGGTGTCACACCAAGCTCTAGCTGGCTTAGAAATTACTGTGTGGCTCAGGCTCACTACCAACTTCATCAAGCCTCCTGTCTTTGCCTCCCAAGTATTTTGGTCACAGAAATGAGTGAGCAATCAACCACTTTTCGGTTGTAGTTAATCCCACCCTGTGAGATGGAACCCATACCACACATTTCTAAAGTGGCCAAGAACCTAAAACTAGATAGGTCATGGGCATTAGGAGAAAACCTGCTATTATTCTGCTAGAAGAAGAACATGGGTATAAAATGACTTGTTTCTAACACATAGATCAGTGCATCACTCAACCCACATCCCATAATACTGGCTCATAGTTAGCTTTCAATAACATCTCTGGTTGTCAGTGAGTAATTCATCTTTACCAGACCCATCCACCCATCTACCTATCCACCCATCCATCCATCTACCCATTCATCTACCCATCCACCCATCATCCATCTACTCATCCATCTACCCATCCATCCATCCATCCATCCATCCATCCATCCTATATCCTACATCCACCCATCCACCCAACCATCCTTTAAATGTTTATTAAAGGTTCATTCTGGGATGTGTTCTCATCTCTCAGTTCTTTTTTGCTTTGTTTTGGCAGGATTTCACTGTGTACACAGACTGGCTTTGAACTAGTGGCAGTCTTCACCAGTCCCCCAAATTCTGAGACTACAGGTGTTCACCCCTTGCCTAGTTTCACTTTCAGTTCTTAAGTATCGCTCCTTCGAGTTTCTCATCCCACCCCTGCATTAAATATCATCTACCACCACAGTTTAGCTTTGAACTTGATACATTCAGGCTTGCAGTCTATGATCTTGTGTCTGGCTTCACTCACTTGACCTTGCATCTGCACCTTCACTTGTAGCTCTAATTTATTCTCTTGTTTGCTACCTATGGTTGCTTTGTAGTAGACCACAATTGTAAATTATTTCAGGAGTTAAAAATGTGAGCATGTGAGCTAAAAGCCATCCCTGTGTGCCAGCTCTTCAAAGTTAGGTGGCCTCATAAAGGGTGGGATGGAAGTGCTATCACCCGAAAGGGCAGAAGGAGAGCCTGTTTCAGGGAGTGTGTTTGCTAAGTGCTCAGCATGGGCCATTTGTTAACCCGAGCAGTCCCCTCAGGAGCAACTGCCGCTGTTTTATATGAGGAGCCCAGCCTGAGATACTGTGTGAGTTTACAGCGGAGCCCAATTCAACATGAAAATTAATTGTTCACCACACTAGAGAGGAACTCTGTCCTGGAAAAGGGTATTGAGGCCCTGTCACCACCATGTCCTAAGACTCCCTCACCCCCATTCAGTGCTCGTGGTTGAATCCAGACTTCTTTCCTGCTTGGCAAGCTTCTGACCTGTATCCCAGCCCAACGCAACCTTTTACATAGTAGTACGAAAATGCAGGTCCTCTGTTGGAAAGCCAGCCACCGCCCTGAACTTTTCCTCGGTCCCTTTGTAATTCACTTGTGAAGTTAAGATTTTCTGGGTTCTAACTTGTTTGTTTTGCTTATGAATTTTTCTGTGAGAATTTTTTTAAAACTGCATTCATCTATTTGGAGAGGGGGGGAGCATGCATATGCCACAGCACATGTGTGGAGGTCAGAGGGCAACTGATAGGTTAACATGGGTCCAGGGGATCCATGTCAGGTCATCAGGCTTATTGCAAGCAAGTACCCTTATGAGCCATCTCATCAGCCCTTGCTTAGGACCTTTTCATTTGCACTCTGTATGTTCTAAACCCCACATTCTGCAGCTTTTTAAGTTTCCCCTCCCCTAAGATCAAGTTGTGGTTTGCATGGATAAAGAATAACCATCACAAGAAAGTTAAGAGAGTTAAGTCCAGGTGGCTAATTGATAACTTTCCTGGGAGTCAAAAGTCCCATGTTTTAAATGGGCCCACAGGAAGTGTTCACAGTCCTAGCTCACAAAGGGGCTCTGCTTGCTGGGCTCAGTCTCAAGGGAACATCGTCAGTGAGTAGAGTTCAGAGAAGTGTGCATTCTAGGAAAAAAATCCCAGACTTGTCCATGGGGTCTTTTGTTTACAATAACATGTATGTACTTCTGCAGTATTTTTTTCCCCCTAGCTGAAATGATAGTTTATGTGATGGAGTTTTCTTTTCAGTAAGGCTCTGATAGTGCCTCCATTAAATATTTCAAGTGGCCCACACATTCTCTGCAACAGTACTTTGTTCTTTTCACTATTGGTAGAAAGCCTTTCATGGGGCACTACTTAAAAAAAATTAATCATCGACTTGCCTTGGACAAATCCTCTTTTAGCTTTATGAACAACCACAGGGACAACATGTAATTGTACAGCCTGGACACATGGCTCAGCTGTTCTTCTAAAGGGCCCAAGTTTAGTTTTCAGCCTTCTCATCCAGGGGCTCAAGCAGCTTGTATCTCCAGCTCCAGGGGGTCCACCGCCCTCTTCTGGCCTTCACAGATACCCACCCACAGATACCCATGCAAACCCAACTTTACAACCAAACACAACCACTTTCTCAAATAATTTCCGTGTTTACCTTTTGTTTTAGTCTTGCAATATGAAACATGTCTATATTTAGGCTGAGAAAGTTGAGATAGAGATGCCCAGATCATATTTTTGATTAGGAATAGAGCTGACAAGCAGACTTTCCAACTCCATGGGGCTCAACTCTTGTCCATGCCCCCTCTCCCTGCCACAGTGTGTGGTGAACTATGTCAGCATTACCATGGGTCTACAGTGGCCTCGCAGATCACACAACTCATGTGTTCTTACCATGTATGAGACACTGCACCAAATACATTATACATGTCTCATCACCAATACCCATACAACTTTGCTAGCTAGGGATAATTCACCTCTCACCAGAGGGGACTCAAGGCACTGAGCCATCAGATGATTTGCTCAAAGCCATGTGGTTGGTTCCCTGCTTTTCCCCACAAGTGCACTCATGTTCACCATGGCCCCTGCCACAGGTCTGAAAGCAGTGTCTTTCCATGATCTTCATCATTGCAGTTGAGGTCAGTGCAGGGGGCCTGATAATACACTTGTCTTTTCTCATGCATGCCTTACTTATCCACACCACACACTACTGATGAAGAGATGTCTTCTTTGTAACTAGACATAGCTGGGTGAGATTCAGTTTTAAAATTAACCTATAACTTGCAGGGTTATAAGAAAATTAGGTCTGTGGCTATGAGACCAGAGGGCCTGCTCGTCAACTGGATTGGTGAATTTTTTGAGGCAATCCTGCAAAAGGCAGCTCCTTGGGCAGGAAATTGGTCAGATGATCCATCCCTGAGTGTGTGTGTGTGTGGGGGGGGGCTGTGTTTACACTTAAAGCCAGAAGTCATGGGGAAGGCACAACAAGAGTATGGTGGCAAAAACAGAAAGCTGCCTACTGACATCTCATCCTCACACAGGAAGTGTGTGGGGGGGGACAGGAAGTGGAGCCAGGCTAAATCCTCAAATCCAGGCTGAAGAGATGGCTGAGTGGCTAAGAGCCCTTGCTGTTCTTGCATAGAACCTTGCACCATTTGATAGCTCACACATGTCTATAACTCTAGTTCCAGGGCATCCAACTCCCTCTTCTGACCTCCAAAAACACACACCCTTATGGAACACAAAAATTCAGGAAAAACACTCACATATAAAGAGTTTGGAGGGGGAGGACAACACAACAACCCTCAAAACCCACCCTCAGTGTCATACTTTCTCTTTAAAGTTTCACAGCTTGAGACAGGGCCACTGAGTGTTCAAATACATGAACCTATAGGTGACATTTCTAGTTCAAACCAGCACACAGGGTCTCTCACCGGGACAGAGTTTTGCTGAAAATGCTAGGCCGGTAGACCTTCTGTCTCTACTCCAGCACTAGGACTGCAAATACGCTCTACCACTGCCTTTTAACATGGGTTCTGGAGGTGAACACTTGTCCTATCATGCACGGCCAGCAGCATTTTACTGAGCCCATGCCTCATTTTGTTAAGATTTATTTTTAGTTTATATGTGTTTGACCTGCATGAATGTCTGTACACCATGTGTATTCTCGGTACTGGAGGAGGCCCGAAGAGGCCATCAGATTCTCTGGAACTGGAGTTACAGTCATGAGCTGTGATATGGGTACTCGAAACAGAACTCTGTAACAGAGTCCCATGTAAGAGCAGCACCCAATGTTCTTAATTCTTGAGCCATCTCTCCGGCCCCTTTGTTTTGATATAAGACAAGTTCTTGCTCTGTAGCTCTGGCTGGCCTTGTATCTGCTTTGCAATTGAGGCTGGTCTTGAACTTGTGACATTCCTCTTTCTGGCCCCTGGAAGCTGGCATTACAGTCATACACCACCATACCTGACCCTCAGGAGCTCTCTCACTCTCGGCATTCTTGTGAATTTAGAGGCACATCTAAATTTTTTCTTGTTGGTCTCTGTGAGTCCTGTTTAGGATAATAGCAGAAGTGAAATCAAGTGGTCTCCAAGTGATAAGAGATGTGCTTGGCAGCCAGAGTGGTCTCCAAGCTGTCAGGCAGCCAGTGAGGTTTGGTGGATGTCGGTGGGATTTGAAAGCCATCGTCCCAAGGCTGACCTTCTTTCTCTCTAGTGTGGGTTTTATAGTAAAAAGCCAGGTAGCAGGTGGGTCCTTTGCCCTGCCTAGCACAGTGGCCTTTTCTGTTTGACACTTTTTTCCATAAATAAACCAACATTGGGTGGGTTTGGGGGACATTGCTGAGGCAGTGTTTGGTGTGCTGTGATCTGGCACCGGCTGGAGTTCAGAGATTTGCTAGCCGTCTTTTCCAACAGGATTCCTAGAAGGAAGTTTTAAGAAACTGACTTGGCCCGAGTGACTTCCCTCATAAATGATTACGAAGCCCCAACATTTAAATAACCACTGTTAAATGTGCGCCTTGCCCGTGTCAGCTGCATATGCAAACTCTGGGAAGAAAGCAAACAAAGATTTCATTCTGCTTTTCCAATAATGACTTTTTACTGTAAGAACATAGGAAACACCTGCTCACCTCCCCCCCTCCACTCCCCCTCAGTTGTTTAAGGCAGAACCTCACTTGCCTGTAACTCAGGAACTCAACTTAAGGAGCCCGGGCAGGGTAGCTTCAAACTTGTGATGCTCCTGCCTTTGCGACCCCCTCCCCCCCAGTGCTGGGTTTAGAGAATGAGTCATCTTTCATATTTAATAAGAAAATTAGAGCAATCTGAGTGCACTTTCTGCTGTTGCTTATACTAGTTTGTCTGAGAAAGCAATAGCCCATTATATGTAAATTCTACTTCTTTTGTGATTTTTTTGTGCTACATAACAATTTGAACAAATAAACGACCATAGAGTGGCTTCTGTTGAAGGAACACATACACAGGCGAGGGACCTGCCTGATTCACCATTGGGCCTTTCTCATTCTAGGCTGATGATTTAGAGAAACTTCTCTCCATTCTTGCCTACCCTCTCAGCTGGTTATGTGGCTTATGCCACTCAGGAACACTGTATTGTTTGTACCTTAGGAAAAAATAAAGAGATTTGCTTTGTTTTCACTGTAGGAAATAGTGGTTTGGATGGTGTATTTTAATGGAGAAATTAAATATCAGGAGTGCTGGCTTTTGGTGGGGGGTGGAGGGAGTGTTTCGAGACAGGGTTTCTCTGTGGTTTTGGAGGCTGTCCTGGAACTAGCTCTTGTAGACCAGGCTGGTCTTGAACTCACAGAGATCCTCCTGCCTCTGCTTCCCCAGCATCCGGCATAGTGCTGGCTTTTATAAATGGAGTATTTTTTCCCCAGCACTCCTTTAGACAGCGTCTCACTATGTAGACCAGGCTGGCCTTGAACTCACAGAGATAAACCTGCCTCCTCCTGGAAACTAGAATTAAAGGTGTGTGCCACCCCACCTGGCAGTTCAGTATCATTTAAAAATAGAGTCCTAGCCAGGCTTGGTGCTCATGCCTGTAACCCAGCATTTAGGAGGCCGGAACATAATAGGATTACTTACTGTGAGGCCAGCCTGGGCTAAAAAGTGAGACTCTACTTCAAGAAAACAAAGAAAACTGAGGAAGGAGGAAGGGGAAAGAATTTTGATTTTATTCTGAAACTCAAAGGTATAAAGCATTTGTAAAGAGCTGTGTCACATTTTCACACTTTCCATTTAGAAATAAGCCAGCGTTCCTGCTCATCCCTAAGCAGTCTGGGGTGAAGAAGTTGCTATTGATGTATAATTCAAAAATGATCTATTTCTCAGTTACGTACAGGTTCTCATCAGTGGACCTAGAAAGGTAGATCAGTGGTAAAGAACACTGATTGCTTGTAGAGGACCCAGGTTCGAGTCCCATCACCCACATAGTGGCTCTCAACTCTCTGTTTCAGGGGATGGATATCCTGGCATCTGTGGGTAATAGACACACATGTGATATGCTTTCCTATACGCGGGCACTCACACTTGCACATAAAATAAAAAATAAATCAATTTTTAAAACTTTGTGATGAAAATGAGGAATTTGAGTGAAATGTGTGCCAGTTAAATGAAAGGCAATATTTTGAGTGGGGGAGATTTTCAAACAATTCATTTAGTAATCGAATCCTATTAGTTTGTTATAGGTTTTGTTTGTTTGTTTTTGTCAGTTTTGTTTTATTTTGAGACATGATCTCTCTATGTAGTTCTTGGTGGCCCTGGAAATCTCATTGTAGACCAGGTTAGCCTCCAACTCATAGAAATCTGTCTATGTTTGCTGCCCAAGAGCTGGGATTAAAAGCCTGCACACCATGCCCAACCCGATTTGTTTTCTGCCAAGACCTTATCACAAAATTGGAGGGAGAGAGGCAGAGGAGGAAGTATAAACAGTCTAATTCACTAAATAAAAGTTGTGGTTTGCAACTTAAGGAAGAAAATTGCTGCAAATAACCTGAGACATGCTTCCTCCTGCAGACAAACCCATGTTTTTCCCCCCTATGCCTTGCCACCCTGCATCGTGCTCTCCATGGAGAGTGTGTATGAGGCAGCAAATGCCATAGTCTTAACAACAGGTGCTGGGGAGGTGGCTTAGTGGTTAAGAACACTTCCAGAGGATCCTGGTTCAATCCCAGCACCCATATTGCTCACGGCATCTGTAAGTCCAGGCCTCAGGGATCTGACACCCACTTTTGGCCTGTGGGCAGCAGGCAGGAAAGTGGTGCCTGCTTGACAGGGAGGTGGCGCCAGTCTGATCCCAGCAATGGAGAGGCAGGGCAGGAGGATAGGATCGCCAGCCTCCTCTACACTCGGAGTTTGAACTTGGCTGGGGATCAAAAAGGCAACATAGTATTGGAGTTGTTTTATTTGTCTTTAAACAGGAAAGTATTAAGATCTGGGGGGAGGGGGAGGCAACCTTTAGATTCTAGGCAAAAGTATGAGCATTTGGGATTTTCTATTTCTAACCTCAAATAGGAAACACACACAAACACACAAAGCTCCCCTTCTCCAATTTTACTTCTGTTCCTAACATTTTTTGTTTATACTACTAATTATAATAAAATTTTTAAAAAAACACACACACACACACACACACACACACACACACACACACACACACACACACACACACACACAACCCCCTTTAGTAAAGACTTGGAACGCGCAGTCACAACACCCTTACACATAAAAATAAAACAAAATTAGATTAAAAAAAAAGTGAGAAAAAACTTAGTGCTTGACCTAAGAATCCTATTAATGAGAAAAATAGAATGCTAAAATCACAATACACCTTCAAAGAATACAAACACCTGAATTCCATCCATCACAAGATGATAGCAGCATGAGGTGTTCAGATATCCCCATTTCTATCTCTTGTGTGTGTGGCTTTCCTCCAGAGGCAAAGCTTTGTCACTGTTCACCAATAAGCCTCATCTCACCCACCTTTAGCAGAACATTTCCGCTTCGCAGCACCCATCTCCGTAAGCACCAACAGAATCTCTGGGACCATATTCTGCCTTGAGAGCACCCTTGGGGAAAGATCCTCTGATCCTCTGCCCTAGAAAAACCCATGTTACTTTTATTATCTTTGTTCTTCCCTCTCTGATTTTTAGTTCTTTAAAGTGCATATTTAAAAAATGGAGAGGGTAGAAGAAGTTATAGGGGAGATAAAAACACCAGACTCTAACCACCTCCATGGTAAAACTCCACCCTTTATCCAGGCTTAGTGAAGTCTAGCATGGTCAAGTTCTGTGCCATAAAAGGGTTTCTGATTCAGGTGCAGTAATTGACCTCTCTCTGCTCACTCACCCTCCCAGCCAGCCACTTGGAAAAAGCATGTCCTTAGCTGGGTCAAACATTTCTTAGCAACGCTGGGGATGGGGGTGGGGTTCGGTTCACTTCCTCCTCATGCTTGACTTCCCCTCAATTCAGAGCAGGCTTGATTCATCCAGTGAGGTTCTATACTCCTTTCTCTGGACAAAGCAGTGAGGACATACCGTTTGCCGTGGGCAATGTGTCATTGAGATTACAGTACAACAGGTGGCGTGTCCAATGTGACCTGTTCACCCGTGTAGCCCAAGAAACGAGGCAGGCAGCATTGCCTCCCATGTTATCAAAAACTCTTAAGAAATGCACTTGACCTTGGTGTGAAGTCATTGAGGTGTGCTGACTGGAGAGCGTCAGGGTTTTTGCTGTGGACCATGCTGAAGATTGTACAGATTAAAAAAAAAAAAAAAAAGCTGGGGGAAGCAGGAGTGGAGAGATGGGGAGAGGGAGAGAGAATGCGTGCACCCACTCTTGTACACGGGTGTGCATGTGTGTGTGTGGCACGTGGGGGTGACTTTGTGGTGGAGTAGTGAGAAGGTGCACACTGCCCCTGGAGAGGAAGAGCTAAAAGACTGAAAAAAGGCCACTGTAGATACCGAGTGTCCTTTGACTCTCAGGTGACCATTAATTGAATCTTCTAAAGCATCTTTTGAATACTTTATTTATTGATTGATTGTTTGGTGGCAGGGTTTCTCAATAGCTATGGAGCCAGTCCTGGAACTCACTCTGTAGACCAGGTTGGCCTCAAACTCACGGAGATCTATCTATCTGCCCCTGCTGGGATTACAGGTGTACACTGCTACACCTGACTGTTTGCTTGCTTTTGATATGGGGTTTAGCTGTAATACCCAGGCAGGCCCTGAACTCCAATTTCTGCCACAGCCTCTGGAATAGCTAGGACTTGCCACATGGCCAGCATTATCCTGAGTGTTTGTTGTGCTTAGGTGCTCTGGTTCGGGTTCACCAAGAGGAGGCCCAGACCTTCAAAACTTGTATCCTGGCATATTATTTAATAGAGTGTTCGCTTTTGGTTTTGAGGCCCCACCCATCATGTATTCCCAGACTTAAGCAAAACTAATTTAGTAGAGTTTGGTGGGGAGCTCTTGACTTTGATTTGTACTTTCTAGAAATACTTTTACAATTAGTAATTACTTCCATTTCTTACACAAAATGGGACCTAACTTTTCTTTTTAAACATATTTTATAACATTTTATTTGTTTGTTTAATCCATGTGTGTGGGCGCTCTGTGTGTGTGTATGCATGCGTGTGTATGCCTGTGCATTTGAGCCAACACAAACCTTTTCTCCTTTAAGTTGTTTCTTGTCACATGTCATTTAGTCACAGCGACCAGAAAAAAAAAAACCAATACACCCACCAGGGTCAATATATGCGCATGTAGGCCAAGCTCTGTCTCCAGCTGCTAGCCCTGCCTTGGTGTGTGGGTAAGCAGGGTTACAGGCCTGTGCCACCATGCCAGATGGTTTTGTTCCTTACTGTTGTGTGTTCCTGGAACATGCTTACTTGTTTGCATCATACCGGACACGGCACCTACAGTTTCCAGGCATGGGAAGAGGGCTGGGAACCCGAATGGAGGTAGGGAGGTAGCAGGTGTAAGTTGCCCCCTCAAGGTCCCTCTCTGGGTAGATGCTATTGATCTCAGGTTTAGGAATTTTCTCATCACATGGCACAGATACCATCTTGGTCCTTGTCCTGTCATGGTGTTGCTGGCTCCAGGATTCTGTGTACACAGCTCAGACTTTTTGAGGGGAGAGGGTGGTGTCCTGACTTCAGTAAGTTGTTGCTCTGAGGACAGCGTTGTCTAATCTCTCCTGAGAAACTATCATTTCTTACTCTCACCTGGGAGGTGCATGGGGAGGGGCATTTGTGAATATATCATTCCTGAAATGAACAGAGTCCAACCAGGAAAAGACCAGTATCGAGATTACTTCACTGGAAAAACCCTTGTAGTTGGGAGAGGTGGGGGCACACGGATGTAATCCCAGCACTTGGCAGGTGGATTTAGGAAGAGAATCAGAAGTCCAAGGCCAGACTGAGCTGCCTGAGACCCTCAAAAAACAAACAACAGCAAAATTCCCAAACCTTCAGCAGTCACTGTCCTATTCTACCCAGCTGTGTAATTAGTGAGGACACATCTTTGTATTCCTTAGTCAAATGTAAGTTTGTGCTGAGTGTAGTTGGGTGTGGCCATACCCTGGTGGCACACAAAGAGGGTGGGTTATTAAATGTCAGCCAAAAGCATCCCGTGGACACATTGTCCTAGTAAGATCTCACATCTCCTCTAGGGTGTCTTCTATCACATTTTCTGTCTTTCTTCATCAGTTTGATCATATTTGCTGTCTCCCAGCCAGCCGATGAGTGTATACGGCACTGGGTGTAAGCCTTCAGCCTCCAGATGAGAGTGGCAACTCTAGCATTGTTTAGGGGCTTGCATGGTCTCCATTGGGTAGATCTGACACCCTGGGTTTGCCCAAGATAATTAAGTGGCACGGGAGAGGATTAAATTTTGAACTTAATGTCTACCATCCTCCAAAGCCTGTCTTTCTGTCTTCATCCTGGACACGAGTTTGCTGTGTAGAGTTGGTCTCTTGGGGATATTGGGGAGATTAGGAGGCCAGGGGAGTACTGGAAGGAGAAGATGAGAAAGGGGACTGCTGGCTAAGGCTCAGATGACAGGCCAGTTGCCATAGCATTGCCCTGGCCCCGCCCTCCCCAGGGTTCCACCCTTAGCCTATATACACAGACACCATGAGGGACAGGAGGGACAGGTCACACGGGGGGGGGGGGGTCTGCTGCGTGAACACAGACCAGAGAAAGCCTTCGGTTGCACTTCTATTCATTAGGAGAATGAGTGAGCTGGGACATAAAAATAGTGTCAAAATGGAGGCTTCTCTGGTGTTCCTCTATTTGGTAAGCATTTACTTAATGTTTGAGTCTGACATGAAACCTGGAGGGGGGAGTAATGGGGGAGGGCGTCGAGGGGCTCACAAAGCAACATGCCTGAGTTTTATTCCTTGGGAGCCGAGGAGTGATGGGCACGTCTTTGAAAGCCTCCCTTTCGCAGGTGGGCGGTGAGTGACAACTGCCGTTTTTCTCCCACTCACACAACTTGATTATACAGCTTTTAAAAGTGCCAGCATTGTTGGGATGCAGTGCACCTGTGTAATGTGGGCAGTTCAGGGGGCTTTTGTGTGTTCTCACGGCTGTGTAGTCATCAGTGCAGTTAAATTCGGGGCATGGCCATCACCTTAAATCCCGTGTCTGTTACCACCTACTTCTGCTTTCTTCACAGTCTACCTTCTGCCTCATTAACATGTTTCATAAACATGGATATATGACAATATGGTTTTATATCATGAGGTTTTCTTTCACTTGGTATATCACTTTCTTTTAGAAATACAGATTTTTAAAAATTTTATTAGTATTTTTAAGTAAAATATATTGATCCCATCCTTCCCACCCTCATATCCTTCCCACTTTCCCATGCACCCCAAAATATTTAATTTTAGTTTTCTGTTTATGTGTACATTGCAGTGGGAAGGTAGGACCATGGAGGCCAGAGAGGATGTTGAATCCTCTGAAAGCAGCAACTTCTCTTAAACACTGAGTTTTTTCTCCAGCCCCTAGAGCAATGTTTTGAGATCCATCTGTATTTTAGCATGTATCAATACTTCATTGCAAACCAGTATTCTGTAACTTGTTTGATTAATTTTGATGGGTTTCCCCTCTTGCTTTTTGGATATTGTAATGGTACTATGACTTTGCAGGTGTCGTGATTGTGTGTGTGTGGGTTGGTGTGTATATGTGTGGGTGCATGAATAGGCTGGAAGTCAACATTCGTGTCTTCTTCTCACTCACTTGGAGACTGTCATTGAACCTGGAGTTTCCCATTTCTGTTAGGCTAGCTAGACAGGGAAAGCCCCACCCCATGATCAACCTCCCACCCCCACCCCATCAGGTGGCTGGGATCATAGGCGTATGCACTGTCTGGCTTTTAATAGGGTTCTGAGGATCTAAACTGAGGACTTCACACACTTACACAAGCACTTTATCCACTGGGTCATATCCCCAAACCCTGTTTACAAATCTTTGTGAAGTCATGGCTCTTTATCTTCCCTGGGTATATATTTATGATATATAACCATCTTTTCATCATTTGAAGGAGCCCCCAGCAATGTGCATGGCTGTGCATCTGATAGCTCCATTATGGGGGGGGGCAGGGTATATGTCACCTCACTTGTTTGGCAGTCAGAGGGCAATTTACAAAAGTTGGTTCTCCCCTTCCACCATCATGCTATTGTAATTTCTTACTTTAGATTGTTTTTTAAGTGTGTGCACATGCAGTTGGTGGCGACGTGGGGGTTAGTTTTGTGTCCTGCATAGTGCAGAGCGCATAGGTTTTCTCCCTGTGTTGGTCATATGATCTATGTATAGTCTTACTTCTGTGTTTCCTCTGTGGATAACCCTGTGGTTTTTTTTGTTTTGTTTTGTTTGTTTGTTTTTTTCTTTGCCTAATTGTCTTTGTAGGAGCCTCCAGTACAATGTTGAATGAAATGTATTTTCTCATCTTGTTCCTGATCTTGGGGTAATGGGCTGAGTCTTTTACAATTAAATTGTTGGTTGTAGGATTTTATTTTTTTAACCAGGTGACAGAAGTTTCTTCTGTTTTAGTTTACTCATTATTTGAATTATGAAAGTTTGTTGATTGTCATACTTTGCCCTGTCTATTTAGATAATACTGTGGTTCTGTCTTAATACTGTGCGTTTTCATTGGTTGATTTTTCATCAGGTAAGCCCATGGGATAAGTTGTGCTTGGTCATGGTGCATAATACTTTTTTTTTCCTTTTTTAATTGATATGACTTCAATTTTTAGATGTGTGTGTAGGTCAGAGGAAAAGCTAAAGATGTCAGTTTTCTCCTTCCAACAAATGGGTTCTGGAGAACAAACAGCAGTGTGTCAGGCCTTTTACCTATGACAGCATCTTTTACTCATTCAGCCACCTTTGCCAGCCCTCTTTGTTGGTTTGAGACACGATGGTCTCTTGTAGCTTAAGCTGGCCTTGAACTCTAGAACTGCCTGCCTAATATGAGTTACTTTTCATTGTGATGATGAGATATTGAAATCAAAGGTAACTTAAGGGAGAGTTTATTTTGTTGGCTTGTGGTTCTAGAGGGAGAGTACATAATTCCAGGAACAGCAGCAGGCAGCCAGAACAGGACACTGGCTGACCTGAGGTGCCTGAAGGTTCAGGTTGAGGATAGCAGATCTCCTGGAGCTGGAGTCACATGGGGGTTTGGAGATGCTGGATGTGGGTGATGGGAACTGAACTTGAGACCTCCAGAAGAGCATCGAGCAATCCTACCTGCTGAGCCATCTGTCTGGTTCCAGATGTTCTAGTTCTTATTTTTAGGTTACTGAGTTAACAGGCATTCACTGCTGGTAGCTTTTCTTTGCAATCCTCCCATGTCTGTGAGTGTAGTGATGTCTCCTCTGTTTTTCTGAGTTTAGTAGGTCCAGTTTTATCTCTTCCTTATTATTTTAGTTACAGGTTTGTCGATGTGGTTTTTTTCTAAAATGAAAAAAAAAAAGACCTAACTTCTGAATTTTGTTAATTTCAATTTCTTAGATGTGTGTGTAGGTCAGAGGAAAAGCTAAAGATGTCAGTTTTGTTAATTGTTTAGTTGTTTGAAATTTTTGCATAATGAATTTTGATCATATACACTATTCAATCCCTCCAGCTCCCAGATCCACCCCTCTTTTCCTTGTGCCTACCCACCCAACCTTGTGCCTACAGTCTTTTTTTGTTTTTGTTTTTTGAGACAGGGTTTCTCTGTGGTTTTGGAGGCTGTCCTGGAACTAGCTCTGGTAGACCAGATTGGTCTTGAACTCAGAGATCTGCCTGCCTCTGCAACAGCCTTATTTTTTATTCCCATTCATCTAGTCCTATTTGTGGTCTTGATCTGGAGCTTGATTGATGTTTGGTTTTGATGTACCCTTGGGTGATCTGGTACTTGCTGTTTTGCTCAAGGTGTCCTTGAATTCTCAAAAGTCCTCTTGCTTCATTTCCCAAGTGCTGGGATTACAGGTATGTGCCTCAGAGCCTAGCTGTTTTTCTCCTAACCACCTTTATTTCCACTTTAATCGTTACCGTCTCCTTCTGTGTAGGTCCCATGATCTGGTTGCCCTTTTTTTTTTTTTTCTGTAAGTAAAAGCTTAGATTGTTATACATTCCACTGTTGTCTCCACTCTCCATTGCATAAGACTGTGTGTTAACAACTGGTACTGATGCTGAGTGAGAGCCTGTAGACACAAAGCGTCACACGGAGTAACCGGCCGGTCACTGCACTGTGAACCACATGAGCCTATGCTGAACTGACACCACAGGTAGCTGCTGAGTCTGGAGTTGTGATCCCATTAGCTTCTACATACATCTCTGTCACCGTCCATGATGCCCATTTAGCACCTAGCACATCTCCAGCAGCAGCCTGGCAGCCCTCTAAGGTACTTTGCTGCCCCTGCTTATTCGCTCACTTGCCTGCCCTTACACAGTGAGACAAAATCAGGAAATGGATTTTACTAAAGAAATCTGAAACTGTTGGGAAAGGTCCATAAATTGGGAAAATGGTATTAAAACAAACAAACAACTAATTTGGGTCACTAGAGCCTGGAGTTCTCTTTATGAGAAGGCTGGGAATGCCCTTCTGAACCCACCAAGCAGCTGATGAAGTCTTGTTCTGTGAGAGTATGCAGCCAGAGCTACTCTGTGCTCTCAGGGAATTGCTTAAAAACACATATAATTTTGTTCTCATCTTACAGCCAAACAATGGCCATATTATTACAACGAGAAAAACACAAAGGTATCTGGATCATTCCTTTTTATGAAACCTTCAGATAAAATTAAAGTGTGTCTAGGTTTGATATGTGCACACGTGATGCTGCCACTCAGGGGGGTGTGACAAGGAATTGGTGAGTTGAGGCCAGCCTGGGCTACATAGAGCATACCTCCTGTCTCCAAAGCCTAGTCACAAGCAAAAGAATTCATTAGTTACAAGGTCAAAACCGTCAGTTCCCCGAATTCTGGTATATGTATAAAGATGGATTTTGCTTTGGAGCGTGGGATTTCTTTTTTTGAAATAGTCAAAAGTGAGTGCAGTGCACTCTGAGCCACCTTGCCAGCCTCCTGGATATTATCATCTCCTGGTAACATGTACAACTTCTCCTGTATTAAGGATGGATCCTGCCTCACATGTGTCTGTACTGGATAGTCCTAACATGTAAACAGCAATATGCTTAGATGAGCAGCACATTCCATGAGTAGAGTAATGCATGCTGTAATGTATTCATGTTATATGCTCAATGTTGTTTTGAGACAGGGCCTCACACTTTAATTTAGGCTTTGGTACTTACTATACAGCCCAGGCTTGCCTCAAACTTGTAGCAGTCTTCCTGCCTTCCAAGTGTTGGGATTACAGGCATGGCCTCTATGCCTGGCACACATTCGTAATTTGAAGAAGTAGTAGCTCCGTATATATTCTTTGCCATGTAGATCTGAGGACGTTGTGACACACACTGGTTCCCCACTCCTGCTCTCCTTCCCTGCTGTGTTTTTCCCTCTGACTTTGCACGGCCCAACAAAACCATCATGCTATTGATTAACTCATTCACTGTGTGTTTTCCCCATGAGATTATAAGGTTAGGAGCTTTTGACGTTTTGCTCAACACGATAGCCCTGGTACCTAGAATAATTTCTCCCATTTGGAAGGAAAGAGCCCTATAAATGGTAGTTGTTAATTACTATTTTACCCTTTAGAGAGGTGAATGTCTTTTTTTTTTTTTTTTAATTTAAAAATCAGTCTTAAGTTTGGAGACTTTTCACTTGGATGACAAGTTTTGTTTTGTTTTGATCAGATTTTGAGATATGGTCTCATGTAGCCAGGCTTGCTTTAACTCACTTTGTAGCCCAGGATGACCTTTAACTCCTGGCCTTCCTGCCTTCACCTTCCAAGTATTTAGATTCCAGGCATATGCTATCGTGTTGGTTAGATTTTGTCAATTTGGTACAAAGAGTTACCTGAGAAGAAGGAAACTAAACGGAGAAATTACCTCCATCAGATTGGCCTGTGGACATGTTGTCTCTGGGCCCTTTTTCTTGATTCTTGATTCTTGATTTCTGTCTTAAGTTCTTTTTCTATTACTGAGAAGAGAGACTTTGGCCAAGGCAACTTACCCAAAAAAAAAAAAAAAAAAAAAAAAACCATTTAGTTGGGGACTGACTTACAGTTTCAGAAGGTTATCGGTTAATTTTCCCTTTATGGAAGGGGAGTGCGGTGGCAGGCAGGCAAGCATGGTGCCGGAACTGTGGCTGACAGCTCACATCTGATTTATAAGCACCAACCCAGAGAAGGGAGAGATGGGAGAGAGAGCTAACTGGGAATGGTGTGGGCTTCTGAAATCTTAAAATCCACCCTGAAGTGACCACCACCTCCCAAGGCCACACTATCTTCCAAGGCAACACCTAATCCTTCCTCAACAGTCCACCAACTGGAGACTGAGCATTCAAATGTATGAGTCTATGGGAGTCATTCTCATTCAGACCACACAATGATGGCGGGAGGCCCAACCAGTGGGTGGTGCCACTTCTGGGCTGGTGGTCCTGGATTGATTGTATAAGAAAGCAGGTTGAGCAAGCAAGCATGCCAATAAGCAGCACTCCTCCATAGTCTTGCTTTTGTTCCAGCTTCTAGATTCTACTTGGTTGAGTTCATTTCCCTCAACAATGCACTGTCGTCCAGAAGTGTAAGCCAAATACACCCTTTCCTCCCCAAGTTAATTTTGTCTGTGATATATATGACAGCAACAGAAAGCAAGCTAGAATAGCTACTGTGCCTGGCTTGGGTTTTAGTTTTTATGTAAATCCAGGCAGCGTGATGTAATGTTTTAGAGCATGATCTTTGGGATTAAGCTTATATTTGATTGTCTGGTTGGTTGGTTTTTAACCTTTGTGTGTTGAGGCTCTAAACCATGGTTTGGATCATGCTTGCCAAGCACTATGCCACTGAACTGTCCTCCTGAACCCCATTTTTAAATTTTAAGATGAAATACCTCAGGGCTTTACTTCTACCTTACCCCAGTATATGCTACATTCTATGATAAGTTGGTGCTGTAATTTGGTGTTTGACAACCTAACTTCAGAAAAAATACTATGGTGCCTTGTTCATTCAGGTTTGTGGGAACTTCCATATATTCCTTATCCTTTCCAGTGGATTAGAATTAGCTTCGTGGCCAACTGCTGCTAACACTAGTAACACAAATTTGTGGCTTCAGTGCCAATGGTTGATACAGGCTACTACTTCAATGCTGTTTGTGCATGTGTACACACACACACACACACACACACACACACACACACAGACAGACAGACACACGCATATGAACAATTTTTTCCTCTTCTTATACTTTAGTCATGCACTGACAGAAACATTTTATCAAAGTTTTTGGGATTTAAAAGACTACCAAATGGGCTGATGAGGTGGCTTAGTGATTAAAGGCTCTTGCCACCAAGCTTGCCCTGACAGAGATCCCTGGAAACCTCAGGGTAGAAAGAGAGAACTTACTTCAAGTTGTCTTCTGCCCTCCACACATTTATGTCCCCACACTCAAAATAATTAAATATTATCAAATGTTTTTCTAGAAAAAGTATATTACCATTATATGTAAAAGCAAATACATACTGGAATGGTCTTTACATTGGTTCTATTTTAATCTATAGTTGAATTAAAATTTAAAAAATAATTCTATCTTGTAGGTTTGATTTGGACTGATGAGATACTGCTGTATTTAAAATAACAGTCTTTGAAGGACTGGGAATACAGCTCAGTGGGCAGTGTGCAGAAAGCCCCCTGTTCAGTTCTCAGAAACGGGATGTGGTGGCACACACCTAGATTCTAGCTCTGGGAAGACAGAGAGAGGAGGAATTCAAGATTATCTTCAGCTGCAGAGAAAGTTTGAAGCCAGCTTTGGATGCATTAAACCCAGTCACAGAAAAACAACAAAGAGTAAAATGCTTGCCACCCAAGCCTGCTGACCCAAGTTCAAGTCTCAGGATCGACATAAACATCCACAGAGAGAATAAAGTCACTTCATATCATGTCTGAGCTTTCCCTCCCCAGTCTATCTACCTCAGGGCTTCCATACTGGTCTATTTTCTTCCCCTTCTCATTGAACTCCAAAACAAAGGTGCATTGTGAAGACCCAGGGCTTAACTGCTTGCTGCAAGCTGGTTGGATCTGGGGTGGCATCACCATGGCTTCTGGGGGACCTTTGCATGTTTTTATGTATACGCTCACATAGAGGGCTGCACCGTGCAGGAGGACAATGTCCTTGAGGGCTAACTTCTGCTCTTTTCTGTGGGCTTTTTTTTTTCAGTTTATTTTATTTTATTTTTGCTATGTTGTTTGAGTTTATTAAAGACACTTTATTCAACGCCAAAGCCCTAGGATTTGACTTAGTTTCGTGTTGAAGGCTCGCTATAATTGTCGTTGCAATTACTACTGAATACTTAAGTATTTATTTTGTGAAAAGCTACTTGTTCATATCACCTAACTCTTTTCTTAAAGCCAGGGCCCTGCACACGCTGAGTAGGCATTCTAGATTACATTCAGGCTCCACTCTACCGTGAACTTACCATCCTCAAAATTTTTTCTCCAAAGTCTTGCAGTGTTTATTTTAATATGCATATTTACTCATAAATTTACACATCCTCATAAAAAAAACTCCAAAAGCAAAATACTATCTAATATTCTAAACATATTGTAAACAGGATTTTTATTGTATGATATACTAATTTTTTTCAGATGTATTTATTTTCATTTATGTGTATGGGTGTTTGGCTTGTATGTATGTCTTTGCCGTGCCATGAGCATGCAGTACCCACAGAAGCCAGAAGGGGCAGCAGATTCTCTGGAGCTAGATGTAGGGTTGTGAGCCTCCATTCCGATGCTGGGAATTTAACCCTGGTCTTCTACAAGGACAAGTGCTGAGCCATCTCTCTGACCCCTAATGTACTCTTACATAAAAACAGATTCTGAGTGCAGGAGAGAACTTGGTAGTCAAGTCGCCTGCTGCCAAGTATGTTAACCTGAGTTTGAGTCCTGAGACCCACATGGTGGTAGGAAACAATTTACTCTACTACAAGGTACACTCTGACCTCATGCTCACCAAGGTATATGAAATACCCTAAATAAATAGATGATTAAAAAAAGTTTCTCGGTCCTATTTGTAGGTAAGGAATTTTAGATTGTTTAAAAAAGATGTGTGTGTGTACATATACATACACACACACACACACACACACACACACACACACACACACACACGTATCTAATACTGGCTTAGTAACTAAGGAGTCCTTTGGTTTTCCTTCAGTTAGCCTAGGAATTTGGTTTCATATAATATTTGACATTTTATAATCTTGGGTTTGTTTTAATTTTTGACTCTATTTTTTTTCATATTTTTATTGATTATTTGGGTACTTCACATCATGCACCCAGTTCACACTCACTTCCCAGTCCTCCCATGTATGCCCCCATCCTTGAGACCTCTTCCCGCTCCAAAAAAAGAAAAAAGCCCAAATTAGACACAAGTCTAATTTGTATTGCCTATATACTCACTGGAGCATGGGGGTTTTGACTTTAATTAAGTCACTAATATTTCTCAGTATTGATAATTTTGTCTGGAAGTAGTAAATTTTTCTTTTATAAAATATGGATAGAAGAATAAACTGAAAAGAAACTTGTCCCTCTGATCTTTTGATCTCTGACACTGTCCACTTCAAAAATGGTATAAATTCAGTAAATTGAACAAAGGCACAATAACCTCTAAGGGAAAACTTGATGTCACAGCTTTGATGGTTGGTTGGTATTTTGGGATATGGCCTCAGGTACCTCAGGTTGACCTTGAATTAGCTATGTAGTCAAAGATGACCTTGAACTCCTGACCAATCTTGCCATCTCCCCAGTGCTGGCATTGCAGAGATGCAACCCCAAACTCAGGGCCTTGAACATGCTACATACACACAAGACCATTGCTCTGTGCCTGAGCCCAAAATATGTTAAGGAGAGAGACAGGTCTCATTTATTTATAGGCTGCATTTTCATACGTGTTCAAGAGTCCTAGGTGTCTTATGATGTTAAGAGCCTTCCCTGTCGAGTCGAGTCTCCCTCCTCCTGATGTCCTAACTACACTTCCAGAGGGATTTTGAATGCAATTTCATCTCTAGGCCCTTCTAGACAGAGGGTATTTACTTTGAAGTGCTTTGGATCTTCCTGAGCCATTGTCTTTCTTACCATTGGGTTCATTTTACCCAGCTTATTGTTTTCTGTGCCCCTACTACTCATCTCAACAGTGACTCTTTCAGCTTCAAATTAATAAACAAAGAGCAGACTGGCCTTGAATTGTTGAGCCTTCTACTTGAGCCTCCCAAGTTCTGGGATTTGAACTGTGTGTCACCTTGTCCAATGTCCCACAGACAGTGTCATTTTTGAGTGCTTCTATTTGCCAGAACCCTTCCTGGTCACTTAAATGTATTTATTTATTTAATCCCCACAACACCTCACATGAGGTAGGAATTACTTTTTTGTATTAAGGAATGCAAGGGCATGGGCACCCACATGATTCTCCCAAGGGTGATTGGAAAGGAAATCATTAGATTCCTTTTAGTCATTATTGGAGCTTGGGTAAAATATTTCAGTTAAATTTCCTTTCTAGGAAACACCAGTGTTTCTGTCTTCTTGGCCTTTCCCATGCATCTCCTTGTCATAGTAGGTTTTGCACTAATTTCCATACAGTTATTAAGCATTTCCACGTGACAGCTGTGACTCCACCCCACTTTCTGAGCCCCGCCTTCAAGCTCATTCTAGGTGTCCTTAGCAAATGACGCCCAAGGCCAACCCATTGGCCAGTGCTGAGCCAGGAACCTTGTAGAGCAGAGTCACGCTGTTCCTGGGGTTAGGGACAAAGGTTGCTGAAGCCTGGCTGTGGTTACAGTCAACCTGTGCATCCAGATTTCAAGACTGGAAAGGTAGGGAAACCTTACTTATTTTTATTGAGGTGTAAAGGAGATAGTTGTGTTTGATCGAGGCAATTTATATCAGGTTTACCCAACAATCGGTTGTGGTATTGCTTTAATTAAAAGTGGTATACACATCTTAAGTTCGTGAGAATTTTAAACACTGCCTTGCCAGTAAAACTCCAGTTTTCTAGTTATTGGCGTAATTTGAAAGATTGTTTGATTTTACAGCATTTTACTTAATATACTTGTAAAAAAAAAAACAAAAAAAAAACTAGATCTTAACAAATAGTTTGCAATTTAAACCACGCAGCATAAGCAGTGATTTGCCAATGATGTCTTTAGATAAGAAACTATGATAAGTAAAAATAAAATAGGGATTAGTAGTATGATATATAAAACTGTAGCAGTGTACTTCCCTTTGGATATTCTTGTTTGAGTCATTCTTTTTTAAATTGGTAATTTCAAAATGAAATTATTTACCTGTAGCCTCTATGCTTTTTTACTTTAATACTTTAGTTATACTTTATATGCTCTATTCTAATATTAATGACAATGACCAGAAAAGAGGTGTCTTTTTCACCTTTCTACCTAAAAATGAAGCATTTTGAATAGCACTTGAAGTGAAAGCTAATCATCAAGAGGAATATCTTTCTGGTCCTAATGAGACCTCCTCCATCATTGTGAGAAACTCTTCACTGTGATCAGTCAGTACAGGCACAGAGTGGTCACCAGCCCACTCATCAGCCTATAGTGCCAACCATATTCACAGCTACTATATTGTTAGTATCAAAGGTAAACTTATCTATAATATTTGTAACTGGTTTTCCATAACTACTTGTTCTGAAAGTGACTCAAAATGGGTTTGTATTTGTAACAGGATAGATAGTACATTTATGTTAAAAAAGGCTGAGACGTGGTACTGTGTGTGTGTGTGTGTGTGTGTGTGTGTGTGTGTGTGTGTGTGTGTGTGTGTGTTCATGCCATGGTGCACTGTATAAGTCAGAGGACAACTTCTATGGAGTTGGTTCTCTCCTTCTGCCTTTACGTGTGCTCTGGCGATCAGCCAGTTTGTCAGGATTGTGAAGGAAGTGCTTTACTGACAGTGCCTTTGTTCTGGCCCCCGATCCACCTTTTCTAGTTCAATGTATTTAAAGAGGTTTACATCCTGAAATATCCTACTTTTACTAGGTTTGTCCAAATGCCATGTTTTTGAAGCTTGCTATCAATGTAGCCTTCAGTAATTCATGTCTTCCTGTCACTGATCTTTCAGGGAATGGGCTGGGGGTGGGGGGGGCAAGCAACAGTCACAGTGTTAACTATTTACCTAGCTTTGGAGAATTCTTGGTAACCATCTTCTTGCTGTTTCTCAACTGCAAACTGAGGTTCAAAGGTTCAGATGAACCTCACAGATCAGAGGTCAGACAAAAATTGCTGCAATTTGTAGCTGAATTCTGCAGATATGACAGAAATTCACAGCCATGGATTGGGGCTTCTACTCCCGCACACAAGCTGGGCTGGGCGGCTAACAGTGTAATTTGTACAAGTCAGCCTTTGGCACCCAAGTTTAATAAGTAACTAGCTGATGGTGCCTTAGGTTTCACTGGTACAAGGTGCATGTTATAAAAAGGGTCAGATGTCACCGTGCAAAGATGAAGGAGGTAGCAGGTGACAAACTCATAGCTGCCACCTATGAGCCATATATAGAGATTCCGTAGTCTGTGTTTAATTTGTATTTCTATGGTGCAAATTTTAACATTCATTTTCTTAGTCTTCCAGAGTTGGGTCCTTTTGTAAAATGTTAACAAGAAAGAGATGTCTGACTAGGGATTATTAGCCAAGAAGTAGGAAGTGCTTAGTTGGATTAGGTGCTGTGGAAGCTCTCAGGAGGTGCTTTCTTACTTGCTGCTAGGCAGAAGGATGCTTTAAAATGCCTCTTTCAGGTCTACCACTCTGGATGATGTGTTCTCTTAGCTAACTGCTAAATCCAAATCATCTAGTTTCCCTTGCATGCTCGTTTTGTGCTGCCAATCAGTGAGAAGCATTTGAAATTTAAAATAAGTTCATAAATAATGCCATAATGATAGGTTGAATCCTATCCTTGGGAATATACATTACAGTGTTATGTTTACTGATTTCATATTTTGCACAAATGCCAGATGTGTAGCGTTACCTTGAATTTATTCGTTCCATGTCTTCATGCTTAACAAATATAGTACCTTTGGATAAAAATATGATTATTAACTACCAGTGAAAATATTAAAATTAAGTGCTTAGCACTTAAGAAGTCACGATGACATCTCACACTAATTAAAGTTAAATACCTGCTCTGGGCCAACACTGAGAAAGGGCACTGGGGTCTAGATGTGAGTCAGACTCAGATTCTGCCATAGTAAAGTTTTAATTTAGTGGAAGATGAGCTCATTTTTCACAGTTACTGTATGCTTACACCATATGCCAAAATTCTACCATGATTGTCCTTCTATGTGGCAGTTTCCTATGGCTCAATCTAGTGTCTGAAAGAGTGCTAGATAACAGTGGGCACATGTCTCAGAAGCCTTCCTGGATGGCTTCACTGGAGAAGCAATTTAGGGTTGAGTTCAGTCTGGCCAGGCAGAGTGTTTGAGAGGATCTGAAGAATCAGAAATGATCTGTAAGGGAAACTGAGGCAGGGCATGACGCTGGATGAGGACTGAAACTCTTCACGTGTTAGGAGGATATTGACTTTATTTTAAAGACATCACCAAGAGAATGTAAAAGATCCCGCAAGAGCTGACAGGACCACATGATGTGATTTTAAAGGCTACTGTCTATTGTGAGAACTGGATTCATTGTATTGGGCAGGAGCGACTGGAATGAAGGCAGCCCAGGAGGCTACTGAGGCTAGGGGCTGGCAGTTTGCAGTATGCTTCCAAATGTAAGAACTTAAATTCATGTGATGTTCAGGAAACACTCAAGAAAGCTGTGGCCTACACCCTTAGCACATGCCTAAGGTCAAGCAGCATGCACAAGAGGCTGAGTGTCAAGTAGAAATCTGATGTCCAACCTGCATGGTTTCCTGGTAGTCTTGAGTCCATGAACTTTCTCCTTGAGAGTGGACTACTGATTTATCTTAAAAAGGAACCTGCCAGGCCTGGTGACACACACCTATAACTCAGTACTGGGAGCTGAGGCAAGAGTATCAGGCCTTCAAGGTTGTCTTGAGCTTTTTAGTGAGTCTGAGGCCAACCTGGGCATCATAAGACACACCCACTCCCATCTTACAAAATGGAAGATTACTACTAATTCATTTTAATTAGTATACGAAGTAGCATATTTTTTTATGACAACATACATGCCTGGTTTGGGTGAATTCTTACCACCCTACTCCCCACACTCTCTCTGGGCTCTGTACCTTCCTACCCCAGGTTCCTCCCATCTTTTTCTCTGCCTGTCTTTGTTTACCCCACCCCACCCCAACTCTTTTAAAATCTCTTTTCTTCCCCCTCAGCTCACAATCCCCTTTGTCATTTCTTGTCCTCTACTCACACTTATACCTACCTAAATACATGTAATTAGAGGCTGGTGGAGAGTAGGGTGGACATTTTATTTTTAGCTTAAGCCTGTGACTGAGGGTTGGAATAGCACAGAGCTTGTTATGACATAGAGTAATAAATATACTGGTTTATAAGGTTTGTTTTAACATTAGTATGTCCTGCCTCATTCCAAAAAGTGAATGCCAGACAACCTTAAAGCTTCATGTACATGGCTCACCATTTAATGCTTTTGTAGAGGACCTGGGTTCGGTTCTCAGCTGGCCACTCACAACCTTCTGTAATTATGGTTCTCACAGTTTGGCGTCTTTTGCTGATCTCTGTGGGTACTGCATGAGCATGGTGCTCCTATGTACTACAGCAGACACATAAAGTGAAAAAAGAGCAACTGTAATGTTTTTGTTTGGTTGGGTTTTTTTGTGTTTTGTTTTGTTTTTTGTTTGTTTGTTTGTTTAATGTGTGAGCATATGTGTGTGTGTGCTCGAGGTTAGTAGGTAATTAATTGTTCTTGCTGCCTGCAAGCCTGTGTACTGGAGTTCAATTCATGGGACCCTCACAGGTGGAAGAAGATTGCACAAAGTACTATACATACGCACATCACACACACACACACACACACACACACACACACACACCATACAGACACACAGATACACACACACACCACATACACATCACACACACATTATACAGACACACACACACGTGTACACACACACACTGCAATAATGAAAAGAAACTGAGTGTGGTATCCAGGCACAGTGATTTATATCTGTAGTTATACATTGTATCTATAATTTATATATTTTATATAGTTATCTAAAATTATATTTCTATCTCTATGTGTTGAAATTCATGAGTCTAAGGCAGAAGGTTTGCCATGAATTCCAGGCCTGGGATTCATGTGATAACCTGCCTCAGAAACAAAATCCAACCAACCACTACCGCCAAAACCAACCAAAAACTGTGTGTGCTCTGACAAAATACAGAAAGAATATGAGCCAATATGGAATTGGGGTAGACAGCAAGAATGGTGGCATCCAGCATCTGCCAAAGGAAGATCCAACCACACTTGCTGGGAGCCCCGAACAGCTCTAATACTCACTCCATTAAAAAACAGGTGTGTGTGTGTGTGTGTATTATACATACATACATACATACATACATACATACATACAGCCAGCCAAGCTTGTCGGTTTAATTTGGAGATTTTTGTGAGCAATCAGAATAGCAAATATTGAAGTTTTTATGAAATAAATTCTGTTTAGATTTGTTGTGGAAAGTTAGAATTTTCTGGGAGTGTATAATTAAGCCTACAAGTTACACTTTAAGGAATTTTCATACTCAATAGCTATGACTACCCCCTCAGCGAGCCTTCTTTCTCTACAGTTTAACATAAAATGTGAATCCTAAGTTTCAGTATATATTAATAATTTGCTTTCAGATTATAGAGTTTATGTGTGTCCACTACTGAGACATTACTTTGCTAAGGGGGAGCTTTTACTATTATACAAAGTGGGAAACTTCAATGTTCCCTGCAAATATATGGGCTTTGTATCGATTTCCTGTGGAAGATCTCCATTCAGGAGATCTGAGCACAGCTGGGAGCATGGCATAGGAGTCCACATCTTATTTTGTTGTCTTGACGATGCAACTAAGTTTAAGACAGCTTATAATGTGCACTTTAATTTCCAAGGTTTTATCAGACTGTGATATTGCATTGGTTGTTTTTCAGTGTGCAACATGCAGGGCCAACTTTTTCAGGTTTGGGTAAAGACCATATGCATCGAGAGGTCACAAGTTAAACAATTGCTACCCTTTAATTGAAGGCTGTGGCCTTTCCCCTTTGAGGAAATCCTTGACGATAAGGATTTGACTTAGGGCCTGGCTGAGATTATTGCTTGGGCTCTGATAAAGCCATGGATCCTACAGAGCACCAGCCATTCCCATGGAGATATGGTTAAACAGTTTTGTGTTTTAACTGGCTTTGGAGGCCAGTTAATCCAGAAGATTCCAGCTCTAGAGGTCCTACACATCAATCGCCTGGCTCTTGTTTTCTTTGTTTGGCTAAATTTTGGAGGAAGAATGCATATTGCAACAACAACAAAATAATCATAAAGATACCAAAAAACAACAGTGGCAAAAACAGCTATTTAAAACCTAGCAAGTCAACTATATTTTGCACAAGTGAAGGAATTGGCATGAAACTGAAGACAGAGGACTCAGTCAAGGCTTGATAGCTTGTGTCTATAATCTCCTGAGTTAGAAGACAGAGGCAGGAGAATTGCAAATTTCAAGGCATTTGGGATATGTAGCATGCCTCTGCCTGTCTCAAAGAAAACACATAGACCAGGATATGGTTATGATAGCATTAAAAAACTAATCTAGCTTCCAGTCTAGACTTGCAGTCATGGTGCCCTGAATTTAAAAACGTGGATACATAAGCCATTTGGATATTTCAGTAGCTTGGTCAGGTCTGTTGGTAGTTGTAAAGGCTGGGTAGAATATATCTCCAGATAAGGAATAAAAACAGGATATACTGTAGTATTTATATCTAATATGTCTGTGTGTCATATTGAATCTTACAGTCTCTTCATTTGAAAGTTTTGTACTATGACTTCCAAGATTAACCTAAAATTCGAATTAATACTTGTCATTTTTCATAACCCTCTCCGTAAAAGGAAAAACCCTCAAAGAATATTGACTGTAATTTTAGGAGAGGCTAAGCCACTCTCATTGGAGATGGATCCCAAGTGCCTTGTTCCCATGCTAGGGATGTAATCAAGAGAGAGGGATGGTCTAATGGTATGCAGCATAACTCCACACGCCAGTTAGGAGCTACCCAGCTAGATGTTTGTATGTATGTATAAGTAGGTATGTCCTTTTTTAGTCTCTGGTCTGCATCTGTATTCTTCCATTGCAGTATACCTATCTTTAAGTCACAGGAACTCTAAAAGCCAAAGCACACCAAATGATAAAAACTGGTAATGTTCCTGTCCCCCACTTCTTCAGAGGTGAGATAATGGGTTACATTTATTGGTTTCTTGAGAATATACAAGTAATGGATTCTTTGAGTAATTGGAGTAATGCCTGTTTATTTTCTGAAAAAAGTAACCTCAATTTCTAGGCACTTGTGAAATATTGAAATAGAGCAAAACAAAACATTTTCTAACATTTTTTTTCCTTTCCTTCAACCGTTTAGGATTTGCGTGGAAGGACACTTCAAGAATTGAACAGAGGAATCCCAAGCAAGCTGCCTGAATCCACCTGCATTTTCTTGTTCTGCCTTCCATTTGGAGAACCAGGACCGATAGAACTGATCACCTTTAGTGAGTGCACTTCCTGGAATCCTTCTCTTTCCCACTTAAGTAAGAATATAATTTCCCTCCTATCAAACAGGACATCTGCTGTTAGGCAGTGTAGGCGTCATGTGTGTTTACATGGTGAGTTAGTGATGAGAGTCGCTTTGAGCCTGCACTACAAATCCTTATTTCTTTGACCATCACATCTTTGTGACTTGAAAGGACTTCTGTCAGCCTGTGGGAAGAGACCCAGGGTAACTAAGACTGCTTACTATCCACTCTGACTTCTCAGAGGGAATCAGTATTTTCTTTCTTTCTTTTTTTCTTCCTCCCTCCCTCTCTCCCTCCCTTCCTCCCTCCCTGCTTCCCTCTCTGCCTCCTTCCATGCTTCCTTCCCTCCCTCACAGCCTTCCTTTTTTCCTTCCTGTTTCTTCTTGCTTTGTTAAATCTTTTTTACATAGGGTCTCTTGTTGTCCATAGCTGAGTTTGAACTCTTGATCCTCCATTACATACTCCACCCAGCAAGTGCTGGGCAGATAGGTGCCACCACAACCTACAGTTACCAGCCTTTTGACATCTTTTAATGCGTGGTACACACATTAAAGGAAGGCTCTGTACAAGACAGACAGAAGACTCAGTGTGATGGTATTTGTGATTTTGGAGTTGTCCTTATATCCTCTGTAAATTGGTCTTCTTGCCTGGTATATAAAACAGAAACAGCAGTCATGTCAGACTTTTCCAATTCATGACATGTTGTCTTTTCTTTTATACCCAGCTTACTTCACAAATCATATCTTCAAGGTTCATACAATGCTCATTTCCTTGTAAGACTGAATAATATTCTCTTGTAAGGCATAGATCGTTTTGTTAAACCTTTATCCATTAGCAGAAATTTGGGTTGTTTCTGGATTTTGGCTACACGCCAGAAACATCTCTCACTCCTGCTTTTGTTTTGGATTTACATCTAGCAATGATGTGAATTTGGTAAATTCAAAGTCTCTGTTACTGTGGAAGCTTCCCCCCAGGCCCCTGGCATCCATATACCCAAAGAGTCTGGGATGTAATGGTAGAAGTTACACCCAAGAACCTTCCCCTATCTCTCTTCAAAACCTGCTGCATCTCAGACATTCAGCCAAATAATGACCCCTCCCCCAGAGATGCTCAAGACCACTCCCACAGGGTATTGAAACTGTTCTGCCCCCCCACCCCCCACCCCCCTGCATACACACACACACACACACACACACACACTCATGGTTTTCCTGTCTCTCTTTCCTATCTCCTCTCTGGGGCCAGAAGGCCATCCAGGATTGATGTATCTATTAAATGTGGACCTCTTTTAATTTGAATTGATTTTGGTCTGATTTGGATTGCCTCATCATCAGAGAGGCTTTTCAGGGTTCTCCTTTTTCATTTCTTTCTTTCTTTCTTTCTTTCTTTCATTTTTTTTTTGTTTGTTTTATTGTTCTCCCCCTGAAGCACCAACATATTTTCCACTGTGCTTTTACTTGTCACCATTATTGTACAAAGAGGTCTAGTTTGTCCACTTAACTGGCTATAGTAAGGGGGTTTGAGTGGCGATTGCCATCATAGTGAGTATAAAATTGTGAATCAAACTGGCTTTGATTCTTTGGTCCCTAATGATGTATGATGCTCAGTGTCTTGGAGAAATGTGTTCAAATCCCCTGTCCATTTGTTAATCAAGTTGCTGCTTGCTTTATGCTGAGTTTGTGGTTCTGGGCATTTAGTTCTCCCACAGAGTATGATTTGCAAATATTTTCCTCCTGCACTGTGGGATACCTTTTTATCTGTTTATGTTGTTAATCTTGATTAACCAGATTTTGGTTCTTTTTCTCTGGAAATGTTGGGTTGGGATGGAACCCAGGGCCGTGTGCATGCCAGGCAGGTGCTCTGCCACTGAGCTACATCCCAGCCAAGGGTTAGAGGTTTTGTTTGGTTTGTTTTGGTTTTGTTTGGTTGGTTGGTTGGTTTTTTTTCCTTTCTTTCTTTCTTTCTTTCTTTCTTTCTTTCTTTCTTTCTTTCTTTCTTTCTGTAGACAAGGTTTCTCTGTGTAGCTCTGGCTGCCCTGGAGCTTGTACTGTAAGACAAGTACATCTAGCCTCCCTCCATCTCCAGTGTTGGGATTACAGGAGTATATCCCAATGTATAAGTATGTCTGGCTCAATTTTTTTAATTTTGATGAAGTTTATCTATTTCTTCTTTTCATATCTATGGTTCTGTGTCAAATCCACAAACCTTTGCTTCCATTTTCTTTTTCTATTTGGGGGCATAGATTTGCAATTTTGGTCTCTGTTGGGTTTTTTTTTTGTTTGTTTGTTTGTTTGTTTTCTTTGCATGTGGTTTAGGGGCAGGGTTCTTTGTAAACAGACACTTTTTAATCCCATCAAATCTTGGGTAAAGGTGTATGCCAGCCAGAAGTTGGTTACTCTTAAGCCTTAGATGTTCACACCCAACATTCATCTGCATTTATTTTCCTGGTAGGCTTTAGTTCCTTGCCACACAGATAAATGTGAGAAGGGTTAGGGTAACACCGTATATTACTAGCATATAGTGTTGATAGCAACATTTTTGCTTGATAAAATCCCCGGCAAAATAACATCTGAAGCTGGTAGTATTTTAGGCATGCTTTGCACACACCTGTGTATGTGTGGTATGATTTATATTTGGCAGTGGAGGAAAGGAGAGAGGGCATGGAGACATGAGCTGCAGGTAGATGACTGCACAGTTTGCACAAAACTCAATTGTTCTTCATGCTGCATCTGAGAAACTAACCTACCCACAACACTATGGGCAAACTGTGTTTCCAGAAGTTTTCCTGGTCTGTATTACTGTGGACAGAACCTTAGTATGCTTCCAATATAAAATGTGAAGCACCTTTCCCTTCCTGGCAGAAATTTGAGGAAGAAACTTGTGGCTGTGTACCCTGCCCCTCCTAGTACCAAAGGTCTGCTGTGAGCCGGCTGCTCTCTGTTGGGCTGGAGATAACAGCAGGGCTGCGTTTGCAACCAGTTACAGGATTCTCTGTTGGAACAAGATTCAGTTAGACTTTCAACATTGGAACGCTTGGCTTGGGGAGTCAGCGTCCAAATTCCAAATCAGTTAGTGTTAAATCTGTTAAGGTAGTCTCTGGGAAGAGGGGTGGGGTTGCCCGGCCCACCCCTCTTCTGGTTTTCAGTGGGATTGGTTTACAAGGGACAAACTTGTTTTGGCCATTGTGGGTTCTCATTCTCTCACTTTGCCATAAAATGGGGATTTGGAAAAAGAAGAAATAACTGAGCAAATTACATTTTCTGATTTTGGAATAGCGTAAGATTGCTTTCTAAAAACTATCTGTGAGACTAGCATAGTGCATTTCCCTTAAGTCTTTTCTCATGTGACAAACTCAGAACACCCAGTATATCCATGGGAGCGTGAAAATAAATGACTAGCTCAAATCAGGGGTCATTTTACTTGTGTGTTAGGCTTTCAATAAAATATTAACTCCAAGTGTGCCCGGTGGAAGTAGAGAACACATAAGGCATGCCGTCAGTCAACCCTGGCACCTGTTTCTGGAGTTTAACGTCCCTGACAAACCATTCAGTGTGTCATGTTTTCTGCTTGCTTCCACACATACACTAAGCATATATTTTGTGGTGTTCTTTAATACTGAATTACTTTCTAGAACTGATAATATAGGCAGTTGTCAATCCAAGCAACTGGCTAGGTAAGTTGTGTAGACTTCAATACGGTTCTCCTTGCCCTCTCTTGCCTTTTCTCCTCCTCTTCGTTACTCTCATCGCCTCGGATGTAAACAAAGCAAGTTATTTGTTCCAAACCACATGCTCATTTCACCTTCAAAACTCAATTCTAGATAAATGGACTTTCAGTTTTTCCTAGCCTAGCTCTCCTCGCTTTACTGATCATGAACTGTGTGTGTGTGTGTGGCCACACTGGAGGAAATTCTTTCAACAAGCACTAAAAGCTAGGAGCAGTCTGATAGCCACATAGCTCGATTCCCACTTGTTGCTCTGGATACTTATTAACGATTACAGTTGGAAGCTGGAGATAGCAGATTAGAGTCAGAGAGGAGAGAAAAGCAGGAGAGGGAGAAAAGGAAAGCAAGGGCGCATGAGGAGGAAGATGAGGAGGCACGAGAAAGTGGCTGTCCCACCAACATCCCCCAGCTTGGTCCTGTGTGTTGTCCCCTGTATGGAGAGAGGGCTGCATGACTCTGCATGACCCACATGAGGCCCAGGGGCTTGGGTTTTGTGTGCTTGCACACAGGAACATTTGTAAGCTTCTGCATTACATGGTTAGTGTCAGACTGACCCGCAACCCTGTGTGCCAGAGAACTCCAGCAGCAATAGCCTAAGGAAAGGGTGATCTGACTCCATCCTGGGACACCCCCATCTTTCCCTTGTCTTTCACCAGGACATTTTTTCTCCTATTTTTTTTTTTTAACAGAGATTATGGTTGTAGTGTCCTATAACACAGTGACAGCATTTGAAAATAGATAGTTTTAGGTTTATTGTATGTGTATGAGTGCTTTGCCTGCATATATGTGGGTGCATCATATGTGTATGTTACCTATGGAGGTCATGAGTGCCTTGGGTCTCCTGGAACTGGAGTAATGGATGGTTTTGAGCCACCATGTGGTTGCTGGGAACCAAACCTGGGTCTCGATAAGAGAAGCAAGTGTTCTTCTTATTCTCTGGGCTATCTTTCTAGCCCCCTTGGGGGGGAAAAATGTTTTTAATATACTTATTTCATATGATGGAGTGTTTTACCTGAATGTTTTTATGTACCCCACATGCATGCCTAGTACCCATGGAGGTCAGAATAGGGCATGGAATCCTCTAAAACTGGAGTTACAGAGCTGTGAGCTGACATGTGGGTGCTGGAATTTGAACCTGGGTCCTCTATAAGAGCAACAAGTACCCTTAACTGCTGAGCCTTCTCCAGCTCAAGGAAATATTTTTAATTCCCAAAATACCTCACACCAAGTTTTTTTTTTTTGGACAATCTTACATACAACTCCTGTATTTACATCCCTCCTATCTCAAACTCCTGGCATGACCCCTCCTACTTCCTCTCAAATTTATAACCTCCTCTTCTTTAATTATTGTTATGACACACATATGAGACCTACTGAGTCCATGCAACATTGCTCAGTCTGACCATTTGGGATGGGATAAACTATCGGAATGATTTTTCCCCGTGGAAAAAGCTGGTTGTCCCCTCTCTCAGCACCTGTTGGATACCCCATCTTCTGGGATGGGGCCTTGTGAGATGTCACAGTGGCCTGACCACTGGTGTTTTCATTGTGTAGGTCTTGTTTCGGCAGCCATATTATTGTGATTTCATGAGCACAGCCTTCCTGATACATGGAGAAGGCATCATCTAGCAGGAAACATCCTCTAGCTCTCCATATCTTTCTTCTCTTGTCTTGCAGCTTCTATGAGCCTTATGTGCAAGGATGCAAGGATTATATCACAAGTGCAAACCACCATCACCTATTCTCTGTACTTTGGCCAGTGATAGATCTCTGTACTACTCTCCATCTGCTGTTTTAAAAAAAAAAAAAAAAAAAAAATTCTTCTGGTTTATTCCCCTCCTTGTGGAGAGTTCCTGGGGGAAATTCTTGTTCACTGGGACACTTGTCTTTATTCAAGTCATTGAAATGTTAGGGCATCCACATCAAACAGGATCTATGTCACCCCTCCTCCAATGAGAGCAGGTCTTATTTCACAGTTAGAACTGCAATGACTAATGTTAAGCAAACAAAACCAGGACACACCTAAAACTGGGGCTAATGTTTGACTGTGTCCACGTCGCCCAGAGCCTTTGTTACAGGATGGGCAGCTGGTCGTGTTTCTTACAAAGAGATGTGTGAGATTCTTGTAAACTGATATTTCTCATGTCCCACACAAGGTCTGGGTCATACTAGGACATGCTTCAAGGAGCATGTGCTCATAGACAATAAGGCTGTAGCGGGAGTCCATGTTTTTACTGTGTAACCACTAGTAAGGAGTTCAGAGTGGAAGGACAGAATGCCCTGGAGACACCATCACTGTGACCATCAGTTTGTATTTGGGGAAGTTCATTTTCTGAACCTCTTGAAAGATTAGTTTAAGAAAAACTTAGAAAACAATAATTTTTTTTCTTTTGTATGTATTCTTTCTTTAAATATATTTTATACACCAGTTTTAAAATTTTTAAAATGACATCTGAGTCTTTTGCTTTTAGACTATCTGGTTTTATTTTAAATATAAAAGGTCATTACTGCCAAAAGTTAGGCATCTTTATTAAATTATAACCCCCAGTTTAGCGTGGCTCAGGAGTAGAGTGTTTGCCTGCTATGTTTAGCAGCCTGGGTTCTCCCCCTCTACTCCCCAACAACATAAAAAAAAAAATACATTTTTTTTCCAGATAAACCACGATCCACTCCTGGCTTTGCAGAAAGCTTATGATTATCCTTATATTTCATAGCTTCTTTAGTTAATTTTATAGTGAAACTGCCACCTTGGTTAGGGGAGTGACTGTATGAGGATGCTTGCTTCCCAAGGACGAAGCAAGGTTGTGAAGGCGTATAACTCAGGACCTAGGAGTGCAGTCCCATCCCATCTACACTACTGGATGTGCAGCCCACATCCCCACTCTGAAAGTTAGGTTGTATGGATTCTGTTTAAGTCAGATGGTCGGTGACATCTGTGCCCTGTCACTCAGGAAGTAGAGGAAAGCAGATCAGGAGTTCAACACCACCCCTGGTGAGTTCAAGGCCAACCTGGGCTACTTGAGACTCTGCAATTAAAAAAAAAATTTTAACTCCATGGGTTGTTAATTTTAGGATACAGTTTGGATATGTTAAATAGTTTACACAGGGCTAGGAGTAGCTTTGGTACATTGTGCAGAACTCTGAGGGCTGGAAGGCAAAGTGGGCTATGGCAGCGAGGAATAATTTCCCAACTACTTTATTATGGAGCTGTGGTTTTCGTGTCCTTCATCTGTGTTGATCTAGGCCCATTCCCAACTGATTGTGTTTTTATTACATTGACAATGGTAGGAACTAGCACCATATGTGTAAAAGAAGCAAAGAAAAAATATCCTGGTAGAGTGAGCATGAATTTTGCCATCAGCTCTATCACTTGATTCTATCTGTGTCTATATTCAGGTTATTTGACTGTCTCGGCCTCAATCCACCCTTCCAAAAGGAACCATAATATCTCATGCTTATCAGACATGGTTTGGGTGTAGACACTTGGCACATGGTGTCTCCTTCATTACTCTGAGATATTGATCACCGTTGGCACTGCTCGTTTTGTAGGTTAGAGTAATGAGGAACCGAGACTCTCAATAAGTTAATGGCATCATTCAGCAATATTGTTTGGGGGGGGGGGACTGGTCTCAAACTCAGGGAATAAGTGTTTCTTAAACATTTGGTAGTCAATTGTTTTGGCTTTGCAAGCCTTACAGTCTCTGCTACTACAATTTATCCCTACCTTTGTTGCCTAAAAACAGCCATAGACAGTACTAATGCCATTGTTCATGGCTGTTTTGCAATGAAATTATAAAGTAGCCAGAAAGGCAAATTTGGCTTCCTGGCCCTGGTTTGCTGACTTTTTTTTTCTGAAGCACATTTTTTAGACATCTACTCACAGAAATGTTATAAGAACTAAGGAACTTTCCAGGAGATGTCTTATACTCATGAATTCAAGAACTATAAGCTCTCTAACCAGAGCCCTAGGTCAGAATGCTGTTGAGATAATTCTCCAAGAGAATTTTTTCCAATCCAACTCCTTTCTTGCAAGAAGGATTACCTATAAGCCATCTATTCTCTTTTATTATTGTCCTGTCCTCCACAGGTAAACCAAGGTCACTATAGCCACTTTTCCAGAAAAGCTAGACACATGGAAGGAGAGCATAGTCCCCTGAGGTTTTTCACGGGGCTAAATGATTTGGTCATAAAACGTGATTTGCTTTTTATGGTTTTAATGAATTCTATAAAGTCCTTACAAATACATTAATAGTGATATAATATGTGATAACATAGTTTTAAGGATAAAAGAATAAGGAAGGTATCTGAATCTGTAATCACCCAGAGGTATGGAGGACTCTAGTTATTTCCGCATGTCATAATTGGGTCATCCCTTGGGTTTGACTTGTGGCCCACTGTTGGTTATCTACATTATTAAGCCAGCCTTAGCTGCCAACACAATAAAGTTTGCCCAATGGATGTATGTGACCTCCTAGCACTGAGTTCTCATGTGCTGGTGTGAGCTTCCACCTGTCCCCAGTACAGTGCTTTGCACAAAAACAGGTATTGATATTGGTTATCTTGTTAAGATAGAAATTATAACCATTTTTTTTTTATTAAATATACATTGTCCTTTAAGTGCAAACTTGGAGATTCAGAAACAGACAAAGCCTGTCCACTTGGAGTTGATGTTTAAGTGTTGGAGAAAGACTGAGGGAAAGCGATGGTAGTTGTGCCTTGTCTGAAAGAAGGGCAATGATAATGAGCCACCTGCCTGATGCTAACCATGGCTGAGAAGACAGAGACCTTTGGGTTTATCTGGTACCATTCATTCTTCGGTTCTAGATCTCCTGTCTCTGAAACAATGCGACTCACGTCTCCTCGGTCCTTGGCAGAGTACTCCCTAAAGGTATTGACCAGATCCTGAGCAAAGCCACGGTGCAAGAACCATTCCTTTTTTTTTTTTTTTTTTTTTTTTTTTCTTAAGGATTCAGCTGGGGCCTTCTAGCCATCTCAAGCTTCATGGCCTTTCTTTTCCCATTGTCTCCACACAAAATAAGGGGTGTATTTCTATCCAGTCACCATCCTGTTCTATTTCCGTCCCCAGGCCTCTTCCATCTCTTTTATGCCTCCTGCACTTCAGCCACTCCAGACAATTCCAGCATGTTTACTCATCTTTGCTTATGGTGTTCCCTCTGCTCCCCCATCTTTCTCACTAGACTACAAACACAATGATCACCGATGCATGCCCAAGTACCTAGCACAGCCTAGTACACAGCATGTACCCAACTAGCGAGGGAATGACTGTCTCAATATTGTTTCCTTGTCTGCTTCATCAGATCTTTGCCACTTGAGTGCAGACACTGGCTTTAGTACCAATGAACTGTGTTCCAAGACCACATTTTCAGAGAATGTTCATAACATGCCTTAAAAGAATATAACTCTTTTGTGAGGCTTATTATGTCATTAAAGAAGCCAGTAGTGACATTTGGGAATGACCCAAGTCTTAAAAACCATATTCTCAGCAGTTCTCAGGTGTGGCAGAAGCAAATGTTCTCCATTTAAAAGAGACTCTGCAATAGCTTGGCTGGTCATTTGCCTGATTTTGGAAGCCTGTCAGTCGGCCGGTAGTGACAGATTAGTCAGACCACAAAATGTGACTATAGCTAGAGTATGATGGTAGTTGTTGCACTTGAGAAATGAAATTGATAGCATTTCAGCCACATTATTAAATCACAGACACTGGCCTGTCCCGTTGAACAACACAGCACATGTCTCAGACTTAGCAGCCCTGGAAATAAAAGCCAGATCAAGGGTACCATGGTTGGCCTGGTAGGGTGCTGCATGCCTAGAATCCTAGCTACTCAAGAAGTAGAGGAAGAGAGATCAGTGAGTTCTAGTCCAGCATGGCCAGCTTGGATGATGACTCTTTGTAGTCTCAAGGGGCACTTGGGAGGTGGGTGGGTAGGGAAGAGTTCAAAGGAAAGAAGGAAAGACACCAGGCTTAAGTTGAGGGTAGAGAGTATAAAATAACAGCTTCAACTACTTATAAATACACAGTCTTGGAGGCTCTGAGATAGATTCCATAGCACTTCTCCACACAGAGAAACTTCGAACATTCCCTACCCTACCCTTCACCGTCTGAAAACACTTCAGTTGTCACAACATTGTAGGGCCACATGTTTGTGTATGTAGTGGGTAGAGGATGTTTCCAAACTTCCTACAATGCCAAGGACATCCCTCACAAGAGCCAAAACATTGATAGTCCTATAGAAGGTTCAAACTCCTCCAATAGATGATACCTTGGGTCCCTGTGCAGCTCAAAGCCTGGGACTTTGTGAAATGAGACCATGCATGGGAGAAGAAAACACTCTGCCTCTTCAGGCTATCCCATGTGATAGAAAACAAGGCAGCATCTTTCTGTCTTCTGGTACCTGCCTACTGGTCTATGCTTGCCAAATCTTTCAGTGGTCAGATCTGTAGAGCTAAAATAGGAAGGAAATTATATACCCCCCCCCATACACACACAGACATACACACTGCTTGTGGCCAGAGCACTTTAGCCCAGGAGGCAAATGTGTGCTGAATGCTTGTTTGTTTTCAGCATCACCCAATGGACTTAAGAATAAGTGTCAAGTGTGTAATGCCTATAAAAAGACCAAGACCATACATTCCTAGCAGATATCTGTGTACTATAGGGTAGAAAATCCCCTCCTTTGCCCGTTTTCTCTAGCAAGTAGCTTCACCCCTCTTGGGACATAGAGCTGGTGTCCCTAGGAACCCACAGCAAAATGCCTCCTTTTCAGGACTGTTGATAGAAGTGCCTGGGAAAATTGAGCCTCTTGGCTTTGCTTCTGTTTATCAAACACAGCTATTCACTGAATGATGTCCTTTACCATAACAGATTCTGTACCAGCAACAACACGGCCGAACCCTTGGGACACGACCTCTTCCTCAGTCAGCGGCAACTAAAAGTCGAGGCCAGAATGTCGTGGTCTCCTGTCTCTTCATCCTTTTGGATCTTGCTTACAGCAAGGAGGTCCAGAAGTTTTTTAGCAGAGGGCAATTTGAGCAGAGGGCAATTATTGTAGGCAGGGTGGGGAGTGGGACATGAACCTGTGCTTTAAGTCTTAGGACTGACAGACATGCCCTGATGCCAGAGCCCAGAAAGTGGGAGTGACCTCCCCATGTTTATTCAGGTGGGTAGTGGTGACTTGGCACCGAGCGAAAAGCTAAGTGCCACATGTTAGAAACTTTCTGCTGTGGCTAATCCTTCTTTGCTGAATTCTCCTGGTTTGTAGTGACCTCTCTGTTTCTTCACAGAGTATCTCTGTAAGCCACGGGGTTATTTACAACTTTAGTGACCAAGCCCTTCCTAAAATCTGAATTCTGGCCTTAAAGTGACTCCCCACCTTTTCTCTCTTGTCTCTCTTTCACTCCCAACCATGCACGCACGCACGTACGCACGCACGCACCATCTCTTAGCAGGTCTCCTCCCTCAGCCTCTTGAGTGCTGGAGTTATAGTCATGAACCATTCAATCCAGTTTAAGTGACTGAAACAACAAGGCAATTGCTAACCTTTCTAGTGTGTTGTGAGTCAGGTGTCTTCAAATGTAACTGAATCCTCTCAGGTAGCTGCTGTCTAAACCACCTCAGTGCTGAGTGTTGGAATGGAGGTCAGAACTCATGGGACAGGCCTAGAAAGTAGCACACTTGATTCAAACTCATAGAAAGTACATATTCATAGTTTAAACTCCCCCGAAACACAAACAAACCCCTCATGAATCTATGAACCAAAGTTAACTGTCAATCCAAGTAATTCTAGAATAAACTCATATTTGGCCATAAAGACTTGTTTCTGGACTCTGGAAATATTTCTAAGTATATTTGGCAACATTTGCTGAACCCGTTAAAAGCTAAAATCTGAATGAAAGGTATTCTGAACAGCACTAAAACTATAATTCAAGTCTTTAAAAGATTTTTGCCAAAAATTTATCTTGTAAGTGCAAACGTGATGTAGGACAACATTCGGTATTTGTCTCTGACACTTCCCTCCCTACACATCGTGCTGCCGTGTGTTCCTGCTCTTCCTTTCTAAGGAGAATAGTCTAGGCTATTTTTGTTGTTTTGTGTGTAGACAAGCTAATTTAGAAGGCATGAACCTCAGCTTCCTGAGTGCTGGGATTAAAGGAGTGCACCACCAACCACCAGGCCCAACACTAATTTTTAATTCCCCCCCTTTTTTTTTAATGATATTATTACTTGACTTGCTAGTCAAGTACTCTACCACTGAACTATATTCTTTAGGATTTCTGCTTTGTTTTTTCAAGATAGAGTCTAGCCTGGAACTTGATATATTTCTGGGAATGACCTTGAACTGCTGATCCTTCTGCTCAAATGTGATGACAGGCTTGTGATGCCATACTGGGCCTCCATGGCTCTGTGTGTGTGTGTGTGTGTGTGTGTGTGGTGTGTGTGTTCACAGGCAAGTAGGGGGTGTGGGCATCCTTGGATCTGGAGTTGCAAATGTTTACAGGACACCCAGCTTGTGTGTGTGTGTGTGTGTGTGTGTGTGTGTGTGTGTGTGTGTGCTTGGATCTGACCTCCAGTTCACATGACTGTGTAGCAAGCGCTGTTAACTATTAAGCCACCTCTCCAGCTCCCGGAGACTAATAGACTAATTTTTCTATTTCTTCCTCCCACCATGTCTATTTTTTCCTTTTTTCTTTTTTAAGCAAGGGGTTTCTCTGTGTAATACCCCTGGCTGTCCTGGAACTCACACTGTAGACCCAGTGGTCTCGAATTCAGAGATCTCCCTGCCTCTGCCTCCAGAGTGTTGGGATTAAAGGTGAGAGTCACCACCACCTGGCTTAAATATAATTTTTATTTAAAATATGATTACACAACCTTCCCCTTTTCGTTTTTCCTTCTGATCCCTCCCATGTGCCCAATCCTTCTTGCTCGCTCTCAAATCCATGACTAATTTTTAAAAGCAAAATTCTGAGGTGGTGGGCAGGCTTCGGCCTTGAGGAATATAACATTATTTGAAACAAACTGTTAAGAATATTAAAGTCTGACCCTTTTGAAGCAGTTCTTGGTCAGTAAATGCCAGTGCAAACTGCCTTAGATTTCAGCTTCCTTATGTCTAAGCCTAATTCAGCTAGCCAGGAGGTGAGCTCCTCGAGGATAAGGCAGGTAGCACAGTAGGGGTTGCTCAAAGGCCTAACATGGCACAGTGGTTAGGAGAGCTTGCTGGTCTTACAGAGGATCTAATTAGTTCACGGAACACACCAGTCATCTCACAACCACCTACAACTCCAGCTCCAGGAGATTTGACAGCCTCCTCCAGCCTCCAGGCACCCCCACACACAGACACATACTTCCACACATGAATAAAGAGTAAAATACATTTTAAAGGCATATCTATTGCAATCCCAATTTTGTTGTCTTTTATTTTTCTTTTTGCCTCACTAATAAAAACTTAGAGGGTGTCCGTGAGTTCTATTCCTGTGGCCATCCATCAGTGCCATGTTTTCTGTATTGTAACACATCGAATCTCCCTCTTGATCATATGTATGCTTGTTTATGTGTTTGGCATTCTCCATTGTAGGTCACTGATTTTTAAATGGTCCCCTAAACTACATGCGCTCTATTTGGAAGGAGAGAGATCTTCTACATTGCAATCAGAGGAACCAATGCATTATTCCTAATGTACACTAAGAAAACCTTTGATAAGGAGCTGTTGTCAAGCTAACTTGCAAACATTGAAGCACAAAGAAAACAAGATAAATATACAGAAACCCTATCCAAAGATATATTAATTCTTTATGACAGTTTTGAATAGATAGGGTAGCAGGTATGCAGGTAGAAGTTAAGGGACAGCTTGAAGGGTTTGGTCTTCTCTACCCTTATAAGTCCCAGGGATCAAATTCAGATCATCAGGCTTGGTGACAAGTGCCTTTACCCACTGAACCATCTCATCAGTCAACCAAAGATATTTTTTAAAACTGAGGAAAAAAAATATGTGTCTTTAAAATTCCTAAAATTCAAATATAAATTGGTCTGAGTTTTCACCAGAATTTGAATCAAAGATAATATGGCACTTCTTGACCTATTGCAGAGTTCTGGGCATAGGTCAAAGTTCCTTATTCAAGATGGCCATGGTGTGTGTTGTGTGCCTGTGTAATCTCAGCACTGAGGAGGTTGAGGCAGGAGGAATAAGGGTTCAGAGCCAAACTGGGCTCCAGGTGGGAGAGTCTGTGATAAGGTAACATTACCAAGTTACTGTTCCAGAGGATTGGAATTCCTAGTGGCTGGGACAGTGTGGCAGCAGGCAGCAATCTAGGACGCTGGAATAGCCTCCTACAGCCCGCCCCCCCCAACTCTGAACACCCCACTGCTCTTGCTTCAGCAAATAAGCCAGAAGAGAACTGTTTTGATTAAGTTGAAAATACATATCTCTATTTTGTGTGTCAATATAGATTCGAGGTTTTTTTCCTTTGTTTTTCTTTCTGAGACAGGGTCTCATTCTGTACATAGACCCCCAAACCCACAATCATCTTGCCTCTGCCTTGTGAGTACTGGAATTACAGATGTGTGACATCAAACTTAGCCTCCTTTTTTCTTTTTAAATTTGTGATACTGGGTATTGTCTAGGGCCTCTCACACCTGCTAGTCAAGCACTGTCCAATGACCTGTACATCCTCAGCCACTTGATTATTCTTGAACTTTCCCTGAATAGTCTCATGCATGTAAGTTACAGTTCAGCATTTTAAAAATAAAGCACTATTCTTGGTTCTATTGAAATGATGAAACCTGAGGCTGTCATTAAAGTCACTTTTTTTTTTTAAACAAAGCATGAGAATATGTTAGAATGTTTCTAAAATATGAAGCAGCAGGGAGGAAGAAGCTCTGACTCAGACACCAGCCCACAAGATAGGAAAAAGGTGGAGACTGTTGTTATGTGAACACTTAGCCATGACACTTGCTTCTTTTATGGTATTATTTTATTTTATGTGTATGGGTGTTTTGGCTGGTGTCCAGAGAGGTCAGAAGTGGGTTTTGGATGTCCTAGAACTGGAGCTGCAGACAGTTGTGAGCCACCATATGGGTGCTGAGAATCAAACCTGGGTCCTTTAGAAGAGCCGCCAGTGCTTTTAACTGCTGAGCTATCTCTCCAACAGTATCTAGATTTCTCTATAGCATTCATTTGTCCAAAAATGAGATATATTTCACTCTTTAAAAAAGTTCTTTCAGAGCTAGTGGTGATGACACACGCCTTTAATACCAGCACTGGGGAGGCAGAGGCCGGTTGACCTCTGTGAGTTCAAAGGCTGCCTGGTCTACAAAGTGAGCTCCGGGATAGCCAGGGTTACATAACCTTTTCATTACACAAGTTTTGTATGCAACTCTTAATGGCATCATCACACCATTCATACAACTGCTACCCATGGCTACTTAATTTAAATAAAAAAATTAATAATCCTTTTTTGGTTTTTTCAAAACAGGGTTTCTCTGTATTGCTTTGTTTTGGAGCCTGTCCTCCTGTCCTGGAACTCGCTCTGTAGACCAGGCTCATCTCTAACTCACAGAGATCCACCTGCCTCTGCCTCTGCCTCCCCAGTGCTGGGTTAAAGGCATGCTCCACCACCACCTGGCTAATTTAATAATTCTTACCCCCATTTAAGCTCTATTAGTTGATGGCTCACATTTGTAACCCCACCACTCAGGAGGCTGGGGTAGACTTGCCATGAGATCCTGACCAGCGCAGAATGAGTTCCGGGTCATCTAGGGCCAGCGTGAATGAGACCCTGACTAAATTAACAAATGCTGTTTTGTACTGCACAGTTCTGAAGAAAGGATATGGAATCCGGAGCCAAACGCCTAGGTGCCTGTGTGAACTGGAACAATTCACACAACTTCTGCGTCTCTTTATGCACAAGTGAGCTGAGATGAATGTCAGTTACTGTGTACAAGGGTTGAGAAGATGAACTGAGATTGCAGATAGATATGCTTTCATAGAAATACTGCTTCACAGCTTCCTGAGCTAACCTGACTCTTTAGGGACTGAGTCCAAAGCAGCAAATGATTCATACCAAGATTTTGCCTGATTATTATAAAAGTCTGGCCAGCTCCACAGCATTGGAAGCATCCCATTTCCTGTTGAAACTTCAGTGCACACACAGTTCAGTAACCTCTTCGTAGGGAAACATCTCCTTGAAGTTTAATAATCACATTGCTCTAGATCTGGAGACACAGCCTCTAGGTTCCATCCCCAACAACTTACGCACCACAGTGGGGGACAATTATGTCATTCAGTTTCTATCAGTGCAGTGAAAAGGTTTGCCTTTGAAAAAGTAAATAAAAAGGTGTATATACCAAAGAAATAAAAGAAACTATGGAAAGTGCTGTCTGTAGTGTGGAGTAAGATCAGACGTGACAGTGCAGGGCCGAAACAAATCATTGCTTGCTTCAAGAACTAAGATTTCCCCCAGGACGACAGCAGGTTCACTATTTTAAGAACCCCTGCATTTTCACAGCGTCCTCCCCCATCTAATATCTCAATTCAGCACTCCAATGATCTGCCGGTTAACAAGTATGTATCTCATCAAAGAGCGTGAGCAGAAACAAAGACGAGTTCAGGGCGACGTCCTTTCGTGGTTCCCCACTCACACCCCTCCTTTCTCTTTTACAGGTTTCCTCCAGCTGTGGATGCCTTTGACAGTATGACCGCAGAGGATTCCACCACAGCCATGAACAGCGATCCAACAGTGGGGTCCTCCTCCAAGGTGCCAGAGGGCGTGGCGGGCGCGCCCAATGAGGCTGCATTGTTGGCATTGATGGAACGTACTGGCTACGGCATGGTTCAGGAGAATGGGCAGCGCAAATATGGTGGGCCCCCACCCGGCTGGGAGGGCCCGCATCCCCAGCGAGGCTGCGAGGTCTTCGTGGGCAAGATCCCGCGTGATGTGTACGAAGATGAGCTGGTGCCTGTGTTCGAGACGGTAGGCCGTATCTACGAGCTGCGCCTCATGATGGATTTCGATGGCAAGAACCGTGGATATGCCTTCGTCATGTACTGCCACAAGCACGAGGCCAAGCGAGCTGTTCGTGAGCTCAACAACTACGAGATCCGCCCGGGTCGCCTGCTGGGCGTATGCTGCAGCGTGGACAACTGCCGCCTCTTCATCGGTGGCATCCCCAAGATGAAGAAGCGTGGGGAGATCCTGGAGGAGATCGCCAAGGTTACCGAGGGCGTGCTCAACGTGATCGTGTATGCCAGTGCTGCAGACAAGATGAAAAATCGAGGCTTTGCCTTCGTGGAGTATGAGAGCCATCGCGCCGCAGCAATGGCGCGCCGCAAGCTCATGCCAGGTCGCATCCAACTGTGGGGCCACCAAATCGCCGTGGATTGGGCTGAGCCAGAGATCGATGTGGACGAGGATGTGATGCAGACAGTGAAGATCCTCTACGTGCGCAACCTCATGATTGAGACCACCGAGGAGACCATCAAGAGGAGCTTCGGCCAGTTCAACCCAGGCTGCGTGGAAAGGGTCAAGAAGATCCGCGACTACGCCTTCGTGCACTTCACTAGCCGCGAGGACGCCGTGCACGCCATGAACAACCTCAATGGTACAGAGCTGGAGGGCTCCTGCTTGGAAGTCACGCTGGCCAAGCCTGTGGACAAGGAGCAGTACTCCCGCTACCAGAAGGCAGCCAAGGGTGGTGGTGGCTCAGCAGAGGCGGTAGCCCAGCAGCCCGGCTACGTGTACTCCTGTGACCCTTACACGTTGGCCTACTATGGCTACCCCTACAACGCGCTCATCGGGCCCAACAGAGACTACTTCGTGAAAAGTTAGTGGAAACTCTTCTCTTGTGGGCCCCCTGGGTGTGTCCCCCCCTACACACACACACACACACACACACACACACACACACACACACACACACACACGGGCACACACACACGGGCACACAGGCACTAGGGTCAGATTGAACGTGGCTAAATTTTACTAGGCTCTACCTTTTTAGGTTGAGTGTCTAAGAGCTGACTCACAGTCACTATTGTAGTATTGAGAGAAGCATCCCTCTGGGTGAGCAGTCAAGTCATTGGGACAATTTGTCACTTGCTGTGGCCTAACCCATGTGGACCAGGTCTGCCTATCCCTTGGAGCTCAAGTTAAACTCTGCTTTTGAGCCCAGGCATGGTAGTGCCGGGCCTGTAATCCCAGCATTCTAAGGGAGAGGCAAGAGGATTCCTAGTTGGAGGCCAGCCTGGGCTGCTGCTTCTGAAGTTAAATGAAATCACGGTCACAGAGTCTAGAAGACCAAGCATGACACTAGAAAACAGCATAGTTTCAAGGGCTTTGCCTTTATTTGTTTTTTTTTTTGTTTTTTTTTTGTTTTTTTGTTTTTTGTTTTTTGTTTTTGTTTTTTTTTATTAAGCACAAGACAAGGAGGGAAGACAGGCATATATATCCCTTTGCAGATCTATATATCCCTTTCCAGATCTAACTGTTTCCTCTATCACTGAAGTTGCAATTACAACCCTGGGAACTCCCCTTGCACAAAGCAAGCAGATTAGAATGACAAAGTAGATCAAAACAGAAGCATCTTATTAGCCCCCTGTAAGTCCTGAGTTGTGGCCACCTGCCACTTAGACAGAGGGCGGACTAAAGAACCCCAACCGTCACTGTTACTGGCTCATCCTTTTTTGTGTTGTATTATAAGCAGGCAGCATAAGAGGCCGAGGGCGAGGTGCAGCTGGAAACAGAGCCCCGGGGCCCAGGGGTTCCTACCTTGGAGGATATTCTGCTGGCCGTGGCATATATAGCCGATATCACGAAGGCAAAGGCAAACAGCAAGAAAAAGGATATGAACTTGTGCCAAATTTGGAAATCTCTACTGTCAATCCAGTTGCCATTAAACCTGGCGCAGGTTAGTATAAGCCAGCACAAATGCATCATTTGGCCCTAAACCCCAACCCTCTCTTTCAAGTGAGTCCAGTCTTCCTGGCTCTTAAATCCATCAGCATATGGATTCTTCTCCCCTGTCTGCAAAAAGGTCTGTGTGTAATTCCCCCACCTCCCACACCTGGACCTTATAGAATTTAGGAGACTGGTCTAGTCCAGGCTGTCAGGGAGTTTTCAGGCAGGTGTTACCTGCCAATCATCTGGCTATTTCTCTGTCTGTGACCAATAAGGCAGAGCCAGGAGAGAGGTGAGGAAAGGTGGGAGGCAATGAAGTGCCCTGCTTCTTCTGTCACCTGGAACCTGTCTTCCTTGTGAATATATGTAAACACTCCATCACCGAGCTTCATCCCATCTGTGCTTCAGCCACCAGAAAGCAGAGGCCACAGGGATCACCAGTTCTCAGAGAAAGTAGAAGCTTCTTTTCTAGACCATAGTCCCAGTTTTCCTGACATGGACTGGCAGACACCAACACTTGTCAACGAGGCAGAGGAGAAGAGCTTTAAGCTGGGTCCATAGATTTAGAATTGAGATGCTCAGTCCATTGCGCCAGAGGGCCTTGACTTTGCTTTTACTGCCAAAAAACTTAGTTACCAATAAGTTGGTCCTTTGCTTACCCACTGTGAAGAAGGATAAGCTTTAACTGTGTTTAGTGAGTTTGGCAGACTCATTATATGCAGGATCTCCAGACAATAACTTCTGAACCTATGGAGACTCCCTTCCATGGTTATCCAGAATGAATTTCTCCCTGGCCTCTTGGCCTCACTGAGGGAGGGAGGGAGACTTTTGAAGGTCACCTGCTCCTTTGCTGATTGCACACTAGGTAAGAAGCAAGGAATTGGCATGCTTGGAACATAGGTTTAACATGTTGAAGGAATCCAGTGGTAACTGAGGAAATAGCCCTGCAATCTTCGCAATACAGTGACTTCTGTCATTGGGATGCCTTAGAAGTGCCATTGGCACTGAACAGTCTTTAGCCATGTAGAAGTCCTGTGTCTTGGGTGTAGAGAGTTCTGTAGACTTGTAGCCAAAACAATGAAGTTAGTTATTCTGTATAGCCCCTGTGTGGCTTCAACTAGTAGCTCTGTCTGGATCTCATCCCTTTCGTATCACTTGAAGGTACACCTTTGTCCTTCTGAGAGATACCAGGGCAGTGCCAACACATTTGGGCACAAGAAGATCAAAGATTTGGTTGGAAAGGCAGGTAAGGATATTTGATTAAGTTTTTAGATAATTTTTTTCTTGAATGGCCAAGCCATTGTTTATCTTATAGCCATTCTGTCTATATGCCTTTGATCATACCGTTCTCTGAAGAATAAACATGCTTACAGTTGGAGAGAAAACAGAAATGAAAGGACTCTTTGTGTGTACATTTCATGTTCCTGCTCATTCCTTCAGCACACACAGCATGTACATACACAATCTCCCCTTCATCGGGGCTAGCATCTCTTCCTTTTGATCTCTTGGTATTGCACATTGACATTCAGTAATTCTATCTGTTTGAATCTCTGCTTGAAGCCATTCCTTTGGACTCCACTCACAGAAATTATTTGAGTTGGCAGATTCGAGTAAAAAACCAATTACCCACTCTTGATTACGATAAATGGCTATTAGCACATTGGAGGTTTTTTCATTTTCTTCTCAAACCCCCTCCCACTGGATCTGTAACACTATGTGAAATAAGAGACCGGACGGTGTATTCACATCTCCAAGCTGTCAGGATGATATCTTACCTCCACCTGCTTCTCAAAATATTGTGAAAGTGAAGAGGGCTTTGTGGGGTGGTGAGTGATGTGAGAGAATAAGCAGACCGCACACTCACATTTGTTAGGAAATGTCAGTGCAGAGGCCTCACTTGAAATGCTCCTTCCACGATGATCTGCGGAGAAATTCCATCCTGATGTGGTGCTAAGCCAATCAGAGCAATGTGCATGTGAGAGCTACATGACTGTGAACCTGGCTCTTAAATGCCAGCAAGTGAAGGGTCCTCCTCGGTGACAGTAAGTGACAAACCTGTCTTCCTGCCTCTTTTGCAGTGGCCATCCCTGCCATCGGTGCCCAGTACTCCATGTTCCAGGCAGCACCAGCCCCTAAAATAATCGAAGATGGCAAGATCCACACAATGGAACATATGATTAGCCCCATTGCCGTGCAACCTGACCCTGCCGCTGCCGCCGCTGCTGCTGCCGCTGCAGCTGCCCATGCTGCTGTTATTCCTGCGGTGTCCACACCACCACCTTTCCAGGTAGAGTTCTTGCTATGGCCACTGTCATTTATTTATGAAGCGCATTTCAATCATAGATTCATTAGTATTCAGACTGAGACTACTCTGTACAATACTTTAAAAATATTTAATGTGAAATAGCAGAAAGAAAGTTTAGCTCTATGAAGATTTTTTTTTTAAGTTTAATACACACAACACACACACACAAGACTCATATGGCTCAGCAGATAAAGGTGCTTGATTCCAAACCTGATAGCCTAAGTTCAGTCCTTAGGACCCACCTGGTGGAAGGAGAGAGACAACTCTGGCTCCCCTCTACCTGTGCCCTGTGATGCACATCCTCCCCCACCCCCATGCACATACAAATATGTCCATATGGACATGTAATTCATTATTTTTATTCATCCGTTTATTTGTTTTCAAGACAGGGCTTTTCTGAGTGTAGCCCTGGCTGTTCTGGAACTTGCTCTATAGATCAGGCTGGCCTTGAACTCACAGACATTTTACTGCCTCTGTCTCCCCAGTGCTGGAATTAAAGGCATGCACCACTATTGCCCAGCAATTCGTGAGATTTTTAAAAGCTGGAGTAGATATAGAAAATCCTGTTCTCCTCCAGGAATGTTTCACACTGTGATTGCTTTTTCTTTCCAAACTGATCTTACCTTTTTGGCCTTTTTCCCTAGTTAGCTCATAGTGTGTGACACTTTTCCCCTCATCTCTCCTGTCTCACCCAGCTTTTCCAAATACCCTCTCCTGGACGTCTCATTAATACAATATTCTGTATTCTGACTGCTCGTTCTTTCTTTCTTGGAAAGCTGCCCTCTAGGCTAAAGTGTCTTCATTGTGCACATGAGGAAGGCATCTGTTAAATTAAGCAGGAGAAAAAAAAATCTTAAAACTGTTTCTCTGAATGAGTGATTCATAAGTGCAAATGTCCCGGGTTTCTCATCTCACTGAACGAGAAGTATCCGTGATGTGAGCTTTGAACAGCAGAAATTCCTATTTGTGCTAGAGTCCTACAAATTTCTTATCATTGGGGCTGGGCTGGGGTTCCAGAATCCATGTTTTGTACAAGTGTCTCAGTGATTTTCGAATGGCCAGGCGTCTGAATCACCATTGCCCTTTCCCACTTAAGTATTGACTGCTTTATTCAGAAATTATTCATGCATCAGCTTGTTACTAAATAATTTTTTTAATCTTAGGGCCTTTTTGTTTGTTATGTTTTATTTTTGAGACAGCCCAGACACACCCAAGACATCTTGAAATCATTTTTTATAAATGTCTCACACTGTGTAAGATTTAAGTTTAGAAGGCTAGAGAGATGGAAGGCTCAACAGTTAGGAGTAGGTACTGCTCTCTCAGGAGTCCCAGGTTGAGTCACAGTGTCACTATGTAGTCCAGGTGGCCTGGAATTCATAGAAATCCGCCTGCCTCTGTCTGCCTCCTGAGTGCGGAATAAAGGTGTGTGCCATCACAACAAGGTTTTGATGAAACTAAGGGTTTTGATGACTTCATAAAACCATACAAATAAGCCACTAAGAACAGTGCCTGGAAGACCAGAGCCTCCCAGTTAGGCTCATCATTACTGTAACAATTTTATTACAGTTAGAAAAAAATTCTTAAATTAGAAGTTCCTTTGTACATAATTTTGTGAGTCTGAGTTCTAGATTTTGTGTGGGATAGAGATGACTAGATCTGTTATAAGAATCTAGGCATTCCAATAGTTCGGAGGTGCAGGCAGGGAGGTCAGGGTTTGGGAACCATCACTGAGATACTGTTCATTGGAGGCCAGACAGTGCTACAAGAGACACTGTCTCAAAAACAACAACAGGAGGGAAAAAAACACTTAGGAAGCTGCCATACCTGGTGGCATAGGCATGTAATCCTAGTTACTTGGGAGCCAAAGCAGGAGGATTGAAAGTTCAAAGTTTGACTGGACTACAGAGGAAGTTCAAAGCTAGTCTGGATGACTCAGACCCTATCCCAAAACAAAAGGTTAAATGTTGATTAATAATAATAATTAAAAAAAAAGCAGGTAAGCTGTGGCTCATTTGCCTTGTATGCATGAGATGTCCTAGGTTCAATCCACAACACTGAAAAGGAAAACCTATGAAGAGTCGCCTTTAAAATGTATTTTTCCACTTCCTGTATCTTAGATTACATATTCTGAAGGAAGAGTAAGGCTCAGAGGAGAAACCAGCATTGAATTCAGGTCATTCTGTGGAACGTGAGGGTCACCAATTACTTTAGCCACTGTGTGGTAGTTTATTTTTACCTAAATCCATGACAAACTCTTAGATAAATGTTGGCCCTCACAGCTCCCCCCTCCCCCATTTGTTATGGACACTTGGGTGTATTGCACTTTTAAACAGAAAGAGGAACATCCCAGGTCCAGTTAGAATTAGTGTTCTTAAGGTAGGTTCCCAGCACCGCCATCGCCTCTCTTTGTGAACTGGCCAAATGGAAGATCCCTGCGTATTGCAACTCTGGCGCAACCTCAGCCTCCCGCTTTGACCCAGATTTGAACACATCAAGTACCTCGGAGATTAAATTTTGTTCTGCCTAATCTTTCTCTTTCAGTAAATATCACTGTCCTTTCTGCTTCCCTACCTAGACCTCTTCTCCCCCCACCCCCGAGGGGTGCTCATCTTCTCTCCCTTCCTCCTGGGGTGCTCATTGTTAAAGGAGATGATGAACCTACACATGCACTCAGGAAGGATTTTTTTCCCCCTCTCTCTCAGGGCCGGCCAATAACTCCTGTCTATACCGTGGCACCAAATGTTCAGAGAATTCCCACCGCCGGCATCTATGGGGCCAGCTACGTTCCCTTCGCTGCTCCTGCCACTGCCACAATCGCCACACTACAGAAGAACGCTGCAGCCGCCGTGTACGGGGGCTATGCTGGCTACATACCTCAGGCCTTCCCCGCTGCTCTCCAGGTGCCCATCCACGATGTCTACCAGACTTACTGAGACCAGGGACCAGAGCCAAGGCAAGCCACCAAACATCGCTGAAGGAACACTTTATTATTTATGAAGAAAGAACGTGTCGGATTGGCACACGTGCAAAACCTGCAAGTGAAGAATGTTAGCGAATATCACACTGAAATATTTTATATCCATGAAGTTTTAACTTTTTTTTTTTTTAAAAAAGGACTTTTCAACTTAGCAGGCCTGCGTTCATACATTTCTAAGAGACTAAACGCCTCATGCCTTAATACCATCTTTTAAAATTTGTACGCTCTACTGCATTTGTACAGAGGTTTGGTTTTGTTTTTTAAGGATATATTTTAAGTATGAAGGTTATTTTCTTAACTTCTGCACTCCAGAGATTTCTATTTTGTAGAACCTTTCAAAATATATCAGATATATAAAACACATCCAAGCATCTAGGGAACTATTTTTAAAACTATATTCAATATTTAAAAATACAAACTGTAGTACTTTGAAATGCTACATAAAGTCTTATTTTTAAAGGTGATGCTGGAAAGTGCAATTTCAAAATGAGTAAAAATCTCTGCTGTATCCCCTGGCATTAAGGGTTGAGGGTATTGCCATGTATTCTCATCATGGTTTCTGTCTTGTGGGTTGTTTTGCTTTGTTTTGTTTTAGTAACAATGGTTACACCCAGAGTCCCAACACTGGAAAGCTCTCACCCTGTCCTCATTACCTTGGGCTTGCTCTCCCTGGGTCTTTGTTGGCTATCCCAGCCCCCTACCCCCCACCCGCCCCTCCGCCTTCCCTACATCCAGTACAACTTTTATTCTGAGGACAACTGATGCCTTTTATACTTCTTCTTGGGATTTTGTTAGGGTCTTTATTTTATTTTATTTTTAGTTTGTTTGAAGGTATTACCTTCTATATGTGTTTTCAGTAGCAGAGTACATGTAAGGACAAGATTTTACCATGTTTTCATAAGACATCTTTGCATAGCTATTTAATTGTTCAGTATGTAACTTTCTAATGCTTTTATTTTTGAAGTCTGCGTTTTGAAGAGACCAAGAATGTATATGATTATAGACAAGACCTTCAAGATTGGCTAACAGGAAGTTAAGCTTCTAGCTGTCTTCTTGTGTTTCTTGCAGAATGTCTGCCGTCATCAGGAGTGTTGTAAACTTTGTGTTTGTCAACAAGGCTCCCCTAGGTTGCTCTGCATTTGGTAGATGAACATGGGGCATATGAATCCAGGAGGAGGAGCGACCTGTAGGAGTCAAAGGGGAGCTTGTGAATAACATCTGATGCTTGCTTATAGTCCTTTTGTGTTGCCAAAGTTCATGGTATCTAAGTGAGATGCAAAATGCAGCCATTTTGTTTCAATATTATTAAAGTGTTTGTTATTTTTTTTTAGGAAGTAAAAACACAGATGCAGTGTTCTGTGCCTGTTTAAAGGCTTCTCTTCGGCAGAGTGAATGTAAAATACAGTAAAATGAGAATATTGTCATCTATTGTATGAATTATATCAACTCTCATCTTTTTAAAAGTCTCAGTCAAGGACGTGAGGTGTGCAATAAGGTGCACAATAAGATACACAGTTGTATTTTATGTCATAACAAAGTTCATCAAATCTTTCTTCCCACCAGAGTTTGCTAATGGGCTTAACTCCTAGTTGTGGATTAGTCCCAGGATCGTGCCCTTAGCCAATGCTCTGAGGTAGTTGTTTAATTTTTTTTCTCTTCTTTTAAATTAAGAGGTTCCCAAATGTCTTTTTCCCTTCTTTTGATGAGATGGATTTTTATATATAAGGAGTATTTATTAAACTATTCTATAAAATGGCCAAATGCCTGCTAAGGCCTTTAACTTTTCCTCTCCATCCTGGTTGAATGGCATAAAGCAGCTGTGCAATGTTCTGAGGATTCACCCAGGAAGTTGCACCCATACCGACGTGTTGGGATGAGTGACTCCATAAAAGGTACCTCCTACCAGGTCCTCCTCCCTTGACTTGTGGGAAAGAGGTGTCAAGGACAGTCACAGAGGTCCTCCGATGGAACACCGACCCCATGTTCTTACTGTATTTTACAAGTGCCAGGGAAACATTTGCAAAAAAAAAAAAAAAAAAAAGAAAGAAAGAAAGAAAAAACTAATAATAATAAAAGGAAAAACTGCACTATCTTAATGTGGTAACTACCTTAACAATAAGCCTTGGTGGCAGCCAGTTAAGCACCAGTGGCCCTGCTGTGTGTGGTCTCACCTACCCCTACTGTCTCACAACCATTTCATGTACACTACTGAGGTAAGTTTATAACTTGAAATGTGAACTTTTTTTTTTTTTTAGGATTAAGAACAAACTAATATAAATGTTTTTAAACGTTTTAAAGTTTTAGACATGCTACTAGTTTAGTTTTTAGCTTGGTATTTGAAAAGCTTTTTAGATCTTGCTGCATTTACAGAGTACATTCTTAGGATGTATATGGTAAATAAAGCTTTCTTTAAAGCAGTTTCCAGACTTTCTTTTCCTTTAAAAACTTTGACAAATTCAATATTTTCAGCTGGGGAGGCTCACAACTGCCTGGCACTCCAGCTCCAGGGGATAAGACACTGGCCTTGAACTCAGAGATCTACCTGCCTGCCAAGTGCTGGGATTAAAGGTGTGTGCCATCACTGACTGGCTTTCTTGTTTTGTTTTTTAATTACTTATTTTTATTTTATGTGCACTGGTGTTTTGTCTGCATGTATGTCTGTGTAAGGGTGTTGGATCCTGGAGTTACAGATAGTTGTGAGCTGCCATGTGGGTGCTGGGAACTGAACCCAGGTCCTCTGGAAGAGTAGCCAGTGCTCTTCACTGCTGAGTCACCTTCCAGTCCCCTTGTTTTGTTTTTGAGATTAGGTCTGGTTGTGTGCAGCCCAGCATAGTCTCAAATTCATCGCATTTCTCCAATCTTGGTCTCTCAAGTGTTGGGCCACCATGCCAGGTGGTGAGTCTCTGTCATGAGAGATAAATTTTTACCTCCTGAATTTGAACTAGGGTCACCACACTCCCCTCTTCCACCACCCCACCCCCCACCCTGAACCTTTTCTAGATTCTCAGCTTCCTCAATGATATATAAAAGCCTTGCAGGGGTAGAAGAGGGTTGGCCATTTCTCAAGAAGACAGATCCTTAGGCAATAGGGAGTTCTTGTCTTGTTTTGTTTTTGTGTGTGTGTGTGTGTGTGTGTGTGTGTGTGTGTGTGTGTGTGTGTGTGCGCGCGTGCGCACTCTCACATATGAGCAAGCCACGTGTATGTGGAAGTCTGAAGAAGGCTGGCGTGGTGGCAGTTGTGAACCTCCCAATGTGGGTGCTGGGAACTGAATTCTGAAAATGTAGCAGTCACTCTTATTTATCGCTTAAGTCATCTCTCCAGCCCCACTGCTCTTTTAAAAAAAAAAAAAAAAATGCTTGTTTGTTTAAGACGGGCTCTTCTGTAACAAAAACTGGCCTTGAACCCCTGATGCTATGCCTTCTGCTTCTTCAGGGCTGGGATTAACATCACACTTGGTTTAACAGTATTTTTAAAGATAAGAGCTATGGTTCTTGTTCAGGGAGAAAAGTGCTCATACCCTCAGGGTCACATTCAGGTTCAGAGTGGCCTGCCAGGGACAGTTCAGACCCATGCACGATGCCTTTCCTAGCTATGACAGGCTTACTCCTTTACACTGGGGCTGCCCTTCCGAAGAAGATAATACAGAAAGGGGGCCACATTAGACAAGGATAGATATGATTATGAACCCCAGACTCCAGCTTCCATTGTCTTTGGTTGACCACAAGATAAACACTGAGCTGAGTGCCACAGATGGTGACTAGTTGAGATCACAGAGCTTAGCTAGGGAACAGCTCAGACTCCATTCCAGACCCAGGTTCTCTCTCACAGCACACTGGAAATTAATCCAGCTAGTCTATAGGTAAAAGAAGAAGAAAAGCTTCTCTGTGTTTGCCTTGGTGAGTGGGGCTAGGAGATGGGATGTTTGAAAGTTCCTGCTGTCCCTCCCTGGAAGAGAGATGAAGAACTAGCCACAAGCCATCCCAAAGATCATGACAGAGACTCACCACAGTACCATAGGAAATCGGCTATACTCTCACATGCTTGTCTGAGTATTTGATACTACGGATCAAACCCAGGGCCATATCTACACTAAGCACACACTCTAGCTCTGTAGGCCAGTCTTTCAACTATGTTGTGTGATTGGTGGCTGTTTTGGCTGCAGGTTTGGTGACTGAAGATGTTATTGTGTTTCATGATTAATCTCACAAGAACTGCTTAAGTCTAGGCTGGCCTCAGACTTCATGTGATCCTCTCTGGGCTGGAGCGATGGTTCAGCAGTTAAGAACTACCAGAGGACCCAGTTCCATACCCAGCACCCATGTTTGGTGGCTCACAACTGCCTGGTGTCCTCTCTGGCCTCTGAGGGCACCCATACATAGGTGACATGCATGTACACAGACACAAATAAAAACATTTAAAAAACAAAACAGCTGGAGTGACAGTTCAATAGTAGGAACATAAATTCTTTTAAAGAATAAAGGTTTCTGGACACCCAGTTTTTTATCCAAATTATTATTATTATTTTATTTTATTTTTAAATTTTGAGGGGTGGTGCTGGTTTGAGACAGGGTTTCTCTGTGTAACAGCCCTGGCTGTTTTGGAATTCGCTCTATAGACCAGGCTAGCCTCAAACTCACAGATCCACCTACCTCTACCTCCCTAGTGCTGGGATTTTATTTTGTTCATGAAGGTGACAATGGTGACATCTTGACATGCATGGCTGATTCAAAGAAATGACATCTTAATTTTTTTACTTATCATAATTTATTTTCTATGCATGGTGCTTTGCCTGCGTGCTTGTCTGTGCACCATTCTCGTGCCTGGTGCCCGTGGAGTACAGAAGAGGATGTCCAATCCCTTGGAATTGAAGTTACAGGCAGTGTGACCTGCCCCGTGGGTTTCATATTTGCACACCATGTGCTTGCCTCATGCTAGAGGAGACAGAAGAGGGCATTGGATCTCCTGGAACTGGAGTTACAATGGTTGTGTAAGTGCTAGGACTGAACCGGGGCCCTCCTGAAAGGTAGAAAGTGCTCTTAGCTGCTGAACCACCTCCCCAGGCTCCCTGGAATAACATTTTGACACTGTCACCCCTTTTAAAAATTTTTCCAGCTTTTCAAGAATCACCAAATAAGAGGACACAAGTGTACCCCTCCATGTCCTCTTTCATATAGGTCCCATTTCTGAGCCCCAAAGCCAAAGGGAAGTTTGTATTTAAGAAGGAAAAAGACTCCCAATCACTATAGATTGCTTTATTTCAATTCCAAGGCCTAAAGCAGTGCTTCCCAACCTGTGGGTCAAGACCCCTTTGGCAAACTTTACAACTCATAACAGTAGCCAAATTACAGTTATGAAGTAGCAATGACAATCATTGTATGGTTGGGGTCACCATGGGAAACTGTATTAAAGGGTTGCAGCGTTAGGAAGGTTGAGACCCACTCAAGGCATCACACTACATAAGGTCTTTGTCTTCCTGTCTCTGCCTTCCCCTTGCTAAGTGCCCAGTGCTGCCCAGTTTTCCAAGTCCTCATGCTACAAAGCATAGAAAACAGTTACTCAGACACTTCCTTCCACAAGCAGGCTGAGTGTCTCTCAGAACAGCTTGGGTTTTTAATCAGCACACCTCAAGGGAACACCCAGCTTTGCTTCTTACCAGTCACATGACCTTGAAGAAAAAAAACCAATCATGTGATCTTGGAAAGACGGTCACCTGATTATAATGAGTTCACAAATCTTAAAAGCATTTTTTTTTTCTTTTGGCTGGCATCTTACACATGCTATGAAAACAAACACTCCATCACTGAGTTATATCCCTGAGCCTTTTAATTCTTTTATTCATCATCTACTCAATAAATATTTATTGAGTGCTGTTAGCACAAAGGAAAACCAGGAGTCAACAAAATTGGTCCCCTGCCTCCCAGCACTGTCAAGTGGCAATATTCTGAGATCAGGATCATCTACACCCCCATGCTTGGACAGGAAGCAGAATCTGCTGGCCATTCGCAGGATGAGCAGGGGCTGAGGAGAGCATGTGGTGAATTGTACTCCTAAGAGCTTCAAAGGTGTGGCCTCTGAGAAGGGAGAACAGGAATGAGGCCCACCCTTTTCCCTAACATTGGTCAGATCACTGTAGGAGGAAGTGATCTAGCAGCTGCCACAAGGAGGCTGGAGTCCAATAATAATGTGTGAAGAACGTTGACAATCCTTCTGCTTCAGAATTTTGTTGTGGTTGTTTTAAAAACTGGTGGCCCTTGGGCCAGGCGTGGTGATGCATGTCTGTAATCCTAGCTCAGGAGGACAAGGCAGAGGGATAGCTAAGAGTTCAAGGTCAGTCAGCCGTGAACTCAGTGTCAGCCTGGAATGTAGTGAAACCCTGACTCACTCTGTGAACCCCACCCCCCCCCCAAAAAAAAACAGGATTTATCCACATCGATCAGCTTGCAGATGTGACTTTCAGCTGTTCCCTGATTGTTTCTTCCAGGCCCCCTGTGAATATCAGCCAACCCTGACCTTTGCAAGAAGGGGCAAGGCTCTGGGAATCCTCTTCCTGGTCTGGGATCTTTCAGCCTCTCCTCTCTGGGGTCTATAGCAACTGCTTGCACCTACCAGGCCATCCCCACTCCAACCAAAGAACAGGAATGAAGGCCTTTGCCCCTCCACATGACTGAAGGGAGGAGAGCCCTAAAGAATCTTGAGACACACAGGGTTCCCCAGTAGGACTGTTCCATGAGTTCTCCACAACACACGCTCATATTTGAAAGCAGAACCACATCCTGTATTTGCAAGAAATACAACCTTTCCGAGCTAATTTTTAGCCACCCTTATTTCTTGGCTTGCCTTACTTTGTTTGTCAAAAAAGCTCTATTACTGATTAACCAACCATGGGGTTTAAATAGGCCTTAGTCATTCTGAGGCAGGAAAGTCGTGTCTCTGAAGCCTACCTGTTCCTGAAAGGACTGTACTGGAGGTGCAGGGGTCAAGACATGTTGAGCTCTGTGATTATGATAACACAAGGTCATGCCAGTTTGGCTTGGCTGGGATGTTCCCTTTCTTTGCTGGAACTTTTATTCCAGACTCTGTGGCACAATGGGACAAAGCTATCATTCCCACCTTACCACCTTCATCTCTACCCCAGGTCAGATCTGTCTACTGGACACTCCCTTAATTGCATATAAAATGATATGCTGACTCAGCACACACACACACACACACACACACACACACACACACACACACACACACACACACACACTTTAGAGATGAAACCTGATTCTAAACATAGTTTAGCCTTTACAACAGAGGGAAATTTTCCGGGAATAAGATCCAAGGACAAAAATAACCTACTTAACATAGCTTCCCAGCCCTTCAGTAGAATTACCCAAAGGACTGGGAGGCTTAGTCAAGGCCTCCCTTAGGAACATTTCTTTTTGTTCCTTCCCCCCCCCATATGTTTGGGAATAATGTTAGAAATCTTAAGAAGGTTACCATTCACCAGCAATCATCCCTGGTTCACAGTGACTACTATGTCTGTAGAATACTTACTTCTTAGTTACATACCCTTACTTCCTACTTACATATACTTACTTTACTTACATCTAGGACCCTGCATGGACCCCCCGAGGCACCTTGAGCAAGCCTGAAGCTGTTGGCTGGAACATCTTGCCCCCCAGAGTTGTTATTGGTACTCTTCCTGTTTTCCTAACACATATCTGCTGCAGAGGAGCAAAGCCTGAAAACTTGTACTTTTGACTTTGCTGTTCCACTGTGCTTTGAGTCAGTATATAAACCCACTCTATCCCCTCCATAAACGGCATTTAGCATTTGGCATTCAGACACTGCTGTTGAACGAATGACCCCCTGTCTTGTCTCTTATTGTAGCATGGGCCCTACACTTACATATCCTTACTTCTTACTTATATATTCTTACTTCTTATTTATGTATACTTACTTATTACTTACATGTAATTACTACTTACATATACCTACTTACTAATAACATATACTTACATACAAAATCCAGCAGTGATTTATATGAATGAATTTATATGAGTGATTTTAAACTTTGAGAAATGTATTTTGTGTGTGTATCTGTCTGTATCTGTCTGATTACATATGCAAATGTCAGAGGACAACTCTTTCAATCATGTGGATCAAATTCAAGTCAAGACTTGGTGGCAAGCACCTTGCTTGCTAAGCAATCTCACTGTCCCTGCCTTTTAAATTTTTTTTTCTTATAATTAAGAAATAACAAATTGGAGGTTGGAGGGATGGCTCAGTGATTAAGAGCACTGGCTGCTCTTCAAGAGGACCTGGGTTCTATTCCCAGTAACCTAGTGGCAGCTCACAACCAGCTCCAATTACAGAGGATCCGATGCCCTTTTGGCCTCCTTGAGCACCTGACATGCACATAGTACACAGATATACATGCAGGCAAAATACATAAATTTTCTAAGTCCAAAAATAGTGTATATATCATATACAGCTTAATGGATTTCCACAAAGTAAATGTCGTGTAACCAGAGGGTTTTATTCTGGCTCATACCTGGCTTCTGTATCCACTTCTGATCTGATGGGTGAGGGAAAATGCTCTTTTCTGCAAGAAGTAGTTTCATGGGGGAAGTAATAATAATAAATATGACTCTAGGCCTCTCTCTGCTACGTTTCCCTTTCATGCCTAATTGGTGAATTTGGGGATACCTGAGCCAATTGGTTACCTTTCCCATGGCTGTGACAAAAATGCTCAATCAGAAGGACTTACACGAAGGTCTTACTTTGGGTCACAGTGCATCATGATCTTGAAGACGTGGTGTCAAGAATGTGAGGCAGCTGATCACACTGTGTCAGGAGCAGAGAGAGACAAATGCCTCACTTTTCCCTTTGTATTTAGCCCAGGACCCTGTCGTATTGATGATAATATGGTCCACACTTAGGACACGTCTTCCCTCTTCAGTTAACCCTTTCTGAAAATACCATTATTGATACACCTAGGAGTGTGTACATTCATGAAACTATAATGTAGTCAAACTGACCATGAAGATTAACCTGTCACTGGGCATCCTTGGTTAGTCAAGCCCCTCTTCCTTTGAGAGAAAGCCTCATAATGGGTTGATTGTCCTCTGTTCTGTCTCTTAGGTCTTCCCAGGTCCCACATTCTCTGTGCCTAATCTTAGAGCTCACTTCCCCATCATGCCAATCACAGTCCTCCAATGCCTTCCAATCACCTCCATAACTGATAAACACCATACTTTAACCTGTATTTTTTATTGAAGTAAAAACTAATATAAATTTTACTGTTTTAATTACTTTATTGAAAGTACACAATTCAGCCATTTTTATTTATTTTTATGTGTAACTACCATCACCATATATTTCCAGAACATTTTTGTCATCTTCCCCTCACCAGAAAAGGCCACACCCATTGTGGTGGTTTGAGAAAAAAAAAAAAGGCCCCTGAAGAGAGAGACACTATTAGGAGGTGTGGCTTTGATGGAGTAGGTGTGGCCTTGTAAGAGGAAGTGTGTCACTGTGGGTGTGTTCTATGCTCAAGTTATGCCCAATGTGACACACAGTTCACTTGCTTTGTAGAACTCTTGGCTTCTTCTCCAACACTGTCTTTCTACATGCCACCATGTCCCAGCATGATGACAATGGACTAAACCTCTGGAAATGTAAGCCAGACCCAATTAAATGTTTTCCCTTTCTAAGAGTTGTTGTGATCATGGTGTTTCTTCACAACAATAGAAACTCCAACTAAGATACCCATTAAGCATTCAGTCCTAGATCCTCTACCCTTGGCTGCTGGTGCCTGCTTATTTGTGTTCTGTCTTTAGAGACTTGCCTACAGGACATTCATATAAATAGACTAAATGCAGAAGCAAGTATGACTAGATTCTCTCACTTATTGAGACTCTCAGAGTTCAATGCTGAACTGTATAATATTAAACTGTATAATAGCACATTTTGTTTATCCAGTCAATAGTTGATAGAAATCTACATTGCATCCACTCTTATGAATATTGTTATTGATATACCTGTAAAAGTTTTTGTCTAAACACATTGTTTGTTTGTTTGTTTGGTTGGTTGATTGGTTGGTTTGTTGGTTAGTTGGTGGTTGGTTGGTTTTTCAAGACAGGGCTTCTCTGTGTAGCTCTGGCTATCCTGGAACTCACTCAGTAGACCAGGCTGGCCTAGAACTCAGAGATCCACCTGTCTCTGCCTCCTGGGTGCTGGGATTAAAGGCGAGCTCCATCACTGCCCAGCTGAAGCACATACTTTTATTTCTATTAGGAAGGTGGTTTTCAGGGACCTGAAAATCCCGTGTTGACAAGCTGTTTTTCTAAGCAGTGGCTCCATTTCACATGCTGAAGAAGGCTTCCAGTTCTCCACCTCCTTGCCAATCTCTGTTCTTTCCTTTTTAATTCTTCCACTGAATTTAGCCTTTTTAGTAGCTAGGAAGTGGTATCTCACTTGTGGGTTTGGTTTTCATTTCTATGACCAGTGATATGCTGGGCAAGCCCTGAACCACTGAGCCATGTTCCCAGCCCCTATTTGAACTAATTTTTGCATATGGTATGAAATTGGCACCTGTCTTAGCCTGTTTTCTGTTGCAAATGACACAATATTACTGACCAGGTGAATTATAAGAGGGGTTTATTTTGATGTATTTATGCTCTCTATGTGTATGGACATGTGGACATATGTTCTCAGAGGCCAGAGGAGGATGTCAGTCCAATCCCCTGGAATTGGAGTTACCCAATATGGGTGCTGAGAACAAAATTCCAGTCCTCTGCAATAGCAGCAAACACTTCCCCCTACCCCTGACTTTTTTTAAATTTAAATTTGAAACAAACCATCCAGCTCCCTGTCCCTTATAGCTTGATTTTTAATCATTGATACATTTAACAACTAACCTGATGATTTCTGGAAGTTCAGCTAGCCTTTCTCATGAAGCAGCCTGGACCAATGGCAGCCTGGGAGCTAAGGTTGCGAGAAAGGGAGAGGCTGAGCAATGGGGCAGATAAACCTCTCTCAGATGCCAGGTGTGAGAGCTCAGTCAAACCAATAGAATGCAATGACAATCGTCTCTCCAGGTGATTATGAAGACTGGAGAGAAGAGCACAGAATCTCGTGCGGGGCAGGAGCTCAAAAATGCAGTTTATGGTTACTGGCTTGCACTGTGGTTGGAGCGTAGGGAATGGGGACCAATGTCAACTTCAGGGGCCAGTGAGATGTCTCAGTAGGTGGTGGTAGATGTCTCAAAGAACTGACACACACACTTTTTTTTTTTTTTTTTTTAAGGAAGAAGAAAATATCAATATATAATATAAAAGTTGGCACAAGGCTGGGAACCCCTCCTCCTCTGAACTGCACATAACAAGCACAGTGTATAAGACAAAAGTCCCAATACACACAAGGAAGAGGCAGGTGGTATGCAAAAACCTAATGGAGGATCAAGAGGCTGGAGGTGCAGGCTCTCTTGGAGTGTTTCAAGCTCATTAGCCCACTCCTGCTCTCGGGGCTGCTTTGCCTTTCTTGATCAACCGTTTCTTTCTGCTTCCTTTCCTGGTGTGTCTGGTACAACTTTTTGTCGTGGAACGGAAGAACCTGGATACTTTCAAGTCATGAATCCTCACCCCACCCCCGGTCTGCCTAAAGCACCGTAGCCTAAAGCTTTAATCATGAGTCCAGTCTTTCCGTGTTGAGACAGGAGTGGGTGATTGGGAGTTATCCAATGTCCGGCAGGTATGACATTTGTTTGAGGACGAGATGCAAATAAGTTTCGCTTATATACTTTGCATGGACAGAACTCTGACGCCTCACTCCTTGGGGGCTGTGGATGGAGGAGCAGAGACACCCTACAACCTTAGCAACAGGGAAATCATCCTGATTTAGTGTAACCCCTTTCCTAGCTTGGAAACCTGACAATTTGACCTTTAAATGTCAACTGTGCTACCTAAAGGGAGTAAGAGGATTTCCTGTGAGAGCTGTGCATGAATCAACTTATCAGGCAGCCTCTGGGGCAGGGCGCTGTCTGCAGAAAAGAACATTTAATGAGACAGGGAAGGGGGGCCTGGCAAAGGTTCTGTTGGGTTGTACCGGGTTGGCGGACACGAGGGGAGAGGAAAGGGGTGGGAAAACGTGACCCCTGTTCTACCCCACTCCTCAGAGCTGTGTAGCCTCTGATTTCACACCATTTCGTGAGAAAGCTCACATCCTCTTGACTCTTCTGTGTCCTCCACCGCAAACCCCCAGGGATGTGGCGAACCAGGAAGTAAATGCACGGGTGCCTGGCACCCGATCCAACCTCAACTGGTCCGTCAACATTTTCAGCCCCCTTGGAGAGGCCTATGGAAAGATGAGTAGGGCAACATAATCCTTTTGCCCCGGGGAGCCCAGGTGTCATGCTCCACCCCCCCCCCCCCCCCCAGTGTACTGGTCACTTATGAAACACCAATATCCACCTGCCAATCTTGTGTTAGACACAGACAGTTCAGTACACTCACAATTCTTGTGATGGAGGCTCGTATTTACAGAGAGGTAGCTAAGAGTGTGTTGGAAACCTGGCTTGTTTCTTAGCTGAGGCAGTGGGGGGGGGGGGGAGTGACCTGGACAAGTAACCTGGCTTCTATTTCTTGTCTGTGAGTCAGAGATTATGGTACCTATCCTGCAAGATTGTTGTGGGGAGAATTATACAGGGAAAGCATTGCCTAATACTAGGTAGATGGTAGCTTAATTATTTAATAGTTGAGTAACTGTGGGTATCACACAGGCCTTTGTGACCTTGGACAAGCTATTTCATCTCTCTGGGTCTTAGTTTCCTCCTTTGTGTATTTTGGGCCAGATGATCTTGGAGGTTTTGGTTCTCCCATTCTATTTTTTCTATGACAAACAAGATTCTTTGCCTGCCTCTGGCCCTGCCTATCTACATAGAGATTAGGCCATTTGCTTTTGCAATTCTCAGATAGCAAAGACCTTTGACAGCTGAGAAGGCTCATTTGATCCCTCCCCTTGAACTGAGTTCCAAAGCTGTGGGACAAGGGGCACAGGATTAGAAAAGAAGGCTGTGTACTGGGTGGCAAGACCTGGGTGTGGTAAAAAACTGCCTAGGGGGATAGACGTGATCCAAGGTGAGGATTTACAGACCATCCCAGCAACACTTCCTGGCATCCGAGTCCCAAACAGATAGGACTGGGGAGATGAGGCAGATCCCACTTTCAGAAGATGGTTTTGTTTTATTTATTTGTTTGTTTGTTTGTTTGTTTTGTTGGGTTTTTTGATTGTTGTTGTTGTTTGTTTGTTTTCTGAACTCTGGCTGTATGAGGCAAAGGCCTTTTTTCAAAAGGAAGGGAACCCTATAAATGATTATTCCAATGTAAGAGATGGAGACGGGCAGTTAAAGACGGCACTTAGGTCTGCTGGCTAGAGGAGGTTGAAGCCTGCTGGGAATATTTTTTCATGTTGTCCTGATGTCCCTAACTCAGTAATGGCACACAAACCAAATATCATGCTTATAGTACACTAGACCTTAGTCAAAAGCTTGCGGAGGTTCTCTCTGACCAGGGTTCTGGAGCAGATAGGAAACACTTGAGGACTGATTCATTGCCAGAAACTTCTCTCCTCTCGTCTCCTCTCTTCCCCTTCCCCTCCCCTCCTCTCCTCTTCCCTCCCCTCCCCTCCACTCCTCTCCTCTCCCCTTCACTTCTCTCCTCTCCTCCTCCTCCCCTTCCCTCCTCTCCTCTTCTCTCCACTCCTCTCCTCTCCTTTCCTCCCCTCACCTCCCCTCCTCTCCTCTCCACTCCTCTTCCTTCCTTCCTTCCTTCCTTCCTTCCTTCCTTTCTTTCTTTTCTTTGTGAGGCAGGGGCTTACTATATAGCCTTGGCTATCCCAGCAGTCATCCTATAGACCAGGTTGACCTTGAACTGACACAGATCCACCTGTCTATGCCTCACAAGTGCTGGGATTAAAGACGTGTGCCACCATATGTGGCTCCATAAAATCTTAGGTCAATGCATCTACACAAAATATGTATTTTTAATGGAAAAGTTGGGATTAAATATAGGACTTTTTCCACAATGTGTGACTTTTTTAGTGCTTGATTTATTTGGGCACATCCCTTAATTCCCATACTAATTTTTTTTTTTTTTTTTTTTTATCAGTCAAGGAAGTGCTTTGCAGCTGGGAGAACACATTGCTCATTAAAAAGAGTCTAAGACCCAAGGCTTTTGAATGCCAATGGGGTTTGGGTCCCTTTCCCAGTTGGAATGTCTCTGCTAAATGACCAACTGCCTGGCATTTCCCCCAAAATAGCTTGGCCCATGATAAATGCTTAAGATTACACTTCTTTATTCATATGTGCAAGAAATTCCATGGCTCCCCTTCAGCACAAAGACAGCCAACTTTCCTGCCTTTGGGTGTTTATTGTTGCTTGTAGAAGAGAAAGAAGAGAAACTCTCAAGTTCAAAGAGGCACAGAACCCCCAGGTGCCACCTAGGCTGGCAGCTAGAACCAAGAATGTAAAAATAGAAAAGCTAAAAGAATGGGAATTACTGGGCCTGACATAAGAACAGCTGATTTGGCCTGGGGGAATAGTTCAGTTGGTAAGATGCCTCCTGTGTAAGCACAGGGACCCATGTTTTATCCCCAGAACCTAACTAAAGCAGGAGTAATAGTTGCTGCCTGTAATCCCAAGTACTGGGAATGTGGATCTTTGAGGTATGCTGGCCAACAGCTTACCAAGTGTCCAAGTGTCCAGCACCAAGCCATTAAGAGACCCTGTCTTTAAAACAGGGTAGATGGACTCCCAGAACTCTGGAGGCAGAGGCAGGTGGAACTCTGTTCATTGAGGCCAGACTGGCTTGCATAGCAAGTTCCATGTGAGACCCCACCATAAACAACAAAACCAGGGTAGATGGGTCCTGGAGAACAGCACTTAAGGATGACCTATGACCTCCATATGCACCTACACACACATGAATGCATGCACACACATACACACACAAAGAAAAGACAATGCGGCAATGTGGGGTATCTGGGCCAGCTAGATGACTCAGCAGGCAAAGGCACTTTGTGACAAGCCTGAAGGTCTGAGTTTGATCCCTGACACCCACATGGAAGAAGGAGAGACCTGAATCCTACAGGTTGTTCTTTGACCTCTGCATGCATGCTGTATCATGACTGACCCAACAATAAGTAAATAAAATGTAATAGGAAGATAGAAAGAACGAAAGAAAGAAAGAAAGGAAGGAAGGAAGGAAGGAAGAAGAAAGAAAGAAAGAAAGAAAGAAAGAAAGAAAGAAAGAAAGAAAGACAGAGCCAGGCATTGGTGGTGCATGCCTTTATCCCAGCACTCAGGAGGCAGAGGCAGGCAGATCTTTGTGAGTTGGAGACCATCCTGGTCTACAAGAGCTAGTTCCAGGACAGACTCCAGAGCCACAGAGAAGCTCTGTCTCAAAAAAACAAAAACAAACAAAAAACAAAACAAAAAGGAAAATAGAAAGACACAAGCTTAAATATGCTGTCTAAACAGCTTACATGTGCAAAGAGAAATATAATTCAACTCCTAGCACCTTAGTCCTAAGCAGTAATTTTATTGGTCCTTTTTGTTCTCTGGGCTATTGTTACTGCTGGCTCCACCCTATGCCCCATAAGAAGGTGTCTGAGTTCACATGTCCATTCTTAAATGAGTACCTGCCTCTATGGTTTGGGATGCTACCCCCTGCTGTTGTTTGCTCCCAGTGCACTGCTGGACTGGTTCCCTTTTATTAGGATTTGAGTCCTGGTTCTTCACCCCTAATTCCTCCTGGAGCTATGGACCCAGCAGGACTCCTCCATCTCTTTCTGCCATTCAGGGCAGTGGGCACCAGGGCTGGCTGTGTGGTCCTCAAAGGGGACAATAAAGCAGGCCCTTGTCTGGCACGGGACTTGCCTGTTCCATGTTGGACTGCTCTCCCCACCTTTTGCCTCCTATTCCAGATCAGAGTCTACTACCAGGGTCCTCCCTCAGAGTACCATCCGGGGAGTGGAGAAGAGTTCTGGCTTTGAAGAAACATGCTCTCAACGGGACAGCAGGGCCTCCACCTCACTTGCTAACTCAGCCCCTATGAACAAGCCTTCTCTTCCCACAGTCTCCAGAAGAGGCAACAGATCTGGCTACTTCCTGGAATTCATGGCTTCCTTATTCCCGACTCTAGGCTCTCCGACAACCCTAAATCATAAACAGAATTATCCTCTCTACCTATGGGAGATGGTCTATGATCTGAACCACATAAGAACTAAAGTGATTCATAAAAATATTACCTCTTATTTCAAATTGTTATCTTACTCTGAAACCTGGTCTTTAAGGTCAAAAACTGAATACTAACAATACTAACTTTCTCTTGGTGCCTTTCATCAGTCATTCTGATCACTTTTCCCTCCAGAAAACCAATACAGAAAAAAGAACCACACATGTGCACACACATGCACAATGCATACACACACACACACACACACACACACACACACACACACACACACACACACACACACACGGCTCCCCCAGTTATTGCTCCATGTGGCTGTTTGTATACTCAGCAGAGAGCAAGGTCACTTCTTCAATTTATTTTTAAGAGAAAAGTAGGAACCTAATTTCCTAAGGATAAAAACCAATTGTTCCCTATTCTCCAGTGTAGAAAAAAGAAAGGAAACTTAGTTTAACTCAAACAGTGGTGGGTGTGGTGGCACATGCCTGTAACCCCAGCACTTGGAGGCTGAGGTAGGATTGCTTTACATTTAAAGCCAGTGCATTCTTTTCAGTGATGAGTTGCAGGCCTACATAGTGAGGACCCCCATATCAATACAAAATGAGTAAATGAGAAGAAATGGAGAATGTTTTGAGCATGGTGAGAGTGAGTGTGTGACCAGTCAGTCATACTTAGGAAGTAGGAGAGGGAACAGTAGCCATACTGAGAAGAAGCCGGGGAACTCTGCAGAGCTCTTCTATTGCTACTCCTACTCTACCCCAAGAAGGCCAGAGATGACAATGAGCCCTCTTTTCTGGAGTCTGGTGTGAGCCAGTGGTCAACAGGCTCATGAGGCCACACGTGGTCTGTGTGACAACACTCCCATGCTGAGGAGTCCCTGGTTTCTCAGTAGTTCCAAACCTCAGCAACACTGCCCACAGCCTCCTGCCGCTGCACTTCTAGGGAGAACAGTTCAGCCCCTGTGGACATTCCTCAACCTTTGGTAATACAGACGTTGTGAAAATTGAAGGGACCAGGGAGAGTGGGCCCACCAGGAGGCTGCTTGTCATTTCGAGAGCCTATCAGCCCTTTTTCTTAAGAAAAAGGTCAATAGGCCTCTTCAAGCTTCAGTGTCCTCCTCTGTGGAAAGAGGCCATCAGCTCCTTTCTCTTGGGATGCTGGGGGTGGGGGGAGATTGCACAAGTTTAGCATAGAGACTGCCACTTGGCAAGTTGGAGATAAATTGTGTCCATTTTTATGAGCCCCATCTTAACCCTAAAAGCCTCAAAGAAATAAAATAACCCAGGAAAGCAAAGCTGAAAAACCTGTGAGAGGGCCCTTTGGTGTATAATTTAACAAAAGATGGCTTTGTGTGGCCCTTTTCCTCCTTCTGGGTAAAAGTAGGAGCAAGAGTAGGGTTCTAATATTGCAGCCACACCATCAGAAAGGATCATGAGTGAATGGATCATCTGGGTTTCTACTAAGAAAATGACAAGGACCTTTGGCCACCCCCCTCCATAGTGTGGGGATCAAATGCTTAGAGTCTAGCCCTCTTATTGGCTCTTCTGGTGCCATAAAAGTCTGGCTTTGGGCTGAGTGGTTTAAGACAATGTATGTGTGGATGCTGAGTGGGAGGGCCCTGAGTGAGCATAGTGGAAGTTTTCTATTCTTAACTCAGCTCCCTCGATAGTATGCTTGAATGAACAAAAGGGATAGTGTAAGGCAGGCTAGAATCAGGAATTGAGAAGCTATGGGACCAAGAAGCAGAATGGAATCAAAATCTTGGTCACTAGGGTTCAGCAGCTGGGGAAATCTTAAATAATACACCCTCCTTCCTTCCAGACAAAGGCCTGGTGAAAGCAGATTCTTGCCTGTATCCCCAGCTGATGAATGCAGTTTTCCCAGCTCCTTTTATAAATCCTCTTTCTACACCAAGGGACTAGGAAGGAAAGAAGAGTCCAGCAGGGAGGAAAAGAAAAAAATCATTTCTATCCAAGTCTCAAGAGCTACGATTGGCTTAGCTAGTCCTGGGGTGATTCGTGAAATGAAAGGAAACTCGACTCCAAGAACAGCCGCCAGGAGAAGCCTTGGGGATGGAGGCCAAGTGTTAAACAAGAGGTTGGAGTTGAGCAATGGATGGCAGCACTCCAGGCACCGGAAGGGACCAGATGCACCTGCATAGGCACTGAAGCATGACGGGACTTGGGCAGGCCTGACCTAACCAGAGAGGAGTGGGAGGAGGGCAGAGCAAAGGTCCTGACTGGAGCTGGTCATGGCCTAATCCCTTCCTAGCTTGATCATGGACATTCTTCCTGCATCAGAATCTCAAAAATGAGGTTAGTGGCCTTGCTCTTACATGCACATCTCCTATTTGTCTTCTAACATAAACAATTAAGATGCTAAAAGGTAGAAATCTTCTCCCTTCTCTTTGGCTGACAACGAGACCATGTAGGTTTTTAGGACATCACCTCCCATGATTATGAACCATGCAAAATGACAGAAAACATGTGGGACTGGGTGTTCTATTCCTAAGAAGATCAATGGCCATTGGCCTGGTCTACACAACAAGATTCTGGGTCAAAAATAAAAAATAAACCAGTGAGCAAAGATGGCGACTATGGTTGGTCATGGTGGACACATTGTGTCTGCCACCCTCCTTCTTTGGTTTCTAAGTTGACTTCTGTGTTTTCTTACTGATTCAGAGAACAATCTTTAAATACATTCCCCTTCTATAATTATTGGCCAACAACAACTACCTGGCTGATATGAGCTCAGTCTTACTGCAGCAGGAGAAGTTAAGGCCTTTTAGAACACTAGCACTCATCTTGACTGAAAATACGCTCGATGGTACATAAAAATGTTCACATGTCACATGTTGAGAAGCACATTTGATAACCACTCGACACACTTGCTAGCACATCTTGTGCCACGCTGGGAGGGAAACTGGCCAGGTACTAATGGCTGCAGTGCTGATGCTGCTGTGCTCCACTGAGTTCAGACCTAGGCTCAAGTCGGAGGGTTAGAGCCAAGGCCAGAGGACACCGCGCTAGCAGATGTTCACAAGTGGTAGAGTAGGTTAGGTCTTCAAAAGTTGAGAAGCAAAGGAGCTTTAGTTCCCTTTAAGAAGAAGCCTTAGATGCTAAAGGTCTAGCTTGGGCTATGAAATCTTCACCAAGGATGTCCTTAATCCAATAAACTGTAGAGAGCCGTGAAGTGCCACGCCTTAAAGTGGAGCTGGCTTCCGCTTTACACCTTCCCGATGATGAAGGCTCTCTGGCGTAAACAAGCCCTTAATTGGTTAAGTCTGTTCAGCCTGTCTGCTTCCGCATTAGAGTAGCCTATCTGCAGGGTCCACGTGGCTCACTGGGGTTGGTTAGCTCAAGGGTATTTAAGCCTGTGCAGGGGTCCCCTGGGTCTCTCTCTCTCTCTCACGGGTCAGAGGAAACACATTTCAAGGATCCTGATTAAAACTGCATGAAGAAGATCTACCCGGAGTTGCATCTTCCTTGCTGGCAAGGGCAGGCGCGTACAATAAACAATGGAGAATTGAGAGCTAGAGCTTTGTATTGCTTTTGTGCCAATACCAAGGCAATGCAATACAAGAGCAAGCTTCTTCCTGATCGGAACATGGGAAGCAAGCAAGCCTGAGATTTATAAATGGTGCTAAGAAAGGTACAGTCATACTCCCTAGTATTCCCCCAAAACACATAATCATGAAAGATGATAGATTTGGGAAGTGCCTATGGGACAGATTTTTAGACACTAGGATCCCTTTTTCCTCTTTGCAATAACGAGGGATTCATTCTATTTCCTGTTTCTCCCATCTATGCTATACATTTCTTTCTTTCCCTCCCTCCCTCCAATTCTTTTCTCCTTTGTTTCTGCCTTCTTTCTTTCTTTCTTTCTTTTTTTTTTTTTAATATAAGAATGGGTCCCACTATATAGCTCTGGCTGGCCTGGAACCTCTTGTGCAGAACGGGTGGGTCTTGAACTCATGGAGTTCTGGGATCAAAGGTGTGTGCCACACTCTGGATTTCTTGTTGCTCCTATCCTAAGTAGTTGCAGAGTAAGAACTCATTCTAGCTATCCCCAAGGATAGCTTCACTCTTAAGGATTCCTTTATTAAGAATTCCAGAAAATAGACTGGACAGATGCCTCAACAATCAAGAGCTCATGCTGCTCTTGTAGAGGGCTGGAGTTTGGTTCCCAGCACAGGTGTCTCCAGTTCCATTACATCTTTACCTAGGGAACAGTGCCGCCCACAATGGGATGTCTTTCTACATCAGTTAACAATCAATTGCAGATGTGAGAGGAGGTCAAGGTGACCTAGGCAGTCTCTCATTCAGGTGCTCTTCCCCGGGGTGGGGGACTCTAGGTTGTGGCAAGTTGACATTTGAAACTATTCATCATACCACTTACAGGCAGAAAGAAATTGTCAAAGCTAACTTCTGACCCACTGATGTCTCTGTGGTGTGTCCAGAATCAGATAATGGGAACATTATGACCCTGAAACACAGTGACAGCAGAGTAGCAGTAGGATGACCTCTTGGCATCTCATGTTCGTGGAGGCTCAGTCCTACCTCTGCTAATGACTTTCAAAAACTATTGAAGCTTCCCGAAGAAAGTAACAAGAAAGGATCCTGTGCCTTTGTTTGTTTGTTTGTTTTGTTTTGTTTTGTTTTTTCAAAACAGGGTTTCTTTGTATTGCTTTGGAGCCTGTCCTGGAACTAGCTCTGTAGACCAGGCTGGACTCAACTCATGGAGATCTGCCTGTCTCTGCCTCACAAATGTTGGGATTAAAGGCGTGTGCCACCAATGCCAGGCTTTTTGCTATGCCTTTGTTGTCTGGTTTTTTGGAAATAGTCTTGTTATGCAGCCCAGCATTACCTGGAACTCACTGTGTAGCTCAGGGTGGCCTAAAATCTGTGATCCTCCTATCTCAGCCTCCTGAGTGAAGAATTTAAGCATGTGTCAGACTATTGGGTTTAAGGATCATGTTTCAAAGAAGGTTGAGGTTATATGTTTGTTTATACTTTGTATATAGAGACATAATCTCTTGTAGCCGAGGATAGCCTTGAGCTCCGAATCCTTCTGCTTCCACCTCCCAAAAGCTGGGATTACAGTTGTGCATGACTGTGCCCAGTCTCTTGTATATTTTAAATCATCTCCAGACTACTAATAGCCACTAATCCAGCATAAATGCTGATGTTTTGTAGCTGTTATTTTTGAAGAAATTTAGTTGGACAGAAAGAGCATTTCCAGAGCTCAAGAAGAGACTATCTGTAGAAAGTGAAAACCTTTTTAGTCCTTGAAAACAGACTTGTGGAGGTGCTGGGGGCATAGCACAACAGAAGATCACTTGGTTAGCATGCCCAAAGCTGTGGGTGGTCTCTAGTACTGCTTAAAAAAAAAATAGACACATTTGCTGAGGCTATAGGTCAGTGGAAGAAGGGAAGAACATTCACCTCCCATGTGTGAGGCCCTGGGTTTAATCTCCAGTACTGGGGGAAAGTATCTGCCCACCATGCTTTAACCAGATGTGGTGATTTACACCTGTAATCTTAGCACTCAAGAGACAGAGGCAAGTTTGATGCCAGCGTGGTCCACAGAGTGAGTTTCCGCACACAATGAGAACCCAAATGAGGTACAGGAACAGCCAGCAGGGTGGGAGCTGCAGACGTGGCACAATGCTAAAATACTTGCTGAGCAGCAAGAGGACCTGAATCCCAGCACATAAACGCAGGATGTGGAGAAATGTGCCTGTAACCCCAGCTCTGGTGCCAGGTGTGGAGGAGACAGGTAGAATCCTGGAGCTTGCTGGCCTGGCTGAAACAGCAAGTGCCAGCTTCAGTGAGGAAATACAGCAGATGAAGATATCTATCTGATCTTGACATCTAACCTCTGCTCAAATGCAGACAAGCAGCTCCATGCACACACTAACCACACACAGCATACATGCATGACAGCATCATGCATACAACGTACGCTCACCCTAAAGTAATAAGGTGTGTATTTCTGTCTTTGCTCCCGTCTCTCAGATAATTTCAGCAGATGTATAATGTAGTTCATAAGTGGGGCTGGCGGCATAGGCCTGTGGTCCCAGTGGAGGATGGGCCAAGAGGATTGCAGCTGTTGGGAGAGCACAACATCTGCATCCCCAGGGGCTGTGTTCACTCCACAGAGCTCAGCTGCTTGGCTGCTTTTTTCCTCCAGGATCTTGTGTCTGTCTCCTAACACGATGGCAGTGCCTCCCATCTGCAAAAGACAGTGCGGTCTTTACATTATCCTTCCAGAACTGTGCCCCACTGAAAAAGAGCCAGGAAGTATGGTGCTGAAGACTATTCTGTTGGGGGCTTTCTTCTTGTATTCCTCTGTTTCTCCTTCCACTTCTTCTGTGTGTCAACAAAGACAGGAGCTCAGGATTCACTGACCTCTCACTTCTTTCTTCCTTCCTTCCTTCCTTCCTTTCTTTCTTTCTTTCTTTCTTTCTTTCTTTCTTTCTTTCTTTCTTCATTACATACAAAGGATCTCTCTGGGTTCTGAAACACCTCACATTTAAGGGTTCCCACTGCCCAGTGCATTCCTGGTGTACAGATGGGGAAATGCAAGTCCAGAATAGCAGGGTGTCTTCTCAGAGGTTACAGAGCTAGTTGGTGGCTGAAACGAGGCTCAAACCCAGAGGTGCCAACTCCAAGCTCAGTATTCTTCACTTACAGTTTCCTTCTTCAGAGATTGTCTCTTCTGTCTTCTCAGCCACGGCCACGGTCACACAGCCCTTGTCACTACTAACAATATATCTACAGTCGTAAGGTTTTTTTGGGGGGTGGGGGAAGGAGGTCGTGCCAGGGATTATCTGTGTACCTGGCTGTCTTAGGACTGGATATGTAGACCAGGATGGTCTTGGAATTTACAGAGCTCTGCCTGCCTCTGACTCCTGAGAGCTGTGTTTTAAGGCACGCACCCCCATTGCCTAGCTTAGTCTTGACTTTTAAGCATCTCTGTAGTCAGCCTTCCCACTCAACCTTGACCCCAGTGATTCCTTTCTTTCCTCAGCTATCTTGAGGTAAAGTTGTGACCTCGTGTTGTGGTTTGGACCTGAGATGTCCCCTGAGGGCTCATGTGTGTGAATACTTGGTTCCCAGCTGGTGATGCTACTTTGGGATGGAGGGCCTTCATAGACTCATATATTTTAATACTCGTTTCCAGTTGGTGGAACTGTTTGCAAAGGGCTAGGAGGTGTGGCCTTGTTGGAGAAGGTATGTGACTAGGGGCAGGCTTAGCCCATGCCATTACCAGTTAGTTTTGTCTCTTTGCCTTGTGCCTGTGGATCAGTGTAAGTTCTCAGCTACTGCTCTAGCACCATGCCTGCCTGCTTGCTGCCATGCTCTCTGCATGATGGTACTACATGGACCCACCCTCTGAAACTGTAAGCCCCCAATACACTTTCTCCTATAAGTTGCCTTGGTCTTGGTGCCTTCTCACAGTGAAAGGAAGGTAACTGACACAGAGGTCTATGGCTTTCAAATAATACCCTTCTCCTTAACCCCATCACTCTGTCTCCCTTAATACCCTTCTCCTTAACCCCATCACTCTCTATCTCCCTTAATACCCTTCTCCTTAACCCCATCACTCTGTCTCCCTTAATACCCTTCTCCTTAACCCCATCATCCTCTGTCTCCCTTAATACCCTTCTCCTTAACCCCATCACTCTCTGTCTCCCTTACTGTGTCACTTTTCTTCATTTTGCTACTGAACCTTGACTCTCATCTCTGGTAGAAGATAAGTTCCATGAAGGAAAACGTTTGTTCCTAGGTGATACCTAAAACAGAGCTTGGCATCCAGGAGGAACTGTGAATCAATAACTTAGTGAATGATTGAATGAAATTCTCCTACAGAATCTCAGCCAACTGCATTGTCACCACTATTACAATATCATACAGAGTGTTTCATGACCCTAAAATCCATTTCTTTTTTTCAAGATTTATTTTTATTGGCATGTATCTAGTATGTATTTGTGAATGCATATCACATGTAAGTGGGTGTCCATGGTGGCCAGAAGAGAGCTTCAGATAGATACTCTAGTGCTGGAGCTATAAGTGGTTGTTGCTGTGTGTGCTGGGAACCAAACTTGGGTCCTCTGAAAGAGCAGCTATTGTCCCAGCCCCTACAGATTTCTTTATACTGCCTTCCTTCCCTCCCTCCCTCCCTCCCTCCCTCCCTCCCTCCCTCCCTCCCTCCCTCCCTCCCTCTCTCCCTCCCTTCCCCCTCCTTCCCTTCCTTTCTTCCGAATTGAAACAGGAATTAACATAGCTCAGGCTGACCTCCAACTCACAGTGTAGTCAAGGACAACCTTGAGATACTCTCACTTCTCTCACCATGTGCTGGGATTCCAGGCACATATCACCACATTAGTTTTCTGAGGTACCGGGAAGGGAGCCCAGGGCTTTGTGAATATGAGACAAGCACACTACTAACTGAGTTACACTCTCAGCCCCTCCTCCTAAGTCTTTTTGAATGCATTTTGCTGAATATGGTGGCCCAAGCTTGTAATCCCAGCACTCAGAAGACTGAGGCAAAGGATCCAAGTTTGAAGCTAGCCTGGACTATATGGCGAGTTCTTATCTCAAAAAACTTTAAAAACTTAATATGTATATTAACACACACACATATATGTATATATATACATACACATATACATATATATGTATATATGTATATGTGTATGTATATATGTGTATATATATATATATCTCAAACACCACCTTAAATTTCCCAATGAGAGATGAAATGTGATCAATTGAGACACCCTCTCAGTCAGGCCTTGGTCTTCTGTGACCATGGCTAACCTTAGCCCCAAATCTCATCACTCAATGGCCAGCCAAGCCCTTGCCCTTCTCCTTGAGCTATACTAAGCAATTTTTTTCTTGGTGTGTGACTTCCTGTATTAACCCCCAGAACCCTTCTGCACTGATGTGGCTGTCATCCTGCCCAAGGTGACTTTCTGATGGCCCTTTTTCTGTTCTGAGTGTCCCGTGTCAGAAACAGGTGGCTATACTTGTGTCTTTCCACAAAGTTGGGATAATAGCAATAAATTCACAAACAAGTGACATCTAAGCACTCCTACTTTCACTTGGTTGAAGTGGCTAATGGCAGTCACAGGGTCTCCTGTTCCAAACCCAAACTAATACTAATTCTCAGGTCACATATTATATACATCAGTTTAGGTTACGAAGCGGCCACAAAGGGGTTAAAGAGGTTTCGGAGTTCAGGAGTTCAAAATGGCTTTGCTGAAGGCAGAGAGGTGATTCTGGTGCCAGGAGAGTCACCACAGGGGGCGAGGGATGCCTAGGACTCTTAAACAAGTGGTAACCCATGGTAACCCTGAGGGAAGAGGTGAGGGAGAGAGGCCTGTGGACTTCTGGGAAAAGGGCTTCTCAGTTGAACTGCCAGGAAGTGTAAAGAAAGACCCTGAAGCAAAACTGTGGCTGCTGAGGTTAAGGAACTGGCAAAGATACTTTGAAGCTGGAATAGAATGAGCAAGGCAGAGGGGAGCAGGAAGTGAGGTAATCGAAGGACGAAGCTGGATGACACTCCAGCTTAAGGAACGAAGTAGAATGGGGTGGGAAGGGAGTATCATCTGATGGACTGTTTGTTAGAGCTGTCAGAATGCAACGTCACAGCACACACAACAGCTATTTCTCACAGTTCTGAAATCCAAGACCAATGTGAGAAAGGTTGCTCCTTCTGGGCTCTCCACGGCCTGCAGCTTTCTCTGCCGGCTTGCCTGCTCCACTGTGGTCTTTCCCCATGATGCTGAGGTTGAAAGCTGGGTCCTCCAGCATGCTCTACAAAGTGTCTACCACTGAGCTACAGCCCCAGATGCCCCCCTTTTTTGGGGGTGGGGGTAGAGTCTCACTATGTAGGTCTGGCTGTCCTGGAGCTTGCTCTGTAGACCAGGCTGGCCTTGAACTCGCAGAGATCCACCTGCCTCTGCCTCCCAAGTGCTGGGATTAAAGACATACTCCACCACATCTGGCCTGTTCTTCCTTTTTATAAGGACACAAACCCTAGTAGATTAAGATCCCACTGTTAATTAGTGATCATTAAACCTCCTTCTCTGAAGGTCCTACCTCTCAATATAGTCACATTGGTAGAGTGGGGGCACAGTTGAGCTCACAGCAATGCCTGCTAGCAGGTCCTCCACCACTGGGTGAAGAATAAATTCTAGATTTTTGAGGGTAGAGACCAGTGAGTCTCCCGGAAACTCCATGTAGCCAGGAACTGAAGACTGCCAGCCAACAGCCAGTAAGGGATGAAGAGCCACAGACCACACAGGCCAGGGATCTTGGAAGTATGTCTAGACTTCTCATAGTCTTCAGATGATGACGTTGTGGCCTATTGTGACTACAACCCTATGAGATGTTGTGAGTCAGAGAGGCAAGTAACACATCCCTGACCCACAGAAATGATTAGAAAACACATTGTGTTCATACAGTTAAGCCTCAAGTGTAGGGAGTAATTTTTTATTGAACAATACATAATGAGCACACCCCAGTTCCTAAAATCACACCATGTAAATACTGACTGAATATACAAGTGAATTCGCCAGCTATGGTGCATGCCTCTAAACCCAGAACTTGGGAAAGAAAGTTAGGCACAAGTTCAAGACCAGTCTGAACTACATAGCAAATTCAAGAGCAGCTGGAGTTACATAATAAAGAAGCAAAGGGACAGAAGAGTAAATAATACATTTGTACATAAATATATACACAGAGGAGAAAAGAAAGAAAATATCTAAAATTAATAGCAATAATTTCTATAATTAATTAATCATTCTGAGTGATTAACTTTAAGTGTCTATCCTTCCACACATTTTTCTGACTTCTTTTATTTTGAATTATAGCACAGTCATAAAATGCATGAGTGAAGAACTCAGTGGAATATTGCCAACTCAGTTTGTACATAACCACCGTTAGGACAAGGAATAGATTATTGCCTGCACTGACAAGAAAGGGTTTGCTTTCTTAGATAAAAATGATTTTATCTTTTCTATTTTTTAAATATGTATGTATGGTATATGTGTCAGGGAGGGGAGTACCTGAAGAGGCCGTGAGAGGCATCAGCCCCCATGAAGCTGTGATTGTGAGCCACCTGTCGTGGATGCTGGGAATTGCAGGAAGGGCTATTAACCACTGAGTCACTTCTGCAGCCGCTGTTCCCACCCCCATGAGCCTTTTAATATTACTGTTGCACTCAAACCTCAGGCATGTTCCTGGTAAGCACAGACCACACTGAACTCTATCCTTGGCACCAGAAGATTCTTTTTTAAAAAAGAAAACATTTTTTTCCCCTCTATATAGCCATGACTGCCCTGGAATTTGCTCTGTAGACCAGGCTGGCCTCAAACTCACAGAGGTCCACATGCCTCTGCCTCCCGAGTGCTGGGATTAAAGGAGAGCACCATCACTGCCCAGAAAACAAGTTTTTTTCTGTATATTCTATCCAGTCAAATTGCATTACTCACCAATTCTTTCATATATATTTCTACTACTACTACTACTACTACTATTATTACTGCCATTATTATTACTACTACTATTATTGGGACTGAGTTTTGCTGCATATCCCTGATTAGTCTGGAACTTTGTCTGTAGACCAGGCTGGCCTCAAATCCACAGAGATCCACCTGAATTCTGCCTCCCAGGTGCTAAGTTTAAAGGCCTGCAGCACCATGCTTGGCCATCATTTCTCATCATTATTAATTTTTAAAGATGTATGTTTTTACTTTATGCATATGAGTCTGTGCCTGCAAGTACTATGCACATCCTCCATGTGCCTGGTACCCATGGAGTCTAGAAGAGGGCATCAGAGCCCCTGGGACTACAATTACAGCAATTTTAAACCACTAAGTGTGTGCTACGAACCAAACCCTGGTCCCCTGCAAAAGCATCAAGTGCTCTGCCCCACTGAGCCATCTTCCAGTTCTGTTTCCCCTTATTTTTATTGTGGTAAAATATTCATACTCTAAAATTAATTCTTTTGGGGTTTTGGACCCAGGCTGGCCTTAAACTAACAGCAGTCCTCCTGCATCAGCTTCCTAAGTGCTAGAGTTACAAGTGTGACACCACACCCACCTATGAGGGTAATATTTAAACTGTCTTTTTGTTTTTGTTTGGGTGAGCGTATGTGTATAGTGCCTGTAGTTGTGGGAGAGGAGAGTAGAAATCAGTGCTGGGTGTCTTCTTGGTTGCTGTCTGCCTTTGATTTTGAACTTGGAGCTCACCCATTCAGCCTGGCTGGCTGGCCAGTGAGGGGCAGGGATCAGCCTGTTTCTGGCCTCCTGGCCCCTCACGGCCACCCAAATTAGGGTGTGTATTGTAATTATTCACTTTACATAACTTCTGTCATATTAAAGGTTTGTCTTTAAATTGCATTAAATTGCATGTCTCTCTTTTGTCAAGAAAGCCTTGTAGCACTCCCTCCATTCCAATCGATGGATTCTTCATGGCTCTCTTTTGGTCGACTAGATGATAGTCAGTCCTGTGACTGTAATGTATTTCACTCAGCCATTTGCCGTCCATAGACATTAGGAGCTTTGTTCTGGTACACAGCCTTGTTCATGTATTTCTCACTCATCCGTCTCTATAAACAAGAGTCCCTCACTGAACCTGCTGCACCCTGGCTGAGCTAGGCTGGCTGGCTGGTTACTGTCTGGACTGTATCCATCTCTGCCATCCTTGCCCCTTTCAGCCCTGGGAGTGCAGCTGTACACAACCACTGTTAGCTGTGGGTTGGGGGCCTGAAATCACAACTTCATGCTTGCACGGTAGGGACTTGACAGATAAAGCCATCTCCCCAGCCCCCAAGGTTTTGATTTTTACAGTTGAAACTTTAGAACAGCCGTTCTCAACCCGTGGGTCTCTACCCATTTGGGGACTCACAGGAGTAGCATATCAGATATTTACATTCCAATTCATAACAGTAGAAAATTACAGTTATGAAGTAGCAACAAAAATAACTTTATGGTTGGGGGTCATGAACAGTTGTATTAGAGGATTGCAGTGTTAGGAAAGTTGAGAACCCCTGGCTTAGAGAATCCTGTTAATTTTCGTATATTATATAAACAAAGGCCTGGTTTTTATTTTACTTTCTAATAGGTAGCCCTCCTTCACTGATTTAAATGACTCCATTTCTGCTTTCTCTATTCCTTTCTCTTGAATTTGGCAGGGGTCGGGGAGTAATTTTTGCAGGCAATCTAATTTCAATTTTTTGTTTGTTTTTGAGACAAGGTCTCAATGTGTAGCCCAAGCTGGTCTCCAACTTGCAACTTTCTTCTGCCTCAGTTTCTCCAGTGCTATAATACAGTGTGAGCCACCAGGCCTGGCCCTGATTTCACTTTGATGTTCTTGCCATCATCTCCAGTTTCTTCTCATGCAAGAGGCTTTGCAGTCGCCTTTTTCATGCCTTTCTTGCCTTTTGGTCTTTGATTCTCCTTTGTCTACCCACACTTCAAGATTTGGAGTCATGGGTGAGTATATGTGTCTAGCTCAGCCTGAGTTACAAACCCAGATTGGGAGGCCAGGCTGCTTGTTTCTCCTTCACCAGCAAACAGCAAGAGTTACAAAGGCCCTGACTGCTTTCCCGGGCATCTCAGAGCCTCGAAGAGCAAGAGAAGCTCTAAGAAGGTGGGCGCTTTCTGTGCCAAGAAGACAGTTTACACCTGTGGGGTGAACACAAGGACACTTCTTGCAGTGGCAGAAACAAAACCTGCCCTTTCAATTTCTGTCCCTTTAAGGAAGTTGGCTTTTATCCTGTAAGCATTCAGTTTGCCATGTAAAAGTTTTAAGTGGAAGAGTCCCAAGATGAGTTTGGCAGTAGTGAGGAAGGTAGAGCAGAAAGAGGGGTAAAAACCAGGGCAACCACTCAAAGATGACTAAGGCCTGAAATGAGACCAGTGTTGGAGGCATACAGAGAATCAGGCAGATATGAAAAGGACCAGTGATTGGTTCGATGTTGGTTGGATGAGAATCCAGAATGACTGCCTGCTTGACTTTTAGCCTGGATAATGGCGTTGATGCAGGGAGGGTGACAGAGATGTGTATCACCAGATGTCTTTCCATATGGGGTCAGGGGCTTCAGATAACCACAGCCTCCCACCTCCTCTAGAGCTAAACACAGGGATTAGAGGAAGAGGGATAGATATGGGTTGCAGTGTAGACTACGAGCCTCATTTGGGATATGTTGAACTTGAAGACCATGAGATGCTTAAGATTTGGGGAGAGGTATCCCGCATGGCACAAAGATTGTCTGGGGGAGGATGGTAATAGAAGACCAAGATTGGACAGAGAGATTTAGAGTCACCAGGAGAGATGTAATGGTCAAAACTGGGGCAAGGAAGAGAAGCAAGGATGGAGCATGGAAGGGCACTAATCAGCAGCAGCAGGAAGGGACCTGGAGACAGTCAGAGGAAACCAGCCACTTAAGAAATCAGCCACACAGAGGGCAAGAGGGAAGTGTTCTGAGAAGGAAGCAGTGACCTGTGACACAGGCAGTGTCAAAGGTCCCCAGGGCATCCAGCAATTATCAAGCCCACTGGAAACTCCAGAAGGGAGAAGCGTCAAGTCCTAAACATACAGTGAAGGCAGAGAGTGAGGGACTGGCTTATGTGCTGCCAGACTCACTCACTCTCTGCCTGCCTTTGCTCGGCTCTCTGTCCCAAGGACACGGTGGCAACATCCACAGGCTTCTTGAACTGTTGTATTTGACCCTGGCAAATGAGAGGAGCTTGTAGCCGGGACGGAGAGGGATGTATGTTCTCAAGTCCTTTCACTTGGGGTGGGACTTGTGCTCAACCAGAAATCCCTGCTCTCAGTCCTGGCTTCCGGTGACGATGGCCCGCAGCCTCCTCTCTGCCCTAGTGGCAAGCAATCCCTCTGCTTTTCCAGGCCTGCGATTCGCCTCTACTCTCGTGTCTCTACCTCTGCAGACAGTCCTTTGTTCAGTCCTCTTTGGGTTATCCTATTTGGGACATGACAGCTGTCTGTTGGAGCCCTATGCTTTCAGGGCAACCTTGGCTAAGAGGAAGAGAGAGAGAGGTACACAAAGGCCAGGAAGGCTTCGTTCCAGCTTTTATTTTTGAAGGGCTGGGAAGGATTAGATCTATTGACAAGCTCATGAACTTCTAGCACCCGGGTCCTATTTCAAAGATGTAACCTGAAAGGAAGGAATAAAGAGATACGCAGCTCCGCGCTGGCCCTGTACCCTGTGACGTTACAAGTGGCCTCACTCCCATTGCTTCAGGGATCCTAGAACTTGTGTTTCCAGTTTGCCTAAGACAGTCCATTTGCCAGGTTTGCCCATGGCTGTGTTGGCAAAGGTTGGTTTGAGCCTCGGTGGATGAAAAAAGCAGACACAGAGGCAGCAGAGGAAAGTGAACAAAGAGCAGGACCTCAGAAGCCCCCAGTACAGCTCACCAAGGCGGGCGGAAATAAGCAATGAGACTGGTGGCATTTTAAGTCTTGCCAGGCTGAGTGTGAGCAGGCCCATCCACCTTGCCAGGCTTGACTCTTGTACCTTTCCCGGGCCACTGCTTTGATGGCATGGCTCTGCCTTGAAAACCAGCTCTGCCTTCCTCAAGTGTATTCAGCCCCTCTTCTCCCTTTGAGCATGGGTTCCAGCCTATAACTGAGATGTTTCCTCATCATTCAGCTTGGGCTCATTTCTTCTTTCAAATTCTAGTTCCTAGTTTGTTCTGCCAGCCAGCTCCCAAATCACATTATGTGAAAGTTCTGCCGATAGCTTAGATTTGTTTTTAACTAGCTCATTCCCTCTCTCCCTCTCTTCCTCTCCCTCCCTCCCTCCCTCCCCCCACTCTCATTTTTTGTTTTTGTTTTTAGACAGGGTTCCTCTGTATTTCTTTGCACCTGTCCTGAAACTAGCTCTGTAGACAAGGCTGGCCTCAAACTCACAGAGATCCATTCTGCCTCTGCCTCTGCCTCTGCCTCTCAAGTGCTGGGATTAAAGGTGTGTGCCACCAACGCCTGGCTTTAGCTATCTCTTATAACTTAAATTAACCTATTTCTAGTAATCTGTGTGCTGCCAGAGGCTTGTTTACCTTGTCTATGTACTGTCCATCCTGCTTTTCTCCTTCCTCCTTGTCTCCACTCAACTCCAACCTCCTCCTTCCCAGCATCCTCTCTGGCCCCACAAGCCCCGTAGCCATTGGCCATTCACCCTTTTTTTTTTTTTTTTTTTTTTTTAAAGCCAATCTGAGTAACACATCTGCACAGTGTACAAAAAGATTATCGACACATTACATCTCAGTCCAGAGCCAACCAGTGACCACGTTTATATATTCTATCTAGGTCACGTTATTTGCTATCTCTGATCTATCTTCATGTCTCTTTGGTGTCAAAACTGTCATTATAACTTCTCTGCCTTGGTAAGGACAGTCTCCCTGCCTCTTCTCTCTCTACAGTCTTTTAGTTATGGCCTCAGGGTCACTCCTGAAACATGGGCATCATCCCCTTTTGTGGTCCCCAATATGATGAAATACCTGAAGCAGGCAATTTTTATAAAGAAAAGGTTTGTTTAGCTCAGGGGTTTAAAGGCATTTATAAATCCAACCTCAAGGCACAGGTTCTGGTGAGAGTCCTTTTGACCACATCACCTCACGGCAGATGCAGTGATGGTGGGAGCCAAGAGAATGCATCTCCCAACAAGAGGCTGGGGACACTGGAGTTCCACGACTCCTTTTATGGTATTACCCTCAATTGATGTAAGGGTCTTCCATTAGGCCTCCATTTTTAAAGGTTCCATCAACTCCCACTATCATCACCCTGGAAGCCAAGTTACCGACAAATGAACCTTGAGAAAACACATTTAAACCATTTCTAAGCCACAGAACACAGTGGCACTCCATGGCTAGTGCATTGGGTTTCTATGCTCTACTGCCTTACTAAGTCATAACAAACTTCTGCCTTCTTACCATCTCAGAGCTGTGGAGCTGCTGGAGTTTGGGTGAGTCTTGGTGTACTTATCAATGCTCCATAACCAGACAACCAGTGCCTGTGGCTTTTCAAGCTACTGGTAGGCCCAGGGTTACCCGTTCTCAAGAGCTGCAACATTGTCTGATACCCTTTGGGTATCTCTCTCTTACTTCCTCTTCCATGTAACGGGGTCTTTGTGATTATACGGGGCCCATGCGGATAACCCAAGAAAATCTGTTCTGGGGTTATTTGATCAGTGATCTCCATTCCCCATTGCTGGGTAACTTAGTACACTGGCAGATTCTGAGGATTAGGGCATGACCATCTTTGAAGTCACATTTGATTAAAAATAGAGACACAGTTGAGATGAGTAGAAAGTAAATTAAGAGGCCAGTGAGATAGCCCAGTAGGTAAAGATACTTGCTACTAAGCTTGATGAGTTTTTTTTTTTTTTTTTTGGGGGGGGGGGAGCTTTTTGGGTTTTGTTTTTAAAACAAAAGTTTTATAAGTGGTTTGGTTTTGGTTTTGGTTGTTTTTAATGAACATGAATTAAGGCAGAAAGTCTAGAATTAAGAATGAGGAGAATTAAGAATGGTGGCACATGCTACAGTCTCAGCACCTGGGAAGAAGAGGCAGTGTTCAAGGTCAACACTGGCTACAAAGTAAGTTTGAGGGTAGGCTGGGCTACGTAGGACTCTGGCCTGGAAAACTACATAAAAACCAAACACATAAAAAACAAAAGAATAAGAGTCTCTCAGTCTCTCTTAGGCTCTATAATCTGTCCTGACCTTAGCAGTCCTGGTCCAACTTAGACCCAAAGCATTGAGAGTGAACTTCAGCCCACATGTCACTCAGCTGGGCAAAACATGAATAACTGCCTTCCTAAACCCCTGTTCCTTCCCCTGAGAAGGAAGAGCCAATGCCTGCCTGCCTAGGTCACAGGATTGTCACCATCAGAACTGTCCAGGCCTCTGCACCGCTTTGCTTTAACACACATGCAAATGTAAGTCATACCTTTGTTTTGTATGGGAAGTCGGTGGGGGTGGGGGGATGATAAGGGTGAGATTGACTGACAATACTTAAAGGAGTGAATGAATGAGTAAGCTCAGATTGCTGACTCTTTAGTTTGATCAATGACAATACAAGCACAACTTCATCTATCTTATTTTAATTAAAGACTTAATATAGCAATGATCTTATCTTTAAGATCTTATCTTTTAGAGTACAAAATAACACTCATGGCATCACCATTATGAAAAGACTCTTTCCCTTTAATGTCTGACACCAGACTTTCTCTGGGACAAAAATCTTGCTGCTGTCATCGTTGTGTCTATTTATGTATTTATTGAGATGGGAATTTTATTATATAACCTTCATATAGACCAGGCTGGCCTTGCACTTGGGGTGGTTCTCAGGCTCTGCCTCCCCAGTGCTAGAATTACAGGTGTGGTATATGCACCATAAACCAGCCGGGACAAAATCTTTAATTTGCCATCTGAGACCTTGTATTCCAAGGCATCCCATCCAAATAAGGCTCCCTGAGGTGTCTATCAGGCTAAGTTGATGCAACTCTTTTCCTGTTGCAAAAAAAAGTGTTTTATTAAGGACTACGAGGAAATTAATTTTTGTATTTTGTCTTTTCTTGCTTTAAATTTTAAGCAGAAGTTGTCTGTTTTGTTGTCTGAAATGACAGGGAGATAATGAATTATGTAAATTTGAAGGCTGCCACTCACCATTGTGGAGGCTATGAAAAGAATCCTTTCTTATTTCCTTCATCTCTTTACCTTTGAAAATTTGGATCCCCTGCCTGATTTAACTTGACACATAGCTGTGATATTGATCAAAGTTAGAAATAAAAGCATATACAACATATCTCCTAAATTATATATGAATAGCAACCAGATTAAACATTGGGACAGGTCACAGGGGAATTTTATTGATTTTTCCCAAATATCGAATGCCAACCAACCGACTCCTTCTCTTTGGTCCTAATCTGCCCTTGCTATGATCAAAATAGTCATGACAAACACCATAACAAAAAAAATCCACATGAAAAACCGGTCTATGACTTTGGCGACCTTCTTCCACTCACTGCTCTTGGAGTTGGTGGCCTTGTGGTCTTTGAGACACTTGGCGATGTACTCAATATTTCTTGTCAGCACTTCATAGCGTGCACAGGAACTATCAGTATTCTGGGAGGTTCCACCCTGGTACACCAGGTCATTCTTTAAGAGTTTGTTCATTTCCTTCTTTCTGGAAGGGCCTTTGTTTCTGGATGTTTTCAGGTTGGACCCTGGGAGTGCGCTAGAAACCTTTGTGATCTGTTCTGGCTCCTGGCTCTGGCGGGGGCTGAGACAGTTCTCACCCACATCGTAGACAAACAAGATCCTGGACATGTACTTCAGGATGACCACTTTGGCCCAGTGTGGCACTGGCCGGGCCTCTGCCCCGCAGAAGTGGATATTCATCACCATGATGGTAAGGGCTGTGGAGGCTGTGATCAAGGCCATGGTGGCTATGTAGTATTTACCTGGAATGACAGTGACACCACCTAAGTTCATTTTCATACTCTCTTCATAGTTGATAGAAAAGAAACAAACACCTTTCCTAAGAAACTTGTCTACCCTAGTGGTCAGCAGTAGAGAGACTTTTGAATCTGAAGTCCAGCATCATCACCCACTAAACTCAGAAATAAGCAGAAAAGCCTGTTGAACTCCAGCTTCATGGTCTATAAAACAAGTATAATAATAGTGTCCAACTTACAATATGGTGAGGTATAGCATAAATGATATCTGTAAAGTACTCAGCGCCATCCTTGACTCTAATTTTAAAAGGTTCACATGTTTACCAGGATATGAAAAAACAGTCAACCTCACCAAACCAGCAATGAATGGCCTTTGACTTATTCTTAGAATACCCCCAGGCCTCATTGTCATGGGACACAATTACTACTGCCCAAGAAAGGAGACACTGTGTCACTGACTTTAAATGTGATTTGATTATATATGGCATTTAAATGTTCATGAAAAGGGGAAATGAAGAAAAGTCATGGGAAGGGTACAGATTCATGAAACATATATTGAAGAACAGTAAAAACAAACAAACTAGCACTTAGAGCTGAAGGATGATGAGATGACTCAGTGGGTACGATCAGTGCAGGCATGAGGACCTGAGTTTGTGTCCCCAGCGTCCATGTAAAAAGTCACCTATGACTTTTTGTGCCTATAATCCCAGTATTGGTGGGCAGTGGCAGGTAGAGCCCCAAACCTCACTAACCAGCTAGACTAGCTGAAAAGGATAACTTCTTTTAAGGGACAGCCCTTGCCTCAGTGCTGTAAGATGGAGAGCAAAATGGGGAGAGGGCCTGCTCTTGACTCGGCATGACCTCAAATGGTGAGTGCATGGGCATGAGCACCCACCCCCACTCCACCCTCATCCCCCACACATAAAGCCAAGAACAAGCTTTTGAAAAGAGGAATAAGATGAGCACAGTGATTGACTCCTATAATCCCAGGTGGAGGTGGAGGTAGAGGTGGACACTTGTGCCAGGAGGTAAAGGTTAGCCTGCCCAACATACAAAGAGGCCCTCTTTTTTTTTTCTTTTTCCAAAGGGGTCCTCTTTAAAAAGAAACAGAGTAATATAATTGGTAAATCTTTAATAAAGTCACTCACTCATGGGGAGAGGAGAGGAAGAGAACAGGAGCCTTAATCCAAGAAAAAAAAGGAGGAGGAGGAGAGGAGGAGGAGGAGGAGAAGAAGAAGAAGAAGAAGAAGAAGAAGAAGAAGAAGAAGAAGAAGAAGAAGAAGAAGAAGAAGAAGAAGAAGAAGAAGAAGAAGAAGAAGAAGAAAAAGACAGGAAAAGAAATAGTAACGCATCTCATCTCTATTATTGGAAAAGTTTTTTGGTAATGGATTTTTTTTATTTATTTAACTTTTTGTTTTTCCAGATAAAGTCTCATGTTAGCCCAGGCCGACCTTATATTTGTCAGGCAGCCGAGGTTGATCATGAACTTCTAATCCTTAAGCCTCCACCTCTGAAGTACTAGGGGTTATGAACATTCATCTCCATGCCTGAGTACATAAGGAGATCCTTCATGCTAAATAGGCACCACCAACTGAGCTATACCCTCATCTTCATGCTGTCTTTTTATTTACTGATGTTTCCATACTTAGGAGTGAATTTAGGGCTTCCTGTGTGTTAGACAAGTATTCTTCCACTGACATATATCCCCACTCCCCAGAGTGTCTTGATATATCATGGAAAAGGATGCTCTGGTTGAGGAATCCAAAATTCGATACTGGAAAGCCTATTGATGCAATTCACTACATTAATGGGTAAAAGGGAAACCTCATGCAGTTATCTTATAAATGGAGACAAGAAACTTGGTAATTGCCTTGCCTGGGACAGCATTGGCAGGCCTGTGATAAAGGAGCTGTGAATGAATTTGCTAACCGCAGAGGGCTTGTTAGATATACTGTGCTACAGCTGCAGCAGGCAAGACAGAGAGAGAAAGCTGCACAGAAGCAGGCCGGGGGTGGCTTCTATGTGGTGTGCAGTTGCACGGACAGTCAGGCAGTGTTTCAGTGTTGTGGAGTCCCAGGTTTATTATGATTGGCAAATAGCCTGGCCTTGAGGTAATTCTGGTCTTGCCCTGAGTCAGAAATGGCTCGGTGTGACCTTCCATCCTAAACTGCAAACCAGTGCCCAGAGTTTGCAGTCATGGCTTGTTAGGATTAATCCTTCCTGATGGTCTGCTTGGAGGCACCTGTGGCCTTGATCTCAGTCCAGCTTGACCTGAAGCAAAGGTTCTAAAGTTAGGATGGTCCAGCACAGCTATCCAACCCAAAATGACATTTGCAATAATGTTTAACATCCACTTATTATTTATTAAAATTAACTTCAAAAGGAGTATGGGTCAGAAACATGCATGAAATGGTACTTGTCACTCAGAACATGTGAACATGTTTGTGTACTGTGAAAGCAAAAAGGCTGAGGCTGTAGCTTTTGCCTAGCATGCACAGGCCCTGGGTTCAATCTCCAAGCACAGGGTGGAGTGGAGGGAAGCAGAGATTGGGAGCCCAAAGTTAGGCATGGTGTCTCTAGCACTTGGGGGAAAAAAAATCCAAGTCTGGCAGGAGAAATGAAAATCCAAGTCCAAGGCCAGCCTGGTTTCATAGTGAGATGCTGTCTCCCAATAACAATGGCAACAAAAGGAGCACATTTCACAGGTCTACAAATAAAATACTGGGATTTTTTTTTAACACACATTCTCAAAAAAACAGTGTTTACACATTCTAAAAGACAAATACCACATCACCATAGAAATGATTAATGCTCCCCTAATTCTTGTGATTTATCTCTCTTTAGAAATGTGTCTGCTTGTCATTGAATGTCACTGCTAAGGAAAAGAGGGATCTGTCCATGATTCCACTTCAGACAGAGTTATCATTTCTGGCTTGGTTTTAGGTGATAGGTGTCTGTCACCGTGTCTAACCAGTGTCACTTATTTCTATCTCCAGAGAAGTACTAAAAGTACTGGGATACCTATACATTTCTTTACTGGTGAAGAAGAAAACCTGTGTTTATTTTAGGGGTAATGTGTGTGTGTGTGTGTCTGTGTGTGTGTGTGTGTGTGTGTGTGTGTGTGTGTGTGTGTTTTTCAAAAAGACATAAAAGGGAAAAAATATCTAGGTGTGGTGGTGCCTCCTGTAGTCCTTGCACTTGAGAGGTGGAGACAGAAGGATCAGAAATTCAAAGCCTGCCTTGGCTACAGAACCAATTCCAAACCAGCCTAGGTCACATGAGACCCTGTCCCCCAGAAAACAAAAATAAAAAAGGAACATGTCTCCATAAAAACCAATGCGTCACTGTCTGAATATTGGGTAAGTGGATTAAGTAGTGAGCAAATGGCCACACAGCACCTAGTGACTATTATCCTCCATGTCCCTGAGTTCTGAAACATCTGTGCCTTATCTTAAGGAACTAAAAATTAGGTTTACTTTGGGTTCCAGTAAGCATCTATTATAGCAGCTAGTTGAGGTGTTGGATTGGAGGGGTCTCCTTGGTGACAGTGGAGGGGTCTCAGAACAACAGAGAAGCAGGCATGACAGCCTTAACCTCCACTTAAACCCTTGGTTACAGGTTATATTACTGCAGACTGTTGAAAATGTACTTTGTGAACCATTTAATTCCAACAACCATACCTATAAGCAAAGATGCCATCTGCAGGTACTGAATGGATTTTGTGAAATCATTAGGCTAGTTGCTTCAGTTTGAGGCATGAACATCATCCCAGTTGCTACAAAGCTCAGCTCCGACGGGTATACACTCACCTATCAGAGGCACATTTTCAGAGGCCGGCATGATCTCTGCCACCATTAGTTGAAATACAGTCATAGCCAATAGGATGGTCACTCCCAGAGAGACCTTCTCCCCCGAGGCTGCTGGAAGATAAAAACTCAAAGGAGCGAGGAATGATATGAGGACACAGGGGATGAGGAGGTTGACGATGTAGAAGGAGGACCTCCTCTTGAGAAGGAGAGTGAAGGTCACATCTGGGTATGGCTCTGAGCAGCAGCCATAGGAGATGACATTCTTCACTGCAGGCATGCCATGGACCTCCCATTCCACGTCTTCAATGAAGTCAGACAGGTCGCCACTGTCCAGGGCGTTGAATATGTCCACCTGGTTGCCATTGTAGGTCCAGGAACCAAAGGTCAGGTTGCACTGCTGGCTGTCGAAGGGGAAATAGGTGACATCAACCACGCAGGAGCTTTTGATGATGGCTGGTGAATCCCAGATAATGAGCCCATCATACCGCAGGACCACATTGGTGTTCACGGGTTCTGAAGACTCATCGTCAGCCCTGAAGAGCAAATGGAGACTGTGACAGGCACTTGCAGAGGAACCTTACTGACTTACCTCTCACAGCTCACCACCCTGTCTGTGTCTGTCATTTCATCATTTTTGGCAGTGGGTCCCATTTCTATGTCCCTCTGGTATGTGAGTTTGGAATCACTTCCAAAGCAACCCTCTCTCTCCTCACCTCCTTTGACTGGTCTGGACCACTTCTGTTACCATCTTTATAGAGCATCTCTGCTGTGTTCCTTCTAAATCCACATCAATGCTACCCATGATCTGAACATCCAGAAAAGAAGGGAGTCTGTCAGGGCTAAAATTGAATTCTCTGGTTTTGTTGCTGTCATCAGAGATGAGAATGTTTATTTAAAAAACACAGAAGAAAAAGCCATGCATCCATAATATTACAGATGTCCACTTTTTTTATTATTATTATTTTGGTGGGCCTGCCACTCAGCTCCCAAATAAATACATGGAGACTTATCCTTACTTATGGATGCTGGACCTTAGTTTGGCTTGTTTCTAGCCAGCTTTTCTTATCTTAAATTAGCCCTTCTACCTTTTGCCTCTGGGCTTATATATATATATATTATATACATTATATATATATATATATATTCCCCCTTTTTATTATGTGTCTGACTCTACGGCTGGGTGGCTGGCCTCTGGAGTCCCCTCTCTTTCTCTTCTCTTCTCTTGCCATTACCTTTTCCCTTCTCCCTATTTATTCTCTCTGCCCAGCAGCCCTGACTATTTTTCACTCCTGCCTAGTTATTGGACATTCAGCTCTTTCTTAGGCCAATCAGGTGTTTTAGACAGGCAAAGCTTCACAGAGTTAAACAAATGCAACATAAAAGAATGTGACACATCTTTGCATCATGAAACAAATATTCCACAGCATAAAAGAATGTAACACATATTTAACTAATATTTTATATGACACTATTTCTCAGGATATCTTCTCTAATTTTGTCAATCTTCACCTGCTATTTCTAGGTATGATAACTCTGTTTTCTTTAGGGAATTAGTCTTCCTCCATGACAAGCCAGAGGCACTGTCAGTATGAGCTCATGAGCACATAGCTTGCTTCTCTAATACACAGCCATTGGTGGGCTTTAACTTAGTGGCTGTGTATGCTTGCAAAGAAGCATTTCAGTAATGCCAGTAGGGGGCGAGCCCTGCTTATTTTGTTTGTTCCCCAGAGAGAATTGGTAGAACCTACAGAAAATGCTGAGAGATCATCTATGTCACCTGAATTCTCAGATCTCACTTTGTGGATGTAAGTGGCCATGGACCCCATGACTCATCTTCTTGGAGAGAGGGTGGGGAGTGAGGGAGAAGAGGAGGGGGGAGATGGAAAAGGAGGAGAAAGGGTAGATTAGAGTAATAAAATCTCGGTTCTTAAATGTTAGCTTGCTTGGAAGGTGTATGGAACATTCACACACACCCCCAACCCCCCGGGCACTTAAAATGGGGGATGGACTTTTGGATGGGTTCTGAGTGTGGAATGAGTAATCTCACTGTTGCTTCTTTAAGGGGTCTTCACATCCACTAGGCAGCTCTGCCCAAGGAGCTCTCCCCCAGTAACCTCCATTTTTATCTGAACAACAAAAGAACCCCTCTCAATCCACAGGAGCTTAGGTTCTACATAAAGAGAGGAGGTTCCATGACAACAGGCAGGAGATGGAGACATTGAGCCAGAGTTGGAGCAAGAGATCTGGCTCCTTCTGGATGTGTAGCCAGTGGGCCAGCAGCACCCAGTGCCTTAGGAATGCAGAACTGCAGGGCCACCCTATCATTACTGAACTCAATTTTCAGTCTGAGAAGCATGAACCACACCTACACACACAAGGCCCCTTTCTCTGAGAAAAGCCAAAGCAGTGCCTAAATTCCATCCTCCATCCCCTCTATGGTCTGAAATCCACAGGACAGAGTCTATGTGGCCCATCCTATCTAATCTTAGGAGAAGTTCTGTCACATAATCTTTGGACCATGAGCAGGTTAAATTAAATTAAATCTCCAGAATTCTTGCGCTGAAGTCCTAGCTTTCCAGCATCTCAGAGCTAGGTTGGAATGATGGTGAACCTGGGAGGATGAGGCAGAAGGATTGCCAGATCCAGGACAGCTTGAGCAAAACAGCAAGATCCTCTCTTTAAAAACCAAGCAACAACAGCAAACAGAACCACGTAAGAGGAAGAGGCGACGGAAAGGGGGAGGAGGAGAAGGGTTATGGTAGATATAGTAAGTTAAGATGTAGCTCATGCTGGAACAGGGTGGCTTCCTCCGTCTGTACTGCAAGTCTACTTACAAGAGAGGGGATTCGGGCATGGGACACACAGAGGGAGAACCCCCTGTGAAGATGAAGGCAAAGATCAAAGTGGAATTTCTACAACTCAAGGGTCACGGGGGGGGGGGGGCAGGGAGGGGAGTGAATGCTGGAAGCTGGGGGGAGAGACATGGAGTAGGTTCCTGTTTGCAGCCTGCTGACACTTTTGTTCTCCAGTCTCCAAAAGTGTAAACTGACAAATGTGTCTTCTTCAAGTCACCAAGTCTGCACTTACAGTTTCTCCCTTAGAAAACTAACACTGTCTCCAATTTTGCACCTAAAAAGAGGAATATAAAATTTCAAAGTTTTCTTTCAACTCTAGGCTTTTAGGAGCTGATACCCTATCACCTGAGATTTGGACTAGAAACACAGATTCTTACTCCACATGTGTTTTAAATGCCCCCCCTGACATCATGTTTAAGTTTCTACTAAGTCAGTAGGTTCGCTGCGGGGAATCATCTGGTCTGAGTGGCTTACTTGTTGTACAGGACAATGTCAGGCCTCCACACCAGGTCGCTAGGGATTCTAATGGAGTCCAGCCCATCATACTGCTCTCGATCCCATGTGAGATATGCATCATGCCAGGTTTGGCGGATCCACAAATAGGCTGTCAGAATCTGATTTCTCTCGTCCTAAGCAATGAATCCAGATGTCATTTTATCTAGTAGTGCTTTCAGCTTTGGAACACTTAGTCTTGATAGCAGGAATCTCAAGAATGCCCATCTATTTTCAACCCCCAAATGAGACATTTCAAAATTCTATCTGATTGATTGATTAGTAAGGCTACATCTAATGCCTCCTTGATGTAGTGTGCAGAACGTAAAAGAGACAGATGTTTAAGACTTTGTATCTTTCCATGAACCAACTGTTCAATATTCTCTGAAGCTGGGTCAACTAACAATACAGTTGAGAGCCAGGAGTCGGGCAACATCTACTATGTGCAAAAGAAAATATCATTCAAATCTTATAACATTATATAATTAAATATTTATATGCAGGAAATCAGTCACACCATCTTAAAACACCATTCTTTTTTAAAAACTGTGATTAAATCTATATAGCACCTAAGTATTATTTTAGGAGACTGGAGTTAAATGTATGTGCTGCTCTTTCAGGAGACCTAAGGTCAGTTCCCAGCACCCATGTCAGGCAGCTCCCAACTGCCTGTAATTCTAGCTCTATGAGATCCACCAATGCCCTCTTCTAGCTTCTGCAGTCTCTGCACTCATATGCACAAATGAACACACATATACACATAATTAAAATTAAATAAAATATTAAAAGCTCTGTTTTAGTTATCTTATAATTGTCAGTGGCTTCCAATAGTTTACCACACTGTATAATCTTCTCAATTATCTAACTCAAGGACATTATTCATCACATCTAAAAGAAACCTCATAGCCATTAAATAGTCACTGGTGCCTCCCCAAGGCGCTGGCAACCAATGCTCCGTTTTCTGTCTGAATGGACAGATCTATTTTGGACTCTATGAATAGAATCATATCATATGCAGCACTGTTTCTTTTGATTGCCTTAGACTGTTAGTGTCCGTGGCCAGAACTGTAGGTGACATTAGTGACAGAAACATCAGTGACATTAGCATTTAATGAAATGACTCATTCAGAAGAGAGTTTCCTCCCCCTCACCCCCCCACACTTACCCCTGCTCCTTTTCCTCCTACAAGCTGGTACCCAGAACATCCCAAGTCATTCTGCCCCAAGGTCCCCTTAATACATTCCCTTTAGCAGCAAATGCTTGTTTTCATGGTAATCCTCTTTCCAAAGTGTCATCATCAAATGTTACCCACCATATCCTTGATCTGAGAAAGTGTGATCTGCATGGTGACATTCAAGGCTGTGTCCGTATCTTCTACTGGACGCAGGGCATTGGAGTAATCTTCAAAAAGGTCATTGAACAATTTCTGAGCATATTTTCCATCTGCTGTTTCTACAGCTGCTCAAAGAAAGGATCCAGATCAGCATTTCAAAACAAGAACATTACTGGGATAGTAATGGGGGTGGCTCCACATCAGCTAGGGATGAGTTCTTCTCCTGGCCCACCCTACCTACTCCCATCATCGTGAGTCAGAAAGAGGTATGAACATGTCCATGTACTCACATCCACTCTCCTGTCTTTCTGACCCTACCCCATCTCCTACCAAAGAAAAGGTTCCAGAGGTGCCCATACAGAGCATGGCACCAGACTCTCACCTCGGAGTCCAGAAGCAATGAAACACACCCAGCAAAAAGAGATGTAGGAATGGGGCTGGTTCATCTTTTCCCAACCTCTGGAATGCCCAGTGAGATAATAAGGACTTCCACTTCTGTCTATGAAGGACGAAAAGCACCCTCATCACCACAGTCACATAACAGACGGAGACTGCCTCTGGTAAGCTGAGACTGCAGCTCTAGTAACTGTGATGCCAGAAGCCAGGGAGGGGGTGGTTAGGCAGTGCCACTCTTGGGGAGATGTCTAAGTGCATAGCTACCATCCATCCAAACCAAAGACAAGGTAGAAGCAGGAACCAAGGGCACACCTGGCATCTAGAGACTGCAGGAAAGCAGAAGGGGGGCTTGCTACACCTATGGAAATTGGATTCAGCTTGGGTGCAGATTCCAAGGGAAGCCGAATGACTATAGACTCAGAGGTGGCATCCAGAGATCACCCAGCCCTGCAAGCAGCATTTGAAGGGGGAGAGGAAATGACTGCCTGGTCTCTAGAATAAGCAGACATTTGAGTTTCTTCGCTCCCTGTTTCTGATCATTTTTTTCTATTGCCCCACGGTGAATGGATCTCGAAGAGTAGATGAGCAGGAATATATGTGTGACAGGGTCTGCTGGATGGGAGAAGAAATTTGGCCCCAGAGGGAGTAGTAGTGTTTTTAATTAGAGTTGGAGTCAAATGCTTGGGTGTGGCACCTATTCAAACTTTTACTAGCCCCACAACTCTGGACAAGTTTCCTGTGAGCAAACTGACTAGGAAAAATAATAATTCCTGTCCCCCAAAGCTAGTAGTCTACAGCTATGTAAGCAGGATGGCATTGAGGGCATGCCAGTGACTCACACCCATGCTCAGCTTTGCAGATTCAGACTTTCTCCATCCACCAAGTCAACCAGGCTGTGTCAGCTCTTACAACAAATGGTTCAAAGGCTAACCAGAGCCTATGAGACTAACTTCTAACCACCATGGTATCACTACATTGCCTCTCCTTTTCACTGAAACGCTATTTCATATGTATATTATATATATATATATATATATACATATATATATATATATATACACTTTTCACTTTTCACATAACTAATTTTGTCACACATATCAATTTCCAATTGCATCTGCAGTCTGGGAGCTCACGGCTGTTCTCTTGTCTAGAGAAACTGCCTTGGAAACCAAATTAAGATAATTTGACTGCCTAGGATCAAAGCAAGGAAACTGGATAGCTCTATTGGATCAGGTTACAGGTAACTAATGACTCACCCCATCCCTCTTCAGGAATATATCTGCCATGTGGAACAGACATCCAAGCCATGGACTGAATGTGCTTCTAGTTGTCCACCCACCTCTGTTCTTTGAGAAGACATTATTTTCCTCTCACCTCAATCTTAGTCATCCAATGACACAAGTCCTTGCTCTCCAGTGTCCAGTGTCCATTTCCCTGTGGGGAAGCCAAGATCTTGAGATGCACACTGGCTTGCTTCCAGCAGCTAGTGGCCAGTGAACGGATCCAGGCCACCTACTCCAAACGATTTTTATGCTTACAACATGAACATGCCTATTCTGGTTTTTAACAGTATGGCTTTGGGTACAGGGAAGGGATAGTCTTCTCGTAGGCTAAAACTGTTTCTGCCTCACCTACAGTATCTTTTCTTCTCCAAGGTACTCTGAGCAGGCTCTGGGAAGAGGTGCTCAGAGAACACTTGGAACTAGCTGCCCTAGGGGCTGCTTTTGGTTACTTGTGCTCAACTCTGTCCATTCAGTGGGTCACTTAGAATTAAAAAACAAACAAACAAGCAAACAAAACAATGAGAAAGCTGATGGTCTCCTCTTAGTGCTAACTAAGTGTTAATTAAGTCAATGCTTAACTAATTAATCAATTAACTGGAGGGGGATGTGCCTTGAGGCCAAGATGCTAACAAATACAAAGTAACCTTTTAAATGCTATATTGTTTCTGTCTCTTGACTTAAGATCAAGGGTAAATTCCTTCCAAGAAGCACTGTGGGAGGGCTGGGGAAATGGCTCAGCAGGCAATCCATGTGCCTCAAGCACAAGGACCAGCTCAAATCCCCAGAACCCACACAAAGCCAGGCAATGTGATGTGTGTCTGTAACCCTGTGCTCCTAAGACTTGGAAGCAGGAGGAGTCCCTGGAGCTCATGGGACAGTGGAGAGGGACAGAGGCCCTGTCTTAGGGTAGCACCCAAGGATGTCTTCTGACTTCCAAAAGTGTGCGGTGACATATGTACACCAGCACTCACACATAAACACGAACACACATACATATGCATGCACAACAATACACACATACATCTAACACATGCATATACAAACACATACACTGCCTCTCCCCCCTCCCTGACACTGCCTTCTCTCCAACACCACACACACACACACACACACACACACACACACACACACACACACACACAATGTCCTCTCTTCCCACCCCACCCCCACACACTGCCTTCTCTCCACTATCCCCCAACACACACCAGGCATGGGGAAGGAGGTATAACTGCCAAGTATTTTCCAAGACTTGCTCATTTCCCATAAATTGCTCTCTCTCTCTACCCAAGCCATAACAACAACAAAAAAGAGACCTGGAGCTTGGGCTTCCGGGAACTAAGTAGCAGAAGAAATTAGTTGAATTTACTGCGTAAGGTTCAGTAAGGCTTGCAAAGCAGGCAGATGGCCTTAGAGAGGATTTTTTTTTTTAAAAAATGCGGACTTGCTATATAGCTTAGACTGAAACTTCTAACTTCACGGCTCCACCTCCCCAATTCTTCAATTAAAGGCCAGTACCACCTCACCTGACAGGCTAGCTGAGGAACTCCAAGCAGATTGTTTAGTCTCTCTGTGCCTCAGTTTCTTCATCTATAAAAAGGGGATAATTATAAATGCATTACTCCATAGGAAACTCTAAAAACACTACTTGACTATAAAACTGTTAAATAAGTAAGCATTACTGGGAAAAGCACACTATGTATCTCTATCTAAATAGATAATAGATAGATAGTAGATAGATAGAAGATAGATAGATAGATAGATAGATAGATAGATAGATAGATAGAAGCTATACCTAAATTTTATTTGATTATTTTTCTTTCTTCTCCCTCTTTTCTCTCTGGGTCTCTCTCTGGGTCTCTCTCTGGGTCTCTCTCTGGTCTCTCTCTCTCTCTCTCTCTCTCTCTCTCTCTCTGTCTGTCTCCTACCCTAACTGTCTCAACAGACCTGGTTAGAGAACAGTTGCTTTATTTGACAAATAGCTTGTACTTCGTGTGTTCTTGTTGCCCTTTAAAAACGTATTACTTTTGTTTATGTAACTGTGTGTGTGAGTGTGTGTGTGTGTGAGTGTGTGTGTGTGAGTGTGTGTGTGAGAGAGAGAGAGAGAGAGAGAGAGAGAGAGAGAGAGAGAGAGAGAGAGAGCCCATGCATGTGTATGTGAGTTCCTCAAGGCATTCCAGGCAGTTGTGAGCCATCTGACTGGGATGCTGGAACTCAAACTCTGGTCCTTGGTTGTCCTTTTTATACAGCAATGTTAATATTATTGTCAGCCCACAGTAGAGTTGTCTTGAAATAATATTTGAGAGTGGGTAGGAGTGTTGAGACAGGGTATTATGGTATTATGGAGCTCCAGGTCAACCTTGAATTCCTTTGTAGACAAAGTATTGCAGCTATGAGCCAGCATGCCTAGTGGTATTCGTCTGTTTGTACGCTGTGAGTTACTCAGTCTAAACCTATCCCAGACATGAGCAGATCCTTTCTGTAAAAACAAACAAAAAACCCAAACAGCCAGTATTTTCAGCCTTGTACCATCTGGTCTCTTTAACAAGCGCTCTTCCTGAAGGTTGTACTGTAAAGGCAGACAAGTGACAAAATGAATGAGTGTGCCTGTGTCCTGAGAAACTCTTACTTACAGCCAGGCACAGTGACTCATATATCTGCTCATATATCTCAGCATTCAGGAGGCTGAGGCAGGAGGATTTCTGTATTGCATAAGGTGCCAGGCAAGATGTGTTTCAAAACAAGTAAACAAACAATCAGATCAACAGACAAAAAAGAAAGAAAACAAATATTTACAAAAATAGGTGGTGGGTCATGGTCACTGACTGACCCCTGCACAGGTCACTGAATTCATGAATCCACATAACTGCATTCAGGCAGTGTGCTGGGGTTTAGTACCCCAAGAAGACGGGGCATTGCCTGCAGGTAGAAGAGAGCTCCGGTGCCCACCTTGGCGTGGTAAGGGTAGACACTCAGGGTAGACACTCAGCATCTCTCAGCCCTTTACTCACACTGTCTTCTGCACAGCCTCCAAATACAAGAAACTTTCTAACGAAGAGTTTGAAATACGTGGGACCAAAGACCCCCTGTGACATGTGGAGGCTTCTAGGGTCACTAGGCAGATTAGGTTTGAGATGCCTAGCCTGTGCCCTCCTGCCTGGCTCAGACCTCCTTGCTTCCTCACTTTAATGTATTTTTTAAAATCGTATACTGAGTCTCAGGTAGCCCAGGCTGGTCTCCTCCATAGTGGAAGCCACCTCAAACTCTTGATCTTCTGCCTCTCCCTCCCAAATGTTGCGATCACACCTGGCTTCATTTAATCCTAACTTCCTCTTTTAAAAAGGCTGACACTCATATCCAATTGTCAACAGATGCTGTCTGTTCTGCCTGTATAACGTGTCTAGCTAGAGTCCAGCCTCCTCACACCCTCTTCACCATTCATTCTGATCCAAGCGTTGTCCACTAACTCCCACCAGCCCCTCCGTGCCTGCTCTAACAGCCATGTTGTCTCTACGGTTCTGTTTCACCACCGTCCCCTGAGCTGCCTCAGTGGCTTTTCATCTGAGTAAACCCAACCCTCACTACACCTCCCTTGCAACACTCCCCCTCACCTAATCCACTCATCTCAGTGGTCTCCTTGATGCCCCACAGACACACTGTAGTGTGTACCTCTCCTACTTCAGGCTTTGGCTCTTTCTGTCCCCTCTGTCAAGGGTGGCCTTAGCCATACGCTCTTGGCTCCCTTCCTCTCTGCCTTCTTGGGTCTGTTGTTCTGCCTCCATGTAAGAAGCCCCTTCCTGAGGCCCCTGTACTGCACAGCATCCCAGCCCTCTTCCTCCACTTTCCTGCATTACTTTTTCCTCACACCCAAGAGCAGCGGGAGTGTGTGCTGCATCCACGCGCTTGCTTATTTACCATCTGTCTCCACACTAGAAATTAAGTTTCAGGGCAGAAGGGACCATGTCTTGTTCTATGCTGATCAGATATCTATGGATTATGTAAATGAGTCACGTAGAGTAAGAAAAGGAAGCTAAGGAGTCAGCAAATGGAAGAACGATGAAAGATGGCAGATACCTTTCTCATTATCTGTAACATTACCAGAGGACACCAACTTCCTCCTCTTCTCTCTTCCTCTTCCTTCTCTTCCTCCTCCTCCTTTTCCTCCTTGTCTCCTTCTTCCTCCTCCCCCTCCTTCTCACCTACACTAAGATATTATTTAGCCTTACACTCTCAGCATACTTCTGTGTTATATTTTAACCTGTGTCAGGAAAATTCCCTTGAGAACACGAACATAGAGATGTAGCCATGAGTCCTAGATAATCCTACCTTAAGGGGAGCCACCACCAAGGTCAATGCCATTGCTGCAGAATCGGGCCCAGAAGCATCTCTTCAATGTCTTTGCTAATCCTGATGCAGCAGAAAGAACATTAGGACATAGCAGGATCCTGTGGCCCAAGATCAAGCCATAGGCCCATCATATTAGGCATGAGAGTAATAAGTCCTGAGCCTCATTTGTACATTTGTAAGAGTAGTCAAGAGAAAACAGATGAACTACCAAGCACATGACTTACATATGGCAAGCTGTCCTGACAAAAGTTAATATGATGTTTCCTGCTAAGCCACATGGACTCTGGGAGTCAGTAAAAAATCCATTTAGTTGCCAACAAGAGCCAAGCTCATGAAGAGATGTGAGCAGGTGAGAAGGGTCAGGCAGTTTCTGGGTCAGAAGAATGGTGGATACATGATCCTGGGCATCTGATCTAGCCAGGTGAGTGATCCGGGGGACTGTAGCAGGCTCTGGTGTCTGCACTTTGTCAGAGACACACATTGTTCACCCCAAAGTCCCCTAAGGGAATAGAACTGTGTGAGGAAAGTGTCTCTGGCTTCCCCATACAGTCTGGGGTCTCTCCTCACGGTGGGCTGAGAAGGGCGTCTCCTTGGGAACATTCTAGCTGCCTCATGGGGTGTTCTTGACTATCCAATCATTTCCCACCCACTGGTGCTACTTCCCCTTTTCACAGCAGACGGTGTGGTCACAGTTACATGGTATTTCCCCATTGTTTGCCATCTCTGTCTCTCTGATGATAATGCAAGAGTTTGGTGGATGTCATGTCTAGATGAGACAGACCCTCCTATCTTGTTCACAAGATCAGGCTACTTCAAAGTTGCTAATCCTGGGAAAGAGAAATAAGAAAACACAGGATGGTATCAGGCAAACTACACTGATCCCCACTCAGGATATTTTGTGACTAGCTCTCAACCCCTCTCTCAACTGTGTATTTTCCAATGTTGTGGTTTGAATAAGGTTGCCCCGTCCCCCATAGTCTTATATATTTGAACACTTAGTCCTCTGGGAGTAGCACAACCTAGAAGGACTAGGAGTTGTTTCTTTCTTGGGGTAGGTATGGTCTTGTTGGAGGAAGTGTGTCACTGGGGGTGGGCTTTGAGATTTCCAGAGTTCAAGCCAAACTCAATGATGTTTTTCTCTTCCTGCTGCCTACAGATCCCAATCTAGAACTCTCAGCTACTTCTCCAGGACTGTGTCTGCCTGCATGCTGCCATGCTCCCTCCTATGATGACAACAAACTAAACCTCTGAAACTGTTATCAAACCCCAATTAATGCTTTCCTTTATAAGAATTGCCATGGTCACAGTGTCTCTTCACAGCGAAAGAAACCCTAAGGCAGTTAAGAAGCAATATATTCCCCTGGCCCATTTTGTATTGCTGCTGTTGAGCAGGTAAGACTGGATGATTCATGAGCTGATTCATTTTTCACACTATGGAGACTGGGAATTCCAAAAGCATGGTGCCCACTTCTGGGCCTGTTACTACATACAGCATGACACAGAGTGTCTTTTTTGCAAGAAAGAAGTCTGTTGGTTAGCTTCTCTCTTTTTCTCTTCTTATTAAAACAATAATCCCACCATTCCCCCATAAGAGACTTCATCTAACAACAAGACCCTCTTCCTGACACCATTTACATGTGTATCTGAAAGGTAACTTTCAGGCTGGGGAGATGGCTCAATTGATAAAGTGCTCACATCACAAACATGAGGACCTGAGATCAAGCCCCAGAACCAATTCAAACACACACACACACACACACACACACACACACACACACACACACACACACACACAGCAGAAGTTGTGGTGTGCACTTGTAATCCTGGCCTTGAGGAGACAGGTCCCTAGGACTTTTTGGTCAGCCAATCTAATCTAAAAGACAAATCCAGGCCAGTGAGAAAGTCTCAAAAACCAGTGGTAGAGGCTGCCTGAGAGAGGAATAATACTTAAAGTTGTCTTCTCTCTCTCTCTCTCTCTCTCTCTCTCTCTCTCTCTCTCTCTCTCTCTCTCTCTGTCTCTGTCTCTCTCTGTCTCTCTCTCTGTCTCTCTCTCTTTCTCATACACACACAGCACTCCCCATCTCTCCCCCTTCCTCTCTCTCTCTCTCTCTCTCTCTCTCTCTCTCTCTCTCTCTCTCTCTACACACACACACACACACACACACACACACACACACACGTGCGAGCATTAAGGCCCATTGAGATGTCTCAGTAGGTAAACTGCTTACTAAGCAAGCTTGGTGACCTCAGGATGCTTCTTGAAACCCATGTAAAGGTGGAAGGAGAGAACTGACCCCACAGAGTACTCTAACTGGACAAACACCCTATGGCTTATGTGTGTCCCTCCCCCAAATAATACAGACAACAATGATAAATAACATTTATTCAAAGTAGTTGGACATAAAGAAAATTAAGTTTTCAACACATGAGCTGTGGGCACATGCTCAAACCACATCAAGTACTTAAGCAGATGCCTCTGGGGACCAGAATAAGGTACGTCCTTGGGGAAGTAAGTGGTGACGGGGTCCTGAAAATAAGCAGGAGAACTGGAAGACCTTATTTCGGATTTTTCCTTTGGGCCACTTTCTGTTTAGTTTTCCTGTCATTGCTATGAGCCGGGTGGTGTGCACCCGATGTGATGGCAAGGACAAGGCAATTGTGTGGCAGGGGCAACAGGAAAGCCTCGCCTGACATGCATGAAGCAGGCCAGAGGCCAGGCCCTCCATGTGTTAGCTCTGCCTTTTAGAGTTTTGATAGTGCCTAAGATGAAAGGGAGAATCAGCAATATTGATTCTGTGTTTAAGACACTGCTATCTCAGGGCTGGAGAGATGGCTCTCTGTAAGAGCACTGGCTACCCTTACAGAAGATCATGGTTCAGTTCCCAGCACCTACTTGGTGGCTCACAGCCACTTGTACCTCTTCTGACCTTTCTGGGCACTAGTGTAAACATGGTTTACATACAAACACACAAGCAAAACACTCATTATAGGGGTTTGAATGAGAATGGCTTCTGTAGGTTCCTATATTTGAATGTTTGGTCCTCAGTTGGTGGAACTATTTGGAAAGAATTAGGCAATGTGGTGCTGTTGGGGTAGGTGTGTCACAAGGGGCATGTTTTAAGGTTTCAAAAGGTTATACCATTCCCAGATAGTCCACTCTATGCCTTGTGGGTTTTGTCTCAAGATATGAGCTCTCAGCTACTGCTCCAGGGCCATGCTTACCTGCCTGCTGCCATGCTCTCCATCATGATGGTCGGGGATTCTAGCCATGACTAACCCCACTATAAACTCTTGGTGTTTTGTTATGGCAATAGAAAAGTAATGAAAACACTCATGCGTATAGAAATGATGATATCCTTCATACTTTTATACCTTTTATATACATTAAATTTGGCTTTTAAAAATAGTGCATTAAACCAGGCACAGTTAGTTCTACTTGGGAGTCTGAAGTGGGAGGATTAGTTGAGGAAAAAAATTCCAGACTAGCCTAGGTAATATAATGAAATCCTATTGCAGAAAAATAGGGAGGATGAAGGAAGAAATTAAACTAAAATTACATGTAAAGCTACAGGTATTGTGGCACACCTGTAATCCCAGCACTTGGGAGGCAGCAGCAGAAAGGTTACTGGGAGTTGAAGGACACTCTGTCCTACATAGTAAGTTTGAGGCAAGCTAGGACTACACAGCAAAACCCAACCCATCATCACCATCATCATCATCCTCATATCACCATCATCATTTCCATGATCATCATCACCATCATCACTACAATCACCATGATCACAATCACCATGAGCACCACCATCCCCATCATCACCACCATCACCATCATCATCATCACCACCATCATCATCATGATCACCATCATCATTATCATCACCATCATCATCATTATCACCATCATCATCATTATTGCCATCATCACCACCACCACCATCATCACCATCATCACTACAATCACCATGATCACCACCACCATCATCATCATCATCACCATCGTCATCAGCATCACTACCAGCACCATCACTATCATCATCACTACCATCATCACCATATTCATCATCTTCACCACCATCATCATTATAATTAATATAGAGTCCTTGTGTTTATCGGGGCAAAGGTAGGACAGAAACCTTCATCTTCAAATAACACCACCAACGTGGGTTGTAAGGCCTTCCGTATAAAACCTGATAAAAACTTATGGAATTCTAAACACAAAAGAACAGAGACAAGCATGGCTTTTTGGTAGCAGCATTGTCTTGGGTGGACTCTGTTTGCTAGAGACAAGCAGAGGCTGGGTTCATTTAAGGGAGGCTTCCTGACTCAGTATTAATGGCAAAAAGAACAGGGCTCTTTTAAGAGGCCCTGCTACCAAACAAATAGTGTGTATAAACTGTTTGATGGTGACATAGACAAGAGTCATGGCAGTGAGCACAGCTCCCTGTGTTGATGGAAAATGTACCACCACCATGTTGGAAAGCCAGCAGCAAAAAGTCTGCTTTAATTTTAGCCTTGTTGTTTAGCTAGTAAGACTTAGGTGGTCAGAAAATGATAGAAATACGCAGTAAAGACAGATTCAGATGAAGAAAACCTTCTAAAGGGTTTACCTTGTGTTTAAAAATATACATAGGCTTGGGAGAGAAAAGAAAAAGGATAAAGTGGTTAAAAAAAATAGAGCAGTGGGGTGATGGTGGCACATGCTTTAATCCTAGCACCTGGGAGGCAGAGGAAAGCAATTGCCGTGATTTCAAGGCCAGCCTGGTCTACAGGACAGGCAAAAGCACACAGAGAAACCCTGTCTCAAAAAATGAAAAAATAAAAGTAAAAGAAATAGAGTAATAAAAAAGCCACATAAATATGGAAAACACACAGAGAGTCTGGATACTGTATGTTATTGTGTTGTATTTGAATTGTTAGATTGCTGAGGAAGGAGCAACAGCTGCTAAAAGACACTTGATTATCAATGCTGCTGGATTAATCCAATTTATATAATTTGAAAATGCCTTGAATTCTAAATCTAAGTCTAAGGAAATGTTACTTTGGAAAAGAGATTTTGTTTTTGTGTCCACAGAAGATGAAAAACTGTGGATTCCTTCCAGATTAATATGGTTTGATCAAGCAAGACCCCCTGAAGTAGTAGTCCAGGTTATCCAACATCCAATACAGCTGAGATAATGCAGCCTCAGGTTACTACAGCCAGGATTTAGCCAGGTTTCTAGGTTTTCTCAGGATCCCCATGGTATTGACAGCGTCCCTCCCACCCCCCAAACAGAAGCAGTTTGGTAGGAACTACACCCAAATTCCCAAATACTGTTTATAAATGTTTGTTTTCATTTAAACGGGGTTGGTTATAAATGGTTAATGGTCAAGTCAATCTCTTTCTTTAAAAGGGGAGGGATATGTTATAGAAATGAATACTTTCCATTGGTATGGATTTTGGTTTATTGATACAAATTTAAATCAATCTTGTTATATGTGTATTTCTCTTGTTAGGTATTGTGCTTAAACAGCTCATTTTAAAATGTAATATATAATTAAATACAGATTATATATAGTCACCTATAATAGTCAAAACTTATAGTTATTAGGTTTTCTAGATATACAGAGATATATTTGAGATGGATAGTCTTCAAACCTTTTTAAGACTTTCAGAATATGGCATTTTAAATGGTTTATTAGGGTTTTTCATGACAGTGAGACACAACTACTCCTGGCAACATCAATTACTTCAGAGAGAAAATGGGAACAAAGAATATAATTCGCAACCAACAAGCCAAACTTGAGAAGTAATTTCAAATTCATGATGGTCTAATAAAGCTGAGGTCCTTCACCTTGCCAGCCACCAGGTGTCACTGTACACTTCCTGCACAGGGCACAGACAACTGTCATCAGTGAAATCTGCTGTTTTAAATCTACCTAAGAAAGGGCTTCAAAAACCAGCTTGATACACAATCACTTGAAATATCACATCTGCAGCAATCCATCCATTTATTTGCCTAGGATGTCTGGCTAATAATCAAATGCTTATAAGAATAAAGTCTATAAATTATTTTAAGCTAAGAAGTAAGTTGGAGTCTATTCATCCTAAGCAATGTATTTTATAGAATATTCCTGCTTTCTCTTTCCTCATCCTCAGCCAGATTAATGTCTACCCAAGCACAATTCTGTTAGACCAGAGCAAATTATTCCAGGAGAGTCTCAGAGGACCAGCTGTTCCCCAGCTTTGGAGTACTGAATCCCATTTCTTAGGGTGGGATTTAAATGTAGTGTGTGTGTGTGTGTGTGTGTGTGTGTGTGTGTGTGTGTGTGTGTGTGTGTGTGTGTGTCTGTGACTGTGTGTCCACATGTGTGTGTGTGTATCTGTGACTGTGTGTCCACTCTTAGGTAGGTGTAAGCTAAGCAAATTCCTCTGAATTGAAATATTCCCTTCACAAGAGAAAGGGAGGCTCATGAGACTCCAAAGGTAAACAAAATGTCACCTATCAGGTAAAGTAGAAACTTAGAAGATTCTGGAAGGGTCCTTCCCAGCGTTGTAGAGCAGTAAGCAACTGCTTGGGAGAGATGATGATGATGACCAGCCAAGCTGCAGAGGAATTTCTCAGATTTGTCGAGATCTGTCAAGCTGCCTGTGAACTGTGCAGTGTCTGGTCTTGCAGCTTTTATGAGTCATTGACTTTACCGTGGAGGGCTTTTCAGTGAGGCAGCTTCATTTTGGAGTCATCTCTGCTCCTTCAGGTAACCCTCGCCCACACTCCTATGAACAACCCAGTAAAAACTCATGGTTCACCCAAACGTTGGTTCACCAAACTAGATGGTACTTTGATCTGCCATGGCTTTTGTTGGTGGGGTGAGTAGACTTATATGTGTGTGTTGCATCATTCTGAAAAACTTGTTCACACAACAGTAGGTTCCAGAGATTGAAGTCAGGTATTCAGGCTTGTCTAGTAAATGCCTTTCCCCACTGAGCCTTCCTGTTACCAGCTCTGGGATTGGGAAAATTTGAAAACACTATGCAAACAATTTGCCTGGTAAATGCATGCCTTGCTACAGCAAAGGGCTGAACACAAGTACTGGAAAAGCTGTGCTGACCACTAACCCTCAGTTTACTAGGCTTGTTGTTGTCATCTCCCCTCACATCTCATCCAGCCCCTACAAGACACATTACCTCAGCTAACACTGTTTCCTTGACCTGAAGTTTTTCTATATTCATTCTGCAAACAAGCCCTTCCCTGGTCAACACCCTTGTGGTTATTTGAGTGAGAATGGCCCCCATAGGCTCATATGTTTGAACACTTTGTCCCAAGTAAATAAAACCATGTGGAAAGGGTTAGGAGGTGTGGCCTTGTTGGAGATATGTCACTGAAGGTGGGAGGAAACTTTGACGTCTCAAAAGACTCCCACCACCCCAGTGGTGGGGAATGAATGCTGTGAATGAATGTTTCTCTTATTGGGTGATGAATAAAGTTGTTTTGCCCAATGTAGCCAGGCAGCAATTATAGGAGGAGCAATTATAGTCTCCTACAAGACTAGGAGAAGGCTGGAAAAAAGAATGCGGGGGGGGGGGTCTCAGGAAGATACCATGTAGCCACCAAAGAAGTAACATACCAGCACATTACAGGTAAGCCACAGGCTCATGGAAATACATAGCTTAATAGAAATGGGTTAATAACTAAGAAAGAGCTAGTCAATAAGAAGCCTGAACCATTGGCCAAACAGTTTATAATTAACATAAGCCTCCGTGTGTTTATTTGGGGGCTAAACAGCTACAGGACCAGGCAGGACAGAAACTCTAAATGTGGATCAGGATGGGAGTTCTCAGCTACTGCTCTAGTGACATGCCTGCTACCATGCTCCCCTCCATGATGGTCATGAACTCTACTACCCTTTGGAACTGTGAGCCCCCCATTAAATTCTTTCTTTCTATTAGTTGCCTCAGTCATGGCATCTCTTCACAGCAACAGAAAAGTAAGACAATTCTTTCTGCAAGGGTTCTTGGGAAATGGCAGTGATAATGTTCCTTCTGCTTCTTCAGCTTACCCAAGCCAATGTCCTACTTCCTTTAGGAATCTCTGTTCCAAATGAACCATAGAAGCAATGGCTGGTCCTGATCACAGAATATTTGCAATGGCTTCATAAGCTTGCAAAGAGAACATGCTAGAAACTGTCCTTGCATGGCCATCTCTTTGGGTTTCCATGGCAGTAAAATCTCTTCAGGTTTTCTCCTAACTGTTCAGGCAAATATTCCTTGTCCATGTATCCCTCGATGTTGGGTTTCTCTGGACTGAGTGCCAGGCCTTCCTCTCTATGTGCATGTCATAGAAACTCTTAATTCTGATGGTACATTCGGTGAAGGGGTGAGAGTAAGAGCTGACTCCAAGGTGACAGATCAATGTCTGATAATGATAGGTGGCATGTTTAAAACCAATTTTATACCATTATTTCTACAATTGTAATAAACAATAACTTCTCTCCGCCTTTTACAGTTTATTCATTTAAGACCTGGTGAGTGTGTGTTGTGATTTAACTAAATAGAATTTGAAGCTTCCACTCAATGCTCAATCATTTGAGGGGAGTTTTTTTTTTTTTAAATAATCTTAAATTTCACTTTATTAGTTATGTGTATACCGTGTAGGTGGGAAGATACTGCTTAGAAAAACACAATTGCTTAATAAATTCATGAGAAAGTCACGTTGATCTTGTAGCAAACACATCGTTTCCTGCCCATTCAAAATTTAAGTTCCCTTTTTTTAGAATACACTTCCCCCATCTCTGAGGCCAACTTCTGTGCCATGTGCTTTGTAACTTCCATGACAGCAAGGGCATTTTTCCACCATAGTCTTTCTACCTGTGTGACATTTCCAGGGTTTCAGCAGTTGCAGGAAGCAGGCGTGGAGAGCTGCAAGTAACCTGTCTACACCACAGGACAGGGCCTGCTGGTTTCTCTTTTTGTGAGCCCATAAATGCAGTAGCGCTATGCTCTGTGAGCAGTCCTCTATGATGCTGATGGCATCACTGCCTGGGCCCTCTGCCGAACTCTGCAGGACAGGAACTATCAGAACGAAGAGTTGGGACAGGTATTTCCAACTGTTTCCTTGAAGGACCACCGTTAAGAGGGACATGAGGGGGGAAATATACACCTATAACTGAGGCCTCAATATAAATAATGCTGCTTTCCCATCACAAAATCTGTAGGCTGCTAAGAAAACAAAAGCCTCTGGAAGTGAACCTAATGACAGTGGTTAAGAGACACTGAGAGGAATCTGGATGTAACTACCTGGGTTCAAATATTAGAGCTGCCACATTTTACCAGGGTCAGTTTACTTATCCCTGAAGTACTTATAATAAAAGACACACTGTGAGGTAGTTCTGAGGACTGAATTCAGGGATATACTTAAAGATCTTAAACAGGGATAGTGTCTCATGACAGTAACAAACACTCATTCACTGTGCATCAGATAACCTATTATAGACACCCAGCTTTCACTCGAACCCAGGTCATCAGGCTTGCATCTTTCCTACCAGTCAGGCCACCCACCACTCTGCTGCTGTTGGCTGGAATTTGCTAACATTTTCACCCTGCGGGCATGATGTGGCCTCTCCAGAGCCCTCTTTCCCGTTTCCATGGCTACACTTCCTCTTCTCTGTGTTACTGAAAGCCCTGACTGCAGAGGCAGGTTTATTTATAGCTGAAAAATTAGTGCTATTTAGCTTGAGCTTTTCTGCAGCCATCAGCCCATTACTCTAAGAGCATCCACGCTCACAGGCGGCACTGTTCTGTTTCCCCAGTGCCCTGGAATCACTAATTAGTGGCTCAAAAGAATGTTTATGCAAAGAGAACAGCTCGACCCAGACTTTCTCTATCAGAAACCAATGTCTTCCCTGATCTCCAACTCCCGCAGACCAACCACTGATGACACAACTCTACTTGGATGTCCCCACTTCAGATATGGCCAAAATTTAACACACTGTACTCTCAATCTTCTCCTGCCCGGTGCTCCTGGTTTTCATGAATGGCATCACCATTTCCAGCCTCCGGGCCAGGCCTTGAGAGAGGCCTCATTCCCACCTCTATCTTACCACCACATTCCCACCAACGTGTCACCAGACTTTGTTGGTCCCATCTGCCAAAGTCCTCATCTTCGTTGATGATGAGGATAGCGTGTCCCTGGCTTGGGGACATCACCGTGGAACTGACAGCTTTTCAGTACCTTCCTCTAATCCTGCCTTCACACCCTCATTGCACAGATCCTTTTGTTGTTGTTGTTGTTGCTGCTGCTGCTGCTGCTGCTGCTGCTGCTGTTTTCTCACTTGAATCTATTTTTATTTATATCAGAGCACTAACAGCATGATTGGCTTTCACAAGCCTGAACCACGAAGCACATAATATTTAAAATATGTTGTTCACAATTTGAGTAGAGCATTATTACTGTTGGGGACTAGGCTCAAAACCATTTGGATTCCCCAGCTTTGGAATATTGATTGACATCAGCATGGTTGTCTGCTCATGCAGAGGAGAGAAATTCAAAAGCAGTCTTTTTCTTCTGCCAGTTCCTTTGCGGCAAGGTCCATTTTCTCACGTGAGAAATCATTAACAGGGAGACTTTCAATAACTTCCAGGACTTATTCTTAATCACGACAGGGAACAAGTAGTGTAGGAAGGAGGTCATCAGGGGTGTCATAGGAGTTGCCATCCGATATAACACCCATTGATGAGCACTCTCCCTCTGGGATTCCAAACCACATGCGTCTGATGTGGTCAGAGACAGCTTTCGAAGCAGACATTGCACGGGTCAGTTTCTGAGTCTTGATGACAGCAGCAGCATGCTGTTGCACAGCTGTGATGAATTCTCCTTTGAGCCAGGTGTCATCTTTTAGGGCTTCATACACCCCACTTCCTCTCCTTGCCATTTCATCTTAGCGTGATTGACATCTGGATACTAAGTTGATAAATGATCTCTCCCAGATAATAACATCCTTTACACCATTACAAGTTACACCACGTTTAAGAGCAATTAGAGATTTCGCTTGGTTGTGGCTCAAGCAAGTCAGGCAACTGAAGCTCTCCTTGGAGATCCACGGGGCTGACTTGGAGGCCATTGGACAGTTGGTGTTGGCTGGGCTTCCTGCTACAATGACCTTAGCTGGTTTCTTGGCGGATTTCTCCAAGGCTGCACCCTGAACTTTGAAGGTTTTGCTTTCAGTAGGCCATTCCTCTGGATGCCAGCCATCTCCTCTTAGTGTGGAGCCCACAAGGACAGCCACTTTTCTGTTGCAATGACATCTTTAAGAAGGGAAGGGGAGTTTTGCAGTTCCATCAGAACACCATCCGTAGCATTCATCCTGGGAGTTGATATCCAGCAGTACAAAACCGATAGGCCAGTTCATTTCCAGGACCGTACAACAGTGAATGTGCCACTTGACCAGCTGCTCTAGTCACAAGGACTCTGATTGGTTCAGACATTATTGGGAACTGCAAGGCTAATTGTGCATTTGCAAGGGCCATCTCCTGTTGTTGTTGTTAGCACATTTATTAATTACCCTTCCCACTGCAGTGACAGTCCCTTGTGCAAGCTGTCACAAACACTCTGAGTTCAAATGTAAAACTGCCCTGTTTTGTTCAGGGGGGGGGAACACCTTTGATTTGACCTCTGTAATATACCCCATTTTCCACCTGGACTCTCTCTCTTGTTTCCACACTCTCACAGGGTCATAGGGTAAGGTTCTCTATTTGAAAACACAACATATAAAGTCCTGTTTTTACCTTTGACTTTCTTCCAGGGATTTACTTCCGGCTATCCAACATAGATTTTCTAACAAGAGGGACCTGCTGCCCTCTTTCACACCTCTGTGTTGTATACATTGTCCCTTAATACTAACCCTTAAACCGTTTGTTGGTGGCTCACGCCTTTAATCCCATCACTCGAGAGACAGAGGCAGGCAGATCTTTGTCTGTTTGAGGCCAGCCTGGTCTACAGAGCAAGTTCTAGACAGGCTCCAAAGCAATACAGAGAAACCCTGTCTCAAAAAACAAAACAAAACAAAACAAACAAACAAACAAAAAGAACGCTAACCTTTTCCTTGCCCAGGAGCCACTTCTCTTCCGGGACCCATTTTGAAAATCGCTTACTGGAGGATGACTTCCCACCCTGGCAGAATGCCCCCCCATTCACTATGTTCTTGAAGTTTCTGGTACATCCATATAATATTCCCATCTTCTTTAATTCTGTTGTTGCCTGGCTTCTCTCCTCCCAGCCAGACTAACCCATTTCAAATGGTGCTCGTCTTCATAGCTCCATGGCTGGAATACCCAATAAACACTCATGAACTATAGGACAATTATGGCTAGAGCCAGGCCTTCCAGGGCCTCTCTAAGTGCCAGCATAGCGTCTCCCACAATACACCTCTTCAGGCAGTCTTGGTTGGCCTCCCCAGAGCAGAGGGGTGGGGGTGGGGGGCTGCCTTGTATCCACCATGGGGGATACAGAAGCTACCTTTTGGGAATTAAATTTCATTGCACTTGTATCTGTAGGGAACACAGCTCCCTAAAAGGCACTTTGAGAGGCCAGGCCCACCACAAGTAAAGGCCCTGGTAGTGACACCAGCTGTTTGCTCCCCACAGTGTCACAGCTTGTCAGAGCAGTCTCCTGTTTGGCTCTGGAGCTGACTGATTCCAGTCAGAATGGAAGAAGCTAAAGAAATCTAGACACCACCCTTGATCCAAACTCAACAAAACAGCCATGTCAATAAGTACACCAGACTGTAAGCTCCGGGCGGAAGACTTCAGACTTACCTTCCCTTAAGCTGCAGCATTGCAGAGAATCAAGGATTGTGGTGACCCTTTTCACAAGGAATAAATGTTTGCCATAGGAAGAGTTGTTTACCAGTGTAAACAGACACTAGGGAGAAAGTTCTGAGGCTAAACCAGACTTGGTGTCAGAGGCCTGTAACCCTAGCCTTTAAGAGGCTGAGACAGGGGGATAGTGAGTCCTAGACCAGCCTGTGCTATGTGGTAAGAGGCTATCTATAAAAACAAAACTCTGTTACTCAATTTATACTAAACACACTTAAAGCAGAGTGCATAGCTCATAAAAGAGCCCTTGCTTTGCCAAGGTGTTTACAGACTGACTGGGGAAAAAGACACACTTCCAAGCTGAGTAATAGTAGATTAGTTAAGTGAGTAAAGCCAGGAGAATATGTCCTCTCTCTCTCCTTCTCTCTCTCTCTCTCTCTCTCTCTCTCTCTCTCTCTCTCTCTCTCTCTCTCTCTGTGTGTGTGTGTGTGTGTGTGTGTGTGTGTGTATGTGTGCTTGTAGGGTGTGTGCATGTGTGATTCATCTTACAGATGAGAGGTTAGGAAAATGGAGTACATGGGGCCCAGGCTGGGCTGTCAAGGGACAGAGCTCATGGGTTCTCCAGTTCTGGAGACCCAAGTGTGTGTGTGTCAGTGTCTGTGGGATTCTAGAGAGAGCTCATGGAAGGATTGATTATACAGAGAGAGCAATCACATGACCAGACAGGAAGTCAGAAAGAGACTTAGGAGTCAGACCTAGGCTTTTACCACAAACCACTGAAGGGTCTCTTAAGAGTGACCTTAATTTTCTCCAAGTGAAGCACCCAAATAACTCAATGGCTCACCCCCACCTGCCCAATCTCAAATGTTCTATGCCATCTTTTACTGCCCCACTGTGGGCCAAGCTCCCAACAAAAACCTTTGGAGAACATTCAAATGTAGCAGGCCCCATATATCACTCAAGACCGTGTGACCCAGGGTGTAGCTCAGTGGCAGAATATTTCCCCTGAATAAGGAAGGCCATGGGCTTGATCCTCATACACACACACACACACACACACACACACACACACACAGAGAGAGAGAGAGAGAGAGAGAGAGAGAGAGAGAGAGAGAGAGAGAGAGAGAGAGGAGGGAGGGAGGGAGGGAGGGAGGGAGGGAGGGAGGGAGGGAGGGAGGGAGGGAGGGGAAACAGACAAACAGACAAACAGACAGAGAAAGAGAATGGGGATGGGTACAAACATACGTAGGGTCCATTTCTAATAAGTCCTGGAGTACAAAGATGGGAAAGGCCTGCCTGAAGAATCCCCACTTAAGGAAGGGCAGTAAATACTAGTCCTTTTGCTAACTCTACTTCGTTTTGCTGTAACAAAATACTTAGGACTGGATAAATTACAAAGAAAGGAAGTTTATATATCTCACAGTTCTAGATTCTTGAGTAGCCACATCCCATGTATTGTATCATAACAGACTGCATCACACAGTGAGAGAAAGAGAAAGAATATGAATCATAGATGGCTACGGAAGCAAGAAAGTAAACCAAGGTCATTTTCAGCTACATAGAGAGGTCCAGGCCATCCCGGACTACATGAGATTGAGTCACAAAACAAAACAATAGCCACAAGAGGGCCAAGCCCCGACACTATTTTTTCAGGAAATCGCACTTTCTTATTGAAAATATAGTCAAGGTCAACTAAAAGCTCCTGGACTGAGCAATACCTTCTGCAAGCACTTGGGGAAGAACACTCCAGAAGAACAGTTCCTCCTCCAGAGCCAAGGCTTCCTTTGCCGTGATTCCAGTTTTCAGGGTCCCTCCTGATTGGCTGCCCAGGATTGTCTGTAATGACAGTAAATGACTCCTGAGACTGTGAGGCAATCTTTTCACATCTTCAAATGCGATCTGTCTCAGTCTTCGACCGAGTTCACAGCAAAACCATTGTGGTATATGTGTGGTCGCTGACTTTGGGTCCCTTCTCTGCCCTCACTCTTCCGTACCTTCTGAAATGACTTAGATTATTTACCTATGGCAATTCTCCCTAACAGCCATTCATTAGTATATAATCATCATTATCATCATCATCGTCATCATCATCATCATCTCTGGCTCCTGTTTGCCTCTACGGTCACAGTAACTTAGGTCCCCGTGACCAAAATTGAGTGGCAAAACTTGTTTCTCCTTAGTCGGAGTCTGCTTGCACAAGCATTTATCTCTTACAGTGTCTCGCAGACGCGCACTCACACACAGTGTAGCAACAATGGAAATGACCATGATTTCCCAAGCCCGTTGCCTAGAAACCACTCCTTGTTTCAGAAACTAATTTAAACATGAGAATTCAGCTTGTGACTCAGGCCAGCCATGCATGGCATGGTTTCCTCCGTATTTTACTTTTTTTTTTTTTTTTTTTTTTTTCGTTTCACATCACAAAATTATGCTTGCCTATTCCAGAAAAAAAAAAAAAATGAGAAGAATATGAAAACAAAAGAAAGGTCTAGAAGGCACAAAAAAGGTCCCCTGTAATCTCATTATCTGAGACAAACGCTGCTGTCTCTTCATTTTTAATTTTCTTATTTTTTGTGTCTTGCCTGCCTGCATGTATAGGAACCGTATGTGCTCCTGGTGCCTTCAGAGGCTAAAAGAGGATGATGCTGGGTCCCCTGATAGAGAGTTAGAGACAGATGTGAGCCATCGTGTAGGTGCTGGGAGCCAAACCCTGATACTCTGCGAGAACAGCAAGGGTCCTGAACGTTGAGCCATCACGGCCCTTTGGGAGTATTTTCTTTTAAATATGTCTTTATTTATCTGTTCATTGTCGCATGCGATATGGTGGAGGTGGGGAGAGGCGGGATGTGCCACAGCTGGCAAATGGAGGTGAGACGGCACATGGGTAAAATGGCTTTTCTCCTCCCACCTTTACCCAGTGCCTCTGAGCCATCTCGCCAGCCTGGAAATACTTTCTCCCTCTGAACTTTAAACATCACTGAGAATAATTCAGGCATCTACATTAAGATCAATATTGATTTTACCCATTTGACAAAATTTTTTAGATTATTTTCTAAAATCTACATCATAAAGCAAGCCATTTTTCTTTAACTGCTTAACTGACCTCTGAATGCTAGACATTTTGGTTATTTCCAATCCATTACGGGTTGGCCTATAGGCTGAAGATGAAACATTACAGAAGAAATTCAGGTGACTGGCCAGGCAAGACGTCTCTGTTATTTCTAGAGTTTATATATTATCCTTCTGTGGTCTTTGAAGGAGTTGAAGACAGATAGTTATGGTTATAGTTTTCCTTAGTTAGGATCAAAGATAAGTTACATATAGGACTTTAGACTCACAAAGATAGGATAGATAATGAAATATTTTCTTTAAATCTTGCTAAATGTTAATGGACTAAACATTACTAACTGTGATTCTTATTTGATAACTGTTGTGTGATATATTTTGCTATGCTAAGGTTAAAACCCTTCTTTTTATTTTAGACAGAAAAGAGGAGATGATGAGAGATGTTATTCTGTAAATATGTTTCTCATACTGGTTAATGAATAAAGAAAAGCACTGTTGGCCAATAGGAAAGCAAGATAGGCGGGGCTAGGAGACTAGGAGGAAAGAGGAAGTAGTTGGGAGGGGTCAGCATGGAGAGCCTGAAGAGAGCAGTATGTCAGCCCTTCGCTCCCCGGTAAGATGAGCCACGTGGAAATACTTAGATTAATAGAAATGGGTTAATCATTAAGAAAGAGCTAGCCGATAAGAAACTAGTAACTGGCCAAAAGCATTATATCAAATACAGAGTCTCAGCGTGTTATTGGAGGCTGGCATGGCCATGGGACCAGGCAGTGGGCGGGAAAACAACTAGCTACATAACCACGCCAGCCCCCAATAATAATACACAGAGACGCTGTATTTGATATAATGCTGTTGGCCTGTTACTAGTTTCTTATTGGCTAGCTCTGTCTTAATGATTACCCATTTCTATTAATCTAAGTATTTCCACATGATCTCATCTTACTGGACAACAGGCCCTGGACCTCTGCTTTCTCCAGTCTCTACATGCTGACTCCTCCTAACTACTTTCTCTTTCCTCCTTGTCTCCTAGCCCCGCCTATCTTGCTTTCCTATTGGCCAACAGTGCTTTATTCATTAACCAGTCTGAGAAACATATTTACAGAATAACATCTCCCATCATATTACCATTTAAAATGCTGTTTTAATAATTTTAATACAAATTGATTTTTGTTGTTTTTATAGATAGTTTTTCTATGTAGCCCAGGCTGGCCCTGAACTTACAATCTTCCTGCTCCAGCCTCCCTAGTACTGGGAGTAGAGGTTTGTGCTACCATAACTGACTATCAAAAAACAAGAGGAATTTCAGAGATCCTAAACATTTTATAGCCATTTAAAAAAATTAAACTAATATATGCTTACAGCACTCTGCATTGGATGGGAGGAGAGCTGGAAATAAAACCACGCCTTCAAACTCAAATGCCTCCAACCACCAAGCTGTGTATCTGGCCTTAAATGCTTATCTCCACATGACGTTTATGTATAAGAGTAACATTTCTCTTGCATTTGCTTATTTATTTAATATGCATTAGGAGAATGCATGTTCATGTCATAGCACAATTGTGGAGGTCAGAGGTCAGCTTGTAGGAGTCAGTTCTAGCCTTTCACCATGTAGTCCTGGGGATTGAACTCAGATCATCAGGCTTGGCAGCAAGCACTTTTACCTACTAAGCCATCTCCCTAGCCTGAATTCATATAAGTGAGTACAAGGACTTACATGTTATAACGTGTGGGAAAATCAGAGAAAAACCTCAGGTGTCTGCCTTGCTCATGTGGTTTGAGACAGAGATTCATTCTGCCTACGTCAAGCTAACTGGCCTGCAAGTTTCCAGCCATTCTCCAGTCTCTAGTTCCCATCTCACAGTAGAAGTCCTGGGATTACAGATGCATGCTGGGAAACTATTCCCTGCTCTATGTGGTGTCTGGAGATCCAAACCCCAGTCATCCCACTCACACAGCAAGCACTGAGTCATCTCCCCAGCCTCATGTGTAAGATTTTAACAAGATGTTTCAACAGTACATTAAAAAGTAAGTCTCCTTCTTCCCCCTGGCTAGCACAGTACCCTTGAGGTGGCCACTGGTTCCATCTTAAGTTTATTTAACTTGCTCTGTCTCAGACATCTTTCCAAAGAGAAGAGCTAGAACATTCCATTGGATGATTTCCATTGATTACTTGTTCTAGCCGGCCTCTAGAGGCACAGAGATCCACTTTCAACAAGTGGGCTACACCTGTGGAGTTGGTTTTACATGGCTCCTTCTTTGCTGGGGGGACAGAGTGTGGCAAAGGTAACCTGGCTGGAGTTAGTATTGTGATCTAACCCAGAGGTCATCAACGTTTTTCTAACCTAACTGTACTTTGTTTTTTAAAGCAGAGTTTAGAGTTGGAGTTTATTAAGGAAAAATTTCTAGACAGAGATTCAAGCACATGAGTTATCAGAGAAAGATGCACAAGGAATTACATACACACACAGACTCACACACACAGACACATACACACATACACACACACAAGCATACACATACAACCACACGCACATATACACACATACACACACAGAGACACACATGCACACATAGATATACACACATATACACATACACATTCGAGTTGTGGGCTTCTCAAGAGAGTCTCTGTATTCTCAATTAAAATTTTCAGCAAATATTTTCAGATATGTATATTTTTAATTTGTAAATTATATCAATCTATGATTTCATAAATATATTAGTATCCACATGACAAAGAATCACAAAAAAATAGATACAATCACCAGCCATGGTAGACTATCCCTGTCATCCCAGCACTTTGGTATCTGAAGCAAGAAAATTGTGAGTTCCTACCCACCCTGGGTAGCACAAGAAAAATCTTGTTTCAAAACAAAACCCAAAAGAACATCTTAATGAAGGGAATTAAAGATAAAATGAATACCATTAAAATCACTTATTTCTATAATACATTGTGCAAACAACAATAACAATAGCAATAGTAATTTTGGCTTTTTAAAAGAAATAATATTTGATTGGCTGTGCTCCATGGTAGACCATCTCAATCAGAACTTCATTCCCACCTCTGCCCAGACTCTGGGAGCAGCAAAGGAAAGTAGGCAGAAAGAGTGCAAGAGCTGAAGGAGATGCTGTCTTCTAGACAAGACGTGATGCTGAACACATGAACAGCAGCTATGACACACACACAAGATCAAGCCAGTTAAAAATGGGGGAGGAGCTACTGAGTCCCCAAACCTAGCTAAGGTCCTATTAGCGGGTGATGGCTCTACGAGACGGAGAGTCACTTCTCATTGGGGTGAGGGTGGCCGCTAGTAGGTTTCCATGCATATATGGGCAGCACTAATTAAATTTAATTAAAATTTTAATTTTTTAAAATAGAAATAAGACTGCTATTATAATTGTTCTGGAGCTTGAACCTACATTGAGTGTATTTTGGCCATTGAACCTGTGGGTTGTAGCATTGGAAGAGAGCCCTCCCAAAGATATAAATTCACATGGAAGAATGTTCTAAGCCACATGCAGAGCCCCATCCAAAAAAGCAGCAATCTTCTGGTGCTTGCATTGAGTAGATCATTGATTTGTGGTTGTTCTGTAGGAATCTTTTAAAGCTGATTATACACGTTATAGATTTAGTTTAATTAAATTAGACACTGTGTTCCATGAGTCCAACTCATCAAGCTCAGGAGCAAATCCTGACTCCCAGACAGGTCATCCACCCGGCCTGTCTCTCCCACCTCTTCTTTCTATCTGAATCCTGACAGGTCATCCACCCAGCCTGTCCCTCCCACCTCTTCTCTATCTGAATCCTGACAGGTCATCCACCCAGCCTGTCCCTCCCACCTCTTCTCTGAGAACTCCAAGTGCCCGAGCATACACTGGGTTCCACATGGAATTTGTGAACAACCCCCATCAGCTTACCTGCAGGACATCCACAGTACCTCACGACTTCCGGTCACCTGGTCTAGGCCATTATCACCCTTGGTCTACACTGTTTTAGTGACAGCCCAACTGTGTTTCCTGACTTTACCCTCCATAGTCTCCACATTCTAGCTGGGTGAGGGAGCTCTCAGGCAATTGTATTCCTTCAGCACTATTGTTTGGAGAAAATCCAAATATATAGAACAGCAAGAATAATAATAGTAACAGAACTCCTGTCACATCACATATCCATATATGCAGTTGTCCTCTGGTGTCTGTAGGGGACTGATTCCAGGGCCATCGTGTGCTTCAAAATCCGAGGATGTGCAAGTCTCTGATATTACATGGTAGAGTGACTCTAATGTGCAAAATTCCCCCCACATACCGTGTCATCTCTTGATTGCTTGTAATACCTAATATAATATAAATGCTATGCAAATAGCCATTATTCTGGGTTGTTTAGGAAGTCATGACAAGAAAAAGGTCTTACATGTGATCAGTATAAAACAGGGAAAGATTAGTGTTCTCCAAAAATACCAGTTTCAGAAAAGACAAAGTTTTTTTTTTTTCCCTCAGTATTTTGATTGTGGTTTGTTGAATGCACAGAAGTGGAATTCAGATTTAAAGGAACAATGGCAGTTCATATTTCCCTAGTCTGTATCTACCTACCTCTCTATCTATACTTCCATCCATCTGTCTATCTATGTGTCTGTCTGCCCACTTAACACCTGTCTCTCTGGCTGGTTTTTGTCCTGCCCTTTACTCAGAACTCCCTCAGTGTGTATTTCCTAAGAACAACCCTGCTTTCTTGCATAACCCTAGTATAGTCACCAGCCTCACTAGATAGAGTAGCTCCCTAACACGTTTGGGTTTATTTTGTTTGTTTTTGTTTTTCTGGGTTTCCAATTGTACTGTTGACATCCTATATGTCATTGGATTGCTTTTAGTACAGAAGCAAGTCTAAGATCAGAGTCTAGTTCAGTATTTAATTGCCATGTCTTTTGTGTCCTTTGATTTGAAATATCCCATACCACCATCATTATTTATTTTTTTTCTGATATTAGTAGTTTTGGAAAATACTAATGTCCTTTCGTTCTCTCTCTCTCCCCACCCCTCTCTTGTGTCCTCATGACTGTATGTCAAGAACTTTACTAACTGAGCTATCGCTCCACCTCCTCCTCCGTTTTTAAGTAGAAATTTCTCATCTAAGTTTTTTTAAAATATATATATATATATATATATATATTTCCTTGTCATTAGATTCATCTTATATATTCCTAACAAGTAATACTATGTCCTTTAGGGCCCATCACAACTGGAGGCACACTGGGTCCTTCTACACCTTAGTGGCAGCATAAGTTTGATCACTCAGCCAAGATGTCCTTTGACTCCACCACAGTCCAGTTATTTTTTCTTTGCAAGCAAAAGTATAGGTTAGTAATTAGTCAGCTATTACAATTGAACTTATAGTCACATTATGTCTTTAAGGTCAAACAGAGATATATTTTAGAAAGACAGGTTGTCTTCAAATGCTTCAGAGATCTACAGAATATGGCATTTAAGATATTTTAATAACATAGGTTCTTTTTTTTTATGGCAATGAGACACGTCTGCTCCTGGTGACACAAATCTACTTCAGAGAGATGATGGACATAGAAGAAACTCCACATGGAGTTTCCATTCTTTGTGGCAAAGGTAAGCCACCAGGCAAAAAAGTGCCCTTGCCTCAACTGCTGACAATGTGCTGTCCAAACTAGACAAGGACCCAAAAGAGAGTGCCTGCCAAACCTTGCCAAGACAAGGTGGGGCAGTCATTCAAAAATCCTGCTTCACAGAGAAGTCTATTAGATATCCTAGGCCCGTAGGCCAAAGATGGATGCCCCAACATCGCAGAAGAACCTGGGTGACTGTCCAGGCAACCAGCTGTTCCTGTCATTTTTCACACTTTTTGGAAGTCACTTGCTCATACTCCCTGCTTACTCAGTTACTATTATTTCCTTATTGGGACTCTGAGGGAGTTGAAGACTAGATAGTTATAGTTTTCTTTGTTTACCAGACTCAGAAAAGAAACTCACTAAAGAGATGAAAATATGTAAAAGTTTGAGAGCATTAAAAGATAATTTGATAATGCAAATTAGAATAGAAAATAAATTAGGTACAAGACTTGGGACTCACCAAGATAGACTAGATAAAGGAGGCTTTTTTTTTTTAAATTTGTCAAATGGACTAGACATTGTTAATGTACTTATTGCCCATATATAGTGTGCATACTTATTGTACTTACTGTATATAGTTTTTCTTATGCTAGTTGTAATCTTCCTTTTCATTTTAAACAAAAAAGGGGAATCATGGTGATAAATTTTTTATAATTTAATAAAGCCACTGGAGATCAAAATGCAAAGCTAACCACAACCATAGAGCCAGGCAGTGGTGATATACACCTTTAATTCCAGCAGCCATACTAGCTAGCCAGAGAAGTCAGGTGGTGGTGGTTAAATCCAGGACTCAGGAAACAGAGGCAGATGGATCTCTGTGAGTCCAAGGCCACCCTGGGCTACACGAGAGTGAATAATTCTAAAGAGTACAGAGCTAATGCCTTTATTCCCAGCACTTGGGATCACATGCCTTCGATTCCAGCCCTAGGGAGGTGGAGACAGGAGTGATATGGCTGGGCAGAGAAAGGAATATAAGGCAGGAGGAGACAGGAACTCAGAGCATTGTCTATGAGGATTCATTCAAGCTGAGACAGGATTGCCATTTCAGCTTGGTAGAGGTAAGAGCTACTGGCTTGGCTGCTGGAATTAAAGGTACATATCACTACTGCCTGGTTCCATGGCTGTGCCTAGCTTTGCATTTTGAACTCCAGTGGCTTTATTAAATCATAAATAATATATCACCACACAGAAGCATCTTGGTTGGTGGCACTTTAAGATTGTACAAATATATCATCACTCCCAAAAGTATGAGGCTGGGGAGATGATCAATCGATAAACTCTTGCTGTGAGAGCATGCGGACCTGGGTGTAGATCTCCAGCACTTGTGTGAGTCACTACGAGTGTCAGCACATGACTGTAACTGCACCACTGGGAGAAAGAGGAACAGATGACTGCTGGGGATTTGTCGGCCAGTAAGTCTGGCTGAAATGGTGAGCTCTGGGTTCAGTGAAAAACCCTGTCCCAAAACATAGCGTGGAGAAGTGACTGAGAAAAACACCCCAATGTTAATCTCTGGCTTCTGCACGCACGCAGTCGTGCGCACACACACCCACACACCCACACCAAATAAATCTAAAAAAAAAAAAAAAAAAAACCTCATTCTCTCTCTGGACCTTACAACACATAAGGCTAGGATGTAGTTCAATGGTACAATGTGCACCAGGCCCTAGGATCAATCACCACCGTGAACGAAAGCCGCTCAGACTTAGTAGTAACTGAGTCTCGCCTGAGCTGGTTTTCATTCAGATGATTGCAGATGGCAGTTTCTCAGTCCTAGCACATTTGCCGATCAGCAGTCCACATTCTACTCTAATCAGGACTCCTCTCGTCCCCTAAACTATTGCAGTTAGTGTGCACATGTGGCTCTGATGTTGTAGCAGTTCATAGCCCACTGTTGTCTTCCAGGGTTTTGGTGCCGGATTGTGCCATATTTGGCTGGTAAGTCCCTCACAACGGCTTTTGAATACTTGCTTTACATTGTTCTGAAACTTAGGTCCTTGCCAGCTACCCAAATGAAGGGCCCATTTTTACCTCTTGTTGCAGGGAACTCTCTGGAAGCATTAGCATTCTGCCTTTGGAGATGAGAAAGGACCAGCTGGAAATCTCTCATGAAGAGGTGGTAAGGGATGAAACACAGTGCTTGTGTGTGTGCTGATTCAATTACCGAATCTGCTTGAGGGCCTGACCTGTGCACTGGGCCTTGGCACTGAGGAAAGGAGAGCCAGAGCACACTGGCCAATGGTGAATGAACACTGCCAAGAGCAGTGACCCAGAGCATAGAATGCTGGCCCCACTAGCCAGAACCCAGCTCTGCTTCACAGTAGTATGGCTTTAGCAAGTTACCTGAGGTGTCTTGCCTTACTTCCCCATCTATATACTGAGGATACTGGGAGTGCTGACATTTAACTGCATGGAATGACTAGATGAGTTCATACAGGTAGAGCATTTTAGCCATTGCCAGATACTAAGTGAGTTCACCCAGTGTCACTGGTCATGCAGGAAGCATGCCATCTATATTATGAATTCTTCATGCTACTCTGCTTTCTGTTCTGACTTTGTGTCTCTCCCTCTAGCTTCTTTTCCTTACACACTGCCCCCCATGATATATGGACAGCATTTCACAACATATGGACCTCTCAGAACCTTACTTCATCTTGGTCAGGACTGACCCACTACCCATCTTGACCCCATCTCTTTGACTCTAAATTTCTCACCAAGCCTGTCTTGATTCTTGCCAGGCACAAGCATTGGGAAACTAGGCAGCCAGTCCAGGGCCTGGTGAGTGAAGAGGCAGTATTGTGGACAGCATGGACTCGGGAACCATAGGGTAACAGGCTCCAGGCAACAATGGGCTGTGATCTGACCTGGCCGTGTGGCCTTAATTAAGTCACTGAGGTTCTGCTTCAGTTGCCTGATCTGCAAAGTGGGAGTAATAGTAGTAATCGTGAGATTAATATTTTTTAAAAATACATGAAGTGTAAGATAGCAATTTCATGCGTTAGAGGCCATCCTGGACAACATAGCAACAATCTGCCTCAAAAAGTGAAGAGCTGGGCATGTAGTACAGTGGTGACTTAGGGCTCAGTCCACATCACTGTCAAACGGTGTGTCCTGGCCAGTTTTATGTCAATTTGACACAAGTTAGAGTTGTCTGAAAGAAGGGATCCTCAATTGAGAAGATGCCTCCGTAAGATCCAGTTGTAAGGTGTTTCTTAATTGGTGATTGATCGGGAGGGCCAAGTCCATTGTGGGTGGTGCCACCCTGGGATGATGGTCTTAGGGTCTGTAAGAAAGCAGACTGAGAAAGCCATGAGGTGCAAGCTGTTAAGCAGCACCCCTCCATGTCCTCTGCATCAGCTCCTGCCTCCAGGTTCCTACCCTGCTTGTTCCTGCCCCCCACTGCTTTTGGCGATCAACTGTTACTAGAAACTGTGAGTGAAATAAATAAACTCTTTCCTCTTCAAGTTGATTTTGGTCATGGAGTTTCATCATAGCAATGGTAACCCAAACCAAGACACAACTACATAAAAATAATAAGAAAGAGGAAAAAGCATATCAGAACACTACCCAACACCTAGTGAACCCCAGTAAACACCAACAGTCAAACTGACCATCTAGTCTTAAATGAAGAGGTGTGTCAGAAGGCTTGGGCTAGGGGTGGACAATTGTCCACACTGGCTAATATGAAGGATCCCAAGTACCTGTCCCAGGAAGGAAACTGCTACTGTTCAACTGAAGGCAGACAGATTTTTACCAGACTTCCTGATGTACCCCGCCTGGGTCCCTTCCCTTTCCAGGCTCGGTTTTCCTGACCCCGAGGCATATCTTACCGTAAGGAAGGTGTCATCCAGCCCTGTCCACCTAAGAGAGGCTGCCATTCTCGTCACTGGATGTTCTCCTGCTACCACCCAGCTTGTCCATTATGTCACAAACATAGCCCTATGACTCCAGAGCCCATGCTGTCCACCATACTGCCTCTTCATTCAACAGGCCCTGGACTGGCTGCCCAGTTTCTCAATGCTTGTGCCTGGCACAAATCAGGACAGGCTTGGTGAGAAATTAGAGTCAAAGGAGGTGGGGTCAAGATGGGTAGTGGGTCAGTCCTGACCAAGACAGAGTAAGGGTCTGAAAGGTGGATGTGTTGTGAAATGTTGTCTATGTGTCAAGGGGGATGGTGTCTAAGGAAAGAAGCTAGTGGAAGAACACTAAGGCAGCATCTTGTAGCCACAGCAACCAGCCAGCACACAGGTCCATGCTCTGGCCTCATGAGGCAGACAGGATGGTTTTTTATTTGCAGCCTAGCCATTTTTAAGAAGTCCAGCAGCTGGATCCAGGAGTTGTGTTCCGGAAGTTGAGCAACTTCTGTCAGGTAAAGCTTTTCTGTCTTGGTTGCATAGGAGATATTTTCCCAAACACAGCAAGTCTGAGTAATTGAGCAGCTGAAAAGAGTTCTAAAAGGCTCCCTCGCTGTGTGGTTAATCCAGGTGCTCTGGACTTCCCAGTTCCTCAAGATTACCATGCTCCTGCATGGCAGGTGCCCTCCTTATCAATTGGTTGCAGATGCTTCCTGCCACCGCGGTTTGAGATAGATGACCACAGCCACTACCACCGGATATAAACAGAGACTTTGCAACCACGAGGGTTTCATCAGTTGCTGCACACTGTCCATTTCCAAAGGCCTATGATAAAACAAAGAGGATGTCCTGGCCAAGGCCCCCATGCCCAGCCAGCTTCTGTGAGAAGGTAATGAGTGCTGAAGATGCTGAGCCGAAAGGATAACTGAGCATAAATCCTTCACCTGTCCTTAAGTATTCACAGCCTTTAACAGTCACAGAAGGAAAACAGACACAGAAGTCCCTCCTACCTGTGGGGGAGACTCCATGACCTCCAGTGGAACACTGAACATGAATAGTTTTTCCCGAGAACTGGTTCAAGCACCCACATAGGGGGTCTCATGCCCTGTTCTGGACTCTGCAGTCCCTACACACATGTGCACATACCATGCATGCATACATAATTAAAATGATAGATATAAGTATTTTTGTAAAAGAATATATTACAACCAAGTACAAAAGAAATTAACAAAAATAAAATAGAGCAGTTTGTAACAATGTACTGCAATAAAAGTTAAATAAATGCAATTTCTTTTGGGGTTGTGGGGGTATGGGGGTGTAGGGGGTGTAGAGGATGTAGGGGGTGTAGGGGTGTGGGGGTGGAATCCAGTTCTTGTCATTCTGTGAGAAGGTTTCACTCTACAGCCTCAACTCAGAATGATCCCCCTCAGTTGAATGACAACTGAGATGGCTACTGCAACACTTGGGTGGGGAGCATATACAGCATGGGTACACTGGACACAAGGGTGATTCCGCTCTTGGGTGGCAGGAGCACAAGATTTTACTATACTACTAAGAGCAATGTCTGTTTGAAATTTATGAACTGTTTACCTCTAAATTTTTATTTAATGTCTTTCATCTTTTATTTGTTCTTGATGCTTTTATATATGTACACATTATATTGCCCATATCTACCCCCAGCTCTCCTGTCCCACTCTCCCCATTCTGCAACCCAACATGTCTCTCCTCCCCGCCTTCATGATTTCTCCCTTTTGAAAAATTTTTGAACCCACTTTCCAATTAGTGCTGCCTGCTGGAGTACTGTTGGCTTGATTTTATGCACATAACCTTAAGTGCAGTGAGTTTATTGGTTCAATGACTATGCGATACCCAGAAGACATTTCACAACATTCCCTCCCACCCTCCAGCTCCTACATTCTTTCCACCCTCTCTTCTATGATATTAGAGCCTTAGAGGGATTGATATAGACATCCTATTTAAGGCTGAGATGTAAATGGAGTTCTAATTGGTCTAAATAATAAAAGTACAGAGTTAGATATAGAGGGTAATGCTGAGAAGCCCAACCCTCCATTCCTTCCTCAGTGAGGTAAGTACCAGCATTCCTTCTGACCTGTGAGGTTTTGGCTACAGTAAGAGAAATTGAGACACCTCTATGTATTGTCTGTGTTTTTTGATAATCTTATGTCTAACCACTGAGAGCTTGATTACAAACAAAGCCACTGTTACCTCATTAGCTTCCAAGCAGAAAAGAGCTTGAGTTCCTGTATCCTCCCACCTATAGCCTCTCTCCACCCAGTCATGTCACTTCCTGTCAGTCTATACAGATCTCTCTCTGGTTAGCTAGTGGCAAGCTCCACCCTCTAAGCATCAGACAAGCTTTGTACAAGCAAGATATCACCACACTGAGCATCCCAAAGTCATGTATCCTCGGCACTTTCACTAATCATCAGCCTCTGCAGGAAATGCTACCCAATGCAAAAGTTCCTCCAGCCGGGATTGGGAGCAGCACTGATCTATGAATAGAAACATAAATATTTAGAAAGCAGTTTAACAGCATGTCTATTTAGCAAAACATAGGTTCCCCCTGTCATCGCTGTTGTCATGGGTGCCAGATTTAGAATATCATGCATGAATTCCCTACAGTGGAGCAGGCCTTGACTCTAATCAGAAAGTGGTTGCTTACTCCTTTTGGCCTACATGCCACCATTGCACCAGCAGACATGTCTTGCCTGGCAGGTCAGTATTGCATCATCCATTGTTCACACTGGAAAATACCACTGATGACTTTTCTCCAGAAGCCTGTATGGCACCACCCCGACACTACGACAGCTAGCCAGTAGGGAGGAAAATTTTAGGCCAGTTCCAACTTGACTCTGTTCTGTAACACTATTTAATATTTTTGGACTACTGTAGCATGAGTTCTAACAGGTATTAACAATAAAATCCCGGAGTAAATGCTGAAACCACAGCCACACCTTACCCTTTGATCTTCAGGCGAGCTTTATATTGTGTGGGAAATAAGATTCCAGGACACAATATAGGCTGATGGATGTTTATTTGGGGAGAAATCACACCAGAAACTGATAACTACCACAGGTTCCTGTTCCAAAGATGCCCCTGGATGTTCTCTGTCTCTGACCAGGAAGTAAGAGAGCAAGCTGGGGACCAGGACCCAAGACCTAGCCCCCACTGGTCATGTCCGTAACTGTCCCCACACCCCAATGAGTGTGGTCAGTGCAACAAGTGTGGGCGGGGCAGATATCTCACTACAGCTTTATTTGTTAGAGCACAAACAAAAAAATATCATCACCACAGACTACTGTTTACTATAGGTAACTCTAGTCACAAAACCCCCAAGACTTTAGCTCAGGGATTGCAGTACAGCTAGCTCCTGTTTGACTGCTTAATTAATGACTGCAAGATAGTGCTATGTGAATCATAACATATGTTAATCAGCTTTTGATAGCTGTGACAAAATAATTGAGAAAATCAACTTAAATGATGAAGGATTGATTGGGACACATGGTTCCATAGATCCATTCAGTTCGTAGTTCTTGACCTGTTGCTTTGGGGACTGTGATAGGACAATCCATCATGGTAGAAAGACATGGCACATGAAAGCTGCTCACTTTGTGATGGTCAGGAAGCAGAGTGAGTGTGAAGATGACCAAGGTGCCAGGAACAAGGTATACCCTTTAAAAGCCAATCCCAGTCACCTTCCCCTAACGAGGCCCTACCTCGGACAGTTTCTGTATTTCTAATGGTCTCTTCAGCCATACATTCCTCAACAGACTAGTCCACTGATGAGGTCAGAGCCACCATGGTCCTATTAGACTTATGTCTGAGGCGGCTGCACTGGGGACCACGCTCCATTACATGGGGCATTTGAAAGACATTTCAATGCCAACTGTATTGTGAGTTAGAACAGAAAGGGACCCAGCCCCAGGTGCAGCAATACTTCCACGAGGGCAGAAGAGAATGCAAGACTCCTACACAAAACTAAATGCTTCCCATATCCCAGCAATAGGCTTGCAAGATGCCACTCACCCCAAATCTGTCAGCCCACTCTTCGGCAATGGAGTTCGCATGGCTGCCTGGGAATAAAAACTTTCACTGTGCTTTACAAGTCCTGCTGAGTGAGAGGTAACGTACTAAAGTTTTACACCTAAAGGACTAGAGGGGACCCTTCTCGGGACTTTTCTTCCTGATTAGGGACTGGAATTCTGGCTCAAGCTCTGAGGCTGGTACAGCCACCTGGAGTTGCAAGTTAGAAGCCTACTTTTTTTTTTTTGTTTTTAGAAAACCAGTAATTTCAGTTTTTCATTTTCAAGTGGAATAAAAATCAATCTAATACTGAAAATGAAACTTTTTTTTTTTTTTGAAATTTTCTTCCAGAATTACCTGGCAAGAATTAGGAAGAGTTTTGTCCCAAAAGCTTAAACCCTACTTAAAGAGGAGGGTCACTGGGTATGGTGACAGGGTCACTTTTAATCCCAGCACTGAGAAGGCTGAGGTGGGCAGAGTTCAAGGCCAACCTGGTCTGCCAGAAAGTTCCAGGACAGTCAGAGCTGTGTTTTAAAAAACCAAAACAAAGAGGACTGGAGAGATGGCTCAGCAGTCAAAAGCCCTGGCTGCCCTTCCAAAGGTCCTGAGTTCAATCTCTAGCAACCACAAAATAGTTTACAACTATCTTCTGGCATGCAGGTATAAATGCAGAGCACTCCTACATAAAAATATTAATTAAAAAAACAAGACAGATTAATTCTGCTGATAAGATTGAAAACCAATTCTCCACATATGAAATACAGAGAAGGTGGCTTCCAGCTTCCTGTGTGTGAACTCACACATTCACAGTATTCATTTCACTTCCTACTGACTTCAGTTCATCATGGTCTCACTTTAATCCAGGCTGACCTGGAACTCATTATGTAACCTGATGGCCTTAAACTTAGAGCAATCCTCCTGCCTCAGGCTTCCAAATGCAGGGATCACGGGCAGGCACTGCCAAAGCCTGGCTTCATCTGCTTTGTTAAACCACCTACTCTTTAAAACAAATGCTTTTGGGGAAAACTTGAACATTGGTGGTTCACTCCTGAGCATCCCAGGATCCCCTGCTGACTTACAAGAACGTAGGAAGAAAAGGGGGTGGGTGACTTTTGGATGTGTTTCAGGAAAAAAAATGACACTGGGAAGGCTGTAGGCCAAGCCTTGACAGGACGACTGGATATGGAGAAGAGGGGAGAGGGCCATGAAGGTTCAACACGGGTACTCGCTAACCTGTTCTCCGGATGCAGGAACCAGCACATGACCAGCAGAGGGCAGCAGGAGATGAACGTCCACTGTTCTTCATAGGCACATGACTTCAAGTGTCAATGCAGACTTGGGTCTCCTGGATTTCTGTGTCCAAAGTCATTTTGGCAAGACTTTGTCAAATGGAGTCACTTCCTGAGCAGAGGAGGCTGGGTCCACTGTTTTTATTTGCTGTCCATGGCCATTCCTTCCCTCAAATCCACTTTTTTGCCACTGCTACTTCAAGTTTAATATTTTCTTCAAGTCTTCTTCCTTGTGCTAACTATTAACATCTTTGAAATGATAACGGATATAGTAAAATATGTATATACATTATCACACTGAAAATTCCTCTCAGCAGGAAATCAAATTACTACAACCAGTTAATTAATCTATTAATTTGCCCTTGGTCCAATGCGGAAGATGGCATTACAATCTCCATCTTCTAGACAGGAAACTGAGACTCAAACAAGTTAGACAAATTTCATAAGAATTTTCACAAAAGCTGGTATTTCAACCAACTTGGTATTTCAACCGTTTGGCTTGCAAAGGCCCCTATGACTCAAGATAAGAGACAGGGTCAGAAGAAAGTGGGTCTAACTCCCACTCCTGCTAGAACATTCCTCGCCTACCACTGGGCTCTGTGTCTCTGCTTCCTCCTTTTTCTTCTTTTGTCTTCTAAGAAGAATGTCCTTCTTGCTAAACCACAACTCTCCAGCATGCATGCCTTATGAGTCAAGGCTGCCAATTCCCTGACAGAAATGAAAGTCAACTTGAGGGTGTTGTTCTTTTGTTACAGTTATAGGAATAAAGGTGGAGAAGAGGGTGGTGGTCCTGCATGGGTGTCCTGAAAGAGACCACGTGGGAGAGCATAGCAGGTCCCATAGCAGGTGAGGGTGACCGAGGCAGGAGGGAATAACACGCCAGGCAGATAGCGCTTGAATGAGGAGTTTATTTAGAAAAGGGGGGTGAGGGGGAAGGGAAGAGACATAGAAGCACCAGGAACAGAAAAGAAAGAGAGCAAGAGGAGAGAGACGGAGAAAGAGTGAGAGAAGAGAGACGGGAGAGAGAGAGAGAGAGAGAGAGAGAGAGAGAGAGAGAGAGAGAGAGAGAGAGAGAGAGAGAGAGAGAGAGAGAGAGAGAGAGAAGGAGCCGGAAGGCCAAAAAGAGAAAGCAAAAGAGAGCATAAGTGGGCAGGGGTCTGACCTTTAAAGGGGTCCTTTACACCTGCTTGCAGATTAGCACTCATGGCCTGGGCTGACCAGAGTACTGCCTGAGTGCATTCTGCCAGGTGACAGCGGCAGGCTAGCGTAATGCCTGAATCCTTACAGAGGGGGAGGGCTATCTTCATTTAAGTGTTGAGGCGAAGGCCACTGTCTGCCCCGGACACACTGGCAAAGACGAGGAGCTGAATACCTCCAGAGGATCACATGGTTCTGTCAGGAACAGCCGGGAGGAAGGCTGGCGACCTAAACTGGATCCTGTGCTGTGTCAAAGTGACTTCTCATCCCTGAGAATAATGGTGACAGGTGTTGCAGGAAGAGAAACCCTAAACTCTGCCATTTGCTGGCTGTGTGATCTTGGGCAAGACATTTCTCCACTCTCAATTTCCTCATCTGTGAGAGCAATCCCTATCTCAGAGGCTTATCATAACAATTAATAAAGAACCCATAAACTAATGTAAAACATAGTTTTAAAGAGTATGTACAGGTGGGTGGGATGAGAATATGTACATGTGTGTGTGAGTGTGTAGATGTCACAGTGGTAGGGCCATCAGATCAAATGGAATTTTAGCTACATGGGTGCTGGGAACTGAATCCGTGTCCTCTCCTAGAGCAGTCCGTACTCTTAAACTCTGAGCCATCTCCTCAGCCCCACTACTTTCTAAATTCCCCTGTGTTAAGAATCCTGTCAACTTCAAGTAAATTGCAATAATTTTTTTGTTTTTTTTTTTTAATTCCAAAGACTAGAAGAAATTGCTGAATTGAACTATCCCTGTCCCAGACTCCTGCTTCAGACCCTGCTTCCTTTTTCCCAAATATACACAAGTCCCAGGACTCCCAGGAAAAGCAAGCAGGAGAGAAGGATGCTCTTGGCTCAAATTAACTCTCCTTCTAGGATTACAGCCCTGGAGAGCTGCACACTTCCGATTTCATGCTCGCCAGTCAGACACTCAAGGAGACTAGGGTCTTGTGATTCATTTTCTGTCCTCCACGTGATAGCGTCTCATCATTTTTCTAAGCCCCAGTCAAACACATAGCCATGCTGTCATGAGCAATGTTACTACCATTCTAAGACCTATCAAAGGACACCACAAGATGGTAGCTATGGGATAAGAAGTGGGGAGTAAAATAAAATACCATGAGCCACAGGCCAGTTCTGGAAACTTATGAGCAATGGAATTAGCTAGAGGAAACCAGAATACCAGGTATCAGGCTGGAGAGATGGGTCAGTGGTTAGGAGCACTGGCTGCTTTTCCAGAGGATCTAGGTTCAATTCCTAGCATCCACATGGAGGCTTCCAACCATCTATAACTCTAGTTCTAGGGGATTTGATGCCCTTTTCTGGCATCCATTGGTACCAGGCACAAATGTGTACATAGATGCACATGCAGGTAAAACACTCACACACACAAAACCATTTTTTTTAAATGAAAAAGAAAACCAGATGTCACCTGTCCTCATAGCCACTACCATCTCCTGCAATGTATGCCTGGTCTTCAGGGCCATCGCCTCCAACTTAGGTGGAAGGACAGTCTCCCTCCTGGTCCCAGGATCCTCTAGATGCTCGGTTGGTTCCCATCTGATGCCTTCCCAATTCCTGTCCAGAGTCCATTCAGTCTTCCCAGACTCCCTCTGCTGAAGGAGCTTCATTCTCCAGGGCCAGAGTGAGGTGCTGTTCTGTTGCCACCCAGATGCAGACACCTGGGCCCTCCTGCTCATGCCTGTCAGGCTGCATCGTCAGCAGCCACATCTCACACAACTGCTCTGTTTCCGAGAACTGTATCTGTCTACCTCTCAGAGTAGTGATGAGCGAGTCTGGAGCTGGGAGATGTCCATCTGTGATGGAGAGAGGAATAACGGTAAATGCTATGTTAACAGTCACCCTCCTGGGCCCAACAGAGCTGGTGTTTATCTTGTATGAAGAGAGAGCCATTGGTTTGGAATGGAATTGTGTTGATGCGCTTGGGAAATATTTTATCAGTAAATGAAAATAGAGGTTTAAAAAACAAGGTAAGAGATAATGATAGCAGTACTAATTAAAAAGGGAAATAGACAAAATTTCTCTTGGTATTTGATGGTACTCAGTGTCTGCAAACCTTGCACTGGGAATTACTTTCTCCTTTGACCTTTTGAAATGACATAAATGGACATAGAACCTGATTATAGGGGGGGAAATCCTGGGTGATTGAAAATGGCTTTGTCAGGAACCAGTAAAACACACTTACCTAAATGAGCAGGATTGTTAATTATTGTCCCTCTCTTAAATTGCAACCCTTCTCTACACTGTATCACATCTCTAGTCACTCGGCAAAGTCCTTAGCTTGCTGTCAGTGAGCACTGAGGGTGCATGTCTGCTGTCTACCATGTACACCATCCCTTCTTTGTCCTCACAGCTGGCTTCTGCAGGCAGTTTCCCTCTGGGCAGGATCACTTCATGCTGCTGTCTGAGGTTCTCAAAATCCCTCTCTCACTCTTTTTTTTTTCGTCTCCTGCTTCAGTTACAAACTGTCTACAGCCAGTTACTTCCACACTGCTGAGAAAGAGTGAATAAATAAATAAAAACATACATAGATGTAATCTAAAGGACGTTTACAGTGTCCTACATCATAGGGTTTGTGACATGACCAAATAGGGCAATGTACATAAACACAATGTCGCCCTCAGTGGTCATTAGATAAGTCTGTCTATGCCCCAATAGTACTGACTCGGAAGCTCCTTTGTATTTAATAGTCTGTCATTAATAAGGTGGCTTGGAGTTTATTGGTTACTTCAACACAGTAACATCCTTCTGCACAGTTCAATTTTATAACTAGCTCTTTGCCCTCATGTAACCATCAGGCTCTTCAGGGGTTCACGCTTTAGCCACTTGGGAATCAGAAAAGTACCAAGCAAGAACTTTCTACTTCGTCTCCACTTCCGAGAAGTAGGAGGGCTGCCTGCTCAAGTGTGGCCACTAAAGACAAGGTGGGGGAAAAAATAAATGAGAATGTGGTCCAGAGGCCTGCGAGCCTCAAACATGTAGCTGTGAGGAACAGCAATCCCGTTTGCACAAACCCCTTTACAGCCAGCTGTCGTGGGCTGGCAACAAGCAGAGGCTTCCAGACAGAATGTTCCAGTTTTGCATTTCCCATACTGAAAACTGTACTCACTCCAACTCCCAGTGCAATTTGATTTGATGCTGCCCACACAGGCCTCATTTACAAGCACAAACAAGCTGAAGAACCATGAAGTGACTTTTCCTTTGTAAACCAATTCCTATGTTTCTTGGTCTAACCCGTGGACCATGACCCCATAGCAAACAGGAATGTATTAGTTAAGGTACATTTGAAAGGATTGAAGAGATGGGGGTCAACGTTTAAGACCATTAACTGCTCTTCTAGATGACTCATTTGGTTTCTAGCACCCTTGTCAGACAACTCACAACTGATGCCATTTTTTTCTGCCTCTGCAGGTACCAGCACACATTGGCAGAACACACACACACACACACACACACACACACACACACACACACACACACACATTCAGAAAAAAGTAAATCTTTAAAAATAAATGTAGTAGAGGTTATATTTTTAATATAAATTAATAAAAGGTGTCTTTCCTTTCTTGAGACAAGGCTTAAGTTTCTAAGGCTGACTTCAAACTCACTGCATGGCTGAAGAAACCTCCTGTCTTCACCTTCCCAACACTGGAACTTCAGATACATAGCCTCTATGCTTGTTTTACATGATACTGGGGATCAAAACCAAGGACTTCTTCATACATGTTAGGCAAGCACTCTACCAACTGAAACTCTCACCCAGCCCCAGAGTTTATTTTTCTGATGTGAAAAATTTAACAAAATTTGTATAGATCTGGTGATGGAGATGATGATCCAGGGTAACAAAGATCCAGTTTCCATCTTTCTTTTACCTCTGCAAGTCTCAATATATGGCTTTTACTTGTGGTTAGAGTGACTGCTCCAGCTCCCACTATTGTTTCTATATCCCAGCTGGCAAGGACATGAAATGGAGCAAGAGATGACATCAGACATTTCTTCAAAAAAAAAAAAAAAAAAAAAAAAGAAAAAAAAAGAAAAAAGAAAGAAAAGAAAAAAACATTGTCTAGAAGTTCCGCACATCAATTCCACTAGCCAAAAATTAGTCACATGCCACATCTAGCTGCAAAAGAATCTGGGAAATATTGCCCTAGCTAGGTAGCCGTGAGTCTATCTAGAATAGTGTTGTATTAATAGAAGGAAAGAATGTACTATTGGAGGACAGGTAACATTCTCTGCCCAAAAGACTAGACAAGAAAATAAATCAGTGAATCCTGCCAAGCATGCCCTATATAGTGGAAAACCACGAAGAATGAGAGATCCCTATTTTTAAAATTACATTTATTTATTGTGTGTATATATATGTATATATATATGTATATATATATATACATATATATATGGGGGACATATAGATACCATGGCATATGGGTAGGTCAGGAGACAACTTGTGAGAGTTGGCAGTTTCCTTTTATTATGTGGGACATGGGACTCAAACTCAGGACATCACACTTGGCAGTAAATTCCTTTACCCACAGAACCATTTTAAGGGATATCTTTTTCAGACTAGGTAATACTACTATGCAAAAGTTGAGGCTTACTGTCCACATCTGTTGGTGTTCAAAATAAGTAAAACTCAAAACCTAGCCTTTTAGCAAATGAGATCTCCTAATTAAAAACATTGGTTTAAAAATATTTTTAAAAAGCACTATGAAAACTATTATTGGTGGACTGGATATGGCCCAATAGTCTCCATTTGGCGCCCCATATTAGATTTGATTTGCATGGAAGTGACAATTGTGCTCAAATCTCTGCCTGAAATGCTAAGTGTCTGAACTACAAAATTAGAGCTACAAGGCAAACACGGTTGGCAAAGGGCTGCGAGCAAGACCAACCTTTCACAGTGCTGTCATTTGCTCGGCTTGTAAGCCTGGCACTGCAACAAAAGAAAATCACGAGTGAGGCATGACTCTGTCCTTCAGACATTAAACCTCACGTTCAGGTGCGAAACAATACGATCCCCAGTCTGGGTCGAAATGATCCAAGTAGTTTGCCAATGATACATGAATTAGAGGAAACAGACAGAAGGTACTGTGTCAGCCATGGAAAGGGGTTCCTTTGTCCCGTGCCACTGGATGCTGCCCTACTAGATCCACTAACATGTTCCCGTTTCCTGGCCACCAAGAGACTAGAGAACACGTTCTCCTCCCAGCCAGGGCCAAACATTTTCTGTAAGCCTGAGTCTTCCCACAGTCTCCTTCCAGATTCACTCCAGTCACAGAAGTCAGAACATTTTAAGCCACACCCTCCTCTTCTCTCACACATCTAACACCATCTTGACATCTACTTTTTAGCAGCCCCCAACCAACAAAACACAAATGATAATGAAGATGGGTAGGAGGCAAATGCCTGCTGCATACACAAGTAAAAATTGACTCCTGTGATAGTAACAAGTGGCTAATTTTGCTGATCACTTACTATATCCAAGGACCACATAGCCTCACAGTCCTTAGGGTAAGGAACACACAGTTCCCAAAATTTTGTGTGTATGGAAAGAGCTTGTCCAAAGCCATCCTCCAAGAGTGTTCCTTTCTAACGCTCAGATGCTCTTCATTAAATATCTGTGTACTCCCTTCCAATTCTACCACATTCAAATGTCACCACTCACTGTCTTCCTGACCTTATTTGTGACCAGCACTCAGACAATCATTTGTTTCTTTTCAGCTGATTTTTGCTGAGTTTGATGTTGTCTTTTGTTGTTGTTGTTTCCTTGGAACAGGGTTCACTCTGTGGCCCAGGCTGGCTTTGAACTCACAGTGATCCTACGTCTGCTTTTCTAGTTAATGGGATTATGGACAGGAGTTACTACACCCAACTTAAATGAACTGTTTTGTTTTGGGTTTTGTTTTCGTTTTAAACACACTACATAGATTTTAAACACACTACATTGAATGACTGGTTGGACCTGTCCATGCATCTTCTCCAGCAGCTGGGACACATCACACTTAGTCTTTCTCAGATAAATCACTTAAACTCTACGCTTTGAAACTGGTTTGATAGACCTCCACCGAGTCTCTAAATGGCTACCTTGGCCAGGAACTAAATCTTCAACCTTCTTCTGCAGACCACAGCAGGGGCAAGATGCTTACAGAACACCTAACCAAGTTTGTCAAATGGGGCAAGGCTGTTGTGATTGTCCTGAATTTTGCCTTTGGACCACTTCCTTTGGTGCCTACTAGAGTCTTGTTTACTGGGCCTTTGTCTTTCTTGGCCAACTTTCTTGTCTTTTTTGGCAAACATGGGGAACAGTAAGAGGACTGCAGATTAGCTAATATATTGGACCAGAGAGAGAAAGAGAAGGAGGCAAATGAACTGATTTTTAAATTTTAAAATATGTTTGTTTTAAAAAGAAGCATGCTATCCTGTAAATAAATGGTGGACTTTGATCCCTTACCATGAATTAAAGGCAATCCTAAAAATACTTGTAATAAACAATAGTATCAAACCTTACTTACAAAATAACCTAACTTCTGTTATTTTCTCTTGCTTTATTTTATCTTGAGATACAGTCTTTTGTGGCCAATTATGGCCTCAAACTCGATACACAACCAAGACTAGCCTTGAATTCCTGATTTTCCTGTTTCTTCCTCCTGCATGTTGGGATTATAGGTGTGTACCACCATGCTGAAGCCTGTATCATAACATTTAAACAGACAATTATATCTGACAAAAGAGTCCAAATTTGAAGCCTTTTACTCACACATTGACATGTGTGGACAGATCTGAGTAAATGCTTGTTTATACATTAACTTTGATAACCGGGACCGAACCTAGGCACCTCTCTGTCACTGACATTCACCCTCAGCCCTTTGCTTTGTTTTGGTTTTCTAAAAGAAAGGGATATTGGGAGCTAGAGAGATGACTCAGCAACTATAAGCTGTGAGCACTGGATCCAGATGCAATTCCCAGCACACACATGGCAGCTCAGAACCTTCCATAACCCCTGTCCCAGAGACTTGATACCTTCTTCTGTCCTCCATGCGTACATGGTACACAGACACTCATACACATAAAATAATACACGTTTTAAAGCTTTTTTTTTTTTTTTAAAGAAAGAGACATTAGCAAAGCAGTCACTTTAGAAGATGTACTGTCTCCAAAGACCTTTTACTTGACCAACAAGCTAGAAAAACATAGAAGAGGATCTAACTTCCTCAGGGATCTACAACCTTGTGTCCATGTCCCCAAGATACTCCTGGATGGGACTCGTTAGGAAACAGGGACTTATACAAGAATAAAGAACATTCTTTCAAATGAGGGAAGATGCATTTGACCATCCTGCACCCCCACGTGAAAATCAAAGGAAGTCAATTTCATTCCTTCTCAGTTTTGCAGGCCTCAGTGCACCATAGCATGAGCTGGTTTATCTGGAGGGTACAATCTTTTTTACAAGTAAAACCAAGCATAGCCTGCAGCCCCAGTGAACCCTGCCTTCAGGCAGGTGTATCCGGTGAAGAAACAAAACACAGCTCTGTGGTTAAGTGAGCAGGGCACAGCACATTCACAAACCAGCCCTTCTGGGAGGGGGGCTCAACCACACACACACGCAGAGGGCCTTCCTCAAAACCCACCAGTCTGATCTGGGCTGATCTGGGTTGACTGACCTGGATGGACTAGCACACGTCAACCCTCCTGCCAGGCCCTGCCTTGGGCTGCATCCTAAAATCCTACTGCAGCTGGTCACATAGCTTAGATGCAGGAGAAATGCATGATAGAAAGTCAGTTGTAGCTCCACTGTCCAGGGAATAAATAACCCAAAAGAAAAGACCAATCATGGTATGTGTATGTAGGTCATAGAACGAATCTGTTGAGTGTCTCTTTCCACCTTTACATGGGTGCTGTTATTCAAGCTTGTGCATCAAGTGTTCCCAGGGAGCCTCTTCAGTGGACCATCTCTGCACAGTGTCTTTAGCCCAGCGAGAGGGGAACGCAGTTGTCACCAACCCTCCTTCTGCCTCAAAGTCCCTGCCTCAGTTTCTGTGCCGTATCACTCAGCACAGTGTTTGGGTTGGTGAAAGATCACCAAATGTAGTTGGTCCTGGAAGGAGGGAAAGGACAGAAGCAAAGGGTTTCACAGCTCTGCTTATCTACACTGAGTGCCGCTCCTATCCAATGGCCAAATGCAGACAGATAGCAGACTTCTCATTCTGCACCTCCTCAGACCTCTGAGTTTCTGACAAACTCTTCTGAGTCATTCACCATCTCCACCACACACAAACAGTAGAGGAGGAATAATCAACATTTGTTGAATGTTAACCACCTTAATGGCTGACACCATCCTGCAAGCCTACTATTTGGGAGGCTGAGGCAGGAGGACCCCAGCTTGGACAACTTAGCAAGGCCCCACCTCAGAATGAGAGAGAGAGAGAGAGGGGGAGGGGAGAGAGAGGGGAGGGGGAGGGGAGGGAGGGAGAGGGAGAGGGAGAGGGAGAGGGAGAGGGAGAGGGAGAGGGAGAGGGAGAGGGAGAGGGAGAGGGAGAGGGAGAGGGAGAGGGAGAGGGAGAGAGAGAGATTTAGATTTAAAGGGCTGGTAATATAGTTTGCTGGTAGAGCACTTGCCTAGCATACATGAGACAGAAAAAAGAAAAAAGAAAAAAGAAAAAAAAGCAATTGTCAAAGATCAGCCAAAGAAAATAACTCAGTCCAAGTGATCAGAACCCCATATGCAAACTCACCACCTCTGACTGTTGGTGGATATATGGCTTTGGACAAGTCACCCAATCACTATATATAAATGGTGTGTGTGTGTGTATGTGTGTGTATGTGTGTGTCCATGTGTGTCCCCGTGTGTGTCTGTGTGTGTGTGTGTGTGTGTGTGTGTGTGTGTGTGTGTGTGTGTACAAGTGGTTGTTAGCTTCCCAATGCAAGTGCTGGGATCTGAACTCCAGTTCTCTGGAAGAGCAGCAAAGACTCTTAACCGCCATCTCTCCAGCCCCTGTTTTCTTTTCTTTCTTTCCTTCCTTCCTTCCTTCCTTCCTTCCTTCCTTCCTTCCTTCCTTTCTTTCATTTAAGATTGACTTCATTTTTAATTACAGGTACATGAGGAGTGTGTGTGCCCATGAGTGTAGGTGCTTAGTGAGGCCAGAGGTGCTGGAGACCCTGAGAAGGGTTGCAGGCAGCTGTGAGCCTCCTAACAGGGAAGGTGCAGGGAACACAATCCAGATCTTCTATGAGAGTACTATGCACTCTCAACCATTGAAATATCTTTTCATCCCATTTTCTTCAACTAATTTTATTTATCTTTTAATGTATTCATTTGAAATACGATCTCATTATGTTTCCCTGGCTGGCCTGGAACTCCTTATAAAAACCAGGCTGGCCTCAAACTCACAGTGATTTACCTGCCTCTGCCTCCTTATTAAAGGCATGTGCCCCCACACCCATCTGTTTCCTTATTTGTAAGACATTTGTAAGTGAGGATGAAAATGTTGTTCAGCATTCGGGGCTAGTAAAAGAGAGACGTTAACTGAGGTAACAAGGGCGCATGGGAGCTGATGAGCAGGAGGAGCAATGCTGTGACTAGGGACCTAATTGTGGCATCAGGGAAAGACCCTCTTCCCTCTTTTCTGTTCAGCTACAACCTGTTGTCGAGCTGTGGGAAGTTTCTCGTATCATCCCAGCCTTTTCTCTGTGGCTGCCCTGGGAGAGGAGACTTGATTCACCCTCTTCTGTAGTCTCCCCCTTCAGAACTGCACACAGAGGCCATGGTGGGCACTCCAAAACACTTTCAGAACCAGCCTAGGGTGTGGAAGACAATGACATCATGCAAGAGATAGATGGTAGAAGAGCCGGTTGGATCAAAGTGTGTGGACCTTGGAAATCTCCCAGAGCAGGTCAGAATGCACAGATCGACACACATCAAAGGGTGGGACACACATCCTCAGTGCGGAATGAATGGAGGGATGTCTATTCTTTGGTGAGAAACAGTAAGTTTTCCAAACTTCTGCTTAAGACGGAGTAGTTTGAACCTGAAATGTCCCCCATGGACTCCTGTGTTTGGACACTTGGCCTCCAGCAGGTGGCCCTATTTTGGGGGGTTGTGGCACCCCCTAGCAGGTTGAGCCTTGCTGCAGGAAGTGGATCAGTAAAAGTGGACCTTGAGGTTTTAGAGCTGGGCCCACTTCCTGTCTTCTCTCTTCTTTCGGAGGGCAGACAAAAGGTGACTACTTCAGGCTCCTGCTGCCGTGCTCCTCACCATAACAGATGATATCCCTTCTTAAACTGTGAGCCCTAAGAAAGCCTCCCATATGCTGCTTCTTGTCTGGTATTTGGTCACAGCAACACAAAAAGATGGTTTTAAATGGATCTAGAAACTTTGAAACTGTCCTAAGCTCTGCCTCTGAGTTCATCCACAGCCTGTTGTGGGGTAATCTGTGCTAGAGGAACTGGGAGGAGGGATCTAGGTGCTGTAAAAGAATGGATGAGGTTAAAACAGTATTTAACCTGAAGGAAAAAAGAGGCTGAGTCTAATTTCCTCATCCCCCATTTTGAGACGGACTTATGAAACCACACGACTCCCAAAGCTGTATTACAAAACTGGGGTGTCTGCTTTTCAGTTCTCACTGGTGGACATGGGTGGAAGAAACCCAACGTCCTAGTGAACACAGTATCTGAGAATGACCCAAGCTTCACTCATACTGGCTAACATCACAAGAGACACCATAGGATCAGTGCTCTCTGAGCCCAATCAACAGAAACTGGCAGTTGTGTTTTGCCTCCAATAATGAGTTGTACACATTACATCACTGTGACATTAAATACACTATAAAATAGAGCACTAGGGTACATTTTACAACCACTCCGATTATGGGTCATTGTTAGTTACTCTGAGTTTTATGTTACTAATGAGTTTGTTTCCTTGATTTTGTTTCTTTGCGACAGGTTTCTCTTTGTAGTCCTGGCCTTCCTGGATCTCTCTTTAGACCAGGCTGGCTGACCTCAAACTCATAGAAACCCACCTGCCTCTGCTTCTTGAGTACTTCGATTAAAGGAGTGTGCCACTATATCTGACTGACTTTTATTCTTAATCTTAATCACTAGTAGTTTTAACACTTATTTTCAGGAGATACGATTTTTGTCAAAAGCTTACCTGATAGTTTTAGGGTTCACAGTAATCACTTTTTATTAATTTACTTAAAAATAGCAGCATAATAGGACTAGAAATACCAGTCACTTCATGTATTTTCCCAAAGCTTGAGAAGTGTAATTTAGAATTCTAAGCCATCAACAATGGGCTGCTTCATTATTTACCTTCAAAGATCTGGGAAGCAGGACTTAGCTCAGAGAGAGGCAGAGCCCATTTCAGCACCCAGGCTATAAACTAACAAAGCACAAACTTAGGTCTTCACACCATTTGCCAGCTGCCAAGTGTTTCCTGTAGGAGCTAACATCACTCTCACATTTGTGGATATAGAGCTGCCGTCCTTAGCAGCTACACAAATGAGTGGCCTAAACATTAACACATGTACAAATGCAAAAACACACATTTGCATGGGGCTTTTTATTCCTACTAATTGTGTTGAATAAATTACTTTATTTTTAAAAATGTGTCTTAATTTTCTCATCTCCAAAGTGGAGATAACAATACTTTCTTCAAAGGACTGTGGGAGTGAAAACACAATTAGGATACTTAGCCTATTGAACAAATTGCACTCGGTGAATACTATTGAGCACAATAATTCATACACACATACTTGAGCAGTGAAAAGACTAGGGTTACTGTAGTATCTCTGGGTTGCGGTGTTATAGATTTTAATTTTTTCTACTTATATTGTATATTTTCAAATAACCCTATAATGAGCCTGTATTTCTTTCACTGATTAAAAAAATAAAAATGCTCGGTAAGTACTTAACAGATTAAATGCTTACTGCAAAGACAAGATTATGAATAACTTTTTATGTACTTTAAATGTGGTAGGAGTTTTAGTTCTAAGGCAGTTTGAAAAAATAAATTAATGTTCAGCCATGTGACATGCTGGGTGCCTGGAGGCCCATGAACTATGGACCTGGAGAGCAGTGAAGATAAGGCAGCCATGGGCTTCCTGGAGGGGCTGGTGCTCAAGGCAGACATGGGGAGATGCATTTTTTTTCCCCAAAGATTGTTTCTATTCACTCATATGTACACACACACACACACACACACACACACACACACACACACACACACACGGAGAGAGAGATAGAAACAGAGTCAGAGACACAGAGCAAGTAAGAGCCTTAAGTTACAACTACACCATCTATGGAGGGAATAAACTATCCCTGTGATTATCTAATGGAAAAAGTTCACATCTAAACACGCACTTTTTCATTCATTCCTGTACACTATAGAGTGCAATATGTTGTTGACTTGTATGAAAAGAAGGTTCTTGGGAAATGACTTCTCTCCTGTTCCTATGACAAATTTGCTATGGACTAGGTAACACAGACACTCATTCCTTACAGTCTGGTAGCCGGAGGTTTTTGATCAAGTGACCAGGAGCTTTAGCATCCACCATCTTGTATTCCCATAACTGGGGTTGGGTGGGGATGGTGGGGAGAGAACTCTAAGGTTTCCTCCTCTTCTTCTAAGGACACAGATCCCATCATGGGGCCCCACCCTGGTGACTTAATTGCCTCTCAGCAACCTGACTCCTAATCCCATCTCACTAGGGATTAGAGATTTGACCCATGGATTTGGGGAGTACACATTCAGTCTACAGCACAGCATGAGAGAATCCCATGGGAAGAAAGGGAGGCATCCTCAAAAATGGAAATGACAGGTGTTTGTAGAGACAGTCCTTCTGCCTCAAACTCACAGCTCACTTGCCAGTTGTAAAAGACATTAAAAATAATAATAATAAGGGATGCAACTAACTTTTACATCAATAGGCTCTGAATATGGTGATGACCCTGCACAGAACGGGCTGGACCTCACTCCCTCCGTCTGCTGAAGGTCTTAGAGAAAAATACCAAATCTCTGGGGAAGAGGGGAATTTTGTCTACAGATGTCTCTGCCTTCTGCTGCAACAGCAGTCCTTCCTGGGGTCTCCAGTTTACCCTGACTTCCCTGGCCATGTGGCCAATTCCTCTAGCTATATAGGTAGGTACATGAGTGGGTAGCTACAAATGGATGTATGTATGGGCACAGTTCTAGCTCTGCTACACTAGAGCACACAAATGTGTAGGCTTGTTCCATTGCCCGAATGCTGGGGGAAGGACAGAGGGACGAATAAGGAAGGAGTTGGCGCAAATGGCTTCCTCCTCAGTGGGTGGGAGCAGGAAGTGGAGCAGGTGGTTATGTAACAAACAAGGCAAGCATCCATCTATCTTGGCAGAAACTCTAAGTGCTTGTGCAGTTCTGAACTGAGAGCAGGTGTCCCCTGGCAAATGTGCAGATCTTTCTACTATCCAAGTGCTGGGAGTAACAGCTGCCCCTTGAGAAAATTTTTCTTGAAATCCAGATTTTATACTCTGCCGTAGTGTGAAATTGGTTCATTTTCAACACTGAGTAGCCTATGCCACTCAGTGGTTTATTAGATTGCTTGTGAGTTAGGGTGTTTATGTTACAGATAATGGATTTCGTTGAATCTCCACTCAGTGTTTTTGGAGGAAGTGTCTTAAAATGGCATTTTGCTTTGTTTTTATCATATAGAAAGACAAAAGGAGGAGGAGGAGGAAGAAAAGGAGGAGAAGGAGAAGAAAAATTCTCAACAGCTGGCACCAGACATCCATCCAGTTTAAGTTTCTTTGTTAGGACAATAGCTTTATATATAGGTCATTTGAGATGGGAAGTGAGCCCCCAGGACATGGGAGAATGGAGATCTGATGGAAACTAGCTGAACTATTCTGCTTAGAAATAATGATGGGTGTAGGAGCAGGGGTAAGGGTGGGGTGGAGTGAGGGTGTGAGTGGGGCAAAGCAGAAGCCAGGATAAAGGAAATTGGAAAGAGAGTGCGGATTAAGCAAAGGCTGTCCTCCATTTCCCACCCCCAAGTCTCACCCCTGCTTCTTGCAGTTGTACTAGCATCCAACCTGGGCACATTGCTTCTGGTTAGAGACTGCACTTCCCATGCTCCATCTCAGCTGGTGTGCCTGAATGAACATCGGGGTGTTGGGGCTGGAAGCACTGTTATGTTATCAGGTTAACTTAGCTCTTCAGTGACATTGACACAACGGCAAAACTCCCATGGGTGTTTTAGAAAATAAACATAAGGTCTACTGGATTTTTAATTTTGCTTTTGCTGCATGGTAAACCTGCATCTTCTAAAAAATGGTGCATTCTGTTTGAAACCTAAAGCCTGCACAACTGAAAGTCTTGTGGAAGTCAAGGGAAGAAACTAGTTTACACAGAGGGACCACTGAACACACACTAAGGGGACAAGAGCAGGAGGAGCCAGGAGCAGCAAGCCCGCCCGACAGAAGCAGGAACTTCATGACACAGTTCCCATGACAACGGCAGCCCACCTGAAACAATGGTGGTTCATAGAAACCTTGGTGAGTGTCTGGCCTTTCTTTGCACAGGATGTAGAATAAAGGGGTCATTCACTTTCGTCTGGATCAGAGAGGGCAGGACAATTGAAGTAGCCACCTGGGCCAAAGCAGGTAGGAAACTGTGGGAACCACGGTCTGCTTGACTCCCCTCCACCTCTACAACTGTGTATTCAGAGTAGAGATAGCATGTGTGATGGAACCTTTTTGGTTCTCCGCCTCTTGGATAAAACCTAGGATAGAAAGAATCTGGTAAGCCTGGGCTACCTGGAATTCTCTGTGGGGCCCTCAGTAACCCTCACAGACATCCTCTGGACTGCACTGTTAAAGTCTCCATTTCTGTGAGAAAACAAATAATCTACTTGAGGTCACACTACTCATATATGTTAACGCCAAGATTCAGACTAAGTGGTGTGGATCCAAGCCCACCCTCCCTGTTTAATATAACATGTGGTTGCCCTGCCTCCATCTCCTGGGCAAATGTGCAGCTCCTCTAAGCCCTTCCACGTCACCACCACCCTCTTACCTTCATCTGTGCATAAAGTATGAACTATTTTAATTAAATTCACCCTCCTCCAGGCCCCACCCATCCATGTTTCTTCCCCCTCTGCAGGGCAGTCTCTATGGAGTTAAAATTCAAAATCAGTAGCTAAAAGCTTCCTGGCCTAAGGGAAGCCACTTACCCTAACTGCTAAAACCAGCGTAACCATGACAACCCACTCCCAGGCTGTATTAAAGAGACCAATTGTGAAAATGAGCCTAAATCAACCAGGGAAGAAGAGGTGCTCTTTTCTCTCCAAGAGGCTGTGACGGCATCCTCCTGCACCCTGAGGTGCTAAAAGTCCCCACACTCCCTCAGGCTTTTCTGCCACCCCTCTGAGACTCAGTCCTGTCAAGTAGGTGCTTCAGTGAGCTCTTCCAGGTCCTTGGGAGCCTACCCTCTCCAGATAGAAGAGAACTGATTTTTTATTGTTGGGTTATGTGTGTGTGTGTGTGTGTGTGTGTGTGTTGGATTTTTGTTGTTTGTTTTTTAGGGGAGGGGGGTTCTGAACCAGGGTTTCTCTGTGTAGTCCTGGCTCTCCTGGAACTCACTCTGTAGACCAGGCTGTCCTCAAACTCAGACAAAGATCCTCCAATTCTGAAAGCTGGGAATAAGGGCCTGTGTCACCACCACCCGGCTGAGGGCTGATTGGTAGGGGATCAGACTTCCATTATTTTCACCAGCCTTAACCTGCCCCCTCCCATGGTCACCACCCCCAAAGAGACTGGAGAGAGGGTGTGGGTTAAGACAGGGCCTCTTCTATATTCCTGTTCATTTAGTGTTTTCTCCCCATTGTCACATGTTCACTGACAACTTGGCCTTGCTACCTTCCCCTCCAGGACTCACTGTTAAGTGGAAAACAGGCATGAGCAGTAGGGGTGGGACACAGGAGCCCTACACACCACCTGAGCCCTGTTCCAGTTTTTGCCACCTGGCCAGCCATTGTCAATGCCCCCAGCCTCAGATTTCATGGTGAAGTTTCAGGATTTTTTTTCTTTTTTTTCTGGCCTGGAACTCAGACCCACCTGCCTCTGCTGGGATCAAAGGTGTTGACCACCGAGTCTGGCTTGCAGCTTCGTGTTTTAAAATAATCAAAATATCTTAACAGTCATGAGGTCACTGAGGGACTAAGAAAAATCCTCAAAAAGGAATTAGCCTCAAGACAACCAAAGAGCTGTAGCTGTGTCTGCAGACATCACAATGCCCCTTTGTGGTTAGACGGCCTCCCTCACCTCACTGCTGCAGATGGGTTGTTGCCGAAAGCCCGGGGTATGACACACACATCCCTCTGGAGGATCATGAGAAGTGTCTAAAAAATGAAATCTGCAGCCAAGCACGGTGGTGCATGCCTTTAATTCCACCATTTGGAAGGCAGAGGCAGGTGGATCTCTGTGAATTCCAGGCAAGGACAGCCAGGGCAGTTAAACAGAGAAACCCTATCTTGAATAACAAACAATATAAAATGAAATGAAATCTGGTCCACCATGATTTGAAAGGGAAAAAGAATAACCTCTCATGAATATGTAATGCAACTCATCAGTTTCATAAAACGTCTCTAAACCCCACAACCCAGAATCCACTGTAGGGCTATCCTGCTTGGTACGGTCCATTCCACTTTCTTTCTGGACAACTTTTTTTGTTTTGCTTTATTAAATAAACTTCTTGACCTGTATGTGTCTCTTGACTGACTTCTTCCAGAAGACAAAAAGCAAAGGCCTTCCCTCCTCTGACACCATCATCTACTTCTGATGGATGCTTTAGCCTCACTATCCTGCTTCAGCCAGGTGTGTTGGGACAACAGGCGCCCTAGCCCTACCGTCTGCTGCTGCCTCGTACCAACCTTCAGTCTTTGAAGGCCTCCCCCGACTCACAGACCTCACTGAGTTAAAACACCTAACACCTAGGGCACCAAGTGTTCTCTTTAGATAGAGTGATTAGGTAAGAGTCTTCCAACCCTCTTTATTTCATTGCCACTTGAGTGGGAATATCTGGAATGACACATGAAATCCATAGGGTCTCTTTGGGGCCAGCTAAAAACATCACAAGTGATAAAGGAAACCCCCACCATGATACAGGCCCAAGACTTCAAAACTAACCTGCTTCCCACAGGATCTGCTTTTAGAGGTCAGGAAAGCAGGTAATCTTATTTGTCTCCTACCATGAAGTTTCATCTAAAAAACAAAACAACAACAAAGTTTATTCAGAAAAACAATGTCTGTGCCTGGCACTAGGCCCATGCCCTACTCTCCATCACCAAATGATTCTCAGACCCTGGTAGGCCAGTGGGAAACTGAGCCACAGATCTGGAAACTCCAATCTCTCAGACCATGAAGAGTCTGCTCTTGTTTTGTTTTGTTTTGTTTTGGGGGGGATTGAAATGAAGCTATTCTGTCATCTTCCTTTGCTGACTTATTTCTTACACGCATTACCTTCCTTGAACCTCATAGCTACATGAGAACAATTCTTTTGTTATTCCCCCTGATTTAAAAAAAAACACAAAAAACTTGATTTTTACAGAACAGAAAACTGATGTTTAGCAACTACAGGTGGGGCTATCGCTCAATGGTAGAGTGTTTGCCTACTTTGAGTGAGGACTTGGGTTCAAACCCCAGTATAAATAAACAAAATAAAACACGGAAAACTGAAAACCAGACATGTCTATAAGTCCAATATTTAGGAGACTACGCTAGAGGATCACTTGAAGTTCAATGAGGCCAGCTTAGGCTACATAGCAAGACCCTCCTCAAAACAAAGCAGAATGGAAGCTTGACAGCCTGCTAAAGATCACCAAGGCTTTAAGTTTAGGGCATCTGGGTATATGGTTTTTATTTTCTTGGAATCTGATCTCTGGTCACTGAATGGGTCTAGATCTTTTGAGTGACAAGTAGACAAGCTTTCTTTAGGCCCAGAATTGATTTGTCAACATGAGATGGTGTTATAGTACTACCGTGTCATGATGTGTCTTACACGTGGCCACAGGTACCTTTGTGAGTGGAAAATGCCCCCATGTGTTCAGTGGTCACCTATGTGTGGCAGCAGGCACCCTTTTTGATGTGGCTCCCCTCTCACCTATTGTGTGAAACTGTCAAGTGAGAAATAAAGTTCCTTCCATTTGACTCAATACCTACTCATCTTGGCGGCAGCACCATGGAAAGCAGAGAATGCAAAAGGACACTGAGGATGGGCGAGCTTGTTTGCTGGGTTTATTAAGCCACTTGGAGATGGAAGCTGTTCGAAGAGCTGGATGGTCTCTGTCAGACTGACCGACAGTTACAGAGCGTTGCCAGGAAGGAAATGGAAAAGCAGAACAAGTTCATTACAAGGATTTCCAGTGTGTGAACCACTGTACCTTGCTTCCCCGAGTCCCCCATGTCTCTCTCTCTTCTTGCTGGCCCTTTTCCCGTCCAAGCAGCCTCCACATCTGCTTTGTCTTGCATATGTATGCACATGCATAAATAAATAAAGGCCCTGCATATAAGAAAAAGCATGTGACATTTGACTTTCTAAACTGGACTTACTTTTGCTTAACATCCTCTCTAGTTCCATCCATTTTCATGCAAAGAATGTAATTTCAATCTTTATAGCAGGGTAAAATGTCATTGCGGAAATAAAAAAATAAAGATGATAAAAATACTATATTTAATAGTTATTAAAGTTTTAATAAAGAAATATTAGATACTATTAAAAATAAATAACATGAAGATGAAAATAAAATAGAAAAAGGAAGAAACAATAGGAAAGGAGAAACTCATTAGAAGAATGAGAGGGCCAGTTGCCAATTTTTTTGGTTTCTTGTTTTCTTCCTAGCCATTCACGAAGAATCCTGAGTTTGTTCTTCCTTGGCTCTCACGCTATCAGGGAACTTAGGGAACTTTCCTCAATCTCTGTGCTTCCCTTTCTCTCAGGAGGTGGTAGCCTTGTGAGGGTCACAATGTAACTCCTGGTTCTGTTGCTTCCCAGCACCCAGCACAGTGCCAACCCCAAGGCAGCCTCAGAACCCTCTTGTGAATGAGCCAGGAAACCCCAACACCTAGAAGGAAGCCTGAGGAACCAAATGAAATCAATCCAGTTTTCTCCTGGGGGTACACATTCTTGGCTTAAGAAATTAAGCTGCTACAATGTGGAGACAGGAAGTAGAGTGGACCCAAAGAATTTCCTAGATACTTCTAAAAGGAAAGCCAGTGTCAAAATGCAGCCAGAAGCTTTGCAGTATGGTAGGAGGAGCCTCACCACAGCTTCAGTGGAAGCTTTCACTTGGGTCGAGAAAATTTTTATTTCCTTTACTTGAGTAGTATGCATATATCCCCACCTGGGTACACACAGCTCTAGAAGGAAGTATGTTACAGGGTATAGGCAGCCAGGACTCTATGCTGAATGCACTTGCGTGTGTGCCTTTAGCCAACCATTGCATCACTGATGCCTCTGAGCCACTCTCCCACTAAGTTGCATGTCAGGGTGTTCTGTGTTTTGAGGGTAGGTTGAAAAAAAAAAGAGGGTCACTGGCCATTCAGGCTCTCTTGCAGCAGGGTGGAGCAGTTTCTGTGAGCCGAACCTTGAACAGCCACACAAAGGTGTGTTTATTGATAGTTTCACAAAAGTTGTTTGCGGGTAAAACAAGTTCCTCATACCTGATGTAATCTATATGCTTTCTGAAGGTAAACATTATACCCCTACAACTTTAGTCCGTATAGTGTACTGTTTGCAGTACCCAATAATTCAAGACACCTCTGGGTGTGCAGGACCGTCTTTTGACCAAAGTCATGCAAAAGCTGTAAATTTCCTTCAGAAAAACAACTCTAAAGACAACAAAATACCATCACTGTTTTCCACAATGATTTCCTCAAGGTCTTAAGTACTTCTAGAAAACAACTATTCATCCTAATGTTTGCCCTAGACACAGTGAAAACAACTACTCACTCTAATGTTCTTAGATACAAAGATTCTACTAGAGTTCTACTACGGTTGTGTTTCTGTTCCTTACCCACATTCTGAACAGGTTAAGAAATAAGACTGGTGGGTCTCAGTGGTAGAGCACTTCCCTAGCTTTAATGAAGCCCTGAGTTCAGTTCCCAGAACTTGTAACAATCAGATTAATTTTTTAAAAATAACTTTAAAAAATTAAAAGAGAAAGGTAGGACTAGATATTTAGCTTGACGGTATAGTACTCTCCTAGCATGTGCAAGGTCCTGGCTCTTCAATTTCTAGAATACACAAAACACAGAGAGAGAGAGAGGGGGGGAGAGAGGGAGGGAGGGAGGGAGGGAGAGAGAGAGAGGGGGAGAGAGAGAGAGAGAGAGAGAGAGAGAGAGAGAGAGAAAAGAGAGAGAGCAAGAGCGAGCATCAGGCATCTACATGCCTCCATTATTGCTACAACAGATGAGGGCTGAATGAGCTTGCTGCCTGAACCCTAAAATCAGGTTTCCCACGACGCTTAGCAGTGCTCAGCAGCGGTGAGGTGGAGAGAGGCCAACACTGAATCTCCTGCTAGAAGAAGACACAAAACACTTCTGAGCAAAGGAAAGCATGTTCAGACCTTGGCCTGCCCTGGCCCCAGAGAATAAATAGAAAATTGGGGACGAACATTCACAACTGCTTCTCCACATTTTCTAATGAAATATGTCACTCTACCTCCAGGATCGGAATGTATTGTGCAGAGGTGAGGGTAGGGTGGAGGCAGGAGGGGTGGGGATATTAATTAGGCTCCCTTTGCAGGAAGAAGCACAAAGAGTGAGAAGCCATGTCATCTGGCACAAGCATGAGTCACACTTAATACTATGAAGGTTACAATGTTGATTTGTACGTTTTTTCTCCTACTTGCAGCCGCCAGCCTCTGAGGGGAAGCCTGCAGTTTACTGGTATTTCTCAAGGTCTTGTACTCAACACATTCATTTTTGCTGACCGGTGAACCCAAAGTTCAGAGAGGTTCCGCTGTAAGTGGAAACTTGGGCAAATCCTCTACCTAGAAGTTGTAAACTGGTACCCCCTCCCCAACCACACCTGACTCAGGCCTGATCTGGTCTGATCAAACAACACCTTAAAAGTTTGGAGATCTGGAGTTGGCAAGATAGTCTTAAGGGCAAATGTGCTTGTTGCCATGCCTGGAAACCTGCCATGGATTCCTGGAACCCACATGGTAAAAAGAGAGACTGACTCCCGAAGCTCTCCTCTGACCGCTACACAGGTGTATGGTGTTTTCAGATATACCCACACACAGACACACACACACACACACACACACACACACACACACACACACACACACTCATACACTCATCCTCACACATGCACACACATACCCTCATACACACACCCTCATACACACACACCCCTCACACACACCTTCACACATGCACACACCTAATACACACAAAAATAAATAAGTAAATAAAACTTTTTTTAAAGTTTCTAAATTGGTAACATTTACTACTCAAGAGGTTTTTGCATAAGAGCTGTATGTCTCCTGAAAACTTGGAACCCTTGTCATGATAGACTGAGACAAAGATGGCTCAGTTCTTCACCTCTTGCAGTCCACATATTTTACAGTGTCTCTCTTTTATAGTTCTACCCAGAAAGACTAATGTCTCCCTACCTCGTGTCTCTATACTTGCCTTGTGACTTGTCTTGGGTGTCTGTGTGTCAGTTCCAGGCTCTCCTTCTCTGGGAATCCCTCCAAGATCCTAGGCAAACAAGCTTGGACTAGCCTGCTGGATGGTGAGAGACCTCCAGCAGATGTTAAACAACTATGGGGCAGGGGTAGGTGTGGCGTATAGATTTAGCTAAATCAAGAGAAACTTTAGTTGTCTCAGTCAAGGCTAAAGACACAGAAGAGCCCAGCTCAGCTCATCGGAGTCAGCCCACTGACCAGGCTTGTGTAAAAGCATCCAGCCAAGACTAGGGGGACTCTCCACCGTATTCATGTCACTGACATCATATCCACATAAGCTCTAAACAACAATAAAGGGTTGTTTTATGCTACAGTGTCTCAGAGTCATTTGTCACACAACCATAGTTCATTGATACAACTGGCCATGTCAGGCAACACTTAGCTAGGTCAAGACTTGACCAACTATTTGCAACTCCCCACTATTCTTGCATTCTGCATTGTCTCTCAGACACAGCTGAGTGGCAGTTGCCACTAATTATCACTCTTCAATTTTGTTTCTCGTCACTGGATTAAGAGTAAATTTATTTGGCCTAATAACCATGCTATAGGGGCTTGAATGCCTACAGTGATAAAGAGAACTATATAATCTAAGAAAAGGGGAGAAAGAGGAGTCATCTTCTAAGAGTGACCTCCTACCTTTTAGGACTCATTTTAATTCCTCTTAGCCTTGATTTTCTCTGTAAAATGGAGTTAAATATGTACGTGTTGAAGAGGTCTTTAAGAACCAAGTCAGGCCTGACAGAATGGCATAATGGTTTAGTGCATAAACTCAGAAGCCTGAGCCCCAGCGTTTACATTCTAGATCTGTCATTGCTAGCTAAACTTATGTCATAGGTGCCCTGCCACACAGATGTTTATCAAACTTGTTCCCCAGCCCTTTTCTCTGTATGAATTCTTTCTAATCCTTGCATCTCTCCAGGAAGGGATTACCAATCAACAATAACTTTAGACAAGATTCTTATTTCAGGTGCTTGTGGTGGCACACGCAGAGGCACGTGGATCCAAGTGAGTCTGAGGCCAGTTCTCGGATAGCCAAGACTACATAGGAAGAACTTGTCTCAAAGAACAAACAAGATTTTTATTTTAGTAATATTTTAAGAACTAAGAAACCAGAACAAAGTTTGTTGATCTTTTTTAGTATAAAATAACTTTCATGAGAATTATAAGACATTTATACCTTCTGGTCAAAGTATAGACATTCTGTGATGATGCCTCTGAAATACAGAAACAAAACATGTAGTTTCTAGTGTTCATCCAATGCAATGAAATATTCAACCACAAAATTAGTATCACCAAGGGAAACATGTAAAATGCTCAAAAATTATGCTAAGTGAAAGAAATGTATATACAATACACATTGGTATATAATATATCCATAAAATATATGTATATGTTTAATTAATCAGAAGGGAATATAACAATGTAAATAGCTGTCATTATGAAAGTTTGTAAGATTTTAATAAAACTATGATTTTAAATTTCTAAAATACAGATTACTATCTTAAAAATTTAAACATTATAAGACCAAACTAGACTCCCTTAATACAGGTGACAATGGTGTGACTGAGACAATATATGAGGCCATTGGCAGTGGGTCCAAGACCATTTTATATGGAGAGATACCTTGCCCAGCCTAGACACAGGGGTGTGGGGGCGTGGAGAGGTGCTTTGGTCCTGCATCAGCTAGATGATGAGACAGACTTAGTAGACTTCCCAGGGGAGGCCTTACCTCTCCATGGAGCAGATAGGAGGAGTGGAGGGAGGGGGAGGAAAGAATGAGGGGGAACTGGGATTGAGATGTAAAAAATAAACTAATAGAAAAAATTTAAAGAAAAAATTTAAGCATTTTTAGGGCAGTGTTGAGTGTATTATTATATTATTTTACTGATATCAATACATTTAATTAAGAAAACTGGTATGTTTTAGTGGGAGCCATAAGAGCATGCTATGGTAAAAGAATTTAGAGACTTACACTCACTCTCCCTCGATTCCATCCCCACACCCACATTTATCCCTCCTTCTGCTTAAAAGCCAAACAAAACAGAATAAAATTCCAGCATCTCCAGCTGCAGATCCGAGTGTGCCAGGGGAAATTAACTAGTGCTGGCCTAGTGCTGTTCAGTGATGGGAGGGACACTGTGCTCAGCCAACCGGCTGGAACAGCACAATTCCAGCTCTCCCTGGGTCTACACCCCTGGTTCCTATTGCCCAAGAGAACAAACATCACATCAGGCTGTTACCAACCTGCTCAACTTGCAGCATCTCTCTCTGAGAGGACCATCTAGATGTTACCACTGGGTAGAGATGTTCCTTCTCCCAGCATTCCTCAAGAATACTAGGTGTTCTAGTTAGGTTTTGTCAGCATGACACAAGGTGTAGGAAGAGAAGCCTCAATAGGAAATGCCTCCATTAGATTACCAGAGGCAAGTGTGTGGGGTGTTTTCTTGATTAATGATTGATGTGGGGAAAAGCAGGCTGAGAAAAACCATGAGAAGCAAGCCAGGAAGCAATGTTTTCCCATGGCCTCTGTATCACCTTCTGCCTCCAACTTCCCGCCTTGCTGTTGCAGGATATTTGTTTACACTGAGTGAAGATATATCACTCTGATTGGTTTAATAAAAAAGCTGAATGGCCAATAGCCAGGCAGGAGAGACTAGGCAGGACTTCCAGGCAGAGAGAAAAACTTGGGATGAATCTAGGCACATAAGAGATGCCAGCAGACACAGAGAGAGTCAGAGGTATGAAATGAAAGAGAGGTATATAGCCACATGGCAGAACATAGATTAATAGAAACAGGAAAATTTCAGTTATAAGAGCTAGTTGGAAACAAGCCTAAGCTAAAGGCCAAGCTTTCATAATTAATAGTAGTGTGTTTCTGTGTCATTATTGGGGAACTGGCAGTCCCAAAGAAAGTCCGACTACACTTTGGCTTCCAGGATGATGGCTGAACCAAGCAAACCCTTTCCCCTCCCCCCAAGTTGCTATTGGCCATGGTGTTTAGCACAGTAACAGAAGGGAAACCAGAAAACTCCTATTTCAGTTGGTTCCGGTTGTGCTTTCCTCGTGCTCGACAGGTGGTGGCCAAACGATGGAAGCTGTCCCAGGCCCACAGCTAAGCTCTTGCTATTCATTTATCTCTTTAAGCCCCACAAAACCCACAAGAAAAGTATTGGCGTTTTTTCCCATTTGTGGCTGAGAAAATATGGGATTTGCCTTTGATCACAACTGAGGGACATCCAGGAGAGAACTGAGCCTTTGCTGCTTCCAAGAAGGTTAAGTCTAGTGTTTCTCTCCACCACATATACCCTGATACAATCCTGTAAAATAGCTTCAGGACACTTGCTAACCGTGCAGAAAAGCTAGAAATTACTGGGACAGCAATGGTCCAGAAGGACTATTATCTCCAATAGAGTATGCATGCTATCCTGGCTCCAAAATGAGCTCACTTAGGAAACACTCTCCCAAAACAACAATGAAGTTATTTTTAATTGCTCCAAGTGCATGGTGCTGGCACCAGCTCAGCACCAGAAGGGACTTTCACTGTCCTAGAAACTAGTCACCTCTTCTGTAAATGAAGATGTAGTGACTGGGAAATCAAGTGATTGTGAGGACCCATGGAGGGCCAGTCCCTCCCCGACTTGGCATGCCTTGCCTAGCTAGCTCTGCCCCTTTCTTCCTCTCGCCGTCTCCATGTCTCCAGTAATCACACTGTTGGTTATTAACAAGCTCTGTCTGCTTGTTGGGCTGCCTGCTTCTCAGAGTCCTGCAGGGAGATTCTCAGCCCAACCACTCTAGTCACATCATCCTACAGCAGAGGAAGGTTCCCTTGTCCACAGTTAGGGCAGCTGCAGCCAACAAGTCTACAGAGCTGGGGAAAGTTGCCCCTCCAGTCTTCCCACACATGCACACAATCGTGCAAGAAGAAAAAACTGCCTTTCTCAACAATGTTTTTAATTTTGTATTATATTCATCATGTATATGGTGTTTTGCCTGATGTACAGCGATGTCACATGCCTTCTGGGCTTCCACAGAACCCAGAAGAGGTCACAGAACCCCTGGAACTAAAATTGCAGACAGTCGTGGGCTGCCATATGGGTTCTGGGAATTGAACCCAGATCCTCTGAACAAGCAGAAGTGCTGAGCCATCTTTCCAGCCCCTCAATACTTTCTAAGAGTATAAAGGTGTCCCAACAAAAAAGTTTAAGAATGGTAAACTAGGTAACCAGATTCACATGGGGATCTAGAGCGGGGACAGGGCTCTGAGAATGCATGCTTATAAAGAGGTAGAAACGATAAGTCAAATGAAATTTGGGGGAGATACAGGATCAAAATGCACTATAATTGCCAGAGAAGGCTTCAAGCATACACAGTTGCCCTTTGATATTCATAGAGGATTTACTTCTGGAGTATGAAGCTTCTCAAGCTCTTTGTAGAAAATGGCTCAGTATTTGAATGTAACCTATGCATATGCATGAGTATATGTGTATATGTATTTGTGTGTATATGTGATATGATATGTGTGTATGTATGTGTGCATGTGGTATATGTGTGTATGTTTATACATGTATCTCCCATATACTTTAAGTCCTTTCAAGATTACTTATAATGCCCATATTACATACATGCATTTTTAAACCATTGTTATCATTGTTATTCTGCATAGTTTAGGGGATGACAAAAAAAAGTCTGTATATATTCAGCACAAAAGCAATATGTTGCTTTCTGAATAGTTTGAATATTCAGAATCACACACTGGAGGGCTCTCTGAAGTTTGTTCTAGACACCATTGGAAATATTGAGGACATACCAGGGAATAATTCTATCAGGACCTGGTCCTGATAGAATTCATGTGCCAGTGGGAGAGAGGGGCCCTGGTCCTGATAAAACTCACATACCAGTGGGAGAGATGGGCTCTGGTCCTGATGAAACTCATGTACCTGGAGGACAAGAACTTCAGTATACAATGATGGGTCTGTTATAGAAGGAGTAGGATAGTCTTCGCCACAGAGGAAGGGTTCCCTGCTCAGCAGAGATAAAAAAAAAAGGATCTGGAAAGCCAAGGAGAAAGGGTGGCAGGGACATTATGAGTGATAGCCTGGAGACAGGTGGCCATGATGGCCATGAGGCAAGGAGGGCCTGGAATAGGCAGGCTAGCATCGAGGAGTGGCTGTCAAGAGGAGATAAAGTCAGACAGAAGTGAATGGGGAGTTTGATCCCAGTAAGAGAGCCACTAGGAGGGGGGTGGAGACATGATGGAGACTCACCTTAGGGTTATGACTCTGGTGGCACAGGGAGGATGTCTGGAGGGACAGAGCTGAAGAATGGCATGCCTGCTAATTGGCAATAGGGTGGTGTGGTTCCAGGGAAATCTCCGAAGCAGCAAAAGATGGGCAACAACGACCGTGCCCATGGTTTAAGAGAAGTTGGATAACCTGCTAAAACTGAGCCATTAGGATACAATAAATTGAATAAACCTTCCCTGAACTTACTTTGCCCCTTCTTAGGGGATTTCATGAAACCTTCTCAGGAGGGGTTTTTTAAATGCTAGAGTCATGGACTCAAATGAATTCAATGAAAGCTTTAAATAAGGTTCTCCACGGGGGTGGGGGGTGAATTAAAGCAAAACAACAACAACAACAACAAAAAACTGCTCTGATTTCACCCCATTTGCTTCTGTCTGAAAGAGACGTCATCTGTAAGAATGGGGGATATGATTTCAGCAACACTGGGTACCAGCCTTGGCCTGGTCCAGGCAGCAGAAAGGATGAAAGCAAAAGTCCCCTCTGGAATCTAGGGAGCATTTTTCTCTCCCAGAAGCAACCAAAACAGGAAATGACAGCTTGGGTGAGAAAGGAGGGAGGAAGGTAAAGTGTCACTTAGGTCCAGCAGCACTTCAGTGAAGAGGTCACAGCACATGAGCTGTTGCCTAGCAGTTACCTATACCTTTGCATCCACTGGGCACTGTAGCCATAACCAAGAGGAGATGTTCCCCCTTCGCATATCTTAGTTCCTCGACTATGCCTTTGTCTTCCACAGCCTTTAGGAATCAGTCATCAGGACTGCTGGTCACAGCTGTGCAGGTGTGTCACTGAACCTTGCCTGTGCTGAGCTTGCCAAGTTCTGTGGGCTTGGAAGAGCTGTCCTCATGCACCTGCTGTTTCCCAAGAACCTTTTGTTTAAACAGTCAAGATACCAAGAGTGACAGATTCTGGGAGGCATGTGTTTGCCTCCCCCAGGGTCCAGGTGCCCTTAGTCATCCTGTTGTCATAGTGACCATCGATGGTGCACTGATGAGCACTGGCAAGCCCTTCTCATCCAACATTTAATTATCACAGCAGCTTCCTGTGGTTTTGGGGTTTGTGTTCTTGTTATTATTGCTTTTATTTTATTTTTATTAGACAGAGTCTCACTATGTAGCCCTGACTGGTCTAAAACTCACTACAAAGACCATGCTGGTCTTGAACTCACAGAGATCTACCTGCTTCTGCCTCCCAAGTACATGATTAAAGACATGTGTCACCACGTCTGATGCCTCCCAAGCTCTCCATTGCCCTGGGGTTCCTCCACCAGTCCGTGAGGACGAGCTTCTCCCTCCTGTTCAGGGCCTAGTGCAGCAGCTGCCCTCCAGGGGAGCCCATTTCAAAGACTTACACTTTGCAAGAGCCTGTTATAAGAGAAGGGAAGGTCAGGCAGCAACACACAGAAAGAAGGACTTCAATGTTTGAGTAGACTGTGGTCTTAGCCCCTCAGATGATGGGCTTCCCAAAACAAGGCTTCCTGCCATTGTAACCTGTTATGAGCAGGTTTTCCCACAGGAAGCCTTGTGTTTGGACTGTTTAACTTTATGCTGTATAAACTGGACATGCAGGACCCACACAAAAGTGACTGCTGATACAAGATGGACATTGCTACAGGGTTTCTGCTTCATGGAAGAAGAGTCTGCCAGATAGTCTATAGGACACAGAGAAAAGTGGCTGACAAACTGCCAGTAAGGTGGACAGATTAAAGTTTCCTGCTTTGCTGAGGAGTCTGCCAGACACACTATGGTCACACTATAGCTGAAGATGGAACATTACAGAACTTCAGGTGACTGACCAGACAGTGGGTTGTCACTATCATTTCTAGAGTTTATATATTATCCTTCTATGGTCTTGATGGAGTTTTGTTATGTATTTTACTATATTAAAGTTAAAACCCTTCTTTTTATTTTAGACAGAAAAGAGGAGATGATGGGAGATGTCATTCTGTAAATATGTTTTTCATATTGGTCAATGAATAATGCCTGTTGGCCAATAGGAAAGCAAGATAGGCAGGACTAGGAGACAAGAAGGTTTCAGGGAGGAGTAGATTCAAAATGTAGGACCAAGAGAGCAGAACTCCGGGCCCTCTCTCTGGAAGGATAAGACCACATGGAAATACTTAGATTAATATAAATGGGTTAATATTTAAGACAAAGCTAGCCAATAAGAAATGTTAGTAACAGGCTAACAACATTATATCTAATACAGCATCTCTGTGTGTTATTTGGGGCTAACGCTGCTCTGGGACCAGGCCAGTGGAAAACCTGCTCGTAACAGCACCTTGTCCAAAAACAGCATTTCATCTGGAACACTGGTCTTCCCAGAAGGAGATTATCAATTACATTACACACAAAGCAGGGGATCTCCCAGACTCACGTGGGAACAATTTTTCTTACCAATGCTATCACAGTGACTATCACATTTGATTGATGAGTTACACCACTATTGCTATTTCATTATGTAATCATAACACATAACATGATGTCATAACAATCCCCCAAGGCAGAGAAAGTCAGGATTGTAACCTGCCTGTGGCTGGAGTGAAGATCTAAAAAGACATCTGTGTCCCTCCCTTTGGCTCTCAGACATGGAAGCAATGGACCCCCAAGGAATTAGAATCTCCTCTCCCCTCAGAGTCCTATTCTGGGGATGGAGAAGACTGGGGCCCTGGTGTTGGTCAGAGGGAGAGCTTGTCTCTTGGAAAGAGAGCTCACACAGCCTGACAGACTTGAAGGAGCTATGTGGACTATAGGCACGACTGTACCTTGACCAGTGCTGCTCAAGTAATCATCTTATCCCTGGCGGTCTGGGTCCGGGCCAGGGTTTTCAGGTTCTCAGCCTCTTACCGGGGATGAAATAAAGGCAAACTGAGGTTGCAAAACAGCAGAGAAAGCTCATTCAAAGAGAGGCTATAGTAGAGGTTAGAAAAAAATAAGTTGTAAAGATTGACAGTGATGAGGATGCTCAGGGGCTCCAGGTTATTGCAGGAGCATCTCTTCAGGGGTCAAAGGGAAGGAGGAGTTTGGTTACCAGGGGTGTGGTTTGGGTGGTTCTCTGCTTTGATTGATGGGCTACGTTATATAACCATTTCTCTACTGTGAATACACACATCCAATTTTAATTATAAGCATACCCAGGCAGAAGATGTTAAGTAGGGAATTCACCTTAAATATCTCACTTTGAGGACACAGTTATTTTATTATGCATGTATGCCAAACCAGTTCAGGCTAGATTAGTCTTCCTACTGTCTTAGTTACTTTTCTATTGCTGTGAAGAGACATCATGATCAAGGCAACTTATAGAAGAAAGGCTTCTATAACTGGAGCTTATAGCACCGGAGGGTGCATTTGGCAACCTAGGGCCAAATGCACTTTCAGACTTTGTGACCATCATGATGGAGAACATGGCAGTAGGCAGGCAGGCATGGTTCTGGTGCACTAGCTAACAGCTTACATGTTGAAACAATGACAGACAGACAGACAGTCAGACAGACAGAGAACACTATCTGGGATGGTGTGTGTAGTCTTTTGAAACTTCAAAACCCACCTCCAGTGACATATGTCCTCCAATAAGCCACACCTCCTAGTCCTTCTCCAATAGTTCCACCAACTAAATCTCACCATATGAGTCTATGGGGGCCATAGCCATTCTAACCACCTCACTACTCTTATATCCAGATATAAGCCAAGTACAGTGAATAGAATATGTCCAAGTTTGATGGTTGTTAAGGGAAGGAGAGAATTGTTCCATTGTTCAGAGAGAGGCTTGCATGCAGCTCAGTGCAGGTGTGTGTGAAGGGAGCAGGGGAGTCCTGGGTTGCTAACAGGATGCTAGGTATATTGTTCAGAGAGAGGTGTATGTGCATAGTACATGCAGATGAGGGCCCTAGGTTGCCAAATGCACTTTCAGAACCCAAACCAAGTAGAATTCCAGGTCGATAAGTTATTCCCTATGCTTTCTTGTCTCAATAGCTCTCATTGTCAATAAGCCCAGCTGTGACAATCTTTGGTGTGACAACTAGACTTCTGTGGCAAAATGTGTATGGAGCCCTGTTGTGGAGAATGTGTTTGGAATGATTAACAGCAATTGGAGAGTGTTGAATCTAATAATAATCTTTGAAAATGGGCTTGGTTTTTTTCCCCCATCCTTGTTTTTTTCAGTTTCACATTTTTCTATTAATTCTCTGGGGTTTTTGTTGTTATTGTTGTTTGTTTGCTTGCTTGCTTTTGCTTGCTTGGTTTTTTTTTTTTCCCCCTTTTGGAATTCAGTTTGCTTTTCAACAACATCAATGTGCAATGGTTGCAAATTTAGAAAGAAAAATGTTCATTCACCATCACAATTTAACCAGATGATCACAGAACCACTGGAAAAGACAAACTGCTGCAATTTTTTAAGATTGTGATATAATAATATTTCTCCCTTCCCTTTCCTCTCTCCAGCCACTTTCCCTCAATTATTCTTCCCTCTTCTCCTTCAAAGTTATGGCCAGCCTCTTTTTCATTAATTGTTATTGCATGCATGTATACACACACACACACACACACACACACACACACACACACACACACACACACACACACACGCACACACACACACGCACACACACACACACACTCGGTCCATGTAATACTTCTTGTATGTAGGCCCAGGCTTCCTCACCTTGGGCACACCTCCCCACGCCAGGTCTCAGTACAAGCATTCGAAAGCACCCCCGACCCCACCCCAACTTGAAAACAACCAGGGAGAATCAAAGGCAGTAGCATCAAAGCAGAGTACAATCCGAAACACTGTGTTGTGGCAGGATGGGGGTTTTCTTTGCCCGGGGCCCCCTCCTTTCCTTCCTCCCCAGACCCCCTCCCAGCCCTTCCTGAGAGGAAGTCTGGCAAGATGGAGTCAGGCATCTGAGTCAAGTTGCCACAGTTTGACCTGAGAAGTCAACGGAGCTTAGGGGAGTTTGTTCCTCGATACTTGCGGGAGGGCTTGAGTCTCCTCTGAGAACAGAAGATTCTTTCTTGCTGGATTGCTTTCTAGCTGGAGCCTCATTCCACTGGAAAGGCAGAGAAGGGGAAATCGGGGAATAGGGTGAGGACAAGAAAAACTCAGGACAGAGAGCTGGACCCCGGTCATTGAAAAACTTAGAGGTCATTTGTCAAGGTTTTCTTTCTGGGACCAGATATTCCCTGCAAGCTCTCCCAGTTCATGCAATTATGAAGTTAGAAAGTGATCAAAATGGCTCAGTGGGTGAGGGTGCGTTCTGACAGCCCTGACAACCGGAGTTCCATCCCTGGAAGCCACATGGTGGGGAAAGATAACCCTGCAAGCCTCCTCTGATGTACATGCACGCCATGGCACACGTGTGCATACAACACAAATACACACCCCAAATAACAAATAAGTATAAAAGAGTTTTTTGTTTGTTTGTTTGTTTGTTTTGTTTTCTTAAGGAAGAGTTCAGAACCAAGTAGGTAGGACCATTATTGGAAAAGTGGTAGCCAGGGATGCCAGGCAAGACTGACATGTGGATTGTCTAGACTGAGTCTTGGCTCTACTCCTTGCTGAGTATGAAAAAGATGAAAGGCAGAAACACAGATAGACCATACAAAAAATCACTTTGACTGTCACCTTTAGATCATTTTTTAAAATCTCTATCCTTCCAGAACTGTTCTCATCCATGTACACATGTTTTCATGGAAGCAAGATCATGCACTTCAGTCTGACTTACAATCTGCTTTTTGTCGGTTATGATCCTGTAAACAGCTTTCAATGTCATTGTATTCATAACTATACAGCTGCCTAAACTGTTGTGTGTAATGGTGGTGTGGTGGTTATCCCCATCTTTTTTAAGAGATGTGTGACTGTGTTTGTCAACTGCATCTATGAGTGTCTAATGGGTTCTAGGGTAGAAAATGTATGTTAAGTGTGTATATTTTTGTGAAGGAGAAATTCCCGGCAAGAAGCGGTGTCTACAAAGGATTGATTAGCACTCCAGTGATGACAGTAGAGAGTTTAGAATGTCATGGGCCTAGAACCTAGTTCCCATTCATCTTGAAATATCTTTAGCCCCTGAAATACTCATTCCTGGTGCACCTGTGTGTGGGACCTAACATCTGGGGACAGATAAAATCCAACCAAAAGACTGAGTCAACAAATGACATCTGAAAACTACAGCTGAGACATCTCGAATTTGCTGTATGCACCTGCTTAATGTTTTCATCAATGTGTTTGAAAAGTACATGACTTTCTTTATTCTATGACTTTCTTTATTCTACTACTATAAAAAAATTCATGAACCTGCTTCCCATGAAGGGGCATGGAATTTGAGGTAACCTAAATCTGTGTTCCCAGGTCATGATCACTCAAATTTGGCTCTGGAATAAACTGTCTCTTATCCTCTTCAGATGAGAGTTCGTTTTTGCCTGGACATATACATGTATCATGCAAAAATGTGACAGGCACTGGTGATGCACACCTTTAGTCCCAGGACTTGGGAGAGGCAGAAGCAGGCAGATCTCTGTGAGTTCGAGGCCAGCCCCATCTAAACAGCTAGTTCTAGGACAGATTCCAAAGCAATACAGAGAAACCCTGTCTCGAAAAAACAAACAAACAAACAAAAAGTGTGTGGAGACATATATGGCCTTGCACATAGTTGCAGTAATGATTACAGCTATACCCAGCACACTGTGCTTTCCATGGATCAGTATATTTACCTCCTGAAAAGAACCAAGATAAAAGCTGTACCACCATTTTCCTTTCTCAAACAAGGAAACTTCCTTAAGGTCAAATAGTCACATGGGGCAGAGCCAAGTTTCAATCCAGATTATTCATTCATTTTGTAAAAAAGTCATATGCCAGAGCTGGGGTGATGGTTCTGTGTATAACACATCTGCTATGCAAGCTAAGGACCCTAGCACCAACAGGACATCTCTATTTTGGGCGGCCATGAGTAACCCACCCACAATTCCAGCACTCAGAAGATAGAGAAAGCTGGGTAGATGGACTAGCTGTGTCACTGAAAGATGATATGGTGAAATATTTGTGTAATACAGTGTGAGGTGGGTCCACCCACCATGGGACCCTTGGGTGTATTCATAACAATTTGTACACTATGTGAAGATGTGTTGCTGTGATTAGTGTAGTAAAGAGGTGAATGGCCAATAGCAAGAAGACAGGAAGAGGTTAGGTGGAACTTCTAGGGACAGAGAGAATTCTGGGAAGAAGAAAGGTGTAGTCATTAGACAGATGCAGAGGAAGCAGCATAGGCAGTACCGAGATGAGGTAACTGAGCCTCTTGCAGAACTAGAGTAATACAAATACAAATAGTTGATTTAAGTTATAAGAATCAGTTGGGAACAAGCCCATGCTAAATGCGAGCATTAAAATTAATAAGATCTCCACATCATTATTTGTGGGCTGGTGGTCCCAACAAAAGTGTATGACTCTAAGACCCTGCCTCAGTGAGTAAGGTGGAAAGCCATTGAGTAAAACTCCCAACATCATCCTTGGGCCTGGCATGCATGTACACACACATGTGTACACTTCCCCCATCACATACACTTGTGCCCACATGCATGCACACAGACACATGAAAACAAATCATTAAGCAAAGGATAACCCCTTGAATTCTTTCTACAAAAGACTGAATCAGAGAGTCCAGAGACCCAGAGTAGAAGGTAGAAAGCCAGAGAGGCATGCAAGACAGGCAAGAGACCTTCAAGTCTGGCTTTGCTCACGACCAGCTGTGTGGCCTGGGGCAACTCACAAAGTCATATTCTTCCATTCCTAAGGTGACAGAATTGGGCTAAATCCTATCTGAAATCCCTTCCTTTTCTAAAAGTGAGCGTCTAGTATAGATTAGAGAAGCATAATGAAATGCCCCGGCCAGGTTGCTTTGGACAATAAACCCCGAGTAGAAGTATTTGTGCTCAGAAGGAGTGAGAAAGTGATGATTGTTTGTCCCAAGTATCCAGAGGTCAAGTTTATTTGGGTCCTAACTTTGAGATCATTTCCTTTGGATTTATTTGTCTAGTTATTTATTGGATACGAACACGACCTGTACCTAATTTACCTAACAAGCGCTATCTAAGTCAATTAAGGCAGACTGATGGAACAAGATATCTCAGACTGGGTGATATATAGGTAATAAGAATGTATTTCTTGTTGTATTAGAGGCTAATAAATCCAAGACCAAGGATCTGCAGATTTAGTGAACACTTATATGCATTTTTTTTTTTTACCCTCTGTGACTGGAATCCAACCCAGCCTCACTTGTGCTAGGAAGCACTCTATCCCTAGGTATGTACCTTCTTGCTGCATCCTCACATGGTGAAAACTTACTCTTATTTCTAAGCACACTAATGCTATTCATCTCCTAGAAGCCCCTTCCACTAGAATGACCCCATTATGATCTAAAATGTGAAATGAAGTAGGGAAGGGTGTGTGTGGGGGTGAAATGTGTAAAAGCACAAAAGGTACTTAGCAAAAGGGTTGTGGATCCAATTAAAAAAGTGAATTCCCATTGTGAGGATACAGCCAAGGTTAGAACAGGAGACCTCATGTCATAGTTTGCTTGCTGCTGCTAAGCTAAAACACTAACAGGGGAAGAAGGGGTTTATGTCAGCTCACAGGTTACAGTCTGTTCTTGAGGGAAGTCAGCAAAAAGTCAAGGCAGGAACCTGGAGGCAGGAGCTGGAGCAGAGTCCTCCGACAATGCTGCTTACTTGCTTATTCTTAGATTCGCATTCGATACTTTCCTATACCTCCCAGGACTGCCTGCCCAGGGGTGAGCGGAACCTTCCCACATCAATCAACAGTCAAGAAAATGCCCCACAGACTTTCCCGCAAGCCAATGTGATGGAGGCAATTCCTTAAGTGAGGTTCCCTTCCACCACCTGATTCTAGTTAGCACACCTCACTTTTGGTCAATCACTGTATGTCCCACTTCGCCAAACTGTGTTGCTTCATCCCACTCCCAGAGCATCCTGTGACAAAAATGTTTGTATACTGGGAGAAGGTGGAGGAGGGGAGCTGCAGTCCAGAGAAATAAGCACAAACTCTGGTTCTGTAAGCACGAGTTACAACATGGATGAGTCAGTCATCCAAGACTCCTGAGCCTTAACTGATTTGCCTGCAAAGCAACTCACTAAGACAGCAGTGCTGTGGTGAGGCCACAGAAGATGCTATGCCTAGAGTGTTGGCCAATCCCACAGTCATTAGAATAAGACATGGGAATTAATGTGGAGAGACAAGGATAGCAAGAGTGGATTCTCTTAAGAAACAGGCTCTAAGGCCAGGGAGATGTCTCAGTGGGTAAAAGCTTGACAGCCTGAGACTGGATCCCTTGAACCCTCATTTAAAAAAAGATCATATGCATTTGTCATTGAAGGGCTCCTACAAGACAGGAGACAGAGGGAGGAGAATCTCCTAAAAGTCCAGGGATGAGGTAGCTGGGTGTAAAGAGAGATCCTGCCTCCAGTAAGGAAGAAAGCAAAACTGATGTTCAAAAGTTGCACTCTGACCTTCACACAGGTGCCATTTATGCAGAAATTGAAGCTGCCGAGGCACACAAACACACACACACACACACACACACACACACACACACACACACACACAGGTGATCAGCACCTACTGTTTCAGGTGTCTGAGATAAGTACCTAGATGTGAAAAGGAATGTGAAAAGGAGGAGGTAAAAACAGAGATGTGGAACAGGATGGAGTTGAGAAGTAAGTATAGTACACACATACAGTAATTAACTAAAGAACCTCTGAAAACTTTCAGTCCAAGCCCTCAGGAAATTCCCAAGATGACAGGCACAGCTGTCCTGGAGTTAATGCTGGTGTTGTGCTTGAATTACACTCAGGCCTGTTTCATTCATCCAGACAGATTGAGGCGCCTTACTGTTTATAACAGCACTGCCACAAGGGTGAACTCATCCAGTTGCTTCCAGGAGTGGACTCTGGAAAGGCATGGCCTGGCTGCTTCTCATCGGCCTGTTCTCAGCATCACTCTGTGGTGGTGACTCTGAACCCTATCTCAATCCTGAGTTCTAGTCACTTCCTTCCTTCTGTCCAGAATCCGTTAGAAACCACTGGCTGGTGGCAGCTCTAGGCTGCACTCCGCTTCTACGAATTGTGCTCAGCTATTTGCTAACCCCCGTTCAGGGCTTCCATACCAGTGGACAGATGGCAACAGGCCCCAGGAAAGGCCATCACTCCTGTGAAAGGCTTTGCAACATTAAACATTGATTAGTGTGACAACGTGCATCCTTCTCCAGCTGGCTTTCTTTGTCAGAGGGGCTGTTTTAAAATGGTGACACGGATACACTCTGCCATCATCAGCCACTTTCTCCTCAGTTAGGCTTGGCTCCACAACCCAGTTGAGGATCTCTCTCCCTTTCCCCAGTGTGTTTTATTCTTTGCACTGATGATACGCCTACCTGGATCTTATTTCTTTCTGCAATTTCTGTCTGCTCACCCATTCCTAACTAGATGTGATTGCTACAAAATCAGGATCTTTATATATTTGCAGTTTGGGGCTAAGAAGGCCACTATGAAATGGAGGGATTATGGTTGAGACATGATACGGGAAGGCTCTCTCAGATGATACTCTGAGGTGATACTCAGACGTCTTTACCTGTCCGTAGACCACCATAACCAACCTCTAAATGGAGTTGGTAAGAAGAGCAAGAGGATCCGGATTTGCCAACTCAGGAGGCTGTGATCTGCCAGCTGACAGTTTCGTGACCGTAGTGTCCTCACCCATGAAAGGCCTAAGGCCTCCAAGCCAGCGGGATTCAATAATCAATGCTATTTATTGAGCACTTACAGAACCAGGCATAGTACAGTTGCTGTGTTAGCTGGTAGTACTCACTACCCTATGATCTCATTTTACCTGTTTCACATATGAGGAAACTGATGCAAAGAGAGGTTAGTTCATTCACACAAGGCTGCAGAGCTTGGGGAGGGGCAGCGCTGGTCTTCCAGTTTGAGGATTTGACCATAGACTTCAACTTTTCAAACATATTTTAAATCATTAATTATAACATACTTTTTAAAATAGATTAAATGTGTAAGAACTTTCAAATAAAAAAATAATAAAAGAAAAATCCTAATGAACACTCAAATACTGACTTTCCAAACTTAAGAATGTGACTAATAACCAACTGAGGTGGCACGCCTTTAATCTCAGCACTCAGGAGGCAAAGGCAAGTGAGTTCGAGGCCAGCCTGGTTTACAAAGTAAGCTCCAGAACAGCCAGGACTATACAAAGTAACCCTGTCTTGGAAAAAAAAAGTGGCTAGTATGTGTCACACCTTTAGTGACCTTGGCCATTCAAGGTCTGTTTCTAGTAAGAGGTAACCACTTACTTAAAGGCTATGCTTAAGAATACCTTTAACCCTGGATATTAAGTTTTGTTCACGTTTAAACATTATATAAGTGGAATACTTCTATTTGTTATTTTTCTATTTGTATTTTTCTCCTTCACATTTGTCTGTCCTCAACCATGCTTATTTTAGTTATAGGTCATTAATTCTCAGTGCTACATTGTGGTCCATGTGTGAATACACCAAAATTTAATTGGTCTTGGTCTGATCATGCCATTACCTACCATGCTACCAAGCACACTCTTATTCACATCTTCCTGGAAATCTATGTAAATGTTCTCTGGGCATTGGGGATTTTGTTTTTGTTTGGTTATTGAAGGAGGCCATCATATAAGATACTCAGCCATACTAAGTAAAGGCAGATGCTATACCAGTCTATACTCCATCAGCAGTATGCAGGAGATCCCACTGTCTCACATCTTTGTCAATGCTTGGCCTTATAATACTATTAAATTCTTTTGCTGATATGGTGGTTTTAAAAGGTACCTTATTGATGGATTTTCCCCACAGGTCCATGTGTATGTATGTGGTAAAGCCTATTTTTCTCTTGCTCATTAGCCATATGTTGTTTCTCTACTAAGAAATAGCCTCTTTTTTCTTAGACAAGTCTTGATCTATTGTCCAGTCTCACCTCAGACTTTCAACCCCTCTGCCTCAGCTTTCCTAGTGTTAGGATTGTAGGTATGCACCATGGTTTTGGCCTAAAATTTCTGCCTTTAGACTGAGATGCTTTACTAGTTGATTTTTGGTCATTCTTGATACATTATGGAGAGTGATGGATTCTTCAGTATAATTGAATCATTGAAGTACTTATAATTATTGTGGATATTTGTACACTCCGTGAAGATATATTATTGTAATTGGCTTAATAAAGAGCTGAACAGCCAATAGCTAGGCAAGAGGTATAAATGGAACTTCTGGGCAGAGAGAGGAAGTAGGAGGAAATAATCAAGGCACACAGGAGACACCAATGAGACATGGAGGGAGTTGGACATACAGGATGAAAGAAAGGCAAAAAGCCACATGGTAAAATGTAGATTAATAGAAATGAGTTAATTTAAGTTATAAGAACTAGTTAAGAACAAGCCCAAGCTGGCTGGGGGGGGGACAGGGAAAGACTAGTCACACATAATTTTTAACATTGCCATCCCAGACTTGTCATAATAGTTAATCAACTCCTCCTTTCTAGTCCAAGCAGATAGATGAGGAGAGTGGTTTTGTTTTTCATTTTGTGGCACACGGAAGGGTAGTTAGTTACCCACACAGCTCACCCTCACCTTTCAGTGGGGAGTTGAACAACACAACCAGGACATACAGATAAGTTAATATTTAGTGAGTCTGTTGTCCAGAAGCCACATTCACTACAGGTGGTTCAAATGAAGAGACTTGAATGAAAGCACCACCTGAGAGACCACTATAAAGAGCCCCCATTGGGATGTTGCCCCAGCAGGAAGCTATGGCTTCCTCTAGGGGCTAAGGGGCCAGGAGAGGAAGTCTCAGAGCCCAGAGGAGGGTGGGGGGGACTTGGCCATTACAAAAAAGCAGCCTCAAATCATGATGGGTGGAAGGAGGACCCTTCCTCTCCTCCTTATTTCTGATTTCCTGCTAGAAGTGTCTAGGATGCTGGGTCAATGTACTAGCCTTCAAGGCAGGAACAGTGGGAAATGAAGATCCAGGGAGTAGGGACAGCAAACAGACCAGCTGGACAGTGTATGATCACTGGAGAATGTTATGGGAAGAATGACAGAAGGAAGGTCATTGGGGAAGGCCATCAAGCACTAATCACAAGCATGCCCTTTAATATGTGACAGGGCTCAGTCTTGTTGTCCAAACTGGCAACTGTAATAACCACTGAATATCATTAGTCATAGAAGTTAACAGGCCAGATTTATGTATATGAAAGTTAGATGGTAAACTGGGACAATTTGAAAAATGGCTGTTAAGAAAAGTATCTCTATGTATATGTCTGGGCCTCAACAAAAGAATTTCCCCCTTTGTGTGTGTGTGTGTGTGTGTGTGTGTGTGTGTGTGTGTGTGTGTGTGTGTGTCTTTGTGAATGTGCATGTCTTAGTGTGTACCTGTGTATGTATGTGTCTGCTTCTGTGTATGCCTATGTGAGTGTGCATGTGTGTACTCTATAAAGCCTTACACAGGCCAGGAGCCAGCAGGCATCCAGAGGGAATTTCCTGCTATTTCTGTTGTCCTCTGTTTCATTTTACTCATCTTGATTCAGTTGACAATATTTGAAGCAGAATCTGCTTCTGTGTGGGTTTCTCGTCACGTTTCCCACATGATGAAATCTCTAGATAACTCTGATCTGATATAGGGAGTCAGCTTGTGTTTGAGCACAGGGACCCAGCAGGCATGTGGCAACGTGACTCTGTGAACAGAAGTGTAAGGCATAAAGTTTTCCCACAAGCCTTACACCAATCCTTCCACAGAATGCTCTAGAAATTAGCACCTATGTTCTAAGGAAAGGAACCTGAGGCTAGAAGATACACAACTCAGATTTTCTGACTGTACAATGTTTCACAATCTAACTCCTTCCTCTTCTGTTACTTAGGGCTTCTTACATAGCATTAAGGTTCGTGTCATGACAACTTTTAGAGTTCTCAGAGTTAATTCAGACATTAGGTCTAGTCAAGTGCCTTTGAGCTCACATCACAAGTAGCTCCCTGGCTTGTTTTATCTTGCAAAAAGCTGCTCGAGATCTTGGCCCGAGACTGTATTTCTTTGCCTTATCAAAAGAGACACGGTCTGAAGACAGTCAAGTCCCTGCCATAGAGTTATGCTGATGTCACTCAACCCCTAAGACCTGCCTTCTAAGCCTGGGGACCAACATTCACAGAGGTCTGTTCCCTCTGTCACTTCATAACACTACAGACCTGCCAGCTGGAACCCTCCCACTGCATCACATTCTGGTAAAGTGACCTTTCTGGGTTTTAAACCTCAGAAGGCAAAGGGCAGCCTCTCTTCTCCCCTGTTGCTCATTCAGAGAACACATGAGACCCGAGGAGCAGGACAGGGTAAGAAAATAGAGAACATGAAATCACGTTGTATTTCATGTCTGCCAATCCACACACATCAGTCTAGGAAATCACACTGAAAAGCCCAGATGGGAATCTTTGCCATTGATGACCCTGAGTGACTTCCTGGGGTTTAGCCTCATCACCAGGAAGAACAACAGAAAGGGAAGATGGAGAGTAGACATGAAATATCTTATTTAAGAACAATCTGTTACGGCTGGGTGCATAGCTCAGGGTAGAGTGTTTGTCTGGTATTCATGAGGCCATGGTTTTGATTCCTAGTACTGCAATATATATATATATATATGTAGAATCTATTAAGTTGGGTGTGGTGATGGACTCCTATAATCCCAGCACTGGGGAACTAATGCAGGAAGATTACCATGAGTTTGGGGTCAGCCTGAGCTACATAGCACAATCCTGTCTCAAAACAACAATGACAAATGAACAACTCAAAATCTTCCTCCTTATCTTTTAAATACAGGCCCTCCCTCTGACAAGTAGGAAGTGAGGCCTTCAGCTACAGGAGATCGGATGTGGCAAAGCCATTCAGCTAACTGCTCAGAGAGGAAGTGGGGCATGGTGGTTTTGAGTAGAGTTTTGAAGCCAGTCTGTTTCAGACTCAGAGTTCTACTCTGATGCATAGCTCAGGCTTGTTCCTTCAACATATTGAGGCCCAGTTTGTTCACGTGAGCTACTTATATACCATGTATCATGATAATGTCATACCAGAACTTCGTTGTATCAGGCTAGATGATTCCACTGCCGCATTCAGCTAGGATGAATAAAGTAAGTCAGAATACCATTGCTATGATGGAATTTGTGTGTCCCTTCTCCTCTGAATTGGTGTGATGGCACTAAGAGATAATCCGGTCAGAAAGGTGAAGCCTTTCAAACACATCTCCCTCCCTCTAAGTGAGGACATGGCAAGAAGACATCAACCAGATGATGAAGAGGTCTCTCTATAGAGCCTGACTTTGCTGGCACCTGACCCCAGACTTCCTGGCCTCCAGACTTCTGCTTAGGCCATGTTCTGATGTAGTGAGTAAACAAAAACAAATAACTTGACCATTTAAATCCACTTTTTCATGTAAACATGAGCATATTTAATTTTGCCACTTGGAATAATAAAGGTAAAGCATACAAAAAAGAAAAAAAAGCACCATAAATATTGAAGGGGAAGAATCATATGCCTTCATGTAGGCAGCAAAACTAAACACAGTCCTGTGAAGTGTGCCTTCCTCCAAGCCTGCTCTGGTCTGTTTCCTTCTCATAAGTGCTTTGAAGCCCAATTTCTGCCTTTTTTTTTCTCCAGCTGAATTTGACACAACTTCGTTTAGCTATGGTTTCTTCCCTGTGCTAGACCCTGGGGACAGAGAGCTAATTAGGGGGTAGCACTGACTCAGGGACACAGAGCTTTGCAGGGAAGGCAGCCCCTGGCCAGCTCAGTTCCCACCAGCTACACTCTGAGACGGCTCCACACATGAATTCCTGCCCTCCAGTGTGAGGCTTCCTTCCTTGAAGGAGTTTATAGCTTGCTCCTGTCAACGGGCAGACCTCACTCTGTGTCCTTATTCCAGCAATGCCATTAGCTTCCTTTGTGGCCGCCTTTTCTGTCTCCACCACTAAATTCCCTCTTCTTACCTGATTCCTTCCCATTTTTAGATACTCCCTAACCACTACATCCCTTCAATAGAAAGGAAGAAAAATATTAGGGAACCAACCAATTTAGTGTGTGACAATTTGTTTCTTCAGTGTGTTTTAAAACATTGCAAAGATTAATCTTGAAGCTGTGTTTGTTATTAAAGACCTTTTGTAAGTCAGGCTTGGTGCTCACAGCTCTAATCACAGCACTGAAGAGGCTGAGACAGGAGGATCACTGTAAACTTGAAGCCATCCTGGGAGACAGCACCAGAAGAAAACAAAAAGTTTTAATTCCCAACAACACACATACTCCAAAAAATAAACACAAAAACCTTTGTGTTGGAAAATACAAAGAAGATCAGGACCCGAGGGCCATGGAAGACATAAGGGCCATAGAGGACTTAAGTCCCTGTCTCCTCCCCTGCCTGGTCAGTTCTTCAGCATTCCAACCTTCATGCCCAGGGCCACGAATTGAAGACAAGAGCTCTCAAGTCAGGAGAGGTAGGCTACGCAGAAGCCAGGACAAGCCACAGAACTAGAGGGCTGAGAGATTGGCTGAAAGCAAACTTATCAGCCTTAGGATATGGGGCCAACTCATCTACTCAAGACCAAGATCCAGGTCCCAGACTTTTGCCTGGGTATAGAAGAGAGGCAGAGGAGAAGGTTGCATGGTGGACATTATATGTTATGTTTAGCAGATTGTAAACACAAAGAACCAGGCAGAGAATCAATGTGATAAACAAATGTCAGTACAATCTTCAGTGGAGTCGCTTCCTTGGACTCCTTGCCCTTCATGGTGACAACCGGGGGCCCCAAGAAAGAGGCTTAAGCAGTTCCTAGTTATTAGATTGGCATGAGAAATGATAATCCGGATGTGGAAAAGGTGACACAGTTGCTTCAGGCAATTAGAAAGGAGGGTCGTGTAGATGCACATGCCCCTTTTATCAGGTTATTTCCCCTGGTAACACTTGGTTATCTGAGTAATTATTGCAGACTTTCTCATTCTCTGAACTCAGGGCTTGCAATGTTTTTCACAAGTGACTATGTATTCATGAAACAGTAAAAGCTATAAATCCTGCCTTTCCCCTTGTGCATATATACACATACATATGTAGGTGCCTTTCTAATTATTTTAATTCAGTCCTGACATTAATAAGTGATGGGGTCCTATCATCCAGTTTAGAGTTCAAAGGAGAACAACTTTGTCAAATTACTTATCATTCAGAACATTTGCTGGTCCTCGTCTCCTGAGACCCATGACCAGTCAGAAAGTGCACACCAGGAGATGCAGGCCAGAAGGGCCCCTTGCAGCTCTCCCGAGCCCTGCAGCTGCTGCACAGTGTGACTCTCTAGCAGAAAGAGTTTTCTCTTCATCTCTGTTCTAGTGAGAAAGGAATACTTGGTGTGTAACTAGAGTTCTTTTGAGTGACAGGTAATATCGTAAATACGGAATGCTTTTTTTGTATTTATAGAGAAAAACTAATCATTTGGCAGTCTTAAAATACCTTAAGTCCTGCAGCTGTGTTTTATATACAACTCTGAATAATAGGGAAATGGAAAAGGAGTTGCAGGGGCCCATTTGTGGTCAATTTGAAAGTTTGATTATCTAGAAAAACACAGCACACAAGTAGTTCCAACCAAATTAAATTCAGGAGTAAATAATAACACTACAGACATGTGGTTGAGCCCCACAAGGTTATTTCCCTTATACAGCAGTTTGTCTTTTCAAAGAAAAGACTTCCCAAGCATGGAAACAAAAGCTGTGTAGTTGATTAGTATTTAAATAAAATGTGAGTTTAAATATGGCATACTTGGGAAATTCACTCCATTGTCTAAATTAGGACAGTTGTTTTAGTTTTTCATCAAAGATGGACTATTCATATGACTTCCCAAGAAATCTCTCTGGTTGTGCTGGGCAAAACGCTCATCTATAGAGTGCAGTTAATGGAAGTATCGGTGGCCAACCTCCTCGATAACTCCGTCCAGAAGAAAGGCTGTTCAAGTGGACCAAGAAAGAGCATCAGCCCCCTTGGCTTGCCACCTTCCCCTCCCCAATTAGTCTGTGAGGTACGTTCATGAATGATGAATGCAGGACCTTGGGGTTTAGAAGATCTTGCATTCATTGATAGAGAAGAGCTTCCTTCTGTTTCGTCTTCTGGCCTGGTTGACAGCCGTTCGGACGGCACATTCAAATACCTGCTGTACTCCACGGTTGCTAAGGGCTGAGCATTCCAGGTAGCCCTTGGCTCGCACATCCTGGGCAAGTCTCTTCCCATCTATGGCATTGATGCAAGAGGCCCTGTGGGGTCCCATCTCTCTCTGGTCGGTTTGCGTGGCCACGACCAGCACCGGGGTACAGGGTAGGTTGCTCCTGATCTCGTTAATCCATTTGTTCTTCAAATTCAGGAATGAGCTATGATTGGCCACAGAGTAGCACATCAACACCACATCCGCCTGCTGATAGGACAGGGGGCGGATGCTTCTGAAGGCATCATTGCCTGCAGTGTCCCAGAGTCCCAGGCTGATCTGGATGCCATCCATGAAGACGTCCACACCAGTATTCTCATACACAGTGGGCTTGTAAGCCTCCGGGAAGGTCTCGGAGGTGAAGCGCACCAGTAGTGAGGTTTTCCCCACAGCACTGTCCCCTACCAACACGCACTTGATAGAACTCAGCATCTTCCCTGCCTGAAGTCCTACTTATGAGTCTAGGATCCTAAGGGGAAGAACCCTCAATGCGCTGCTGCAGCAGGCTCCATCTAGTGAGAAGACAGCAATCGGGGTTTATATCTTCAGAACCTTGGACATCTATTATCGATGTTACTTCTGTCCGCCCAGGTGAGAGGCAACGACTGCTTGGGAAAACTTCTGAAGCTTGGTTGTCAACTGGAATAGAAAGACAATGGGGAAACTGAAATTTTCCTTTCTGATGACAAAGGGCCTCCTCATTGCCAAAGTAATTAAAAAATGAGGGTCTCACCTCAGGGTAGCTGTTAAATCCTATTCATCCAGTCCTATCCCTACCCTTGGCAAAATAAGTTAAAGCCTGTCACTCAACACTTAGCACCTATAACATCTCCTGGCCAAGAGACAGGAGTACTTTGGCTTTAGAACTCGACCCTTGAATGACAGTTATAGTGGTGCTCATGTCTAATCCCAGATTCAAAAGGCTGAGGCAGGAGGATCCTGAGTTAGAGGATGGCTCAAGCTTCATAGCAAGAGATCCTATTGAGAGAGAAGAGGGAAGGAGGGGAGAACAAGAAAGAAAAGAGGGAAGGGGAGGGGAGGGAAGGAGAGGAGAGCAGAGAAGAGCAGAGGCGAGGGAAGGAGCAGTTTGGTAATGATAACACAAGGAACTGCTCTGGTCACCACATGAAAAAGGATTCTGTTGCCCACCTGGTGTGTGAATGACACTTGTGAACAGCTCTGAACTGGCCAAGAAGCAGGAAGGCAGTGGGGTGAAGGCAGCTGAGCAGCTGGGCGTGTGTGGCCTCAGGTTCCAGCAGATTGCAACCACTTTGGGAAACTGTAAGGAAGAGAAATTAATGAGGGATGAATGCTATATATAATTTCCTTTCCTTGTTGGGTAATTGTCCAGTCCTTGTTTTATGCGGAACACTAACAATTTGCTGTGATTTCTCCCTGAGATTCTTTGGTAAGGTTGGCTAGACGGGAGTACCCTCTACTGGGTTCCCTGCAGCTGAAAGCAGGCTTCACTACCCACAGGGCAGGGTGTAGCTTTCAACATGTTTAAACTCTTTGTCCCAGTTCACACATTTGTAGGACTGTGATGAGTTTAGAGACATGGCAATGAAGTTCTTTCTTCAACATTTTGGGATCATCACCTGTTTAGCAGGCACTGTTCCACAGCCCCCAACTAAACAAAACAGCTTGCTTGGAAACAATTATATTCACCAACAACTTTTAAACAGGACAGCGCAGTATGACAGGGCCTGAATTTTATGAAGGTGCTAGATGGATTCTCATTTGTTTGTGGGTCGGAATGCTCCAAGCAAACAGCACAGTCATGCACACAGCTATCTGCTGTGTACATTCTCTCAAGGTCAGCCCACTTCAGGCAAACAAAAGGTCTTCCAGACCAAAATTCAGAGTAAAGGTTGTTAAGGCAATTGGCCTTATTAACCTCCCTGATTATCAATCGTCCCGGCATACCACACATGAAGCACACCCAAGGCAGATCTCTGAAAAAGGTAGGTTTTCAAATCACCCTTCTAAATCCCAAGGGTTCCTCCAAAGACTTTTTATACCCTTGTCAACTCAGTGTCTGCTTAGACATGATAGCCTTTGCAAGTGAGTTAAGCAAACAACACATTGTTTTTATGAATTCTTTTTTTTTTCTGAACACATAAGCTATATGACCTTGACCAATATACTTAACATGTCTGAATCTTGGCTTCTTCCAAAAATGAGCATCATGGTCTCTGACTTCACACTGAAGATGCCCAACCTAGAGCCCAGGGCCCAGGGCTATAACGTCACACGTTCACCAGATTTGCATTTCGAAACTCTCACTCAAGATGGCCTGGACACCCATTTGTCACCAGATCTTTGACAAAAGGGCTGCATAATGTCTCAGTTGGACCTTATTAGGTCTATAGACAACCTAAACATGAATTTGTGACTTTGTTTAATTTTTTATGTCAGGTATAACAGGTCAGAATTAGTAAAATGAGGCATGTGTCAGATTTGTGGATTATTTCAATAAGATAGTCAGAGTTCTTGAGTGGATATCTTTGAACAGATGTCCCTGAGATGACATGTTAAGAATGGGAGAAAAAGGCAGGTAGAGTTAGAATGGAATCTTCAGTGCCTAATTAGCTGCCTGCACAGTCACGTTCAACAAGTTTCTTAACCTCACAATGCCTCTGTTTCCTCCTGGTAAAAACCAATGTAATTATATCTGCCTCCTGAGGCTGTTGAGAGTATCCTGTGGGCTTAACTCTTCTGCCTAACACATCATGTGAGCACACCATATGCATACAGTAAACACTACGCATTCCTTATTATCAGCAATATTGTTAAGTAATCATCGCTAAATATAATGACAAGCAATTATTCATTCACATGAGCAATTTGAAGCATCTCACTGAAGAGATTTATCTGGCAAAGAGTGGACTGGGTACCTTTCTTCACAGAAATAAAACCCAAAAACAAGACAGAACTTTCTTCTTACAGTACAAAAATAAAATAGCACACAAATGAAGAAATGCTGAAAAGTGTCCCCATAGGGCTCAAAAAGTGCCAGCCAGGAGAAAAAGGCTCTGCCCTGTTCTGAGTGAAGTGACCTTCCCGCACAGCCCGTCATGACAAGTGAGGCGCTCAGGACCTCTGCTCCCCAAGCTGTGATCGGTTAGGCATGGTAAGCTTTCCCAGTGGCCCCACTAAGACTGAAGCCAAGGGAAAACCTTTATCATCTGACTCAGTAGCACAAGAACCAAAGCTGCACGCTATTCTGTAAAGTGCAGAGACAGGCCAGGCCTTTAGCAGACACCCCGGTCCAGCCTAGAGCAATTCCCCATATAGACATGATCTTCAGTCTCTAGCACGTGCCTCATCCACCCTCAGGACAGCCACTGTGGCCCACATGGACCACATGGGTTGGTGGGCTTCCCGTGGTTTCTCCTGGAGGAGGACACCATCCCTTACACTGTTTGTGGGTGGACAATAAAAGCGAGTATTCAGCGGTATGTCATGAGTGGCTAGCTGGCCAGGTATCCACTACAGAGCTCTGTCAGAAAGAGTTATTTCAAGCATCCTCTGATATGTTTTAAGGAATACCCTTGAACTGTTAAACTGTATATCTGGGGCTTCAGACTGGAATGAATGAGCAGAGGCAGGCAGATTTCTGTGAGTTCGAGGCCAGCCTGGTCTACAGAGCAAGTTCCATGACAGCCATGGCTACACAGAGAAACTGTCTCGAAAATAATAATAATACCTGTCCCTCACTCACACCAAAGCACTACCTGTTCTCAAGTCTTCCTTGACCTCTACCCCCCATCTCCCATTGTCACTCCTATGTGCTATCTCAGATGCCCTGCTTTGTCTCCATAATTTCCCCTATGTTTACTTGACGTCAAAATCATCACACAGCCGATTTGAGATGGCTAGCTCCATTTGTAAAACTGGAACCAGATCACATCTTCATAAGGAACTTGCGAGGGCCAGGTTTAGAGGAAATCGTGGTAGCTAATTCCTGCTGCACTTACAAGACTTTCACATAGAAAACTGCTCTCACGTTTGCCCTGTAAGGCAAAGCCCCTTCAAAGCACATCGCAACAGAAAACAAACATCGAATTATAACTGGTGGAGAAAGGGTGGGAGGTGGTCCCGAGTAAGGGTCCCAAGTGAATGGGGTCCCAAGGTAAGAGACCACGTGGGAGAGCATAGCAGGTTCCATAGTAGGTGAGGGTGACCTAGGCAGCCAGGCGGAGGGGAGAACACGCCAGGCAGATAGAGCTTAAATGAGGAGTTTATTTAGAAAAGGGGAGTGAGGGAGAAAAAGAGACATAGAGGCACCGGGAACAGAAGAGGAGAGAGAGAGAGAGAGAGAGAGAGAGAGAGAGAGAGAGAGAGAGAGAGAGAGAGAGAGAGAGAGAGAGAGAGAGAGAGAGAGAGAGCATAAGTGGGCAGGGGTCTGACTTTTAAAGGGGTCCTTTACACCTGCCTGCAGACTCGTATTCATGGGACCCTGGGCTGACCAGAGTACTGCCTGAGTGCATTCTGCCAGGTGACAGCGGCAGGCCAGCGTAATGCCTGAATCCTTACAATAACTATGTGGACAGTTTTAAGCAGGTGGCTTTGGAGGAAGTAATTTTTTAAAAACATTGCCCTTCTGGGCACAGCAGTTTGTGCCTGCCATCCTAGCCTTGTGAGGCCGAAGCAGGAAGATTACCGTGAGTTCCAGGCTAGCATGGGCTATAGAGTAAAACCTTGTGTTTTCCGATCCACAAATACCGTACACGATTTCCTTCACTTGTTGGGTAATCATACCGCCCTTTGTTTCTGTGGAAATTTATGTTAAAGTAGAAATCACTGGCCCACTAACATTTTGCTCTGGTTTCTCCCTTGGAATTCTTTTGTAAGATGGGCTGCTGATGGGGAGGATCCTCTGTGGAGTTCTCTATAGCTGAAAGCAAGCTCCATTAACTTCGGGGCAGTGTGTAGCTTTCAATGTATCGCTTGAACACGTCAAGGTGGACTATCCTGGGACCTGTGATTGTAAGTGAATCTTGTTTCCTTCATTTTGCTTATGTGAATTTAACAGTATATTTACTAAAACAGGCATGCTTCACTTGTGCAATTTATTTACGCGCACGTGCGTGCGTGCGTGCGTGCGTGCGTGCGTGTGTAGTATCGGGATCAAACCCTAGGGCCTTGCCCATGAGGCAAGTTCTCACATGCCCCCCAACCTGTGCAACTCTGAAGAAATGTTTTGTTTGTGTTGTGCTGTGATTACATGTGTAACATGCCTGCCTACTATAGTGACTCCTTAAAGTTTTTGGAAGAATGCCATTGGGACATCAAGTAACAAGTGACCGAGACAGACACTCAAAGCCTCGGAGCATGCCTCCAGGTGGAAGCCATAACCCTGACTAAGAATTCTAAAGACAAAACTTGTGCTTCAAGTTCAATCTGTATTAGTGCCTCAATGAAACGACACCGGCTGCTCTCTCTATGCTGGCCCACAACTGGAACACACACCAACCGAAAGATGTGATTACCGGGCTTTAACTTGCTACCTGCTACCATTATATTCACTAACTTCTCTTAGACCCCGCTGCCCTAATTCTGCAGAATCGGCTGTTTGCAAAGGGCAAAAACCATCATAATGAAAATGAGTTCAAAAGGAAAGAAAATCAGGAGTGAAAAATGTGTAAACCACTTGAAACCAGGTGGGGAATCAAAGGGGGCTCTTCTCTGTCTGCAAAGGTGGGAGGTCCCCCCCCCAACTCTAAGTGGCTAGCTCCTTCTCTGACTTGTCCAAATCAGTCTCCACTAGGTCTAAGACCTCTCCACATTGTCCAACACAAGTTCATTCCATGACAAGGGACAGCAATTCTGCATCTATCTGATTTGCTGGTCCCTTCAGATGACTTCATTTTGGGGCACTTCTTATTTTTTCTGTCTTATCTCCATTAATCTTTTTTTCTGTTTATAAAATTAGTACACATACGTTATGGGATATTTTAAAGCCATGAACAAGTAAAATTAAGACAAAAAACAACTGCCACCCACAGCCAAGATTTTTGTTATATTAGTATACATATCCCTACTGTTTTCGCCCACACATCACTTTTTTCCCAAAACTAATATCATGTTTTACATAATTTTTTTGTTTAACTTCTTTTGAAACCTGAGTTCTCAGAACTCAAGTTAGCCTCCAACTCACTTTGTAGCTGGGGATGACTTTGAACTCCCTGCCCCCACCAGCCCAGTGGGATTATGGTCAAGCATGCCCACTCCCGGTTTATGTGGTACGGGGGATCAAATCCAGGGCCTCACACATGCTAGGCAAGCACTCTACCAACTGGGCTACATCCCCAGGCCCCACAGTTTAACATTTATATTGTTAATATTTTCTCTATCGGGATTTGCCTGATGGAATTTTCATGACTACATAAAATTACAATATGTACAGACATTAAAACATCATTTATTTAACCAATTGCCTATTATTGGACATTTTAATTCCTCCTAATTTTACAATAACATGGAGTGAAGATTTATATATTTGCATATAATTTTGTACCAATATATGATTATTTCTTTAAGATAAAACAATAACAGCAGTTACTGGGACAAAAATAAAAAAAAGATTTTAAAAAGTGGACTAGTGTTTTTAAGCTGTAGTATAAATGCCAGTTCATCACACTAGTATTAGTGATCACTGGGTATATTATTTTCCATTTTAATTTGTTTTCATTTGTAATTGGGAAAAATTAAAACTTTGGGGAGTATGGAGAGATGGATCAGAGGTTAAGAGCACTGGTTGTTCTTCCAGAGATCCTGAGTTCAATCCCCATCACCCACATAGTGGCTCACAACCATCGGTAGTGGGATCTGATGTCCTCATTTGGCATAAAGGCATACAGACAGAGCATATTAAATCAATCAATCAATCAAGTAATTAATATTTTGTTTTTGCTTTTTGTTTAGTTTTGTTTTTCAAGACAGGATTTTTCCATGTGACGTCCTGGATGTCCTGAGACTCACTGAGATCCAGCTGCCTCTGCCTGCCAAGCGCTGAGATTAAAGCTGTGTGCCACCGCCTGGCAAAATTTTATTTTGTTTTGTTTCTAATTATGTCCACTTTTCTCTCCTTATTTTTTATTGTTTTCTTTTGTTTTTGAGATAGGCTTTGGCTATGTAGCTGAAGCTAACCTGGAACTTGGGACCATCTTGCCTCAGTTTACCAAGTGCTGGGATTATAGGAAGACATCACTGGGCCCAAAATAGTAATCTTTTTTCCTGCTTATTTGGTTTGTTGATTTCTGCTTGCTTTTCTTTTCCTTTTTCTTTCAGTGCTGGGAATAGAACCCAATGCCTTCCATATGCTGGAGACGTGTCCTGCTCTTCGCTGTTGTGTTAAGTGCTGTACATTAACCCACTGCACCATTGGAAGTCTCTTCTCTACCCCCGATCCTGGTTCTCTTTTAAATTTCATAAGTCATCAGCTTTCCCCAACCAAGCAAGATGGTCATTGTTTCTTTTGGGGGAGAAGCCAGGGGAAGGATAGTTTTAGAGACAGGGTTTCTTTGTGTAGTCCTGGCTGTCCTGGAACTCGCTCTGTAGACCATGCTGTTCTCAAACTCAGAATTCTGCCTGTCTCTGCCTCACGAGTGCTGGGATTAAAGGAATGTGCCACCACCAACACACTGGTTATGGTTTCTTAAGGACTTTACAAAACCTTTTTTTACAGAGTGAGAGTATTAACTCTTTTCTTGATTAAATGTATTGTCAATGTATTTAGTATATATGGTGTGCCCATATGTTTTGGGAAATTCCCCTGATCTCTGGTACTCCCTCATACTGAACAATCCCCAGGCTGTAGGGTAACAAGTCCCCCCACTGTGGAAAGAAACTCATTATGATTAAAGGACCAAAAGGTCATCAAAGTCAACCCACTCATTTCCCCCACGAAGGAAATGAAGAAGCCAAGAGCTACAGAAAGCAGTTCAGCTGGCTCAAACTGACTGACTCCACGCCCAGAATGGAACCTGCTGAGTCAGCATATTTTCCATCTACAGGGGATGTTTCAAATGCATTATGGTTTTTCTTTAATATTTAAGCACAAAGCTCATATAGCCAGCTAGCTCTTCCAAAGTATTCATTCCAAATTACTCTACTACCCTATCCCTCCAGGGAAAAGTTTCTACTACATAAAAGTGACTTTTTTTTACTCAAAAAGTAGCTCCCAATTCTAACATGAAATTATTATTCAGACAGCTACTCCCTTTTGTGCTGGCTTCCTTTCCAGACGTATAATCTCTCTTTTGGGTAACCATTACCCTAAGTCCTTTAGAATAAACCCTTAAGTCATGACTAGGGAAGGCAGGCCATTTGGCTTTGGACATTTAAGCCCAGAGCACTGAGCCGGGAGTGTTGAATTTGGTTAGTGTGAACACCTAGCATCACTGATCTGTGAAGGACCCAGGTGTAGAGTCTGAGAGCCTGGTTAGATTCTCATCGCCCTTGCTGATTAATAACAAAACCTCAGGTGAGTCACAGAACCGGAGGTGCAAGGTGAGAATGATAGCACGTAGCCTGTGCAATCTCTAAGCCAAATGAGAGGATGCTGTGTCCCGCACCAAGCTGAATGTCCAACCTTCTGCAAAGAATAGTGAATAGTAGCTAGCATCTGCCAGATGATGTTTGAAGAGCCTTATGGAAATTGCCTCATTTGATAGCAACAACACTCTGCAGTCAGCACCAATGTCCTTCCTCCCTCCCCAAGTTTACAGAGGGGAACAACAAATAAGACACAGAGTAGTAACAGGCCTTGCCCAAGATGACAAGCTATGGATGGAGGTAGACTGCTAAGGCCTGAATGTTAGCAGTTGGTCGGGGAGCCCGTCAACTCTGTCTCCAGCCCCTCTGACTCTCATGCTCCCTTGGGTCAGGATTATCTACCACTGTAACCTTAACAAAACTGGATCCAAGTGAAAGTGGGAGCACCGAACAATGTTTTCCAGTGTATGAGCGATTTCCTCCTCACACTAGGCCTGATCCTACAACCCCAGTACTAGTGTGCCTGAAGCAGGGGGAGAGTGAGTTCAAGCTCAGCCTTGGCTACATAGCAAGTTCAAGACTGGCTTGGACTACTTAGCAAATAGTTCTCAAAAATAAAGAAAATAAAAACAAGAGCAGGGGATATGGTTCAGTAATACATCTGCCTAGCAAGCTTAAGGCCCTGGGGTGAATCCCCAGTAGAGAAAAATAGCAAAATCAAACAAAAAACCTGTTGTCTTTGTACAATGTTGTCGGACAAAATTTGGTGACATGGATTTGACAGGACTGAACACTTTTAAACCTCCCTCCTCTGTAGGACAAAACTATTCCAAGAATAACCATGTTCTTAAGCCAATCTTTGGCTTTAGAATAAATTATATAACACATTTCAATTCTAAAATCTTATTTAAATTGAGTAAAAATATTTATGTGTGCACTAAGATTTGCCCTTATAGTCAAAATTAATTAAAATACAAAATTCCAAGAAGTCACCTGGAGCAACAGGGTTCAAGAACCCTAGATCTGATTCCAGGTCTTTACCGCTACCCTGAAGTCACCGTTGAATCCCAATCTACTGTTGAAGCATAGGAATGTAAATGTTTGGGGAGGTATAAATTGCCTCCAAAGCTCTGGTAGAATCTACACATGCTATGCTATAAAGAACTTACTCTGATTGGCAGGCATGGTGCCCATCTGTAATGCCAACACTTAAGAGTCTGAGGCAGGAAGACTGACATGAGTTTGGAACCTGTCTGGTCTAGTACTTGGGCAGGGCTCTATAGCAAGACCTTATCTTAGTAAAGAAAAAAAAAAAGATGAAAGGAAGGAAGGAGGGGTGGAGGGAGGGAAGGAGGGAAGAGGAAAGGGAGGGGGAGAGAAAAGTAGAGAGATAAGAGAGAAATGGGAAAAGCAAGCAAGGAAATAAGTCAGTCTGACTTCATCACTGACATCATACCGTGACCAGCAAAGCAGACCAGCACTGGTCTCACTGCTGTTTTAAACTCTTCACAAACCATGCACCCCTCACCACCTTGTGCCACCCCACTCCTAATATCCCTGCCAGTATCTGCCAAAAGTTTAAATGCATACCTTCTAATCAGCAACTCTATTCTTTGAACACATTGTGCTGGAATACTTGAGAATTTCCATTGCTGCAGCACTTGGAACAGCAACAAAATAGATCAGCCTCTGTGCATTGCCCAGCAGTGTATACTCTATCAACTGAGAAACAAGCTCTTGGCTCTGTGCAGGACTTCCCTCTCTCATTCACACAGAACTAAATGTACAGACATAACACAGTGACCTTGGTAAGATCCTGCCTCTCTTGTCAAAAGAACAACGGTCCAGGCAGAGCAAAAAGTCTTGACGGGCGTTGGTGGTGCCTGCCTTTAATACCAGCACTCGGGAGGCAGAGGCAGGCAGGATCTCTGTGAGTTTAAAGCCAGCCTGGTCTACAGAGTGAGTTCCAGGACAGGCACCAAAGCAATACAAAGAAACCCTGCCTCGAAAAAACAAAACAAAACAAAACAAAACAAAACAAAAAATCTAAACAGGTAAATGGCCTTGCTCTCAGCAACGAGCAGTCACACCAGCTTGCTGGATATGCTCTCCTCACCTTACACTTGCCCCTCAAGAAAGAACAAGCTCTAGGAGCATGGCTGCTGTCCTTTAGAATGCCCAATCCTTAAATTCTCTAAGTAAGAGAAGAGTCAGGTTAGAACAGTAGTTCCTGAGGTTGTCTTAGAGTTTTAAAGCCCCCTTAGGCATACAGACACAAGTACTTTTTATGTAGATTATACCACAAATATAGTTCACAGCGATTCGATTAAATGTCTCCCTAGATGTTGAGCTGAGGTCAGAAAATTAAGACATAAATTTGTAGCACCGGTGAAGCTCCCAGAGCATCTCAGAGTAGGGCTCTTCTGTTTTTCTTTTAATGGCTTAATTTATTGCTTACATGTATAATGTTCTATTAACTTAGAGATTCACAGAAGTCTGAAAAAAAATGTGACAATCTGCCTTTAATTGGCTTCTGCCTAAACTTCGTCTAATGGGGACAGAAAGTGGCAAATAAAATGTTAATATATATAGTTTTAGACTGGGGCTAGAGGTTTAAAAACTTATTGTTAGTACTTAACGGGTGATGATGTGTCTGACCTTCACATTTTTCTTTATGGAAGTGATTGATTTCTCAGCAGGAAGCAATGTGCAATCCACAGGAAGGCATCATGATGTGGCTGCATGGAGCTCAGGCCCCAGAAGCTTGACTCTTGGAGAATAAAGTCCTAAACCAGAAAGAGAAAAAGTAGGTTCTGCACAGAAAATGGCCTTGCTCTCAACTTCCAACCCCTTAAAAATTAGAACAGGGGCAAATGCAGACTCCATCAGAGGTGAATAAAAAGTACTAAGGGAACTCTAAGGGTGGTGTTAAAATCTGCCAGAGCAGTGAGATCCAGGGGGTGACATTTGAACTGGATCCTGGAGGAGAAAGAAAGAGAGGAGGATAGAGCATGAAGAAGTGGCCCTAAGCCCAGGTGGACATGTGGGAAAGCCTGCACAGGGAGGTGGGACTCACAGGCTCTGTGCCTGAACCACAAGTTGGAGTGACACTGGAGCAGATTTGTGAGCAGACCCATTCTTTGCACTGCAGGAGCCTTCTCTCTGGATTCCAGCCTCTTCTGGTCTGTCCCTTAGCATCAACAGCAGTACTAGTGTTGCCCTGCTACCCTTCCCAACCTCGGTATCCTCAACTATGCTGCTCTCCTCTTCTAATATGTGCCTTTATTTGTTCTCCCTTCCCTAGAACCCTACTCAGATGCCACCTCTTCCATGAAGTTTTCCAACAACTTCCAGAAAACATTCTTTTTCCACTATTGAAGAAATTTTAATAATGTAGGAGGAATACATATGATAGTAAATGTTACATGAAATAAAAGCACAAAACAGTAAACACAATACAATCCCAACTTCTTAATAAAATGAGGGGGGAGGAACAATTTACCAAAATATTAGTACTGCAGTAGTGTGATTACAATTTTTTTTTTTTTTTTGGAGACAGGCTCTTTTTAGGTAGCCCTGGCTATCCTTCAACTCAATATGTAGACCAGGCTGGCTTAAAAAAAAAATGTGCTACCACATCTGGCTTAATTTTTTTTCTTTTTTTTTTAATGTTTATTTATATTTTCCAAACTTTCTTTGTATGTATATATTGCTTCTGTACAAATAAAATCTCATGATACTTTGTAAAAGAAAATATAAACATACCCTCCAGTTCATTTACTAATACTGTTGAAGAGTCACTTCCTCCTCCTACTTCTTGTATTTTTTGAGACAGGGTCTCACTAGGTAGCTCTGACTGACCTAGAACTCACTCTGTAAACCAGGCTGGGCTTGAATTTAACAGAGATCTGCTTGCTGAGATTAAAGACATTCACCACTATGCCCAGCTGGATAGTCACTTTTAAGAAAGTATGACACAGGAGGCATGAGCCAGCATGGATTAGGATAGTAGAACATCCTTGGACAAGTCCAGAGACCCCATTGCTATCCTTCATGGCTGCCTCATCTGCCAGGCCACTGAGCACCTGCTACAGAACCTACCCCAATTTAAAAGAAAAGGAAGGGAGTATGGTGTCCAGTTACCTGAAACTGTAGTTTTTGTCCCAATATCCCTCCCAAAGGGGGGGGGAGGAAATACTGTTGAAGATACTTCTTTTTTTTAAAGCTATCTCCTTGTAAGTCTGAAAAAGCTGAGACCATCACAAGGGACTGTCAGGCCATGAGGAAAGAACTCGGTGAGGCATGTGACATTTATAAACCACATTTATAAACCAGAAGAAACAAATGACAGACTAAGTACCGACTACTACTACTCCAATGGGCTCTCCAGGCATTAACCTGCAGTGCCCACCAGCGACATGGATGGAGCCTAACACAACTCCAAAGGACATAGTCACAAGTAAATGTGCCTCCTCCTCTACCCACAAGGAGCCAGAGGGGAGACCAAGTCTAGACCCCAGAGCAGAAAGCGAGGGAAGAAGACGAATGAAGAAGATGGCACCCACCTGGGTACCTGGCAGACATTTTCAAATCCTCCCCAAAGAAGTGTATATTTTACCCTAAGCCTTGGGAAAGTGTGTATACTCCCATGGCAGCTCTCAGCATCAAGAAAGTTAAGAAAATAACCTTTCAAAAGCAGTAGTTTAAAAACCACATTAATGTATGAATTACCACCTAAGGCAAAAATGACAAAAATTGAAGGGAGGTTGTTTTGGTGTTCAGATTAGTGGTGTTCAGTTCTCCCATTCAGGGCTCTCCTGGACCTCGTTTCTGACACTCCTGCTATATATAGTTAGAACCTTCCTGAATACATGTACCTCAGTTTGAAAGAATGTGTGTAGCCTTACCCAACCTGAGGTATTTTGTTATAGTACCAGAAAACTAAACTAATAGACCACGCCAAAAATGTCACCCAGACCTCACAGCCCATTGACCAAACAGTGAATGAGGAGATTAAAAAGCTTGCATTATGCCAAGCAAGCTCTCTCAATACTCTATGCTCTGTACACTTGAACTTTTAAAACAAAGGAACCAGCGGGAAGAACAGTGCAACAGAGAAACCCAGGGCTGCCCTGTGGGGCAGCTGTCAAAGCACTGTCCTGTTAAGAAAGATCACTCTCTGTCACTGGATCAGGGTGGCACAGTAAACTATATCCAAGAATGTGTTACTACTGGCCCTCCCAATCAGATCTCTCTTTGGGTTTATGTATTTCAGAGATTTTGTTGTTGCTGTTGGTATATTTTGTATGAATAAATCTTGCCCATAAAAGTAATTCTGAAAACTTCTTGTTTTGTTTCTAACCTGGTCCAACATAGGTGAGGGTGTATGTTGGGGGGGGTCTCTATGTATGTGTGTATCTGTATATAAGATTCAATCTCTCTGTATCAGGGTCTGTGTGTGTGTGTGTGTGTGTGTGTGTGTGTGTGTGTGTGTGTGTGCATGTGTGTACTTATATATCAGAACTGATCTGTATGTATATGTATATAAGGGTGTGTGTATCTGTACGTGTGTCTGTGTGTTATCTGTATATCAGGATCTCTCTGTCTCTGTGTATATGTCTGTGTGTGTATATCTGTATATCAGGAGCTCTCTCTCTCTCTCTCTCTCTCTCTCTCTGTATGTGTGTGTGCATGCGTGCATGTGCAAGTGTGTGTGAGTGAGTGTGTGTGTGTGTGTGTGTGTGTGTGTGTGTGTGTGTTCAGGTACTAGAAGAGTGAGATCCACACATGGCATTTTATCAGAAACAAGGTCTAAAGAAACTTTGCTGCCTGGGTTCAATGGGAAGAGTCTGTTCTCCCCTCTGCACCCCACTGTACACATGATTTAGAGGCTTCCTTTCTCCATCATATGAAAGCCTGTTATCTTTCTTTTTCCTTTACTTATCTTCTCTTGGATGAATTCCAGGGTCTTCTTGGCCAACTTATCACTGCCATTTGTGCATAGGGCAGAATATTCTGAGCCTCTCATTCTTAAGGATTACAGACCAGAATCTAATCAGATCCCCACATCAAGAGGACAAACAGCAGAAAATAAGTACCAGTGGCATGCTCTGCCACAAATGAGACATCTAGATCACACACGCATACACATACACACACACACACACACACACACACACACACACAGAGAGAGAGAGAGAGAGAGAGAGAGAGAGAGAGAGAGAGAGAGAGAGAGAGAGAGAGAGAGAGAGAGATTCACTGCTCAAAGGACCATTACAGAGAGTGGGTGGAAAGATTGTAAGAGCCAGAGTTCAGAGGGGACAAGGATGAAACATCATCTTCTGGATTCACTGCCCCCATGAACTCACGGCAGCTGTGGTTGCCTACACAAGACCAGCAAAAGACAAAGCCATCGATCCACATGCTGCCGTGGAGATGGGAGGGGGCCATAAGCCCTGCTCCTAGCTAAGAAGCTGTTGACAGTTGATGGTTGCTAGCAGGGGAAGGCTATTTTCTTCAGGGGTGTGGCCCCTGCTGTATTGACGGCCTACCCCCAATGTATGTGGGCAGAACTAATTAGACTCAGAGGGTGAAAAAGAAGAACAGGAAGTTGGGAGTGTGGAAGTTGATCTGAAAGGCATTATCAGAACAAGTTGGAAGTGGATATAATTAAAATACATTGTGTGCACGTATAAATTTCTCAAATAATTACATTTTATTTAAAAGATCCCTGCAACACACTTCCTGGTCTGGGATTAGCAAGGATTTAAGTCTTGGGGAATCTTCTCCACAAGGAAGAAGCTCCCAGATCCAAAGAGAAGGCACAACTGACCTTTAAACTGCTCCCACAAAGTCGGGGACTCGGGGGAGTTGACCGAACATAATGGCGATATCTTGGTAATTGGTGGAATTAGGTGAATATATATGACTCAAATTATTTCTTATTTTTCCCAGCACTCTAATGATACCTTGTTATATTTGTAAGTGCAGCTTTTAAATTCAGACTTTTTTATATTCTAAACCTTTAAAGAACTTATTGAAACAATTTTATTTTAAAAATGAAGAATAAAATGAAATATGTTGTACTAATAAGACCAATTTTGCACAGTGATGAATTTTGAATTACATTCATTTATTTGCTTATCTTATGGTCAATTCCCTTCTCCCATCATGTGATCCTGAACTCAGATCATCAGACTTGGTTGCAGTTGCCTTTACCCACTGAGCCATCTGGCCAGCCCCATATTTCTTCTTGATTTTTCAGGTTAGCACACACAGGAAAGGGCTTCATCATGGTATCTTCCTTTACATGTGCCGTTATCCTCCTTCATTCTCTTCCATTCAGGACTCATTTTACTAGATCCTTTTTTTTTTGGCTGTATTAACAATACAATTAAAAAAAAATCAACATCTCACTTTCCCAGAGTCATTTTTCCCCTTTGAAGGGAAAGTTCTCAAGTCCGATTGAAATGGGTTGCTGACGGCATAATTAGCATCTGGTACTCCCTATGTATTCATTTTTTTTCTCCAAACTATTTACTTTTTTCTTTAATCAGTGGTCATGGGATATGCTTATACTAAAATTATTATTAGTTCTTTATCTGAAATTTAGAATATTAGCTGCTATTTGGTATTTTTATTTAGTTAAGTTAGGACTGGGGGAATCTAATCAAAAGTCAAGATAATTGCACTAAGCTCAGTTGCTGGTGCAAATTCAAGGTCCTGCCTGCATACAGAGAATAAATGGGTTGCTTTCTGCTTGGTCACCAGAAGCAAGTTACTGTCTCTGGACTTAATTTTATCATCCCAGGTCTACCCTGCGAGCATTTGGGAGGTCTGTGTGTTCCTTCTTCCAACTCCTAGAAATACAGCTATACCTTGCATGTCTGTCCATAATAAACTGCATATCCAGTGATGGTGCCACAATATTATAGTACCTATGATGTCATAGCTACCCCCTCCTCCACCTGATGTTATAGCTGGACCCCACCCCCACTCCGTTCCTACCCCAGTACTGGAGATGGGACCAGTACTGGAGATTTGAACATTCTAGGTAAGAATCCTACCACCAAAATTTGCCTCAGTCTCTTTCATTTTATTTATTTATTTATTTATTTATTTATTTATTATTTTAGTTTTGAACAAGGGATCCAACTAACTTTCCCATGCAGGCTTTGAACTCACTTCAGCCCAGGCAGGCCTTGAACTCACAATTCTCCTGCCTCATTTTCCTGCAATTACAGGTTATGTCACCATGTCCAGTTTAGTAGATGCCTTGATTTATGTAAGTATATTTTTCAATGCCCGTGCAGGAGCTAAATTGACTAAGGAAACACTTTCTACAACCTAGCTATAGTGTTAAATGACACATCTTTCAAACAAACACTCCTCGGAAAGAACCATTCTTCAAGAAGCAAACTCAGGAAAACAAAGGCATTTCAGCCCCCCCCCCACCCCAAACATCCAAGCATGTAAGCCCAACTGCCCACTGCACCATCCACTCAGTGTCTACAGAGTTTTAGACCACGGTGCAGGCACTTCCATATATTACCTCATTATCTCTTCACAATAATCCCCCATGGTAGAAAATAACTCTAATTTATAGACCCACCACCGCCGAGACACAAGAAACATTCATAGCCTCTGAGTATGCTCACTGCTAACTGGAGCAGAACTACAGCCCTGAGTGTCACACCATCCTGCCTTGCCACCAACTCCTACATACAAGGGCAAGAACTGAAAGGCAGGACAAGGTAGGGGAACAATTTATTGACTCTAGCCAGGCCCTCTAGCACTGTCCCCCACACCCTCTATGTGCTGTGCTGTGTGTGTGTGTGTGTGTGTGTGTGTGTGTGTGTGTGTGTGTGTGTGTGTGTGTGTGTTCTTTTAGTCTCACACCATAGCCCAGGCTAGCCTTGAACTCACAACAATCCTCCTGCCTCAGCTTCCCAAGTGCTGAAATTATAGATGTGAACCACCACATCTAACTTAGAGCTTTCTCCTGTGAGCTATACCCATGATGGTAGGTAGACCTATACTAAGACACAAATAAAACAGGGTTTAGAACCTCAAAGAAAATAGTATTTCTACCACCTGATGACTTACATTTTGTCTATGGATGTCTATGCGTTTTTATCTACTATTTAAGCATTTAAGCAACTGTTTCTTTTTCTCTCTTTATTTCCCCCCCCCCCCTTTGGTTTTTCGAGACAGGGTTTCTCTGTATTGCTTTCAAGCCTGTCCTGGAACTAGCTCCGTAGACCAGGCTGACCTCTGACTCCTGGGTGCTGAGATTAAAGGTGTGTGCCACCAACACCTGGCTTTAAAAAACTTTACTTAATTGGTTGCTTTACACCCAGCACTAACTGGTCATAGTGGTCCCAGCTTGCCTGGAATTTAGCAGACTGTGGAGACAAGATACAAATCCTGCTATTAGGGAAGCAACAAATAGATATGAGATACACTGGTTAATTAAGCAGATGTATCAAAGAAGAGGACAGACTGGAAATGGAATGGGATATAGTGGTTGAGATATGCTCAGGCTTAGGATTCTGTTAAGGACTTCTGAAGGAAGTTGGACTTCAGCTGGACTGTAGAGAGAAGGATGCTAATAGTTGGTGGAAGCAATGAGGATGCCAATGGCTGAAACCACTGTTAGTGTCTCACAGGAGGAAGTGGCAGTGAACAAAATCCAGAGAGAAAAGAAGTTTCACAAAGCAAAAAGAGGGTAAAGTGCAAAGGCCTGAAGAAGTATTATCAATTATGTGTCTAGGGACCAAACAAAATGCTCTGCCTATACCCCAGGCTGCAGCTGAAGAAGTGATAGGAAGCAAGAATGAGAAATCAGCCTGCTGGAATGGCTATGTTGTTCAGTGGTAAATAAAGCACATGCCATGCAAGTATAAGGGTAGGAGACCCAGCACCCATGTAAGTGTAAAGAGGCACAGTGGCCTGCCTGTAATCTCAGCCTCAGGAGATAGAGACATGTGATCTATCTCTACAGCAAGTTGAGCCAATGAACTCCAGGTTCATGTGAGAGAATCTGCACCTATACACAGAGAAGAGTGATGGAGGAATGCACCAGGCATCAACCCCTGGTCTGACCACACTCATGAATGTGCATGCTCACAAGCACACACACACCCACCACACACACACACACACACACACACACACACAAACCCACATGCACACACACACAAAGAAGTAAGATAGAGAGAGAAAGTTAGACTTGCCATTTAAGACACAGAAAACATAATGGTCTCTGGGATGTCATGGATGTTTAGCATGGTCTCATCACAGCTGCAGTTGCCTGCACTAAGCCTACACAAGATTAACACAGAGATGTGTGTCAATTAACACAGAGATCTACAAGTGGACAATGTGTAGAGAGTGAGGGACTTCAGAGCACTCAGTCCTAAATGGGGTCTTCATCAAACCCCTCCCCTCAGGGATCTATTTAAAAGAGAAGGCAGAAAGATTGTAAGAGTCAGGGGATGGATAACTCCAAGGAAACAGTGTCTTCCAGGCACAATAGGACAAATGCACACATAAAATCACAGAAATTGTGGCGACAGGCACAGGCCCTACACAGGTTCAAGCCAGACAGGGTCTCAGCAGTGAGACAGGGGGAATTAGACATGGGATCCCACCACTAACCAAGAGAGTAATCAATACCCTCTGGCAACTGAAAAACACAATTTTTTCCAATGGGGTATCATTGGGTTTATCAACTACAGAGCAGGCCCCATGCCCAGGAGTAGTTATCGATATACAACAAACTCCATGGTTTTTATTTGTTTTTTCATTTGGGAATTTTTTTTCAGTCTTATTGATCTCTCAATTTTTGGCTTTGTTTTAAAGAGAGACAGTGACAACGAACATAAAGTTGGGTGGGTAAAGAAGTGGGGAGAATCTGGGAGGAGCTAGGGAAAATGACAAGATTGGGCCACATGGCCTGATCCCTCCCTGCTGAGCTATTGGCTACCTAACTTCTGGGGGGGCGGGGGCGGGCAGTCATTGTTTTCAGGTACATATTCAATACTGAGCCCATCAGGCTCCTGTGGATAGTTCCAAACCCATGGTCCCTTTGCAGACAATCACACACAATACTTGAACCAGTTCCAGAAACACAGGCAGGCTCTTGTTAGATGCAGGAAGGCACGCTGGTTATTTTAAACCACTGTTGTTAGTCACGTATTATGTAACTTGCAGCCAAAAGCACAGCTGACAACCTGTGTGTCTCATGAACAATATATGTCCTAACATGAACCTGAGTTACTGTTAAACCAAAGCCAGGGCTCAGAGGGTACAGCACTGGCTTGCAAGACTGAGAATCTGAGTTCGATCCCTGGATCCCACAGTAGAAGGCAAGAATCTCTGACTTCTTCTATACATAGGCATGCTTACACACATACAGCACATGTTCGCGCACGCACGCGCGCACGCGCGCGCGCGCACACACACACACACACACACACACACACACACACACTAATTAATAAAATGCAAAAGCCAAAAAAAAGAAACAAGCACATTTGAAAAATGTAATCAGGAATATTGCACAAATCAAACACATGATTTCTCTCACAATTAAATGAAAAACTCTCTTTTGCTAAACCAATACTTTTGAAAAATGTCTTAATGTTCCAACTTATATATAGCATTTGAAAGGAACAAAAGATGATACACTCACACTCATGATTTATGAAGTACACGTGTCTTTTAAAGTATGTAAAAGTCGTTCCCAAATTGAATATTTACAGTCCCTTTGGGAAATTCCTGACATGTGAAGAACTTAGAAACAGTCAGCTGTATTCATTATTTGAAATTTTTGTTTTACTTTAATTCCAAAACTAGCTACAAAGCTATATAACCATAAGATCTCTAACTTTAAAAACATAAACTCACCAACCTATTATACTCCAATATCCATTATTAAAAGTGGTGGCTCACACCTTTAATCCTGGCACTCAAGAGGCAGAGGCAGGTGCATCTCTGTGAGTTTGAGGTCAGCCTGGTCTATAAGAGCTAGTTCCAGGACTGCCAGGGCTACACAGAAGCCCTGGGGGAGGTTCTGTGCATGTCAAATTACAAGGCCCAAGAACCTTAAATCCTAAGATCCTGTGAATTTTAAAAGATAAAATTCAGATGCAGATATTTTGAAGCATCAAATTTCTTCAAAATGTCACAATAATTTTCACATCATAACCACATATCATCATGATCACTGGTTGTATTTTAATGATACAGTATTCCAGAGCCAATAGCCATTCTCAAAATTGGCAAGAAAAAGAATAACTATAATTGGTAGATAATATAGTGAGCTATCTACCTTGGAAAAGGAAAATCAGTCAGTCATGACCAAATTTAACTGCAAAACAGCACCAATAGCTGTAGAAAATAAAAAATTTAAAGTGTGATAATTTCAGCTCTCCAAAGAAAGGAGAACTATGCCAGAAAAGCTTAAAACATGAGGTTATCTTGTAACAGGTCAACAAACAAAACCATGAATTTTAGTTGAAAACACTGGTGTTTTATTTTATTTTCCTACTACAATTTTAAAAACTAGCAATCTAGTCTTAAATTGAAACAGCAAACATCTAAGCCCTGTTGGGAGAGAAATGAACCTTTCTCCCAGATAAGTGTGGGACGGGTCTTTCCCAAGTCAAATGGGCAAAACTTGGGGAAATCCAAAGCCGTCGGTCTGGTTTGGAACATTCAATCTAAATTTTACATAGCCTCCCCACATCCACATATCTCCACAGCTCTAGATAATATTAATATTGCTAAAATCTCTATTTTAATTACTTTCCCCAAGACATAGATGATGAAAAGAAAGAAAAGCAGGCCACAGGCCTTGGACAGACTGCTGCAGTCTCCCTTTGTTAATTTAAACATTCCTTCTGAGATGTAGTGGTATTTCTTTTACATTGGGAAGAAATGCCAGGACCCTTCTCTGTGGGTTCTGTACACGTTGGAGTGAAGACACTGGAGTGATGGGGATTCTAATACACAAAAACTTATAGGTTACAAAAATTCATTCCTGTGTGCTTATGTTAAAAATGCATATGTCACGTTTGCTACAGTGGACCTGTACTACTATTATGAATCTACATTTACCATTAGATTTTAAAGCCAACAATATTACAGATATTTCTCTGATATTGCAAGAGAATCTAGGTGCATGAATAAAATGACAATATTGTTTTAGTAGATGTAGGAAACTTAGGAAACTGTGGTACTGCTGATACGTAAGGGTTTTCTGGCTTTACCCCTCATATTTCCTGTACAGACCTCTAATGCTATCTACCCCAAGGGAAGAGCCACCACCAACATAAACTCAGCCAGTTACCGTCCAAAGATATTGGAGCTGACAAAAGTCAGGTTTTATCTAAAGAAATGTATTGTGGAGTAAATTATACAAAGGGTTTTGTTGCCAACAGAAATGGCTTCACATCATTTAAATTTGTTTCTAAATATTTGGCTTTCTCTCCCCCTTTCTTGGGTGGGAGAGCTGATCCCATGTGCTCTCAGATTTCTCTACTATGGTGAGCATTGCCTTCAACTCACTGTTGGAATAAAACTAACAGAAATTTATGCGGCAACTGAGAAAAAAAAAATTACAAGGGAGAGAGAAAGAAAAAGGGTTGTGGCAAGGTATACAACCTTAGAGGCATCGCAAGAGTGACAGCTGGACCTGGAGAAGACAAGACAAGGACAAAGCAGAGCTCCAAAGAAAGGGACACATTCAGAAGGGAGAGGAACCAGCCACTCACCTGCAGCCACAATGCTAGCCAAGGGCAGCGATGACACCAAGGCCTGTAAAAAGGGCAGGTTTGCCCCCGGTTTTGGAGTTCCTTGGCTTACGATGCTATGATGTTTTGATGAACTGTCCTAATTGAAAGTATTGATTACTGAAAATGCACTTGGTAACACGCTAATTTCCTAGCTTAGCCCATACCAACATGCTAAGAAGGCTAACATCAGCCTGTGCCTGGGCACAATCATCTACCTTGAAGACGATTTTATAGTACAATGTTGACTATCTTTTGTCATGGATGGAGTGCTGTATGAAAAACGAAAGGCAGAAGAGCTGTATGGTCACCACTGCTAAAGTCAGAAAAATCCTAAGCCTAACCATTGTAAATCTGCACTTGAGTGCTGAGGGCTGCAACTGGTGCTTGTATAATGCAATGTTGGTACTCTGATACATACTTCATAAATTCTTAGCTAGTTTCACATATTCTCTGGAGGGCCGGGGAAGGGAACGCTTCCTACCCCCATCCTGTAGCCCACCCTATGACCATGACTCCATAATGTGATGTCATCTTCTGCTTCCAGCAGAGTCGGCTGGCTACAGTGGGCAGATTTGGGCTAAGTCTGCTCTACAGAGAAGAGGAGGGAGACAAGAGGAGAGGAGAGGAGAGGAGAGGAGAGGAGAGGAGAGGAGAGGAGAGGAGAGGAGAGGAGAGGAGAGGAGAGGAGAGGAGAGGAGAGGAGAGGAGAGGAGAGGAGAGGAGAGGAGAGGAGAGGAGAAAGAGAAGAAGAAAAGAGAAGAAGAGGAGAGAAGAGAGCTCAGAGACTTGACTTTTCAACCAAAACACAAGCCCCCAAATTGCCATACCCAAACAATGGCCAAGTGGGCATCTCTGGTCAAAAGACATAGCCCCAGGGCTGTCAAGGTCCAACCAGGTATCAGCTTCAGGGAGGAAAGATTGTATCTGGGCAAGGAATATGTTTTCATAACCACGCACTTGCCTATTCCACGCATGAAGCCATAAATTCAATCTCCACACTGTTCACAAATGCGCACACACAGATACACATGCACATACAGACACAGAGAAGGAAGAGGGGGAGAGAAGGCTACATCTTACCCCCAGGAACAGCACGCATACCAACGGTTGCCTTTCACCACCTGGCTAGAGGTGTCAGATGACTCCTGACCCTTAACTCTATATTTAGCCCAGTTGGTCACTCTGTACACAAAGCTACATGTGTGGTGCTGTCTGAGGTTACACATAGCTGTATGTAGGACGCTAAAAAGGAATCTGGGAAGTTTCTCTCCCCTGACCTTGGCCTCACAGAACTGCCTGCAACTCCAGTTCCAGGGGATCTAGCACCCTCACACAGACATGCATGCAGGAGGCAAGACACAGAAAATAAAAATAAATAAATCGTTTAAAAAGAAAGGCTCCTCTAGCCAGGCTTGTGGCTTATGCCTATAATCTCACCTCTCCATGAGGAGTGGTAGGAGAATCACCAAACGTTTGAGGCTCCCCTAGAATGGGCTCTAGACCATGGACCACTGAGTAAGACTGTCAGGAAGAGGGGGGAGGAAGAGAAAGAGAAAGAAAGAGAGGAAGGAAGGAAGGAAGGAAGGAAGGAAGGAAGGAAGGAAGGAAGGAAGGAAGGGAAGGAAGGGGTAGAAGGGAGGGAGAGAGAAAAATTGAAGAGGGAAATAAAGAGAAGGAGAGGTGGTAGATGGGTGGGCTGTGAGGAAAGAGGCAGATGGCTGTTTTAGAGCATAAGCCAATCCCAAGACACACAGGCATGTGTGGATGAGGGTGGGCAGCAGATGCTTACAAAGTTTGACTCTAAGTGTCCCATGCTTTGTAGTCAATAGACCCTGAACCAGGCCTCTGGTGGGAAGATTTACTGCATCCTACCCTGAGAGACTAGAAGCCCTGGTGATGGGGAATGTGAGGACTGGACTCTAAAGATCGTCTGAGAGGTCATGACAGTCACAGATCACCTGAAGGCAGGGAAACAAGATGCATGGTTTCAGGGCCACAGCTACTGCTACATGGATAGCACTCACTTTATGATGTAAATTTGTTGTTACTATTGTGAGTGCTAGAGGACTCTGGTTACGTTACTACTCCATTTGATCAAAAAATGATACGTTCTCTCTTCCTTTAATATAATAGTATCACTATCCAGGACCCCCAATAGTTTCTGGCATAACCAGCCCCCATATTCTCCTGCAAGTCTATTCTTAATAACTACCTCCAGGTCAGTTGAAACAAAAATGTTTGTGGGTCTGCAAACTTCCCTGGATGATTCAATTCTTGCCAAAAGCTATTTGCTTGTGGAGGGGAATTCTGTAGTATGGTGAGTACAGCCTCCCCGCTTTAGCTTTATGTAGCAAACAGTTAACTTCTGTCTTTGCTCTCACTATTGCTATACTTTCATAAGACAAGCTCCTGGAGTGTGGGCCTCCATCCCCCAGCCTCATCCACAGCATGCACACACACAGAAAGAGAGACAGAGTCAGAGAGTCAGACTTGACAGAGACAGAGAGACAAAGTGTTTTCTCTAAACCAAACTATAACCCTTTAATCTACATTGTCTTTCAAACTATGGCCTGCAGACTACCCACACAAGACCTACCAAAAATGTATATGCATATTCATGACTGCCTTCTCCCTGACAGAGAACATGGAGGGAGACAACCTAAGATGTTGTGTTTATTAACACACCCTCCCCATCCTACAGGTGACTCTTGGACATACACACTTGAGAACCCATGATTCAGAATTATAATTTCTCTAATTCAGAGAAATTATATCCTCTCCAGTTATCACCCTTATTCTTAAAATCAAAACTGAACTATTTCCACATACACTTGGCCATCACCTCAACCTCTTCCTAAGATGGGTTCTCTTCTCACTCCCTCTGGCCTTTTTGTTTCTTTCATTTTATTTTTTGTTGTGTTTTATTGTTTCTCTCCTCCTCCATCAGAGCTTTATTCTACTATATGTGAAAAGTAGATTCAACATTTTTCCTAATAATTATCACAGTGCCGCACCGCACCCCACCCCAACCCCGAGACACCATACTATGACATCGGACCAGTTAGCCCTCTTGGGGGAGTTTCTAGCTTTTTGTTTTTTATGTTGTTACTGTTTGCTTGCTTTGCATTGACACAGTCTTGCAGGGAAGCTCAGCTAGCCTCTGGTTATCAAACTCCCTGCCTCAGCTTCTCAGATGCTGGGATTACGGGCAGGCACCACCATACCTGGCTCCCCTGGCCTTAGAGTATAGCTTTTCCTTGTTGAGCCATCTCTCGGGCCCCCAAATGAAGCTTTTCTATTGACTGGTTCTCAGTGACATAAAGAAGAGCTGTGTCCAGAAAGCATGCAGGGTCTTAATATGTGGTGACATTGGTCGTATAGCCTACAGGGTAGAAGACCCTGCCCAGTGTCCTCAGAGCCCAGGTACTCCCTCCATTCTTAGCTGTTCAAAGGAAACCCTTTCACATTCACAGCTCTGCATGGCCTAGATCCAAACTCCCTTTACTATGTCCTGCCCAAGGGCAGGTTAGAGGCAAGGCTCATGCAGCTCACAAACCCCCTCACTCTCTCTTACTGCCTCCAGATTTCAAAAAAAAATGTACACCCACAGTTATTATAAGTGAAGTAAAACCAAATTCTATTTTAGCATTTGGACACACATAATGCTTTCATTTCTTTCTTTTAAACCTGCCTGGCATAGTAGTGAATGCCTCTTTTAAAACTTTATTTTTATTTCATGTTCATTGGTGTGTTGCCTGCATTTATGTCTGTGTGAGGGTGTCAAATCCCCTAGAAGTGAAATTGGGAGCTGTCATGTGGGTGCTGGGTACTGAACTCCAGGTCCATCTGGAAGAGCAGCAATGCTCTTAACCACTGAGCCATCTCAACAGTCCCAATGACTTCATTTCTAATGGCCCACCTTTCTCATCATAAAATCAGCATAGTAGTCAAATTTTTAATCACACTTTTCTAAGAAGCATATTGTGCTTGCTGATTTGGTAGTGTAAGTCTCCATGACTGATTTGTGGCTAACAACACAAGATCACTGAACAATAGACCAACAGCTGCCAGTGACTTCAGCAGCTCCAGTCTGCTGGAAATACTACAGTCTGCTATTGCAAGCTAGCACAGATTGGTTCTAGAAGACAACAGCAAATACATTCCTCTCTCTCTGTCTCTCTCTCTCTCTCTCTATCTATCTATCTATCTATCTCTCTGTCTCTCTCTCTTTCTCTCTCTGTCTCTCTCTTTCTCTCTCTGTGTCTCTCTCTGTGTGTCTCTGTCTCTCTCTGTCTCCCTCTCTCTCTGTCTCTCTCTCTCTGTCTCTCTCTGTCTCTCTCTCTGTCTCTCTTTCTCTCTCTGTGTCTCTCTCTCTGTGTCTCTGTCTCTCTCTGTCTCCCTCTCTCTGTGTCTCTCTCTGTGTCTCTCTGTCTCTCTCTCTCTCCCTCTCTCTCTCTAATTCTCTCTCTTTCTTGTTGGCTTGCTTTTTGTTTTGTTGAGACAGGGTTTCTCTGTTTAGCTTTTGAGGTTCTGAAATTTTTTTGTAGACCAAACTGGCCTCAAACTCACAGAGAACCTCCTGGCTCTCCCTCCCGAGTGCTGGGATTAAAGGCGTGTGCCACCACTGCCCATGCAATTTTTTAATTTTTTTTTTTTTAATGAAAGGCCCTGAAAAGTTTCTCATTCTCATCTGTTCAACAAACAAGGGTTTTTGTCAACAGATTATGTAAATAACCAATATAACATAAAAATAGAGCAATACTATTGTTTTGGGGGGGCTTGATTAACCAACTCATTGAGTGTGTTTACTTTGTGACATCATTTTCCATGAGGTCATGTATGCAACTACCCGGTTACTCCAACAATAAACTGAATGAGTGATGATGCATAGCTCGCAGGGGTGCGGTGAGACGAGGCCTGTTACCTCATCAGGCTCTGCCTTGGTTTTCTTTTCTAGGAAATGGGGAAGAGGTCACTGCTGATTTCAGTTTTACCAGAAACCAACTGGCAATATCAGAAGGCCCCAGTTTACACCAGAAGCAGCTGTGGAGCACTCAGCAATGCTCTGGAAACTTCTTCCCAACATTCCATTCTCCATTCTACAGGAAAAGAAAGAGGGGAGCTGATTGGACACTTTCTCCTTGATAATAAATGTCTTTCTTTGAGCTCCTGCAGAGTCTGTCTGCTTCTACATTCATGCAACATCTTAGAGCAATAGTTCTCAAATTGTGGATCATGATTCTTTTGGGGGTCACAGCTCAGATATCCTGCATAAGAAATACTTACATTACAATTTATAATAGTAGCAAAATTACAGTTATGATGTAGCAACAAAATAATTGGATGGGTTGGGGTCACATCATAAGGAACCATATTAAAAGGGCTGCAGCTTTTGGAAGGTTGAGAACCACTGCTATAGAGGTTTTTAAGAAGGCACCTTATGAAAATAGGATTGAGGTAAAAATGTTCACACCCATGATCCAGTCATCTTACTCCCAGAAACTTATCTCAAGAAATAAATTTAGGACAAATGAAAACGCTCTTCGGTGTTCGAATGTCAATCGAACAGAGTGGACAGTCGCCCTCGTCACAGCACTGTCTCCAGCTACCATCTTACCATGTGGGGATTGCTGGGAGAGGGCCTCACTTAACGGCTCTTAGGTCACCTTCCGTAAAGCCACTGGTTCCTCGACATTTCGGGGCTTGTGTTTTGATCACACAGATTCCAGGACCCTATGTATTCCAGGACTACAGTATGACACATAAGAATTAAAGCTCCCTGCATGATTTTAAGATCCAGCCAGAACCAGACTAATCGACTGTATCACAGAACAGCTCGACAGTTCCTAGTGTGGACTGCCAAGAGATTGCTCCAGTGGTCAAGCAGCTGCTGGGGTGAAATGGCAGGCGAAGCCAGAGGCCAGGTGCTTCTGGCCCTCACCCCACCTCTTCCCTCTAGCCACCCCTTCCATCACTTAAGGCCTCCTCTCACGGACCAGCTCATCCCCTAATACTGCCACGCTGCCTTCCAGATCCCTTCCAGGGCCCCCTTTCTGGCTGCTGCCCCTGCCTTTCTCTAGTTAGAGCCCCCAAAATCTCCCTCACATTCTCAGATCTCCAGAAGGAAAGCAACATCATCGCTATTTGACTAATCTTGACACATAACTGAGAATCGGCTTCATAATTAGCATACCAGCTGTCACTGCACTTCTAAAAGAAGGTCTTTCTAATCCAGATGAACCTGTCATTTACAGAGGAAAGGGAAAGATTTGAACCTGGGCTTTTACTGGACCTAAGCATCCAGTCCCAGAAGAAATACTTCAAGAACTTCATTGTCAAGAGTATCCCAACTGAGGAGGAGGAATGGATTTTCAGCTGTATCTTGCTAGCATTGCAACTAAAATATTAAAATTATACAATTTAACTTAAACTGGGCCAAGAAATAAACCCTTCTCTCCACCTCAGATTCCAAGAACCTCTATAATTCCACCTACAGCCTTCAGACATCCATCCAGATGTTTTCAAACATCTGGAGATGCTCAGAGGGGAGGCAGTTGGAAGAGCCGGCGTGGGAAGGCTAATCTGTTCTTTTCACATGTTAACACTATAAAATATCTAAACCCTGGGTCTAGTGTGTCACCTGAATATTGTGTTTAATAGGCAAGTTTGCAGACAGGTTGCTATCAGGCCAGCAATCAGCTCATTTTCTTTTGTGTCCATAACCAAGTCTTTACAAGTCCCAAGGGTTGACCTTGGAGAGTTTATTGCAAGCTAGATACTAAGTGAAGCACCTTGTATATTTCATCTCAATAACAACCTTTTGAGGTAACAATTTTCAGTTATTACTACTGTTGTTAGAGCTGTCTTATAAAAACAAAAACAAAAACAAAAAACAGGAATGTTGAAGAATTTCAGTAACCTATCTGAGGTTCCCACGACCCAGAAATAACAGAGCCAGGGCTCAATATGAGCCCTTTGGCTCCAAGTTCTTGCTCATCTTACTGTTATTTAGATTCTGGTCTCTGTGGTGAGGAATCATTATAATAGTGTCTTTCCAAAGGGATGTCCATGGAAACAACAGCTGTGTGGCCAAAATGGCCCACTCTGCACAAGGGACACTCACGGAATGTTTGAAGGAGCATTTTCCAGGGATGGAGACTTCCTTATCCACCTATTCAACCTCCCATGAGGAAAGCCACCTGTGGTACCAGATGATTCAGTCTTCTTAAAATGGGAAAAACAGCCATGGACGTTTCCCACAGGCCTTTCTCTGCATCCACAATGTACTAAGCAACAATGCTAGAGGCCCAAGAGGTATTACAAAACAGTCATGAGCAAGCAGAAGGCAGCCCAAGGAATCAAAGTTGATCGCGTCTCCCTGAAAATGGCTAAAGCAGGCTAGAAAACTGCCAAATTCAATCTATTCTCATTGGCTCCTCCAATTGACCCACACCCTGTCTTTCTAACCCTATTCCTGCTGGGTAAACTGCCTTCTCTTCTTGGGCCAGTCTCTCTAACTTGACCAGATAGTTTCCTCTTTATGTATAGCCCTCCAGGTCTAAAACAACCGTCCTCTTGACCATCTTCTAAGTTCCCACCCTTCCGAAGCCCTGACTGCTCACTCCTACACCCTTCTTGAAACCTTGAAAGCCTCTGTCACCCTCTCCCTCTCCTACTGTTTCCCAAACAGTACTTTTCAGTGTGACTACTGGAGTCTAAGGTCCGCCACAGAGTGGGTTTCCGTACAGTTTTCTTCTCTCGAGCACACCATCTTAGAACAGGTAAGTGCTCATCAACTACTTCTTGCATGAATACATCAGGCATGACTTTAATTTAGCAAAGCAACTACAAGCAGTGACTTCCTGAGTTTTTGTTGTTGCTGCTGTTGTTGCTACAACCCAGGCAATGAAACCACCTCAGAAACTAAATTTAATAGAAAGGTATAGAAAGGGACCATTAGCATTGAGGATAACTAGGTAGCAATTCTGGACACTAATCTATGTGGTTTTTATTTTGATTTTATGTATTTACCTGGTTAGATAACTTTAAAACTGTTATCTCTGGAAGTTGGAGATTTCCTTTATCAAAGCCACACAAAGTTCCCACACAAGCAAGCTCAGACACAGCCCAAGGACAGGCATTTTCAAGTCCATTCTTGACTACAGATCAAGACCACATGAGACTTCATCTCAAAATAAAAACAAAGCAAAATGACAAGAAAACCTAGAAGTGTCTTGTGACAACTTTGGACAACCTCTAAGTTTGGTCTATGCTTTACAATGGATTAAACAAGGTAATTACAATGTACAGCTTCAAGAAAAAAAAAATCTCAACATAACGACAGAGATTTCCGGACCCTGAAGAATCATTTTCAAAGAGACAAAAGTCTTACCTGTCGTAAAATGCCATAAGAATGTCTCAACACCAAGATACCAAGATGCCTGACTCCGGAAGTCTGAGTTGCTCCCCACACCGCTGTGAAAACTAATGTATCTGAAGCTCCATCAGCGCTGAGTTCCTCCTGGGATCCACCCCTCTCTCCTCTTACGGCTTCCAGCGAGCGACACTGGAAGGACAGCAACACTGGACTGGCAGAGTCCAGCCAGAGATAGTGGGCCTCGATGTTCGAGGTGACTCAGTCGGCAGCAGGAACACTCCAAAAGTGGCAAAAGCGATTAGCAAGTTCCTGTGCAGAAGTGAGTTTCCTGTCACCGTTTTCTCCACAGTGGGGTTTCGTCTGCGTGGGTTTAGGGGTGTGTGTACATGTGCGCCTCCCGCTGTGAGAATGAAACCTACCCAGCCGAGAGGCAGAAGTGGTCTTTTGCTGCGTGGTTGGATTTGTGTTTAATTAATTTTTATTTTATCCTTCCTAATCATTTCTCTTTCCCGGTTCCCTCCCGTTTCCAACCCCAAGTCACCAACATACAAGTGAGGAAAGGAAGAGGGGGAAACCAGGATGGTTCTTTAAGGAACTGAAACAAAAGAAAAATAATTTCACTGCACTAACTGGTCTTGGTTAATTAAAGCTTGGGTAAAAGCACCGTAGACGGTAACTTCTGGATGAGAATGGAGTGAGTGGGTAGAGTACTTGCCTGGCCCTGGTTTTGATGCCTTGTGTTGAACAAAACCATATGTGGTAGCATACCCCTATGATAACCAGCATTCCGAAGGATCAGAAATCCAATGTTGCCAGGCATGATAATACACACCTTTAATTCCAGGACCCAAGAGGCAAACATAACGACAAAGATAGATCTTTGTGAGTTCAAGGCCAGCCTGGTCTACATAGAGAGTTCCAGAACAATCATGCCTACATAGACAGTCCCGGTCAAAAAAAAAAAAAAAAAAGACCTTGTTCAAGGGCATCCTCAGCTACACAAGGAGTTCATGGCCAGCCTGGCCAAGATAGGAGGTGGGTTCTTTGCTTTACTAATAACGGATTGTGCTGCTAGTATTAGTAACGGTTTAAAAAGAACAGGCTGAGCCACAGCAAAAGCTCAAGCAACCGCCACACAACGGCACCTGTGCTGGGAGGTACTGGACTCTGAGCTGTTTTCAGACTCCCCTGAGTTTCATTATTTGCCTAAAAACACAACTGTACTTGCCCCATCCCTCTGTGCTACCCAGGTGTAGAGACCATGTGCAATGATGTAGACTACAGCCAAAACACCTAGGCCAGCCATTTGGCCGTCCTGGAGTATTAACACCCCCCCCTTCCAGTCCATGTCCCTACACCCTGAGTCCTGAGTCACTGTAAATGCTACTGCCTGGGGAAGTATCTTTCTCAAAATGCCATAAAGACAAAAATCAATGACATTCAAGTCAACAGTACAAAAGGGTGTTTGGTGCTAGAGTGCAACCAGAGGCACACCTGGACTTGGAACACTGTTATGACTTCATATTATGTGCAGGGAAATGCACAAAACTTCAGGCAGACAGGTTCTATCCTTACAGCACTAAAGGAAGGGTTGGAAGACAAAAGAATCCAAATAGAATCCATAATTCCAAATTAAAGCAACTATCAAAACAGAATCAGTGAAATCAAACCCAATAGCAAGACAACAGATGCATCTTAGGGGTGGTGTGAGTGGCTCACATGGAAGACAAAGCTTAAAACTGTCACACAACTCTGACCGAAAATTAGAATGTCCGAGGTGTTGATGTTGTTGTTTTTAAGTTACCAGTTCCAGAATACCACCTACAAAGATCTCATTATTTTTCATGCCCACCCCTCAGATTTTTTAGAAGTGCAACTACGGCTGTCATGAATAAGAAAGAGGCTGGCTGGGGAGGAAAAAAGGGTCCCAAACAGAGGCACACATCACAAAGACCCTAAGGGAGAACAAGATCGGGAAAGTGAAATGTTGGGGTATCGAGCAGTTGGAAATTGGTCCATACCTTTAATCCCGCACTGGGGAGGCAGTGGTAGGCAGATGTCTGAGTTCAAGGCCAGCCCGGTCTACAGAGAGAGAGTTACAGGACAGCCAGGGCTGTTCCACAGAGAAAGCCTGCCTGAGGGGAAAAAAAGAAGACTAAAAGAAAAGAAAGGAAGGTTAATGCACCTGAGACATGGTTTGGCGGGAAGAAAGGAGATAAGCATGGTCAGGCTTACAGACGGACGCACAGAAGCCTCGTAAAGGGACCCAAGTAGCAACTCACAGTGAAGTAGGAACTAATCTCTCTAATGAAAACATGGTCTCTGTCCAGAAAATTCCCTGTGGGAAGCTTGATCAAGCACAAGTGGTTTGAGGGTACTTCTTTTTTTGGCCCTGAGTTTGTGTATGTGAGGGTGAGAGCAGCTCCTACAGACACAGGCAACTTTGCCAGATGAAATTAGTCAGAAACAAGACATCTCTCAGGAGGGTGAAGCAGAAGGGTCCGGGATTCAAGGCCATCCTGGGGTACAAGAGCATGTCTAAGTCCGCCTGCTTTATGAGGCCCTGTTTCCAAATTAAATAAAGGTCCGTATATTGAAGTGAGGCCAAGAAAAACCAAATACAAAAATTAAGCTTAAACAGAGGTTAGGGTAAAACAGAAAGTGCCTGCAGTGTGATTCTAAGTTCTCTGGCAGCCAATATGAAGCAGGGAAACAGCTATAGAAGACTCAGCACTTGCTGAATAAAAATGTGCTCATGAAACCATGCTCAAGACAGCAATCCCCGCACTCAAAATGCTGAGGCAGGAGAATCACTGTGAGTTCAAGGCCAGCCTGGGTTACAGAGTGAGTGATGCTGTTTCCAAAACACAAAAGTAAACCAATAAAACTAAATACCTAGCTGGGGAAGATGGTCCCCTGGCTTCCCGGTGCTAGGATTGCATAGATACTTCGCCTTGGAATTATCGAAGGGAAGATGTCACGGAGGAAGGAAATCACCATCCTTAAACAGCCAACAGCAAGTTTTGTGAGGTGAGTCCTCATGTCTGTCCTGGGCCAGGCTAATTTCATTTCAACACCTGAGGGAGCCCACAGGGACAGTTGTGACAGAGCACTGTTGTCCCATGTGTGTCCCCTCAGGCTGTTCTAGTTCAACCCAGAAATGAAGATTGACTTCAGCTGTGCTTGAGAAAGTAACACCAACGGTTTTTCTCACCCGGGGTCTATGAGCTTTGGTACTTCCAAAGCGTAAAAGCTCAAGATGCTCCACCTGTGGGGGAAGGGGAGCGAAACAACCGTGAGATGTGCCTCCTCTTGGGAGGAAAGAGGAGTAGGGCAGCAGCAGCCACCCTGGTGGACCACCTCTCCTCCTCCAGGAGAAGGTGTGGTGCTTCTGCCTTTCAGAAAACAAAGCAAGAGGTTCCAGAAGCTCGATGCTTCATCCTCTGCAAATGGTCTCCACAAATGTGGCCGTGTCCCCAGGTCAGGCGGGGTTGAGTGTGTCCGGGCCCCAGCACTTGTGCCCAGCCTGGAAGGAACTGGGAAGACACAGCTGCATCTGGCTGCAAGGTTCCCCTTTCCTATCCCTGGACTCCTTGACTGACCACACTTCCTCTTTGAAGACCGACTCTCCCTGCCTGGAGGAATGCCACTTTCTCTGTTTCTCATCTTCCTGTTTTTGTTTTTTGTTTTTAATGGAGTTAAATAGGAGTGATCAAGAAAGGAGGAAGCTGGTAACTTACATTTACACATGACAAACACATACACGCACACATGGCCATCCTATCTGCTTATCACTTCTCACACTTTAGTCCAGCCTGGTGACAGAGGTAGAGGAAACACTAGGGGCTCAGAGTGGCAGGCAAGAAGGAAATCTTTCACTTCAGACAGAGCTGGGTCACGATGGGGAAAGAGGGGAGGTCAGTAATACAACTCCAGTGGTCCATTTTCTTAGTTTCAAGCATCCCTCCCCTGAGGTTCCTAGGCAAATATCATCAATGGTACAGTTAAGAAGTAAAGACTTGGGGCAGCAAATGGCAGAGCAGGGAGATACCTGCCACCAAGGCTGACAGCTGAATTTGATCCCCAAAATCTACACGGTTAAAGGAGAGGACCAACTCTTGCACACTGTCCTCTGACCTCCAATACATATGCCCATCACCACACATACCTGCTAAACAAACAGAAAAAAAAAGTAGTTAACTTAAACAAAAACATTTCAAAGTCATCCTCTACCACACAAGTTCAGAGCCAGCCAAAGATACACAAGCCCCTGTCAAAAATAGCCAAAAACTTTCTCATAAAACAACTTCAATTGACTTTAAATGCTCTCTGATAAGGCCAAAGGAGGCCTTAGTGTTTCTGCAGTGGCCTCCAAGCATGAGAAACTGTTCACTGAGAGTTTTTAAATAATATGCCGTGCCATCTGACTCTGTATTCTGAACTTAGTAAGTGTGGTCTTGCACAGATTTGCTGCCAGTTACAGTAGAGAAGCCGTTTGCATATAGCAACCTTAGTTTGTGATGAACAGTAAATTTTGGGAACCTCTAGCCAGAGTCATTTACTGAGCTATTTTGGCCCTGTGTTTATACAATACTTCTTTTTCTTAGCATGACTGCATCACTCAAAATTATTTTGATCCAGTGGGGAGTGTGTATTCACACCAAATGGTGTCTGTGAAGTGCCACCCGATCGAACAGCTTTCTGAAGGTGGGAAACAGACACTGGATCTTGTTTTAATGCTCTGAGTTTTCAATCAGGGCACTAGTCTAATGCTACTTGATAAGTGACAGTATTAGGACAAAATACCCATTCCTTCTGATTGGGAGATTTTTATGATAGGGATTATAAAATGTTAGCTCTACTTAAGAGAAAAGATCTAAATTATGATGTGTCATTTTTCAAGGTAAAATTATACTCACATGAAATGCTCTTTAAAATTCTAAATATTAAAAATATCTCAGAATGCCATAGGCTAGAAATCTCAGGAATGACTTCCTCCCTGCAATTTCTAATTCATTACAAACCACAGCCTCCCTGACCAGATAAGAATATCGTTTCAAACACTCATTTCCCTCTTACAGACATAATCATAAAACCATCATTTCCCCCTGCTGTTATTCTCATCATCTATTTTTACATTAAGACTTTAGCATAACATAGCATATTGCTTTTTTGTTCCTGTGAATATCATGTTCTCAGAGTTCTCAGCTACCATTTTATGCTCCTGGCTGTTTGCCTCATATATCTGCGTTTATTCAAGCAAATATTTACACCGTGTTTTTTTTTTTGCTTGCAAAGCTCTCTTCATAGCAATGCAGTCTAGTTACAGAAGATGACAGCCAGAGGGGTCATTCAAGCTGGGGCTCCATAGCCAGGGTTCACCTCTTCCATGATACTGTCCAGTAGAACTGAGTAGTCAAACAACCCATAATCCTCCAAGCAGCCCCAGAGGCCTCGCATTGCGGATATTGATCAACAGTGTTTTAGAGTCCTTACAAAATCCTTTGGGGACAGCTTGACAGTCTGCAAACAGAATCTCTACATCCTATGCTCTACTTGCTTTTAACACAAAATAGGCAATTGTTCACCCATCTTACTCACTGGATAGGGCAGCGTGTGACTGTTGGGGAAAATCAAATCCCATCTACAAAGATAAAGACAGCAACATTTTGAAAGAAGGGGTTGCAGGCTCTGAGAGCAAATCCACAAGAGAAAAAGTGAAATGTGAGGGGATTGAGAGCAGCATGGGGGGGGGGCAGTGCATGAATGCCTAAGGAACTACTGCAAAAGCATGCCATGGGCACCCGTGTAATTGGTTGGATGTGTCTATACAGGAGGAAGATGAAAAGGGCCTTGTTTGCCTCTTCTCACGCTCCGATTGAACTCGTTGCCAAGATAGGGATCTTCAGTTTGGGCACAGACATCACAGGGTAACTGCGACCTGGCACATCTGCTCAGAGCACCGGGTGCAAGCATTTCGGTTACAGGGCGGCACACTCACTTGCCAGTCTCAGAGCGACGGATCTTGGTGCAGTTCTGGAGGGAACAGCTTGAAGCAGGCACAAGGGCAGTATGGAAGTGTGGAGAAAGGATAAGTCTGGGTTCAAACCAGACATATTTCAAATCTCAGTTCCACTGAGAACAAGGTCCTGACGGTCCATCAGCAAAACGGGTAGATTCCTATCAAGCCTGGATGGACCGTGTAGAAACATAAAAATTATAAATATGCCTAGCCCGGTTCAGTAGCCACTGCCTTCAATCCCCAGATCCCAGCAATAGGAAGGCCGATGTGGTAGTTCAGTCCCAGGCCCTTGTCTATGTGGTGAGACCCATCTCATAACAAGTTAATATGATAAAGCTAACGATGACATCTTTTACACATAATATGAGTCACAGAACATTCAAGACTTTCTCGTGATGTCACCGAACTACGGATGCTTAGAATATCTTTTGCTTTCACCTGGCAAATATTTGCTGAATATTTCGCTTTACTGTTTATCAGACACTAGGCTAGGCACTAGGGAGGCAGCATCTACCAACAACAACAAAATTCAACCTGTCTTCTGAGTTTGTCTACCAGGAAGAGCAGCCATATCCACGTGCAATTCAGCGATGTTTTCAGTGGTGTTTCAAGACTAGGAGGGAAAATAAGGCAAGGAAGGGCAGGGGAGAGGTTGCACATGCCAATAGGGCCTTGGAGAGAGTCCTTGTGGGGACGAGTCATCTTCCTTGCTGGGTCTTAGCTTTCCGGTGCCCATAGGAACCGGCCCCCTCTTTTGCCACGTTCCCTGACCCCTCAGCTATGAAAGGCAGCCCTTCCCCAGCAGCAGGGGCAACTCATGTTTACCCCACAACACCAGCCCTCCTCTGAACTCCAGTACCCTACACATTTCTGAGCCTCTCTTGTATCTCTTCTCCGAATCCCCAGGTCTGCTGGCTTTTGTCTAGGTTGGAGGAACAAGGGCTCAGGCGCTGCATCACAAGGCTGTTTTCTCCTTCAGCTTGGAGACGCTGCCTCCCACAATAGCACTGACGGCCACTGCAACTGTTTTCTTAGCACCTGACCTGTATGAGTTTTCCTAGGTAATCACCTGACAGTTATGAAGGGAGAGCGTAACAGAGTTATCTGTGCTTACAAAGGAAGAAACCGAGGAGCAGAGAATTCAAGTATCTTGCTGAAGGTCACAAATACAATATGGCCCACTCTGGTCTCAGAGGTTCTCTTTACATTGGTTCACAATGACAGCCATTTGAATTCTGCTACAATCTGTGATAGCCTTGACTAGAGGAGACAGCCATATCCTTTAAATAGTGTTAATTCTCCCACACCGGATGAGTACCTCCACCTCTCAAATTGGTTTGTCTCAACCTGGATTCAAAATGGCTTCTGAGGATGAATTTTAAATTTTAAAAACTACTATTATATGCCCACCTCAAGACTATAGTCCTAAGACTAGAGAGGCAGAGGCAGGAGGGTAGAGAATTTGATGTCAATATGGGCTATGCAACAAAGCCCTATCTCAAAAGATAATAAATAAGTAAATAAACGAACCACTGAGAGAGGAGTTTCCATCGCCCCTTTAAAGAGTTCTCCCTCCCTCCCTCTCCTTCTCTCTCCCCCATCCTAATGCTTCTCATTTCCTGCTTTAGCATACAGAGCACAACTTTCAGACATACCAATTTTTAGGTGCCATTTTGATGAGCTGTTGTCACTATACAACTAAGCAAGAGGAACTTCACCTAGGAGTGAGTGGTTTTGCTATGTGAAGATGGCCTCATTTGCTCTCTTGAAAATGTTCTGGAAGCTTACAGACATGCTTACCACTGCCTTCTAAAAGCCACACAAAAGTAGAATTGCTGTGGACTGTCGGCTCATAATCTGAACAGGCAGAGCTTTCAAGTGAATAAAATGCATCTTATATAAATCTCCTGTCCCCGGTTAATTTCTTGTCTTAGAAATATTCAGTAGCTGGGGGCTGGAGCACTAACTACCATTCCAGAGGTCCTGAGTTAGGTTCCCAGTGTCAGGTAAGCATCAAGCAGCTCAATCACCTGTAACTACCGTGCCAAGGGATAGGACACCATCTTCTGTCCTCTTGGGCGCGTGTGCACACACACACACACACACACACACACACACACACACACACTAATATAAAAATAAATCTTAAATCAAAGAAGTGCCCACTTGGTCAATATAAATGATAAATGTTGAATCACTTAAGTAAAAATATGAGTTCCCTTTCTTACACATGTAACCTTCAAAGACAGAAATTTCTGCATAGATATGTACTTGTTTATAAAACACAAGGAAATCGGAGAATATCCTGAGTTGAAAAAAGTATTTTTATTTGGTTTGCTGTTGTATGTTTGTTTGTTTGTTTGTTTGTTTGAGACAGGGTTTCTCTGTGTATCCCTAGCTGTGCTGCAACTTGTAGACCAGGCTGGCCTCAAACTCACAGAGATACACCTGTCTCTGCTTCCTGAGTGCTGGAGTTGAAGGCATGAGCCATCACACCTGGCTGAACAATAATAGTTTAGTTACATGCAGCAAACCAAAAAGTATTTTTTATACAAATACCCAGACCGTGTATAGATTTTAGGCCCTGCATGAATGTAGGCTTTGTTTTTCTTCATATATTCTACTCACTCAATTAAAATGGTTGATAAACTCTTCACCCTGGCAGGCAACTGGCTTCTTCAGTTATGTTTGCGTCAGGAAAAAGAAAAGGTTTCTGTCTGACCTGCTGGTCAATTTGGAACAGTCTGGAGCTTTGGGAAACTAAATTCAGATCAACCTATACATTCTTCTTATTTATTTATTTTTCCCCCCAGACAGGGTTTCTCTGTGTAACATTCCTGGCTGTCCTGGAACTTGCTTTGTAGACCAGGCTGGCCTCAAACTCACAGAGATCCATCTGCCTCTGCCTCCTGAGTGCTGGGATTAAAGGCAGGTACTACCACCGCCCGGCTTTTATTTTTATTTTTAATCAACTTGCTGTTTAAAATTTGGCACTAGGCACCGACCCAAGGCCTTGTGCATACAAGGCAAGCACTGAGCTACTACCTGCTCTGCTAATTAACTGTATGTCCTCGAGGCCTCCCACTTGATCGATAGAAATGATGCATGTTGAATCATTTTGGTAAGAATATGAATTCCAGTCTCTTTCTCTCTTGTGGAGAGAACTCTGTACCAGAACATCTGTACTTTTTTATAAATTACAATTCATCCTATAGATAAAATGCATAAACAAGTAAAACAGAGTAGCATGTCATCCAGCATACATCACTTTCGGAGACAGTCGAGGGTTCAAGGAGCAAGTCCCTTAGAGTAGTGCCCTCTACTTTCTTCTTGAAGATGCTGATATCCATCTCTCCGGCTGTTACTTCACTCCCAAGAAGACAATATCAGCTCAGTAAATCACAGAATCTTTAGTGACAGAGGGACTGTACACAATGTACTTACTGTTCAGCAAAACAAATGGCCCTTAAAACTTTTTACTTTTTATAACTCCATTGAGTAAATCTTCCTAAGTTTCTGCTGTAAACCCTTAGTGTTGCCTCAGCCTCAACAGGTTTTGCGTAACAACCACTGATTTTTATAGCCGTTGACTCTCAGAGGGAAATCGCTAAACCACAGCAAAGTCATCATCTTCCTGGGCTTCCAACCAGATGTAAACGGCAGCTCCCAGACAGACCCTCTCTCAGTGGGAAATGGCAGAGGCTGGGGGATTAAGCCTATTAGAAATCTTGCCTTAGCTCTCCCTTCAAATGGGAGTCGCAGCTTAGAAAACTCTCCAGAGCTATCTACTCGTTATCTTATTCTGGGAAGATGAAGAAGCATTCAAAAACAAGAAAGTGGGGTTTCCGGAAAATTAATTCAGTGTCTGAGCTCAAAAAGAAAGAGGTAGTGGGAAATGCTTGAGTCTCATTAAGGGAAAACATGTTTGTGGCAGGTGCAGTCAACGATAGCATGGTAAGGTTTCAAACTAAACCCGACTCTTACTTGTTACTATTACCTAAGTTATTGTGACTGTGCACATTTCATCATTTAGCAGAAAAAGAAGTATTCTTGTAATTCTCCTAAGTAGGTACTGTTTAAATTGCATTTAAAACTTCAAGATCAGTCATAAATACCTGTCCATTTTACTTCTTTAACAGCATATTTTTTTGTGAAATTGCTATTAAAAGTTTTTCCAAATAAGTCTTTTCATTTCTTAAATGTATATGGAAAAACAAATCAGCTTTTACCATTTAAATGACCTGTCACTATGATCACTATGATGTTCATTATCCAAATATAGTGGTGGGGGTTTGTGTTGTTGTTTTGTTTTTTTTAGTGGGTTTTTTGTTTGTTTGTTTGTTTTGTTTTGTTTTGCCAATTCCTGTCTTTTAATCTTTCAATTACAAAATTTTAAGTTTTTTTAAAAAGTACTTTGAAAGAATTATGTTAACATTCTTAAGTTTTATTTCAGCTTACTTTAAATCTTTATTTTTCAATTTATAGCTCACTTTTATAAATATCACCAGAATTGGTCTCTTGACAGGATTACTATAAAATGGCAAAAACCATTATCATCTTCTGGTCTTTATTTTGTAAATGAGAAATCTGAAACTCAGAGAGTCTGAGCAACTCTTATACAAGATCACCCAGCCAGAGACAGAGGAACACCAGGATCTCTTGACTCCTATCAAATTTGCCCTCCCCAAAAACCAAACAACTTTTCCAAATTAGCTCTTTATAGTACAAGAGGTCACACTGAATGAAACAGAGGGATGCAAACTGACCTTCAACCTCTTCGACAGAGGTCAAAGATTTATTATATAAAGGTAAGTTATAAAGTTAACTGTTCAGTAAAATCAATCATTTATAAAGATTTATTTTGATTTGTGTGTGTGTGTGTGTGCATTTGTGCATGGGTGTGGGGAGGGTGTGTGTGTGTGTGTGTGTGTGTGTGTGTGTGTGTGTGTGTGTGTGTGTGTGTGTGTGTGCCCACAGAAGCCTGAAGAGGCATTGGATCCCACTGAGTGGAGCCTTAGGCAACAGTCATGGAAGAACAGCAGATGCTCATAACTGTTAAGCCATCACTCCAGCCCCCAAGTCCCAATTATATGTGGAAATAAAAATGTATCTTTATGTCTGAAGGCTAAGAATGATTATGCAGAATAGTAATAGGTGACATTGTAGATATTTTCTCTCATTTTTCTCCTTAGTAGTGTGCACATTTTTAGTAAACCAGTGAGAATGAACTCTGTAACAAGAAAAATAAATGCTGGAGTCTGTTTAATTGATGCTGCTTCCTCATGACTATCTACTGTGTCTGATTTCACTTCTTTTATTTAGTTTTGTTTTGTAGGATGTCACCACCACCCAACCTGGGAATTTTATTTTAACTTTTAAAGGCAGGTGTGGTTTCAATGTAAGAAAGAAATAGAGAGAGAGAGAAAGAGAACTAAGGGCTGGAGAGTTGGCTCAGTGGTTAAGAGCACGCATTGCTGTTCCAGAGGATCTGGGTTCAATTCCCAGCAACCACATGGCAACTCAACCTTCCTGTAACTCCAATTCCAGGTGATCTGACACCCTCACATAGACACACATAGACAGACCTACCTACTCTGCAATCGTGTAACATATAGGGTAGGTTTTGAGAACTCAACCCCAAAAATCCATTTTTGTGGTTCTCATCATCTCCACACCATCTTAATGTCTAACACAGAACACCACTTGCCCAGTACTCATTTCTTCTTTTTCTTCCTATGATCAGTACTCATTTCTTCTTTCCCTTGCTTAAAGAAACTCTATTTGAAGATGTGTAAATGTGCCATAACAGGAGATGATTCATGTTGTCTAGTAAAAAACGATTTAAAAAAAATAACAAAAACAAAAACTTCTACTTCTTGGCTTCCCAGCCTCCCTTGCAGCTAGGAGTATCAATGTCACCCAGTTCAAGACAATGAAATGTTGGGGGAAATCTTCTGGCTTACTTCCTAACTAGTAAAACCCAGATGTGGGCAGAAGGTCCTGTCATTTTTCTTTCTTGCTATAAAGGCTCAGTGAGTTGTGGGGTGCCAAGGGCTGGAAAGACAAGAATATTGCAGAGACCCAGCAGAAGCCTGGCATTGCTGACCTGTATACCACCTCTTATTCATTTTGTATGTGAGATGATGAGATGGCTCAACTATCTAAGCCATGTTTCCTCATTCTCATAACTGAAACTGAATGCCTTTTAATGATGGTTATAATAGCAAAAATGATAACAAAAAGTAAATAAGATTTGAAGTTAATACTACCAATATCTTATAAAAGATATAAGAAATTAGCCAAATTCCAACCTAAATAACCAACAGTGTAGAATGATGTTTAGAAATGGTTAGGTTATTTTACTGGGTCGTTGTTCAGGTTAGTTTGGTTGTTTCATTTTGAGTTGGGTCTCATGTAACCCAATCTAGCCTTGAACTCATAGCCTAGGATGACCTTGAACTTGATCCTCCTGCTTCTACCTCCTGAGTACTGGGATTATATTCACGGGTCATCCCATCTGATTTTATCTCATGCTGGGGATCAAACTCAGGACTTTATGTATTCTAGGCAAGCCCTCTACTAACTGAGCTACATCCCCAGCCCACAAATACACATTTAAAAATAATATTCAAGTGCTGAGTAGTCAGCTAGTTAAGCTCAGTAGTTCAGAGCTTGCCTAACATACACAAGACACTTGGGTTTGGTCCCCAGCACCACAGATAATAATAAATAATAAAAACTATCACAGTAGTAAAGAAAATCTTCTGCCTTATAAGAGCTGCTTGGGAAGTGAGACAACATGGAAAAGAGAAAGCATAAAAGGAGGTAGGACTGAGATCATGTTTCCCTCAACGACAGTGTTTTCAGAACTTTCAAGAAACCACTAAAAAAAACTGTGAGGAAGACAGGATTGGCTGCCCATTGCTTGCTTCATCCATCACTCCATTATCTAGATGGTGAGCCACAGGGGCACTTTCTTTTCTTTATTTTACATTAAAAAGCATCAATGACTGGGCATGATGGCTCCTGCCTATAATTCCAGCACTTAGGAGGCTGAGGCAGTAGGATCAGCATGAGTTCATGACCAGTCTGGGCTATATAGTGAATTCTAGTCCAGCCTGGGCTACAGAATGAGATCCTGTCTCAAACAATAAAACAAAAATATGTACACATACGTATGTTTACACTAAAGTAACTCTGATAGACAGAAATCCCTTTTTGAGTCCCTGGAAGAATTTTTACTACACTTCAGAGTATGTTTTTCTCCATCCTGTCTACAAGACAATGCCAAACTTCTCAGCCCGTTTTCAGCTTGGTCCTCCACCTCATGTCCCATGACAGCCAGTTCAAACACACTTTTTCTTGCCTCTGTGCAGGTTTGCAGCACAGCTTAAAAGGCATTGCCTTCAGCTGGGCAGTGGTGGCGCATGCTTTTGGTTCCAGCACTCGAGAGACAGAGGCAGGTGGATCTCTGTGAGTTAAAGACCAGCCTGGTCTACAATATCTAGTTGCAGGACAGGTTCCAAAGCCACAGAGAAACCCTGCCTCAAAAGAAAAAAAAAAAAAGCCTCACCTTCATCAAGATTCAGAAGCTATAAGAAAAGGGCCTGAACATTTCCATCGTAAAGAAATGATGCATGCTTAATTTGTATACCTAATGCAAATTTGTGCATGTGTTGAAGTACTGCATGGTATCTCATTAATATGCACATTTTAAATATTTCATGTATCAATTTAAAATCAATTTAACAGCAACCTATCCTCTGCCTTTGTCTTCTTGTATGTATGCTTCCCTGCTTCCATCAGCTTCCAGCCACCCATCTTCTTGAGACCAAGAGCCATGCCTTTGACTAAGTTGCAGAGTCCTGATGGGGAGACAATTAATGATACAACCAAACACACTGTGACCACACAGATCATATTGGAAGACTCGGAGCAGGAGTGAAGGAGATGATGACCTAGTTTCTCTACCAAATATTAATGCAGCAATATTAAGGAAAGACAGTTCGGAAGAGCACCTACCATAAGGGTGACCTGATCTTCTGAGGATGGTTAGAACACAGGAAAGTGAGCTGATGACATCAGCATCCCCTGTAGGAACAAGAATTCCTGAAAGCCGAGCAAGAGATGCTTTTGAATTTATTCTGTCTGCAAACCACTTAGATTTGACACACCATGCAAGATTGTGAGCGATAACATGAGGGAGAAGACTCTGGAGCACTCTGGCAAAAACATCAAAGTGTCTTTATGGGACAGCAAAGAAGGCTTTGTGCCCCCAGAGAAAAGCTGTTCCTGACACTGGGACACCATAAGGACTGTTCCAAGTACCAACTGCATTGTGGATATTTTAGATTGTGAATATTAGATACACAGTGGACAGATGGGCAAAATAATAATAATAATAATCAAATTAGCAAAGCACTACCTCATCAAATGTGCAATTTAAGAGGAAAATATCCATCCTCTCATATACATGTTTAACTCCCTTTCCTTAACCATAGGACAATATTTTTAACCAAGTGCACAGAGCTCAGGATGAAGCTGTCACATGGCACATGTCTGGAATTATAACAGTAAGTAAAGAACACACCCTACCCCTGCCCCATCTACTTCCTCCACCCCTAGCAGCCTCCCCCACTCCTCCTCCAGAAACTCCCACCCCCACCCCAAGCAACTGCCAGGAGTGTCTCCAATGAGAACAATTTTCTCCCCTTCCTACCACCCTCCTTTGGAGGTCAAGTTTAAGCAACTACCTTGAAGTGAAAATCACAATTATATTTATGCGTATGGAGAACAAATCTAGAGTCCCTCCAGCCCATGCCATGTCTGTATTTGCACGCAGAGCTTTCCTTACACTAGAATGAGGAGCATACAACACACACATTTTGCAGTTTGGTTTTATTTTATTTTAACCAGTTGGAACAGAGCCAATATCTCTCTAGTTCTGGAAAACAGAGTCGGAAAACAGAGTCCTTTGAGCTGCATGGTATCCCACAGTAGAATTCCAACTCCATTTGGAGCTATTATGAGGCATTATACTTGTACCAAACAGTATAACACTTGAATGGAATTGTGTATGAGAAGTATTCCTGTAGAAATCTCAAGAAAGTTGGTTTTGTTTGCATGCCATGGTTTCCTCAACTAGTAAATGGGGTACCTGACATATTATTGAGAGGATTAACAAATAAGTGCATACCAGCCACCCCTTTACAATTCAAAATTTCAATAAATAGTAAGCTACTGTTTGGGCTACTGTTTTGCTAATTTTATTTATTTATTTATTTTCTTTTTTGAGGCAGACTTTCTATGTGTTGATTTGGAAACTGTCCTGGAACTCTGTAGACCAAGTTGGCCTCGAACTCACAGAGATCCAGCCTGCCTCTACCTCCTGCGTGCTGGGATTGAAGGCGTGTGCCACCAACACCCGGATATTTTGGTCACTTTAATGAGAGTTTTCCAAAATGCTTTTTATTTAAATAGCCCATTAAGAGAAGTCCCTCACTCACATACACAACCCTTATGCTTATGCTTCCCATCACCTGCCCATCTGGATAAATACGAAACTCCCCCTCTGACCACAGCAAACTGAAGGCTGCAAACTAGAAGGGAAGAGTGCCACACAGGAAATCAACCAAAGTGCCAGCTGCAGACAAGACACTCAACAGCCTGTAAGCAAGTAGAAGACCACAAGCAAAGGAGTCTGGGTCTTCATGAGCCTTGGCCTACTGCAGCTCCCAAGCTGCAACAGAGCAAACCCAACTGATCCCATCACACAAATCTGCTGTTCTTGTAAGAAGTCAGTGGATTCTCACCCCTGGAACCGGCCTTGGGGAGCCCCTGCTGACCTCTGACATTAGTCTTGGGTGACTTTATTGTTACCCCTAGAGCTTGGTCCTTGTAGAGCAACAGTAGCACCGGAAGATTGCTCATTGTCTTCAAGATGAGGAAATGTGTCTGTGTCATGGTAACAATCATTGAAACTCATCAGGAAAGCACATGTTACCCTCAGAAGCATGAGTTCCTCTTAGTTCATCAAATTCTTCCAGAATTTGTTGAATCTTTCTTGTACAGAGGCCAGGAGGTTTTAGCTTTGGGCTTGTTTTGTTTTGTTTTGAGACAGGCTTTTTTTCAGTTTTGTTTGTTGTTTGTATGTTTGGTTTTGGGGTTTTCTTTTATTTTTTTATTTTAATTTTTCCTTTTTGGTTTTTCGAGACAGGATTTCTCTGTATTGCTTTGGAGCCTGTCCTGGAACTCGCTCTGTAAACCAGCTTGGCCTCAAACTCACAGAGATCCACCTGCTTCTGCCTCCCAAGTGCTGGGACTAAAGGCGTGTGCCACCAACACCCAGCTTGGATTTTCTTGATGAGAGTTTCCCCAAGTTACCTAGAGTGGGCATAAATTCATTACACAGCCCATGCCTCAAAGTTGTGATCCTCCTGCCTCAGTTTCTTGAATAGCTGGGATTACAGGGCTATACCAGGTCCAACAGTTGTACATATTTCTGAACAAATAATTCATCCCACAATACTTTGTATTATTTTATTATAAATTATGAGTTTATAAGTGCTTAATCATTTTCTTTTCCCTTCCTCTCATTTCACTGGGAAATAATTTATTTATTTGGGGCCATTTGATTTGAATTCCAAAGGACAAATGTATCCTAGCAAACATCAATGCCATGTAAGGCTTTTGAAAGGGAGCTTCTTTCTTACCCAAAGCCTCTGCATGAGATGTTGGAGGAAACCAGAGAAAACGCAAGGGCATCCTTAAAGAGAACCCTGTCCTAGCCTTCACAATGAGAACTCAAGGCTAGAAAGTGTGAGCATTTACCCAGCATATAAAGCTGGGGAGGTGGCTCCTCCAGTAAACTGCATGAAGACCTGAATTTGATACCCAGAATCTATATAAACTAGCCAACCATTGCCTGGTACAGTGGCACACAGCTTTAGTCCCTGTCTGTGCTCCAAAGGTAAAGACAGATGGATCTCTGCAAGCTTGAGGCTAGCCTAGTCTACACAGTGAGTTTCAGAACAGCCAGGGAGACACAAGGAGACCCTGTCTCAGCAAACAAACAAACAACATACCAGGCATTGTGCTGTGTGTTCCTAATCCTAGAGCTGGGTAGTTTCCTAGGGGCTCACTGGCCAGCCAGCCTAGCCTACTTGGCAAATTCCAAGCCAGTGAGAAACCCTGTCTCACAAAAACAAAACAAAACAAAGTGGACAGCATCTGAGGAATGATTCCGAGAGAGAGAGAAGAGAGAGAGAGAGAGAGAGAGAGAGAGAGAGAGAGAGAGAGAGAGAGAGAGAGAGAGAGCCCACATTGAGCCTTGCTCTCATTGAACAAGAAGTCTTAAAAAACATAACATTTGCATTGACTGAGGATTTTACATGCAAACCCACAACAAAGAAATAAAAAAAAAAACTTCACTCCATGGGGAAAAAGCAAAAGTCTTAATTACTCGGGCCTTTATGACTTTCCCACCTGTGTAGAACCCAGGATACCAGCCCAAGGATGGCGTCACCCATCTGGGCTGGACCCTCCTCTATCGATCACAGCTGGATCTCATGGAGGCATTTTAATGACTCTAGTTTGTGTCAAGTAGACACATAAAACATTATGGTACATATTAAAGAGGATATTTAAACCATTATAATCACTTTTGCAAACATCAGAAAAGCACATTTAAGGCCAGTGAGACGGCTCAGCAGGTAAAGCACTTGCCACACAATCCCGATGACCTGAGTTCGGTCCCTGAAATCCATGAAAAGATGGAAGGAGAGAACTGACCCCACAAAGTTGTCCTCTGACTTTTGAGTGCACCCACCCACATATACATCACACACACTATTTAATCCTCATTGCAAAGACAATTGCATCTAATAAGTTAATACTAACAATTTCAATTATTTACTATTAAAAATCAAACACTTCATATGCATAAAAATATTATGAAGCAAAATATTAATCACTGTTTTGGGGGTTTGATTCACTTTGATCATAGTACACCGCTATTAATCACAGACTGTGGCTATACATTTGCCTGGAGGGTCATCCTGTATTTCTGTGGTTTGTGTTCTTTGGCCTGTATTTCTCCTTTTCCTCCCACCGCTCCATCAACAGCAACACTCTTTTATTCTCTGTCTCTATAAATCTCATTTTTCCGCCTTTATTTTAATTCCACACATTATTGAGATGGTACAGTGTTTTTCTTTCCATGGTTGGTCTGTTTCATTTAGGCTAATGGCCTCTGGGTTCACCCATGTTATGGCAAAGGTCTCCTCTTTTTAGAACACTGCATAATATTTCGTTGCATATTTACAATTTATTTTTCCATTCCTCCATTTCCATTTGCTGATGGACACTTATATCATTTCCATATGTTGGCAGTGCTGCAGTGAGATGGGAATGCAGATGTCTTCACAGAGTGGTGATCTCATTAACTTTGGGAATATGCCCAGAAGAGAGAGGAAGAGCTGAGTCCTATGGGAATGATATTTTAATCTTCTTTAGATGCCTACAACTGTTTTCCATAATGACTGGCCAGATCTACAGTCCCACCAATGGTGTACAAGGACTTCCTTTTCCCTCACCCTCTCCAACACTTGTTTCTCCTTGTTCTTTAAAGCAGTAGGAGAGGCATTATTGGATGTGGTTTGGGGTACAGGTTCTCACTATGTACCTCAGGCTGCTGGAACTCCAGATTCTCCTTCCTCAGCACCCTGTTTCTGGGTATGTTTGTATTATTTAACATTTTCCCTCACAATTATTTACTACTTCTGTAATCATAAATAAGTGAAGAAACCCATGGCCCAAAACTACAAATCTGTGCTTTGTATTTCCTGCTCTTATTTCTGGAGAAGGGAAAGGAGGAATGGGGAAGGAAAATAATAGGAGAGGAGACAGTTAATGCTGAGAAAAGCATCGGGTGATAGGCAAGATATTTAGTGTGCTGTCCAAGCTCCCACAGTGTGCACACAGGGCCCTGGACTAACGTTGCCTCAGTTCAGATCACATTCTAAAATGCTGTTAGGATAGCCACAGATGGATCTGGGGAGACACAGAGTCCTGCTCCTAATCTCCATCTATATTTAAGAGATAATCTGAAGCTAAGCCCGGGTTTGACCAGGCAACACTAAACTACTTTTCTGACTAGGTTACATGCAGACTGTCCCTATCACTATGATAACATGCCCTAGCCCTGTGGCTTGGAAGAATTTGTCAAAGGGTCCAAGACAGCCTAAGGAGAGAGACCTAAAGCCTGAGATTAGGGGTGTAGCTGTCAGAGTGCTTACCTAGCATACACGAAGGCCTAGGTTTGATCCCCAATACCCCATAAACTAGATGTGGTGATGCTTGCTTATAATCTAGCCCTCTGGAGGTGAAGGCAGAAGGACCAAAAGTTCAAGGCTGTTCTTGGCTAGACACAGAAAGCTCTCTTAGTCGTCCCCCTATTTATATGTATGTATGTATGTATGTATGTATGTATGTATGTATGTAGTGTGTATGTTTTCCGCCAGCCCGCCTGGTCCCATAGCCACGCCAGCCCCAAATAACATGCAGAGATTCTGTATTTGATACAATGCTGTTGGCCAGTTTCTATCATTGTTTATTGGCTAACTCTGTCTTAATAATTAACCCATTTCTACTATTCTAAGTATTTCCACGTGGCACATCTTACCGACCAGAGGCTGGCGTCCTACCTCTCCGGGCTCTCCATCTTGAGTCCTCCTCACTACTTCCTCTTTCCTCCTTGTCTCCTAGCCCCGCCTATCTTGCTTTCCCATTGGCCCAACAGTGCTTTATTCATTAACCAGTATGAGAAACATATTTACAGAATAACATCTCCCATCATATGTATGTATACATGTATGTATGTATGTATGTATGCATTCATGTATGCATGCTTGTATGTATGTGTGGTGCTTTGAAAGAAAATGGCCCCCAAAGAGAGTGGCATTATTAGAAGGTGTGGCTTTGTTGGAATAGGTGTGACCTTGTTGAAGGAAAAATGTCACTATGAGGATGGGCTTTTAAGTCTCATATATGCTCAAGCCTCATCCAGTGTCTCAGACCACTTCCTGTTGCTTGCAAGTCAAGATGGAGACACTTAGCTACTTCTCAAGTGCCATGTCACACCATGATGATAATGCACTAAACCTCTGAAAATGCAAGTCACCGCAATTAAATGTTTTCCTTTATAAGAGTTGCTGTGGTCATGGTGTCTTTTCACTGTAATAGAAACCCTAAGACACTGGGAAAGACTTTTTGAGTTACTTCATAGCTCCATTAGCTGTACAGCTATGATCCCATTATTTTGATGGGAGTGTCCTCTGTATGTTGTGACTATGTGTTTCTCTTACTGGTTGATGAATAAAGCTGTTTTGGCCAATGGGCAGGCAGAATTTAGCTAGGCAGGAATTCTGAACAAAGAAGCAGGGAAAAGAAAGACAAAGAACAGATGCCATGTAGTCACCAGGGAGGCAGGATGCTAGGACATCACCTAGGTAAGCCACAGCCACTTGGAGGTATACAGATGAATAGTAATGGGTTAATAATTAAGAGAGAGCTAGCCAGTAAGAAGCAAGCCTAAGCCAATGGCCAAACAATTACAAATATACATTAAGTCTCTGGGTGGTTATTCCACTGGCTGTGGAAACAGTAAGCAGAGGAAAACTGGTCCAGTGGACCTGAGATAGACAGTTTCCCATTACACCATTTGATGTCCTTTTTTTCTCCTATCTATCTAGAAACATGAGATTTTTCTCTGACATGAAAGAATTTTGCCAAAGTGTTTAGGTATTTACTTTTCTCCCATCAGTCCTGGCTAGGATGGAATGAACACTTACAACCTGTGAAGACAAGGCTTTATTCAAGTCAGAAAACATGCTTCCATCGAGTCTGGCTTTTCCCTTACTCCAACTGGAACTGCAAGAGACCCCAGGGCCTGCATACCTTCTCTTGTCTAGCAGCAGCTACAGCCTCAAAGGGAGACTGAATGGGAGGTGATTCCTTGCCTAAAAATTCTGCATCTCCTCAGACACTAGCCCAATTAGCTGGCATTTGCTATTATAAAGCAGCCTGGGGTGAAATAAAATAAAATACAATTGACCCTGGCCCTGTTATGTGTGTATTGAAATGTCTCACTTTGCACACTAGGAGTATGTATACTCACCATGTACTCATTAAAATAAAATGCATTTAGCCAGGTGGTAGTTGCTGCACAGCTTTAGTACCAGCACTCCAGTGGCAGAGGCAGGCAGATCTCTGAGTTGGAGGCCAGCCTGGTCTACAGAGCAAATTCCAGGACATTCAGGATTATACAGAGAAACCCAGTCCATAAAAACAAAAACAAAATTAAAAAAATAACTTTTTCTGAAAAATACACAATTGAACACTAGACAATTTTAGTATATTTTTATATAGAGATGTAAAAAATATACATCTATTAATTGTATCTACATTTTAGAATGTACATAGCTTTAAAACTACAAAATAACTGTTTAGACAATAAATTAGAATAACCTCCCACCTCGGACCCACTCAGCCACCCCCCACGGTTGTTTCTTAAAGTCTTCAGAATTTTCTCATGTGTAACAAAAACAAAAATTATCACTGTGGATGTGCTCAATTTCCTTCCTCCTCTGACTTTGGTACCCTGATGGCTTCCTCTCTATAGCGCCCCCTCCCTGTTGGTTTATTACCAGACAGGGTGAATACAAATGTTGTTAGAAGGAAATATAGAAGGTTTGTAACCAAAATGCCTGGGATTATGCTCTACAGAGAGAAAAATGCAAATGAAAAGGCAGGGATGTCAAAGAGGTGGTGAGGAGAACAAAGTAAGAAATATGGAAAGAGAAACGTTGGGTATCTACAAGAGACGAGAAAGTGTGAAAAGGAAAGGCTGTGGGGAGGGCGGACTGAACAAAGCACTCAGACCATACCCAGAACACAAGCGCTTCGTGTAAGGGCCACCAAGAGCACAAATACAGATCAGAGGGACTCTAATGGACTGCCTGTGTCATGTCCGTGTCTGCCTGTGCATGGCACGTGAGTGCATGGCACGTGAGTGCAGGAAGCTGCAGAGGCCAGAGCGCCAGATCCCGCTGGAGCGCTGGAGCGAGAGTTAACAGAAATTGTGAGCTGCTTGACTCGGTTGCTGGGAACCAAACTCAGGTCCTCTCAAAGCAGTATGCTCTTACTGCTCAGCCATCTCTCCAGCCAAATTACACTACCCACCTCCCCTTTGCTTTTTTGAGACAGGGTTTGTCTGTATAGTCCTGGATGTCTTGGAATTCACTCTGTAGAACAGGTTGTCCTTGAACTAACAGCAATCCACCTGCCTCTGTCTCCTGGGTGCTAGGACGAAAGATGTGAGACACCACAACCCATACCAAGGTACTGTTTTTAACTTTCTTAACATGACACCTCTGAGGCTGAGTCATTAGGGACCAGAATCTATTTACTTTGTGTATGTATTCACACTGTAACACACACACACACACACACACACACACACACACACACACACACATTTATATAAGTATAAAAAGTGACCTACCTACATCCTTTGGGCATTTTTGTTTGTTTGGTTGGTTTTTGGTTTTTCAAGTCAGGGTTTCTCTGGGTAGCCTTGGCTGTCCTGGAACTCTCTTTGTAGACCAAGCATTTTTTTTATGATTTATTTTATTAGTTTTAAATGTGTAGATTTATGTGCGCAAGTGTAGGTGCCTGTAGAAGCCAGAGGCATTGTATTTCCTGGAACTGGGGTTACAAAGAGCTGTGTGAGTGCTTGATGTGAATGCTGGAACTTGAGCTCCAGTTCTAAGCAAGAATAGCAGATTTTCTTAACCACTGAGCCATCTCTCCAGACCCCTGCTCCCATATCTCCTGTCTTTAAAGTGGGATCACACTGTGAGCAGTCTTTTGTGTGAATGTGTTGGCATATGTGTGTGCACTTACACACATGAAGACCCCAAGTTGGCATCCAGTGCCTTCTGATTGCCTTGCACATTATTTATTGAAATGAGGTCTCTTGCTGAGCCTGGGGTTTACCTTGGAGACCCACTGTTTCTGCCTCCCAAGTATTGAAATTATAGGCAGCTGCCCTGGCTGCCCAGCTTTTATGTGAGTTCTGGAGATCTGAATTTTGGTCTTCATGGTTGCATGGCAAGGGCTTTATACATGGAGACATCTCCCCAGCCTGGCTTCTGTTCCCTTCAAAAACACAGGTTTTTGAGCTGCCTACTCTCCCTCCACCCCAGCCAAATAATCTGAGTTAACTTAAATAAAATCAAAGGCTTGTGACTTCAGACCCCAAGGACAGGAACCAAGACATAAAAGAGCCAAGGGAGAAAGCATATTCAGAAATTCTAGCTAATAATTCCATGAGTATAGTACAAAATTAACAAGGCACTTTTAAAAATGGATTCCTAAGTGCTGGCAATGGCTAGAAATTATTTTTAAGGGAAAGAAATTATTTTTTTTCCCAAGAAAAAAAACAGATCAGGTCTGAGTGGGTAAAAATGCTTGCTGTCTAACTTTGGTGACCCTGAGTTCAATCCCTGGGACCCACAAAAAGTCATTTGTGGTGGCTGACGCCTGTAATCCCAGAACCCCTACTTGAGATGGGAAGCAGAGATGGGAGAACTGTACAGCAGCACAGACAGTGGACTAGCCTGGGGTAGGCAGCACAGAAGCAGAAATGATAGCCCCTGACTCCACAAGGCAGGAGAGAACCCACACCCAAAAGCTGGCCTCTGGTCCCCACACGCATGCCTGTAGAAGCCATTCCGCATGCTGTGGAATGTCCCACACACTAATAACAAATAAAGTGAAACTATCCCTGTGCCTAAAATGCTAGTAAATTCTTCTTGCTATGCAGATTCAACCACTTCGAAATCTTAGCAAAGAGACTAAGGGCAGTCTAGATGAATCTTCAGTTTTTCTATATGTAGTAAAACAGCAGCATTGCAGAATAGCACATCATCTCTTAAATTTGTGTGTGTGTGTGTGTGTGTGTGTGTGTGTGTGTGTGTGTGTGTGTGTGCATCTATGTGTGATGTGAAAGAGAGAGTGGCTCATGTGTGAAGATCAGAGGACACTGTGGAGTTGGTGCTTTCTTTCCACCTCTAATTGGGTTCTGGAAATCAAACTCGGGTCACCAGGTTTGCATTATGGGTCAGCAAGTGTCTTTATGCATGGAGCCATCCCACCTAGTTATATTGATTTTTCATAAATGCAGATGGGAAAACAAACAGAAAAGAAGGAACGTCAAACAGTGAAGACCCACTGAAAAATGATTCAGAAAGACCTGGAGCACATCTGTTTCCCATGATCCTTTTAGCTTCTCTGGTGGCTCTATCCATCTCCTCTGCAATGAATACAAAACTGCAGAGTAAAGAATGATCCTAACAAAGCCTTCCTCTGAGCATCACTGCATTGAGTCAGATCCAATCAGTGTGAAAGATGGGGTCCATACAAATAAAGAAAACATTTTTTAAATTCACCCATCCTCCCAGCAAGCTTTCAATCTGGCACTCGACCACACTGCCAGTCACCTTTCTGCATAATGTGTATAGAGTAGATGACCCAGAAATCTGCTATTAGTTCTCTGACCTTCTCTATTCTGATGACAGCCATCTCTGGGCTTTGCCACAAATCAAAGTGTTGGGAATAGAAGTGTCCTTGTTGCTAATATTTCAAACTCTGAAATTCTCTTCCTTCCCACCTCCTTCCACTTTCCTTTGGATTCAGACTTTCTGAAGCTGCCCTTTGTCTTCAAGACTCAACTTGCATTTCCCTGTGTCCCACTTAGTTCCTTACCCAACCCATATTTCAACCAGCTACATACAGCACCCTGGATTGCTCCTGTTATTGGAAATTTGCGGGGAGGGCTTCATGTTAACAGATGATATCATGAAATAGAGTTCCTTCTTGGGGTTTTGTCTCATTCATAAAATAATTTAAGAATGGACTCAAATGGAAGCCCAAGCTTGAGGACACTTTTAGCATTTACTGGGAAACTCCCAGAGCAGCAGTAAGCTGTAATTTCAGCAGCTTCCCAGAGAGTGGAGGAGGGAGTCAAAGTCATGCCATTTTAAGTCAGCATGGAGGCCAGCTGCATGGTGGACCAGCAGCAGTACAGTGGGAGAGTAAGCAAGCCCAAAGCATCAGGGAAATCATGCTCCGAACAGATATAAGGAAAAGTTGGGCTTTTCTGGGCAATTCAGAAAAGCCGGCTGATTTACAAAGCTGTTACATCCATGGGTCTTGATTGGGTTTGTTTGCTCTACCAGTTAAAGGACCAAAGGACAGAGGAAAAAAATCTTAAGGGCAATAGCAAGGAAAATCTTCAGACAGAGCAGAGTCAGCCAGTAAAGAAAGGCTTTCGTTAGGGGTGGGGAAAACACAGCACAGCAAGGCATATAAAAACCATCTGAGGGGTCTTTCTCCCCTAAGTTAGGGTTGGTCAGTTTCACAAGACAGGGAACTAATAGCCCACAATATTAGGGCAACATGCTCTGATCTGGCTTTGAACTTTGGCTTTTGAGGTTCATTTAAAGGGATTGGGAAGGCTAATGATAGGAACAAAGGCTTGCTAGACCTTTATTTTAAGGTTTATTTTTCTCAGGTCAGGAGGTAACCATGAAGAGTGATGAATATGCTAATTAGCTTGGTTATGATGGTGAGTATACAAATGTGTATATAATGCACACATTTAATACATGTGTACATCAAACATGAAATTTATGCCTTAGGCACATTTTTGTCATTACCTTACTAAAACTGGAGACTTAAAAATGTGAGAGAGGCTGGAGAGATGGATCAATGGGTAAAAATGCTTATTGTGCAAGCATGAAGGCCTAAGTTTGTATTCCCAGGACCCCTGTCAGCCAAACATGGGTGTGCATGCCTGAAGGGTTAGTGACCTAAAAGTTCAGCTGAACTGAGAAAGTTGGCTTGATTGCTAACACCTTCAGGCTGTTAGGATCCAGCCTTCTGGTAAGATCAGCATGCCAACCTCTGCTGCACGTTGAGACTTCAAGGGAATAGACCAGCAGGAGCAATCTTCCAGCCCTAGAGTTCCCTTTTCTGCACCATAAACCCCTGATGCCCTCTCTGCCTTTCATTGTCCTGGCTAAAGGATGTAGTGTCTCTAAAGAGGTTGGTCTCTTCTTTAATCTCCACATTGCTATCCATCCTGAGCTAACACTACCTATAACCCAAGCACTAGGGGCAGAGACAGGGCATTTTAGGAATTTTTTGACCGACCAGCCTAACTAAGACAATGAGCTTCAGGGTCAATAAGACCCTGCCTCAAAAAGAAAGCTAGAAAGTAATAAAGGAAGACACTCCTCCTCTGGCTTTTACATGCACGTGCATGCGTGTCTGCATGTGTGTGTACATGCACATAGATAGGAGATTTGAACTTGGAAGTGGACAGAGCTGAAAAATGTTAAGAAACAAGTGGAAACATAACTTGTTAGGAAAACCCTTGAGGCCAGTAAGCCTTGTTAACAGCATGTAGGTGAGCCCTGGTTTCCCCTTAGCTAATTACAAGTCCCAACAACTTAAGACCAACACTGAGATGCCCCAAGCAGACTTTGAGTCTGATTGACTCAATCTGAATCCTGGTTCCACTACTTCTTAGACAAGGTGCTAATTTTTGTACCTCAGTTTCCTCCCACCCTGAATTGTCCTGAGGGCTAAGCAAGTTACTGCATGTAAACATAAAAGGGTATAGAAGCCAGGACTTGTCAGGAACCAAGGATGTGAAGGTTTGAATTTTTTTTTGGGGGGGGGGAGGCTGTTTGCTTTAAGTGTTTGCCAAGTTTACTTACAATGCAGGGCCTAATTTTGAGAATAGAAATCTGCACTTAAAAAAAAAAACATTCTATAGTTCTTATGAATAGAGCTTAAGAACCACTACTCTGAGGGAAAGCAATTTTTGTTTTTGTTTTGTGTTTTTTGTTGTTATTGCTTTTTGTTTGTTCTTGTATTTCAAGGCAAAATTTCTCTGTGTTAATAGGCCTGGCTTGCCTCAAACTCAAGAGATCCTCCTGCCTCTTCTGCTCAAGTACTGGAATTAAAGGTGTGTGCCACCATTGCCTAGGGGAACAGTAATATTTTTCTAAACTTTGAGTCTTACTCTTTATACTAAAAATCAAAGTAAATTTTACAATTCTTCTTAACATGCCCCTTTTTTTATTTTAATGTACACACACACATACAAAAAGCTATGTCAGGCTGGGTGGTGGTGGCCAATGCCTTTAATCCCATCACTTAGGAGCAGAGACAGGCTGATTTCCATGAGTTCAAAGCCAGCCTGGTCTACAGAGGGAGTTCCAGGACTGGCCCCTAGCTGAGAAGCCCTGTCTTGAAAAACCAAAAGGAAAAAACAAAACAAAAAATAAAAGGTACATCGAATAATAATATACATCATTTGCTGCTGGATAAAATGATACTACTGGAAGGAATGTTAAATATATCCGGGACCTAGGCTGCTTTCCTGAATATTTTTGCTTGAGACCTTAAACTCCTCAGGGTAAGATGGGATTGAATTCCTGATTCTCCTGCCTCACCCCTCCCCCAAACACTGGGATTGCCAGTGTGCACTCATCCGGCTCCCTGACATACTTGTGTATTTCCCAGTTCCCATGATTCCTCATCATTGTCAACCTGATGGCAATTACCATGGAAAAAACACTTCTGGGAATGTCTGTGAGGGTGCTAAAGTTCCACAGGGCTTAGAGTCACCTTAGCTGTGGAGAGCCCCTCCCATGGGCTGGGGTTGACTGAATAAAAAGGAATGTGTTGAACACCAGCCTTCCCCCTCCCTCTGACTCTTCAATGTAGTGACCAGCAGTGACCAGCATCCCCCATTGCCATACCTCCCCTATGATGAACTGTTCCTTCAAACTGGGAGCCAAACACACCCACCCTTGCTTTTGTTGGTTTTTCTTTTATTCTTTTTCTTTATTTATTATTATTATTATTATTATTATTTTGGTTTTGGTGTTTTGATTTTTCAAGACAGGGTTTCTCTGTGGTCTTGGAGGCTGTCCCTGGAACTAGCTCTTGTAGACCAGGCTGGTCTCGAACTCACAGAGATCTGCCTGTCTCTGCCTCCCGAGTGCTGGGACTAAAGGCATGTGCGCCACCACCACCCAGCTTTTGTTAGTTTTTCTGCGCCATGCTGCAGACTGATCTTCAACTTGTGGACCCAAGTACTTTCCCCAAGAAGCTGGTACTAAAGAGACATACAACAGTCCCCAGTCCATCTTATTTCCAGTGCATGGTTTGACAAGTCATACCAGTGTGGCAAACACGAACATTGTCCATCTCCTGCTCTACTTCTAATGCGCTTTCTGTACTGTAGAGCTGGAAAGTTTGTCTTCCAGACCATGCTTCCAGATGTAACTCTCCATGCAGAACAGACCCTCCCAGGGTCTGGAAATAAGGTGCAGGGCACCTATCTTTTGCTACTGTTCACTTGGCTAAGAAGTCATGTAGTAGAGCTATCTGCATTTTCCACTAAGCTTTTCTGGTGCCTACTCTAAGTAGACTGAGGAACAGCTTTCTTCCTGTTGTCCCATCTTTAATTTGGTGGAGATGGTAGTTACTCGGTAGGTCAATTCTGCCATGCTCAAGAATGAATCCCTAGAGATAAGTCCACTAACTTAAAAACCAGTAATAGCTTTCACTTGGACATAGTTTCCAAGGCTGAAATGGGAGGAACAAGCCTGGGCCACCTAGTGAGACCATGTCTCATAAGACAGGACAAATCAAATCAAAACCAACAACCAAAAAAAAAAAAAAAAAAAAGTAAGCATTATTGCATAATCCACGCCCACACCATCATCATCAGTTACTAACTTATGCCCAAACTGATTTGGTTTTGAGACAGGATCTCCCTATACAGCCCAGGGTAACTCCAAACTCCTGCCTCTGCCTCTCAGGAGCTAGACTTAGTGTACACTGGCCTACCCCCTTTTCCATCCCCTCACCTCTGCCTGGGGACCAAAACCAATGCATGTTAGGCAAGTGATGTACCACTGGGTTGCAGCACCTAGTTCTCCACCCACCAACTTTGAAGCAAATCCTAGCTGTATCACTTTTAGCATGCACTTTTAAAGTCCATCGTAATTATGTATCCACTCAGTGTTCGGCATTGTCAATTGTCTTTTATTGTAGTACAGTTTTGCTTTGTTTTGCACAGCCAGTATCCAAATAAATTCCAGAGACTGCAACCGGTTGACACGCTCCAAGCCTTGATCTCTAAGTCCTCCCTTCATCTGCGTGGATTCTTTCTGGAATTGGGACTTGAAGGGATCATCTTGTTTGATCCCACTCTGTATTTTGGTGGCTGTGACTGATGGTTTGTTAATTCCGTCTTCCATAATTCCTATAAATCCTGGGTACAAAAGCTCCATTAGGCTTTATCCTCCAAGATGAAGGTGAGATTCCTGACAGCTGCATTAGCTTCTGTCCGGTAGTTAACAATGGCATTAGCAGTCTGGGAACACTTTTTTTTTTTTTTTAATTATTTAATTTTATATACTAATCCCAGTTCCCCCTTTCCCCTCCTCCTGCTCTCCCTCCTTCCCCGTCCCCCAGCCCATCGTTTGCTCCTCAGCAAGGCTAAGGCCTTCCATGGAGTTAATGTAGTCTGTCCCACCAACCCATGAGGCAGGACCTCATGGTCCCTTCCCACTGTGTCTATGCTGAGCAAGGTGTCTCTCCACAGGAAATGGGTTCCAAGACACCAGTTCATGTACTAGGGATAGATCCTAGTCCCACTGCCAGTGGCCACACAAAACTTAAACTCAGTTCAGAGCTTGAAAGATGGGAGCAGAAAAGCGGTTGTGTTTTTTTGTTTGTTTGTTTTGTTTTTGTTTACCACGGGTTGTGTGACTTTAGGCTGTTAATCTGAGAAAACCAAAGATTAATAAAACTTCTGCTCACAGCCAATATTCCCTGCAGCCTTGTGGGGTGGGAAGACAAAAGTATTTCATTTATTCTCATCCCTTCAAGGGTGAAGTCTTTTAGGATGCTACTTTTACAGGGTGCCTCTTATTAGTCCCCAGTGCTCTGGGCCTTGTCTTTGGTCTTGTGCCCCAAGATCAAACTGAGTTATGATAACAGGCACAGTTTGCAAAAGGCGCCTTCACCTGGCTTTGGCATGACCCTAACAACTGCCAACTAACTGATGTTTTCAGTGTTAATAATTTCACTCCAAAAGTGTAGTTTCCCAATTCTCCCAATGCAGCAGCCCAAGTATGTATAAAACATGCATATATCTCATATTAGACAGGTCAGATTTGTGCAGCAATCCCAGAAACATGATTGGCCTCAAGTGCCCTTCAAGGAGCACATACTGAAAGCTATGTCACTTACTTAATTCCTTTCCTAATGAAGACCACTAGCCTGCAGTCCCCAAAGGTCCCCTTGAGCTGCCAGCAGGACTTGTCCCCACAGTTAAAGGCTATTAATACTTTCCATTTTGTTTAGAGGACATCCTAAATTTCTCAGATTTTTTTTTAAAATGAAGTTCCTAATAGAATTTCACTAGTTACACCACTAATAGACATACCTAAAGACAAACTGTTCAAAAGCAAGTGGGTTTCTTAGACATGTCTTCACAGCTTCTTGTTTTTTATTGTTTTTGGTTTTTCAAGACAGGGTTTCTCTGTATTGCTCCTGGAACTAGCTCTGTAGACCAGGCTGGTCTCGAACTCACAGAGATCCACCTGCCTCTGCCTCCTGAGTGCTGGGATTAAAGACATGTGCCACCAATGTCCAGCTCACAACTTCTTATTTACAAGAATATTTATTTATCTGATGCCAAGGGAAAGGAAGTGTATTCAGTACTATCTTACATTAGCTTATAAATAAGTGGCCACTCCACTGCCTACAGCTGACAGGAGACAATCCACTGATGGATCACATGCATTGTTTCATCCCTTCTGTAATGAATAAATCATCCCTTCTATAATGAATATGTTCATACTGGGAAATTTCAGTAATATTAAACAACTAGTGTTTCTTTAGCTATTAAAACTAAATAATTTCTAACACATGAAGCTGAGGTCACCAGGAGTGCTCTAGAACCTCAGCAAAGACAAGGTACAAAGTCTGTGAACTCACATAAAGACTAAGATATGGATTTTCACATGCTTCAACTTTTCTTATAGAAAGACATTTAGACATTTTAAGCATTTGTTAAGTTCACCTGCCATCTGCCAAGCAGTGACCTTCAGACCTCCACAGTTCCCTCTTTATAATTTTATAAGCAGCCTCTGAGCCCTCAGACTAAGATAAGAGTCCTGTCTCCTAGTCTGTTCTACTTGTTGTAAATTACATGCACTAAATATTGAGCTTTTGGACATGGATATAATTAACAGGGGAGGTATAAGGTAATATGCAAATAGATTAACCTACAGGTCTCATCTAGTTGCTACAACTAAGTTGTCAAATCAAAAGTGATCCCTAAACACTTAAATCCATTTCCTCAGCCATACTGATTTCTAAAATCACTTAAGTGTTTAAAAGTGTACATTATGGCTTTCCTTCTTAGAACTCTTTAGTATTTGGAGATTATTAATCACCTGTTAGAGAGCTACATTGACAACTAATTTCTACATTTTTATATATAATAGTAAAAACAATAAGGCAGAGACTTGCTATTCATTCCCCTCACATTTACTATCAAGACAATGCTCAAAACTTAATTGAATATAGGCCCCTCTGAAATACCTAACTTCCCAGCCTTTCTTTTAGGTACATGACTATGTTCTAGCTAACAAGATACAAACAGAAATGTCCTGCAGCTTTCAAACAGGACCTTTCATGGGCTGGCACTGCCTACTGCTATCTTCCTGTCCTCCTTCTACCAAAGTGAAGAGGACAGAGGCCTGGGTATGGCAGAAAACTAAAAGGACCTTAATTAAATCCTCCAAAAAGCTTCATTGAAAAGAGCATACATCAGTCCTAGATATCTATCTCTCTCTCTCTCTCTCTCTCTCTCTCTCTCTCTCTCTCTCTCTCTCTCTCTCTCTCTCTCTCTCTCTCTCTCTCACCTAATAGCGAGAGAGAAATAAGTCATTGTGTTTTGTCCATAGTACTTGGTGCCCCCTAAATACTGTCTTTGGATAAAGGACAAAGGCAACTTCATAAATGGGACATTTTTAGACATGCTAACCAGCCACCCCAACCCACTCGTTTGTTTTAATTATTCTTATTTGAGACAGGGTCTCACCACAGCTGTGTGTTCTGGAACAAGCTGTGTAGACCAGGCTAACCTTGAACTCATGGAGATCAGCTAGCCAGTGCTGCTTCCTGAGTGTTGGGATTAAAGGTGTTCAACCACCCCCGGCTCCCTTCTCCCTTTTTAAGGACATATGCAGCTGTTACATACTAAAGATCAGATATCTAGGTTGGAATTATACCTCTGCCACTAACTGGCAAGTCAGTTAACTTTTCTAGTCATTGAATTGGGGTAGCACCTTCTATGTAAGAAGATCCCCTAGAAATCCACAAGTAAATATATGCCAAAGAAATTAGGCAACATAAATCACTATACACATACCAACTGATGAGAACATAAGACGCCTATGGGTAGACGCTGTCTTACACTGACTTTATCTTCAGTAACCAGTGCTCAATAAATATTTGTTGAATAAATCTTTGATAACTGATGTTATTCTGCTTTTTTGAGCCGAATAAAGCTGGTGTTGAAGTATTATCTATGTTCCTAACAGGTATAAATAATTACTCCTAATTTTGATGTCAATCAGAAAATGCAAGGGTGTGACAAGAGAAGGCTGAGCTCCTTCTCTGGGCCAAACAGGAACCCATGTACAAAAGCAACACAGGCTGGCACAGTTGTACAGAAATGGAAACTTTATGACACTGTTCCCAGAGAATCACAAAGATACATGCAAAAATATCCTTTAATATTTAAGCCACTAAAGCTACCACATCAAACGAAGGATTTCCTCACACTGGACTGTGACTAAAGCATTTTATTAAATTAAGTGTGTTTAATTTGCAAATTGTTTCATTAGAAATTTTAAAAGCAAAGTTATAAACATTTTCAATAAAAAAGTACAGAGTTGACAGCAAAAATCACATTTTTATAGTACAAATAAAAACAGTTGCTTCTACTATACTGTCTGAGCAGCTTATAGTTTATTCTTCGACTTCTAGCTGCAATGTGGCACATTAATGAGACGTCTGGGGTAAACGCAACAATAACAACAGGTTCATCATGGAAGTCAACTGCTTGACTGTGAGGACAATGAAGGAACTTTGTCATCACCTAACTGAGGTCATGAGGTGTTAGGACACTGATGTTCTAGCCTTGCTTCTCTATTCCCTTCTGTAAAGAGGCATCAAGTAATACTGTAAACTTAAATTACACCTTAAAAATAAGCACCATTAACATACATTCTATCAACTTACTTTTCCTTTTAAATGGCACTTGGTTTTGGCCACACAGACATTTATATCTGTTTTCTTTACAAGTAATTAAGAATAAGCAACATTTAGCACGGCACAGAGCATTATCAAACATCACCTCATTGCACAATGGAAAAGCACTCGTAAAAAACAGCACACATTATTTTTGTCCATTTCATATATTTTCTTGAGAGCAGTTAAAACATTGTCAGAGCAATTTCTTGAGTTTCAAAAGTTTCTAACTGCCAGTTCAGAAATAACTTTGTCATTACACATGTCCTTCTAAAGCCAACAGACCATTTGAAACAGAAAAAGACCAAAAACAAAGGACAGGAAACCACCCAGAGGTACTGGAAGCTTTTCTTTCCCAAATATGTTAGAATATAAATGATATCAGCCCCAGTTTCCACTCTATAATATGGATGATACTGAAAAACAACTAATAAACAGAAGAAAACCTCTACTTGTAAATAACAGCAATATATGAACAGCTAATGAATGTCAGAAAACGTGCTCAAATTGCCTTACAAACCAGAAAACGGACTGGAAATGGCCATGAGGGCCCTGGCCCCACTGTACTCTCACCACAGTGTCCCCTATCGACTCTTTCTTCACTGGGTTGATATCAATGATAGACTATTAGCTGTATATAACTGCTACTGAGATCTTCCTTCCTTTTCTTTGAAGAAATGCTATACTTTTAAAATGCTTTAAAATGGTAGGTTCACAGAGTTCTAACCTGAGTCACTTTTAAACCATCTTCACCTCTGAGATACAAAACGTAGAAGTGGGCAGAAGAAAACTATCTCATAATCCCCAAAGTCTCTCTACCTTTGCCTGGGATGTGAGGCTTGGATATTGGCAAAAGAAAGGTCAGGACGTTCTTTCATAATTGTACCTGCTTAAACAATACCAGACAGGAGGTGGGGAGCAATCTGGGGACTATGAATATATACAATGTTCAAACTCTGTATATTTATAGATAGTCATTGGGGAATATGAAGCCAAACACGGCAAAGCACACCTATAATCTCAACATTAAGGAGTGTAAGGCAGAAGGATTTTGAATTTGTGACCGACTTCGAGGTCTGTACTAGGTTTCTATGAGATGTCTCAGACTCAGGTCAGGCCCAGCATTAGAACAGCTGCTTTCTCTTGGCCTCCAACCACAGTGAGCCACACTTGTACTTCTTCTCATTGCTCCCTTATTAATTATAATCACAGTAATAAAGTAAGTCTATCTGGAGTACTCACGTGCGACTTTTTAAAAAAGGGTGGAAAAATATAAAACACAGAAAATGAGTATGCAGCTGCACACACTCCAAGTATTCCAGGTTTAATACTGTTCCTTATTGTTTAAAATCATATTATTTTGAGAACAGAAATAAGTTTACTTCATTAACTACTGATTATGGTTTTTGTACTAACTTGTGTAAAAGGGAACTGCCCATTTTTAATATATATATAAAACACTTCTGAGCATTACCAAAAACAGTGTGATACACTACTGTAATTCTTAAAACAAATTATTACAAGTCTAAAAATATAAATACTTGAGTATCAATAATCACTAACCATTTGTAGGTAATAAACATATATTTTTGTTTTTATGGAAATAAAATTCAATGGTAAGGCTCTTCTTTAAAAAAGCATGATTCACAAGATGTAAGAACGTGGTTCTGAGTTTTATTCCCATTACCATGTCTGCTCTTTGGGAGTTCATTCTGTCAGGGCAATGTCACATTCCTGATGAAGGTGATTTTGTAAGCTAAATAAAAAAACAACATAATTGTTTGCAAACACTGTATATGTTGAAAATACTCTGTATATCCAAAGTTAAATTTATTTTAACTACTGTCTCATAGAAAAATTACACTTCACCATACAAGTCTGTATAAAGGAAATGAGAACATTCTAACAGGACACTAGTCCAACAGAAGTCAATGAGACTTTTCTTTCAGAAAGTTGGCTCCTTTTCAAAATAAAGGTAAAAAATTTTCCTAATTACAAGGGTTTCTTTTACAGTTATACAAAAAAATGTTTTCACACTTAAGTCAATAGGGTTTTTGACTTAGAATAGCTTAGAAATGGTGTCTCAAGTATAAAACAGACACTGTATGGAACCACTCACTGACAGTTCCACAAGCAGTCCTGTAAGGATTTCTCCTTTTCTGAAATGTCTACTATCTGTGGAAGCTATGAGACTGCAAGTTAGCCTCAGACCCAGCTTTCCTCCAAGAAAATGCACGGCTCAGAACAGCCCAGAAGGGAAGGGATCAAGATCAGAGTCACAGAGAAAGAACAGCCCATCTGCACACTACAGCAAAGTCCAAAACTCTGTGATAGGCTTCGAAAGCAGTAAGAATCTGGTGTTCTGCCAATCACCTTCCTCCTTTACTACTTTTAACAGTCTATCCAGAGCCAGGAACCCAGTTTCAAAGCATACTGCCCACACACAAGTCTACAGGACTTTCTAAATGTGAAACAGTCAACAAAGGCAGCACTTTTTGTTGTTTTGGGTTTTTTCTAAGAATGAACTAGACCACTTAAGACTTTTAACCTGCAGGTGATAATTTTTTTAGAGATTTTGTAATCAATAAAGATTCTTTTTAATGTTTTAATAAGATTGGCATTTGATCTAGAAAAAAAGCTTTCCTTGGATTCAGAAAGACACTTTTCTTGTTTTATGTTCCTAATGAACACATGTGAGGGCAGAATTGACTGAATCACTGCACATAAACCAATCCCAGCCTGTAACCTTCACGCCTCTAAAGGGCTTGTAAAGTTCACTTCAGCATGACTTTCAAGCACCCAGGCTTAATTTCAGAAAACCTGTGGAAATGAGAAAAGAGTTATTTAAAATGTAAATATTTCAAACTACTTAAGAAACACATCTTGTAATCAATTTAAATGACCTATACTTCATATTTATTACTAACACTGCAGCCTTTATTAACATCCAGGACCAATCCCCCTAATTTATTGTCAAAGCAAATATAATCCCAAAGCTTTGGGCTATTGCTAGATCACTGGTCAATATAACTTATGATTTTTCAAAATTTCTCAGTTTGGTCTTCATGAAGAGTCTGTTGTATGAAAGATAAGATGGTATGTGACACTGTTTCAGCCAAAGTCCCACAAATACACTCTGTCTTTCAAAATGAGCAAGTCTTAAGACTACCATGTATCTAGTTCTGCGGGGTAGCACACTAAGAAGGAATCCAAGGAGATTTCATTTTTTATAATTTTAAATTTATGATTGAAAGTCTTAGCAGACAACCACTAACAAAAGCTATATTTTCCTTTGAATGAATTCTCATTTACCAGACCATATAAATCTGGCAAGAAAAGCTATTTTTTAACCATCAATTTGTGACCGAAATCAGAGAGCTTGGCTGAAGTAGCTATTTTACTAGCTTTGAATGTACTACAGAAGATGTCTGCACTTACCTGAAGCAGTGGCTTGTGAGGTATTTAATGACAGCAGGCTTGATGCGAGCAACTCCTCCCTGGCTGTGGTTTCCTCTCCCCGTAATCACAGAAAGATAGGGCTTACCACCATTCTGCTTAAATTCTATTGAAATGGGTATTGGAACCGTTAAAATCATTTCCTACATTCTCAACACAATATCCACTCAAAAGCATAAAAAATTACTTCCATGGTGTTTTAGAGACTTAAAACCTAAGGGGAAATTTGTTTTTAAAGCACATAGACCTCAGAGCAATCTATCCATTGAAAGACTTAAGGACTAGGCCCAGCAGTACATGCTTGATAGCTAGCACAGGCCGAGACAAAGGGTGTGGACTTTGAGGCAGCCAGGATTACAAGGTGAGTTTGAAATCAGTACATAGTGAAACACTGGACCAGGAAAGAAAAATATTAATAAGACTCAAGTTAGGAGAACAATTTCCATTCTTTACAAGTCTTACTAAATAATATGACAGCAATATTAATTATTATCTAAAATTTATTGTACACATGGACTGCTTTACATATTTTTGTGAATTAGAACCTTCGTAACAATTTTTTTAATGAAATATTTTAAAGTCAACCAAACCAGATTTTGTATGAATCACAGTTCTGCTACAAATTAACTATGTGTAACCATGAACAAATTATTTGGTTTTTCTTCACATTAGGAAAGGTAGATAATAACAGCCACTGCTTTGTAGGTTGTCTTCCAAGAACAGCTAGCTATTAGCAAATCTAATTTTAACATAGTCCTACTATCAAAGATAATCCATTGTTAAAATTCTTCCCAGGAGAGATTATTTTTTTAAATATTGAACAACACTGATTTCCCCCACCCCCACCCCTTTCCCCTTTCCCCTCTCTCTCCCCTATTTGGTTTTTCGAGACAGGGTATCTCTTTATAGTCCTGGCTGTCCTGGATTCACTCTGTAGAACAGGCTGTGGCCTGGAGCTCCCAGAGATCCACCTGCCTCTGTCTCCTGAGCAGTGGAATTATAGGCATGTGCCACCACCTCCCAGGAACACTGATCTCTTTAAAGAATGCAGTTGTTACTTTATATTTGATCTTGGAAAGGTAAATATATAAATTCTGAAATCAGTAACAGAAAAGCTCTAATAGAATAACAACAAATTAAAGTCCTATTAATAATAACGTAGTTAATGTAACAGATTTGTTTCTCATTCATAAATAGCCTAAGTTTTTATGTTTAGTATTATATATATAATTAAACATTTCACACTCTGCTTATTACATTACCTTAATCAAATAAAATCAAAATATTGTTTTTCAAATCTCATTATATACAGGGCAATACTTGGCTTGTACTTTTATTTATTTATTTGCATGCTTGTTTACTTATTTATTTACTGATTTGAGACAGGATCTCACTATATTGCCCTGGCTGGCATGGAAATCACTATGGATACCAGGCTGTCCGGTAACTTAAGAGTGATCTATCTACATGGACCACCATGCCCAACTAGCTTAGAAAATATTCTTCAGTTGATTCACACACCTCCAAACAGAACAGATCAAAGGAGTTGTCTTATTACTGCACAGATTCACTGTCTAAAATTACAGACTGCTCATGAACACTTATCACCTCTGAAACAACTGCCTAACTAAGTCTTGAGCACATTGTAGACTGCTAACATTTTAAACTATAAATGCTCAAATGATTCCCTATAAGGACTCTAAAGAATTTTAACAAGCCAGGCAGTGATGCACACCTTTAATCTCCCCATCTGGAAGGCAGAAGCAAACACATCTGAGTTTGAGGCCAGTCTGATCTACCTAGTGAGGTCCAGGCCATCGGGGCTACATAGAAAGACTCTGTCTCAAGAACAAAAAAATAAAAAATAAAAAAATTAATTAATTAAAAAAAAAAAAAAACTTGATTTTCATCTTATTAATCTAAGTTCCCCAATTACCTGAAATGTGTTTATGGAGTGATTTATTTTTTTAAATTGTGATTGAAATATAATAATAATAATAATATATAATATTATTATATTTCCCTGAACTCGCTCTGTAGACTAGGCTGGCCTTGAACTCCCAGAGATCCACCTGCCTCTGCCTTCTGAGTACTGGGATTAAAGGCATATACCATGGCCCAGCCCTTTTCTTTTCTTTTTTCTTTTTTTTTTTTTTAAATATAGGGTCTTACTCTGTAGCCCTGGCTGGCCTTGAACTCATGATTCTCCTGTCTCACCCTACCAAGTGCTGAGATTACAGGTATGAGCCACCATGTCCCATTTGATATGTTTGCTTGTTCTATTTAAAACAGGGTCTTAGTATATAGCTCTGGCTAACCTGAAACTCACTCTGTCAACCAGGTATCCTCAAACTCAGAGATCCACCTGTCTCTGCCTTTTGAGTGCTGGAATTAAAGTTGTGCCAGTCTGATGTTTTATGTTTTAGGTGGCTATAATTCCAAAGGTTTTTCTTCCCTTTATTTTTCTTTACTTTTACTGTTTAAAAATAGTTATTTTTCCCAAATTTCCAGTCTTTATTTTGCTGATTGTAGTGTTTAATTTGTTCCTCTGTTCCCCGTGAACCCCTATTACTAGTCACATTCAAACTCTTGAGTTTCCCGTTATCTGGGGGCAGAAATACTTCACAGGTGGGTATGTACTTCACTCACATGGCACACAGGATCCAGGCATCTCTATTCATCCTCGGCTTTGAAAGTGCTTTTATATAATGACTAAAACCAATGCAAGGATACCCTCCCCAGGTTCCTCTCCCCACCCCAAACACTTCTATTCAACAATCCTGCCATCTGGTGGTAAGTGGTAGACACATGACCACAAGCATACACAAGATGGCTTTGGCTTCAGAAAACTATTTGCACCGTGGATGTGAACAACTACTACCCAGGCAAGTTACTGAATTCTTTTTTTTTTTTTTCCTAATTTTTTTATTGATATAAAATTCACATAACATACTACTCTCTATTTTAAAAATTTGCAATTCAGCTGAGCCTGGTGATGAAAGCCTTAGTTACTTAGCTACTTGGGAGGCTGAGGCAGGACACAAGTACAAGGTCAACCTGTGCTAAACAAGCATGGGTAACAGGTACATCTTGTCTCAAAACAAGACAAAACCCCTTATTACTCAGTAGTGTTTGTTGCTTTGGTCTTTTTAGCATATCTACAATGCTACAGCTACACAATCAACACAAAAACCATGTCCCTCTCAGCAGCTACTTTATACTACTAGCTCCAGCCCAAGCAACCACTAATCTACTTTCTGTCTCTAAGGACATTTCATATAAATGTCACTTTTTTGTTTTGGCCTTCTTTTACATAGCATTCTTACAAGTCCATCCATGTATGAGAACTTCATCTTCATAGACAAGTAAAACTCCATTAAATAGATCTACATTCTGTTCTCTCTCTCTCTCTCTCACACACACACACACACACACACACACACACACACATACACACACACACACGGAACAAAAGGGAGGGAGGGAGGGAAGAAAGGAGGAGAAAAGAAGGGAGGAAAGAACACACACACACACACACACACACACACACACACACACACACACAGGCTCACACCCATCCAAAACTCTTAACTCCAGGGGATCCAATGTCCTCTTCTGACCAGGCAAACAAATAGTGAACAGATATGCAAGCAAAATGTTCAAGTACATAAAATAAACTTTTAAAATTTAAGTACTAGAGTAGAAGATCTATAAAACTTCGGCTAATATAGAATTTTTAAAAAATTATAACTTGATAGGCATGGTGACATGACTTAAATTCTAGCACTTGGATAGTAGAGGCAAGGCAGGCAAGCCTCTAAGTTTGTAGACAGCATGATCTAGAGAGAGAGAGTTCCAGGACAACAGGGCTATACAAATGTTTCTTTGTAAAGAGAGGAAAAAACAAAACAAGCAAACAAACAAAAAATTATAACTCCACCATGCAACCACCAATGCAGTAATTTACTTGGCCAAGGGCTATCAACAGATGCTAAAACCATTACATAAAATTTTCTAAGAACAGTGGTTAAGAGACACAGAGTATCAACCACAGAAGACTACTAATTATCTCAACAGGTAAAGGTATATTTTCATCCACAGAGAAATCTGATAGAAGTCCTCACTTAACTAGGCATCCGATAACCTCTTCAATACTAGGACAAACTACCTGTTAATGTCTCCTAATCTACTCACCAAGAACAGTTGAAACATTACCTATGTAACCAGTATAGTTTTTAAAGATATCTTGCAATGTAACCTAGTGTGGCCTCTCCAGTCACCCATGAAGTATATTAAAAAATTAAATTCAACCTGAGTTGTTTAAAAAAAAAAAAAAAAAAAAAGGAAGTAATTATACACATTTGAAATGTAGAGCATAAGCTTGGAGCCCACATAAATGTCATTAGCATTAAAGAAAAAAAGAAAAAGATAAAACAAACTATTTCATACTATAGTGAAGTATTTAGGACAATGAATTAAAACACACTATAACTGACTAGATCCCAGAAAGAAAGAGGAAAAGCACAACTATGTAGGACAGTATGTACAAAAGGTGGAAAACGAGAATATGGCATGTATGTTAGACAATGCTACTAGTGATGTTCACTGTCTTAAAAACTGAGTATAATGGTTAGACAGGAGAATGAATCTGTCCTCAAGATATATAGCTGCTGAGGAATTTAGAGTTAAATCACCACATCTACAACTTATTTTCAAATGGTTCAGAAAAAAGTCACTTTTCAGGGGCTGAGAAGATAGCTGTTTCAAAGTACTGATACAGTGGATGTGGTATGCACACCTTTTAACCCTAGCATTGCACTTAGAGACAGAGGCAGGTGGATCTCAATGAGTTCAAGGACAGTGTGGTCTATATAGAGTCCTGGACAGAGAGGGTTAGACAGAGAAACCCTATCTAAAAAGAAAGTTTAGGGGCTGGAGAGATGGATTAATGGATGGCCCAGCACTTAAGAGCACCTGCTGCCTTTCCAGAGGATCCAGGTTCAATCCCAGCACCCACATGTCAGCTCACACTGTAACTCCAGTCCCACGATATATGATATCCTCACACAGATATACATTCAGGCAAAACACAAATGCACATAAAATAAAAACAAATCACAGTAGTGGTCACACAAAACAAAGACCTGAATTCAGCACCCACATAAAAGCTCAGAGAATGGCACCTGACTGTATTGGCAACATTGGCAAGATGGGAACAGAGAACCCTGGATTTACTGCCTACTCAGTCAAATCAACAAGGTCCCAGTTCAATAAGAGACCCCCACCTCAAAAAATATGAGAAAACAAAAAGGAACTGTATGTACTGAACAGAGGTGTGTGCATACATAGCGAAGATGTTTCCAATGGGCAGGAGGAATAAATTTTAAGATATTTATTTCAATTAGAAAAGAAAGAGAAAGATTGGGGAGACATATAATAGGAAGTATTTTAAAATGAGAAACAGTAAAATGTCTGCACTTTTGTTACTGGAGTCACTGGTACATGGGCATTTTTTATATGACTCTGCAACCTCTTCAACATAGATGCAATGTTTCAATCTTACATATCAATCCTACTTCATCACAAGTGATATGCATTGATATATGCATATATACAGAATGACAATGCAGGGAATCTTTATAATTCAAAACTTCTCCAGTAATGACAAACAGATGACTTCCAGTATTAGTGTCTGACATAACAAAAATAGACTTAACTTTCTATGGAATACTACCAACTGATGATGAAAACAAAGCAAGATGACACTTGAATGTATGTGAAATGCATGACACTGAATGAAGTCTGGAAAAAGATCTCAATGTTAGGAAACTGCAGTTGTGACCTTTCCTACTGACCTGTGTGACTACATACCAGCAGAAGGAAGGAGAAGCAGCAGGCAGAGGGCACTTAGAAAGACAGGCAGTTCTACAAAATCCTAACATCTTACTTACTTTTGTATCTGAACAAACAGCCACTGCAGACAATATTCAGAGCAAATCCCATTTATAAATCATAGGGGATTCCCACATTACACTGTATCTCATTCTTAAACAGATGTAACAAAGGGATATAAATAATCCTGAGAAGGAAATCTTAATGTCACACCTCAGTCTGCACATGCAGATTCTCTGTATTTGTCAAGGTCAATCAATACCAAGGTCATTAGCACATTCCTACCTTCTGTTTTCCTCTGTAAAACTGCCGTCAGATGCTCTATCGCTTCGTCCACATGCAGCCCATGGAGATCTAGGACATTCTGTGGCAGCAGAGAGGCATTGACTTTCTCGAAGATCTCCACAGCAGCAAGGTGGTTGGCTTCTTTCATCTTCTGCTCATGAAGACTGCCCTTTAATGGTAACACAGCACCAACAACCACTTTTGATAATTACCATTTAGTCCAGTGGTTCTCCACCTTCCTAATGCTATGACCCTTTTATAGAGTTTCTCAGTTGTGGTGACCCTCAACCATGAAATTATTTCTTTGCTACTTCCTAACTGTATTTTTGCTACTATTATGAATCACAATATAAATGTCTGATATGCATGTTCAATTTGAGAATCACAAGTTGATAACTTCCGACTTAGACAATCAAGAAGCAAAAGTGCCCTAACTAAAAACTAACATCTTGATGTAACAAGCTAAAAGACAAGGGAAAATTCAGTAACTAAATAATATGGTTCTTAAACTACTCAATCATAGTTCGTAAAGTATAAATTAAAAAAATTCTTAAACAAAAACCATAAAAGCTCAAGAAAGAACCAATTGGTTTAATGCTTGACTAATGAAGTGTATTCTTTGATAATCCTGGGCCTCAGCTTGAGGCCCTTCAAATATCTTCTAGGTACCCTCCCCTCAAGGTCTGTTGTTAGGCCTCAGAGGGCTAAACTAGTTTGATACCTTCTGCTCAATAACAAAAGAGTAAGCATGTGGAACCACAAAAATGAGTAGGGTATTTATTTCTTACATTACCATGCAAAGTGAGCCCAGCAAAAAATTTTATTCTCTTGAAAAATATTAATATCCTTTTCCTCTTTGTGAATATAAAAATGATGCCTGGAGGCTAGGGGGATGCCCCATGGTTAAAAACCACTGTTGTGCAATCTTCAAGACCTGAGGTCACATCAATAGAAAAAGCAAGGCATACCTGCATGTGCCTTAAGCCCAGCATTGGGGAAGAGACAGATAGATCAGGAAACTCAAAGGGTGAGCTTCCAGTTCAGTACTTCTATACTGCCTGCCTTACGGCAATAAATGGAAAGTAATAGTGGAAGATACAACTCCTCTGGCCTCTGTAAGTACAGAAACATGCACTCACACAATCCTGTACATATACCAAATATATATACACAGACATATCATACACACATACACACAAATAAATATAAGATGCCTTATTAAAAACCCAAACTCTATAGACAATGTAAGACCCATATGATTCCAGTCTAAGACAAACTTTGCTGCTTTTTTTCCTCCAAGAAACTTCTATCTGTTCAGATGTGCTACTAAACAATACACTGCTTAGGAGACCACAAGATCATTTGATTTCATCTAAAGGAGAGAACAAACCACAATTCCCCAGGCCTAGTAGTATATAGCCATACTCCAAGCAACTTGGAAAGCTAAGCCACCAGAATCACAAGTTCAAGGCCAGCCTGGGTAATTTTATGAGACTTAGTCTCAAAATAAAAGACAAAGGAAAAGAAAAAAGAGAAAGCAAAATAAAGAGGGCTAGAAACACAGCTCAGTGGTCAGAGCACTTGTTCTGGTATGTGTGAAAGCAAGTCACGATGATGAAGGAGGAGCAACCATGACCCATGATGATGAGGGAGGAACAACTGTGACCCATGAAGCTCCACTTACAAAAGCAATGACAGGACTGAGCAAAGCAGAATCCTCACAATCACTGGGCTCTTTCATATTAGGCCACTTTATATATCTCTTAATAATCACTAAATTCCTCCCCCCAACAACTGTTAAGCCAAACCTTAATGTAAGTATCATGTACTTCAGGCTACTTGAATTGATAAATTGTGACCAGTTTCCCACCACACCTGCTGGGCATAAAAGGTGGCCACATTCTTCTTCCCCATACGGTAGGCCTCCTTGGCCTTGCTGTAGCACTCCATCCTCTTCTGCTGGTGCAGGAAAGCCTCTGCCCTGTAGTCATCATACTCAGGGTACTCAAAATCCTGGAAAGAGGGCTCACCTGGGATATCATCAGTATCTCTTAGTTTCTTTGCCTAGAAGAACACAATACATGGTACACAAATAAAGGTTAAAAACTAAATGTCTTATCACCAGAAAATGCATATACAAATTAGGCTATGAGCCAGGCATGTTGGCACATGCCTGTAATCCTAGTACTTAGCTGGGGAGCAAAAGCAAGAAGATCAGACCAACAGATGTCTGAAGGGTGGTATGGTCCTAAACAGGCAGGACTATCAGGACAGCACTGGCTACAAAGTAATTGGAGGCCAGCCTGCAATGAGACTGAACAAAAGGAAAAACCAGCCAGGCATGGTGGTATACACCTTTAATCCTAGCACTCAGGAGGCACAAACATTCAAATCTGAGTTTAAGACCAACAGAATCAGCCTAGATAGCCAGGACTACACAGAGAAGCACTTTCTCAAAAATCTGAGAGAGAGAAGAGAAACCAAACAAGCAACTAGATTCATCTTTTATTCTCAAAAGAGATCTCCTCAGTGTCTACATTGTAAGTCAAGCATGTATTACCATTAGCTTTTGCATGTCAGTAACATTACCCCTCCTTTAACCACTTTTAGGAGACACTGAAATCATTAAAATAAAATCAGCTCATAAAACCAGCCAAAAGGCAGAAGGTAAGACAATCAGAGAGCAGTGTGAATATAGCCAGCACAGAAACCCAAGCTGTGGCTTGCTGGGATTAAAGGTGTGCAACACCACAAGACTAGAATCTTAGCTTTATCTTGAAATGTATGGTTTCAATTCATTTCTTTGAAAACTTAAAAGTATTGTAAGTCATACATGTCCTACTATATAATTTAATAAATATTTCATGTGTATTCAAATCCAAAACCAACAAAATCATAATTTTCAATACTTTCAAAAAACATGCTTTTATTGATATAATTTGATTAAGGTTACTTACTAAAATTTAACAAGCTGGAAATTACCATTTTGCTTAGAAATATTACCAAGAATTATATTTATAATGTACTATATAATCTTCAATGAGACATAGGTTTAAAATCTTATAGCCTATCATTTAATTTATAGTAATATTATAAAAATATTATGTATTATGTAATACATATCTCTGATAAAAATAAGGGAAGATTTGCAAAAACTGACCTAATACATAAATAACAGTTGGTTATATATTTTCCTGACTAGCATTTTGCTTAGACCCTGGGACAATAGAGACTTGTAATAACAGACATCACCATACTCTTTAAAAAACTGTTATGAGTCAGACATGGTGGCGCACTCCTTCAATCCCGCACTTGGGGGAGAGAGACAGTCAGATCTCTGAGTTTGAGGCCAACCTAGTCTACATAGAGTTCCGGGCTAGCCAGGGCTACACAGAGACCCCCTGTCTCAAAAACAAACAAAATGACCTGTAGAGATACCTCAATGGTTAAGAGCACTTGCTATTCTTGCAGAGTACCTGGGGTTTGGTTCCTAGTACCCACCTACATTGAGGCTCACAATACTGATACAAGATTAGTATGTAAAAATCCATTATATTTCTATGTATTTATAATGAGTAATCCAAACATAAAACAATTTCAAGGTAAAATAAAAAAAAAACCACTTAGGAAAAAGACGGGCATATTTAGATTCTAAGATCTATGATACAATAAAAATCATTGATACTCAATTATGACTCATACTCTACTATGTGTCTACCTAGGGAAGTCTGCACAGTGTCTACAGAATTTAAGTGCTTATTATGTACATCAATATTACACAAAAACATAATTCATTCTTTGGAGTACATAGATCATGGTGAAATGAAAAATAATCACTAAACTATCATACTCAATAAACAAACCATTTTTTATATACATTTATTTGCCAACAGAGTAAAAGTTCAAATCACTCCATACCTTTTTCTCTTTCGATTTCAGAGCAGCATGAGAAGTAATATTCTCATTTTGATGAACACATTCTTGGGCTACAACTGTTTTCACAGGGTCTCCTTCAAGAACACAGTTTAGAAACTGTACCGTGTGTTCCAGGGAATAGCTGTTTAAATATAACGTTTATAAAAGAAAATGAAAGTTCTGTAGCATAAATCCAAGCAATTTCTAAGACTATGAAAAACAGGCTGGAGAGATGGCTCAGTGGTTAAGAGCGGTTGTTGCTTTTGCAGAGAACCCAGGTTTTGCCAACAGTGTGTAACCGATGTTCCAGATCTAATGCCCTCTTCCGGCTTCTGTGAGCACTAGGCATGCATGGGGCACACATTCATACATGTGGGCAAACACAGTCATATTCATAAAAAAATTTCTTTCAAGTGTAAGAAATTGGCTTATTTTAAGCTTTTGGGTTTTTTGTTTGTTTTGTTTTGCCTTTTCAAGACAGGGTTTCTTGGGCTGTGTTGGAACTCACTCTATAGACCAGGCTGGCCTTGAACTCACGAATATACACTGGGCTGGCGGTGAAATCAAGGATATCCACCTGCCTCTGCCTCCTGAGTGCTGGGACTAAAGGCATGCACCACACTGCCCAACTTATTTTAAGTTTTTAATATTGAAACAATGTACTTGAAACTTCAAGAATAACCTCTGGGAAATCTCAGGAAAAATAGTAAGAAATTGAGTCCCATTTGTTTTTTTGGGTTTTTTGTTGTTATTGTTGTCATTTTTGTTTTCTTTTGTCTTCTTTTCTTTTTAAGATAGGTCTCACAATATAGCCCAGGCTGCTTTCGAATTTACTTCAAAAAAGACCAAGCTAGACTGAACTCACAAGAGATCTGCCTGCCTCTGCCTCCCTAATGCTGTCAAAAATCAAACACAGACAACTGCTTTTTAAAAGAATAATACTAAGGATCTGTTTTATTTTGTGTATGGATGTTTCACCTGCAGTGTGTCTGTGTACCCTATGCATGCCTGGAACCTGAGGAGGCCAGAAGAAGGCATCAGGTCTCCTGGAACTGGAGTTACTGACAGCTGTAAGCCACTGGTCCTTCAACATGCAGCCACTGCCCTTCACCACTCTGGCATCTCTCTAGTCCAAGACTTAGAAAGATTTTAATAATTAGTAATAATGATAATGATGGGCAGGTACAACAGCTCAATAGGTAAAGATTCTTGCTGCCACACTTGACGCCCTGAGTTTGATCCTCAGGTTCCACATACTGAAAAGGAAGAACCAAGTCTCACACTTGTCTTCTGACCTCCACACTTCCACCCTACTACTTACACACATAATGAATGAATGAATGAATGAATGAATGAATGAATGAATGAGTAAAAAAATTCAAGGGTTTGGAAAAAGTATGTTTAACCTAATAAAACACAATGTGCACATACAGCAAAGCATTGTGTGACTCGTTAATATGCACTTTTGTGTTTATATGCCAGTCAAAATTAACATAGCAGGGGATGTGGCCCAGTTGATAGAACACTTGTCTAACATGCAGAAGCCCTGGGTTTGATTCCCAGAACTGTATAGAACTGGCCATGATGGCAGATGCCTGTAATCCTAGCTCTTGAGGCAAAAATGTCAAAAGTTCAAGGTCATCCTTAGTAACACAACAAGTTTAAGGCAGCCTAGGACACATGAGACTATTAGTTGATTAAAAAAAAAAAAAAAAAAAAATGAGGTGTGAGGTCCTGGGTTCAACCCCTAATACCAAAGTAGTAAGAGGTAACACTGATAACTCAATTCCTAATTTCTCTTAATTATTTATTTTGGAGTCAGGCTACTAGAACTTGGTCTAGAACTTGAGGCATTGCCAGGCGGTGGTGTCGCAGGCCTTTAATGTCAGCACTTAGGGAGGCAGAGGCAGGTGAATCTCTGTTAGAGGCCAGCCTGATCTACAGAACGAGTTCCAGGACAGCCAGGACTAAACAGAGAAACCCTGACTCAAAAAAACAACAAAACAAAAATCAAGGTATAGCGCCTGTAGCATGTCTGTAGTCTATATGCTGAGTTCCTGGTCTTATTTGAGGCACATTAGCTGCACGGTTTCTTTTAATTGCATCATCTTCCATAAATCTTTTTTGGGATCTATACATTGAAAGATTTTAGTTTGCAGAGCAAGGATATAGGAAAGGATAAAAAAAATAGTTCTCTACAAGTAGAATATAGAAAATCATAAAGAATGGACATTGACATGGGAGGAAAAAAAAGATATGAGAACAAGAAAGTTACTATGGTGATGGGGCTAGTGGTTATGCTAAGCCGATTCTGTTAAATAGGGCTAGTAAATGAATCATCAATCTTTTGTGAAATAACTGAAGTGAAGTCTCTCCAAGGTCTTGTCCCACAACAAGGAAATAGGCCCCAACACTGGAACAAATGGCCCCAGTTGAACAGCACTGTTTGGGTCACTCCTAGCCAACGGACAGTCTGGGAACTTTCCAAGTCATTCTATGGTTTATCATTTGAATAAGAACAGGTCATACCTGGGTGATCTCTCAAACATGAGATTATATATAATCAATCACCTTGTGCCCCATGCATGTATGCTGATTTGCGGTTTGTCTCTATGAAAAGGAGCCTGAACCCTTTGGGGGGTGTGCAGCTTTCCCTGAGATTGCTGTCACCCGAGTGCACTCGTTCAATAAACACCTCTTGCCTGTTGCATCTCCTGGTTTTGGTGTTTGGTCCAGTCCATCAGGACCCTGGAATTAGGGTCCAACAACATAAATTATCTCCTTCCAAAATCAAACACAGATAAAACACCTCCATGCCAATATTGTAACAAACTACACTTAACAGCTTGAGGTTCTAGTTTAAAATGGAAGCAAAGCACTGACTGCCCCTCAACCCCATGTTACCTGGGCAGGACTCTCATGGTGAAAAGGTAACAAAAAGGAAAAAACTAACAAGGAATACGAATGGCTAGAAATTTACGCTTTCCATATTGTGCACATTAAATTTAAACTTAATTATTTATAGTATGTTCAATCAGAGAGTGTTTGGGACATACTTCCAGTAGTAGAGTAAAAATCACAACCAGTTCTTCTAGCACTCACTTGTGATCTTTGAAAATGTCCACCAGGAAATTTTGGTTAATGGCTGGGAATATTTTAAAGAGCTGCTTCTCCTTTAGTTTAGTGGCACAATCTTTTTCAAACATAAGTGTCTCCCTTTTCTAAAACAGAACAAAAAAAAAAAAACACCCTTAAAATGAAATTCGTAAGCCAGAGAATACTAAACCAAAGCCTAATTATTTGTTGCAAAAAGACCAATGATTTATAAGAAATTATAGACTTTCCTCACTGATCAATGCTGAGGTTAGTAATGTAAGCATCCTTATACTATTTATTTATAACCCATTTTTGCCAAGCATTTGAAGGTGTTCATAAATACATATAACCACATATATACACACATGTATTATGTGTGTATATGTGTGTGTGTGTGTGTACACACAAACCCAACAAAGTCTATTATACTGTATAACAAGGATGAAGCTCCAGTCATGAACCATATAATGACGCTTCAGTAAATGAGGACTCGCACACATAACTGGTATATGCTATACCATACAGCCTGAGTGTGCAGTAAGCCATACAAGGCTGGTGTAAATACTGTGATAGTCATACAACTAATCACCTAATGAAGCTTTATTTGAGACATTATTCATCATTAATCAATGCAATTATACATTAAAAAAACAGGATATAAATAAATGAAGTCAAAGATTAGAGAAAATAAAGGAAAGAATATAGGATAAAGCTAGCAAGTAAAATTAGTATATAAGTCTATGCCACAAAATCCTGAACAGTTGCTACAAATTTAGATAAGCCCCCTTAGTGGCCAAAGAAAAGGGAAAGAAATGCTCTCAGTGTCCATAAATTTAAAATAAGCCAGTTGCTCATAAGTACAGTTTTTCTGGTACTGAAACTGAGGGAAATGCCTCTCCTGAGTCCTCATTACGGGACAGTGTGTGATGCTGTGAATCCCCTCAATGGGCAGGAACTATAATGTATAAACGTTGCAAATTCAGGTTGACAGAAAACCTTATAACTCATAATTACTTCAAATGTTTTCACAAATACACTTACTCAAAAATAACTATGTGAGTATTAATAACTTTTCACAATCCATAAAGCTGCCTATTCAGAGCTACTACTCCAGCCAGGCAGAGTGCATATACCTATAATGCTGGGCGTTTAAGAAAGAGTTCAATGACACCCTGAGCTATATGTTGAGATCCTAGCACAAAAAGTGAAATTTAAGTAAATAAGTAAATAAAGTAAAACTGTCAGCCTAAATGAACTTTCCCAAATCCAGCCTTTGTCTATCTACCCAGCTACCCAGCCCGTCTGTCCTGGTACACCCAGTTTTTAAAAAACTTTTTATGATGGTGTTGGGGAATTTGAACTCAAGCATTCATGCTTGGCAGCAAGATTTCTTACTCCCTGAGCCATCTCCCTAGTCCCCGAGTTCTTTCAAATTCTAAACTAGGATTATGACAAAGATTCTTAAAGTAGCCAGGCAATAGCAGCACACACCTTTAACCCCAGCACTCTGGAGCAGAGACAGGTGGATCTCTTGAGTTTGAGGTCAGCCTGATCTACAGATCGAGCTCCAGGATAGCCAGGGCTACACACAGAAACCCTGTCTCAAAAAAACAAAACGTAGTAATAAAAATAATAATAAAAAAACAAAGAATTAAAATATTTCACATATGCTCTATAGCATGAATTTACACCCACCACTCCCCCCCCCAAAAAAAATCCTCAATGCTATTAAGTTCCTGGTGATCTAACAGGCCATCATGTTTCTAAACTAAGAATTCTAACATTGATGAACTCATAAACTAAAGTTCTTACCATCCTACAATTAATATTTCTGCTTTAGACATTAGTATATGTGAAGTTTGCTTCCTATATCTTTCTTCAGGGACATAACAAAGTGTATTTACTCCTTCAGGAACAGTAAAAAGGAAACACCAAATTCTCATACTGAGGAGGCTTCATTTAATGCGAGGATTCTTTTAAAGAATATTCTTTGGGAGTCAAGATGTAGAGACTTGAGAGAACAGAGGTCCAGGCTCTCTCAGATAAGAAATGGATTAGTATTTAAGACAGAGCTAGCCAATAAGAAATGCTAGTAACAGGCCAACAGAATTATATCTTTTTTTTTTTTTTAAATATTCTTTGAACCAAGTGGTCTACTTTCTTTTTCTTTACATTTTTGTTGTTTTTCAAAACGGTTTCCCTGTGTTGCCCTTGCTGTCCTGGAACTAGCTTTGTAGATCATGCTAGCCTCAAACTCACAGAGATCCGCCAGCCTCTGCCTCCTGAGCACTGGGATTAAAGATGTGTGCCAAGGCCACCAAGCTCTTGTCTACTTTCTATTACCCAATTTGTTTCATTTAAAAAAAAAAAAAAAAAAAAAAGCAAAGGGAAAATTGTCAGAATAAAATGCATTAAATTGTAAAGTCAAAAGGCAGATTATGAGGCAAGTCAGAAACAAAAGATAAGTTTCAGTGATAGAAACAGCAAAACTATTTATTACACTATTCAAGCCTAAAGTCAGATTTTCCTATTTCTTCTAGGAGAATCCATTTCTCCAGCTTACTACACTTGAATTAAGAAGGATATCTGAAACTGAAGCAAAATTCTAAGATACTACTTTGAAGCTCTTTCATATAGGGGTACAGGAACTTAATCATGAAAATAACAAGGGGAAAGTAAGTTTGAAGAACCCTCGCTCCTCCTATACCTAATTCTGTGCGCTGCAGATAGGCACATGTTTAAAAAAAGCAATACAATTATTGTTACTAAATAATGCATGATAGTATCTTCAAATAAAAGATTCCATATTTTTTATAAGTAAAAAATAACAGAAGTTAAGGTTAAAAAAACCCAACAATGATACAGCACGCAAACACGTACTTAACACAAATGACCTATGTATGTCACAGTACCACATAGCTATAAGCAAAGCCTCAACTAGATTATATTTAAAACATTTTCAATTTTAATGTCAACTTCAGACAGGTTAAATATGAAGTCCAGATCAGGAGACAAAATTAAATGAAAATCACATTCTAAACAACCTGTAGTCAAAGACCACAGATTAGTAGTTGTGTCAACCATACCAAATCATGTTTTTCCTGTAAGGCAATTTCTTCTGACATTATTTCTCTCAGTGAAACTTTTTTTGTTTGAGTGTTCCAAGGATCCAATGTCTCAGGTGCAGCTAAAGTCTTCAATAATTTTTTGCCTGCTTTCTGAGATGATTTTTGTTCAGAATTATCAAGAACAGCAGGTCCAGCCAGTGAAGGATCTACAGAAGTGAAAGAGTAGTGTCACATATTCAACAACTGATGTACAAATTCTTAGAAGAGGAAAGAAACGTGGGATTTTAAAATCCTTTTCAGCTGTAAATATAATATGGTTTTAAAGTTTCAAAATAAACCTTCACATAACTACAAGCAAGAAACAATACAGGAATATCTCAAATGAGCAATGACCTGTGTGTAACTATAAATCAGTTCAATGCTTCCCACTCTTTCCTGTATCTCTTTGACTCCCTCACTCCCTCCCTCCCTTCTTCCCCTCTTCCCCTCCTAACAAAAGCTAGTCAATCAATGCTGGGTAGTGAGCAACTGAGAGAACCCTGCTTAGCCCTGCTCTTCTGTTCCTGGAACTGAGAAGATTAACATGCTGACAAATAGTAACAGACCAGAGGCATACTATAAATACTGAGCAAATTATATTGAAAACAAAGATCAAACCACAGAGTTCACATTGATAGGAGTTAACAAGCAAAACTTCAACATCTCTAAGGGGTACAGACACATTCTGACCTATTCCTGTCTCGGTGAAGAAATGGCAGCCACACAGCTACTTGCATTTATATAACCATAATATAGTTCAGTCACTTCTGCCCTCAGCTGTCTTTATCTCTCTTAACTATTTGTATTAATTCTTTGAAACTTTCACCCATTGTTTTGATCATATTCATCCCCTTCCCGTCTCCTCCCAGTCCATCAATCTTTATGAGTACTGCCTGCATACTTTTAGGTGAGTGGCCAGTTTTCTCTCTTGAAGCTACATGAGCACAGGTCCGAAATAAAGTGGAGCCCATGAACCTTCAACCTGAACTTCCTTGCCTTGGTTGCAGTATGGAGTGGACAAAGAAGTTCTAACAGTGTTCTTTCTCCAAGGTCTGCCATGATAGGAACCAGTGTGACGGTACTGTTTAAGAAGTCATCTGGAATCAAGGACCTTCAAGTTGGCAGGATTTACCAAAAGAACAGGTTTACCATTGTACTCTGGTATCAATAAGGATCTGAATAGCCAAGAAATAATTCTACAATACTATCAAGAAAATGAACCCAATTAGTTTTTCTCAATACAGAGCACTCTGACAGCATTACAGCGTTCACTTGAGACACTTCACCCAAGTCATGACAAATACACAGTGTACAGCCTTACTTTCTCAATATTTCTATTCTGCATCAAGATTCAATATGAAAATTTTTTTGAGAGGACCTTTATTTGTAGCTGGGCATGGTATGACCCCAGCTATCAAAAGGCTAAGAAGGAAGCATTGTGAATTCAGACCAGCCCTAGCTACAGAATAAGACTGTCTCAATAAACAAACACATAAAAGAAAAGTTTGGTATTTTTTGTTTTTTTTAAAGGGGGGAATTTTTTTCATTTGCAAATCAAAACATAAAAACTCATATTTGAAATGAGTTAAGATAGGCTCACTCCAGCCAGAGGTGGTGGCGCACACCTTTAATCACAGCACTCAGGAGGCAAAGGCAGGTGGATCTCTGAGTTCAAGGCCAGCCTGGTCTATAGAGTGAGTTTCAGGACAGCCAGAGTGTTTACACAGAGAAGCCCTGTCTCAAAAAACAAAACAAAACAAATCAAAGAGCACACTCCACAGGTTTCAACATCAAGACAAAGTCAGAATATGTACTTTATTTACCTTGTACACACTTGCCACAAGACACCTCCTCCTGTCTCTGTCGCTCCTGAACACAAAGGCAGAGCAAAGGTTGGCAAAGAACAGTGCACTGGGAAACAAAGCAGCTTTCTCTATAAATCAGTTCTTCTTGTGAACTGTAAATCATTATTAAAATTAAAACAATGAAACTGTATAAATGAAATTACCAAGAATAGCTGTGTGTGTGTGTGTGTGTGTGTGTGTGTTCTTACTTACAAAGCTCTATTTTTTAAGATTTGTTTTCACTATATTTTTTAAATGCCGTGCATGTATGTAAGTCTGCATGTGGGTATGTGTAAAACAAACACAGGGAGTTCTTCATACAAGGAAGCTACCAACCATTACAGAGTCTCTCCATTTTTCATGAATCACTTTAGCCAGATTCAGATCTATATGAACCACACAATCCTCAACTGTTAGAGACCCTTGTGAAGGGAAGAAAAAGAAGAAGAAGAAAATCATTACTCATCATACATTTGCAGAAAATGCATAATATTCAATGTTGTCATTAATCACAAACACATTTCTATTTACTTGAAATGTTTTCATGTTCTATGTCAGTGTTTTCATACTAGCTGGGTCAACATGCAAAGCTTCATAACAAATCTATTTAAGCTGCTCACATCTCCATGCCTCAACAGTACATTCCTTTAGTTAAGACTTTCCATAACTGTGTTCTAGGAAATTACTTCCTGCCTTTAAATCTATCTGAAATAATACCAAAAGACACAAAGTTCACTTTTGCAAATAAATGTGAAGCAAATAGTAGAGAAAACTTTCAACATATTCATGGATATATTGAGATATAAAATTCTATATAAATATTCTCCACTTCAAATTAATTGTTTTAAATCCTTTAAAACATGTCATGTCAAAAATAAGTTACTGAGTAAAATTATGTCACATAAATTACTGACAAATTCAGCCAATGAAATAGTTTCAATTCAAACAAACTTGTATATGCTGTTTATTTACATACACACGCACACACAAATAATTTACTTTTTCCTTACCTGAATCAATACCAACAGGGCCAAATAATTCATTAAGTTGGAAAGCCAGCTCAGGGGGTAACGCCAACTCCAGACAGTCTATGGTCAGAGATTTGGCCATCACTGGTGTGGGATTCACTACCTCAGTTTTATCCTCTTCACTAACTCCAGCTGACAAACTAGTTCCTGGCATCAGAATTTTCTCCATTTCCCGTTTATCATCATTGATAAATTCTTCCAAGTCTCCAAATTTCACATAATCCGCAGGAAGATTTTCATTTTTCTTTGCTTCCAAAGAGCGAGTAAGATAAACTTCTTCATTTAATTCAGGATTTGAAGGGCTCGTTGCAGAGTTTATAATATCAGATAAATTTAAAAAAGAATGAATACTGTCTCCAGTCTCTGTGGCTACTAGATTCTTTTCTATTTCACTGACATTTTTAAGGACGTTAGATTTTGGAGTAGATCGAAGAGACCGCTTACAGCTGTACGCACCTGACAATTCAGCACGACTGTTAGGAACTATTTCATTACTATTCTTTGCGTTGACAGCAGCATTGGGAAATATTCTGGTTATTAATTCAGGGTTTCCAGGATTTACAGCTCTTATCTCTTCCTGCTTTGCTCTCCCCTTTTCTGCACCACCACCAGACTGTGCATTAGTGTTCCTGACACCAACCCCAGGATTAAACTCTGACACACAAGAGTTAGAATTTTCTGAGGTTCCTTTGTGGCTAATAATTTCCTTCAAATCCAACCCCATAGAAAATGGCCCAACTTGTGACTCATCATAGGATTTGGGGGGATTCTCAACCTCAGTATCCTCACATAATTTTGTCTCAGAATCCAACAAAAGGCTTGTGGCCCAAATAATATCTTTATTACATCTCTCATATAAATCTTTCAAGGCTTCTAGGGAAAATGATCCAAATAGTTTACAAAGGATGTTAAGATTCTCAGACTCGTCGGCACTGGTAAGTTCACTCTCTTCCACATATGTACTTTTATCATGCATTACTCTATATGGAATTGCTTCTTGAACATTTAATTTGGTATCAACAGGAAAATCTTTTGGCTTAAACCCATCTAACTTTCCTGTTAGCACTCTGACAGAATCTGAAACACTGATTTTATTCTTTTCTAGTTTCCACAAGAGAGCAAAATCTTGGGGCTCAGTCTGGGCAAATGTGCTTGTGTCTACCCCAGAGACAACCCCAGACACTCCCACTGCTAGAGACTGAGGTCCCACGACTCCAGGAAGAGCTGCTGCACTACTGGAAAAGGGAAGAGGCAATGTGTGCTGACTTGGAACCATTTTACTCAGGGAAGTCTGATTCTCATGAGTTGTTTTATGAGGCAGCATCTCAGATCTTCGAAGGGTAGAACCCAGAGATTTCAGTTCTTCGGGGCTTGTGCCCCAATAGGCCTCATGTGTGGGATACAAAGGTATTTCACCCATGTTGTCATTAGTTCCAAATTCTAAGTTGGGTTCATTTAAGCCAGCTTTTGGTATTCTCGATCTGTGCTCTCTCTGAGCTAAAGAAGCAGATGAGGGCCAGTCGCCCACAATGCTGAATGAGGTTGGCTCAGTACTTTTGTAAGTATCATATTGACAGCTACTGGATTCTTCTGAAAGACCATCGTTCCCATGAGGAGATCCTCGCTGCTGGATATGATCCGTATTCACAGACACCCTAGTATCTAACACTTTGTGCGACTGGGGGCGATTACATTTTTTGTCGTTTTGTACAGATAAACCTTTTTCAGTTTTCCGGTTCCTTTTCGTCCTCTGACTAATTGTCTTATCAACTGGCCAGTCACCAACAAAATTTGATGGCTCATGTTTTGGAAACTTTTCCAAAGGTGATTTGCTTTTTTGTTTTCCAATGGTCTTTTTCTTTCCTGTTGTTCTTTCTTCCAGTATTTCAGGAGGTGAGGGGTTTCCACTTTGAAGTGTCCCTGTCCCAGCACTTGCAAGCTCGCTGACTTCTTGATTATTCTCAGCACAGTAACTACCTGATGATGCTCCGTCTGTTCGACTCCAAACATCTGCTTCAACATGCTCTTTAGACACCAATGTCTCTTGCTCTTTCTCACTCTTGTCTGTGGCTTGAACTCTGCATTCAGAGTGAGGAAAAGAGGTGTTTGGGGCTTCCCGCAAGAAGGGGCTGTGTGCACTGTGACCCACAGCACTCATTTCCTTTCTTCCTCTGTCTAAACCTGCATGAGGGACAGGGGGAGCACTCTCTGGGAACACTACTTCTTTGGCCATGTCAAGTGTCTTCTCCTCAATTAACTCTAAGTGCTTCGAAGATGTAGGTAAGACATTTTCTTCCTTTTCAGAGGTAACAGCTTCATTGTCTCTTGGGCTACAAGACATTTTTTGAAGTGTGGTAAGAAGTCTTTTCACAGTACCATTAATACTGTGAATTTAAACTAAAGAAACATGCAACCAGACAGCATTTAGCATTAATTCTAAAAATAGATTACACAAAAGTTATAAAGCCTGGGATGGGGATATAAGTGAGTAGTATAGCTCAGAGGCAGGGTACCAGCCCCACAAGTATGGGACCAGTCCTTGAGTTCAATCCCCAGACTAGTAAAAGAAACGTTTAGGAGCTAATCTTACCTTTCCCTAAAATACCAAAACCACAACCCTTCCCTCTAAGACCAACACCTGGCATTCTAAGACCAACACAATGCAAACTGGGTGGGACAGTGCCCTCAAGTTGTCAGTCACAGTGCTATGTGTTGACTATCCCAACGAAGGTTCTAAATGTGTTCACGTGAGAGGACATTACCATGCTCGCTTTGTTCACATCCTTAGCTTAGTACAGGCTACAGCATATAGACCTACCTCTAGGTCCATCTGTCATTTATTACAGAGGAAGCTTTATTTACAGAATTGTTTCTCAACCTGTGGGTTGTGACCCCTTTGGGGGAATCAAACACCCTTTCACACAGGTCACCTAAGACCATCAGAAAACACAATTTACATTGCAATTCATAATAATAGCAATGAAGAGAAAAAGGGAAATACTAAAATTAAAAAAGAGGTATATTCGTATAACCACAGACTTACAAGCCCTCAACTCAGAGAGAAAATACTCTCATCTTTCACATGAATTTTTACTTCTCCTGCTAACATCCTCAGCTGACTCCAGATGATACATTCAAATAGAAGTGATTTAAAACATCTTCAAAGTTATCATTAAAAACAAAACATAACTTCAAACTGAATGTTTTGTACATAACACACTTTAACCTACCTAGAACTTCTGTCCTCACAAGAGTACGCACACAACTCGATCCGCTCCATTCTCTCAGGATCTGAGGAACTCATGATTATTGGCACGGACACAAAACGTTGGTAGTGCTCCAGCATTCTGGCTATTTTCTCTTTGCTTACTCCATGAATGTTACGCCTGAAAATGCCAGGGAACAGAAAGGTGGGAAGAATGTTACAGGCAACCAAGGGGGGGGGGGGAACAAAAAAAAAATCCAGGAAAATAGTACATTTCTTATCTTTGTATTCGGCACAGGGGATTGAACTCAGGGTCTAGGGCATTCAAGGTAAACACTTGACCACTGAGCTATATCCCTAGCACCATTAACGACATATTCTAATGTGTGATTATGTAAGGACTGCAGAACTGGTTTTTACATAATAAGTATTCTCTAGTGCTAATTTCATTTTTGTCTCATTTTGTTTCCGGAGGTTTGTTTGTATTTGTTTTAAGATGTGGTCTTGCTATGAAGCCTGGGCTGCTGACCTGAAACTTGGGATCCTCCTGCCTCAGATTTTTAGATGTTGGGGTTCCACCACCACACCTAGCATAGTTAAGCTCTCTTGAATTGCCATGCTATCAATCATCCTACACAATTTTTCCCAGATATCCTTTACTAATTCAGGAGAAAAAAAGAAAGGCTTCAATAACCTTAAAAGAAGTTGTTCTAAAGTTCTGCAATAACTAAATAAATGTTTGAAGAGGCTCATAAAACAATGACTGTCATTTCAAAGGTTTTAATTAACTATGAGTAATAAGTATCTTACTTTAGTGACTGAGTAAATGTCCCAAAGTGCTTTCCTGTTATAATAAAACCAGGTCCTAGCTAAATCAAAACAAACACATTTTATTACATTTTAAGTTCAAACAATATTTTTTAATTTCTAAGATATTGTCTCTGAATGGCCAAATGTGAAGTTTATTATTTGTGTCTCCAGTCTTACACACTTCCGTGTGTGTTTTTGTTAATGAACTTGCAGTTAGTTAACGCTAACACAGGAGTCCTTAGGTCTCAGACTAAGGGTCTTTCTGGACTTGCACTGCCAGGAGGTTAAGTGTTATGCTTTAGTCCCTCTTGGGTTGGTTTCTTAATGAAAATACCTCAGTTGTAGATCTCTTAACATAGTCAAGACTTAAGACTAATATTAGTGTTTGCCTCTTGGGTAATTCTGGCTTTCATATTTACCTACCTCGATCTTGTCTGGTTTCATATCACAGAGAAGCAAAGAGATAGAAAATATGAGAGAGGTTAAGAAACATAGACATAGAGGCCAGAGCAAAAAAACTGGTCTCATATACTACTGATTCAAGTCTGAAGAAGAGAGGAGTGGGATGAACAAAAGCAATTTAAAGATAAATGCTGAGATTTTTCTAGAACTGATGAATGATACAATGTCCTGATTTCAGGAGTCAAACAAGATAACAGCATAAGAAATCCATAACTAGGAACATATGTGAAAATTGTCACACACCAAAGAAAGAGATGAAATTAAGCTAAAAGTTTAAAAAAAAAAAAAAAGTCCAGTCATATGAATAGAATGAGAAGACTTAAAAACAGTAATAGAAATAAAACATAATATTACTTCAATAACGACACTAGCTGACATCCCAAAATACATACAGTAAGTGTCTTAGAGGAAGGAGGAAGACAAAAAATTTTTCAAATGAAAAAAAGCAATAGTTTCACACAAACAGACCCTTACTGTAAAGAAAAGTTTAGAGGTGAACACCAGGCAGACAAACTCTCAGACTGAAGAAAGATCTATGCTGCACTGAGAAAATGGAGTACAAAGGGAATACTTGAACAAAAACAAACACTCATGGAAGCTAACAGGGACTATCACAGGGAAGTTGTTTTAAAGCCCTTGTGTTTGTAAGCAGCACAGCCAAGAATGATTTAACTTAAGACTTGAGTTCTACATAGTGAACATGTAAGGTGGTCACTAAAAAAAAAATATCAACAAAGCATATATAATTTAGAAACTACTAGAGAAGAAAACAAACTTAAATTTCAAAAACATGATGAGAGAAATACATACATACATATACATACATATATACATGTGTGTGTATATGTGTGTGTGTGTATATATATATGTATATGTATATACATATATATATAAATTATTTTTTTCTTAGCAGCCAGGCAAGGTGTGGCACATGCTAAAATCCCATCACTTGGCAGACAGATCTCTGTGAGTTTGAGGACAGCATGGTTTACAGAGTCATTTCCAGAGTTTTTTGAGACCTTGTCTCAAAAAAAAAAAAAAAAAAAAAAAAAAAACTAAACAACAACCATAGGAAAGATAAACAGAAGGTGGCCAAATGCATGACTAACAAACACCCATAAAAGAGCTGCTTCATCATTTGAAGCGAAGATGGAACTGAGCACTATGGTGTTTGCCTGAAATTCTAACACTTGACAGGTAGAGGCAGGAGGATCATGAGTTCAAGGCTAGCCTGGGCTACAAAAGACCCTCTCCAAACCCCTGCACCGCCCCCACCACACATACACATAAGAAAAAGCCAAAGTAGACAGAGAAAAAAATTTAAAAACCAGCCACAGTAGGTACATAAATACGTAAGCATTAAGGATATTAAAACATTGAAAGTAAAAGTAATGAAAAGAGAAAAATTCTCAAATATTAACTAAAAGAATGCTGGTACAGTTCTATTAATTTGACAAAACAGACTTCACAGCAAAAGTTATTCTTAAAGACAAAAGAAAAATCATTGGAAAGTGATAAAGTCCACTTAATTAGAGTATCATCAAAAATTATAAGCTCTTAGGGATTTCAACAACTACCTTCCAAATATATAAAGCAAACACAGGAAGGTCAACAGAGAGAAACTGATGGGCAATTTAACAGAGGTAATTTTCAACATACTATCTCACACTGGAAGAGTTCACCATCCATCAACAGAAACTACCCCACAAGATTAACTAAAAGAAAAGCAAACACAGAAAGCTATATAACACACTAGACAGTAGAATTGCTAAGTATGACTAGAGACCATATTAACACAACATAACCAGTACATGGTGGGGTTTCATATGCATGTGTGTGTTGTATGTGTATGAGTGCAGACATGCCACAGCATGCATGTGGAGATCAGAGGAAAATTTACAGGAGTTGGTTCTCTCCTTTCACCATGTGAACCCTGAGGATCAAACTCAAGTCCTCCAGCTTGGTAGCAGGTGCCTTTGCTTACGGAACCCTTTCACAAACTCTAATACACACGCTCATTAAGCAAGTATGGAACATTTAATAAGTGATAATCGGACTGGTTGTGGCGACACAGGCCTCAAACCCCAGAGCTCAGGAGGTCCAGGAGTAGGCAAATGTATATGCATTTGCAGGGCCACCAGCACTGATGGGATAGTGGAAATTCCAACTAAGAAGAAACGCTTGTTTTTTGAGACAGGGTTTCTCTGAGTAGCTAGCCCTTGCTGTCCTGGGGCTCACTATGTAAATCAGGCTGGCCTGGAATTTGCCTGAATTCAGAGACCCATCTGTCTCTGTATCCCCAGTGCTGGGATTAAAGGTATACACCACCAAGACCAGCAAATGGTTGTCTCTTAAACAACATTTTTTTTAATTCAATACAAGCAAACAAAAAGTCGAGGTAGGAAACAGAAGTACCTGCTACCTTTCCCTCCCACTTTCCATTATTCTAGAAGCTCCAAGTACATGGCTCAAGTGTACCATCCACCAGGGTCTGTTCTAGTTTTAAATATTAGCATATAACTAACATATAAGACAACTGAAAATTTCTTGACCATGTATTATAAATCCCCCAACTTTTCATAAAACTAGGGATAAGTGCCAGCAAGATGGCTCAGTGGGCACAGGCACTTTCTTGAAGGCCTGATGATGAGTTTAATCCCTTGGGCAGAAGAGAAGCAACTCCAAAGAGTTCTCCTCTGACCTTCACACAAGTGACACCACATGTGAGCCTGTACTCATTTATACACATGTACGCATACACATAAACATTTTTAAAATAATTATTTTTAAATGAGATAAATATACACAATATAAAATGTTACCAATTTTTAAATGGGCAAGTCAAAATCTAATCAGTTGTTTCACTCATCATTTATAAAGGAAAAAAACCTAGATAAACTTTCAATCACTGTTATGGAATAAAAAACCATGTCAGAAAACCTCCAAGTTTTACCTTGCAAGTTCCTTTGGTTTGAACTTCCACCATGTGTCTGGTTCCCGGAAAAGGACCTTATATTTATGCTTCTGAGACTACACACAGAAAAGACAAAAAGGAATGCAAATAATTTTTTCATGAAATTAAGTGCAATGTTTGCAAATTTTATCACATTAAAAATGAAAGCCCCGGTTGCGGCTGAGCTTGTGCAGCAGCAGTGTTAGCAGCAGCTGCACCAAGATGCCAGAAGGCAGGACCTAGGCTGACTACGAGTTTGTAAAATGTATAAAGAACACCTGAAGAGAATGAATCCCAACAGCCCCTCTATCACATATGATATCAGCCAGTTGTTTGATTTTATTGACGATCTGGCAGATCTCAGCTGTCTTGTGTACCGAGCTGATACACAGATGTATCAGCCTTATAACAAAGACTGGATCAAAGAGAAGATTTACATGCTCCTTCCTCAACAGGCCCAACAGGCTGGGAAGTAACTGAGTTGCAAGCATTAGAGGCTAGGGGTGGGCTTGAAACGAGTGCATACAACGTGCTGTAGTGAACACTTTGTATGATAGTAATCCTGTTTCCGTTTGTTACTAGAGCCAAGATTGAATGTATGACATGAAACCTGAATGATCTTTTCATTCTGAAACCACCATTGCCCCTTTGCTCGTTTTCTTTCTTTTTTTACTTAAAACATTTTTATGATAATTCAGAGAGAAATTTTTTTTTGCCATTTAAGGTTGGTTCCAGTCCTTGAAACTGTTTGTATCTGCTCTATAGCAGTGAGTGCAGTAACCCTTTGTGGGGAGTGAGGGTGGTGACAAGGTTAGTTATGTCCTCTAGGAAAGTCTTCGTGAAAAATAAAGAAATGTTCTGTGAAAGAAAGAAAGAAAGGGAGGAAGAGAGGGAGGGAGGGAGGGAGGGAGGGAGGGAGGGAGGGAGGGAGGGAGGAAGGAAGGAAGGAAGGAAGGAAGGAAGGAAGGAAGGAAGGAAGGAAGGAAAGAAAGCCCCTCACAGGTGACCCAATTAGCAGATCAAGAATCTGTCTACTGGTGTTGGAGGGGGGACTCAGTGGTTGAGAGCACTGGCTGTACTTCTAAAGGACCCATATTCAATTCTCAGCACCCACAAGGCAGCTAACAGCTGTCAGGGGATCTGGCATCCTTGCACAAACATACATGCAGGCAAAACCTCAGTGCACATAAATAAATATATCTGTAAAAAAAAAAAAAAAAAGGATCTATCTGCTCTCAGAGAAATGGTAAAGATTATTGGGAGGGTTTGCACTGCTGCTGCTACTACTCTTTTGGGAGTGTTTGTTTTGAGATAAAGTTTCAAGTATCCTAGACTGGCCTTGAACTTGCTTTGTAGAAAAGCTGGAATTACTGTTAAGCACCACCACACCTGGCTCTTACTAAATGGTTCTGTCTCTTGTGAGAAACACTACAAATTGAGAAAGGGGACACAATCATTTTGCAAGGTAGAAGATTCTAGTCAAAGAGCAAGAAGCAGGAGCATTTGAGGGCTGGAACCTCCTTCTATCTTCTATTTTATTCCTTAACAAACATCAGATAACATAAAAAGAAGGGCAAAAAATGAAAAACTCAATCTAGGAGTCATATCTAAACTTTCATCCTCTTCCTAGGCCTCCTGGCTCACTCTACAGCCCTGGTGGTTGAAAGAAAATTGCCCCCAAAGAGTGTTAGGCACTATTAGGAGGTATGGACTTGTTGGAGTAGGTGTGGTCTCTTTGGGGGAAGTGTGTCACTGTGGAGGCAGGCTTTGAGGTCTCATATATGCTTAAGATATCCCCAAGTATCTTGGTTCACTTCCTGTTGCCTGCAAGAGGTAGGACTCTCAGCTGCTTTTTCACCACATCTGCCTGCACAAAGTCATGTTCCCTGCCATGATAAGGGACTGAACCTCTGAATTATATATAAGCCACCACCCCAATTAAATGTTTTCCTCTGAAAGAGTTACCATGGTCTTTTCACAGCAATAGAAACCTAATTAAGAGACTACCCTGGAAGACTAGAGTGGGTCAGATTTAAGAAATTGACATAAATTGGAATAAGGAAGAAATGGGATTTTATACAACCTCCTTGACACAGCAATTTATTTCCAAAACTGTTATTGATAGAGGTAGGTAGAATATGTATATATTTGTATGTGCATACCAAGATATTTAGTTCACTATTATTTGTAATAGCAAAAGAACAAAAAAAGGTCAGACTATTAACATGAATTTATGTAAATAAGTGAGGATATAAACATAAAATAACTTTTTTGAAGACAGGGTTTCTCTGGTGTAGTCCTGGCTGTCCTGTAATTCACTTTGTAGACCAGGCTGGCCTTGAACTCAGAGCTCCACCTGTCTCTGGCTCCTAAGTGACGGTTTACAGCCTATCTTATTCATGTATTTCAAAAAGGAAGCAGATCCCATCTGGAAGAGCAGTCAAGTGCTCTTAACCACTGAGCCATCTCTCTCCAACCCCCAAAAACATCATTTTTAAAATTCTTTATTAAATGAGAGAATGAGAAACATCCCTTAAAATAAACTGATGAGAAAGTAAGACGAACAATTTTTACTAGGGAGAAAAAAAAGAATTATTCACACATTTGTACATGTACAGAAAACATCTGGAAAGACTCTTTAAAAAATACTTTGAAAAGTACTTCTCTCTAGGAAAGGGAACTTTAGGCATTGTTTTGAAGTTTGGGTATTTATCAAATATGCACACACGTGTCAGGTTCCAAAGAAACCAGAAAAGCTCTCATTCAGTACCTGTGGCTCCTCCCAGCACTTCTCACCCCACCCCTACCCTGAACCTCTCCCACCCAGAGGCTGGGCTTTGCTTCTAATTCCTATCTAACTCAGCCATTTTGGCTGGGTGATCTCTTGGTTCCCATGCACTCTCTTGGTCCCCTCTTCTCTTCCTCTCCCTTCTCTCATAGCCCTGGTCTTGAGACCATGTTCAATCTGAACTCCTCCAGACGCCTCTGACTGTTCTCTTCCACATTATCTACACTGAAACCTTTTCCTCAACCATACCATGGAGCAATAATAACCTCATTCCCATTCAATATCGTTATAATTAAAACCTGTTGCCAAGAGCTGCTTATTCCATGTTTCAGAGCTCTAGTGCGCTGTAGTACACCCATCAACCACGGCACTTTTACACTGCACCTAGTCCTTCCTCAGGAAGAATTGACTTGGGCAATTCCCTCTCTCAGACATTGCTCATCTTTCTCTTCCTTTGAATTAATTCCACAATTTATAAACACCACCCACTTATTTCTCTCATCATATTCTACTTTCCATGCCCCAGCTATTTAACAGATCTCTTTTGTTTAAAAAAAAAAAAAAAATAGGCCTTTAACCCCAGCACTCTAAAGGCAGAGGCAGGTGGATCTCCATGAGTTCGAGGCCACCCTTGTCTACAGTGTGAGTTCCAGGACAGCCAAGGCCACACAGAGAGACCCTGTCTCGAAAAATAAAAAAAAAAAAATAAAAAAATAAAAAATAAAAGCTTTAGTGGCTGTTTCCTGGAACTTGACCTTACCCAACCCACCCAGACACTCCCTGACTCCTCCTAATTACTTGGGGGTGTGGGGTGGGGGAGGGTACCCACAAGATTTTTTTTTAAGTTTTAAAAGTTTTTCCTTAGACCAGGCATTGGTGGCACACATCTTTAATTCCAGCACTAGGGAGGCAGAGGCAGGCGGATCTCTTGTGAGTTCAAGACCAGTCTGGTCTACAGAGTGAGTTCCAGGACAGGCTCCAAAGCTACACAGAGAAACCCTGCCTGGATAAAACAGGTTTTCCTTGTTGACCCATTGTCTCCCTTCCTGATTTTGCTTCTTAAAAGGGACCCAAGAAATGGGTTCAGGGATGCTCTCTTTAACCCAACTTAGGAGGCAATCACTGGCCACTTCTTGAGTATTCCCCAGTAAAAATCAACCTTGCTTCAAATTTAGCTCAGTGTGGTAGTGGTCTTATTCCTACCATTGGGATTAATAATACATTTCTTTTCCAGAAAGGTGAAGAATTAAAATTAAAAAATAGTTCAAGTGCACTAAACATGATGACTGACATTGTTCCAAGTTTAAACTACTGTGCTTAAGAGATCTATAAAACAAAAATGCCTCTAACCAGTAAGTCCTGCTTGCCCAAGGACAGATAATTTCCTAAAATGCTGGGGGCTGATGTTCATGTAAGGTAACAAGCCACTTGTTTTCACTTCTGTAAACAAGTCTGGTTGCTCTAGCTGTACAGGATGTGCAATTTCTCCAACTGCATGAAGGCAGGAGGTTGGGGATTTTGCCTTTATAAACACCTGACTAAGGTTATCTGGAGTCATAGTCGAAGTGTGAGTCTTGGGTATGGAGCAGTATTTAATAAAGTTGGTGAATCTCTGAGTGACTGCAGACCCATGACATTAGTAAAACAAATGAGATAGACAACAGCACGGATATGTTAAGGATGTAAAAAGAACTCCAATATACATTCAACTAAGGAAGCATAAATTCTGCTTCCATATGCAAGAGGACTACATCACACACACTCACACACACACACACACACACACACACACACACACACACACACACTATCACAAAAGCTTCATTTATCATATCAATAAAGTTACCATATATCAAGCATAGTGCTACACCTAAAAGATTCAATGGTAGGAAGGGGAGGAAAATCGAGGATAACATTTGAATATCAGAATTTTAAAGCTGAGTAAACTTAGCTTTATAGAAAAGCTCAGCCAAATTGGTTGTCTTATTCTCTTTTCTCTGAAGACCAAAGAAAACTCAGTTCAAGGTAAACCAGAATATTCTCAAATGCTTGAGATCCCATTTGTGAGATTAACATCCCCTCAATTACTCCAAAACCAATATTACAAACTTATGGTACAAACCAAAGCAACATATGGCTTCATTTCCCATGCCTGGAGATTTGTATTATCTATGATTACCGGAGATACCTTCTTCTCAAATGCTTCTTTTGCTGAAAAACACAATACAAAATGACATCGTTTTAATAATATTAAATACAGGGTGAGCACGGTGGTAACAGACTAGGAGTCAGGTTCCCTGGTAGGCAGACAACAGAGAGAAGGGCCATGGCTAGGTAATAAAGTTTCCAAGATGGCCAACTTCTTTCTCACCCTCCTGAGTTGAGACAAAAGCTGGTAGCTTAAAACAAAGGCTGGCTACACAGACTTTTGTCTGCCACCAGTAGGCCTCCACTGACAACTGACTCAACCAGTTCAATGCCTGGGTCACACAACAGTTATGAACCAACCAACCATCCTAGCTTTCTTCAAAATGATCAACCATAACTTAGGAGAAGGAAACTCTTCACAGGCTTTGAAAATCCCAGCCCTAAAGAAGAGACTGGGTTTTTCTCCTTCCAGTACCCCTCTGCTTTGCAGAAGGTATTTTTCTATGTACACCTGCTGTAATTTAAGAAAAACCGCTATGCAACAGGGTTCAAGCAGGAGTGCTTTATTAGGGAAAGGGATCAAAAAAGAAGAAAGTGGAGGGGGGAGACCAGCCTCATGAGACAGTAACAGGAGAGAGGAGAGAGGGAGAGGAAGAAAGAGAGACAGAGAGACAGAGAGGAAGAAACAGACAAGAGTGAGGGAGAGAAAGAAAGGCAGAGGAGGAGGATGGGAGGTGGGCAGGGTCCTTTTAAAAGGGAACATAGTAAGCAGGCTCTTAGTGGCAACAGCTGAGGGCCTATCCTGTGAGGACCCCACTGGCAAGCCACTGCAAATGCCTGAACTAACAATGCCTGTTGTTATATGTGTGTGTTTCCTCACCCCCAATAAATGCCTTTCTTCAACTGCTGGGTGCCTGAGGTGCTCTGCTGCTGCCTGTGGCACTGCAGATTTTCCTCCCCTTTAATTCTTGACAGACAAAACAAATCCAACCAAGACCCCCTAGACTGTATCAGTGGCAAGTTCCAGGACACTGAGAGCTACATAATAGAGACCCTGTCTCAAAAGACCAAATACATTTGTCGTTTGTTTTTGTTATTTGAGACAAGGTTTCTCTGTGTAGCTTTGGAGTCTGACCTGGAACTCACTCTGTAGACCAGGCTGGCAAACTCTGACTATGTAGCTCTGACTATCCTGGAACTCTCTATGTAGGCCACCTGCTTCTGCCTCCCTGTGTTAATAGCATGTGCCACCTTGCCCAGCTTAGGTATTGTCTTTGGTAGTTCTCCACCTTACTTTAGAGGCAGGGTCTCTCAATAAACCTGGAACTCACCAATCTGGATAGGCTGGCTGGCCAGCACGCACCAGGACCCTCCTTGTCCCTACCTCCAGAGCACTAAGATTACAAGCACACACCACCTCTGACTTTTATGTGGGAGCTGGGAATTGAACACATGTCCTTGTGCCCCAAAACCTAACTTTTAATTCTCATTTACCTCTTACTGTATAACATGAGAATCACTCTCTTTTGTTTGTTGGTTTTTAGAGACAAGTTTTCTCTGTGTAACCCTGGTTGTCCCAGAATTCACTCTGTAAAGTAGACCAGGCTGGTTTCAAACCCCCCCCCCCTTGAAGTGCTGGGATTAAAGGCATTCACCACTAGACCTGGCTGACTACAAATTCTTCAGGGCTCTTCTGATTGGCCATAGCTCAGTGGTAGCACACTTGTATGGCATGTGTAAGTACCACAAAACATAAGTAAACAAAGTTCTTTAAAGCACTACATCTCTCAAAAAACCAATGCTAAAGAGTTTCCACTTTATACTGCTTTTAACACAGGTAGACCCTCACACCTGCACTTACCTCGATTCTGGTTCCATTCATGAGCTTCTCCTAAGTACTTTACATCAAACTGGTACTGTCCATTTATATAAAAGTAATCATCAGTACTAAGAATGACTCCACTTGGGTTATCCTCTTGCAAAGTCCTATGAATGACAAAGAGGATTACTTTCATTAATTTTCTTTCCAAAATTCTCTCTTCTTTAATAGTGATAATTGAAATAAAAATCCAAGTAATAACATTTAAAGGAGCAATAAAATCCAAATAAATTACACTGGAAATTATCTAAGCAAAAAGTTCAACACTTCAAAATCAAACTAAGCTAAGACAGGTCTTACTTTGTTTTATACATATTATTCAGAAACATAATTTGGTTTGTTTTATGAAACAGAATCTGTGCAATCCAGGCTGGCCTCAAACTTACTATATAACCAAGGGTGACTTTTAACCCTTAGTCTTGCAGTCTTTACAGCTCAAGTGCTGAGACTACAGTCATGACCTGGTGCTCTTTTTCTTTTAAACATGCATACATCTGAGCTATCAAAATAAACTTTTGTAATCACAGGCTGAGAGATGATGGTTAATGCACAAGCATAAACTACTTGTCATGTTCGCAGGAAGTGTGTTCAGATGCCCAGGACCTATGGCAAATGTTTTGTGGGTATGGCAGCCTCCCAGTAATGCCAGTGCTTGAAGATGGAGACAAGAGAAACCTGGTGCAAGGCCGCTAGCCAGACTTGCTATAGCAAGCTCTGGGTTCTACTGAGAGACCCTGACTCAATGGAAAAGGTAGAATGGAATGAAGACACCCAAAATCAATCTGTGCCTCCACACATGCACACACATGTACCTGCAAATACACATGGGCCCAAACTTATGCAAACACACATACATACATACATACTTAAGAGAAAAAAGGTGAAACCACACTGTGGGAGCCCCTTCTGCTTTTTTTCAACTTCTCTGTCTATCAGGATCAATTCTTAGCCTCTATCATCTACCCTTATAGTATAATACAATTACATTTTTTAAAAATCCATCCATGACCTTTCCAATAAATCCAAAGACCTTGCTGTTCCATCCAATTTTCCTCATGTCAAAGGCTAATGCTAATTTAATGTTATGGACCATACTCCCACTTGTTTCTATGAACAATATAGCTCCTATTTTGTGGCAAAAACTTCTGTCCTCACTCTGAAACCTAGATCTATAATCTATCACCTTTTAAAGTATTATCTTCATTCCATTAATTTCACAAACAACTGCTATAACTAACTTTCTATTAATATTTATAAAATTATAATAATTATAAAATATAAGTAACATTAAATTACTCTATATCACTATTACTTAGGCTAGAGATATAGCTCAATTGGTAGAATGCTTTCCTACCAAGCACAAGATTCTGGGTTTGATCCCTGTTATCACTATCAGCTATGATGGCACACACCTGTCATCCCAGCCCCAGAGGGTTTAGAGGCAGGAGTACAAAAACACATGAGTTTGGCTACAGTACCTGTGAGCTTGAGAACAGACTGGGATACAAGACCTTCTATCTCAATGGAGACACACACATTAAATCAATGAGAAAAGCCTATGGCTACAAAAAATAAATTCAAATTCAGGAGGAAAAAAAGCAAATGTATCTTAAAATTTAATGGCCAAGGGCTCTGGAGAGGAAATAGGGAAGCAATACTCTTAAGAATACTTTTGAAGCCATAATCACAGAGCTATTCTAACCTTAATTCTGGTCTCCCACATTAAACCACATTAAAGCAGTTTTGTAAACTACAAAACTGGCATGAAAACATAAGCAAAGGAATTTTATTTTCCAAACTTTTAATGTCAACACAGCGGATGCAGGCCAGACTGATCTATATAGTAAGATCCTGGCTAGCCAAGGCTACACAGAGAGTGAGACCCTATTTCAAAAACCAAAAATAAATAGCTTAAAATTACTGAGTTGTGAGATAACTGCTATTCATATCTCTTTCTTACAACTTCCTTATAATAATGTTTCTTTTGTTTTTTGTGGGGTGTTTTATGTTTATTGTTTTGTTTGTTTGGGTTTTGTTTCTCCTTCCTTCCTTCCTTCCTTCCTTCCTTCCTTCCTTTCTTTCTTTTGGAGACAGGGTCTCTCTGTGTAGCCCTAGCCACTTGCTCTATAGTCCAGGCTGGCCTTAAACCCAGGTATCTTCCTGTCTCTGCCTCCAGAGTGCTGGGATTGAAGTTGTATGCTAGGATTATGCTAGAATTAAAGGTGTGTGCCACTATATCTGGCAATTACTCTTAATGTCAAGACTGGCTTTTATACCCCTAAGCTAAATTCATCTTTCTCTCAATCCAATTATTTCCTCTGGTCCACAGAAAGGTATTTCACAGTCTCACTATCTTGAAACTTCTTTAACTTTTTTCTTTTGTCTGTCAAAGATGTTCTGAGAAAGATTTCAATGAAAACTTTTAGAAAAAATATTTTTTTGGGGGGGAGAGGGGGTTTGGGTTTTTCAAGACAGGGTTTCTCTAGCTGTCCTAGAATTTGATTTGTAGACCCAGCTGGCCTCAAACTCAAGAGAGCCGCCTTCCTCGTCTCTCAAGTGCTGGGATTACATGCATACACCACCACTATCTGGCTAATGATTATTGTCTTAAAAGAAAAAAAGAGTAAAGAAAAAAATATTTGAGTTATTAACCACCTGTTAAGCAAAGTATTCTGTATATTCACATTAGCTGTACAAATTCATGCATTAATACTTTCTTTAAAAAATGTCAATAAAACTTCATACCTTGCCAGAAAGGACTTCCCTGAGCCTGGCAGCCCTCTGAGAAGCACGAGAACTAAGCCAACGTAAGATGTGGTTTTCTTCCTCACAGGCTGAGACACTGGGCCCTCTTGCACTTGATAAGCACTTGTTCCCTCGCTGTTTCTCCATACTTTTGTTGGGGAAGTATGGGAGATCATGGGGGGTGGAAATGTGTAGTTGACAGGTCTCCAGTGTGCAGCTGTGGTTACAACAGGTGCTACAAAGCCATGGTTTCCTTGAAAGAGGTCAAAAGCAGGAATCATGGGGTTCCAAATTGGTGGAGGTGGCGGAGGAGGAAGGAGTAATGGGAGAGGGGCAAGAACTGGGCAGTAATTCATATCCTTCCCCTTTGGTGGCAGCTCAGGGTGTTTGTGTGGCTTGAAGCTGAACCCTTCAGAGGGCACAAAAACGTCAGGCACAGAAGCAGATTTCTGATCCCCATTGGTACCTGGTAAATCACGACCTGTACTTTGCAGAGGAAGATTTGAAGGAACCTGAGGTTCACTGGTACCCAAATCTACAGGGGCTTGAGAATGTTGTGCACTAGGACACCCCGGTTGAAAAAGATCTTTCTGTCTTGGACTAAAATTGCCACAACCCAGAACAGAGTCATTTGTTGGATTTAAAGAGCTACTGAGAGGTGAACCTTCTGGGAAACTACCTTCTAATGGCAGTGTGCTTCCCTTTGTGAAACTTTCAGGCTCACTCAGAACTGAATTTTGTGAAGTCAGTGGGTTTAAACCTGGTGAAGCTGCAGAATTGTGAAGAGTTTCACTGTTTGAGCCAGTATTCTGTACAGAAAGAACAGGGGTCATACCATCTGAATCTGAATTCATAAAGGTAGAAGAGTCATTAAAACTCTTAGCATCCTGCAAAGGCAAAAATGAATATACTTGGTCATCAGGAGAAGAGTTCAATTTCTCAAAAGCATTCTGTATTAAAGAATCCAAGTCTTCAGTTAGCTGCATATCCAAAAATGAATCCAGTTTTGAATCCTCGCCGTCGTCTTCAGGAGGACGCATCTCCACTGCTGCATTTACTGAAGCACCTGGCCGGTCCTCACAAGCAACACAAGTTTGTGAACGTGACTCTTCCATCTTGGCATCAGCAGCAGATAATTCTAATAGACAGTCCATGGCATTTTCAACTGCATGAGAACAATAACAGTAACAACAAAACTACTATATATACTGAAAATGTATCAACATCCAGGTCATTTTTTAAAAATGAACACTAATAAATCAAAATCTACATTAGAGAAGTGTCAGTGACAGAGCCATGGAATGGTGTTCTTTTAAACTGTAATAAATGATTGTCAATTACAAATTTCTGACGAGTTTAATAAATTGAGGATAAAGTATTTTAAGTACGTATTCTCTTAGTTAACCTATTCATGTATATGGTCCACATTATGTTTTTCACAACATAAAAATTATATGCATCAGAAATAGTTTGTACAAAAATGAAGACATTTTTAATACAGAGGATTTTATAAAGTTTAAGTGGACTATGAAGACATGCACATAAAAATATAATTACTCATAGTATAAATTAAGCAATATGAACTTTTAATGTGGGAACACTATAGTGATAGAAAGGAGAATAAGGAAAGATTTCACATAAAGTAATATATGATCTGGCACTTAAAAATCAAATTGCCAAACAAGGCAAAAGTTAAAGCCAAGCCTGAAAATACAAAACTACTTTTGGTCCCAGCACTTGGAAGGCAGAGGCAAGAGGATCTCTGAGTTCAAAGCCAGCCTGATCTACAGAGTGAAATCCAGGACAGCCAGTATAAGGATTCAGGCATTACACTGGCCTGCCCCTGTCACCTGGCAGAATGCACTCAGGCAGTACTCTGGTCAGCCCAGGGTTCCATGAATACTAGTCTGCAGGTAGGTGTAAAGGACACCTTTAAAAGTCAGACCCTTGCCCAATTATGCTCTCTTTTGCGCTCTCTCTCTCTCTCTGTCTCTCTCTCTCTCTCTCTTGCTTTCAGTTGGCCACTCCCTCTTTTTCTCTTCCCCTCCTCCCCCTCTCTCCTCTTCTGTTCTCAGTGCCTCTATGTCTCTTCTTCTCCCTCACTCCCCTTTCTAAATAAACTCCTCATTTAAGCTCTATCTCCCTGGCAAGTTATTCTCTCCACCTCCTCACCTTGGTCACCCTCACCTACTATGGAACTTGCTATGCTCTCCCATGTGGTCCCTTAGCTTGGGACCCCACTCACTTGGGACCCTCACACTGGACCACTCACCACCACCCCTTCTCCACCTTTTATTTTTATAACTATAACTAAAGAACAACAGCCAGGACTACATAGTGATACCCTATCTCAAAGAAAAGAAAATATAAAACCTGTTTCAAGTATTCAAAGAAGTTGTTGGAGAGTTAGCTCACAGGGTTCTGTGCAATGGATAAAGGAGGAAGGAAAAAAAAAAAAAAAAAAAACTGGGGAAGACTGGGTAAAACTGAGAGGTCCAATATGTCACACTTTGTTTTCTAAGGGAATGTAATGAAGGAAAACTTCCAGCCACAACATTTGGGCTTAGGAGCATTACACCGATCACCTCAATGAATTTTCAATTAATACTGTAAGATATATTGTCCAAGAAAACATAAAGAAACTGAAGTTCAAAATAGTATTAGAACTTGAGCCAAGTCACACAGTAATAGAGCCAGGGCCGGTGTGTCTGACTGCAATGCTGAGAGCTCTTGTTCCAACAGTATCAGAGAGCCATCAGGTTTTAACTATGTAATAGCTAGGGATGCTGCTCAGAGGCAGTGTCTGGTTAGAATGCTTGAAGCCCTGGGTTTGATAATAGGCACCTCAAGAAAAGAAAGTAATTTTTAAGCTACTGAAATTTGGAGGTCTTTTTTATTTTATGTTTCTGCTTTGTGCTGTTTTGTCTTAAGGAAGACAAACACGGGAAAGCACAGCACATAGATCACAGCTCTGTTCTGGAGTCAGAACACCACCATTTAAATCTCTACATGCTTGACAGGATACCTCAAACAAGCTAGCTAACTTCCCTAAGCCGACTCTCTTGTTTGTAATAGGGGGTAATAAACGTACCTACCTCAATAGGTTGATGTGGGAATTAAATGAGATAATCCATGAAAAGTGCTGTGCACAAGGACTGGCACCTAGTAAGCACCCAATTAATGTTCCCTTAAGAGAAAAACAAAGAGGGGTTGGAGGGGCAGTCCTGGCAGAGACATCAGTTAGGAGAACAGAGCAAAACTTACAAAGGCAAGAAGCCCTGAACACTGAAACAAAGTGTTGGGAAAAAAGCAAACAGAAGAAGAAAAAAAAACCTACAAGGTAGCTGAACCAAAAATGATCAACTAGAGAACTAACATATTTATAATGAAATGCAGTATAAAGTAAATTATCATGATACATAGGTAATTATCATTAAATACAAGTTTTAAATTGCTGGAAATTTAAAACTATGATACAAAAGGACCTTAACAACTAAATGAATAATTTATAGGATATGAAAAACAAATACAAAAATGTTCAACATTATTCTTTATTTTAAAAAGTTAAGAAAAGGTACAATTTTATTCCTACTAAAACCTTAATGTAATTTTTTGTAAGGCTGAGAAGGCTGTGGTGATATTACACACTGGTATACCTCACTGGTAGGTAATTTAACAGTATATTCCCAAGACCATAAAACTATTCTTTTTTATTTTTATTCTTATTATTTTATGTGCATTCATGTTTTGCTATGGGAACTGGAGTTACAGATAGTTGTAAGCTGCCATGTGGGTGCTGGGAATTAAACCCAAGTCTTCTGGAAGAGCAGCCAATGCTCATAACTGCTGAGCCATCTCTCCAGCCCCAAAAAAATATTCTTAACCTGTGCTGAAAGAAGTAAGGCTTTGGGGCTAAGAAGAAAAAAGCCAAAAGAAACAATGAGCCACTTCACTAAAATGTTCTTTATAATAATGATGATTCATAACAAAATTAAAGAGAAATAACTAAATTAGAATACAACTCACTGGAGCATTGGGAAATCACCAAAGAGAAACACAGAAAGCTTATTATAAAAAGAAATCTGTAAGAGCACTAAAAACTTTTTCATTATATGAAGTTTTAAACAGCAAAATATAAAATATCATCATTGCTATTATTTAAGGTATTCATAACATAAAGTGTTTATAAAGAAGGTCTACAGGAGATCCTGAAAAAGAGAAATGAGTTTGTTAGGATGTAGGATAATATGGTTGCAATTCTCTGCTGCTTTTTACATGTATGTCCAACAAATAAAATGTAAAGACAACAAAATTAGGAAATAAGTGCACTAGTCATTTATAGCATATTACCTGCTATTCCTTCTGAGCACTGAATGAAACCTGGGTTTTGGTATATATCGTAACAGGAGAGAAATGCTCACATCACAGCTCATACAATGACTTAGAATGCAAATTTACCAAGCATTAACAAAAACCTTCAAATCTAAATGATTTTATCTTATAAAACCATACCCAAAAACAATACCACTTAAGAGTTCTTAAGAGTTCTTAAGCCAACTTAAGAGTTCTTTTTGGCTGCAAACATACTTCTAACCAATTTATTACAGGTTTTTTATAGTATACTATACTGAAGTCTGAACCAAAACCAAACAACAAAATAAACCTTCAACCCTCACCAAAAAAGCCCTGCCCTATAAGATACATACTATTATTTTTTATTAACAAATTAGTAAAAACAAAGTCAAAGATGTCAACAACACCAACCTATCTAGAGCAGACAAGAGAAAATAAAATGTAGACTGTTATCTGTATTCATGCATCTTACAGCTACAACTGTCCATTTTTTTGTCACATCTTTAGTGATACCAAACTTCATACCTTTGTCCATGGGGGATAACATATAATAAACAAAATAAGAACATCATTTTTCTGCATTGCTATTCAGTCTTCTATAAGATGCAAAGGATTCAAACTAAACTTTTCTCACCTTTAAAATCACATTCAGAAAGCATCAAATACACTACATCAGGATCCAGAGCAGAAAACATCTCTGAGATACTGGTGAAGAGTTCCTCCTGATCAATTTTTGTCTCACACATGGAAGGAAGAGTAGTGGCTGGCTCCTCATGACCAGCAACACGGGACACGACAATTTCCCGAGAGTTTGCAGTCTTCCGCAAAGGAGTTCCCCCAAGACTTTTCCTTTTCCTTGGCATTCTGACTTCCAAAACTAAAATAGTTCCCTTTTTAAAAAAAATTTAAAGATTTTTGACATTTAAATTATAACTCAAAGAAAAAATTGTATTTAAAATCTTGCAAATCCAGTAGTAATAGGTAGGACCTAAAATAGAAAGCAAGTAAAAATACTCAGACTACATAATTGTATTTCCACCTCTAAGATGGAATGACATCTATGTGTAACTCTAAGAAAGTCCCACCAACTCTGGCAGCAAAGCCAAAAACAAGTCAATTGATCGCCAAAACATTCCAGTTTTGTCAATATTGAACATGTTAAAAGTTAAAGTAACAATAACAGTATAACATGTTTCTAAATAATAAATGTACTATTTTAATATCATTAGTTACTCTTTTAAGCATAAAAGAGCCTATAAACATTACCAGAATGCCTATTGAACATATATATTCAGATATCTAATAGGCATCCTAAACTTAACATCTCTAATACTGAGCCCCCGCCCCCACTCCCTTAAACCTGCTCTCCTGGCATTCCCATCTTAGTTAATGTAACTCTATCCTTCTAGATCCTGAAATAATCCTTGCCTCTCATCCAAGTGAAAAGACAACCTGGCAATGTAATTCCTAAAGTGTGTGCCTTATCCCCTCAACTGCTGTCACCCCAGACTTAATTATCACAGCTTTTCTACTAGGTTGCACTAACAAACTAACCAATCACCTCACTTCCGTCCCTTTTCTATCCACCTACTTAACACAGGCAGTGACAGCTAAGCCATAGGTCCCTTCTGCTAAACTGTCCCTAATTTCCCATCTCACTCAGATAGAGCACCATTAAAATAGCCTGTTATCCAGACACTTGCCATCGTGGTAGCACCTTCCCCTAATCACTCCTTTGCTCATGCCACCTGAAGCACACTAGGCCTCCAGGCTCTTCTGCTCTTCCTTCAAACAGTTCAGCCATGCTCCCACCTGGTACCCTCTACCCTTTGACTCCTTCCACCTACTTTTCTACTAGGTATCTATCTAGAGGATGGATTTTCTCACCACCTTATTATTACTCAATGTGAACACATTGTTAATTCAGTACAAGAAGATCTTTTCATGTGGCCCAGGTGACCTTAGACTCCCTATGTATCCAAGAATGACTTTAAACTCCTGAGCCAATGTGTCTACTATCCATATCCAATAGAATGTAAATTCCACAAGAGGAGGGATTTGTGGATCTGGAGTACATCCACGGTCTGTCTGTTTTCTCTGCTTGGATATGTCTAATAAACACCTCCAACTTAGCATCTCTAAAATTAATCATCTTTAATTACAGAGGTTTTAAGAGATGATAGCCTCTGAAATTAAATGCCTTGATATTTTTCCCAGAATCTACCCTAAGCACTGGGTCTGGCAACCTTCACCTTGCTCCCACATTCCTACCCCTAGCTTGTCTCCACTGCACCACATTCCTCTAGCATCTACTTCTGACATACTAGCCATTTACACAACCCAAGTCAGCTAGGATCAGAGTCTGCTCTAAGCTCTCAAGTAGTTTCCCAGGTCAGTCCTAGTAAAAGCTCAAGTTCATGCAATGGCCTGCCTCCCTGCCAGCTGTTCTTCCTACAAGTTATTAGCATTGATAATTCTCACTCTAAAATTTTGTTCTCTTTTCAAGTGTCATATTCAAGAATTTCTTCCCTGACTACCCAATTCAAAGGCAAATATCCCACTCCCTCTCTCAATCTTCCCTTTCCAGCTAATCACTCATTGCCCTTAACATCTTTTAGCATACTATAAAATTTACCTTTTAATTAAATTTGTGTCATAGCTCCCTCCACCTTCCAGTAACATGACAGCCACCAGCCACATGTGCCTAAATTTAAATTAATTAAAATTAAAGAAAATTACTTTTTATAAATTATGTCAGATATAAGTAGAATTTAGAGCAAAGATTATGGGAGAGGGGTCATTGTGTAATAATAAGGACCAATCCACCAGAAAAAATATAAAACTAAATTCTGTGCATCAAAAACATAACTACAAGCAGGGGAGGAAAAACTGATAGAACTAAAAGGAAAAGTAAACAAATCTCACTTTAGTCAGCATCTCAATACTGCACTATCAGCAGTGGAACAACTAGACAATGATAAACTATAATCTACACGACATAACAAGTTTTAACAAGCTTCAAAGATATGCTCTATAACCATAGAGACAAACTAAAGATTGGTAACAGAAAGACAACAGGAAAATCTTCAAACAATTGGAACCTGAGCAACATACTTTTATCTGATCAAAAAGACCAAGTCATTGGGCTGGAGAGATATGTCAAACTGGGGAGATGGGTCAATCTGTAAAAATGCCTGGGGCACCAGCCTAAGGACCTGACTTCAGGCCCCAGAACCCCATAAAAAGGTAGGCATAGTACAGTTGCTTATAATCCCACAGCAGGGAAGGAAAGAGCTCACTAGCCAGCCAGCCAAGCCATAAAAACAAAACCCATAAAGACATTACATGTGTAAATTATAGGAATATCTCACTAATGCAAACAAATATTAAAACAATAACAGATAAGCTACAGTTTTTCATCACTGTGACAAAATACTTGCAATAAACTAAAAGAGGAATTATTTATTTTCGGTCACCGTTTCATGTTTTAGCTTCTGGTCTGGTGGCTCCATTGCTATGGCCCTATAATGAGGCAGATCAGACAGCAGCAACAGTGACAGGGAGGCTGCTTCCTGCCAGCTTCTTGAGGAAGACCTGAGAAGTGCTGGGACACCTTTTATAGCGATGTTGCCTCCCTACTCTGTACCTACTTCCTCCAAGCACGGACCCACTTCCTAGTTTTCACCCTGTTTTAATTAATGCCAAATTATGAATTGAGCAGTGAACTGATCCAATGATTACATCAAAGCCCTTATAATCCAATCACTTCTCAAAATCCATGTCCACCAAAGGACCAAGCCTTTAACACACAAACCTCTAGAAACTTCATATGTAAACTTTAACCACTTAAGTTACATTACGAACATAAAAATGCAATGCATCAGTTTATTAAGACTGACATTTTAATGTTTGAAAAATCAACACAACTCCTCGTGTTAAACAAAACAAAGGGAAAATGACACAACTGACTGTGCACAGGACACTGCACTAATCCACAGGTGCTCATGCTAACTCGAACCAGAAACAGAAAGGCACTTTTAAATGCCCCAACTGCTGACAGCTTTCCTTCTGCAAACAGAAAAGCAGATTCTTGCCACACTCACTTCCCTACTATACTGTATACCAGAGGTCACAGGCAGCATGTAAGGCTAGAAGAAAAGGAAATAAAAACTCTAGGGGAAAAAAGTCAGGTGTGACAGGCCAGATCTCTGTGAGTTCAAGGCCAGTATGGTCTACATAGTGAGTTCCAGGACAGCCAGGCTATGGCTCCAAAAGCGAGGAAAAATGAAAATGTTCTAATAAAGAAATACATATATACAGAACTATCATTCTAGAGAACTGAATTCATCAGGTAATTCAGCAAGACTGACGGCATTATTTTAATAAATTTACTGCTGCGGTTACTATTGCATGCACCTTAGACGCATGTAGGGGTGGGGACTGTGGAGTTACAGCTGTTTATCTTCCTCCACCTTTGCATGAGCTCCACAGAGGGCATTTGGACCTTTAGGCTTTTGTGATAATGCTCTACCCTGGCCCCATCTATATTCCTGTATATTAGCAACCAGTAGTGAGGGAATTTAGCTAGGGATATAGCTCAGTGGTATAACACTTATCCAGTAAGCATGAGGCTGCTCTGGGATCTAGCTCATGTTCCAAATGAGGAGGGGAGGAGAGAGGCAGTGAGCAAAGGGAGAGGAAAAGTCAGGAAAATCTGAATCTCAACTTCTTTTCTCCATCTTTACCGTCCTACAGTTGCTCAATTCATCCTGAGATCTTAGCCTCTTAAGGAAACTACCACTCTTGGGGTCTTCTCATCTCTCGCCTTCAAACAATGGAATGTCTGGGGCTTTTTTAGTCTTAAATCCTTTTTGTCTGTCTCCTCTACTCTTTGGTGGTTTCATTAAAACTAATAGCTTAAAACCCAAGCAGCATGCTAACAAATTAACATGTTCTAATTTAACAAGCAATTCTTCCTGGTCCTGACATCACACTCCTCACTGGGCTTGATTATGCCAGTAGAGCCAATGATTGAGATGTGACTAGCTCATGAGAGCTCTGACCTAATCAAGATTAATATGCAGATGGATTAACAATTGGGTAGTAGTAGAAACCTGAAGGTGAAACTTGTTTAGAGGAAGCAGAAGTAGGTCACTGCCATTGGAGGTGTGACATGAAGAGTCTGTCTGGCCCTGGTTCTTCCTGTCTCCCTTATCTGACTCCTCCTCTCCAAGGAGGAAACTCCTCTGCTGTTCTCCACATGCTCCAGCCATGGTGGTCTGCCACACTGCAGGCTCAGATCAAAGGAGCCAGTGTGCTGATAGAAACCTCGGGGAAAAGGTGCTGCATAAACCCTTCCTTAAACTCTTTCCTCCAGTGCTTGTTCAGAGATCACAGTGATCAATAAACATCCAAGTCATCTCAGCTAAGGGCAATTGCCAATTGCTGAAACCAATTGTTTTGTTGTTGTTTTGAGACAATGTCTCACTCAGTAGTGTAGTGATAGTTAACGATTTATTAAAACTTGCCTGAGGACTCAGAAAGCAAAGTCAACCACAAGACATAGAAGCCAGGCACACATCTTTAATCCCAGCAGCCAGAAGCTAGGAGGTGGCGATAGACACCTTTAATCTTAGGACTCAGGAGGAAGAGATAGACATCTCTGTAAATCCAAAGCCATCCAGGGATACATGAAAATGAATCAGTTTAAAAGAGTAACAGAGCTCCCTCATTTAATCCCAGCTCTAGAGAGGTATATAAGACAGAAGCAAGATCTCATTATCAGGCATTCATTCTCCAGCCATGCTGAGTAGAGGTTACAGTCTGAGGCTCGTAGAGACAGGATCAGCCCGTTCAGCCTGAGGTAGAGGTAAGAAGATAGAGAACTGGTACTTTCTTTATTGACCTTCAGCTCTAAGTTTGAACCCCATTATCAGTCTCTGAGTCTTTTATTTATAGTGTTACACTATAGGCCCAGCTGGCTTCCACCTAGCAGAGTGCTGGGACTGGAAGCTTGTTAAGAGACATCTCCCATCAGAAGCTGGTACCACATGAGCAGCTCTTGCCTCTTTTTTTCCTTACAACTCATATCTTAAGCACTCTGTAAAACCTGCTAGGTCCAAATTCAAAATATGTTTGGTAGCCAGGCACAGTGGCTAACGCCTTGAACCTAATACTCAGGAGGCAGAGGTAGGTGTATTTACCACTGAGCCAACACTCCCCTTGTCTAAAATTCATCATTTTGAAGCACACAACTCAGAGGCTTTTTGATTTATTTACAGAACTGTAAAGCTATCACAATCTAATCCCAGGACATTCCTACAAGCACTTGCCCATTCCCCCGTCTCATTCCTGTTTATGTAGACTGCCTACTAAAGAAACTGTATAAATAGAACATAATATAGCTTTTTTTTTTAATTGTGTTTTTATTCTGTTTCACTTGCTTAACATTTTCAAACTTCACCTAAGTTGTAGCCTATGACAGCAACACTTCACTTACCTTGTTGCTGAGCAATAGGCTATGGTAAGAACACATCATACCTTATTTAACAACTTTCCAAAAGATGGAAATTTGATTATCTACTTTTGATTGTGATATATAATCTTACTAAGCATTCTTTTTTAATATTTATTTTATGTGCACGGGTATTTTGCCTGCATGTGTGTAAGTGTACCCCATATGTACAGTGCCCAAGGAGGCCAAAAGAGAACACTGGATCCCCTGGAATTAGAGTTAAGAGACTGCTGTGAGCCAACATGTGGGTGCTTGGAAGGGAATTTGAGTCCTCTGGAAGAGCAGCCAGTGCTCTTGACCATTGAGTCATCTCTCCAGTCCCATTCTAAAATTCCTGAATGATCTTTATGTAGATACATGTTTTTGTATTTCTTAAAATGGAATTCTAAATCATATGGTAACTGTTCAGCCTTTTGAGGAACCACTAGCCTATTTTTCCTTGAGGTGCATCACTGCAATTCCCAGTAGCAATATACAAGTGCTCCAACTTCACTACACCCTCTCACCAATACCTCTTTTTTTTAATTATGGCAATTTTATTTAGATTTATCTAAATTTGCATTGTCCTAAAGCTTAATGTAGCCAATGTTATATGTACATTACCACTTGTGTATCTTCTTTGAAGAAATGTCTATCTGCATTACTTGCTCCTTTTAAAAATAAGTTGTTTTATTGCTAATTAGAAACAAGGCTACTTTACTCAGTAAGACAGAATTTTAGGCAGTGTGGTGGTCTGGTAACAAGGGAATGGCCCTATCTGAGAAGGGTTAGAAGGATTAAGAGGTGTGGACCAGGCCCTGCAGTCTCTGTTTCTATCCCTGCCCCAGTCATGTCCCCTGCCATGATAATGAACTAAGCTCTGAAGCTGTAAAGTTCCCAATTAAATGGTTTCTTTTATAAGAGTTGCCTTGGTCACGGTATTTGTTCACAACAATAGGACAGTGACTAAAGTAGGAGAGTGTAGCTACAGTCCAGAGTACTATGGACACAAAGCACAAGGACTGCTCAAGTATAGGTGTTTAAGATTAGCATGGGAAGCATAGCAAGAAATTATCGAAAGTAAAAAAAAAAGAAAAAATTAATTTAAAGAATAAGCCAGGCGTGGCAGCTCACGCCTTTAATCCCAGCACTGGGGAGGCAGAGGCCTGAAGTCAAGGCCAGCCTGGTCTACAGAGTTTCAAGACAAGCAGGGCTAAATTTTGGTTATTTTGTAGTACTAGGAGTTGAACCTAGGACCTCACACGTGCTAGATGAGTGTTCTACTGTTGAACTACATTCTCAAACCTCTTCTCACTTGTCTCATTAAGTTTCCTAAGCTAGTCTTAAGGTCACTCAAGTGACCTTGAACTTCCAATTCTCCTGGTGTGGCCTCCCAACCTGCTAGAGTCCAGGATTTTGTTTGTTTGTTTTGATTTTATTTTTTTTTTTAAGATACAATGTTAAAACAAGGAGTGGCCGTGCAGGCCTTTAATCCCAGCACTCAGGAGACAGAGGCAGAAATATCTCTGTGAGTTTAAGGTCAGGCTGGTCTACAAAGTGAGTTCCAGGACAGCCAGGACTGTTTCAAAGAGAAACCCTATCTCAAAAAAAAAAAAAAGAAAAAAAGAAAGAAAGAAAGAACCAATTGTCTTTAACATGCACCTACCTACAGATCATAAAAACTACAGTAACTGATAACTGGAAACATCCTGAATGCCAGAGGAAAACAGAATAGTTATTAAATTATGGCAATACTACTCTGTAAGTAAAAGAATACAGTATTCTGGAATAACTGAGAGCTCTGAGATACCCTGTCAAGGTAAAGCCAGGTGCTGGGCAGCATGTGACTCTAGCTCTTAGAACAGACAGAAGGTATACCTCTCTTCAATCCTTCAACACGTTCTACAATCCTTTCCTACTCACTGCAATAGTCATCTTGCTTGTTTTAGGGCTTTCCGTTGTTAATTCACTAACTTGTATTTTCTGTAATATTTTTAGACATGCTTTGTATATACCTGATCTGTCTTCTCCATCACTGTCCCTCAGAACCCAGAGAGGCTAGAGGAATCCACCAACACAAAGCTCATTTTCATCCTGAACACTGGGAAGGGATTGTAATATGTCATACAGAGCACTGTGCTGCCTACACCACTGAACCTAGACAGAACCTGGAAAAAGTAATTGACCAGAATATCCACAAAGTTTCATCTGGAGATGCTCATCTCCCTGATGAGCATGTTTTCTGACAACATGAATCATGTTCTTAACATGGTTCCATACATAAAACACATGAAAGATACATGGCTAAAGATATGTAAAATAGGAAAGATCAAGAAGTTAAATTTTAGGGAAAGAGAGACTAAAACACACATTAAATGGAAAAACTGGGACCATAATACAGTGAAACTGTCAGAGTTAACACCATTTCACAAGGCTAATACCAGTTCTTCCACACACTCCAGTAACCAACATTTCTGATACCTGCTTTCTCATGATTTTTCTTTTAATCGATCAAATATGTAAATGAAAGCTTGAAAACTTACATGTAAAACATTCATCCCCTATGATTTTAGCAGTCCTTACTGTCTTGTCTGGCTGGCTGGCACTGGCGATATCAATGTGCTTAGAAAGCCCACAGTTGACATCTGCAACTCTAAAGCTGTCTTCTTACTAGAAAATAATGAAATGCAATGTTAAATATACTTATAAGGCACACCCATATCAAATTACAACTTGAGAGGGGCACAGGGTCTCACTATGTAGCCCCAAAACTGACTCTAGGCTGGCCTGGAACTCAGAGATGCATCATCTGCCTCAGTCTCCCAAGTGCTGGCATTAAAGGTGTGTATATACCCAGCATTCAAATTATAATCTTAAATGAATTAAAATCCAAAATAAGAACACACATTTTGTTGTGGTGGTTTGTTTTTGTTTCTCCAGACAGGGTTTCCCTGTGTAGCAGTCCTGGCTGTCCTGGCAATCATTCTGTAGACCAGGATGGCCTCAAAAATCACAGAAATCTGCCTGCTTCTGCTTCCCCAGTGCTGGGATTCAAGGCTTGTGCCACCACCGCCTGACCTATTTTTACTTTTTAATATTGTTTGTTTCACAAATAAAGGAAAGAAAGAAAACTTTAAAAAACAAATCACTAATCAATACTAAGAAACCACTGTTCGAAAGGCTGGGAGAAATTGACCTTGTACAGCCAGGTGTGGAAGTCTATGCCTGTAATCCCAGCACACAGGAGGCTAATGTCTGAGAACAGTCTGAGTGTCATAGCAAGTTTGACACCAGACTGGGCTACATGGTTAGACTCTATCTCAAATCTTCAACCATAAAAAGGGAGGAAAGGCATTAAAATGACAGAACAATACATTTTATTTTAGGTACTATTTACCTTACTTACATTATTTCAAATGGCTTAGTGTAGTGTTTACCTAGCATGTACAAGGCCTAAGTTGATTTTTGAATAGAAAATATTCCCCATGGGATTGTTTGTACATTGAAAAGTTGGTCCCCAGCTGGTACGGGTTTTGGGAGGCAGTAGATACTTTAGGAGGCAGTGTCTGGCTGAAGAAAGCAGGTCACATGTCAAATGAAGGGTTTGTCTCTAGGTCCCTCTCAGTCTCCTGCCTCACCGTTGACATGAAGTGAGCAACCATGTTCTGCCCCATACTGGAGCTACCATGATGCCATGCCTCTCCGTAGGCCATAACCACTGGGCCAGCTCAAACTTTGGAAACCATGAGGCAAAGACAATAAATCCTTCCTCTCTACTCACAGTGGTCCTCTGGAAGCCAGGTATGACACTGTACATCTGTAACCCTGGTATTCAGGGACAGGCAAGAGGATCACTCCAAGTTTGAAGCCAAAATGCTCAAAATAGAGTCCCAGACAAGCCAGGGCAAGGCCCTGTCTCAAAAAAAAAGGGGGGGGGAGAATGTATTTAAGACCAGCTCTTCAACACTGAGTAGAGGGAAGCAGTAGCCTAATACTTCATCAAGAAGAGTGTAGACTCCATTCACCTCACTTCATCTCATCACATAAGGTACTCTGTGACTAACCTCCTATCACGAGAAGTAGGAGTGTGTGTGATTCTTCAATCCTTTTTCTTTTTCTTTTTTAAATTTATTTATTTATTACTTATTTATTTACTATGTGTACAATCTGCATATATGCCTGCATGCTAGATAAGGGCACCAGATCTCATTATAGATGGCTGTAAGATACCATGTGGTTGCTGGGAATTGAACTCAGAACCTCTGGAAGAACAGCTTGTGCTCTTAGCCTCTGAGCCATCTCTTCAGCCCCCCAATCTTTTTTCTTATGAGTGTTTTGCCTATATGTATGTCTGCACACCACATGAATGCGTGATGCTCACAGAGGCGCAAATTGGACACTGGATCTCCTGGAACTGGAGTCACAACTGATTGTGAGCAGCTTTGTGGATGCTGGGAATTAAACCTAGGTCCTCTGGAAGAACAGCCAATCCTCTTAACCACTGAGCCATTCATTTCTCCAGCCCCAACAGTATTATTTAAAAGACTACATTCATATTGCCTTTTGTTTTGTTTTGTTTTGTTTTGTTTTGTTTGATTATACAGGGTTTCTCTGTGTAATCCTGGACATCCTGGAATTCGCTCTGTAGCCCAGGCTGGCCTCATATACCAATATATTGTTAGAACGATTCCACCACTTTCTATTTTATTATTCACTGTTGTCATTCATCTCCTGTTGTGCCTAAGTCATAAATTACCAGGACAGCCTCTGCCTCCCAAGTGCTGGCACTAAAGGCATTCTCACCACCACAACCCAACCCAAGTCCTTTTTCTTGAAAACTATGTATTATTCTACATGGGTATCTGCATTTATACTTCAACTTAGGTTTTTGTTTGTTTTTGTTTGTAGTGGTACTGAGGACTGAACCAGGAACTTAGATATGTACTCTGATTCCCTTTCCTTCTCCCACTCTGACAATGTTTCATGTAGTTCAGGCTGGCTATGTAGCAGGTAGAATCTTCCTGCCTCTACCTCCCAAGTGCATGTCACAATGTCCTGCCTCCAGCTAGATTCCTAATGTACTACATATCTAAAACCATCTCAGAGTTTATGTTTCACAATGCATAGTTTACACCTCTGCCCTCAATAATATTCTCAGTCTCCTAAACTACTTCCACTCCCCCAATGGTTGAACCATATATTTAGTAAAAATAATCCTTGATTCTTTTCTTTTTTTTTTTTTTTTGTTTTTTTGGTTTTTTGGTTTTTATTTTGTTTTGTTTCATTTTGTTTTCTGTAGCCATGGCTGTCGTGCAACAAGCTCTAAAGACCAGGCTGGCCTCTGCCTCCAGAGTGCTGGGATTAAAGGGTAAACCACCGCCCTGAGATTCCTTATTTTCATTGACTGTGACAGTCTTTGAAGCCATCGTTTAACCTTATCCTCTCTCATGAAGATATAACCTTATTTCCTCCACCTCTACCTCCACTGTCGCCATCAATCTACATCTCCAACTTCTTGCTTTTTCTTGTCCTTCTTTTAAGATTTTTTTTCTATTTATTTATTTCATGTATATGTATGATGCATGTATGTGGGACATGTGCATTCCATGCAGTGCACATGGGGTCTGAAGACAACTTACAGCTATCTAGTCTCTTTTTCTATCATGTAAGGTCTGGGTATTAAACTCAAGTCATCAGCTTTGACAGCATTCCTTTACCCCCTAAACCATCTTGCTGGCCCCTTCTTATTCACTCCCTAATTAGATTTTGATATCAAGAAAACAAAACATGTTTTATATACAACAAAACATCAGCAGAGTGATTTTTATATGGGAACCTTTAATAAATATGGAGTAAAGAAAAGAGATAAATATAGTACCTATATAGTTTGGTACTATCTGCAGTTTAATGCTCCCATTTAGGGTCTTAGAATATATCTCCAGTGCATCATGGGGATGCACTCTCAGTCTCTCTCATTCGTAGACTTCTCTTCTGCTCACCTGTTTCACGTCATTATTCCTCCTGGGTTGTGTCACATCACCAGTCTTCTGTTCTACTCACTTTGTCTAAGTTTATCCAAGCTCATAGCTTCAACAGCTATGACTGATTCTATTAAGAGATTCTCTTCCAAACTCTATAGTTAACTGCCACATGAATATTCCACGGGTACTTGAACTTAAAAACTTTTAATGACTCTATGGCTTTCAACAACAAGTTCTACTTCCTTGGTAATGCATTCAAGGACTCTTATGACCTGGTTCCTCACCTTCATAGGTGCATCCTCTTCCCATAGTTACATATGCTCTGTTCCCATCTGTATCTGCACACCTGCTTCAGGTGGTAAGCCAGTCCCTCTACATCACCCCACCAAAGCAATACTTTCTAGCTCAATTAATTCTTTCAGAAAAGTCATTCAATCTCCCAAAGTCTGATTTCAACTCAATTCCCACTGCATCCCAGCCACACGTTTATCCTGACACCGTCATTTTTCTGTTATGTGCATTGGTGTTCTGCCTACATGTATGTCTGTGTAAAGGTGTCAGGTCCCCTGGAACTGGAGTTACAGTTTTGAGGGGCCATGTGGGTGCTGGGAATTGAACCTAGGACCTATGAAAGAGCAGTCAGTGCTCTTAACCACTGAGCCATCTCTCCATCTCCACATTATGAAAGCAGATGTGTATTATTTAGCAAACAAAAACTCAACAAATATCTTGTATACTAGTGTAAACCAAAACTACTGCTAGTTCTTCAAGACATAGTCTTAGCCGGGCAGTGGTAGCACACACCTTTAGTCCCAGCACTTGGGAGGCAGAGGCAGGCAGATCTCTGTGAGTTTGAGACCAGCCTGTACTACAGAGAGAGTTCCAAGACAGCCAGGACTGTTACACAGAGAAACCCTGTCTCAAAAAACAAAAATAAATGGATGGATGGATGGATGGATGGATGGATGGATGGATGGATGGATGGATAAAATAAAATAGTAGACTTACCATTTCAGCACCTGGAATACTCAGGTCCATAATACACAACACCTCCTTTCCACAAATAAAGTACCTACAAAAACCAATTCATGATGAGACAAGTAACTAAGAATGGCAATGGACATTCTCTATACCTGCCCAGAATTCTTTCCCCATCCCTTCCTCCACCAGAGGTCAGCTTTCTACTGAGAAAACACAGGCTATGTAAGTGTCATCAAACAACACAGAGAGCCACAACATGAGACTCTAAGTAAACAAGTTTGTGCTGCTGATAGGAACCAGGTCACATCCTCAGCAGGAGAAATGAGGCCCATATGCATTTTATATACAGGAAAGGCCCAGCTATAGTCAAGTTCCCATTCTCATGGGCCACTTCCAGAACCTGAACTCCAAATGTCCTACCTAATAACAAGAAAACTTAATAGATGTCAAAGAATATTTTACATTCAGACTTAGATAATTTTCATCTATTAGAACCAATGACTCTGTTCTTTCTTTACTAAGTAAGCTCCCAAATAACTAATTGTTTTTTTTTATTACATTTTATTACATTTCAATGCAACTCAGATCATATTATTTAGACATTTTGTTATACCTTAAACCAGTACATGGGAAAAATGACAAATAAGCAAGCAATTACAGTGTAATTAAGAGAACACAGAGTACTAAGGAAACATGGGTCTTGTGTTTCCCAGTCTTGTGTCAAAGAGATCTTTAGTAGAATACCGCCCACACTGAGACATGGCAGACAAGAATGACTAACAAACAAAAGTGGAGGTAACCAGGGAAGTAAGGAGAAGTAAGACAGAAAAGGCTTCTGTAATGATACCTAGATTTAAAGAACTCAGCATTTTAAAGAAAAAATGCAAGTGACTAAGTAAGGCAAGCTTACTGAGGGTAACAGGGAAAGGCAAGGATAAATTTCATTTAAAGTCCAATTATGAGGATCCTGAAAGCCACATCTAGCTCATGAAGCAATGAAGAGAAAAATTAAAAAAAAAAAAAAAAAAAAGAAAGTCCCACATCCATCAAGGCGGTGGTACACTTTAGTCCCAGCACTCGGAAGGCAGAGGCAGGCAGATCTCTGAGTTCAAGGCCAACCAGCTCTACACAAAAACACCTGTCTCAAAGAAAAACAAAAAAAGTTTCACAATCAAGTTACTTGCTCAATTCAAATGTGTTAGTACAATTTTTCTGGCTACAGTAAAAACACACAAAAACTAACTGGTGACCAGTGAAGAATATATTATAGCAAACAAGTTGAGATAATGCTAACTTTGGAATACAATAGCAACATTAAGGATAAGAAAACATATCCAAGAGATTTTTCTGAGAAACAATACAATGAGGCTCAGTGATTGATCACAAGTAAAATGAAAAGAAATAACTTATATTTCTGCCAAGTAGTGTATACACATATGCACTATCTAATTTAATCCTCCCAGAGACAGGAGATGGAAAAGAGACAGCTCTATTTACTTTTGTGGTTTGAGGATGGGATAGTTGATGATAACTACAGCCTTAGGATAGGCAGAGTTGAATCACCTGAAAGAATATCCAATGGACATGTCATTAAGACATGTTACCAGAAAAGAGCTTTGGGCCAAAGTTGCACAATTATCAGTACATACATGGTAACAGCAGAAAATCCTGGCCAGGGGTGGTGGCACATGCTTTTAATCCCAGCACTCAAGAGGCTGAGGCAGGCAGACCTCTGTGAATTTAAGGACAGCCTGGTCTTACAAAGTGAGTTCCAGGACAGCCAGGGATGCTACACAGAGAAACTATTTGGGGGGGGGGGGGAATCAAGTGTCTGTCATTCATACTAAAAGTTATTTAATTCCCACATTATTCTAGGACAGTGGTTCTCAACCTGTGGGTATCAAAGAATATATATATATATATTCCATGTTAGCCAAGGGTACCCATGAAAAGTTACAGTTATGAAGTAGAAATGAAATAATTTATGGTTGAGGGAGGTCACCATAACATAAGTAACTGTATTAAAGGGTCACAGCATTAGGAAGATTGAAAACCATTGATTTAGGGTGTTGGGAATGGTATTAATCCAAAAATATTAAGATTTAATACCAGCCTTCCAGAAATTCCTAGTCTATGGAGGATGTTACTCAATACAGTAATGTGAATGAATGAAGGTGACTACAGCAAATACCATCTACATCTCAAAACTGTGTCGGCAGAGCTTACAGGGAAGGAAAACAGCAAATGAAAGGCTTGTTGTTTGGGTTTAGTACAGGGCCCTAGCTGGCCTTGAAATCACTATAAGGACCAGATGGCCTTGAACTTGCAGTGATCCCCCTGCCTCTGCCTCCCTAGTGCTATGAATACAGGACTGTGACACCATGCCCATCTAGAAAAGGAGTTTTAGTGCCTGCTTTGAAACACCTGCAAAAAATTATACATATCAATCTCCCAAACTAATTCTTAAATTTAGTTTACAGAAAGCATTTATTAAACATCCTATTTAAAAGATATGGATTGGAGACTAGGCATGGTGGTGCACACCTTGACTCCCAACACTTGAGAGGCAGAGGCATGGAGAATCTTTGTGAGCCTGAGGCCACATGGACAGCTGAGTTCTAGGACAGCCAGGATTATGTAAAGAGACACTGTCTCAAAAAAAAGAAAGGAAAAACTGATCAGTTTATTGCCTTTCTCCTTCCACCTGGCCCTCTACTCATTTTTTTTTCTTTTCTATTTTAAATGTATATGGATATTCTATCCATACGTATGTTTGTACACCACACATATACTTGGTACCTATGGAAGGGAAAACAGGATGTTGGATCTCCTGAATTACAGACTGTTGAGTAGCCAAATGGATACTGGGAATCAAACCACAAGCCTCTGGAAGAATGCCTGTGCTCTTAATTGCTGAACTATCTCTTTAGCCCTGCCCCATTTTTGGCTTTTTGAGGTAGGATTTCTAGCTCAGACTGAACTGGAACTCATTATGTAGCCCAGGCTAACCTAAACTTATTTGTGGCAGTCTTCCTGCCTCAGCTTCCCAAGTACTAGGATAACAGGTGAGAACCACCACTCTTGGCTTGTTTCTGGGTTTAGAAACCCTATTTTAATTATAGTTAAATTCTGAAACAATTATTTCTAGATTAGATTTCTCTTGCAGTCCTCTCATCATCTACTGGGACATTTAATATGATACAGCTTTTATCAGGAGCAAGACCCAAGACCATCAATCCTCAGTCACATACATACTGAATTCAAGATAAGTCTCGGCTACATGGCACTATCAAAAAAAATCCCAAAAGGGTAGGAACGAACAATCCACATTAAAACAATCAACTATCAACCAACAGTCTAGGTGTTTTTAGTGAGCCTGGCACACACTACCAGCTTCAATAGGAGCAGCAATGTGGGATTTCTGACTGGTTATTCCATTGATCAGTAGTCATAAAAATCCAGCTAACTCATCAATTTAATGTCCCGCCAAAATCAATGAAGTATTCTTTTAATTTGTTAAGTTCTGAATAGAATTGATTAACTGTAGTCTAGATGTACTACTAATTTCTAGACAGCAGTGGGCCCTGAGCTCTGGAATAAGAAAAGGCCTCCAGCTTCCAGAAGGCCTCTCTTCTTACCAAAGCAAAACCTGCCCTCTGTTGAACACCTCCTGAGGACAGGCAGGGGGATACAAGTCAATAAATAACCAAAACCCTTAACCATTTAAAAATTATATTATCCTTATACAGAGGGAAACTAAAGTGACAGAAGGGACAATGTCCAGGTGAGAACCCAATATAACTTAATTTCAGCCATGTAAGACATATTTGTGCATGTTGGTAGCTGACCCAACAATAACATGTCAGTTGACTTGGGATAATTTCTTATGCTAGCACATAAAATAGTAAGAATATCTTATTGACAGGTTGAATGGATTTTTTAAAATGTAGTTATTTCCTGGGTATCAAAGAATACATATATATGCATATATATATATTTGTGTATATATATGTATATATATATGTATATATATATATATATATGTATTCCATGTTAGCCAAGGGTACCTATCTCAAAAAAAAAAAAAAAAAAAAAAAGAAAGAAAGAAAGTTTCCTTTGCATTTCAGAAGGCAAGGATAATCGGGATCAATAATGGAGGTTTTAAAAGAATCTTTTAAACACATCTACAATGGTAGTAGTTAGCCTCTAATTGTGAACAAGATAGAAGCCTTTACCAGGTTTTTTATGAAGTTTTTCTACTTAGTGCATTACTGTCACTGTCTCCGCTTCACAGCGACTAACGCCAACAGGTGCACAGACCCGCTGAGTACCGTAGGCTGATTTGCAGGAGAGGCAGGTCTGCCGCTGATTTGCAGGAGAGGCAGGTCTGCCACTGCTTTCCAGGTTGGTGTTTCGTTTTTTTCCTCGTTAACTAAATCGCTGTCTCTCTGCAGAGAAACCGCAGCCATTTCTTTCTAAGTCTTCCCACCATCTCCATTATTGTAGCCCCCATCCTCGCTGAACATTTACATAATACGTTGGCATAGTAACTGAAAATTGACTTCATTTCTGACCTTTAACAACAACAAAAAAAAAATGGCTGAAAGAAAACTAAACCACACTTATCAAAGCACAAAATGCATGATTATATCCCTTTAACATACGTAAGGATTATCTCAGGGAAAACTGAACCATGAGTTCAAATGAGTTGCAATGGAAGAGCTAATTTGAAAGACAACAGTGGACATGCTATCTTTAAAGGCCTGAAAAAGAGAATATTGTTATCAAAGGATAACGTATTAAAATACATAAGTGGGAGCAAAGAGGTAGCGCCAAATCAGTTATTGTTTTCTAAAAGGCCAGGTTATCTCCGGGATTTTCTTCTCGGAGCTCAACCAATCCCCACCTTTTTTGAGTTAACCAGTCTCCAGGCAAGCCGCGCTTCCTGATTGGCTCGGAGGCATCGAGTAGAAAAGCAGCCAATCCTTCCCGAGTCAGAACTGTGCTATGGAGACATTACAACCACTGCATGGCAAGAATGTGTACAAACCTGTCGGTGCAGCAAATTCCAGCTCCTACTCCTAAAGACAGTTGCGGAAGGATTCCCCAAAGCCAGCCTGCCCTAACTCAGATGTGGCATCGAGGTTTATATATATATATATATATATATAAAAATCCCTGCGGCTCTCTTTTCCGGGGGAATCAAAGTGTCGTAACCAAAAAGCGCGCACACGGGATAGACTCTGTCCTCGGGATGACTCATTCTCTCAAAGCCTGGTTTCCAGAGAGCTCGCACTGGGTCAGGGAGAGCGGGAGGGAAAGTTATGGCTGGGAGGGGTCCGGGATAGCAGGCGCACACTCCCGGCGGGAGGCCAGCCCGCCGGTGGAGAGCGAGCGAGCGAGCGAGCGTGTGTGCATGTGTGCTTTCGAAGTGAGTAAATAAACACCTCTAGTAGCACTACGTGCCGGGGCAGGCGGCCCAAGTTCCCAGAAGGCTCGGCCTGGGAAACGGCGGAAGATTGGCGAGGGCGCCGGGTCAAGTCGGGGCGAGAAGGCACCGGGAGAGCCCCGGGGGCGGGAGGGGTGTGTCGCGGCCTGGAGGCCCGCCAGGCGCTGAAGGCCCGGGAAGCGGCCGCGGCGCCCGCCTTCTCTCGGCCTCGGGCCGCGCGCCAGGGCCCGCCTCCCGCGACGCCTCACTCCCCTTCCGCCCGGCGCCCGGCCCGCGCCTGCCCGGGGCTCCGCGTCGCTCGTCGCCCGCCTCGGGCCCTCCTGTGGGGCTCCGCGCTCCCGGGATCCCACACACACTCCTCTTTTCCTCGTTGCCCCCCTTCTCCCCGGGTCCCGTCGCCTGCCTCCCTCTCCCCGCCGCGCCCCGCTCTCCGTCTTTACCTGCTGCGGGAAGGAGTGGGACGTCGAGGCCCGGGCCGTGTCGTCGAGTGAGCGCCGAGGGCCCGCAACCCTTTCCCGCCGTCGCCGCCGCCACTGCGCTCTCCGGCGCGGCGCGGGGCTGGCGAGCAGCTGTGGCCGCGGTGGTGGGGGGAGACGCAGCAGCGGAGCGTGCGGAGCGGGCACACACTGCCGCTCTCCGTCCGACCGGGGAAGAGCAGCCTCGCCGGAGCCCGCCGCGCGCAGGAGCCAGCCGCGAGAGGGCGGGTGGGCGGCCGCGTGGGGAGGGGTCTCGCGGCCGCCGCAATGGCTGCCACGTAGCCAGGTGGATCGCCGCTCTCCGCCCCCGCCCCGGCTCAGGGCCGTGACCTCTGCCACACAGCCCCCCGGGCTCCTGCAGGGTGCGTCGGCCCACGCCGAAGTGCGGGGCCCGAGCCCACCGGTGCTGGCACGTCACCGGCTCCCTTAAGAGAAGTGAGTCCTGGGCCTGGCGGGCGGCGCAGCCTGGGACCCGCAGCCCCTCGGGCTCTCCCGGAAGCTTGCGGCGCTTCCCTCGTCCCCTCGGGCTCCGGGGAAGAGGGCGGGCGCGGGTCCCTTCGCGGTGACGTGGGGCCCGCTTCAGCGCCCCGGGGCAGCCGCAGCCCGGGCAAGCCCTCTCCGCTCTCCCGAACCCGAAAAGCAAAACAAGGTCGTTTTTTTGGCCCGGGCAGCGAGGGAGGAACTGGGAGCTGGGGCGGGCCGGGCTGCAGCTGCGAGGTCGGCGGGGCGAGGCGATGGGGCCCGTGCTGCCCCCACGGGGGCCGCTCGCTCGGGGCAAGACAGGCGGCGGCGGCGCCCCGCGGGAACAAAGGGCCCCGCGGCCGCAGCGACCCGGACGGAGGCTGCCGGCCGGCACTCGGCCCGCGCCGCCAACGTGCGGTCGGAACACTGGCCGGAGCCCAAAAGAGCCGCGGCCTTTGCCCCTGTGGGGCTGGAGTTTTCAGGTGCCAAGAAAAAGCAACAGTGTTCCCTTCCCTCCTACGATCCAGGATTATTAGCCCGTCCCCTAAGCCCGCTCCATGTTTTCCTTGCTGGACTCTGACTTCCCTGTTTAATTTGTTCTGTCCTGACATGAAACGAACGGTGCTTTCAGAGTACAAAAGTATGTCACACTAGCCTTCTGATTAATGATGATACTGGACGTTTCGATTTTTTTTTTTCTTTTCTATTTTCTTCAGGAGTTTACTCTTTCTTTGCAATTACTTTGTATTCTTTCACTGCCCCACCCCCCGCCGCAGTAAAAATAACCTGATAAAGTATTCATCTACATCAAAAGAGACAGATTATCTGTCAATGCTGTAACAGCAATTACTTAAACTGAATGTAAATTTGGATAGAATACAATTGAAAATTTCCCCTTCCTTTAAGTCTGATTTGAACACTCACACTCAATGAGAAGATGGTCTACCGGTTTTTTTCTAGAAACTAGTACATTTAAAGCACAGACCTTAGGATGGTAAATTTTCTGAAAAATTACACAGATAAGAATACAAAAGAAATTTTCTGAGCCATCTCTCCAGCCCAAAAGGATTTTTTTTTCATTTTCTTTTTGTCTTTTTTAGACAAAAAGTGTTGAAAAGAAAAATACTATGCAAACACCTTTATTAAGGCTTTTTCTAAATATCATTTTTAAAATGTTAATAATCCAGAATCCCAAGCATAAATATCTATTGCTGAGAACCTAACATTAACTCTGCTTCCAGACAGCTATTGGGAGGCCAATAGCTAATAGCTAATTATAAACTTAGTAATTATAAACGTCAAACAAATCTAGAAAATTTATATTAATGATGTTCACCTGAAGTACGTTCAACATGATAATAAAAACTTATATTTAAGTTCTTGAACATCTGTTAAGGATTTATCACATCTTAAGTCTCTATAATAAAAAAAGGAATTAACATTAGAGAATATATTTCAAGGCAAACATCACACAAGCTGAATTATTTTTGCTTACTATTTCAAAAGAAAAATGCAAACCCCATAAAAATCCTGAAAGTCAGATGCAAAGAACAAAGCAGTCTTTACCAGCGTTCACAATGGCAGGCTTGCTTTATGAATAGTTACAAGGATCCTGGTTCCTTATTGGTTCACATTCTAAGCCAATAGGAAAAGTACAACACATCTTTCAAAGGGAGAGAGCATTGGAATAAATGGATTGTTTATCACATTCATTCTCTTTCAAGCTCATGTGTCCTGTAATTCCAAAGAAAGAATGTAAGAATCTTTGAATTACTGATGGGTGCTACTCCTCAACATCAACCCTCTGCAGACTTCCATTTGACTCTAACATAATTGGCTAGAATTGATTGTGTGAAAGTAATATTTCTTTAAAACACCAGGTGAATGTGAAGAATGGCAAAATGCCCACTAATGCTTTTAATAATTAGGTAGTCCTTGAATTTTAGTTGAGACTAACCTTTAAGGACATAGTGAAATTTGTAAATGTTTTGGAAAATGACATCAACTTTTGTGAATAAAATTGCCAGGGCATCACAAATTACTTTATTTCTCTAGAGCTACTTTGGACATATGTAATGGATAAATTCTGAAATTGCTTGTTTATATTTTCATTTAGAACCTAAGTATGATTTCATTCCAACCAAAGTAACCTGTGGCACCTTTATATTCCTCTGCCTTTGATTTACAGCATTCCGGTTAATTCTAGTTATTTACATATGTGTGATCTCCCACACTAGGTTATCAATTCCTCGAAGATAGGTTGTCTCATGATAAGCCTGTATTCCTCACTGCCAACTCAGATACTTGTACAACACAAGCAATGTGCTGAGTGAAAGCTGGAGTAAGCATGTCCTATGACAGCAGATGGCAAATTAAAAGAAAATATGTCTCTTTTTTTCCCTTACTTGTATAATAGCTGATCAATTGTTTTCATTCCCAATTACACTTTGAATTGTTGCTAGGATGTGATTAAAAGAAAGTAAAACAATATACACTGAAATCGTGTGTCTTATTTTAGGCCCCATAAGGGCTGGGTTGTAGCTCAATAACAGCCTCTGCTGTGGCTTAGTGTGTGAAGCCTTGCCACTACATAAATTGAACAAGTCCTATGGAAACATGATAGTAGATACCACTGCTGTTATCTAAAGTAAAGAAGTTTTAGTGGATTTGTGTTAGACTTCCATACCACACCCAGATAATGGTAGTTCTGCAGCCTTGGAGAATTCAGTAATCCAAACACCCGTTTCCTCATTTACTCAACTTTCATATGAAACTCAATAGTATCTAGTCTTTGATTAATTAAATAATGAACACATGTAAGAAGCTCAATAAATTATTGTAGATCTGATTGGGCTCAGTCATGAAGAAAATGTAATTTTCTGCAATTATTTATAAAATGCAGATAGAATCACTTAAAGGTATCAGGGGTTGGGTACAGATACGGCTCAGTAGGTAAAGTGTTTACCATGAAAGTGTGAGGGCCAGATTTCAGATCCCCGGAACATACATAAACAGCAATCTCCCTATAGTCAGAACACTTGGGAAGGTGGAGATATGATCCCTCCTGCAAATAGCCACATCAGTGATCTCTAGGTTCAAGTGAGAGATCCTGCCTTAATACTTACAGTGGAGAGGAATGAAGATACCTCATGCTGGCTTCTAACGACCCACACAAATGTGAACATGCATGCAAGCATACATGCAAATCACAAAAGACCATGATGGAACACATTACCTTATATCCTAACCTACAAAATCAACTTTGAAAATTCAGTAAATGGGGCTAGAGATGGTTGAGTGAATAAAGTGCTTGCTGTCCAGCATAAAGAATAAAATTCAGGTTTCCAAAACCTATATGAAAAGCTAGGTAGATGTGGCATCCCTCTGTGATCCCAGTACTCAGCAGGCCAGACTAGCCCAGTTGAAGTTCTAGTTTTAAGAGATTTGTTAATAGAGAGTGACCGAGGCCAATTTTGGTCCTGCACATACACATTTCCACCACACACACACACACCATACAGTGCAAGAAAAGAAAAAATGACCTGAGTGAAAGACTGAACCCTATGAGCATCTACCAAAAGAAATATTATTTTAAGGATGTGACTTTTGTTTATGCTGCATTTGTTTAACTCAGTGAAGCTGTGAGTCTTTGCTTGTCTAATAAAGAGCTGACCAGTCAATAGCAAGGCAGGAGCAAGGATAGGCAGGGCTATAACCAGAAGAAGGAAAGAGAGCAAGAGAACAAAGAGAGGAGGATATCAGAGGCCAATCGCACAGCAATCCATAGAGCAAGAGTAAGAATTAAAGAAGAAAAAAACAGGAAAAGCCCAAAGGCAAAAGGATAATTTAAGGTAAGAAAATCTGGCTAGAAACAAGCCAAGCTAAGGCCAGGTATTCATAAGTAATTATAAGACTCCATGTGGCCAGGCGTTGGTGGTTCACACCTTTAATCCCAGCACTCTGGAGGCAGAGGTAAGCTGATCTCTGTGAGTTCGAGGCCAGCCTGGCCTACAAAGCTAGTTCCATAACAGTCTCCAAAGCAATGCAGAGAAACTCTGTCTTGAAAAACCAAAAAAAAAAAAAAAAAAAAAAAAAAAAAAAGGTTCCATGTGTGATTTATTTGGAATCTGGATGGTGGGCCCCTCAAAAAAGCCAAAAAATAAAAAGAGCAAAACCAACAATTTTGTTTCCTATTTTTAAGATATATTTTTCTGTGTATTGTATATGTCAGGTTCATGCAAGTACCCTCTGAGGCCAGACTCAGGTGTTGGATTCCCAGGAGTTGGGAGCCATACAATATGATCCTGGAGAACAAATTTGAGGCCTTTGGAAAGCAATAAGCTCTCTTCAACCAATGAGCCATCTCTCTAGCCCCCTGCTTTTGTCTGTTTGGTTGGTTGGGTTTTTTTTTTTTTTATGAGACAGGGTTTCTCTGTGTTACCTTGGCTATCCTGGAACTCACTCTGTAGACCAGGATGTCCCAGGATGGCCTTGAGCTCGCTGAGATCTGCCTGCCTCTGCCTGGGATTAAAGGAGTGCTCCACCACCACCCAGCTTTGTCTTCATTTTAAGATAGGTTTTCGATAATTAAGCCAAGTAGGCCTGGCATCATGGTCTTTCTGCCCACTGATTGCTGGGGACACGGGCATAGACTTCCCCACCCAGCCAGAGGAGTTACCAATACAGAGAGCTCTGACATGACTGAAACCTCATGAAAAAGATAAAACTTGGTATGTCTCTCTCTTCTCAAAGACATAGCACCCACCACTATGCTTGCTTTTCTCAAAGTTGTGAGAAAATACACAAAGGATAAAGAAATTAAAATAAGGGATGATTAAAAAATAGGCCTTCTCAAAGTTATGAAAAAAAAGAGTAAATAGCATATGTGTTTATTGAACTCTCTTAGAGCTCTCTTAGTCCTCTCTGCTTTTCCTCTTATTCACAGAGAGCCTTTAAGATACTCATGTAACAATGAACTTTAAGAGAGAGCTGTAATAATAAATACCTCCAAAGGTATTTGACTACAAGTAAGTAGTCAAATTAATAGCAAGTGTCTCAGGATGTATTCAGATTGTATTCAGGCGGAAACATTTATCTATTCATTTGACAGTCCATGCTTCCAGATCCTGCTACTCAGGCCAGGCCTGTCAGCATTGGCCTGAAACGCCAGCTGTTTTGAAAGCTAAGACAGAAGGATTTGGGTTTGGTTTAGTTTGGTTTTGATTTTGGTTTTTTTAGACAGGGATTCTCTGTGTAACAGCTCTGACTGTCCTGGAACTCACTCAGTAGACCAGCCTAGCCGCGAACTCACAGAGATTCGCCTGCCTCTGCCTAAAGTCATGCACCACCATACCTTGGTTCAAAAGAATCTTAAGTTCAAGGCTAGCCCAAGCAACTTCGTGGGCCCTGTCTCACAATATAAAAAGCAATGAAGAGGGCTGGGGATGCAGGTTAGTGGTAGAGCACTTGCCTGCGATGCATGAGATCATGGGGCCAATCCCTAGAAATATTACAACTGTGATGATCCAGCCACTTCTGCAGAAGTGGACCTGAAACAGGCACTCTTGAGAAGCAGACATTTGCTTTACCCAATCTATCCACATGAATAGACAAGCATGCAGCAAACTCTAAACTTAAAAGGACAGAAATGGGATGGGCAAATATTATTTTTAAAAAAACAGCTAGGAAATGCCAAGGATAGTGTCTTCATATCTCAGGCTGGGGGCATGCTATGTTTATATCACCTGCTTTACATCACTGTGTCTTGGCAGGGATTATATAGCTCAGTGCTTAACATGTCCACCACAACCACCACCACCACCAATAACAATAATAATGTGTATATCCTTTAACCATAAACTGTATTATTGTGAGATATCTGTACACTGTGTAAAAAATAGATTACTGTGATTAGTATAAAAATACAAATAAATGGCCAATAGGCAGGTGGGAGGTATGGGCTGGACTTATGGGTAGAGAGAGAAAGGAATCTAGGTGGGCAGGGACCATCAAGAGACACAGAAGGCACAAGATGAAAGAGAGGTAACATCACAAGATAGAACATAGATTAATATCAATGGATAAATTTAAGTTACAAGAGCTAGTTATGAGCCAGGTGTTGGTGGATCATGCCTTTAATCCCAGCACTCAGAAGGCAGAGGCAGGTGGATCTCTGTGAGTTCAAGACCAGCCTGGTCTACAGAGCAAGTTCCAGGACAGGCTCCACAGAGAAACCCAGTCTCGAAAAACAAACAAACAAACAAACAAAGAGCTAGTTATGAATAAGCCTAAGCTATAGGCTGAGATTTTATAATCAACAAGTTTTTATGTCATTCTTTGGGAGCTGACTAGAGGGACAGAAAGACTCATTACATATGGTATCCAACATGAAGGCTTGAATATTTACAGAGGGCCTGAGAAACTTGTCTCTTGGGTACAGGGGTGTACAGAGGTGTGGGCTCTTTTAAGAGACCCAGCTATCCAGCCGAGCACTTGAACAGCTGGCACTTGGTACAGACTCCTGCTTCAGGCAAACACAACAAATTACCAGAGCTAGGGCTGTTAAATGCGGCTCCAGCCAACATGAGAGTAGACTCTCAGGGAACTGAGGTGGGCAGAACCAGCCACATGCTAGGCAGAGCCCTGCAGCAGTAGCCTAGCAGTTTAAGGTTTGAGGCTGCAGATGTACAAAATTGAATTAATTAATTTAATTTAATTAAATAACGAAGGTACTGGCCAACACAATCTCTGAACAGTTAACAGTGTGTTTAAAAACATACTTAGATGCTAAGTAAGGAAAAAGAAAATGGGTATAGGTGGTCATAGAAAAGATAAATAGTTTAAAATAATAGTCTTTAAAGGAAGAGAAAAGTAATAAAAAAAAAAAAAAACCAATAAGGAATGGATGGGCAGTGGTGATGGTGCACACCTTTAATTCCAGCACTCAAGAGGGAGAGGCAGGTAGATCTCTGTGAATTCAAGGCCAGTCTGGTCTACAGAGCAAGTTCAGGATAGCCAGAGCTGTACAGAAAAACCTTGTCTCAAAAAAACAAAACAAAAAAAGATTAAGCCACAAAAAGATGGAAATACACAGGGTATCTGAATCCTGTATGGTGCTTTGTCAACTTTAAATTTTTAAAATGCTAATGTACAAAACTCAATAGCTTCAGCCGGGCAGTGATGGTACACATCTTTAATCCCAGCACTAGGGAGGTAGAGGCGGGCAGATCTCTCTGAGTTTGAGGCCACCCTGGCCTCCAAAATGAGGTCCAGAACACGAAGGACTGTTACACAGAGAAATCTGTCTCAAAAAAAAAAAAAAAAAAAAAAATACTGCTGATAGACATCAGACTATGGAAATTGCCAAATTAAACCAACCTATATATATTATTTAAGTGCCTTAACTTCAAAATGGAAGTCAGGGAGAGAGGTTATTCCTTTGTTTCCACAGAAAGAAAGTTATGGTCCTCTTCAAAATTAATGAAGATCAGATTTGACTGGGGGAGGCCTCCTGAAAATTTTGGCTACATAAAAAAGGAAATCAAGAAGGACTACAGGACAGGTTATGTGAACGCTGCTCCCTCTACACGGGAACAGCTGAGACCCAACGAGACATGGTAAACCTTTTTGGCTGTAGAGTCCTTTTATCACCTATTATTACAAACCATCCTTTCATATGAAGTGGATGGAGATTTATATTACAGTTTGGTTATACAGTCCAACGAGACTTATAAAGTTAACAGATGCCTTTTACCTGCTCAAACAGAAAACAGAAAATCATCTTTAAAGTGACTTGTGCACAAAGCACATCCCATACTTGTGTTAATGCAGGTATATATGATGTTACCTTTAAAAGTTTGTATGTTTTCAGAAAAAAAAAAAAGGAGGACCAGACACCAACAAGAACAAGTAGCCCAGGTGATCCAGCCTCTCAGAATGCCTGTCACAGTTTCCTCAAAATTCTTCATCCACAGCAACTTCTAAGCTTCTATCTGAAACGATCCAGACTCACAGACTAACCAGACAAGACTTCAGATAAGCTCTATACTTTCCCATCATGCACAGACTAAACAAAAAATAATACAGCTAGGTCTCCCAGGACCATTATCCCAATTTTCTAAGAGTTCCCTAAAGATAGTCACCATCAGATAACAGGAAGCAATCTAGAAAACGTGATACCCATATTCCCAAGAGGTGGGGTGGGTGGTCTGGGGTCATTCAGTGGGTTGTGGATTATTTAGGAGGGTTGGTCACAAGCTGTTATTGCTAATGATCAGGAAAAAAGCTGAACAAAGAAAATTAGATTTAGAAATTTCTTTCTGAAGAGAAAAGGGGGGATATACTATAGAAATGGTGGGATGAAAGGGAGGATTGTTGAGTCTACATTTGAACAACCACTAGTGTCAAATATTTTACACTGGTATGGATTTTTGTATAGTCATACAAATTAAAGGTTATTTTTGGCATACTGTATATATGTTCCTATTCCTATTTAAAGTATTGTGCCTCTGCAGCTGATTTAAAAATGTAATGTAATATTTCTGGTCCTTGAAAGCTATTTAGGATAATTAAGAAATACGGGTTAGTAGTTAGTCATCTAAGAACCAAAATTGTAGTCGTGTGAGGTATGGTTTAAAGATCACACAGAAATATATTTTAAATAGGTAGATGGTCTTCAAACATTTCAGATATCTGCAGAATATGGCATTTAAGATATGTTAATAATATAAGGCTTTTCATGACAGTGAGACATGTCTGCTCCTGGCAGCACCAATCTACTTCAAAGAAGGATGATGGGCATCAAAGAACCTCCATATGGAGTTTTCTTTTTTTGTGGAAAAGTCAGTGACTGGGCAAGGAACCGCCCTTGCCTCTACTGCTGACGGTGTGCTGTCCAAACTGGACAAACAGGACACAAAAGAAGGCAACCGCTGAACTTTGCCAAGACAAGGAAGGCTAGTCCTTCAAAAATTTCCTGCTTCACAAAAATGTCAGATATTCTAGGTCTGTAGGCCAAAGCTGGATGCCTCAATGTTGCAGAGGAACCTCGAGTGACTGTCCAGGCAGTCAGCTGTATCTGTCATTTCTATAGTTTCTGAAGTTGCTTATTCTGCACTTCCTGTTTACTCAGGTAATATTATATACCTCTCAGGTCTCTGATGGAGTTGAAGATAGTTGTAGTTATAGTTTTCCTTGGACCAAATTCAGAAAAAAAAATCACAAAAGACATGTAAAGTTTATACATGCTTAAGTTGTTTATCTAAGAAGATGTTTTAAGGTCTAAAAGATACTTTTAGGATGGCAATACAGGTGATGATAGAAGGTGGTTTAAGTATAAAATGTTGGACTCATCAAGATTGGATAGATAATAGAGTAATTTCTCCAAATTTGACAAATATAGATTAGACATTGTGAATGTAATTCCTACTTGATAATTTTTTAATTGTGTATAATTTCATTGTATTAGCGTCAAAACCTTTCCTTTTTATTTAGACAAGAGGAGGAAATATTGTGGGATATTTGTACACTGTGTGAAACTATATTGCTGTGATTGGTGTAATAAAAAGCCAAATGGCCAATAACTAGGCAGGAGGTAGAGGTAGGACTTCTGGGTAGAGAGAAAAAGGAAGAGGAGGAGGAATCTGGCAGGCAAGAAATGCCAGGAGACACAGAGAGTAAACAGGAGATGCAAGATGAAAGAGAGATAATGCCAGGTGATAGAATGTGAATTGATATAAATGGGCAAATTTAAGTTTTAAGAGCTAGTTAGCGACAAGCCTAAGCTAAAGGCCAAGCTTTTGTAATTAATAAGAAGTCTCCACATCATTATGTGAGAGCTGTCTGGTGAGACAGAAGAAGACTCACTACACCTTATCCTGTTTTCTGCATCTTATAACCTTACCTGTGTGTTTTTGGTTTTGTTTTTATCTGTCCCAAGGGAGTGTCACTGTATCGCTGAGATTGGTCTCAAAATCCTGATCTTCTGGGGCTGGAGATCTTCAGTGGTTAGAAATACATAGTGCTCTCACAGAAGACCTGAGTTCATTCCCAGCACACTGAGCAGCTCTAACAGCCTGTAACCAGCCCCAGGGAATTCTAGTCCCCCATGTTTCTTAGGTGTCTATACGTGTGCAAATACCTACATAGACACGCACACGTGCGCGCGCGCACACACACACACACATGCTCACGAGTATTTTTTTTTTTTAATGGTTGTTTCAGGTCCTGCCTTCCTGCCTCAACCTCTATTGACATGTAATTACAGCTGAGTCAGGCTCTTTTCTCCTCTGGTGCTAAGAAGTAAACCCAAGGCCTGTTGTCATCTGACATCTTTTTATCTACTGTATTATCCTTTCATTTGAAACAATCAAAATCTTCTGTTTCCAACAATCAACCATTTGCCTATTTAATCATTCACTTTCACTTATCTGTAAATTTACAATCCAATTCAAATGATCTTCCAGTAAAATTTTCCCAGATGTCCCAACCAATGAATTGCTTCTTTCTCCTTTATGTCCATATTCCCTTCTCTCCTGTCTCTCCATTGCAATGGTAGCTTTTTATTGGATAAGGGAGGGGGTGAAGCACACACACACACACACACACACACACACACACACATATATATATATACTAAAACTGAGTTATTTTCCTCTAGTTAAAAGACACACCCACAATAACTAAAAGATGTTTCATCCCAATGGGTAGTGGTGGCCCAGGCAGAGGCATGTGGATCTCTGTGAGTTTGAGGCTAGCTTGGTACACATAGTGAGTTCCAGGACAGCCAAGGCTACACAGAAAAACTCTGTCTTGGAAATACTAGGGAAAAAAAAAAAAAAAAAAAAAAAAAAAACCTATTCTGGAACAGGACCCAGTGAAGCCAAGCTTAATGACTTGAGTTTTAAACCCAAGACTCACACAGTAGAAGGAAAGAACCTATCCCCACAAGTTCTCTGACCTCCATGTCCATTCGGCAAGCAGATACCCATACACATCCACATTTAAATAAATAAGTATAATTTAAAAATGTAAAGCTACGATGGCATTAAGGAAATATATTGCTATTACATGTTAACTTTGGGAGGTGGGGCTGGAGAGACGGCTCAGAGGTCAACCTCAAGCTTGCAGCCACTCTTGCCCTCCAAGTGCTGCCACATACCAATATGCCAGCTACCCCTCCTCTAGGCTTACAAACGTCTGCTACTTCCACATGCTTTTAAGTTTTGCATGAAGAATTACTTTTTAACAGACTTGTTGTGTTTATGTGAGGACTGTGTGTGATGTGTGTGTGCATGGTGAATGTGTGGCAGTCAGGAGAACTGGGCATCCGTTCTCTTCTTCCACCACGTAGGCTCCAGGAATTAAATTTAGGTCTTGATGTTTGTGCAGAAAACCACTGAACTGTCACATCTGCCCTTCTCTTGTTTGTCATGTCTTTTTTGTTTTGGTTTGGTTTTTCGAGACAGGGTTTCTTTTTATTGCTTTGGAGCCTGTCCTAGAACTAGCTCTGTAGACCAGGCTGGCCTCAAACTCACAGATATCTGCCTACCTCTGCCTCCCGAGTGCTGGGACTAAAGGCATGTGTGCCACCAACACCCAGCTGCTTGTCATGCTTGTCGTGTCTTAGATAGTACCTCATGTATACTAACTCTCTATGTAGCCAAGACTATCCTTGAGTTTCTGGTCTTCCAGTCTCCACATCCCAAATTCTGGGATTATAAACCTACATGACCAAGTCTATCATATGTCCTGCTTAATACAGAACACAAGACATTATGAATATCTGAGGAAGCAGTCTATCTTTTTGGCTTTATTTTTTTTATTCATTCTTTTGTTTGTTTGCTTGGAGACAGGGTCTCTCTACATAGGTCTGCCTGTCTGGAATTCTCTTCGTGGACCAGGCTGGCCTTGAACTCACAGAGATTTGTCTGCCTCTGCCTCTTCAGTACTAAGTTATGTTTTTGTCTGAATATATGTATGTATACCACATGTGTATCTGGTACCCAGGGATGTCGGAAAAGGCTATTGGATTCCCTGAAACTGGAGTCACATGCAAATGGTGGCGGGGCACCAGTGCAGGTAGTCGAACCCAGGTCCTCTGCAAGATCAGTAAGTTCTCTTAACTACTGAGCCTCTTCCCCAGCCCATTAGTTTGTTTTGTTTTGTTTTGTTTTTTCTTTTTGGCTTTTCAACACAAGGTCTTAATATGCAACCCTGGCCAGAAGACACTCAATGTGCAATCCAGGCTGACTGGGGAGTCCCAGCAAAACTCTTGCCTCAGACTTCCAAATACTGGGATTACAGGTTGTGCCAGCACACATGGTTTTTCCTCCTGATTCAAAGGGAATATAAAAATTATTATGGGCCGGGCGGTGGTGGCGCATGCCTTTCATCCCAGCACTCGGGAGGCAGAGGCCAGCCTGGTCTACAGAGCTAGTTCCAGGACAGACTCCAAAGCAGAGAAACCCTGTCTCAAAAAAACCAAGAAGAAGGAGAAGAAGGAGAAGGGAAGAAGAAGAAGAAGAAGAAGAAGAAGAAGAAGAAGAAGAAGAAGAAGAAGAAGAAGAAGAAGAAGAAGAAGAAGGAGTTGAGACCAGCAGCTGTAGGCTGCTCTTCCAGAGTCTGTCCATTTTGTAAGCATCTCTTTCCCCTCAGTTGGAATCAATGAAGAGGTAGCAAAAAACTAGAATTTACACCACTTCAGCTCAACTCCCAAGAAATATAATATCAGCAGAGAAGAATCAGTTCACCATGTATAAACCAGCACTTAAGAGGTAGAGGCAGGAGGATCAAGAGATCAAGGCTAGCCTTGTAACCTTGGCTACACATCAAATTTGAGATCAGCCAGCTATAAGACACCATGCCTGGTGGGGGGAAGAAAAACAAATTTCTTAGAAATTCTATCCTTATTACAAAGATTGTTGCATTCAGTTTTGTGCGGTCCTATTATACTTAGGAACTGAAGGCATCTTGTGAGAGTTTGAGTACATGTATTCTGTCATTTTGACTAAGACATTGGTGTGCCAGTTGTAGGGGCATAATTTGCTCACCCTAATCTTGCCATCTTACCCCACTATCCTTACACTGCTTCTCATAGTTTTCTGTCTTCAGACCAGTCAAGGGAGTAGAGAAAAAAACATACATTGCAAAATTTTTCCACAGCTATTATTTTTCCTACAGTTCTGTCCAATGAGAGGAAATTAAGAATACATGTTTTTTTTTTTCCTTCATGGCTCCTAACTGAGAAACGATTAGTCATTAGCAGTTAGGTCTATGTAAAACAAGTCATGTCCTTTATCCTTGGCCAAAGAACAAATGAAGCCAGGGCAAGCCTCACAGGTCAACTTCTCAAATCATCCTTCCTGACAAGTTGGCTGATGGGTTATAACTACCTGTGTGGCTCAATAAGAGTTTAGCTTGATAAAAAGGAGAAAAACCTAATTCCAGGGATATTGGTTCACACTTTCAGTGCCAGCACTTGGCAGGCTGAGGCAGGATTGCAAGTTAGAGGCCAAACTGGGACAATTTAGAGATTTTTTTTCCAGGAAAAAAGAAGGAAGGAATGCAGGAAGGGAAGGAGGGACCAGGCCTAATAGCAAAGGCACATATCCAAGCTACACGGGAGGTTAAGACAAAATGAACACAAGTTTAGGCACGCCTGATATAGAGTGAGTTCAAAGCCAGTCTATACAATCCAGCACTTAGAAGTCTAAGACAGGCAGACCAAGGTGTGTTTGAGGTCAGCCTGGGCTACATAGTGTGTTCCAGGACAGCCTTGGGCTACAGCGTGAGAATTTGTACAAAACAACAAGAAGAAGGGTTAATTATCAATCAAAGTTAATTTTGGTGCATGAATGTTAATGGTTCTTTTCTTTCAGTAATCATCAAGCATAGACAAACAGCAACTTGAGGTACAGTCATTTATGTGGCAACTCTACTTAGAAGCTGGCAAACATCATTTAGTTAGGTGACTGTAAGAAATAGAAACAGATTTTTTTAAAAAAATTAAATACATAGTAATCTCTTCCTTGACAATAGGGATAATTATCTCCATTTTCAGAGGAAACTGAAGTTCAGACAGAGTAAGTAACTTTCCTAAGGCCACACAGCTAGAACTAATGATTGCATCATATTGTAGTAATAACTCACATGCTAGCATGGTCAAATAACATCACTTGAGTCTTTGAGTCGGCGTTAAGGGTACAGCTGTAGTTTGTCCTTGAGCTTTACCTGTTCCCTACCACCAAGTCAGTAAGTGGCCCCCCACAACCACTCATACTTTTCAACAACCTTTTTGAGGAAGGAGCATCATCCCTCCAAAGGCTCCTCTTTCCTCTGTATCCAGATGGTCATCTAGATCATGTCTCTTCTCTACCTGCCCTGCTTTTCCTTTGAGATGGTCTCATTTTGCTCAGTATGAACAATTGCCTCAAATTGAGGATGCCCTTGAACTTCTGATACTCCTGCCTTCCTCTCCTGAGTGCTGGGATCACAGATGTATACCACTGTCTACCAATCTAAAGGCAGTGATTCCTGGGAGGTGGACTAAAGTCTCATGCAATAGACAACTTTATTCAGAGCATCAGATAATTTATACTCATAGGGTTAAGAGGAGTCACATGAATAAAGTGTACAATCATAAGGGCAAGCAAGCCACATGTAGCTGAAAGCCACACACGGCAAAAACATGCTCTTTCATCGAGGTATATAAACAAATAACAATAGCCAATTGTAAAGAAAAATCTTAAGTAAACTAATTCACATCCAGTACTCTTGGGAGGGATATGAAAGCATAATCCAAGAACAATTCTGTGTTTTGGAAGAAACTGAGGTCACAAGACTCTTGTCTTGGTTTCTTGGAGTTTTCTCACAATCACTCAGAAATCTGCTTACATGACTCCATTCTTAGGCCATGTTCTGACATACCACCACACACACTTTACACAGCACTGGAGATTTGTTCATGCTAAGCAAACCCTCTGTAACCTGAGCCACATCCACAAACTTCACTTTTTGAGATAATTTCACACGGACAGAAAAGTTATAAAATAGAGTTAATATACACTCTCCACCCAGCTTCCCATATTTTCAACTTGTATAATCACAGTCCTCAGAGCCAGCTTGTTAATGGGATAATACTACTACAAAAGAAACTATTGCTCTGGGCCTTTCAGCATCATGATAAAAAGCCTAAGAGAGAAAGTTTGAAGAACTGAAGGTTTATTTTGCCTCACTCTTTCTTTCACAAATTTCTTTTTAAAATGTATTTATTTATTTTATGTATTTGAGTGTTTTGTCTGCATGCATGTCTATACACCAGAAGAGGGTTTTAGATACCATGAAACTAGAGTTACAGACAGTTGTGAGCCACTGTATGGATGCTGAGGATCAAACTCAGGTCCCCTTTGAAAGTGGCCAGTGCTCTAACATCTATTGGAGCCATCTCTCCAGCCTTACTGTTCAAGGTACACTGGCTCCTTCACTTAGTGTCTGAGATAAGACAACAGGGCATGGGGAGTCTGTGGAAGAGGCTACTTACCTCATGGCAGCCAAGAAGTTGAGAAGAGGCACAGCGAGAGGTCTGGCAGGAGAAATAGCCTCCGAGGACATGTCCCAGGTGACTGACTTCCCTCAACTAGGCCTACCTCCTAAAGTTTTCTCAAAATAGTGCCACTAGCTGTTGACCACATCCTTCACACATGCGCTTAAGGGAGAAATCTCATATTTCGCATAACAACGACACTTAATGCATATTTAACCACCTTTTCCCTAGTGTTCTTTTTTCCTGTTCTAGAATCCATTCCAGAATCCCACACTTCACTTAGTCATGTGTCCTTAGTTTCCTTCCATCTATGATAGTTCCTTTGGTCTCTCATGATCTTGGCACATTTGATCAAGACTTGAACAGTCTGCAATTTACAAGAGCTCAGTTTACAGTTTTTAACTTGAAGAAGATGTAAAAGCAACACATTTTCAGAAGAAATTTTACTTGGAGTTTTGAATTTGGAGTTTTGGTGGTTTGTAGTAGGGAACTCTTCTGTGACACCAAGCAGCACTGGAAAACTGCAGCTCCTAGTCAGCCATGGGATTACAAAGCCAGACAGTGTACTGTCTTGCCAACAAAGATGTTCCATAGCTTACATATATTAAATGTTTCTCAGAGCATGCAGGGTGGCTCAGCAGGTAAAGGTGCTTATTACTACATCTGATAAACCGAGCCCAATCTCTGAAGGATGGTGGAAGAAGAGAACCAGAGAACCAACTCCCACAAGTTGTACTCTGATCTCCATATCACAAACATACATCATACACACCAAGTAAGTAAGTATAAGCACAGTGGTGTGTGTGTGTGTGTGTGTGTGTGTGTGTGTGTGTGTGTGTGTGTGTGTGTGTGTGTTGTTTGTTGGGAGACAGGCTCACACAGAGAAGCTGAATATTTTCCAGTGGCCACCCACAAGCCAGAGTGCCAGAGAAATTAATTAACCCAAGAAAAAAAAATCTCAGAACTAGTAAGGCTGGGCTTGCAGCCCCCAGTCTGAGACCAAAGGCCAAAAAGGGCCAAAAGGGCCAAAGAAGACTGCTAGTGCAAGCTACAGTTTGAAGCTGAAGGAGCTACAGTCTGATGTCTAGAAGCAATGGCCCAGAAGGCATGGGCAACTTCACCAAGAAGAGTCAGAGACCGTATATCTATTTCTTTTTTTCTTTTTCTTCTTTTTATCTGTATTTTGTTTACATTGGTGTTTTGTCCACATGTATGTCTGTGTTAGGGTGCCAGATCCCCTGGATACAGATGGTTATAAGCTGCCATGTGGGTGCTGGGAATTGAACCCAGGTCCTCTGGAAGAACAGCCAGTGCTCTTCACATTGAGCCATCTCTGCAGCCCCAGTGTCTCCATTTCTTGACCTTGCTTCTTCCATGTGGGTCTTAGCTGACTGGATCATGCTCATAACATTGAGGGTCTAACCACAGATGGCTGCTAATCCACACACCAATGTTCTTTGGAAACATATACTTTAGAAACTCTCTAGCCATTCTACAATCTAGCCAGGTTGACACCCTAAATGAACCATCATAGATGGCTTTAATCCAAATGCAACCCCATTATAAATTGAGGATCATCTACAGCCATTATGTAGAATTTAGCAATGTCTCTGAATTTAGTTGCTCTTGTATTTTTCCTCATCATTTGATTGAAGTCATGGATTTTTTGTAAAAATACCATTGAAGAGAGCCTGTTTTCTAAGTGCATCAATATCGTACTACTGGTATCATTAGGCTTGATAGAAGCATTAAGCTGGTATAAGCCAGACTGTAAAGTTACTGTTTACTCTTTTGCACTGATAGCATCTAGCTTGGGTAAAACATTTTGTTTCTTTTATTAACATACATTAATTGTACAAAACAGTAGGTTTCCTGATGGCAGGCTCATACATATGTGATACTTTAATAGTATGCAAACATGTTATTTCTCTTTAGTGTTGCATCCCTGATGTTAGTTAGCATGCAACACTAGCGCTTGCAGGCAACCATTACTCCTGCTGTGTTTGCCTAAGGAAGAGCACTACTAACCTCTATGTCCCTCATTCATTTTGCATCTATTAATTAGAATCTTCAGTGAGAAATACTCTTTCCTTACTCTCATTTATTCATTTAATTATATTGATGTCAGTATGGATTCATGGACATTGATTTTATTCTGTGCATTATAACTATTTATTGTGTCTCTCAAATCCATTCAGGTTTGGCAGTTGAAACTTAAAAGTTCATTAGTTCATGAGTCCTTTTGATATTTCTAATTCTCTTTTCAGGCACTTCTTTATTTCCTGGTACCTCAAGATGTTCTAGGTTCAATATGTCCCAGTCCTAGAGTCAAGTACTTCTCCAAAGCACTCCTGGTCCTTTTAATTAAAGAGCAGTACTGAGGAACCAAGATCTGGGTGGGAGGTGTGCTTATGCTACAAGGTCTCACTATTCTTAGTCCCTCTTAGTGAACAGAAATAATGAATTTATATATATATATATGTGTATATATATATATATACATATACGTATATGTGTGTGTGTGTGTGTGTGTGTATTAACACACACATACTCACATTTATATTTCAGTCATGTTGCACATTGTGACTCACACTGAATAGACTGAGACAAGACAGGCTCAAGGCCAGCTTGACCTACAACAGTGAGTTCCAGGACAGCCTACCAGACTTTAAAGAAGAGATAACGCCAATATTTCTCAAACTGTTCCACAAAAGAGAAAGGGAAATAAGACAACCAAGCCAGTTATTACTCTAGTACTAAAATCAGTTAACAACACAGCATCAATAACAAAAGAGAATGTAAAATAGTTTCACTGATGAACAAACAGAAAATTTGCCGACACAATAATCACAAACAAAAGGCATTGGGCAACCTTTACATACCTGTGTCTCTGGCCTTTGGCATGTAGAAGCAAGATTGAGAGCTAGTTTAAGGTCATTTTAGGCTACTTTTTTTTTTTTTTTTTTTTTTTGCTTGTTTGTTTTTTGAGACAGGGTTCATCTATGTAGCTATGGCTGTCCTAGAACTTGCTTTGTAGACCAGGCTGGCCTTGAACTCAGATACCCACCTGCCTCTTGTCTCCCAAGTGCTGGGAATTAAAGGCATGTGCTACTATGCCTGGCTTCATTTTAGGCTGCTTAAGCCTGGCAGTGGTGGTGTACCCCCAGTGGGCTGAACCATCTCCCATCAATCATGAAAATGTCCTACAGTTGGATTATACGGAGGCATTTTCTCAGTTGAGTTCCCTCCTTTCGAATGACTCTAGCTTGTGTCAAGTTGACATAAAACTAACCAGGACAACAGCTTTTTAAATAAATGGCACTAGCAAAACTGAATATTCACTTTTAGAAGAATGAAATCAAATTCCTATCTTTCCCTCTGCACAAAAATTAATTCAAGGGCTGAGGAGATGGCCAGTGGGTGAAGTGCTTGCTGGGTAAGCAAGGACTGAATTAGGATATGTAGCACCCACACGCAAACCCAGGAGCTCTCTGGGTGCTCTCCAGACAGAGCCAAGTGGATCTCTGCACTTGCTGGGCAGCACGTCTGGCCAGTCACTCAGCTCCAGGTTCAGTGAGAGACGCTGTCTCAAAACTGGTATTAGTGAGATGGCTCAGTAGTGTTGTTTATAACAACTGTTCATCCCGCAGTACGCTAGGGCTCCCTTTCCTCTATCTTTTCTAACAGAATCTCACATGTTTTGATAGAAGTGTGATGATACCTCATTGTGGCTGAACTCAGATTTCTCTGATGATTAGTGACGTGGAGAATTTTTCATATAGCTCTTTGTAATTTGTATGTCTCCTTTTAGAAATGCCTGTGCATAGTTTTTGACCATTTAAAAAATCATGGCATGTGCTGCATGCACATACCTGTGATGGTGCGCACGTAGAGGCCACAGAGCAACTTGAGGGAGACGATTTTCTTCTTCTACCATGAGGTCCCTGGGATCAAACTGAGCCACAGGCTTCATGGCAAGTACCTTTACCCACAGAGCCATCTCACTGGCCCTAACCTTTTCTTTCAATGACTTTCCCAAAACAAATGGAAACAAATCTCCTTTCCATAAAACTAGAGACATCTGTACCCACAAGCCTATACCACAAGAACACAAAAACAGAGGAATGTTAAGTACTAGGAGAGTGGAGGAAAGCCACGCATCACAGAAAACCTTAGCAACTGAAAGCTGGAAGACTGTATTAGGATGAAACACTGCAAACAACAAGAGGTAAACTGGGCATGATGGGTACATCACGTAACCCAACATGGGGGGGGGTGGCACGAGGATTGAGAGTTTGAGGATAGCATGGGCTACTTAATAAGTTCAAGTACTGACCACTAAGGAAGAGAGGGAGTGAATAAAAGAAGCTAGGAGAGAGGGAACGAGGGGAAGTGGGGGGAGAAGAGGAGGGGAAGAGGGCCCTACATGAGTTAAACAACCTTTCCTCCCCACAAGTCCATTTCTGAGGAGAACCAATTGTGTGGCCTGAGGCAGGGTGGCCAGATCCCTAAATCCTCCCTCCCTCCCTTCCTTTCCCTGGACCGCAGCACCAGAAGTGACGGTTACTCTTCCTGGCAGGAGATAAGTGACTCTCTCTCTCTCCTTAATCTAAATTGCTACGGAGAAAATACCTACAGAAACAGACACGTACAGGAACACCCCCACCCAAGCTGGTTAGCTACTTCATCAATCTAAAAATAGCCTCACAGGCAACTAGACCTGCCTCCTCACACCCAGCTTCCAATCAGATTTGCAACAAGTCGCTAAAAGCCAGAACAAACATCCATGGATCAACAGGCCTCTAAGGCTTAAAGGAAAGCTTCCAACAACAAAGACAGATACCAAAACAAACAAGCTGGAAGAGGAAAAACAGAGATAATCCAGGTAGCAGAGGAAAATTTTTGAAAAGTTACTATCCTCTGGGAGATTGAAATTTTATACCAGAAGACTCACATCCTGTGAGGAGGAAAAAGGGGGACGGAAGGATGAAGAGAAAACTGGTGAAGAAAGAAGGGGGAGGAGGGAATGTGTTGGGTGGGGTTGGAGCTCCATTGGTAGACTGCAGATCTAGCCTGCATTAAACACTCCCATCACCACATAAATTGAATGTGGAGACACATACTTGCAATGTCAGCACTCTGAGAAGTGGAGGCAGAAGGATTAGAAATACTTGAGTCATCCTCAGGGACACAAAGAATTGGAGGCCAGCCTGGGCTACATGAAACTCTATCCCAGGAACAAAACCGTCTTGGAGGGGAGAGATTATCTTAAAATTTTATTTGAGTGGGAGGGGTCGTTGTTACTTTTTTTTTCCTTCATGATCTCACTCTATGGGGCAGGCTGACTAAAACTCATATGTAGCCCAAGCTGGTCTTGAACTCTTGGTAGCCTTCCTGAGCCTCTCCTCCTGGAATCACCCAGTTCAAACTTCCTAAACTCTGGTGAAGGGGGGCAAATTTTCCAAAGTGGGGGGGGGGGAAGGAGAGCAAGCCTCCTTGTGAGTTAGAAGAAACTGAACTTCTCCATGACAGAAGACAATAGTTCATTGTTCATAAAACAGAATTAAGAATAATTGTAACTTAGAATATGACATACAAAGTAGCCTAAGGTTTCACTTCTATGTCCTCTTTTGTGATGATGCTGAAGGATACATCTGTACAAAGTAGGAAAGCATCATCAAACCAGGGCAGAAAGTGGAGTAGAGATGCAGGAGTCCTAGCCAAAGCCAAGAAAGGGTCAGCCAGCTCAGGAGACAAAAGGCTCCTGTGGGCTCCAACTCCCACCTGTTCTGACCTCCATACTTACACACCAAATAAGATACATAAATGTAATACAAGACTTTCAACAAGCAGGAAAGGTCTGAATGGGACAGGGACCTCCAAGAGGTGGGGCTCTGTAAAAGTGTGCATGCAGATGAATGTGGAAATGGAGTTCATGGTCATTGCAAGATGAGGAAGACATCTGAATCTGCTTAGAGGATAAACAAGGAGGCCCAGAAACAAACATACTTATATACTAATGGTATATACTCCTGAAATCAAGAGTTAGCCCATTTTCCAAATTCAGAAAAAAATAATACAAATAAAAATATCCTATACATGGAATGGAAAGATGGCTCAGCAGTTAAGAGCACTGATTCCAGAGAATCCACGTGGCAGTTCACAACTGTAACTCCTGTTCCGGAGATCCCAACACTCTCATATAGACATACATGCAGGCCAAACACCAATGCACATAAAATAATTAAAAATATCCTACACAGTAATTAACTATAAAATTGGGGTCTCTTGTAGCCTAGGATGTGCTACAACTCACTGTGTAGTAGTGGATGACTTTGAACTCCTGATCCTCCAGTATCTACTTTCTAAGAGCTTAGGTTACCATGCTTAGCTTCCTCTCTCTTTCTTAATTATTTGAATATGTGTGGTATTTAGAGTATGCACTCATTTAGAACAAATTCTTGGAAGTAGAATGGCAGGTCAACAGTAACTACATTCTCTCCATTTTTGTGAGATAATTTTTTAAAATTTACTTTTGTGTGTGTGTGTGTGTGTGTGTGTGTGTGTGTGTGTGTGTGTGTGTGTGTGTGTGTACCAAGGCCAGCAGAGGGCATAGCACCTCCCAGAGCTGGAGTTACAGGTGTTCAGATCCTGAAGTGAGGGCTCAGATCTGAATTCTCATCCTCTAAATGTACACAAAGCACTTTTAACTGCTAAACTCTCCAGAACCTGGAACAGGCAACCTCAGAGCTCTACCTCATTAGTTCAGTGGTGTCCATGAGAGGCTGGTGTTTGGGTAAGTCGGTGTCCGATGGCTTTGCGAAGAGCAAGTCAAGGCCAGAAATAATGTCGGAAGAGTGGTGACTCACATCTGTTATCCCAGCACTGGGGAGGTGCAGACAAGAGGGTCAGGACTTGAAGGCCAGCCTCCATGCTGAGACCCTGCCTCACAGAAGGCTATTGTTTTAGAGCAAGCTTCTTGACAGACCAAATGAAAAACCAAAACAGGGTCACTCATGCCAATTTCTGAGGCGCCTAAGGCAGGAAGACTGCCTCCATTTCCAGACCAGCCAGAGTTGAACAGTGAGTTCAAGACAACCTGAGCTATATAACAAGATCCTATCTCAAGGAAAAGAAAAAAGGGATGGGGGAACCAGGCAGTGGTGGCACACACTGTTAATCTCAGCATTTGGGAGGCAGAGGCAGGCAGATGTCTGAGTTTAAGGTCTACAGAGCTGATTCCAGGACAGTCAGGGGTACACAGAGAAACCCGGGTTTGTAATCTCTGCCCCGCTCAAAGAAAAGAACAAAAGTAAAAGAAGAAAGGAAAGACAAGACCCATAAACCTGGATTACTAAATGAAACAGCCATTCACCAGACCTCCTGAGATGTCTGAATTGGAGAGATAATGGCCAAATTTTCAAACAGACCACTGGCTGTTTGAAATAGTTCTTATCACTTAAATAGTGATAAGAACTATTGTTAACTTTGAATTGACAACCCACACTTCGTTTCTGTTTTCTTCAAGTCCTTCTTTGTCTATAAAACCAGTGTCCTTTAGTTACACCTTGGGGATGCTTGTTTCCTCCTTTTGTATTTGGCACTGGAGTCTGAACACAGGGTCACAGGCATCTTAGGTAAGTCCTTTATCACTGAGCTATATTCCTAGCCCTCCTCTCATTTACTATTTTTTTTTAATTTTGAGACAAAGTACCACTCTGTAGTCTGGGAAGCCTTGAACTTTCACTTCTACCTAGGCTTCTGGATCACAAGCCTACAGCACCAGACTCCCATCCCTTATGCGTTTGGGGAATGAAGCGTTGCCTTACTCTAGGATGGCAAGTCAAGAGTGATCTGTAAACTAAAGTCCATTGATTTAGTTTACTAAATCTAAACTAAAGTCTGTGATTCCTCAGAGACCTGGTATAGCCTGGAAAGGGGATGACTAGGGCAGTACATGGTGACAAACCTCCAGAGTGACCTGATTGCTTTTCCCTCTCAGAATTGTGGAACCAGTAACAAAATGAGGAAGCAGATGAGCAGTGAAGAGACTTTCATACTTGGCCAGGAACACAACTAAAGACACACTTAAAAACCAACTTCCTGGGCTGAGTGGTGGGCGGTGGCACACACCTTTGATCTCAGCACTTGGGAGGAGAGGCAGGTGGATCTCTGTGAGTTCAAGGCCAGTCTTGTCTACAGAGACCCAGTACAGCCAGGACTGTTACACAGAGAAGCCCAGTCTGGGGTTGGTGGGGTGGGGTGGGGTTGGGGTAGAGAGAAAAAGACAGCTTCCCAGCTCTTGATGCTTTACGGTCATAAATGCAGAGTAAAATAATTTTTGGAGGAATATGCCAGTAACTGTAAGGGTTAGTCATGCCTGCCCTAGGAATGAATGGAGATTTCTCTAGGAATTTGGACTTTGAATTCTTCCACTGTCTTTATGAGCCTGGTGGTAACCATGGCAACTGGCCTGCACTAGAGGGTGTGTCATTTAGCACAAAGGTGGAATCGTGAAGCTCTAGATGTCTTGAGGATACTCTGGGAGTCTTTTTAGCTCCTACCATCTTTGACTCATCTACCAGAACAGGGTGCCAGCAGGCACCCTATTGTCAAAGATAAGAGTAGCATAGGGCAAACATTCAGCTGTCACTTAGGCAGCCAGCCAGTCAGTGACAGTGCCTTGCTATTCCCAGCAGCTATACGCAGCATGAAGTCCTGAAGATCTCTGTTAGGTCAGAGGTAAGAGGCAAGACGCCAGGGGACAACTGTTAGCAACCACAAGCCCCAGAGGCTCTAAAGCCATAAGTCAGAACTTGAAGCCTGGCTGTCAAACGTTTCCATAACTGGTCAGCTTTGGGTCTCTCTTACTCCATCCCAAACAAGGCAAACATCACCCTCACTCCTTTCCTTCCTTTTTTTGGACAGGGTCTCACTTTGTAGTTCTGTAACTCACTCACTATGTAGACCAGTCTGACCTCTAACTCACAGAGATTTGCAAGTGCTGGGAATAAAAGTGTGTGCTACCACACCCAGATTTTTTTTTTTTTTTTTTTTTTTACTGAGACAGCCTGGTCTACAGAGAAAGTTCCAGAACAGCTGGGACAACTACAAAGAGAAATTGAGAAATCCTGTCTGAAACAAGTAAACAAACCAACTGAAACAGAGTCTCTTTAAGCCCGGGCTAGCCTCAAATTTGCTCTTGATAAGGACAGCCTTGAACTTTTGCTCCTACTGCCTTTGCCCCCTGAGTGTTGGAATTCCAGGCAGGCACCATCTCACCTGGTTAATGCTATATTGGGAACTGAACCCAGGCTTTGCATGCTAGACAACCACTCTCTGAACCAAACTATAGCCCTAACCCCTATGTCAAATTTCTTTTCTTAGTTACAGTTATTAGAAACACAAACAGATCCAATTCTCATCAGCCTCAGTAGGAAATCACTGGAAGGAAGAGGGGACTTCTCGGAAGCAGCAAAGGACACCTTCAGTCACGCTTACTGTGACTCTTCCTTCTCCCTCCATTCCCTGCCTTGTCTCTCACAGATCCCCCTTTCTATGCTTCCTTGGGTCTCCTTTGTTGTTTTCATTTCTGCTGATGGCTAGGTAAACCTCTGCATGTCCCCAGTGCCCCCCCACCAACTTTTTTCTACATCATCCTTTTTCTTCTCTCAGCTATTAGTAAGCCCAAAGAATAAGTTTGTGGGCTGGAAAAATGACTCAGCAGTTAAGAGCACTGCCTGCTCTTCCAAAGGCCCTGAGTTCAATACTCAGCAACCACAAAAATGGCTCACAACCATCTATAATGAGATCTTGTGCCCTCTTCTGGCCTTCAGGCATGCATGCAGGCCTGAAGAATACTGCATATATAATAAATATTTTTTTAAAAAAAAAAAAAAGGAAAAAAGAAAAGAAAAAGGAAAAAAGAAATGAAGGAGGGAGAAAGGAAGGAAGGAAGGAAGGAAGGAAGGAAGGAAGGAAGGAAGGAAGGAAGGAAGGAAGGAAGGAAGGAAAAGCCAGGTGAGGTGATGGTAGCACACGCCTTTAATCCCAGAACTTGGGAGGCAGAGGCAAGTGGATCTCTCTGAGTTCAAGGTCAGGCTGGTCTACAGATCGATTTCCAGGACAGGCTCCAAAACTACAAAGAAACTGCCTCAAAACCAAAGGAGAGGGGAGAATAAATCTGTTTCTTATTCAGCTGACCTTTCTTTAAAACAAACCTTTCTCGAATTCTGCTGAACAAAATCTCTCTCTGTACCCGGGATGACCTGGAACTCATTGTATAACTAAGGTTGGCCTAAAATTCTTGCCTCAGCCTCCTCAATGCTGATATTACAGACATGAAGCAAAGGCAACCGGATTTCTGTGAGGTCCAGGCTAGCTAGGGTTACATAGCGACACTATGTCTTTCAGAGAGAGAGGGAGAGAGAGAAAGAGAGAGACCTTTAACAAGAAAGACCTATTATAAAACCATAGTAAAAATGGTGGTGTTGAGATATAAACCCAGGCCTCCTGCATCATAAGCACACATTCTACTACTGAGTTATAACACAGCACTAGATAATATGCTCATAACAAATAAACGTGTTCCCTTCCTGTCTCTGGTCATGCAGTGCTCTGTGCTTAAGACTGCCAGCAAGAAGATCATCACCAGATGCACACCTTCAACCTTGCAGCTCCCAAACCATGAATCAAAATAAATTCATCCCCATCCCCCACTCCCTTTTCTCTTCAACGGACACATGAGCCACTATGCTCTGGGGCCAAAAGTCACCTTAAAACAGTGGGTACTTATCACCTCAGGAAAATACCACTCAAGTCTTCAGGATCTTCCTGGTTTTCTTCCTGCAGGTCTTCTATAATGTCCTTCTTTCCCCACATAGCAATGTCAGCCAGGGGCTGGAGAGATAGCCTAGAGGTCACCCAGAGGACCAAGGTTCCATCCCCACTGTCCACATGGTGGCTCACAACCTGAAACTCCAGTTTCAGGAGAACTGAAGGCACCACACAATGTAGCGCACATGTATACATGCAGGCAAAACACCCAAACACATAAAGGAAAATAAATAACTAAAAGAACTGTCAACAAAGAGAGAGAGAAAGAGTGTCCAACGATATGGGACTTACTTTGGAATAGCACTAAAATGTCTATGACTATGGCAAGTCACAGTAAACTGTAAGCATATTCAAATTGATCCAGAGTGTTGTTGTACTTGTTCTAATCTTTTTATATTTATTTTTGTTTTGTTTGCTTGTTTTGAGGCAGGGATTCCCTCTGTAGCCCTGGCTGGCCTGGAGTTTACTATGTAAACCAGACTAGCATCAAACTTACAGAGATCCGCCTGCCTCTGCCTCCCGAGTGCTGGGATTAGAGGCATGCACCACCAACTCCTGACCAGAGGATGGCTTTTAAAAGTCAGTTTTCTCCTTCCACCATATGAGTCCTGAGGATGAAACTCAGATCATTAAAGTTGTTGGTGAGTCAGTCCCTTTATTCAGTGAGCCTCCTCACCTTCTGAGGGGAAAGAAAGGGTAGGTAAAGTAGGGTAGGAAAGTCAAGTATGGTGGCACATACCTATTGTCTCAACATTCAGGAGTCAGAGGCAAGAAGATCACAACAAATCTGAGGCCATCCTGGTACTGCTTAGGAAATCATAAACTGGAAAGGGCTACATATCAAGGAGATGCGAAAAAAATTTTTTTAAGGGAGCTGATGATGATATATCTTAATCAATAAAATGGTTTGACTGACATGTACAAAGCCCTGGGTTGAATTTCCAGGACCATCTAAATCAGGCATGGAGATGCATACCTGTAATCCTAGCAGTTAGGAGGCAAAGAAAGGAGGATCAGAAGTTCAAGGTCAGCCTCAGCTACATGGCAAGTTTGAGGCCTGGGTGGGCTACATAACATACAATCTCAAATAAACAAACAAACAAACAAACACAAATAAAATAAATAAATAAATAAATAAATAAATAAATAAATAAGGGCTGGGGATGTAGTTCAGGGGGTAAAGTGCCTGCTCAGCATGCATGAAGCCTGTTCATGAGAGTGGAGGCAGGAGAATCAAAAGTTCAAGACATCCTCACCTGGGCTCTCCTGTCTCAGAAATAAGATATAAATAAAATAAATTATAAATACAATAATTACAACAGCCAACTATTCTTTTTAAATACCTGATGTAATCCTCATTTGAGTGAGGTCCTTTTGTTTTGTATATTTATTCTTATTTCATGTACATGAATGTTTTGTATGTACACTTTGTGAATGGTCAGAAGAGGGTGTTAAACTATCATGAGCCGCCATGTGAATAAGGGAAGCCAAACTAGGGTCCTCTGAAAAAATATGTGTGTTTAACTGCTGAGCCATCCTTTCCCACCCCTTTACTTTTGTTTTTAAATAGGGTTCACATGTACCCATGCTGACCTGGAATTCAATATGTATTTCAGGCTGACTTCACAAGGGGAACCCTTCCCTTCACCCTCCTGAGCACTGGAATTATAGGTGTGTGCCACAAAGACCCAGCTTCACAATGATTCTTAGGTGTGTTAGTTAGTCCAGGGAGAACAAACAGTTGCTAGGCAGATGTCGCTGTAGAAGTACACTCTGTATAAGGTTGGAGTGGTGGCCTTTAAGCATGCTGGGATTTTAGGAGAGTCTCTTTTAAGGAGTCTTTTTCTATCCTGCAGCCAGCTCCCAAATAATGACATGGAGACTTCTTATTAATCATGAAAGCTTGGCCTATCGCTCAGGCTTGTTCCTAACTAGCTCTTATAACTTAAGTTAACCCATTTATATTAATGGGTTATATTAATATAATTAATATTACATTAAGATTATATTAATCTTCATTCTATCATGTGGCATTATCTCTCTCAATCTTGCACTCTCTATTTCCTCTCCATGTCTCCTGGTATCTCCTGTGCATCTAGATTCCTCCTCCTCTTCCTTTTTCTCCCTGGAAATCCTGCCTATATCTCCTGCCTAGCTTTTGGCCATTGAGCTTTATATTACACCAATCACAGCAATACACCTTCACACAGTGTACAAATATCCCACAACAGTCTCTTGTCAATGTTAATACCCAGAAATCTTTTTAAAGATACTTCCCTTCATAATCTTCTGATTCTATTTACCCCCTGCCCCACCACTTCTGATTCCAGGTTCTTGACCTATCTCTCTTCAAATGGACTGCCTAGTCCACCTCTGTATCTCCTTAGAAGATCATCCCTGGCATGAATTCAGCCATTCTCATATGGAAATAAATGAAGCTTGTTTGAATGAGAACAGAAGCCATTTACTGCACACAGCACCTGCCATGAGCTGGCTGTCGCCACTTGCTTTTGGCACAGGCTGAGCGGTGAGCAGGAAGTTATCTGGTGAGAACAGAGAAGTCATCAGGTGTAATCAGAATAAACATCAGATTCAGAGGACATGAGAAGCTGGAGTTGGGGTGACTAGAAGTGATTGGTGTCTCCAATTTGAATGAAGAGAGTATGACTAGAGATCACTGGCAGAAATCCTAACCCTCTTGGACCAATTGCTGCAGAGGTGATTCGGTGCTTCTATTGTTGTATTTGGTTTGGTTAATGCTTATTTGCATATTCAGTGTTTTACTATTTATTGGCCATTATTTTTTTACTTTTGCTGCTTGTGCAGTTACTCACACTGACTAACTTCTTGCTTTTGGACTAATTCCTACCTCTCTTAATGATTTTTCTACTTCTCCATGCCCAGCCTTACTTCTCTTTATTAAATTTTCTATACCTGGCCTCACCTTTTTCTTTATTAGATTTCCTCCTCAGTGTGCAAATAGGATGTAGTCTTTCTCATAAATCTTACTTTGTCTATACATGTTTTCAGTTGTGGATGTACCAGAAATCTAATTACTTTCTTCTCTCTCCTTTGGGATAGCCACTATTCTAAACATTAATGTTTTTATCTTTTTCTGTGTGGATGGTACCATCTCATGGGCTAAGGTCCTACATGGTGTGTATGAAAAGCAAGCAAACTGAGTACCAGCTTTCGTTTGTTTCTGTTTTGTGTTTGTGGATACAACGTGAGCAGCCACCTCGTGTTCCTGCCACCATGACATCCTGTCAGTCTACCATGAGTCGAAACAAATCCTGTCTCCCTCAAGTTGCCTTTGGTCAGGTATTAGATCACAGCCAGTGAAATAATTCTATTGCTGTGGAATAATTCTTCTGTACACTGTGAAGATGTGTTGCTCTCACTGTTAATAAAAAGCTGATTGGCCTATGGCTAGGCAGGATTTTCAGGGCAGAAAGAATGCTGACAGAAGGGCAGAGTTGGGAGAGGCACCATTAGATGCAGAGCAAGTAGGATGGGAAGTACAGAGATGAGATGAGATGAGATGAGATGAGATGAGATGAGATGAGATGAGGTAAGGAGCCTAGGGGCAGCACATAGGTCAATAGATATGGGTTAGTTTAAGTTATAAGAGCTAGATAAAAACAAGCCTGAGCTATCAACCAAGCATATATAATTAATATTAAGTCTCTGTGTGGTTATTTGGGGAGTAGCTGGCTGTACAAAGCTGATTGGCAATCTAGATGGAAAACTCTGCCTACACGCTACCCCATCCTCTAATGGATTTCAGCTTTATCAGTATATTTAACTATACAGTGTTTTACTATTTAGTTACCTGGAATTAAAAACAAGCTCATTTAGTTCAACTTAATGTGAATATAATAGCCATTAAATAATAGATTCATTTTCCCATCTCTAAAATTTGTTATTTGAAGAGATATAGAGACAACTCCTGAATAGAAGGGCTCAATCCTCAGGACCAACACTGCGAAAGGAGGGAAGCAAACTCTGCATGCTGTCCTCTGACCCACACACATTCCTTCAGAACACAAAATAAAATATAATTAAAAACCTGTCATTTTTGAGAAAGTTTTATAAATCAAAGAACTCAGTGGATACCTTTTGAATGTGGCTTTCATTCCACACAATGTCTTGAGATTCCCCCAAGTTATTGCTTCTGTCTATAACTGTCCAGGGCAGGCAAAACAGCTCTGCAGGTAAAATGGATTTGCAGAGCAAGCCTGGTGACCTGAGCTTGACCCCTGGATGTCAAATAAGGGTGGAAGACCCCACTCCACAGATCTGTCTTCCTACTGCCACATGTGCACTGTGGCATATGAGTTCACACACAGTGCATTAATAGACACTATATATACATACATACTAATAATAGTAAGTAATAATAATTGTCCCATTCAGGAGTGGTAGCTCATGTCCAGGAAACTGAAGAAGAAAGATTGCTGTGAGTTTAGGCTAGCCTAGGTTACACAGTTAGCTCACAGCCAGCCTTAGCCTTGGAAAAAGAAGAGTTATAATATAATATAATATATATAATATAATATAATATAATACTGGGAATCTATGCTCTTCCTTGTCACCTATTAGGCACATTTTTTTGATGATTTCCTGATTAGAGCTATTTCAAATAAAATCATCACAAACATTTATTCGTTGCTAGTATATGAACAGAAATTTTCTTTCTCCTCTTCCTTTCTTTCTTCCTTCCTTTCTTTCTTTCTTTTTTTAGACAGATCCTCATGTAGCCCATACTAGCTTCAAATTCTCTATGGAGCCAAGGATGACATGAACTAATTCACTTGTTTCTACCTTCTATGTTTTTGGAATTTTGTTTTTTGTTTGTTTTGTTTTTTTGAGACAGGGTTTCTCTGTGTAGCCTTGCTGTTCCTGGAACTAACTTTGTAGACCAGGCTGGCCTTGACTCAAGGATCTGCTTGTTTCTGCTCCCCAAGTGCTGGGATTAAAGGTATGAGCCACCATGTCCGGCTAAGTGCTTGAATTTTAAGAAAAGGAACCATCAAACTTTTCCTACAGTGAATGGCTGTGAACTTCACAATGGTTTATTTATTTCAGGGTTTTGTGACAGGGTTTCATACATCCTAGGCTGGCCTTGAACTTACTATAGAAGTAATAATGGTCTTTAACTCCTGATCATCCTACTTCTGCCTCCTGAGTGCTGGATTTGGATTGCAGGCGTATGCCAACATGCCTAGCTTTGTATTCCTCCCAGGTAGTTTTAATCATTTGCATAGCTTCAGATGTCAAATTTTATCTCTACACACAAGATTTATCTTCTGCTTTCCAGACCTTTATCACTAACTCTAATCTCAACACCTCCACTCCAAGGCCACAAATTTAGACATCTCCAAATTTAGTATCATCAAACATGTAGTTCTGATAAGCCCTGCAAACCTAGGTTGCCTTCTGTGTCCCATTCTTTGGCCAACAACCTCAAAAACATCAACTGTTCATGCCAGAACCTGGGATTCTACTTCATAATGCTTTCTTCTAAGTCTTGCCTTATTTAGTTATTCACTTTTTACTTTAATGAGATGAGAGTTTTATGTTCTACCAGCTGGTCTTAGAGTGGCTATGTGGCAGACAATGACTTCAAACTTCTGATTCTCCTGCCTCTACCTCTTAAATGCAGGTATTATAGGTTTATGCCATCATGTTTGGTTGATATGGTGCTAGGATCCCACCCAAAATTTAATGTGTGCTACATCCCACTAAGCTACATCTTCAGCCCTAAACCTCCTTTTCTATGTTTTTAACTTATTAGTATTGTGTGTGTGTGTGTGTGTGTGTGTGTGTGTGTGTGTGTGTGTCTGTGTGTGTGTGTTATTAGACAATTTTGGGGTGTCAGATCTCTCCTCTCACCTTTATGTGAGTTTCTGGGAATTAAACTCAGGCCATTAGGGTTGGGAAGCAAGTGCCTATAACTAACTGCTGTGCCAACTCACCTACCCTAAATCCTGTTTTTTAACTAAATCTATAATCTATCTACTTACTATTTCTACTATCAACCATGGCAGCACAAGCCCTTAATCCCAGCACACAGGAGGGGGAAGCAAATAGGTTCTCTGTAAATTAGAGGCCAGCCATGACTATATAGGAAGAACTTTGTTGTAAGTTGTTAAAGGTGTGCAGAGAGAGAAAAACACATTCAACAGAGTTCAAGAAGGGGTGTTATTATGGGAAAGGGATCATAAAAATGGAAAGGGGTGGGGGGAAACCAGCCTCCAGGGACAGGACCATCGGGAAAGAGGAAGGAGGGGGGGGACGAGAGGGAGAGGGAGAGGAACCAGAGGGAGAGGGAGAGGAACCAGAGGGAGAGGGGGAGGGGAGGGGGGGAGGGAGAGAGGAACCAGAGAGATGGAGGGGGAGGGAGAGGGGGAGGGGATGGGGAGAGGAACCAGAGAGAGGGAGGGGGGGGGGAGGAACCAGAGAGAGGGAGGGGGAGGGGGAAAGGGAGAGGGAGAGGGAGAGGGAGAGGGAGAAAGGATGGGAGGTGGGCAGGGCCCCTTTAAAAGAGAACATAGTGAATGTGCACAGGTGGTGCTCTTAGTGGCTACAGCTGAGAGTACCCTGTCAGCACTCCAAGGGCACGCCAGCACAAATGCCTGAATACTAACACCTTGTCTCCAAAAGACAAAACAAATACAACAAAAAAACATGAATCAACCTCATTTTCCCACATCTTTCATAAATGGCTACACTAGCTTATCCATATTCATTTTGCTTTATATCATTCTATCCATAATCTTCTTCATCTGTTTTTGTTTCTGTGTTGTGCTTTGACATAGAGTCTAGCTGTGTAGCCCAAGCTGGTCTCAGACTTGTTGCAGTCATCCAGTATTAGTCTCTAGTCTTTGTTTTTTGTGGGTTTTCTCCCTTATTGTTAGCTTCTCAAAATGTATAATGACACTTCAATTTGTTTTAGTAATATCAGATAAACTTTTAGGATAATTGTCAAAGTTGGGACTGCCCCCATCAAGATTCCTTCATGTGCCCTGGGCAGTGGTGGTGCACGCCTTTAGTCCCAGCACTCGGGAGGTAGAGGCGGTCAGATCTCTGTGAATTTTGAGACCAGCCTGGTCTACAGAGTGAGTTCCAGGACAGCCTCCAAAACCACAGAGAAACCCTGTCTTGAAAAAAAAAAAAAAAAGGATTCCTTCATGTATAAGATACAAATTTTCAGTGCTTGCCTTGACAACAGTAAGTGAAACATGAAAATGTTATGTTGAGGAAAAGAAGTCCTACACAGCTACACAGGGACTAAAAAGATAGCTCAGTAGTTAAAAGCTCTTGCTACTTTATCAGAGGACCAAAGTTCGGATCCGAGCACCCACACTGGGCATCTCTGTAACTCCAGCTCTAAATGATCTGATGCTAGGTTCTGACCTCTGTGAGCCACTTCCAGTACCTGTGGACACATGCGCAGGTGCACACACACACACACATACACACACACAGACACACAAAGATAAAATACTTTTAAAATTAAAAGTGCTAGGCAGGCATAGTGGCCCAGCACTATGGAGGCAGAGACAGGTAGATCTCTGTGAGTTTGAGGCAAGCTTGGTCTACATACAGAGTTCCAGGACAGGCAGGGCTACAAGAGACCCTGTCTCAAAATAATAATAAAATAATAATAATACAGGAAAATGTGTATGTTTCAAAATCTCTTGGTTAGTAATAAAACTTAAATACTATGTATTGTACACTAAGCTAGTGCTGTCCTATTAATGTTCATTAGTGAGTTGGATTGGTATAGTTCCTGGAAGCCACTCCTCCTATGCTGGGATAAATTATAGTGCCACAAGGAACATTACAAAGAAATATTCCATTAACTCCCAAATAAACGTATCCTAAATTCCACAGCTAAGTCTCCAAATGTCTAAGGGCTTTCTTTGCAGTATTGCCCATCACAAGGACAAGGCTAAATAGGGGTCTGCTGAAGAGTCTTTGGGGTTGGGGGGAGGCTGTTGTAAGTTTAGAGCTGTTTAAGGCATTTAGTAAATGGGCCCAGCTGTCATCTCTTTTGGTAAAAATATGAAGTTATCAGTAGTGGTGGCACATGCCTGTAATCTCAGCACTTGTGAGGCTGAAGCAGGAGGATCACAACTTGGGAGCAGACTGAGTTACACAATGAGACCCTGACTCAAAAAAAATATAAATGAAAAATGTCAGAATCCTTATATACTAAAAAAAAAAAAAAAAAAAAAAAAGGAAGAACAGTGTATACCTATGATGGGAGATGTCATTCGGTAAATATGTTTCTCTTATCCGTTAATGAATAAAGTACTGTTAGCAAATAAGAAGACAAGATAGGAAGGACTAGGAGACAAGGAGGATTCTGGAAGATATAGTAGGGAGAGTCAAGATGTAGGGACTTGAGAGAAGAGGTCTGGACCCGTCTCTCCAGTAAGATAAAACCACGTGGAAACACTTAGATTAATAGAAATAGGTTAATATTTAAGACAGAGCTAGCCAATAAGAAACACTAGTAACAGGGCAACAGCTGTATATCTAATACAGTGTCTCTCTGTGTTATTTTGGGCTCTGGGACCAGGCTGGTGGGAAAACTGCTCATAATATACCTACGTTGTTGCAGATAACTAAACTGCAGCCTTTCTATAGCTACACAGTAATCTATTCTGTGTACTGCATTTTTCTCTCTCCATTCATCAGCTAGCTGTGGGCACTTCAGTTGCTTGCAGCTCTCTGCTGTCCTGGGTAGTGTTGCATTGAACACTGGGGTGTAGATGCTCAGCATAGTGACTTCATTTCCTTTGGGTGAACATCCAGTAGCAGGAATTGTTGGATTAAATGGTAGTTCTATTTTTAATGTTTTGAAGAACTCCCATACTGTTTTCCACATGGCTGTAATGATTTAATTTACATTCCCACCAGTGGTGCTCTTACACATCCACATCCTCACCAGTTGTCAATGTCTTCTGTCTGTTTGATAATAGACATTCCTGCTGGCAATAGGTTATTTTCATTGCTAATTTGGGTCTGCTTTTTATATACAGTGGCTCAACCTACCTCTCCCTTGGTAATCCAGTGCCACTGCTTGGCCCCTGCCACCCTGGTATCTAATCACTACCACTGCACGTAGTTTTTCTAATTAAATTGTGTGATTATAGTCCCCAAAATAAGGTCTGACCTGCAAGAAGAGTGATCACAGAGCTCTTCAGAAATGCTGGGGCTCCTCCCACAAAAACATAATTTTCCAAGAATTTAGTTTCTCAAAAAAAGTATGTATTAGGTGGAAACTTTGGCTGAGATCACATGGAGCAAAGATTTGCACTAAGATATCATAAGCAAAGACATATGTCTACTCTCCCAAACAGAGAGAGGCCAAGGTACGAAGGATATTAGCCCTCCATTGCTAGAGGCTAGAGTTTGTACACAGCTGGACAAAGCTAGCAGCTGCTTCCTAGTAGTCATCCGCAGTGAAGTTGCTGGGCTGGTTCCAAGAAGCTGCCTGCAGCGTGGTAGGATTTCCCTCCTTTGTCTCTTATCTGGCTAACAGACAGATGTCTCAGGGTGAACACAGTACTTTTCCACTCAGCTAAGACTCAGAGAAAGGCAGTTTAAAGTCTGGGGGTAAAGCCATTTTTGAACTTGTAGCTATATGTTTGGTCCTTTCAGTATGGCATCTTGGCTCTCCCAGTAAAAAAAAGAATAATGTTACTGTAGTTAATATCAGAGCTAGCAAGCTATGGCCACTGTGCTGGCTACTTTTATGTCAACTTGACATAGCTAGATTCATTTGGGAAGAGGGAACCTCGGTTAACAAAATGCCTTTACAAAATTGGCCTGTGGTGCATTTTTAAAGTAAGTGATTGATGTAGGAAGACCCAGCCCATTGTGGATGATGCCACCCCTGGCCAGGTTGTACTAAGGTGTATAAGAAGGCAGCCAAAGCAAGCCCTGAGGAAAACCCTGTAAGTAGCCTTCATCCATGGATCTGTTTCAGTTTCTGGCTTGAGTTTCTGTCTTAACTTTCCTGAATAATGGATTACAAGATGTAAAACGAAATAAACCCTTTCCTCCTAAGTTGATTTTGGTCATGTTGTTTTTATTTTGTTTTGTGTTAATATATTTATTTATTGTGTGTACAGTATTCTGCCCACATGTATCTCTGCAGGCCAGAAGGGGGCACCAGATCTCATTATAGATGGTTGTGAGCCACCATGAAGTTGCTGGGAATTGAACTCAGGACCTCTGGAAGAAGAGCCAGGGCTCTTAACCTCTGAGCCATCTCTCCACCCCACCCCCTGTTTGTTTGTTTGTTTGTTTGTTTGTTTGTTTGTTTGTTTGGTTGTTTTTTAAAGACAGGGTCTTTTGTAGCTCTGGCTAGGACTCTGCATAGATCAGGCTATTGTCAAACTCACAGAGATCCATCTGTCTCTGCCTCCAAAGTGATAGGATTAAAGGTGTGCATGGCCACACCTGGGTTTGGCCCTTGTGTTTTTGCCATATCAATAGAAATCTTAGACTAACCACCCATCCAATTAA